>JARKIP010000017.1:18750000-20000000 GCA_029990175.1 Petunia secreta
AATCTGAACAGTCTCCCTTGTCAATCCCAAGGATGCTGAGGTAGCAGCGGACAAGAAAAAATTTGGGAGATGTTGATGCAGGCCATCAAGGACCTAGACAGGTATGTGCCAATTCAATTTATTAATTACTTTATCATTTAATGATCAATTAATTTATTAATTATTTTATCATTTGATGAAAGGTTTTGCACCCTTTCTTGATCCCAACAGTGCAATAAGTGGAGGGTTGCAAAAAATTTGTCTGTCCTCATGCTGATGAGGTCGAGGATCCTGCACTGGACATGGTAAGGGCTCTGCTGGAGGGGGTCACTAGCATTAAGTACATTGTGGAGGAGTATGCTGATGAAATAGACAGAAGTGAAAGCATTGCAGGTGGATGAAATTGACGTGTCTGTGAATGAAGTGCTTGAGTGTCTGAATGTTCAATTTGCTTCAGAGAATATTGGAGCAGATAATATTTGACTCCAGTATTAATGATTGGTTTTTTGGTTTTGTATAAGTTGAAAGTTGAGAAAGTTGAACTGGTAGTTAATGACACTAGTTGCTTGGTTAAGGTCTATTGATGACAGTAGTTGAAAGTTAACATTGAACTTATTATTTTTGAAAATATTATGGTTAGTCATAGACAAGTGTATGGTGGCTGACCTTATTTTTTGGTTAGTTTTTGGACATGAAGTGTGGGTTTATTAATGCAACTTGTTAGGAACTCATTTCATTCATTGTTCAATGTTTCAATTATGGTTTGCAACTAATAACATGTTTGTACTTATGTGCTTGCAACTTAAACAATATCAAAGCTTTTATAACAAAAGCATCTCCAAAAACAGGCATACGACCACATTAGTATGTTAAAATATTACACATTATCGGGTAGATTGCAAACTGTATACTGTGTCAAAATAATACACATCCGGGGTCATTACGAAATTTACACAGTGTCTAAAACACCAATATTTATATAATATAGATAGCGAACTAAAAGGAGATCCATTTAATAAAGGAGCAGATGACACAACCAGCAACCATCGACTTAATCAACTTCTTCAGTCGTTCAATCTTCATTTCAGCTTCTTCCCTCTTCATTTCAGCTTCTTCGAGCTTTATTACAGCTTCCCTCAGCGTGATTTTCAGAAAATTCTTTTGCTCTTCGAATTCACTCAACAGTTCTCTCACTAGCACACAATTATCTTTAGTTTCTTTTAGCTTTGTAACTAAGTTCCCAATCACCCATTGATGCTGCTTCAGGCAGTGGTCCATCAAACCACCTAAAATAGTCACACCCACCAATTGACTGCATTATTTAACAAAGCCCCAAGAAAAAACAGTACATTAACAATTAATCAAAAACAAATACATAACTATAATGTATGAATAACACACTTTTAGGGTTTTACAACTCAAGAATATGCGGCCAGGGTTTGTAGCAGTACGAGAGGTCCTTAACTTCGTGTATTGGCCACAAAGACATACATCGGGTTCTGCTGGTACGTTGGAGCTCGTCGAACCTTGTTTCATGATATTATTAGACTGGTTTGATTTTTATGCGGGTAGAAGCGAAGATTGTGAAGAATATAAGAAGAGGAATGTTTAGGGGTGGGTGGGTTAGATTTGATTTGTAAAATAGAAAATTTAATTGTGGGTTTTGGGGTTAAATTAGCTTTTATATATTTGGGGGTTTGTGTTAAAATATGAAGTTAAATGGCGGGAAATTGTTGCCGCTTAACTTTTTTGACTTTTGTCTAAGCCACATGCTGGGGAGTGACGTGTTCCGTGTTTGATTTTGGGGTTTGGGGATTTGGGGTTTGGGGTTAGGTATAGTAGTCGATAATCAACTTTGTATCTTGAAAATTAACGTAAGGAATTTTTCTCAAATCCAGAAAACGTAATACTGCAATTATTCATTGAAAAGTGTATAAATGATATTATAAATAGATTGCACTGACTTAATACATGCTTATACTTAAGTTATGTAGTATTTATCCCATCATTCATGGTATAACAAGATATATGAGTTGCAATACTAGGCATTGCTTACCAAGAATTGACGTAATAGGCTTATGTATAGATGAGTTATACTCTTGTAGGCATCAATGAGTTGTTATAATATATTAAAGTGGTCAATATTATTAGATGGGCATATTATACCATCATTCATGGTGTAACAAGCATATGAGTCGTAATACTAAGGCATTGCTTAACAAGAATAGACATAGTAGCCTTATATATACATGAGCTTTACCCTTTTAGGCATCAATATGTTGTTTTAATGTATCAATGTGAGCTATAATACTCAAATGGGTTCAATATACCAACATATGAGGTGTAACAACACACATTAGTCGTAACACTAAGGCATTACTTAACAAGAATAGACATAGTACGCTTATATATTCATTAGCTTTCCCTTTTTAGGCATCAATATGTTGTTTTAATGTATCAATGTGAGCTATAATACTCAAATGGGTACGATATACCAACATATGAGGTGTAACAACATACATTAGTCATGGTTTTTTGATTTTATGTGAACTTACACTAGGTCGATAATCAACCCTTTCGTGGTTGAGTTGGTTAATAGTCGATTAAGGACCTATGTGCAGTCGATTAGTTGATTTGGTTAATAGTAGCTTACCTTTGTCCAGTCAAGTCTCGACTTTTCACTTTTCTGATACGTTTCCCTTTTTCATAAAATTCTCCCAATGCTTAAATATTTTTCTTATTACTTAATATTTATTTTATTTACGTTTTCCAGTAAATTTCACATTTTTATTAATTAAATATTATCGTTATTTATTATTTTACTTTTATCTTTTTCTATTTATATTTATATTTATATTTTTGTTTTTGCTCATTTTCTGATTATTTCCATTTTGCGAATCTATCTATCGATTTATCTACTTGGTGTTGGTTGATTATACACCAAAATGGAGTATGGACAGTTCATCAAGAATACGCAAAAAAATGGGGGAGCGTGAAATTGAACGAGAAATTAAAAGAACCATTGCCAATAATAATAATAATAATAATAATAATAATGCCCAGGGGGCTTTTCATTTATAATAATTTTTAAGAAAAGAGCAGTCATAATGAAAACCCTTTTCTTTTTACATTTAAAATTTCAAAAAAAAAAACTAATTATTACGAGGGGAGAGGGGAAGGGAGATGTAGTTGTCCATATCCTCCCCTACTCATTCCATGAGCACCCTCAACATCCCAGCAATATAGTAGATTTTCATCTCCTTCCTCCTACGATCATCACACAGGAGGCGGATACGCCTGTCTATGTCAGCACGAATCAGTAGCACCTCTGGGTCGTTGTTCCTGAGAGTGAGAATTCCTCCATTGCCATTGTTGTTGTTGTTGTTTTTGTTTCTGGTGGCACTTCCACTTCTACTTGCAGCGCCTGGAGCTCATGCCATTATAAGATAAGAGTGATTCTTGAGTTGTGTTGTAGATTATTGGATCTAATGCCACTATATATATGCTCCAACTCGATGCAACCTTTGGTATTCCCAAAAAAGTCTCATCGTTTCCAGTGTCAACTATGAACAGCCACTTTGTTTCACCCAATTTCGGCTGCTTTCAATGACGGGGCGCACACGTGTATTAAATGCATTCAAACACTTTATCAACTGCATTGGGTCAATTAGTCTACGTTATATTTTTTTAATAATCAACCCATAGAGTGTCTATTAATCGAAAATGTAAATACTCAACTGATTGTAAACATGTCCAGCATTTGGTGAACTAAATAATAGTCATTTTTATAAACGACACTTAAAATAGAAATAAAATATATTAATGAAACTATTACAATCAGTTCAACTTGTTCCAACAAATAACACAGTACTAAATTAAGACAACCACATCTAACACTACATAAACACACAAAATTATTACAACTTAAGCTAATACACCAAATCAGAATTGCAAGGTTGATTATCAACATCGTGCCAAAGAAGCACAGGTTGTCCTCTTATGACCACTTCTCTTGCAGTTTGAACATCTATTTTGCCTCTTCCTTGTGAAAAATTTTTCACCAACTGAGGGAAAACGATTAATTCTCCTTCTACACTTTTTAGGATCGACCATCGGCGGAAGAATTCTTCTATGAACTACCTCTGGAGGAACCATCCATTCTTGCTCTAGTAGCATTGGATAAACATTTTCTTCATACGCACACATGTAATTCTGAAGCCTAAAAAATGGACAAGTGTAATGGTATGCGCTAGCACCATATTCATCTCCATATCTTATCCTTAACACTGCAAACGCATGCTTGCATGGTATCTTGTCCAGGTCAAACTTTTGGCATGTACACGTTCTGAAATGAAGATTGACAGTGTGGGATAGGCCATCTCCAACCACAGTGTACTTCAGTACTCCACGTTCCCGCCTGCATGATAAGCAATCAATTTGTTTTCTTCAAGCATATTCTGAATCAATTTTGTTTCAGCACTCGGCACCAAAATGGTGTTGTGTTTCTTCATCTCCTCACGCCTCTCATTGAACATGTCAGTAAATCTGTGAGTAATAGCATTGCACAGTCCCAGGATGGGGTATTCTCTCTCGTCTTTGATCATTGCGTTGAGGGACTCGGAAAGGTTTGTGGTCATTACATCGTACCTGTTTCCTGGAAAAAATGCTCTCGTCCACCTATGGAAGCCCACTTCATCCTTAAGACAAGCAGCTGCTGCAGGGCATTTTGACGCGAGCTGGTTAAAAGCATCGCTGAACAATTCAAAACGGTACGCTTTCGCAGCGGTATAATAATCCTTCAAAAATGATCAATACTTGAACCTTATGCGCATGTTCTTAGCAAGGTGCTTGGTGAAACAACCATGAGATGCTAAGGTATACACCCTTCTAATCTCATTTGCTATGGCCTTGGCGCGATCGGAAATTATGCACAGGTCTGGTGTATTGGGGACTATGTGACCAGCTGTTCAAAAAATAATTGCAATGAGCTATCGCACTCCTTGTCTTCCACACAGAAAGCCAATGGATAAATGTGGTTATCCGTGTCCTGCGCGACAGTCATCAACAAAACACCGCCGTAGGTGGACGATAAATATGTCCCATCGACTGATATCACCTTCCTCATATATGTAAACCCTCTAACCCAAGCTCCGTAAGCTACAACAAAATACTTGAACCTCCCTTATTCATCAACCCTTAAACCAGTCTTGCTGCCAGGATTTAGGCTTTCCAACACAAAACTGTACGCATTAAAACTGCGTAACTGTGCTCCGGACTTCCCCTAACTAAAGCCTTTGCAATTTCTCTTCCTTTCTAGCACTTCCAATAACTTACCTTACTATTCAGTTGTTGATCCAAAGCACTCTTTATATCTTTTGTGTCAACCCTTTACCTTCAATAAACCTGTTCTTAAAATATTCTCTGATGACATCCGTTGAAGCATGTGGATGATGGCCTGGTAGATGTTGCACCCCACATGTGTGCTCTTTAAAGTATTTGGTATCACAAACCTGTTGGCATTAACATACTTCATGGCACGCACCATCCACCTGCAACGTGCTTCTACACACGCCTCGACATACAGGGATTTAGTACTCTTCTTTGTTTTGAAAATGAATGGCTTCTTCATTGAACCCATCTTCAAAGCCACAACCAGGCTCTTCTTGGTATCGAAGGTTTTCCCAGTATGAAAACCTGTGCAATCATCAACCACATCACCCAAGTTGCTGCCTTAAGTGGGAGCAGATTCGGCAACACAGCTGCTCCCATTTATAGCAGGATCTCAAACCTCTGGATCTTCAATAGCATTTTCTTCTTCACTATCCATATCACCAGCAATATCACCAACTCCAGCATCACTGCCATAATCACCCGTACTCTCATTGAATAGTGGTGGTTGTGGTGGTCTTGCAGAAGCAGCTGCAGCATTAGTGGCAGCATTTGAGCCTGCATGAGAACTCTCGGCAACAAATATCTTTAAAATAGGTCTGCTACCATTATTTCCAACATCGAGCAAATATATATGCAAATCATTATCAGTCTTTATAAAAGAAGGAGCCACATTACCCCTCGTAGGAGCAGCACTAAAAACATAGCTAATTGAAACCCCGCTGCGATGGCACGTTAAGTTGCCGCGATCGATTATTGGTCAATTAACTGATCGTAGGTACATTCCAAATTTAATGCAATAGGTATTGTTGTCTTTGTCTTAGATTGCCAATTCCAGCATTTTGGGGTCTCAATCCTTTCACCCATAAAGTCATCACCTACTACTATGAAACCCCCCATCTACTTCAACGAAGTCGATGATCAACCAAATGTGGTCGATGGTCTATGAAATAATGCAGTAGTTCTGCAACAATGGCGAATAAATAAAAAACAGCTTGAACTTCTTACCAGTTGAAGAAATGAAAGGATGTATGTGCAAAGACGGAAGCACAGACCAATTCACCTTAGATTTCTATCCACATTACTCGCATCGAGACGTTACAACCGCAACAAAAAATTTCCAGAAAAATGGGTTCCAAAAGAGAAAACAGTTATGGATCGAGATGATGCAGTTCTTGATGAGTGAAATGGAACAAAAAATAAAGGCGCAGGTGGTTCTGGGCGGGAAAGCTTGGAGGGAAGAAGAAGGTAACTGGGGGTCTAGGGGTTTTGATGGGAAGATTTAATTTTTTTTTTTGTTGCTATTTTAGGTAAAATAATAATTGTTTATATAGTAGACCAAAGTGTAGTTTTTGTAACTTGGGGGCTGGGGGTTTAAGACTTGAGAATTTGGGTAAGATCATTAGTGTTAAATTGTCATTAAGCAATTAAAGGGTTATACATCCAATTTTTCACACTTGAGGGTTATTCCCTCTATTTCCTTCATTGCAGCGGTCTTTTAGCCAAGTCACCCTAGATAGATAGATATATAATAGCATCTATGCTATCATTTGAAGAATATATAACACAATTTCATCTCCCAAATACTTAAGATGATCCAAGCAACCCTTTTTGGTCATAAATCCTTCTATAATGATATATGTTTTGTGCTTCACTTTTATGCTCCATAAAATTTGTCTTCAAAGAGAAACTATAAGGGTAAAGTTTTAAAAAAAAAAAGTTATGAAAATCAAGTTCAGGGCAGAAAGGAAAAGAAGTTAAATATATAGAATACAGGGAAGGGGCTTGATTTATGATGGAGAAGAGCAAAGTATGAATTATACTGTGCGTGGAGCAGGGGAATTTATTATAATCATTATGAAGATATATTAAGTGCTTTGAATATTGGAGGTAATTGGAGATGGTTTTTACTATAATGTAAAATTGTTAATCACTAAGAGAACAAAAAAATATAAAGGAGAAACGTCTAAACGGGTACATAAAATTTGTTGTGGGCTGTAATGCTGTGGGATATTAAATGAATTGAATGAGGTTTTAATAATAATTAATAAATAAATTAAGTTAATGAGATAGATTTAGTTTATGAAGCAGAAAGGGGAAAATTGGCAAAAAAGAAAGAAAAAAGATATGTAGAATCCTTGATCAAAGAGAGGTGACAGCAGGGGTGTCAATGGTTCGGTTTGGTCGGTTATTTTAAAATTTTTCTACCAGACCAATTTTTCAGTTATTCTAATTTTTGTATCCAAAATTTAAATTTTCGAAACCGTCCCAATCACATCGGTTTCTATTCGGTTTCGGTATGGTTCGGTTAGTTTTCGATTTTTTTAGACGTAATATAAAACTACCTATAAATGAAAATGATTATTTGTATACAAATCTATAAAATTGAAAAGATGTATTGTTTTCATTTAAAATTTCAAGTTAACGAACCAAAACATTGATTCCATTTACTATGTGAATAATATTACAAATGAATAAAGATATCATACCCCAGTTGTATATTTCATCAAAGGCTCCTAAAAGGGATTCAAGACTACTGTTTCAAAGAATAGGTACAAATGCATAAACAAAAATAAGATGACGCTAAACATTGAAATTATTTCGATTGTCAAACTCAAACTCAAACTCATTCGTTTCTTCAAATAGATATTTGACTATCATCAACTGTTCTACACTAAATTAAAATTTTTCAGATAATTTGTATAAATCTCTAAAGAGAATAGACTTTCATCTAAAGTGAACAAACTTTATAAGACCAAAATAAACAACCCGTAAAAAACCTTATAAAATAAATCTATCACTTCATGAGAACTATATTTAGAGGAGATTAGAATCGAGAATTACAAAATATACTTCAATATTGAAGTATAATAGTTCCAACTTTGATTATAGTATTGGTAGTAATACAGTCAATTGGACCTTGGAGTTTCTAATTCCACCCAAGGCTTAAGCCCAAAAGAAAATATTTAAAGAGTATTTAATTTAAAGCTTTATTAGAAATATATAGATATATTTATACATATACATCTAATGCATAAAATATATTTTATACATATAATTATATTTGGTTTGGTACAGTATTTTTTGTGGTTTATTTTTGTAGAATAAAAAATCTAACCTAATTCTCGGCTCGATCATAATTTTAAATAGAAACCTACGGTTTTAAGGAATAAACCTCATAATCGGCTCGGTACAGTTCGGTTCGATCGGTTATGATCGGTTTGTAAATAACCATTGATATGACTAGGTGACAGGTAGATTCCTTGGCCAAAGAGAGGTACCAGATCACTTCTCTTTAGCCTAGAATTATCTAATATATAGAAATTAGTGAACTTGACCGCGCTCATTAAAAAAAATTTAAAAAGTATGTAGCTGATAATTATTGATATAACTTTTATAATAACAGAATGAATGTTTACTTTTATATTAATTTTATTATATATATATATATATTCCGATGAAACTACTCAATATTTTTTTATATATATAGTTGTATTCCTAAAGTTGATTACTATTTTTAATATATTTTAAGTAAGTTTTTCAATATTTTACGTATATGGGATTTGAGACTCTCCTTAACTTCACGACCTATACTATACTCTAACTCAATAACACCATTAACCAATACGGAAGTTTGCATTGGAGTGCAAAATTTCTTGACTAAAGAAGTAAAATTAGATATTTAAATAAGAGGATATATGATTTAACAAAATGAAGTATTAATTATATAGAAAAATAGTTACTTAAATCCAACAATCACACCATTTCATAAAATGAGAGAGAAAGAAGTCATATATTCCAATTTTTACGAAACGAACTTGATCTTTTTTTTCAAAAAAAATATTTCAAGATTGAGAATAAAAAAGTTTATTCATGTAAATACTTAAATTATTGAGATCACACCAACATGATTTAACCTTATATTTGCTAAATTTTGTCTACTCGATGTTTTCCAACCTTATTTTGTTCCTAAATGTAATAACCTCGAGCTTTATAATAATCAAACATCTTTATTTTTTTTATAATTTATTTCCTTTTAAAATCTAAAACTCTCAACTTTTTTTTCCTCAAGTACCTAACCTATGAAAGGATTTTTTCGTATAAGCTGATGATTGGTACGTGCATTTGAGTAGCAATTTTGATTGCTATAACATTTTCATTAATTATTAACAGTTAAAAAAAACAGTCTTATTTTCTTAGTAAAGAAAGAAAACAAGTTCATGGAACTTTTTCTTCACAATGTATGAATATATACAATAATTTAAATATTCTCTTCTTTTGATATTATTTATTCTCGTTGGACGTTTTCTTTGATCTAGTAATCTTCAAGACCAATCATTTACTAAAAGTTTATAAACAAATTTACTGACATAATAAGATAGAGGAAAGGTCATTTATAAATTACATTCAATCAAGAGGATGAAAAGAAAATATACAATTGTAAGAAGCACTTATTTTTTTTACAATTGATGAAATGGTGGCTAATAAACATAACAATAAGAAGTAATTTACTACTTTTAATTACTTCCTCCATTCCGAGGCTCAAAATCAACACAATTGGTTAAGGTTGGAGAGAGCCCTGAGAATAGACAAAATCCTAATAAAAAGGAGACATAGGCCTTCACATTCTATCAATATAAACTACAGTCTAAAAAAGCTTGCAGTTAAAAGTTAAAGCCTTCACCAAATTAATACGTTATAGGAAAGAGTTGTTACATTTTCATTGGTGTCATCACCGGAACATCAAACTTCTACATCCTTTTGTTACATTTGCTGTTTCAAGTTCTATGGTACATCACTCTTCTATATTTTTCAATTAGTATATATATATAGATAGATTATACTAAATTTTCTAAAATGTATAAAAAAATCTTTTTGAAAGATACTCTATATAGAAGGGGCATTTAGGCTATTTACCATTATTTAATTAGGTCTAGGGGCTTTTTAGTCTCTTTACACTTGTGTATGGGAAAACTATATAAGCTTCCCTGAGTCTGTTATTTCATTAGTTAGTTTTTGATCGAGGATAGATATAGATTAGGCCGTGCCTATCTTGTGAAAGCCCGAAGCTTTACAGACTCCTTTACTTGGAACCGAGTGGATGTCATCCTAGTATGGATCCTCGATAAGTTCAAGTTTCTTTCTCTCTCTCGGATACTCAATCTTGTTTGAATCGAGTATCCTTTATTTCTTCTATTTCTGTCCTTCCCGTCCCCTATTTTCTCGTTGTGTGTTTACTTTATCGCTTTCGTTCCCTTTATCTTGCTTCCGCGTGATTTGTTCGTATCATTTGGTATCAGAGCAAGGCTCGGGTTTTGTTCTTATGAATCCACGTTCCTTGTTCATCCTATCTTTTAGTTTAGTTTATTGTTATTGTTGTTGTTCTTGGAGAAAAAGAAGAAAAAAAAAACTGAAGAAAAGTTGAAAATACAAAAAAATTCATATTGTGGATTGGATTTGATGACCCGTTGATTGTTTGATATCGGGAATTGAACTATGATGTTTACCCGTTGATTTGGTACCCTTGTTACGTGATTTGGTGTTGAAAATCAAAAGTTGAAAAAAATCAAAAACTCCAAAATTGAAAAACCCTTGAACTTGATTGAAATTTCTTGATTTGGATTCGTTATGGATTGGGTATTGATATAAATTATTGGGGATTGGTTATAGTAGTTGAAAACAACTTTGAGTACCTTGGGAGTTGAAAAACAAGTTGAATCGAGGTGATTCGAGTAAAAAAATTGAAGTTCAAAGTCGGATTCTGGTTCAGCAGCAGCAGACCTGCGCGATCGCGCAAGCCTGAGCGCAATCGCGCTGAAGGAAAAATTTACTCTTCGGGATCGCGAAGAGTTGAGCGCGATAGCGAAGAGAAAAATTAATGTTGGAATTTTTTTGTTCATCGCGAACGCGCCCATCTGTGCGCGATAGCGAAGAATAACAATTTTCCAGAATTCCAGTTTTGAGACAGAACGTTCGCAACAGCTTCCGAACAGTTTCCAATCATCAAAACTCCAATTGATTCATTAAATATGGTGATTTTCTAGATCACAAACAAAATTCCATCCAATTCCGAATCTGTTTAGTGCCAATTTAATTCGAGTCTTTCTTGTGTCACTTCCTTAGTAGTCTTGTAACTTCTGTCTTTTGGTTTCATTGCTTGTTTCCTTTGTTCCTAGTTTGCTTGTGTGTCCTTATTCGTTCCTTTCCTTGGTGTCTTATAAACTCCATTCCGAACTTATACTTGGACGTGCTAGTTGGTGATCATTTCATTTTGGTTCCTATAAAGAGGATAAGGCTAGGATTGAGAGGAAAAAGGCTAAGAGTGGTGAGAACAATAGAGTGTGGTCATAAAAGCCAAATACCTTGAGTGTATATACGAGTGAAAAGAAAATTGAGTGAACATTACTTGAGTGATACACAAGAGGGAGTGAATTTGTGAGGTCCTTTACTCTTGTTTGTTATAGCTATGATATCGGATGATGATTATGGAGGGTATAGTTCGTGTGGTGATGATGGAGACTATGGGTCCTATGATGGTGATGACGAATATTGCTATGATGATTCCGGAAACTATGGTTCGTATGAGGATGAAGCGGGTCACTATGATGATCGTGAGGGTGATGAGGACTATGAAGCTCATGATGATGAATGTGTTGATCCTAATGCTTCTAGTCAAGAATCCAAAGATGGTGACGCTTCAAGGTATGAAGTTCCTACTTACTCTTCGTGTGATAAATTTGAACGTGATGATAGTGACATAGAGAGAACGGAGGATGAAGTTGATAATGTGAATTGTGCATATGCATCTTCTTTTGGTGTTACTTGTGGTATACAAGGGAGTAGTAGAGGTTCTTCTATTAGTATGGGACGAGGAGGTGGTTGTTCCATGGGAAAAGGGAGGATTTTCCATCCTACTTGTGCTAAAAGGGTTAATGCTTCTAACTCCCATGTGAATGGAGGTTATTCTAGTGGTGTTGCCACTACAGGAGAAATAAGCAGGACCCAACTTAATGGTGATGTCTTTCTTGAACTTCCAAGTTCTTATTCGGATGATCCTATACGAAAGTTGGATCTAAGGAGGTTCCTTGTTGAGGTGGAAGGTAATGGAGGGTACCATCTCAAGATTGGTGACACCGATGCCAATTGCATTAGTACCTCGGTGGTTGATGAGCTAAGGCTACCTTGCTATGCTATAGAGCATCCTTATGTGTACCACGGAGTGTGGGTTTCAAAGCAAGCTCGGGTGTGCATATCTCATAGTAGGAGTTATTGGGATTATATGTGGTGTGATGCATATCCCATGCAACATTGTGATGTGTGGTTAGGTGAGCCATGGTTACAAGACAAGAGAGTGCGATATAGTGTTGTGCATGATAGGTATATAGTGAGCAAGGGTCAAAGGATTTGTGACTTTGAGCCTCTTTGGGAAAAGATCGAGTTACCTCCTAGTACACCGTCTCGGTCTATGCAAAAAGGAAAGGAGCAAGTATTTCAATCCAAGGATGAAAGGAAGCAATCAAGAAGTCCTACAAACACAAGAAATGGTGGGACTAGTGCAAGACAAGGATTGACAAATGTCAACAAGGTGAACCCCAACACAAGCTCCAAAGCCAAGTGGTTCACCAACAAAGAAGAAAGAGACTTCAAGTGATGAGTCTCTATGTCCTAGATTCCGGGTTGATGTTATAAGTCCACTTACTCCGGCTATGAGCATTCTTGGGCCTCGTCCCAATTCACCCGAATTTGAGAGACAAAAGATTGAGAGGAGTAAGGGAGTGACCAGTGACATTCCTCGAGTGGGAAAAGGAGAGGATGTGTTGAGTGATGTGAGTGGGATGTCACCACCTGAATCTACACCCGACCTTGAAAAGAAAATAAGGGAAAAGAGAGAGGGAAAAAGAATCATTGAGAATGAGGACACCCCTTATTCTAACCTTAACCCTTTTATCTTTTTCTTGTACTTGTGTGAGTTCTTGTGTAGGTACTCTTGGAGACAAACCAATGGAGCCTCAACCATATTTCAAAATGGAAGGACAAGGTGAAGAAGATCTTCAATATGAGCTTCAAGGTGAAGGAACAATTCATGACACTTCAAGTGCATTGAGTGAGCAAGATAGCCACTCAAAGGTATGTGAATGTTCTTCCCTTGAACATGTTATTTCCTTGTCATGTGATAATATTTGTGAAAACTATATACTAGTTGATGAATTGTGTGATTACAATGTGTTTGCAACTAGTGTAGAGTCGGTTGGTCAACTTGTGTGTGATTTTAACCACTAGTTGAGAGGGATGATAAGCCACATCATGATGTGAGCTCGGTTTTCATTGAACTTCTCTTTAGTGAAGAATGTGTAGTTGACCTTGCTTGTGAACCTTGTTATGACACCCCACCTATATTTGATAAATGGGAAGACGAGTTGAATGAATATCCTATTCTTTCCCATGATGAATTCCTTGATAATGGTGAACATATGTGTCGTAGTGAGGGTTGTTGTGACCTTGAGGAGTCTCTAAAGTGTGAGATGGATCGATTTGTTTTCGATGACTCCGCAAGTGAGAGTGAATAACCTAGTCTTGATGCTATGCTTTTGTTTGACCATAAAATTGAGGTGCATGCTTTTACATTCTCATTGTTTGAAGACAAATTCAATTGTGATAGTGAATTGTATCGGACTAGGGTTGGTAGTAAAATAGAACCTCCATGGTTTGTGAAGTTAGACACTATGGATGATCCATTGTTTGGAACTCCAAGTGGGATGAGTGGTCTTGATGTTGGTTGTATTGAACCATCTTCTAGTAGTCCTCGCCTTTGTTGTGTGGACTACAATGATGAAGGACCTATTTTAGAGACCTTCTTTTGTAGTTTGTCAAGTGAGGGAGATTATCTTGGAGTTGGATTTGGAGGTGAAGAAGTCACTCTTGGTGTGTGTAAGAGTTCTTCCAAGAAGGGGAGTGGAGTGATTGATGTTAGTTGCCAATTGAACTATTTCATTTACTCTACCCCACATGTTGATCACACCTTGGGTGTTGGGCATGCCAAAGCCAATATGTCACATTGTGATAATATTGATTTGAGGGCTTGGTGTGTTGATCATAAGCTTAGGGGTCATAGGGAATTTGATTGCTATATCTTGCATGTTTCATGTCCTATTGATCTCTTTGCTTGTTCTTGTGTTGGATGCACCTTTCTTTGGAGTCAAGTACTTGTTGCTTCCTTTGGAGACATAAGCTTATTACTTGTTATTGTTACTTGCGTTCCACACTCTTAGGCACTAACCTACTCTTCGAGTAGGAAGTTCGTTTGTCTTTGCCTTGCTTGTAGGTCTTGTTGGCTTGATTTCGAGGATGAAATCCTTTTAAGAAGGGGAGAATGATGCAATCCGGATTGGTAAGCAAAGCTGTAAGGAGCTTATACTCAATATGCGGGACTTGGAACGCTTCAAAGGGAGCTTGGAAACCAGGATTCAAGTCAAAAAAGGCCAAAAGACCAAGATGCGAGCTTGCTGGACTGCTGGAAACACATTGCCCTGTGTGATCGCGAGCTTACCCACGCGATCGCGATGAAACTTCACATTGCCTTGTGCGATCGCGTCCTTCCATGCGCGATTGCGATGAAGGATTGATCAGGCTGCGTTCCAGAATTAGCTAAAGGGGCATTTAGGCCATTTACTATTGTTTAATTAGGCCTAGGGGCTTTCTAGTCACTTAAACTATATAAGCTTCCCTAAGTCTTTTATTTCATTAGTTAGTTTTTTACTGAGGATAGAGATATATTAGGCCGCACCTATCTTGTGAAAGCCCGAGGCTTCACGGACACCTTTACTTGAAACCGAGTGGATGTCATCTTAGTATGGATCCTCGATAGGTTAAAGTTTCTTTCACTCTCTCGGATATTCAATCTTGTTTGAATCGAATATCCTTTCTTTCTTCTATTTCTGTCTTTTCCCGTCCCCTATTTTATCGTTGTGTGTTTACTTTATCGCTTCCGTTCCCTTTATCTTGCTTCCGCGTGGTTTGGTTCGTATCACTTTATGCATCATCATTTGGGCAAACCCATAAAACTTATAGCTAAAATCAACGGTAACTTCTATATTAAATTAGGAATTTGATTTTCTTGACAATACTTGAAGGAAATGAGATTAAGCTCATATCACTTTTTACAAAACTACCATTGTTTTAAATCTCCTCAAAACTATGTAGAAAATTAAAGGAGATTATTGGTGTCCTGAATTCAAAATTGAAGAAAAATAAGTTAAAAACTTGAAACACGATTTAGTTCTTATTTCATCTAATAGCTTATGACAATCTTATAGTTGCTGAAATAGATAAATTAAGACCTGAAAAAAATGAGCTGCTTTTTGGCTGATGCCAAAATCCAGATAAAGACAGTCAAACTGTGAAAATTCTATATTTTGTTGGTGTTTGTATTTCCGGTGCGTTGCTCTTGTGTTATTGTTTTGTTTATCTATTGTTTTTTATTGTAAGGTTGCTACTTTCCCTCTTTGAGCCATCCTTGCCTTCAAAACCCCGGTAACAGAGTAAGTTATCATTCCCGGTGGAACCTAGAATTGTGCGGAGAAAAGCACAATCAGCCATAAATGTCGTAATGCAGGAAAACTAATGTTGCAATACAACTCGAACAATCTAATACTTTTGGGCTATGGCAAAATATTAGCAAGTACAAGGTAGCTCCGCTCCTACGCAACAGATAAGAGAAAAGATTCAACAAGTTATATCGGTAGTAGGAATCTCGCTTAAAATTTCTGTCTTGTAATGGATGGAGAATCATATACTTTTATGAGAAATAGATAAGATCCATCATTTGAATCGAATTATATTTTTGAATAAATTGGTTTAGGATCTTTCTTTTGCAGGAAAATTAGGCCTAATTAAAGATACATATGTGAAGCATAAAACCTGTAAGATGAACCATTTGTTGTTACATACTTCTCTCGATTTTTGAACTTTGCTGTGTAGAATTGCCAATTGCTCTCTTGAATTTTGTGTGTAGTTTGAAAGTAATTTGAGAAAAAGCGAAGGCAAAAATAATTTTTAGTTCATAGATTTATAATTACTGTATGGGCCTAAACCAGTTTTAGGATCACAAATCGAATTTGGGTTTGAATATAAGAAAAACTTCGTATCAAAGCTAAACAGGTGTGAGAAGTAAGCGTAAATGCAAAAGAATAACTTGATTTCAATATATTGTAGTGAGTACAAATTTGGACAGAGTTTCAGTATGTATTTCTGGATACCTATAATACAAAATGAATTACTATTTCTAGGCCTAAGAGCCTTGTCCACATTCTCCACTATCAGTTGTGCTTTGACACACGATCTTGGCATTAATGGAAGGAGTTAGTGGGCTGAAGTAGTGGGCTGCAAAGCCGCTGGAACTGATGCTATTCACCGAGATGCGTATATGTGACCTCGGTGGTGAGGCCTTGCTGTTCGATCGAGGTAGACGTCACCAAAGCTCAGCTTACGGCTTGCTTTCGGTGACGACCTCGATGTGTGACTTCAGCGACCCACTTATTTGCTTCGGTCTTTGGCTTGTTGTTAAGTGCTCGGTTACTGTCAGATTGTCTGACCAGGGCGAATCATTACGAGCTGATTTTTACCCAATAGAGATAGACCCCCCCACTCTTCGGTCACTTACTGAAGTTTCTAAGGAGTGGAGTGAAATTCAGCGGGAAAGCGACGTGACTTGATCTTATCCAAGCGTTTCAAATTTTGTCAATGGTTTGCATCTCTTCAGGTCACTTCTCACTGACATGTGTCACCCATCCGTTGGCTTCTCGAACAGTCACGCCGTATTTTTTATTTCTCCCAACGTTACGATGATGATGCCTCACCACTTGGTTCTTCCATACCTATAAGTACTTTTCCACCAAACTCTTTTTCTCACCTTTACCTTCTGCAATCACCAGTGTAAGAGAGATAAAACAAAAGCTTACATACTTTCCTTGATAGATTTCCATCTTTACGAAAAATCTAAACTCGAATTACAACCATGTCTACCACCCAATCTAGGCAGGATTCAAGTGATTCAGGTGAGAGAGTGAGAGTCCCGCACTTAGTCGCGGCCACTGCCAGTGGCGATGCCGTCGTTGCTGCGCCGGAGATTCAAGCGACTGCGGCGGAAGGTGGCGAAGTGACGTCTGGTGCTGGAAGTTCTATGTGCCGTAAGGCGAGAGCCAGGCGTGATTTGGCGGTAGAGGTCGATGACGTTAATGTGGAAGATGAGGGTGACGTCATGCTTGATGATGCCATGGTAAGGGGTGTCAGTGACGTCATCCATTGAGATTGTGATGAAGGAGGTGATGATGCCGTAGGCGAGGTTGAAGGCAGAAATATCGCCGAGGTGGGATCCTCGGGTCCAATGATTCCCCTCAAGAAGGAGCTCGAGCCTCACCAAATTATTCCCTCCCACTTCGACAATAGCAAGGACCTCAAGCTGCAGGTCCAATCTGCTGATCAAGAAGGGCAGAACAGAAATATACCGGTGAATACGACGCCAACTCGCATAACGCAGGCTCACGTTGAGCGAGTCCGAAGGGATTGTAAGTTCGGGCCTGAGGTGAAATTTATCATCCCCGACCCGACAAGCAGAGTTTGCCACCATGTGGAGGGATTTTCTTTTGCTTATACTTATCCTTTCACCCTCAGTTTCTCTCTTCCAGTGCATAGGGTAATTGATGACTTTTGTCGAGCCTTCAACTTGTGCTTCGCCCAACTAGGCCCCGGTGTCTGGAGAGTCATCCAGTGCATGGATTAGCTGAGTAGGAAAGCCGGGGTGGACTTCACTTTGCAGCACCTCATCTCACTCTATTATCCCTATTTTCATAAGGCTGGGGTTGTGGCCTTGAACAACCGAGGTAAATTTGTGCTCCTAAATAAGACCGAGGACCACGGGGACCGAGGCTGGAGCGATTGCTACATCCTGTTGGAGACCAGTGTTTTATCCACCGAACCTGATTTCCCCGAGCGGTGGAACAACACACGTAAGTATCCCTTCGTTTTTACTTCACGCTCGGTGGTCATTCATATTTGCTAACACCGTTTCACTATTACTTCCTAGCCAACAAGGTTGATATCATACCCCCCGAGGGACTGACTGAATGGGTGAGAGCAATGACCGAAGCTCGCATGCGCGCCGAAAGAACATGGATGAAAATGGCTGCCGAACTTGGTTGGCAGTGCAAACGGCATGGTAAGTTCTCTTGTGACGTTTTACTTAATGCGTTGTTTTGGAGTTTTGGCTTCATTTTGCTGACTTCTTGCCCCTCGGTATCAGGTTTCCCAAACCGTGCCGCCAATGCAACGAAAAATAAGAAAAAGAAAGATGAAAAGAAGAAGAAGAAAGATGGAGAGGAAACCGAGTCAGATGACAATCTGGCTTCGGTGGCAGGTGACTTGAGGGAGTTGAAGGCTGCAAAGTCTTCAAAATTTTCAAAGGGGTCCCCGGTCAAGGGTCTTCCAAAGGTAACCACCACCCTTGATTAATTCGCTGGTTACCATTCTTCTTTGCTTCCTTGTTTGAAACTCTCCTATGTTGCTCTTTGTAGGTGTGAAGAGGAAGAGGGCAGTTTCGAAGAAGCCCTTTCGCTCGTTAGCTCCTCATGCCGAGGTGGAGACTTCGCCTCGGCCCGATACAATGGTGGAAAGGCGCCGAAGGATAGTTGACGAGCCCGGCGATGCAGCTACCGAGGGTTTAGCTCATAGGAAGGTCGAGTTTGTTGACCTCGAAGACCAAGAACATAGCTCCGAGGCGGCAGTTTCCAAGATCAAAGGCAAGGCCAAGGTTGGAGAGGCTGGTGGTGCTGTCATTAGGGGGGGCTGGCACCGGCGCGGTTAGGGAGCAATCCGAACCCGCGAGGATTTCATCCTTGGTGGGGTCTTTTCGGAAGCTTGAGGTGCCCACCTCCTCCAATATGTTAACATATAGCCGAGCCGACATCTTGAGCCTCACGCCTTTGCTAGGCCTGGAGGAAGATAAAATCGTGCAAGAATTCTCCCGAGGTCAACTATACAACACCATTGCTGCCAATGCTATCAGAGTAAGTCTTATCATCTTTGAGCGTTATCTTAAGTTTTACCTCTATCTTCGTCTTTGGCTCATGGCTGACTTTGATTCTCCCGACATCTTGTTCTGTCGCTGAGGGCTATTGAGGTTGAAACCTTGAGGGATGAAGAGGTCCGGCGCGTCGCTCGTTCGTGGGATAGGCGAAGAGACAGCTTGAATGCACAAATAGCAACATTGAAGGCTGAATTGTCTAAGTCCCAATCTGATCTGCACGACGCCGAGGCCGCTTCCGAGGCGAAGATTAAGGCCCTTGGTGATGGCTTTCAAGTTGAACGCTCGAGGTTGGAGGCTAAAGCTGCGAGACTGAGTGCCGAGCTAACTCTAGCAAAGAGCAAGGCCGAGGAGATGGCCAACAAATATCATGATCAGCTGAGAAAGCATGTGCTCCATATCCAGAAGTTGGAGGGTGAGAGCTCCAAACTTTCAGCTAGGGAGGCCGAGGTCGAAGCTCTTCGAGATGAAATCGCCGACCGTAAAAATAGAGCTAAGATCAAGGTCAAGAGGGCCGAGCTGGATAAGTAATGGGCCATTATTAAGTCTCGGTTGAAGTTGCTCAAGCAATGACGCGTCGGCGAGCTCAACTTGGAGGAGGAAATTGCAAAGGCCGAGGTGAAAGCAGCGGAGGCTCAAGCTATCATTGATGAACTCCTATGAAGTGAGGCCTCGAGCGGAAATGACGATGAGGAGGATGATGAGGATGCCGAGGGGGGCTCCGAGGATGGAGGTGATTCTCCCGAGGCTTAGATTTCTGATAGCATTTTTTGCTTTTGTGTCAGCCTTCAGGCTTTTTATGCTTGTGTTTCGGACCTTCGGGTCCTTTTGCTGTAAATACTTTCTGCCTTCGGGCTTAGTAATGAAATGACTTGGTATTCTTATCTTAAGTGTTGTTTTTTTCATGTACCAAACACCTTAGAATAAGTAACTTGCTTGTAAGACTTGATTGAATTTAATCGATGCAAACTTAGAACGACGTCTCGTCCTCGAGTCAATGTATTTAAAGTTCAGCTTCGGAGAGCATATTTATAGGAACGTAAACTTTATGGAATGAAACTCATTTCATTGATAATATTAACAAGCCGAAATTGGCTTTTACAAGGAACCAAGTCGAAGCGGACCTTGGATAAAAAACACAAAAACACAAATTAACAATGTGCCACTACCGGGCGGAATCAGAATGTACTAAATCTATTCCTCGGGTGTCAGTCCCCGGTTGTCGAATAGATGGCCTTCGGTTGGGAGGCGCATTTTTGACCTCGATTGGTACTCGTCCCTTACTCCCCCCCAGTGTTCGGGTGCGAATCTTGATGAAGACCCGGGCACTGGAGATCGCTTAATCTGCTCCCTGAAAAGGTCAAGCAAACTGAAACGAGGAGCAAGTTAGTACATTCCGACCAAAGCCTTTAGGAGCGTTATTCTGCTCGAGGCCGTGGGTAAAAATCTTAAGATGGGCAAGCGATTTTTACCTCGATTAGAAATAGTACCGCTTTAAATTGGAGATGTTCCAATTTAATGGTTCGGGCACCCCTTGCAGATCTTCAATTTGATAAGATCCTTTCCCAACAATTGCTTCGACTATGTAAGGTCCTTCCCAATTCGCAACAAGCTTTCCCCTGTTTTCTTCCTTCACTGACTGATTTGTGGCCTTTAGCACATAGTCGCCAACTTTAAAATCTCTAAGTTTGGCTTTCCTGTTGAGGTATGCTTCGATCTGCCTTTTTTGGGCGACTAGCCGAACAAAAGCTAGCTTTCTTTTCTGCTCAAGCAGATCCAATTCTATACGCATAGCTTGTTGATTTGCGTCCTCGGTGGTGTGGGCGTACCGAACACTTGGTTCGCCCACTTCCACGGGGATGAGGGAGTCCATAGCATAAGCAAGTGAAAAAGGAGTCTCACCGGTGCTGTTCTTCTCCGTTGTCCGCATGGCCCACAATACACCTGGCAACTCCTCGGGCCAAGGACCCTTATTCTCATCGAGCCTCTTTTTGAGATTTTCGATTATAATTCTATTTGAAGATTCAGCTTGGCCATTGGCACTTGGATGATAGGGGGTCGAAGCAATTCTCTTGATTCCCCATTGTTTGAAGAAATTAGTGATGGCTGCTCCCATGAACTGTTTACCATTATCGCAGGCAATTTCCCTTGGAAAACCGAACCTGTAGATGATGTTTTTCTTGATTAAATCGATTACCTGCTTTTTTTTGACTTCGGCAAGAGCTCCTGCTTCTACCCATTTAGTGAAGTAATCTGTTAACACTAGGATGAAGCTGACACCGCCCTTTGCCTTCGGTAGGGGTCGAATAAAATCCATCCCCCACTTCATGAAAGGCCACGGTGACACCACCGAATGTAGAGGTTCGGCCTGTTGGTGGATCATCTGTCCATGGCGTTGGCACTTATCACATTTCTGCACGAAGGCCTTTGCATCTATACTGATGGTGGGCCAATAATACCCAGCTCTTAGTAATTTGCGCACCAAGGATTTTCCCCCCGAGTGATTGCCACACTCGCCATCGTGCACCTCGGCCATCACGTATCTAGCCTCATCGGGACCCAACATTTGGCCATCGGGACGCAATATAACCTCTTGTACAGATTACCCTCTATCAAATGGTATGAAGCCGCTTGGATCCTTAACTTTTTGGTTTCCTTTTTCTCTTGGGGAACAGTCCCCGAGTCGAAGTAAGAGATGAACTTACTTTTCCAATCCCATCTGTTGTCCACCGAGTTGACTTGCAATTTCATCTCTCTCATTTGCGTGGAAAACAATCGAACCACCGAGTCAGTCCCCGAGTGAGCTTCATCGACTGTCGAACCCAAATTTACCAGGGGCATCAGCCTCAGTGTTCTCCTCCCGAGTCACTTGCTTGACTCGCCACTCTTAGAATTGTGCTAAGATTCTTTGTGCTCGGTCTAAGAATAGCTGCATTCTGGCTCTCGAACCGTGTATTCGCCGAGCACTTGGTTCACCACCAACTGAGAATCGCACCTTAGCTCAATTCTCTCCACCCCCATTTCCTTCAGCAACTCCAAGCCTGCTAGAGTCGCTTCGTATTCCGCCTCATTGTTGGTCACTTTTTTTAACCGAACCGAGTGCCTGATTTTCTCCCCGGTGGGTGCTCTCAAGACTATGCCTAACCCCGAACCCTTGGAGTTAGTTGCCCCATCGGTATGAAGTATCCACAGCCCCAAAGCCGTTCCTTTCGATATTGAGTTCTCCTTTTCCGCTTCGGGCAAAATCCCGACACTAAAATCAGCTACAAAGTCGGCCAAAACTTGGGATTTAATGGTTGTTCGGGGTTGATAGGTGATGTCATATTCTCTTAATTCTACCGCCCATTTTGATAACCTCCCCGATAACTCCGGTTTATGCAATATACTTCTCAAGGGGAAAGTTGAAACTACCGCTATTGGGTGACATTGGAAATAGGGTCGTAGTTTTCGGGCAGTAACAATTAAAGCAAGTGCTAGTTTTTCCAAGTGTGGGTACCTGGTTTCGGCATCGAGGAGTGTCTTGCTCACATAGTAGATAGGTTGTTGCTTGCCATATTCCTACCGAACAAGGACCGCGCTGACTGACACCTCAGACACAGCCAGGTAAACCAGCAATGTTTCACCATCTTTAGGCTTGGCGAGCAATGACGCGTTAGCCAGATAGCGTTACAAGTCTCTCAACGCTTCTTTACACTCCGGCGTCCATTCGAAGTGGTTATTCTTTCTCAAAATGGAGAAAAATTTGTGGCATCCCTCCGAGGACCTTGAGATGAAACGACTCAAAGCAGCGATTCGGCCAGTTAAGCGTTGAACCTCTTTCACCCCGGTCAGCTCTTCGGAGATTTCTTCGATCGCTCTAATCTTGTCGGGGTTTGCTTTGATTCCTTGTTCGGAGACAATGAATCCTAAGAATTTGGCTGACCCAACACCGAAGGCACACTTCCCATGGTTCAACATCATGCCGTATTGCCTCAAAACAACGAAAGCTCCCCTTAGATGATTCAGATGATCCATCATTCGAACCGATATGATGAGCATATCATCTATGTAGACCTCCATAGACTTTCCAATATACTCTTTGAACATGCGACATACCAACCTTTGATACGTCGCCCCGGTATTTTTCAGACCGAAGGGCATCACTTTGTAGCAGAAAGTGCCTCGGTCAGTGATGAACGAGGTTTTCTCTTCGTCCTTCGGGTCCATAAGGATCTAGTTGTAACCCGAATAGGCATCTGAGAAAGTTAATAGTTTATGTCTAGCTGTGGAGTCTATCAACCTGTCTATTTGTGGCAATGGGTAGGAGTCTTTGGGGCAAGTCTTATTCAAGTCGGTATAATCTACGCACATCCTCCACTTTCCATTCTTCTTCGGTACGAAAACCACATTAGCCATCCCTTCGCGGTATTTCACCTCCCTTATGAAACTATTTTCTTGCAACTTTGTGGTTTCATCTTCGATCGCCTTCTTTTATACCCCGGCATGAGGTCTCTTCTTTTGCTTCACCGGGGTGAACTTCGGATCCACATTCAGCTTATGGGTCATGATCTCCGGATCGATACCAATCATGTCTGAATGAGACCAAGCAAAGCAATCGTTGTTGGACTTTAAAATTTCAATGATCGCTTTTTTCGACTCTGGGTCCAACTCCGAGCCGACAAATACTTTTCTCTCGGGGAAATGTTTCAATAGTGTGAAAGACTCCAACTCCTCAATGGTAGAATCCTCGGCCTTTTGTTTCCGAGGCTCTTGAATGCAAACCGGGATCCTCTCAATTTCTTGGAGGTCCTCCTCGCTCGACCCGGTTGCTGTAGCTGCTATTGTTTTTTCCCGGTCGAGGTGACTCCATTTTTTAATGCAACCGAGTAGCACTCCTTTGCTACCCGTTGCTCTCCTTTGATTGATCGAACCCCCCAAGGCATAGGGAATTTGATCACTTGGTGCAATGTGGAAGGAACAGCCTCCATGGAGTGGATCCATGGCCTGCCGAGGATCACATTGTATGCCATGTCCTCGGGTAACACTTGGAACAGTGTTTCCTTGCTTACTCCTTCAGCAAATTTTTTGAGTGTAATCTCACCCAAAGTCTTTTCTGTAGAGTTGTTGAAGCCAGTCAACACTATTGCTTTGGGGACAACTTCCCCTTTGAGCCACATCTTCTTAACGGCCCCGTAGCTGATTATATTGACCGAGCTACCGGGGTCGATCAAGACTCGCTTGATGTCGGAGTCGTTGATTCTTAACATGATGACCAGGGCATCGTGATGAGGGAACATCATCCCATCAACAATCATCGTCATCAAACACAATCTCTTTACCCGAGCCGCCAACTCGGGTTCTCTTCTCCATGGTGATCGACAATTTGGCGAATTTCTTCGCAGCTGTGAGTTCACCTCGTTAACCTCTTATCCCCCAGTGATGACATTTCACAACTCTCTCCGGGGGTGGTGCCCGAGGTGGTTGCCCATCACCTCGGTTCTTGGAGTAGTTGTCCTTTCCCTTATTAGTAAGGAATTCAGCCAACACTCCTTTTTTCAACAAGTGAGCCACCTCGAGGCGCAAAGCTTTGCAATCCTCGGTTCGGTAGCCATAATCCGCATGGAACTCGCAGTACAAATTGTGGTCTCTCTTATCTGCTGGAGTCCTCATGTCTTTCGGCACTCTCACCCCGGCAGTCCCCTTGACTACATTGACCAGCTCCGACGTCGATATGTTGAAATTACAGCCAGGGATCCGAGGTAGTTCCTTCTTCGGGGCCGAAGCTAGGCCTGATGAATTTCATTGGTTCGTGTTGGATTGAACCTTTCCTCCGAGCCGTTGGCTTATGCGCGGACTTGTGTATGAATTTCCGAATGAGTTTCCAAGCCTTTGGCTGACAGGCTGCCTTGTTGAGGTGTATGGTTCGTATCTCCCCTTCGGATTTCCTCACGATGCCTTGGCGCGGTGTGAGGATTCGTCTCGGTTCTTATAATTGTAACCTCGGCTTTTGAACTCAGCTTCCTCCAATCTGATCTTGGAGTAAGTCCGCTTGTGTAGATCCTCCCATGTCAGCACTTGGTATTGTTGGAGCTCCTTTCGCAATTCAGCAGCAGCGTCAGAATTGCGAACATTGTATCATCCATCCGAGGCAGCTCCATGCGCTCAGCGTGAAAGCGCTCGAAGAGTTCTTTGAGTGGCTCACCGGGCCGCTGTTTAACCTCGCATATGTCCTCCTTCCTCTGGAGGATTTTTCGGGCCCCGGTTTGTGCCTTAACGAAGGCGTTGGACATTTCCTTGAAGGTGGAAATCGACCCCGCTGGTAAGGACATGTACCAGCATAGCGCTCCTTTCTCCAAGGATTCGCCAAACTTCTTTAAGAACATTGACTCGAGCTCTATCGTCGTTAAGTCATTGCTCTTCACCATTGCCATGTACTCCCTTACATGCTCTCTGGGATCGGTGGTCCCATCATACTTCTTTAAAAACATGAGCTTTAATTCTCTGGAGTGAGGGCTGGAGCCGCTTCAGGTTTGAAGGGTAGCTCCCTGTATTGATCAATATCAAGATCATCTTCGACTTTTGTCATCCCCGGCACACTTTCGAGGCGTTATTCCACGCGTGCCTCGACGCAAGCCTCAACGCATGCTTCAATCTCCCTGGTCAACCTTTCGACGTCGACCGAGGACGTTGTCTCAGCCACAGTGGGAATCGTCCCGAAGTGTGGCGTTGCGACTGGTATGTTTCCCGAACCCCCAGACGTGGCTCCGTTTAGAGGTCCCCCTATTATCGCGCCCGTAGGAACGAAAGTCAGGATGCCTCAATTTGGAGCCGAAGGCTGGATGCCATTCGGTGCTGCGCTGTTCCTCGCTTCCAACGAGGCGCGAAATTCAGCAATAATATTGACTTGCTCGTCCTGTTGATCTTGGAGAGCTCTTAGTGCATTGACAACAAAAGCTTGGAATGCTTCGGTTGTCACTGGTGATGTGGACTGTTGGTTCGACGGAACGCCAGCCTGTTCATTAAGATTGTCACTGTTGTCAGCCATAACATCGTTGAACTGTAGGCTTTAACGAAAAAGGACGTAGAACTTTGGTACAAAGAGTTTCTTCTTATATCCCCACAGACGGCGCCAATTTGTATGGGCCTAAACCAGTTTTAGGATCACAAATCGAATTTGGGTTTGAATATAAGTAAAACTTCGTATCAAAGCTAAACAGGTGCGAGAAGTAAGCGTAAATGCAAAAGAATAACTTGATTTCAATATATTGTAGTGAGTACAAATTTGTACAGAGTTTCAGTATGTATTTCTGGATACCTATAATACAAAATGAAGTACTATTTCTAGGCCTAGGAGCCTTGTCCACATTCTCCACTATCAGTTGTGCTTTGACACACGATCTTGGCATTAATGGAAGGAGTTAGTGGGCTATTCACCGAGATGCGTATAGGTGACCTCGGTAGTGAGGCCTTGTTGTTCGATCGAGGTAGACTTCACCGAAGCTCAGCTTACGGCTCGCCTTCGGTGACGACCTCGATGTGTGACTTCGGCAACCCACTTATTTGCTTCGGTCTTTGGCTTGTTGTTAAGTGCTCGGTTGCTGTCAGATTGTGTGACCAGGGCGAATCATCGAGAGCCGATTTTTACCCAATACAATTACATCACTCATCTTACCTCCGCATCATTTAGCAAAGCGGTCTATTCTTCCAAATCCATGAGCGTACGGATGTTGTCATGATAAATAAAGAAATGGCTTGCCAAGAAAGCTTGATCTTCTGTTTATCTTATTTCTCTTTCTCCGTTGAATGATCTCATAGACCATTGTAGGTGTTGTTTTCTCTTATAGGTATGTGACATGACCATAATGATCTCCTCTATTTAAATTTTTACTAGAAAAGAATCTCCGAATTAAAAAATGTCAATCACTTGCTACTACAATGTTATTATTACTATTTTATTAATGTTTGTAAGTGTATTTATTAATAATCTGAACAATATCTCGTTAAGTCTTATACTAATATATGTTTAGGTGATCTTAATGTATACCTTGTCTGACCAAAAAAGAAATGAATTTATATGCTAGTACGAGAGTTACCACATTACTTTTCTTGAGCTTGAGTTATAATTATATAGAGAATAACTAATATCTATAGATAATGGAAACAAATTTTACACTGGCACATTAGTATGACTGGTAATAGCCGGTTACCACTCTATTTTGGTTTCTTTTTATTTTTTTCTTTTAAAAAAGGAAAAATTAAGTATGTGATTCTCTCTCGCTCCACGCTCCTTAATCTTTTCACTTCTACCCCTGCCCTCTTTCTCACCTTCATAAGGCCATAGCCCCTAGGGTTTTTCCTCAGCAATTTTCCTTCAAATATGCACTCTAGGTAGGGTTCAGGAATTGAAATTCATACTCTCATCTTGTGCGCTTCAGATTATTTTAACGAAATTCTCACAACTGTACGGATCAAGTGGGTAAGCACACATAATTCATTGAGTTAAAAATTAATGATAATTCATTGAGTTGAAAATTAATGGATTTGGTGATAGTTTGATTTGGAATTTTTGTTTTGTTGTGGTGATTTTCCTCCTTATTCTTCCAATTTGTTGATTTTTCTTTCATCGGACATGTTGATGTGATGTTTGTTAGATAATATTGTTCGCTTGTTTACTTGGCTATTCCTCGATATTAAGAATCACATGCTATAGATATTAGATTTGGTTACAAAATTGTTAGTGTACCTTTTTTATGGAGACACAGGCTAGGCTTGGCTTTGCTCATATAATTGTTTAGTTAGAGATTCTTACTATTCTTCAAGAAGCAACTTTCCTGTCTCCGATCGCATCCTCTTCACAATGATCTTTTAGAAGGTGAATACAAAAAAGAGCTATTAACTTAAGGGTCTGTATATGTCATGAATAGCTGAAGTTTGTTCTCTTAAAATTTCAGGTTGCATATTTGGCGAATTGTTTTTATCAATGTTTGGTCCTATAACTTCCAACACGTTAATTCTGTAGGAGAATCTTAGGGCTTCAAAAGAAAAAATCCAGAAACTGGAGCTGCAAGTTGCGGGATCAGTGGTTTCTTGAGGTAGCTCGAGTTGTTCTACCCTACTGCAATTGGTTCTACACCTCAAGATGATTGACTTGATTCTCTGGATCACTGGAGGACAGTGATTTTCAAGGACTTGCTGGAGAGTCCTTTTGTAGCTTCAAACCGCGCTGGAAAGAAGACAATTGAGACAGTGCATGGGAAGAGCGAGATAATATTTTACAGCTACTTTTTCATTGCAAGACCCACTGGAGAATTTTGTAGCAGCTGCAGATCATAAAGAGGAAGCTGTTCTTGTGGCATAGTTTGATCTAGACAAAATCAAGTCCCAAAGGCATGGTTGGGGGTATATAATGACAAAATCAAGTCCAAAAGACATAGTTGGTGTTCCTGTGCTTTTAGGTTCCAAATCAATATGCGAGTTTGTACTGCAAATTAAGTTTGAAAGTTACCAAAATTAATTATCACTAACTACGCATCAATTAAAGTGAAATTACCTTATTCCCTTGACTTTCTTACTATTTTTGATTTTTCCTTTTTGATTCAAAGAAGAGCTCCTTTTGACCTTGTGAGACCTTTCCAGACTATCTTTTATTCTCAAAAAGCGGGGACGTCCTTTAGTAGCAGCACATTGAGGATCAAGAAGAGTAATATTTTTTCTTAGGTCCCCCAAGTTTAATTCTGTATTGGAATCTTTCACTTGACGACCATATTCATTATCATTCTCAAGCTCATAAGGAAGTTCATCAAGTTCTTCAGAGAGTTGCACTAATCTTTGATATGTAAGTTTATAATATTATTCAGATCGTGTAGCACGTTTAGAATGACCAAGAGAATGAACCATGATGTTGTTGAACCACATAGTAGAAGGCATCAAATTATTCACATGTAGTTTTTCATTTAAAACGTCATCAACTTTTTCTTTTGTTGCATACCTTGTCCACCGATCTAGTAGATAACATGGAAGAAGTGAGTGAATTTGTTTCTTTATAAATACCACTAGTGAATTTGCCTGCGATATGCGCGGTTGTGAAAAATATTATATTAAATGAGTTTGAGTGATCTTCTTACAAATTTAATCGAGATTGTAAAAACATAACTTTCATGCATATGCTTACAAAAGATTAAATATATTGATAAAATCACAGTTGCCATATTTCATTAGAATAAGAAAAAAGAACACTTTTACATTTCTTTTTAGTATAAGTATATGGTTTTGATGCATGATTATAATATATTAGCTACTTGATTTTTTTCATTAGATTGTATTTTTTTACAGTTTTTTTCGAAAAAAAATAAAATGAAAGGTAAAGGTAATTTTAAAAAAGAGGAAAAAAAGAAAAAAAAAGTTGTTTGTCTAATGAATTAAACAATCATTATGTACTTCTTTTCTTTTTCTTTTTCAATTATATATTTTTCTTTCTGTATCTATCCCACAATCTTCTTCCTCTGAATATGCTCTTACTCCAGAAAAGGCCACATTACTTGCCTTCTATTCTATATTACTTTTTCAATTGTGGTCTTTTTTCTCCCTATTTTCTAATGTCACTGCCACCAGTTTTTCTTTTTCTTAAATTATGTTCTTTGTTATAAATTCATTTATTTGTGTGGATGACTACTACTCACCATTTACTCAATTGTGACCTATGGTTTACTACCCCACTTTCTCCTGCTTAATTCCTCCCCACTAAGTGACCACTAATCTCTTATTAAGTCACTACTTAATTCTTGTAACCTTTGGGTTGATTTGTAACCTATGTATTTGTATCATATAAATAGAGCACATTTGGCTCTATGGAAGATACACTTGAAATACTTTGAGAATAATACAAGTTATTCCTTCTCCTCTCATATATTTTGTCTTGTTATTGCATTACTTTACTATTAGTTTTACAATACGTTATCAGCACGAGTCTCTAAACACGATTTAGAAGAAATGAAAAGCAAATTATGATGCAATTGATAGAAGCCAACGTTCTGGTTGCTAACACAAGATAATTTTTTTTTTTTTTTGTTTCTAAATTCATTAATATTATAGTTTTTGTTAATCAAAATTAATAGTACCCTATTTTTATTTTATTTTATAACACTTTAAATTATGAAATCCTTTCACTGACTACAACTTTTGTCTATTCTTGCATTGTTTGGTTGATTTTGTAGCTATCTTTTGACAACAATTTAAGGGTGCATGGCCTAGCAACATGATATTGTAGATCAGTTCTACTCATGTTTCAAGGTAAACTGCTTGTGAGAGCAAACATGGATTATGTAGTATGGTTAATATTTTACTCTCACATGGATATATGGAATTAATCAAATATGGTAACTTTTAAAGAATGCTTCTTTGATTTATAGTTGGGTATAAATTTTTATACTCTTAGTAAGTAGAGACCGAAGAAATAATGCTTTTTTTTTATGATCTTTACCCAATATATTAGTGTTATATCATTGATACATGATTATAGTACTATGTTTCAATTACACGAAGCATGAGTACCTTTGAGTATTGTACTTCAAATCGCATCATATGTACACACTTTGGCCTATTATGCCATTGATTAAGGGTAAGACATCATATTAAACTCCCAACACATTATGGCCTAACACGCTTTTGCAATAATAAGATATGGATGGCATAATGATGATTGAGGCAAACTAAAGTATTATAAAAAAGATAAAGTATTTTTGATAAAAATCATGAAGCCCGTCAACTAAAAAGGTTCCATGCATAGAGGTGAATGTGGGAGCAATATATGCTCCATTACTTAAGATGAATGTGGGAGCACAACATAATGCTCCATTCTCAGATGTGAATGTAGTAGCAATACATAATATGCCTGAAAGAAGGCAAATTATCATTATGTCTGAAAGAAGACACAACATAATATGCCTGAAAGAAGGCAAAATATCTTAATGTCTGAAAAAAGACACAATATTTTATGTCTGAAAGAAGGCAAATACTTTTATGTCTAAAAATGATAAAATAATTACCATGATAGAGATCATGGATGTGGACGTGGCAAGGGATGAAAAAATAGTTATCGTTGTGAAATAAATAAGAGAACAATAAGGGTTCTCAAAAAGCAACCATTCAAACGGTAAATATAATAATGCCTTCAATATATTATATGAGCATGAGGCAAGTCCAGATGATTATGGTCCATTCCTTGCAGTGAATGAGACAATTCATAAAAAATATTATGAATATAGACCCTTTCACCAAAGTGAATGTGACAATATGTGATAAAATATCAAAACTCGCCTCCAGAAGAGGTTGGAGAAAGATGAATATGGACGTGCCCATGCGTAGTTGATAAAGTACCACAACTCACCTCTAGAAAAGGTTAGACTATAATAATTCTATTATTTATTGTGACATAAATAGTTGTTGCTCTCGTACAGAACGTACGCCATAATTATGTATTATTATGAATTACATTAGAGCAAGTGAAGCAAGAAATTGATCTTGCGTATAATGATTTTACCATGAGAAAAATAATATGATTTTCTCCTTGAAAGGAGATATTCACCATATGGTTGGTGTAGTAAAAATATGGTAGTACAAAGCTATTTGAGTGCTCCGGGAGAGAAAAAATATTACTACCTGGAGGAATGAGATTAATAAAATATTTACTGTAGTATGTCTCGAAAGAAACTTGTTATGTTTCAAATACATTTGCCAAAAAGGCTAAGAGACTAAATTTGATGGAAATATATGAATATCTTTATATTACTACAAGAATGTCTGGTGAGATATATGTGTTTGAAAAGCTCCCCGCCTCTTCTTCGAGTATGTACTACTCAAAATATAAGTGTGGTAAAATTATATGTGCATGCCACAATAAACTTTTAGTTTATTGTTACAATGCCCATGCTATAGTAAACTAGAAGTTTACTAGATGAATAAATTTATAAGTTGGCATGATCGGTTTGATCATCTCGGTTCAAATATGATGAACAAAGTATATAAATGAGAATTCGCATGGCAATATACAGAAGAATCAGGATTCTTCAAGAATCTCTTTGTGCTGTTTGTTCTCAAGATAAATAATTATTCGACCAACTAAATTTGGGATCAGGATCCCTACACTTCTGGAATGTATAAAAGGTGAATATGGGCCCGTTCACCTGCCATGTGGACTATATAATTATTATAAATAGATGCATCTATGATAAGGTCACATGTTCATTTTATTACAAACCCGCAATGGTACTTGCGAGGTTAAGTATTTGCTCAAATAAATCTTACTGTGATCATATTTCTAGATTATGTAATCAAGACAAGTTATCTTGATATTGTTGGCAAGCAAGTTTAGCAGATTCATATATTGAAATCCTCCAATTGCTAAACCATGCATATGAAAACAATGCTACCTAAATCAGGTATGCGGTATGGTATATTCATAAAGCAGCACTTGGGCACAACATGCCATAAAATGAATTTCCCCTCATAATTGGTTCAGGGTCAGGAACAAAATATTTTCCATCTAATAATTATAATGTGTGGTATATTATCAATTCCTCCACCGCAACGCACAAAGATGGATCCTATATAATGTTGGGAACGTATGTTAGTTTGGCTAACATTAGGGGGGAGAAATTAATGCAGCTGAGGAATAAATAAATTAAATTATCATTTGATTACTATCCTCATATAAAGATAATGCAAGTCACTGCCAGACGCATTACTGACCAAAAGAAAAATATTATATCCCAGCTGCTAATGCTCCTGATATCCTGGTGAGACAATCTATTTATGTCAATGAGTCTAAGGCATGCCTGAAGCATGGTAGACCATTCGGTTCCAAAGATAAATCCTTGAAAAAGGAAATGAGCAAATGATTATGATGGTCAAATAAGGAGGCGGGCTCTAAAATAGCCCACGACATAACACTTCATAAAAACCCATCAGGAGAGGTTCAGGTACCTGAAAATTTATGAATGTGAAGAGATCTCAATATGTTATGTCAGATTGGGAACCGAGATATGAAATTATCTTCGACGATATCTTACATATATTATAAAGCTCAATATAATATTATTATGAGGATCTTGAGCTTAAGTCTGTTAGGAATACAAACATGAAATTATTGGCCAAAAATAGCAAAGCGCATTCAAGCAAAAATTGGCTTCACTCGAGTGACGTGAAGCTTTTGGACCTATAGTCCAAACACCTGAAGGTGCAAAGCCACTGGTATACAAAGATATTTTTGTGCAAAAATATTGATCGTAATAAGTCGTTAAATATAAATTATGACTTGAGGCACAAAGATCTGACATTGATTATATGGAGCTATATTCGCCTTTTGGTGGATGCAATCACCTTCAGGTATGTTGCATGTCTGGCAGTGCATGAAAGACTTGATATGCATATGAATATTGCAACAGCCTTTTATATGGCTCATTGAGCAATAATATATTTATAATTGAAGGATTCAAAATCCTAGAAGCATGTAAAGGTTCCCAGGAAACCTATTCAATGAAGCTTCATAAATATTTATACGGATTAAAACAATCCGGCCACATGTGGTAAAATTGCGTTTGCGAGCTTCTTGATATTGAAATATTATATTTTAATGCAATTGGTGTGTTGAAGTATCGTACCAAATATACTCCACTAGCTATAACTTTTGTTATAAGCTTATTGGTAAGATTCAGTTCTTCCTCAATACGAAGACATCAGAAGAATACATGGTATCTACTTGATCCATAAAGCCGATATCAACTTGGTATTTATTTATTGTGGTATAATACGTATATTGTGGCATTTTATAAAATCAATTGTTGCTGCTACATCTTCAATTTATGAAGAGATAATAGTCATCCTTGATGCTATGCGACAATATTGGCGATTGAGATCAAGGACTCAACATATTCAGCAACAATGTGGTATTTTTTTGAAGACGAGGATCCCAGTAATATTATATGAAATATTGCATGGATAGTTCAGCTAAAAGGAAGATACAACTGAGGAGACAAATATTCAACAAGATTCCTTTTCAGTCGTGATCTTCAAAAGAATGATGAAGTTAATGCTGAAGAATTCACTCCAATGATAGTTTGGCGGATCTGTCCACTAAGTCAGTGCCAATCTCAACATTTGAGAAGCTGATTTACAAGATTGGAATGTGTCGTCTTCAAGATATTGAATGATGTTTTCATCAGGGGGAGTAAAGTACGCGTTGCACTCTTTTTTCCTTAGCAAGGTTTTATCCCACTTGGATTTTACTTGTAAGGTTTTTAATGAGGCAGCTCTAAAGGCGTATTACAGGATGTGTGTACTCTTTTTCCTTCACTAGGCTTTCCCACCGGGTTTTTCCTAGTAAGGTTTTAACGAGGCACATTACCTTCCAAATGGTCATCCAAGGGGGAGTGTTATAAATTGATTTATTTGTGTGGATGACCACTACTCACCATTTACTCAATTGTAACCTATGATTTACTACCCCCACTTTCTCCTACTTAATTCCTCCCCACTAAGTGACCACTAATCTCTTATTAAGTCACTACTTAATTCTTGTAACCTTTGGGTTGATTTGTAACCTATGTATTTGTATCCTATAAATAGAGCACATTTGGCTCTATGGAAGATACACTTGAAATACTTTGAGAATAATACAAGTTCTTCCTTCTCCTCTCATATATTTTGTCTTGTTCTTGCAGTACTTTACTATTAGTTTTACAACATTCTTATTCTATAGCTTTGGCTATTGATGAAATAAATCCAATCATGGAATGGTTTCGAGGTACTTGAAAAACGTTAAGGTCCACTACATGCCCCACTATAATCTTTCGAAAAATTGTTCTAACTACTAAAAATCAGGGGATTTCAGACCGAAGATTTCGGACCGAAATTCGGTCAGAACCCTCTGTTCCACCGAAGCAGTCGAACAATCCTGTTAACTTATATTACAAAATTATTTTTTTATAACGTCCGACCGCTGCGGTTGGTTAACAATTAAATATTAATTTTTTATAAAGTCCGACCGTAGCGGTGGGAGCCCCCTAAAATAATAAATGGGCAGAGCCCCAATCTCCCCATTCTCTTTCTTCCTCTTTATTTTAACTCCCCCATTTTCCCTCCTCCTTAACCCGACTCAAACACTCAAAAATACTCAAATCTCTCAAATCGTCCATTAAATCTTCACCCCATGTTACATTACATGTAAGTACTTCTAAAATTTTGTCATATTTCTCATTTTTTTTTATCACATTTAGAAACCCTAATCCTTTTATTTTTTTTTCAGATCCGGCGGAACAGACCACTCCGGCGCCGCTGCGGAGCAGTCCACTCCGGTGGACTAGTTTTTCAAGTTAGTTTTTCTGTTTTTTTTTTATAAAAAAATAAAAAACTATGAAGCAAGTGGATGTTGTACTATCAACAATAGGTATTTACCATCCATGGCTAAGTTAAAGAATGGTTTATGGTATTCATTATTGAGTACTTGTCATCCATGAATATAATTATGAGGTTCTTGTGTTAAAATAGATTTCGTGGTTTGTTGATTTTTATTAGTAACTTCGCTATTACTAATAAAGTCATGAATGTGACAAAGTGGACGCTTTGATCTATATGGTATATGAAGTAATAGAAAATATGAAAATTTTGATTTAAAGCCTAATTATGGTTTCATGAAATTGTTGGGGTGTTTGTATTTATGGATTGTACGAAAAGAGTGGTGTTCTTTAGTATTTGAGATTTGAGAAAAGAGTGGTTTCATGAAATTGTTGTATGAGTAGGATGAGTGTTCTTTTCATGAAAGATTTGAGGACATTTGTTGATGGGTTTAAGGACATTTCATGAAATATTTAAAAATTTAATTAGTTTACACTACAAGAAAAAGGCTTTTCAGGGACCAATAGTTAGAGACGGGCTAAAAATATGGTCCATAAAATTAGATCTATAGAGACAAGATTTTTTTCTTGCCTTAATCCCCGATTTTCTTTTCTTTACTAACGATGAGACAAATTCTGGTCCCTAAAATTTGCAAATTTCTGGTCGTTATATAGTGAATTGGGCGGGATTTTAGGCGCCACTTAATTTTTAGTCCAAAAAAGTTTGTAAAGAAAAATTAACATCTCGATTTATTAAAAGAAAATAAAAACCCTCTCAAAGTCCCCAATTTCTCATTTCTCAAGTTTTACATTCCAATTTCCATCTCTCAAAAATTCCCCTAACCCTCGTCATTTTGATCTCATAGGCCAACCCGATTTACTCCTAAATCCAATTGATTTTCCGCCGCTACCGCAGCTTCCAGAACAGCTTCTCTGTCTCCGGCTTTGAAGCTTTTCAGCCTTTACTCACTTTTGTCTCATGCCAATTTAGTACTGAGTCTGGAAAGCTCGACTTCTCTTATGGGAACCGTAATTTCATTAGATCTTATGTATTTTGCACAACATATACATTTGGATTCTGTTTAGTTCATTTTGATTAGCGGACTGTGACGGTTGAATGCTTCTGTTGTGTTTGTTTTCATCAAGAAGAGTGTGGAGGATGTAATGCCAATTGCGATTGGCCACGAGCATGAACCTGAGCTTCAAGTGAGTTTTTTGTAGTGTCTTACATTTTCTATTTGTTTAGCCTATAGAGGTTTTGGCTAACTAGACTAAAAAATTGTTTCGCCTATATTTTTTTGTTCTGCTCAGGGAAGGAAATTCTCGACATAACTATCTTTTTGGCCCGTTCGGTACAAGCATCAGTTATACTTTTTCGTCTAGTATATGAATTTGTGCATGTATTGCTATTACTTGTTGGTTATGCTGCAACTGATGTCAACCACTGGACATTTTTCCATTTGATCTCCAAACTAGCTATTTTTATATGATGCATATGGATTGTAGACCGTAAAGCTGTAGTTACCTTTTGATATACATGTAAGCTTTCTGCTTGACAATCCCTTCCTCAAAGTGATGATATCCATAGTCAAAGTATTCCTTCTCATGCATTGACGACTATCGATTTTGGTGATTTGGTTTTGAGTAATTTTTACTATCGTCAGCTAAAGCTAATTTCAAAATCTCCCTATACTGACGCCATTATAATCTTCTTTATGGTTGGGATTTTGTGGTCAACTAGCTTATTCCATGACAAGTTCATCTGTGATGTTTAGGGAGAATACCTTCCGTGTTTTCTACTTCAGCCTCAATGGTGAGATGGGAAGGAGGCAAATGAATAGTTCTAGGAGCTTCCAGGAGCATTGGCTTGGAATTTTTAGGTTTGCTTTCTTTGATGCAATCTATTTTTATTTGCTTCAGCTATGCTTTTGCGTATTTGCTTCCTTTTAATTCTTTTCTATTATTTTGGTTCTCTTATTAGTTAGTTATGGCAATAAGTGATTGTTGTTATGTAATCATGTTTGACTTGTTAGGCTTGTTTTATTTTATAAAGACGAATAGGGATAACTCACAGTGCTATCAAGACATATATATGTTATACTTGTGCGGGATGAATGTTGGTTCAGGTGATTAACCTATTTAATTGTATTATTCTTCCTTCGTATCACTATTTTGTCTATTTGGCATATAGAACCTATATGGACCAAGTCCTCTCCTTCTGGGAGTTAAAAATGACTTGAAGTCCATCTTGTGCACAGTTATATGTCAAGTGTGATCCACCTAAACCTCAGATATATGGACTGAATTTGACATTGTTTAATTTGTCTGAAGTAAGTTATGCAACTGTTGAATAAAGTAGTAGTCATTTGACCACATCTAAGATGTACTTTCCTAATTTCTAGATTATAATGGAGTTTCGACAATGTACTGATGGAAAATTTGTCCACATAAGTATTTCTCATGTAAAGGGATATCTTTTTTTGGTAGTGTGGCATGGCTTCCCAAGGAGAACTAGTATTAAGTACTTCTAAGCATGGTATATTGCCTTCTAACACTTTCTAGATTATTAAGTACTTCTAAGCATGGCATGGTAGATTTGAAAAGTTCTCCTATATTGATTGCAGAGTCTCCAATTGTTACACAGAGCTACAGGTCCTAAAGATGTAGAGTCAAATTTCATGCCTTGAAGTTTACTGATCCTATAATTGAAATGTGCTTAATTTAGTTGAAAGGATAAGAAAGCAATAAGCACTTTCTTGCGCAACATTTAAAAGGTAATGTGCTCATTTGATAGTTGAAGATTTTGCTGCTGCTTTATTTTTTCATACGTAAAAACCTATTGAGACACAGATATACAAACTATGTGAACTATATTGTGACTCTTCAATTATTTATATAACTTGTAAAGCTAAAGCTCATTCTTATTGCTGGTGTACGTATTTGGTTATGTCAAACTAGAAACTAACATCATGCTCTATTTTCGAATTCAATTACTCACATTTATGGACTTGAAAATTAATTTTGTTAATTAGTGTGAATTGTGAACTTCTCTACGTCACACTATTAATTTGCTAGCTCAAGTTTCTTTTCTTATCTTACAGGTTTAAACATATCAGATAGGTGTGATGGGAGACCCAATAGAGGTAAATTCAGGTGAGGCTGAGTTTCATGAAAATCCATCAGCAGTGCATTTGTGAAGATTCCAACATCAAGGCTAGAGATGATTTAACTATTCCTGGAGCTCCTGCCATGAACCATGAACTATAAAAAGGTTTCTGGTTTTGCTAATGATGGTGCTAGGAGATTATATTGTTAGCTAAGAATATCACTCTTCTAACAATAGGATTGTACAAAGTGCAAACAATACAAGAACTTGTAAATTTTTCTATTGATTATGTTGATCAAATTCTTTGTAACGGATAATTATATGAAAGCATATATCGTCTATAATTTTGTGCATATGTACTTAAGTTTCTATATTATAAATTTAATCTTTTAGAATTATCGGACTAGAAAAGATCACATATATATTTTTCAAAAGATCCTGGTAATTGGATAATACTAACATTTAGGACCGGCCGTGTTTATGTTCTTAAAGAAGTTTAACGACCATATTTTGGTCCTTAATTTATTTTGTAGACCAGTAAGGCCTCGTCTTTAAAGGTGTTTTAGGACCAGAATTTTGCTGGTCGTTGAAAACTTTTAAGGACGTCTAAAATATTCTCGTCGCAAAAGACTTTTAACCACGGAGGCTTTAACGACGGGCGGCGACCAGATTTTCTTGTCGCTATTGACCTTTTGAGACTAGAAAATAACTTTTAAGGACCATTTTTCTGGTCGTTAATGGTCATTTTTCTTGTAGTGTTAGATTCGCCTAAGTTAATAAGATTCGCAAAGTATTTGAAACATTTGTTACTAGGAATTTAGGAGATGAAAAAATTTGATTAGTTTCTTTTGGCTCAATATTTTATTTTTGTGCTTGTTTGTGTTGGTGGCGAGTTTAGCCTTGGTGGGATTGTGTTGTTAGCAAGTGATATGTATTTTTTCAAATTATGGGAATTGAAAAAAGTATTATCTTGAATTGAAAAATTGCAATAAAAGTTTGTTATCTTTAACTAATATAGCTAGTTTTGACCATGTTTAAGTGTTCAAATATTTTAGAATGCCAGAATGGGGGCAAGTAAACGTTGATGGAATGAATATAGCTAGTGGAATGCCTATGAAGCTAATACAATAGCTTAATAAAATTTGTTTCAACTTAATTATATTATTAATGACATTAATATAATACCATATTTCCAAGTAGAAACATAGTTAGAGCGTTAGGAACATAGAGAGAAAGTTAGGTTCTTTTTATCTACTAAATTGCTAAAGTTTGAGTCTTATTAACTATTTGTTTAGAATGGGATACTTGTTTTATAAATGGACAAATATAGAACTTTTTCTTAGCATAAATTGTAAGTAATTGAACTACTATCAAACTTAACAATAATTTAAGAGACATTAGCTATAAGTAATATAGTAGTTATACAATTTAAAATATCTTACTTATATTTGTAAATGAAATAAATTATTTTTAAACAAATCATTTTAAAATCTTTGATTCTATTTCATTTGATTCTTAAGAAGAATTATTAATTACTAAATGGTAATCTTAGAGAACAAATTAGTTAGTAATATAAAAGTAATTGACTTAGATATAATACTACTAATACTAGTAAGTTGTACAATTACTTAATCTTATAATAATTGGTAGTGTTTCACAAATTTTTTTTTTTATCTTTGCAATTTAATATGTATCTCAAGCTTGTAATTTTTGTATAGATATGGAATACGAAAGTCGTAGTTGGATGTATAATAGAAATAATCCCGAGCGGCGGGGGATGAGAAATGAATTTACAGTAGGTGTTCAAGTATTTATTGAAAAGGCGAAAACACTTGATGATTTTATACGGTATGGCCAGATTAAGTGTCCTTGTATGAAATGAAAGTGCACAAAAGGACGAAGTTTGGTAGATGTTGAAATGCATCTTTATAAGAAGGGTTTTATGCCAAATTATTCTGTTTGAATTTATCATGGAGAGTCTGGTGATATGGGCAGTGATGTTAATTTTCAAAATGCTTATGACGGTGGGAGCGGTCCGTTTGTGGAGAATGATCTTGATAATTATCGAATGAACGATATGGTTAATGATGCTTTTGGGATGTACCAAGAGGAGCCATCCCAATAGGGTACATCGCTACCAAATATTGAGCACGTTCCTAAAGATGAGGCAAAGCTCTTCTATAAACGGTTGGAGGAAGCTAGTCGTCCATTGTATGAAGGTTCAGTGCATTCCAAGTTGTCAGTTGCTGTTAGATTGTTAAGTATTAAATCTGATTTTAGTATATATCAAGCGGCCATGGATTCCATTATTGGCCTTATGAATGAACTCAATCCGGCTAACATGGCATTACTAACTGATTATTACTACAGTAAGAAGTTGGTTTCCATGTTAGGCCTTTCTACACAAAGAATTCATTGTTGTGTCAACGGTTGCATGTTGTTTTATAAAGATGATGCGAAACTAGATACATGTAAATTCTGTGAGGAGCCTCATTACAAGCCGGTTTTAAACCCTAAAAAGAAGCCAATACCTGTTAAGTCGATGCATTACTTACCCCTTATACCTAGGTTAAAGAGGTTGTATGCGTCGATGAGCTCTGCTTCTCATATGAGATGACACCATGATCGTACAAAACAGCCAGGCATTCTAAGCCATCTGTCAGATGGTGAGGCATGGAAACATTTTTATTAGTTGTATCTAATATTTGCTAGTGAACCAAGAAACATAAGGTTGGGTCTATGTTCAGATGGGTTCACTTCTTTTGATGTCTCGTCTACACCCTATTCTTGTTGGCCCGTATTTGTCACGTCGTACAATCTTCCGTCCGAAATGTGCATGACTATTCCTTATCTATTTTTAAATTGCATTATCCCGGGTCTACATAACCCGAAAGCCTCAATTAATGTATTTTCGCAGCCTTTGATTGATGAGTTAACGTTATTGTGGCATGAAGGTGTGGAAACATTTGATATATCAACGAACAGAACTTCAACTGCATGTTTTTTTGATGTGGACTATAAATGACTTTCCGGCTTATGGAATATTGTCTGGGTGGTCCACTGCTGGTAAGCTCTCTTGCCCTTATTGTATGGAAGATACAAAAGCATTCACTTTGAAAAATGGCGGTAAGATTACATGGTTCAACTGTTGCCATCGATTCTTGCCAATGGATCATCCATTTAGGAATAACAGTAGTGCATTTATGAAGAATCTGGTTGATTTTGAGGAGCCTCCGCGAAGGCTGTCAGGAGGAGAAATATGGGATAGGGTTAAGGTGTATCTTAAGGTAACTGACCAACGGCAATCTAAAGCACCTGGTTATGGTATTGATCATAATTGGACTAAACAAAGTATCTTCTAGGAGTTACCTTATTGGAAGGATAATCTTCTTCGACATAACCTGGATCCCATGCATACTGAGAAGAATTTGTTCGAGGCTATCTTTAATACTGTGATGGATGTGAGGAACAAGACAAAAGATAATGTGAAGGCCAGCTTGGACCTTGAGAAACTTTGTAGGCAACCTGAGTTACACTTATCTCAAGTTGGAAACACGATTTGGCATCCCAAGGCCAGTTACACATTCGGATTGGATAAGAGAAGAATGATTTGTGATTGGGTAAAGAATTTGAGGATGCCTGATGGATAGGCCACAAACTTAGAAAGGTGTGTTGATATGACAGAAAGAAAGTTGACTCATATGAAAAGCCACGATTGTCACATCTTCATGGAAAACTTTCTTCCAATTGCATTCAATGGCTTGCCTGATAAAGTTTGGAAACCCCTTATAGAGACGAGCCTATTTTTTAAGGAGTTGTGTTCTAAGACATTGAAGGAAGAGAATCTTAAGTCGTTGGAAAGTAACTTTCCTGTTGTCGCGACTAAGTTGACAAAAATCTTTCCCCCTGATTTCTTTAATGTAATGGAGTATCTTCTAATTCACCTCGCGGAAGAGGCACTACTGGGAGGCCCGGTGCATTGTAGATGGATGTATCCTTTCGAGAGGTAAGGTTCCTTAAGTTATTATTAGCTCTTTTTTTTCATCTTAAGTAAATTAATTAATACAATATATTATGCAGAATAATTGGCAAGTGTAAGCGGGACGTGAAAAACAGGAACTAAATTGAGGGGTCAATATGTGAGGCATATCTAGAGAAACTTCTCATTTCTGTTCGTGTTATTTTTATCAAAATGTGCCATTTTTGCGAAACAGGCTGGATCGACATGATGTTGGAGACAACAATGATCCGAATTATCCACCATTTTCTATATTCAATCAACCTGGTAAAGAAAAGTTAATGACCGAAGTATGCAAGTTTACTGACCGGGACAGAAAAGCAGCTACAACGCATGTGTTGTCGAATTGTCCCAATGTCACGCCTTTTTACAAATATGATTTTTTTTATATTAACACCTAACATTCAAGTTTCATCATTAATCTAACTAATGAGAATTTTTTTGGCGCATCATCCAGTCACTTTGTTGGAGAATTTGGCGTTGTTGCTATTTATGAAAACTTTTCAGATTGGCCCGAAATCTGGATATTTCTTTTATAGAAATTACAATGTCCGACCGACTCGGTCGGAATTTTGAGGGAGTAGTATTGTTGGGTGGCCGAAAAAGAGGAAAGAACGAATGAAGATCTTGTAGCATTCTTTAAAATGCAACATATCCTCCTATAGCCTTATTCTTACATAATGCCATAGAATTTTACTTGGAATTGGAATTATGTACTAAGTAGATCCTACATATGCTTTTCATATCCTGGTCAAAATGGGAGAGTGCAATATAATTCTGTTGGCTCTGAATCTATTTGTGGTTCATATTGAATAAGTTCATATGTTACAATTAAGTCAATAACATATAGGAAGTCATTAATAGAGTGAATTTAATATTTTGAAATGCAAATACGTTCTGTCAGTTTTTTAGAAGGAATGCAAATGGTTTCAACGTAATTATATGCCTCCCTATCTATTTTACATTATTGTATCCAAATTAGTGATTAAAGAAATTAATGAGACACATTAAAGGAATAGACAAATGGAGAATTTTTATTTTGACGCAAATTTTTTGTAAGAGGAAAGAGCCAAAAAAAGGAGAAAAAGATAAGTAGAATTTCTGGGCAAAGAGATGCGCCACATCACCTTTTTTAAACCTAGGATTTTATATATTTTTACACTAGTTTTTTGATTGCACGTGTATAACTAATAATTAGTGCAAAAATTATAAACATTTTGTAATATGCGTGTGTTGAGTTGCCCTTGTTTTAAATAACGAAAATATAAATTCAAAGTACTGATAATCCTATTCGATCGATATTTTTTATTTTTGCAATACATATTCATTCTGAAAATTACTATTGCGCCAATAATATTAGAACGATATTAATCATGCAAGTTTTATAATATATCAAGTATTCAGCTTGATGTCAATACATTTTCTTTTATGTCTCAACAATACATAATTGAAAAGTGAATGTGAGCAATGTCAGCTATTTACAAATGTGACACATCATAAAGTTTTTATCTTTTTTAATAAAAACTTTTGTCTCCTCCTTTTTAGAGCTACGAACAAATCAAGGTGTTGTTGTCGAATGAAAATTTCGTAGAAGTTGTATTTTAATTTGATCAACATATATTTTCCTTAATATAACTAAAGATCATTATCAATTTTATGGTCCAAACCTACACAAAAATAATAGTTATTTGGGATAAAATTAATGCTTTTAAAAGATGTATAAGAACTAAAATAACTCGTTCATGTTGTCTGATTCATCTCTATATGAGTCATTTTATCCATAAATTAACAAAGAAAAATTATTTGTTAGAATTGAATAAATAAAATGAATATATCCCTACATATTTTTAAAAAAAAAAAAAGAAGTTATATATAAGATTTAAAAGAGAATCAATTAACTATTACTACATTTATATATCAAAGTCTGCTCTAAAATTTTGATATCCTCTTTGGACAATAAGTAGAAAATAATGTAAAAAGAAAAAAAAAAGCTATATATATGATTTAAAAAAAGAATCAACTAACCAGTACCGGATATTTCTACTGTTGTTAGTTCTGTTTTTTACTTTTGGTTATGTTTAGTAAAAAAAGTTTTATTAGACTTAGTGAATGTATAGTTACATCTTTGCACATGAAAAGTTCTTGAAATAATGGTTAACTGAAAGGTTTGTTTGGTCTTTTGACTTTATAACTAACTACTAAACTAGTCCTAAAAATGCTGGTTCGAAACAATTACTTCCTTGGAAAAGAACCACGGCAAAGAACAACCAAGGAAGTTATTTCAAAAATTTTATACAAAATGGCATTTACAATGAAAATGGTTGTTCGGATCAAAATGAGGTTTTCACACCCAAGTGGGATGCCTACGTATCACACAAAGGTGAATCAGATAAAAAAAAGTAATATCCCAGCGTAGTTCATGGGAGTATTTTTTGTTTTTGAAAGATTTTCTCTTTTTTCCTTTTTTTTTTAAACTAAACATGATACAATAATAAATTAAAAATTCAATCGAAATAAAACTATCATTAATAAAGAGGTTTAATATTCTTAAAACAATAAAAACCAATTCTACCTAAATTATCAAGTCAAATAACATCATTCAATATTAAGAAATAATATCATCCCAAAAATAATTAAGCTCCTCCCCCCAACTTAAAATGTTGCCTTGCCCTCAAGGAAAATAAACATTAAAAAACAAAGTTTGAGGGGCTCCCTGAAAACATGTGTCTCTGAGTTGTTGCCTTGTTTTTGTTTTTGCTCCTCCCTGAATCATTTCAGTTGATTGTCGAATTTCCATGCTCTTGAGAAACTTCCAAGTCCCAGCTCTCTCTCTCCTATTGGTTCTCTTGCTTGTCAAGCTTCATCTTCTTTCTTTGGATTCTTTCCAATCAACTCTCATTTCCTTTATTTTCCATTTCATCTTAAAGAGTTGACCTTCTTTAATGTACCATTCATCAGCAAACAATGTACACATCTTACAAAATATGATCACCGTGTTCCACCAATCAGACTTAAAGCTCATAGCCGAACAAAAATGCTCAATTCAGAGCTTCAGCAAGAAGAACATGCAAATCAGCTTGCCAAACATCATTTTAACTCACAAAAATTGAAGTAGCGCATACTGTAAGACGCTTCAACTCAATGCTACAATCAACATCACATATTGAGGCCTACAAGATCTCAGGAATCAAGATATTTATACAAACTTACAAGAATTCTCCAAATTGAAAATAAATACAACCAAACTCTTTTCAAACATACACACAATGACAGTATAAATGCAGCTTCTTGTATCAATTTCAATTGAACCTCCACACCAGTTATGCAGTTATGCACACACACTGATTAGTCAAAAAACTCATCAAATAAACATTACCACAGTATAAGCAGCACAAAGCCAAACAAATCAGGACTCGGCAATTCAAAATGTTGGTGATCGATTAGAAATCAAAAACAGTAGCTAGACTTGGTGGAAAAAATCAGAAACAGTAAAGCGTACTTCTAACGATGTTCAGCAGTCAAAATATTCATTTGGGCACTCTATCGAGTCAGTTCAGCAAGCAAGTTTAGTGCACAATTCAGACATAACTTACTACCCAAAACAGTTCCGAAAGATGAGATGCCCAAGTCATCGAGCGAATCAATACAAAATTACGTCCATGGATCTTAAATTTAATTGCTTTAGCACAATTAAGATCATATAAGCAATAAAACACAAGAAACTGCTCAACACACAAGAATTAAGTTGAAGAAACATCAAGATTTCACTCAAACATTTGGTCGAACAGTAGGAGGGCATGTATGAGTTTCAACAGGTTTAAGAGGCGATATATTCAGAATTTGTGAAAAATTTTCAACAGAAACACAGTACACAATCAACTCTCAACCAGGTCTCACCACTATTAATTAACAGAGGGGCACGGGGGATTACGGGGAATAGGATTTTTATGACAGGGGCAGAATAATCGAGCGAGGAGAGATAAGACAGCGATTTACCTGAGCGACGATGCAACTGGTGGTGATTAGTGGTGCATGACATGGTGAAAGGCAGTGCAATTGATGGTGAAAATTGTTAGGAGTTTGAGAAGGGGGTGAGCAGAATTGAGGAGAGAAGAAAATTCATACCTGAGTTGTGGTCGCTGGTGGTGATCGTAAATGTAATGTTCGACGGTGGGTCAATCAGAGGTGGAAATTGGTGGTGATCGGAGCTGGTGGTGGGGTTAGAGGAATCGGGACGATGAAATTGGGAATTAGGAATTTGGGACAGAAGCATATTGAGAATAGAAGAGAGAGAGGGAAAGAGACTTACCTGATCGCCGGAGCTGGTTGTGGAAGGTAGAGATGGTGGACGTAGTTTAAGTGAACAACGAGTGATATTGGAGATGGATGTGTATGCGTATATCAATTGTTCATAGAGAGTTTCAGGTGTTTTTGACTTGCCTGGGCATAAAATTGAAGTACAGAGTGAGGCAGGCCGCCCACTTCAAACTACAGAAAGCAGCATTTGCAAAATAATTGGTTCTTCATTTTGCACTTTTTGACCTTCAAGTGAGGAATGTCATTTTGCTTTCTTCGCATGGCAAATTAAACAATGTAAACATTTTGTTCATTAATGGCTCATTCATCGAATTGTGCATATGCTTCTATTTTCAGTTCCTCATCCACACATAGAGTTGAGAAATGATGTGAATAAGGTCCAATCCTTTTCAACACCATTTGGTTGCCATTCTTGACATCTTCTTCCTTCCAAGTGCTTCAGTCTTCAACATAAGAGCATTTCATTTGTACACTAAACTTTAACATCACTTCATTTTCTTCGGCATCATCACAATTTAGCTTGAACATGTGACATTTCTCAATAAGATCCATGATTTGGCTCTTGCTATCTACTTCAATTGCACTCATTTCAAGCATATCATTTACAATCTCTTCTTTTTGGGCCTTAGACGCCTCAACTATTTCATGCAATAGAAACCTCAAGACACGAGCATCAATGTCAAATTGATCCACCTTTTCCCTAGTTCTTCTCTTTCTTGTTCGAGATCCAAACAATCTACATTTATGTCTTGAAGGCATGCTTCATAGACTTTCATTCTTCGAGCTTGATCTCGGAGCCAAGCTCGGCTCACAATTTCTTCTTCTTCTTCCCAAACGTGCTCTTCTTGAACAATTCTTTCTTTACATTCAAGCATATCTTCCATGGAAGATTCTTCTTGACGACTAGAAAAATCCTTAGCCTCATGAGCATTAAAAAGCTCAATCAATTGCTTCATTTTCTCCCCCATGTATTGTAGGGCTAAGTCGTTTTGGTGAACTTCCTCCTTCATTTCTTTCATCTCTTTGAGGATTTTGACATTCTCATAATGGTGTTCAAGTATCCGCTCCATCAAGTATTCACATATTTCATTTTGAGTGCATTCTTTTTGTGAAGTGGATAAGTCCATCTCTTCTTGAAACTTTTTTTGGATGCCTTGCCATTTAGGTTCAAGTTCCATATTCATGTTTGTATTGGACCTATCAAACTCGTAAGCATCATTAGCACCATTACAAAAATCATTAGGAGAAGAATAAAAAGTATTAGGACAACCATCCCAATGACCATTTTGGCCACCACACTCATGACATATGTTCCACTCATAGGAATGAGAAGGTTCATACAACTCGCTTCCGGAAATATTTTGGCAATCTTGCCAATAATGGGGTCCACCACAATAAGGGCAAGGATCACTCATACATGGATTTTTAATATTTGACCAATTTTGGTTCCATGATGCCATTTCAAGGTGATTACTGCAAAGCTAAACTATCTAATTAGCACAAGTATACCCTACACACATATAAGTATTTACAATTCATAAAGAACAAATATTCACAATTTACAAGACAATGATTCGTAAAGTTTGCGTCTAAGCCAACTAGTTGACTCCTCAAACTACTCTAATAATCCAATTGTTCCCCGGCAACGGCGCCAATTTTGAGAACGCTAAACACAGACCTTGAATTGAGGTATGAACGGTCATCGCAATATAATTTATCTTACTAGGAGTAGGGGTCGAATCCACAAAGAACAAAGTGATGCGATTAAAGTAGCAGAGGAACTACACCTATTTGACTAAGCCAAACAAGGATAACAAGGTGATAAAATGATATTAACAACTACTAATTACACTAGGAAAGTAAGTGAAGATGATGAATAGCCTTCTCACAACAAAGGGAAACAAGTTTGGAGCCTAGGATACAATTATAGCATGAGGTTTATATATTATGGTCGAGTCATTCTAATGTAATCCCTAGAATCCTCCCAGCCTAGAAGCGATTACCTCAACGAGCGGCCATAGTTGAGCGTATAAAGTACTACTCATGGCCCTAGGAAAGAAGACCTCTCTCGAGCGTAACTCCTTTTTGATGGGTTAGTCTATGAAATAACCTATCAACCCAAATCTTTCTAGCTCTATTATCCTAAGCTAGTTAATCTCTCTCGAGTCTTTAACTAGTTAAATAGGCATGTAACTTAGTGTCGCGAACAGAAAAGTTAAGCAATTAAAGTGTTAGAGCTAGATAATCAAAATCCATTAACATGAAAACCTAGTCATGAACATTGATATATTCATAAAAGCATATCCAAAATTATACCAACTAATCAAATCTAGCAATACAAAAGAAAAGAAATAAAGAAAATGAGAAAGAATTGCTCGTTAAAGTGCACCCAATCTTCAATCTCCAAGGATTGTTGGTGATTCTCGCTCCCTAAACTTGAAAATGTTGCCAAAGATATGTAAACTTTGATAAAACTATATATTTGTAATCGTAAAGTAATGACAGTATTTTTCCCAAAATTATCCCTAGGTTAAAACAAAGAAATGGCTGATTTTTCGTCATATAGATACCCTGGTACTTAAAACTTAACCGCTAGCCACTTTTTTCTATTTTCTCAATTTTGGCGTTCCTTTTGACTTGTTTTCTTTCCTATCTCTTCCAAAACTCAATCCACCTACAATATGCAATTAAACCATTATAAATGTCTTTATTTCATCAATTTAACACAACAAAAGTTCAAGTATAAGTATGTAATAGCCACACATCAGTCTTCAAAACAAGTCAGTGAGGACTATAAACAAATGAAGAAGCTGAAAGAATCGGCCAAAGCTAAGTCTCCCGTGGGAACACAAATTGTGGCCGAGGACACAGAGACGCCTCCCGCGGCAGGTAATATTTGCGCAATTATGCGACTAGGTGAATGCCTTCGAGGCAATGATCGAAGCAGACTGATGATTTTCCTCGTGCATAAGGGTATCCTCTTGAACTCTAATGATGATTTCACTATCGATAACCCTTTATCTAGTGCTGTACAAAGTGTTTTGCAGGATTTCGAGGACATGTTCCCTAAAGAAATGCCAGGTAGATTGCCTCCGTTAAGGGGAATCAGGCACCAAATTGATTTCATCCCGGGTTCTCAAATCCCGAACAAACCAGCCTACTGGTGTAATTCCGAAGACATTAAAGAGCTCCAACTACAGGTGGATGAATTGCTGAATAAAGGACTAATTCGAGAGAGCTTGTGTCCGTGCGACATTCCTGTTATACTTGTCCCATAGAAAGATGGAACATGGCGTTGTTGATTGCCGAGCAGTCAATAAAATTATGGTAAAGTACTGTCATCCTATTCCTCAAATTAAATGACATTCTTGATGAATTAAGTGGTTCTTCTTGGCTTTCAAAGATAGACCTTAGGTCCGATTACCACCAAATCTGAATGAAATTGGGTGATGAGTGGAACCTGCATTCAAGACCAAATTCAGTCTCTATGAATAGTTAGTGACACCGTTTGGTCTCTCTATCGCCCCGAGCACTTTCATGGAATTGATGAACCATGTGCTTAAACCGTTATAAATAAGTTTGTTGTTGTGTATTTCGATGATATACTTGTTTATAGTAAATCTGTAGATGAACATGTTAAATAATTAAGGCTTGTGCTTGATATACTTAGAAGCGATAAATTGTATGTTAACTTCAAGAAGTCTACTTTTTATGCCGAACGTGTAGTCTTTCTTGGATTTGTTGTGCGTGCTAGTGGTGTTGATGTCAATGAACCCAAAGTCGAGGCAATTAAAGATTGGCCGACCCCTACTTCGGTGACTCAAGTATGTAGTTTTCATGGGTTAGCTAGTTTTTATGGAAGGTTTGTTTGTGACTTTAGCACCATAGGAGCTCCCTTTACCGAGCTGGTAAAAACAGACCATTCGCTTCTGTAGGGAGAGTCCCAAGAAGGGGCTTTCCAAGAGTTGAAACAGAGGCTAAGCTTTGCCCCATTATTGCAACTCCCTAACTTTGGCAAAGAATTTGAGGTTAAATGTGATGCGTCCGAAGTTGGGATCGGATGAGTGCTTATGAAAGAATCGAAGCCGATTGCTTACTTTAGTGAAAAGCTTAAGGGTGACACCTTGAACTACTCAACGTATGACAAGGAGTTGTATGCCCTCGTTCGGGCACTCCCTCATTGGCAACATATCTATGGTCCCGTGAGTTTGTGATTAAAAGCGATCATGAATCTTTGAAACATATTCGAGGCCAAGAAAAGCTGAACTGGAGGCATGCCAAGTAGGTAGAATTTATTGAGAGTTTTCCCTATGTAACTCATTACAAATAGGGTAAAGACAATGTTATAGCCGATGCGCTGTCGAGGAAGTTTGCCTTAGAGACCACTCTGGCTTCGATTAATGGGGTTTTAGAGCATCAAGCTGATGTATGAACATGGCCTCAAGCTGAAAAGTTTCAGTGATGCTGTTCTCAGTGGCCAAAAGGTGGAGAAGTATCAGTGGCACGATGTCTATCTCTTTAAAAATGGGAGAGTTTGTTTGCCCTTATCAACTTGGAGAGAGCTTTTGGTTCGAGAAGCTCACTCTAGGGGCTTAACAGGACACTTCGGTATTGATAAAACTCTTGGCATCTTAACCGAGCAGTTTCACTCGCCCAAAATGCGAAGGTATGTGGAAAAGCTTTGCAATGCTTGTTTAGATTGCGAGAAAGCTAAATCGAGGTCCAACCCTCATGGTTTTTATACCTCGTTGCCTGTTCCTAATTACCCTTGGGTTGATATATCCATGGACTTTATGATGGGATTACTGAGGTCGAGGGGTGGGCATGATAGCATCTTTGTCATGGTCGACCATTTTTTCAAAATGGCTCACTTTATTCCTAGCAAGAAATGTGATGATGTGCAGCATGTAGCTACTTTGTTTATTTCTCATGTGTTGAAATTGCATGGTGTTCCTAGTACTATTTTGAGTGACCAAGACTCTAAATTCTTGATTCATTTGTGGAAATGTCTATGGGGTGCCCTTGGCACCAAATTACTATTCTCAACGTCTCACCATCCTCAGACTGATGAAGGAACGAGGTAGTCAACCGGACCTTGGGAGATTTGCATCGAGCTATGACCGAAGGTAAGGACAGAAACTGGGCTAATCCTTTTCCTATGATGGAATTTGCATACAACCGTACAGTGCATAGAATGATTGGAATGACTCCGTTTGAGTGTGTGTATGGTTTTAACCCCATTGATTCCACTTAATTTAACCCCTTGATTCCACTTAATTTAACCCCATTGCTTCGAGATGCTATTATTGATTTTGAATGTACACGCCGAGCTACTGCTTTGCTCGAGCTCCATGCCAAAGTGAATAAAAATCTTGAGGAAGCTTACACCAAGGTGGCATCAAAGAAAAATAAGTGGCGTAAAAGATTAGAATTGAAGAAGGGAGATTGGGTTTGAGTTCACTTCAGGAAGGAAAGATTCCCGAACCAAAGGAAAGAAAGGTTGGCTACGAAAGGGGATGGTTTGTTTCAAGTGCTGAACAAGATCAACAGCAATGCATATGTGATCGACCTCCCAGGTGAGTATAATGTGTACAACATCTTTATGTTGCTGACTTAACTTCTTCTGTTGTAGGCCACGCACCAGAGATTGAAAAGGGTTAGATTTAAAGGATGAAATCTTTTCAAGAATGGGAGGATGATGCAGCCCGTGTCCGTGCTGATCAAATGTTCCATCCATCGAGGCCAGTTACACGAATTCAAGCCAAGCTTCTGCATGATGTGCACGTTCAGCTGGCGTGGCCTGGAGGAAGCAACCATTCGGAAGCTGAGTGGCCGAGCTCGAGATATGAAAGCTACATCTGCAAGCTCGAGCTCAAGCTGGAGTGACCGAGTACTGATCATTGACGCCGATCGTTGAAGTGATCGAAGGGCTACAAATGTGCCTGAGACAAGAGAGCGTCTGTTTTTACTGTGCCAAATCTGAGCGATCGAACACAAGCCAAGAGCGCTCGAGCACATTACTTCGGCCCTACATGGCCTTGTTTTATTGGTCGACTATGGCCATTTTACTAGTATACCATTGAGGCTAGCTACATAGACCCCTTGGAATTTCATTATTAAGAACCTAGTTTTTGAATATTGAATGACTAGCAGTTTGCTATTGTGTCTCCGTTGTGAGGCAAACCCCATCGTGGGATTGTTATGGAACTTGTGTCGATCGGTGGAATCCGTATGAACAGTTTCTTCTTTGATCATTAAATTTACAAAAAGCTTGTTATGCCTTCTAGAGGATTGTTGCCTAGCTTTAGGTGTTTCTTTGCTTTCCAAATTGAGTGGCCCCAAGACTAGTTCCTTGGGTTCATTTGATTGAAGCCTAGAACTCTCAAGCTTCTATTTTTATTTTTTCATCTTTAAATTCCGCTGTCAATTTTATGTTTGGTTGCTAAGCTTCAAAGTTACCTTGCACCATCACATCGATTGTCGAAAAGTACATAAGCCCAAAACTTGAGTACAATACTCATATGCTTAATATAATAGCAATAACAAGTCATAATATATGACATACAACACAACCAGAAGCTAACGCGTAGAAATTATGCCTATCAGCAGCTACACACGTAAATAAGTACGTGGTAGAATATCCATAAGGAAAACCATCAAGAAGATGTATATAATCACTTACATCAAGTCCTGGGTCTAATTAATTATTGGACGGCTTCCTTTCCCTTCTTACGCCTCTCAGAATAATCACTTTATGAACCAAGAACATTATTGCATTCATAAGTACCCTAAGAAGGAATATCTAACCTTTATACAGAAAAGAAAGGAAAATTATCAAAATATCCCTAGACTGGACTTAGCCGAAAACCCATGAACTATACATTTCCGGACCTATCATAGTTCCACAAGTCCAATGTTATCCTTATTTCTCATATTCAAATTCAATTTCATTACATTCCCTAATTTCATAATTTTTTTAGGATTTTAATCCAATTTTCCAATTCAATTTCAAGAAATTCTAGGTTAGGAATCATGAAATAACGAAAATGGAAGATCAGAAGATGTTACTTGATGATTCTAGATAGATTGGCACTTAATTTTCACTTTAGAAGTGTTTTAGAATCGGTGGAATTTGTCTTGGGACGAAACTAGCTAACAACACCGTTTTTATGCCCTATTGACCTTTGTTACGTGCTGAATTTCTTAGCAACATTTTGGGTTCAAATGGACCTTACGAAGTTCGGAATAACTAAAAATTTTGTACACAAGTCATACAATACTTGTGCGACATGCTCGCGAAGATGGCTCTCAAATTAGATTCCCGCAATTCAAGATAGAGGTTCCACGGGAAAAGGTCGAATTCTTAACTCTCGAGAAGAGGTCAAATTTACTTCCAAAATTTTCCACAGGTCACAATGACCATACGAACCTAATGGCATTTTCTGTCTTCCGATTGGAGCTCATTTACTCAAATCAAGCTCGAAAACCTCTTTTTAAGCTTTACCGAACCGAAAATGAAATGTTCTTCTGAGACCTACCATATGAGGTCCGATTTAGTTCAAAATTTACATTCAGATCCTAATGGACCTTACAGAGCTTTTATGACTGTTGGCACACAAATTAGAGTCTAAACTCTCGAAACGACTAGCTAAGGTAGTTTCAGCATCCCGTTCTTTATTTTCCTTGGTAATGGATGCATTGAGACGCCATATCCAAAGGGAGCTACAATGGTATATGTTATTTGTAGACGGCATAGTATCTATTGATGAGACATGCAGCAGAGTTAATGATAAACTGGTGGTTTAGAGACAGACCCTAAAGTCTAAAGGTTTCAGGTTGAGCAGGACCAAAATGGAATATATGGATTGCAGGTTCAGTGAAGCATCTAATAAGTCAGATGTGGAAATGAAGATTGATACACAAGTTACTCTCAAGAGAGGAAGCTTCAATAGCTTGGGTCATTCGAGAAAAAATGGTGAGATTGACGATGATGTGACACATCATATTAAAATAATTTGGATAAATGAAGGCTCGCATCTGGTATTATATGCGCTAAGAATGCGTCATTAAGACTTAAATGAAAGCTCTATAGACTAATTGTTTGACCTCTGATGTTGTCTAGGGGCAGAGTGTTGGCCAATCAGGAATAGTCACGTTTAGAAGATGAGTGTAGTAAAAATGTGGATATTTTTAAATGAATGTGTGGACATACTAGGAGTAATATTATGAACAATGACATAAAAGACAAGGATTGTAGTGGCCTTTGTTATGGACAAGATGAGGGAATTAAGAGATGGTATGGACATGTAAAGAGGAGGAGTACAAATGCTCTAGCTCAATCTCTATGGGTTGAAATTAATCCTCACAGGCTACCCTCAAATGAGGAAAGAAAACCGGTGTGCTACTATCCAAATACTTCTCATATACATTGGAGCGAAGTTTCTCGTTATTCCTTTTGACTTTTTGGGATAAGGTGGGAGGACTTACTTAGAAGACCCCAGGTCGTGTTCATGAAAACGCCTAGCACCAAGCTGTTGAGATATACTTACTAGCATTGACAGAAAAGTTGGTTATGGTAGAATAATTGGAGGTGGAGAATTCAAAGCCCATTTCAATTGAACAGCAATAAAAACTAGTACTCCATATGGTTTAATATCTTCAATTTTGGAAACAATGGAAGGCTTTTTATATCCAAATATTATTTCGAACAAATAATAAACTTCTTAACCTGATAATCCTAATAAACACATGAAAGGGAGGAAATTATTGGCCCCGATTTTCCATATATTTCACTTTTGTTAAAAAAAAATTCAAAATTATGTTTGCCCACATTTCTGAAAATTACAACAAACAAGAGTTTCCTATCTCTATTTCGGTATGATGATCCAAACTTACCGCCCACCAGACAAGAAAAAAATAAGTAAAGTGAAACAAAAGGAATAACCTTGGAAATTTACTTTGAAGATGATTATGGAATCTTGACTAAGAAGGTTGCAGACATTTTATTCCACAGACCACAAGAAAGTGGAGACTGAGCATGTTGAACTGCCTGTCTGCCAGTACTTTTATTGTCAACAATAAAATAGGATTATAATTATATGAATTTTTACTGTCAACCACAAAATAGGATTTTTAATTATATGAATGCATCCATTATACACTCCACTTACTATGAAGACTAACAAAATCCAAAAATGGTTAACAGGGCAATCAAATACTGTAGTATAGATTTTTCTTATCCTGCCTTTTTCCATAGAAGTCCTCGCGAACCGCAAATGGAAAACACTGCTTCGGAATGGTCTAGTGGACCAAAATTATTGAGCTACCCTCAAAAACAGATTATGAGCCTGTTTGGGTGAGCTTATTATAAGTAGCTTATAAGTCAAAAGTTGCTTATAAGCTATTTTTGAAAAGTTAGGATTTCCTAACTTTTTATTTTTGGCTTATTTTAAGTACAAAAATGCTTATAAGCACATTGCTTTTGGAGTTATCAAATACTGAAAATATATATATATATGTTTTTAAACTACTTTTAAGCGTACCCAAACAGATTCTATATATTTTTTAATCTTTAAAATAAATTACACAACAATATGTAATATCGGTAAACTTGTTTGTTTTTTCTTTTTAGCTTTTTTAATTGCTTAATCTTGTTGACTTAAAAATGGTGAAATATTTTCACTTAACACTCCAACACTTGTTGGAGACACAAACTTGCTATCCCTCCATTTCAATTTATATGATGGTATTAGTTTGAAATGGAGTTTAAGCATCAAAGAAAGACAATTACCAAGTAAGTTAAATACATAAAATGTATATTTGGAATACTATCAAACTTAACATTCATAAAATCTGTTTGATGGGAGAAGTGTCTCACCCGGGTGAGGAAATTTGTGGTTGTTGACTTGGAAAAACACGTAACCAACCACCTTTTTTAAGCATGCTTTTTTTTTCTTCTTTTTTTTTAAAAAATATTTAAAGCATTTCCTCTCAGCCTGGTGTAGCACCAACCATGGAGATAAAAAACCAAACGTTTAACCTTTTCCTTAAACTTGTACTACTCTTGTTGTTTTCTGTTGGAGCCAACACAAGCACTACGAACCAGAACTTGCCTCTTGGAGATACCCTTAATGCAGAGAAATCCATAACACTTGGCGTAACAATGGTCTCTTCGGGTGGAAAATTTGAGATGGGGTTCTTCACACCAGGTAAGACTTCCAACTATTACATTGGTATATGGTATAAAGAAATAACCCCACAAACTGTAGTTTGGTTGGCAAATAGGGAAACTCCTGTTTCTTTTTCTGAAAATACATTTGTCTCCGCACAACTCAAAATTATAAAGGGAAATTTGGTGCTTCTCAACGGGACTGGACACTCAATTTGGTCGACAAATATTACCACCACGAAACCTGATGTGGTGGCAATTCTTGGTGATGATGGTAATTTGATATTGAAGGATGATTCAAATAATTCATTATGGACAAGTTTCGATCATCCGAGCCACTCATTTATGCCTGGCTCTAAACTTGGCTACAACAAAAGTACTAAAACACAACAACTTCTCACATCTTGGACCAACTCTGAAGATCCTACTCTAGGGCTATTTTCTCTTGGGATGAAGCCTAATGGAGAGTCGATTGTCGTGTGGAACAAGACTGTGCAGTACTGGTCAAGTGGACCTTGGAATGGACACAGCTGGGGCACGGTGCCTCTAAGATCAAATCCCGTTTACAACTTCACATACGTAAACAATACCGATGAGGTCTATTTTACATATTTTATTTTCAATCCGTCAGTCGTCTCAAGATTCATATTAGATGTCACGGGGGAGATGAAGAACTTGATCTGGTTAAACCAAACAAGGCAGTGGAATGTCCTCTTCACTCAACCAGAAAAACCATGTGATGTTTACGCTTATTGTGGTTCATATGGTGCGTGCAATGAGAGCTCAAGTCCCTTGTGTTACTGTTTGCCTGGTTTCACTCCTAAATCAAACAAAGATTGGGATTTGAACAGCTATTCTGGTGGCTGTGAGAGGAAAACAAGTCTCAAGTGTGGTAATGCTACCGCTTCTACTTCGGAGGAAAACAAGTTCTGGATGCATTCTCATATGAGATTACCAGCTGATAACGACATTCAAACTACTGTCACTAGTGAAGCAGAATGTGAATCCACTTGTCTGAACAAATGCTCTTGTACTGCTTATGCTTTTGATCGCAACAAATGTCTAACTTGGGATGGAGACCTCTTCAACTTGCAACAACTCTCCCAAGATGATCCTAATGGAACGACGATTTATGTCAAACTTGCTGCTTCTGAATTTTCATCCGTTCCCAAAGGTAGTTAAAATTATTCAGCCTCTTGTGCTACTACTTTTTCCTGATTTTCAATCTAGGTGAAGCTATTTCTTTATTAGTTTGTTCTAGCGAATGATACATGGAAACAATTTAATTTGAACTTCTCATTTATTCCGAATGAAAACTTTTTATTACCAAACAAATAGTATGGCTTATTTTAAACCACCATAAGTTTTAAAAGCTTTATAATCAATTAACCACATGTTTAATATTTAAGAGCACAAATTTCAAAATTATTCTTTTCTTTTATAAATTCCGTATTGAGTCAAAGTAGGTTACATAAATTGGAAAGTGTAGGATATAAATACATGCATATATCACAAATCTATACTACATGGATTGTTTAAACATAAACCGAGAACTTACTTGTTGTTCTCGTAAGCGGAAGCGGTAGGATCTTGAACCGTGGCTGAAATTACTGGCCGTCGGTGGTTGTCACGTGCTTGACGGATCAACCCCTTTATCCACAGTCTAAACACTAGTTTATTTGAGATAGAGATAGGAAGAGTAGTAGAAATTTCAGTGTGTTTATCTGAGCCTAATACTACTGTATTTATAACTGTAAAATACAGTAGTTGTCCTCTTGTAGGACTCTATCAGGTAACTTATCTTTTTACCTGGATAGATATTAAGAGCACCCCTTTATGGGTGGACTCTTTTACACAGATAAATCCAACATCTCCCACTCACACATAATGGGAGTGCTCTTACAATATGAGAAATATATTCTCATCTCTTCTCTACAAATATTCATACAGTGAAATAGACCGTGCGACCAGCATACTGTGAGAGCTACGTGCTATACATCTGTTAGGAGTATATAGCCTCTCGTCGAGTGCAAACCTACAAGTAGATTATAAAGTATGCAATACCCTAGATCATATGAATCACATTTTGATATCCTCTCAAAATCTCAAATATCACTTTTATGTATTCACAATTATAACTCATAAGTTATAACTGGTGCACCTATGAATACAAAATTAATGAGATTCCTTTAATGATCTTCCTCTTCTCACGATTCTCTTAACATTAGCTCAACTGCTTTTCTAGATATGTCCCGCCAGACCGCATCCATTTTCATGGTCTTTTGGAAACACACTAAGATAGCTAACATTAGACTAAGTCTCAAGTATCTGATCGGAGTCACTGAGGGTACATAATTTGAGCCAGCATAAAGGCTCTGGGTCTCACGCAACAGTAAGTTGAGATCAAACTTATGTTAACCCAAGGTCGACATTAGCACACATGGTATGAAACACGTGCTACAACATTTTTCTCCTTTCCTTAAGGAGCGTATGTCTTTATAAATAATGTTGTATAGATGAAATTCAAACACCATATGTATCTAAATTCGAGTTTCTTAAACTCACATCTAGCTCACTAAGTAGACTAGGTGAACATCCTTTCACCTTAATAACCTTATGTTATTATTTAAACGACTGTATTGATTTTAAGCATATCGCTCTCAAATTATCCATTTGATAATTTTTCTTAAAATCAAGTCTCATCTCCACTTATCACTAAGATAAGGAGGCGGTTGCCTGTGTGAGAAGGCCAACCTCTTGTCTACCCGACATACTAAAATATAATTGAAGAATGTACTAAACACTCAATAAATCATGAATATGTATGTAAGTAAATCAACTTTATTGATTATCAAAGAACATAGTTTTGTGAACAACTGGAAAACAAAGAATAATACAAAATCACTCAAAGTCTACGCAAGCCTTGAGACCTAGTGTGTCTCACAAATGCATCTCTAGCTAAAGGCTTGGTCAATGGGTCTGCTACCATATCTTCTGTAGATATTTTCACCAGGTTCAACCTCTTGCGTTTATACATGTCCCTTGCATAGTTATACTTGATATCTATGTGCTTAGTATCACAATGATGCTTAGGATTCTTGGTTGCATCAACTGCAGCCTTACTATCACAGTAGACCAACACTAGTTCATCATCAGTGTTACCCAACAAGCTTTTGAAGAGCCTATTCAACCAAACAGCTTCTTTTGTTGCTTTTGACAGAGCCACATATTCGGCTTCCATCGTGGATAGTGCTACACATGATTGCTTCTTACTCTTCCATGATATGGCACCATTACTAAGTAAGAAGACATATCCTGAGGTAGACTTCCTTTCGTCTAAATCTCCTCCATGATCAGCATCAGTGTATCCAACTAATCGCAAATCTTTGTTGCCTTGATAACAAAGTGCATAGTCAGCTGTTCCTCTCAGATATCTCATGATCCTCTTTACTGCTTGCCAATGAGCTGGACCTGGATCAGATTGATATCTACTTAGCAAGCCAACTGCTTGACAAATATCAGGTCTAGTACACACCATAGCATACATTAGACATCCGACTGCGCTTCTATAAGGCACTCGCTTCATCTTTTCTGTATCTTTAGGAGTCTGAGGACACAAATGATTTCTCAAGTTATGGCCTTTGCTGATAGGAGTGTCAATTGGGTTGCTATTCTGCATATTAAATCGTTCAAGAATTTTCTTAATGTAATTCTCTTGAGAGAGATACAATAGCTTCTTAGGACGATCTCTTGAAATCTTGATTCCAAGAATATATACAGCTTCACCCATATCTTTCATCTCAAATTGAGATGACAACCAGGCCTTTACCTCGTTTAATAACTCCTTATCATTTCCAGCTATAAGTATATCATCGACATACAATGTCAGAATTACAAGCTTATTTCTTGATCTCTTGGTATAAACACAATGGTCTTCATCAACCATAGTAAAACCATTGGATAGGATCACATTTTGAAAGTGTATATACCACTGCCTTGAAGATTGTTTGAGGCCATAAATAGACTTCATAAGTCTACAAACCTTTTGTTCGTGGCCTTTTTCAATGAAACATTCGGGTTGTTCCATATAAATTTCTTCATCTAATTCTCCATTGAGAAAAGCAGTCTTTACATCCATCTGATGTAATTCAAGATCTAAACTTGCTACTATAGCTAGAATCAGGCGAATTGAGTTAAATCGCACAACAGGTGAGAAAGTCTCTTCGTAGTCTATTCCTTCCTGTTGTGTATAACCTTTCGCCACCAGTCGAGCCTTATATCTCTCAACTGTGCCATCAGCCTTGAGCTTAATCTTGAGAACCCATTTGCTCCCAATAGCTCTGCGTCCTTTTGGGAGATCAACTAGTTCCCAGACTTTGTTAACTCTCATTGACTCCATTTCATCTTCCATTGCTTTTATCCATTTTTCCTTTGAAGGGCATGAGAGAGCCTCTTTTGCATTTTTAGGCTCATTTTCTACTTGTAAGAACAACATAAAAAGTTCAGCACCTTCGACATCAAATCGTCGACGGGGAATCTTTTTACGTAAACCACGTCCTTTTTGTGATTCTTCTTCGTTGTTCCCATTTGGATCAACGTTGCTCCTACTTGGAACAAGATCAGTGACCATCTCACTCTCACTTGGAACAAGATCCATTTGGTCATTGTTTGATGTCAAATGATTACTTACATTCGCATCCGATGATGAAGGAGGTTGTTGATGTGAAACTAATTCATCATCAGTTAAATTTCTCCCACTCGAATGAAGTGATCTTTGTTCATCTTGATCCTCTATCTCAAACAAGGTTAGGTCTTGACCTACCTCTCCCTTTTTAGGAAACTCATCGTCTAAGAATGTGACATCTCGTGATTCAAACTCAGTTACGCTCCCACTGTCTTGCTGACCTATAAACACATAACCCTTAGAGGTTTCTAAGTATCTTATAAAGATACTTTTCTTTCCTCTCGGGCCTAATTTGCCATATTTGTGAGAAGAATCATGTGTATAGGCAGCGCAACCCCAAGGTCTTAATATGCTTAGGTTGGGTGCTCTTCCAGTCCACAACTCATATGGAGTGGTTGCAACTGATTTTGTAGGCACTCGGTTAAGTACATAGGTAGCAGTAAGCAATACATCACCCCAATAACTAATTGGGAGGTTAGCTTGTGCCATCATTGACCTAACCATTTCTAGAAGCGTTCTGTTTCTTCTCTCCACAACACCATTTTGTTGTGGAGTATTTGGGATAGTCAACTGATGAACAATTCCCTTTCCATCACTTAACTCGTTAAATTGAGTTGACAAGTACTCTCGACCTCGGTCAGTTCGAAGAACTTTTATCTTCTTGTCTAATTGATTTTCCACTAAGCTCATATAGCGTTGGAAACAACTTATTGCTTCTGATTTGTGGGAAATTATATAGACAGAACCGAAACGAGTGTAGTCATCTATAAATGTGATGAAATCGTACGCTCCATGCCTAGCCCTGACATTCATAGGCCCACAGATGTCCGAATGGACTAATTGCAAGGGATATTCAGCTCTAGTCGCTTTACCGAAGGGTTTTCTTGCAGATTTTCCTGCTAGACAATTTTCACAAGTGGACAATTCCACATGTTCAATGCCAGTAAGCAAACCTTGTTTTGCTAACCTTTGCATTCTTTGTTGGCCAATATGACCAAGTCTAGCATGCCATATATTTACATCACTATCATATTTATGTGAGGAAGCAAACATAGAAAAACTAGCATTATTATTAAATGAATCATAATCCAAATCCATAATAATAAAACCTTCGGTCACATGACCAAAACCAAATAAAGTTGAACCTAAAGTCAATTTGACAGAATGGTCATGGAAATACAAGCTAAAGCCAAGTCTAAGCAAAACAATAACAGAAATAATATTTCGGCGAATTCCTGGAGCATAGAGGACATCGTGTAGTAGTAGGTGTCGACCACCACGCAAGACTAACTTGCATCTACCGATCCCTTCAACAGCAACCTTATTGTTGTTGCCCACATAAATCCACTTTGTTCCACGTGAAATACGCCGAAACTCCACAAAGGAATTGCGTTCCCTCGTTATGTGGTCCGTTGCTCCCGAGTCTACAATCCACAAAGGATTAGATTCAGTCAAAAACACTGAACTAGAAACACAAAGTTCACTAGTTTGAGTTTTGTGAAATACCTTTCTAGGAGGCTCAAAGCAATCCTTAGCATAGTGACTCTTTTTGTCACAGTTAAAGCATTTCACCTTTGCAACATTGACACGTTTGGGACGTTTGTTATTGCTTTGTTGTTCCGCCCTTGCTCTTTTAGCAGGCTGAGACTGAGTTGGTCCTCTTTTCTTAACCCAATTCTTTTTATTAAAGCCACATTTGGCCTTAGAGGATGTTGCCATATGCAACTCAGCTGTTGGCTTAGCCGCCTCAAGCCAATCCTCTTCAAGCTCAAGAGATCTCCGGACATCTTCCAGAGTCTTGATTAGCTGATTGTGGGTCAAATGCATCTTCATATGATCCCAAGAATTAGGTAAGGACCGTATGACAGCTTGAACTTGTTGCTCATCGGTCAACACATGACCAGCATCTTTTAACTCCCCAATCATGTTTGTCATAAGCCTCAGATAAGTTCTCACTGAATGTTCTGGGCGCTTTTTGTATGAGTCAAACTTGATTGTTAAGGATCGTAGCCTTTCAATAAAACAGGTACCAAACCTATTCTTCAAAGCAACCCAAAGACCCATAGCTCTTTGGTGATCCTTAAATTCCCTTAAGATATCATCATCTAAGGTGCTCGGCAACGTAATGCGAGCCAGAGAGTCTTTCTTTTTCCAAGCGTCATAAGTCGCACGGTCACGCCTATGCTGAGCCGTGGTGCCTTCCTCAGGCTCATCCATGACGATGTTAATTGCTTCTAGAGCCTCTTGCTCTTCAAGCACATATTGAACTTATAAGCTCCAGGTCTCATAGTTGTCACCATTGAGTTTCAACCCTTTGTTGAGCTCAGCAACAATGTTCTTAGCAGCAGTAGACATTCTTTTAACAAAATAAAAAAATATAGTGATGATCTAAAAAAGGAATTTCTAAACGCAAGTACTATGTTCAACATACATATTCGGACAATAAGCACTAAGTTGATTAAGTTAATAAACACATATATTAATAATGGAGTCGAAAGTTCACTATGTTCCCAGTCATCATCCAAAAATTAACTACATGTAAATTAACCTAGTCAACTACTTAGCTTAATGTCTAATCATGTTTAAAAACAACTTTTTGTTTTCATGATCTTATAATCTCGTATGGATCTAAGTTAAACAAATTAACTTAAATTAATTTATATTTTATTTAACATATTAAATAAAATAAATCAAATGTTAAACTAATTAACATTTATGTGTTCGTTAAACTAATTAACAAATATATTAAATATATGCAATTTGTTAAACTAATCAACAAATGTGATTCATATGATCTAATACTGTATTTATTTGAGCCTAATACTATTGTATTTATAACTGTAAAATACAGTAGTTGTCCTCTTGTAGGACTCTATCAGGTAACTTATCTTTTTACCTGGATAGATATTAAGAGCACCCCTTTATGGGTGGACTCTTTTACACAGATAAATCAAACAGAAAGAAATGAGTAGTACTTATGTAGTGGCTCTATTCTGTTTAGAGTGCATGTCTTATTTCTCTATTTTGGTACAGCAATTACAGACCAAACGCATAAATCAAGAAGGCTAAAAATCGCTCTTCCTACTACAATTGCCACAACTCTATTCCTATGCAGCATTATGTTCCTATTTTATCGAACAAGAAGAGCAAGCAGAGAAGGTAAATTCAAGCTTCTCTGTTCTTGATGATTTATAACTTCATATCTGTTAGTAAAATTCAACAACTGAAAAGGGTTCCTCTTTTTTCTTTCTTTAAGGAAATCCACGGCCGCCTTGGTTGAACACTGACAAGGGAGAAAATGACTTAATAAATGAAGATGATGAGAAAGGCATTGATGTACCATTCTTTAGCTTTGAAAGCATTTTAGTTGCAACCAATAACTTCTCAGAAGGAAATATGCTAGGACGTGGTGGTTTTGGTCCCGTTTATAAGGTTATTGCAAAGAATCTTTGTTTTTCTTTCTTAAAACATCTTTCAATGAACTATATATTTCTTAACGTAATACATTTTACGGAAAGTATTTCAGGGAATGTTTCAGGGAGGACGAGAAATCGCTATCAAAAGGTTATCAGCCCAATCAGGCCAAGGGATAGATGAATTCAAGAATGAAGTAGTACTGATTGCAAGACTTCAACATCGAAATCTTGTTAGACTAATGGGTTATTGCATCCAAGGAAATGAAAAGATCTTACTCTATGAATATATGGCAAACAAAAGCTTAGACACCTTCATTTTCGGTTAGTCTTCTCATTTGGTTTTCTCATTTCTTAATGTAAACTACCACCTTTCGTTATTGATAAGTACCCTTTTTTTATGGTAACTACACAAGACGACAAATATCGTCTGTTGTTAGATTGGAAGAAGCGGATCGATATCATCGTGGGAATTGCTAGAGGGCTTCTTTATTTGCACCATGATTCAAGGTTGAGAATAATTCATAGAGATTTAAAGACCAGTAACATATTATTGGATAAAGAGATGAACCCCAAGATTTCAGATTTTGGATTAGCAAGAATTGTGCAAGGGAATAGTACAGAAGCAAATACGAACAAAGTTGTTGGAACATAGTAAGAAGCTCTTCATTTTTCTGCAATATAATTCTTATTTTAGTTATTGAATGCATTTAGTCTATCACTTCTCAATTTTTTTTGGTAATATTCTTAATGACTTGGTGATATGCAGTGGTTACATGTCTCCAGAATATGCATTAGATGGATTATTTTCAATAAAGTCAGACGTTTTTAGTTTTGGAGTAGTTATGCTTGAGATCATCTGTGGAAAGAGAAATACAGGATTTTATCAGCGAGAAGAAGCTTTAAACCTCCTAGGTTATGTGAGTGAAGATTCCTAAACTCTAAGCCCTATTTATTTTTTTCCATAATTTTTCAGCTCTCTGTAACAATATTACCTCTTTTCCTAACTCTTAAGTTAACATTTCAGGCATGGAGATTATGGAACGAAGGAAATGTTATGACTTTAGTTGATGAATTACTACTAGAATCGTGCAATGAAGGAGATGCATTGAAATGCATTAATATTGCGCTTCTGTGCGTACAAGAAGATGCTAGTATTCGTCCAAGCATGCCAAATGTAATTATAATGTTAGGTAGTGAAAGCATCTCTCTTCCAAAACCTAGCAAACCTGCTTTTATAGTAAGAAAACATGCTTTTACAACAACAACAACAATAACAACGCCTTCTAGTAACTCATACATCAACTCCAACAATGAGTTGACAGTTACCCTAGAACATGGGCGATAGCTTGACTTCAGAAACTTATTTGGTTTGTTTTGACTATTAGCTGTACATGGCCCAACACATTTGCCTATTCGACTAATTAGTTAGGCAACTTATTGTATTTCGGACTATGTAAATATAAATACCACAGTGAACATATTCAATTTTGGATTCACTTAATAAAATCTCTTCAGTTCCTTTCCATGTTCGGTCTCTTTGGAAAACGAGTATTTAAGTTTTGGTCCTTAGAAACACTTCATGTTTTATTTGATTCTTTCGAATATAACATGGTAATAGAGATAATCATCGTTCTAAAAATTGAATATATTTTCTTGTTTCAAATGGCAATATCCCGGATGATCGATCATCTTATTGGAGGTTTTCCATTAGAAGTCTGCATTTTATCTCAATCAGTTGCTTTTCTTTGTGGATCTATATTTTCGAGGTGCTTCTTAGGCGAGATATTCTTGCGAAGTAGGTATATTTTGGAGATTCTGTGTTCAGTTTTGTTACTTCCCCGTAATGGGGTTGACCGTTATTGGCACCCGACCTAAGCTACTCGATAGTATACCCTACATTATCTCCCTGAAGTTCTAAAGTAGTACACACACTGTGTGTGTAAGAACTTAAATAATTGCATTGACTTTTAATCTGTTTGTCATTATGAAAATTTAAACCACGTAAATGGGCTAGCATCCCTGATGAGTGGCTGGCGTATATGTATTTTCAAATAGTATATATTATTATATCAAATTATGGTATAAAAAGAGGTCAATCCCTCGGAGATTGAAGTACTTTTGAATATTATTACTTTGATTACAACTGAAATATTGAATGCCAGTGATGTTTAAAGAAAATGAAATCCAAATGCGAGTAAATTTATTTTAAGAATAAAGTTCCATGTGACAAGATTTGACCTAGTAGATAAGATGTTGGAAATAATGACTTCACTTGTTAAATTCTTGAGATATAAATTCTTCTATCAAGTTCAGATGAATTAATTATTTATGTTAAATTTAATTTATCATTCTATTAATTATAAATTTTATTCTTTTTTGACCTATATAACTTAGCCAACCATTAACATGATTACAAAGAAAGTACCCACAATCGTACATTGTAATAGAATAAATTTATCTTAAGTTAGTTAATTCAATCCATCTTATTTCCAACTAATAAAGAGTTAGTTTATTTTTGCAAAGAACAAAAGATTAAAATATAGTATAACAAATGTGATCCTAAAAGCTTACCTATAAAGACTAGAGTTTTTTTGGTCCTTAATCATGTTCTTAATTTGTTAAGGGACTTAATATGGTCCTTAAAATAACCACCAATTGGTCCCTATATTTCATGTTAGGGGTGTGATAAGAGCCAACATAAATTGAAAAACTAATTTCAGTCATAAATAACAAAACGCTCTCAAAATTCTAAACTGTAATTTCTATCACTAATAGGACTCACTGACTTAAAACTGCTATGTCCACTTGTCCAGAGCAGAGCTTCTCCATCAACCATTGGCATCACCATAAGCTGCTACTGCTGCTTCTATTTCAACTTATTACCGCGAGATTCTCATAACGTGCTCCTCCTCCATCGACAACCCTTTGTCAGCTCACCGTTAGTACTTATTTCTCTTACTTTCTCCAAAGTATGTACATTTACTTGCATCACAACGTTCAGTTGTTTGTGCTATTCGCTAATTTTTAAGTTGATCGAGAAAGCGTTAAAAGAACTTTGCTCGATTTCCGCCAAATCTCTCAAAGATTCGATTTCTCTATGCATTAACTCCTCTCCCTTTTTTGTTCTTCATATATTACTGGGAATTGCTGGTCTTTCTACTACTCTTTCACTCGTCATCTCTCAACATATCGGATAATTTTATCGGTTTTGGGAGAAGATTAGGACTTGAAAAAGACCATCACTTTTCCCCATTGACCAATTAATCTTTTTAAAATATATGTATGTATGTAGGCAAATAAATTTTATTGGATCTAAATCGTCAAACAAATAAAAAGGACTACTATGATTGGAATAATTATTCACGTTCAATATACATGGTTTTAATAAAAAGTCCAAAATTATTGTGCCATTCCATTTAATTGTATTCCAAATGATGAGCTCACTTTTGTTAGCCCATGCCCGATGGATGTAAATTTATCCTAAAGGTTTAAATTGGTGCCACATGGCATGTGATGTGGCAGATCAAGTCAAATAGAAGCACCCATAGGATTATGCCACATGTCAAATGGCGGGGTGATCTAAGTAAAATTCAAGTGACCAATAAAAAATGCACCAATTGTACAAGTGACATATTTTTGCCAATCAAATGCAGCTTTGTCACTACTTTAATCTGGTTGGTCAAGTGATTCTAGTCAATAAATCAATTTAAATCAAATGAGTTTGTCTTCATCACAAGTCTTCCATTCCTCAACTACAAATATGGTCTCGTAATTCAATTCGGAGGAAAAAATTGATAACAAGAAGAAATAAGAAGCTCGTGGATCGAAGGCTACAAATATGCAAGGAGTTATATATTTCTCTATAAGTTCTAAGAATACATCAAGATGAAGATTAAAGATCAAGCTCAAAGGCCCTTGCATCTCTACTTGAAATATATATATATATATATATATATATATATATATATATATAGACGAATAGACTTATAGACATTGTACTAATCATCATATATTGAAATTCAATATTATACTTGTTACTATTTTTTCATGTCTGGATATTTATTTTCTCAACATGAATTTATTTGTTACAAATTATGGCACACCGGTGGGACAATCTCTACCTCTCATCTCAATTTTTCAACTCATAAAGTTCAACAATACTGAGATGACATCTAAGAACACCAACTAAAAATCAGCTTCTACAAAAGCTGCTGACTCCAAGTTCTCCTCTGACGTAGAAAGCCTCTTGGATGTCATAAAGGAAAGTTTCAGACTAGTCACAAGGAGAAAACAAAGTTTGTTGGGACAACAAGCATTCTATGTGCCATCTGCAACAACTCTAACTTTCATTTTTTGATATCCAATTGAGCAGGATTATCCATTAGTGGATTAAAAAAGGGTAGCAATAACGTTGAGATTGTTGAAAATACATTTGCTTGACTTAGGCTCTGCAGATCTAGAATTCCAGCCACAAAGAAAGATGATGAAGTCCTGAGTATCGAATCCTTTCCAACTACACCATGCGATTAGTGCTAATAAAAGATCAATCTTTGGGAGAATCAGTGTTGTTCTCCATCACCTCTAACAGTTATACAAGCAATGGTGACTAACACTTCATTTATGAAGGAGTAACTTGTAAGCTTGACAAGTGTGATTGATGGCTTGACAAACTATGTCAAGGAACAAGAAGCTCGTGTCAACAAGATGGAAGGCATTATGGAGGCTGAATCTAGCCATGCTCCAGTAAGTGTCCAGAAGATCAAGAAAAGAATGATACTCCAACCAAGCAAGTAGCACTAGGTAAGGAAATCCAAGTATTTGCTTATGGGATGATTCCGGTTGATCAACTAAAAGAGCTCACTATAGGAAAAATCAAGGATAAGTATAAGATTACTTCTAAGTCTTCTCTCGCATATGCGAGTCTGTACAATGCAATGATTGATAGAATAAGAAGGCATGTTGGTTATCGACCCCCCAAATTCTAGTAGTTTGACGGTAATGGAATTCTAAAGCAGCATGTGGCACACTTTGTTGAAATATAAAATAATGCTTCAACATATGGTGGCTATCTCGTAAATAAGCAATTCTGTTCCTTTCAAGGAAATGCTTTTAATTGGAACACAGACGTCGAGTCTGGTTCCAATGATAGTACGGACGAGTTTGTGCACCAGTTTTGCTACCACTTTTACAACACTGGCAAACAGTTAGCATGATAGAGCTCATGAACACGCGCCAATAAAATGTAGAACTAGTTATTGATTCATCAATTGCTATAGGCATGTAAGTATCAATTGTAAGGATAGGATCTGTGAAGCTTTAGGATTAGAGATGTGCATTCAATGTACGCATTGGGGATCTGCTATATCTTATAAGGAATAAAGCCTAGGACTTTTAAAGAGTAGGCCACACATGCTTATGATATAGATTTAAGCATGACCTCCATTTTAAATGAAGGACCATCTGGCTATGAACCTCGCAAAGCAAAAGACAGGGAAAAAGTCAAGAAATGGAGCAAGCTGGTACCAAAGGCCAAAGAAAAAGAATTTATGAATGTTGATGCCTCACCTTTCAAGTTCACCGTAGAGGTAAGCAAGAATCAAAGCATGAAGACAACTTTCTTTAAGGACAAGCCAAGTCAAAATTTGACTTTAAAAAAGATGCAAGAAAGGTGATACTCATTTCTGGATTCTGATGTTTCCGCAATATTTGATGAACTTCTGGAGCTAATGCTCATTTAAGCTACGAGAAATGAAGGATCCCAATGAAGTTGGAAGGAAAAATAATCCAAACTATTGCAAGTATCATCGTCTTATGGGTTACTCCCTCGAGAAATGCTTCGTCTTCAAAGAAAAAGTCATGAAATTGGCTAACGAAGGAAAGATTGTATTTGAAGATAAAAAGAAGATATGAACCACGTGCCCATCATATTTAGCTTGAACGACCATGTGGTGATATGCAACTTTATTGAAGAACACAATGAGAAGGATGTCATGATCAAGTTTGCCGATTTCAAACCTATTTTAGCAAATGGATCGCAATGTATCCCTAAATCAAGTGAACGGAGCTTGGAGCAAGCATCATTGGAAGAAGTTTAAGGTTAAATTGGTCAAAGAAATGATGAAGGTTGGATACTTGTGAGTCGGGAGAGATGCAAAAAATAAAGTCATGAAATGATTCGGCTGAACAACTAACAAGATAAAAGATGGTAAAAATTACAAGGAAGAAAAAAATAATTAGGAAAAAGGTAAAGGAGGTGATTCACCACTACCAAAAACTAAGTCTGCTAGTGAATCTGGAAGTGTCTTTCCTGATGGAGATTCCTAAGAATGATAATAAGGCTTCATGTTGTAATGCTGATAAAGAAGAAAAGAAGAGTGGAGCTTTAGAGTTGTTATCAACTGTGAGGTTAGTAGAGCTCATTATATCTATATCCTAAGAAGTGAATACTTATGAAGCAAAGATTACTTTCACAAATGATGACATCCTACTCGGAGAGACTCCTCGATTTCGTCCCTCGTTCGTGGTTGGCTATGTGAATGACCAAAGCATGAATAGAAATTTGAGTGATGGAGGATCTGGAATCAACATCCTACCTATTCGCACACTAAAGGAACTCAGGATCTCAGCTGAAGATCGAAAGAAAAACCATTTGATAATTCAAGAATTCAACCAAATGGGGCAAAGGGCTATATGTACCATAAAATGGATCTCATTATTGAAGAGATGACTTCAAACACATGGATTCATTTGATCGACTTAAAAGACTTTGTATGCCATCTTTCTTGGTTGGTTTTAAGTACACGAGAATAAGTGTTACCATTCACCTACCACCAATGCCTAAAGTAGCATGAGACTAGAGTTGAAAGACGATCGTTGGTGATGACAGAAACACATTTCCCAGATGCAAAATTCTACATGAAGAATGTTGTGGTGGAAGTAAAAGCTAATAATATGTAAAAATCAATAGCGTACTAAAGGGCTGATGTGGCAGTTGGTAAAATAAAAGTTGTAGCTGATGGAGATCAAGTCACAGGTGCTTGCAAACTTTGTCGCCGACATCAGTACGGACTCGATGCCGGGAGTTGAGACAGCACGCTAAATGATAGAGGGAGTTACCCTTGGAAAATGGGTGATCCACACCGACGGGGCTTCGAACGTAAAAGGGGTCGGGCTTGGTTTAATGATCAAATCCCTAACGAAAAACATATTCAGGAAAGCCGTAAGCTGCTCCGAGATAACGAACAACGAGGCAGAATAGGAAGTAGTAATTCAAGCTCTAGAATTATCTTACATATTGAGGGCCATAAAGATCAATGTCAATTGCAACTCTCAGCTCGTCGTCAATATGATAACCAGGCTTACACCACAAAAGACACCCGCATGCAGGAATGCTCGGCCAGAGTAGAAAAGTTCTTGAACAATTTTCAAAAATAAAAGATCAATCAGATACCGATATACGTAAATATGGAGGCTAATTCCCTAGCAAGCCTAGCGACCACTACAGACGTGGATGTAGACATCCCAGTTTCCACCATTGAATTAACGTGCACGGATGTCAAATGCCACAAGGTCAATGCAGTGGGATCAATGTGGGACTAGCGGCACCTGACCATTGATTACGTGGACAAGGGAGTACTTCCAGCATATAGAAAGAACAGTCAAAGGTTGAGAGCCCAAGTAGCCGGTATTGTTTAATAAACAGTGAGTTGTATCGGCAGATGTTTAGCGAACCTTTGGCTAAATGTTTGGGACTTTCTCAAGTGGATTATGCACTCAAGGAAATTGATGACGGGCAATGTGGAAACCACTCCAGCGGCTAGCTCGCAAGTTAATCAGGGCGGGCTATTTTTTGACCCGAACGGAAGACTTTACCCGGGCGTGCGATAGCTGCCAGAGATTCTCCCATGTGCTTCATCAGCCGACAGAGTTATTACACTCAGTAATAGCCCCTTGGCCTTTCATGAAATAAGGGATGGACATCGTAGGGCTCATGCCTAAAGCACCCGGTAGTGTCAAATTCCTACTCATCATGATGGATTATTTCACAAAATAGGTCGAAGCAGCAGCCTACGCCCGGATCCGGGAGCAGGAGGTAATAGAGTTTATATGGAAGGAACAGTCATTCCAAATTACTGGAACATCATATGGCTAAAGAAGTACTACTCTTGAAAGGCTCGGCTAAGCCCATATACTCGAGACATGTATTTTCTGTTTTCATGGTTTCTTCTATTGTCATGATTTACAATGGGCACTGAGTCCTGTTCTTTATGTTTACAAGGCTCCGTGCTCTATTCATCAATAAAACTACAATTTTATTTAGTCAGTTTACTTATTTATTCAGATCCATATATGATCCAACTATTTATAGTTCCGGCCAGATCTAAGTTGAAGTAGTACACTCACCTTTTGCTATAAAAAGTAGGGTACACTACTCGCTTAGAGCTAGACCACGTCTAGCTCAACCACCAGGCATTCTCGTACGTTGAACTCATTAATTCAACAACTGCACCTACATGCTGATGGGGACGCCTATTCACATAGTGCCAGAAAGTCTTAAATACTCGAGTAACTAAGCAGAGACATTCGAAGTCGGACGCAAAAGTTCCCGTTACCACACGGGCTAAAGTCGTCCCACTATGGGCGCAACTTAAGCCGTCACCTATTGGCGCAAATGAAGTGCGCTTCAGTGTGCACACCGTCTCTTGAAGACACTAGCCTGTAAAGGCATACAAAACATACTACTTGATTACACATTGCATCATATATAATTACACAAGTACGTATAAAATTATTGATGAACGACTGTTTTATTAATAACTAATAGCTCATAGGCTCATAATATACAATTAGTTCTTCTTGAATACAACATCTGTTCATAACAATTGTGGAAAAAAAAAGAAAGGGATGACTAAATTCGCAAGTTCTTTCGAATTTGCACGACCAGAGACTCTTCGTTTGGATTGTAGCTCTTGCATCGAAGTTTCTCTCCGCAACTAGAAGACGAAATTCCCAAGTTGATATTCCAAGCAGCAACATTATTGTGACGCTACACCACGTGAATTGGGAAAATTAGTCCAACTGAGGAATCCCTCAGCAGAAAGGTGGAGGAAGCAGAATGCAATCTAAGAGTTCACCTGGATTCACTTGGAGAGACTGTAATAAGGAACCCTTGGTAACCTTGGGAACGCCATATGTTCTCTCTTCCTTGAACGATTGGAAGCTGATGCAATCACCATCACCGCAGAACAAGGCCTCTATACAGCCATCCTGAATTCTAAAGATCTGGAAAAAAAATTTGAACGTCAACCGCCTGAAGAAGGAGAGGATATCCCAAGGACGCACTCCTAGTTCGAATAAAGTTGCTTTCGGGATATGTTCCCATGCAACTAAAAGATGAACAACTAGAAGAAGCCCGATTAGGTTAGCATTCCTCTGCTGCAACGTGCCACATGACAAGAAGAATATCACGACAATCACAACGTTTGAAGATGAACATACCGAAATCAATGTGTCTACCACAATGAAGACATTCCGAGAATATCATCATTAGAATCCTGGTCACACTTCATGACTCGGGGGACTTCGTTCATACCTTCGTGGACGAAGAAAGAAAAGAAGGTAACTGCAGATGAGTTTCCTTCTGTAGTTCTCGCATGCATCATCTATTCAGAATGAAGAAGATTCTCTAGGAATATTAAACCAGGATCGAACACAAAATTTTTTGAGGAAAGAATAAGTTTTCACTGTCAATAGAAATTGTTGAAGAAGATAAGTATTTTATGAAGAGGAGTTTGTGATTTCTCTATTGTCATGAAGTCCCTATTTATAGGAAGAAAAGAGATAAGGATGAAGCATGAGACGGTCAAGCGTTATTATTACTAGAGATATATAATGATTCGGAGCAGTTAATATCAATTCTTGGAAAGGTGCATGGAATCGATATCAACCAACCAGATGAAAGCACAAGGAGTTCTCGAAGAAATCATCATCATTCTTGGTCAAAGACACTGCAAGCCTTAACGAGTCAGTGAGATATCTTTTCACATCTATCTTGTACGCCGCCTTCACTTCCTAACTGCTTGTATCAGCACTCAGCAAGTGGTGGGACTGACTATATGGGCAAAAATACGCCACCTACTATCACGGGAGATATGAGTCCAGCTGGCGAGACTAGGCTTATCTTACAAGTCACCGGGCACAAAGGATACATGCATATTCTATGAGTTACGACCGTTCAAGTGGTACGGGGTAGGATAAAAGGCATACATCCAGCCGCCTTAGAGTTACAGCCTCCTAAATAGGATTTAGTATATACCACCGCCTTGAGTTATAGGCTCATAGCCTTATTATTCTTTGTATTTTACCTTAATTAGGTCTGGGTTTCCACTACTATAAATACCCCTCCTTACATTGTATTGTACAATCAAACGATTCACCACAGAATCCGACTATTCTCAAGGAATAAGACTACTTTAGTTTTCTTGCTCATTATTTCTCTCTTTTACTTATTTATTTTTCCGTCGTATTTATTGTATTGCTTGTGACCTCATTCTTAATTAATTGTTTAACCTAGGCGACTAATTTTCGGCATAAACATTATTCTCTTTGATCCTTCAGCATTGAATTAATTGACTCAGCTATGTTTGTTGTCATAACTGCAAACCTATGTAAAAAAAACAAATTTTTGAATAATCTAAGAGATGTTCAAAACATTAAAACAAACGTTCAAATTGTCAGTAAGGACGTTTGGAACATTATCAAGGAAAAAAGTAAACATAATGATGGATTTTCAAGACATCGTTAGTATTTTCGGTATGCCCAGCAGGACGTTTGGAATAGAATAATAGAGAAACATGAACATAATTGAATATGAGACATTGTTTTTGATAATTTACCCGTTTCTTGGAAAATGTAATCTGGTCCATCTATGATAGTCAACAACATTTTGAAGATAATCATCTACCCTCCAATAAATATTTCTGATATCATCCATAGCATATTGGAATTCCTTTACCCGATATGCCTTTGCTGTAATGTTATATTATGAAGTTCTGATCCAAACTGAAACTTTTGCTCCAGCCAAATGTGTACCATCAACGGCTAGGAGTTTTCTCAAGTAAGTAAATCCCCTGATCCACGCTCTATAAGAGAGAAAAAAATACAAGAACTTTCCAGTGCTAGAAAGCCCCAAGTCTATCTTTCTTCATGGATTCTTACTCCTAATCATATAAGCATACGCATCTAGAGGCGCGTTTACTTTCTCATGGGTTCCCTTGTCAGAGTCTTTGTAAATTAACAGCCCCTAAGACAATTCCAGCGGCTAACCTGACAACCCAAATTGGTGTTAAGGGATTCCCTGATAGCCTTTGTGGTTGGATGTTTTCCATTTATATATTTATTTTTCATGAACTCACCAATTATCTCGGAGTGGCATGTGAATTATGACTAGAATGATGTTGGACACAGCATGTGTACAAGTTATTATAAACGTTAATGTAAAATCTATCATTACTTTATACCTCATTTCTCTTATCCACCACTTACAATTCACATCTAGACGTCTAGAATAAAAAATCTTTGTCGTATTCTTCAATGCTTTGTAAATAAAACGATGTTTAACTACAACAAGCTTTAACTTGATGACCAGTTCTTTCTTATTGGTGAAATTCATACCTGTTTCAAAATATGTGCCATCGAAGAAGTGAAATTTCGGCTGGTTACTTTGTGTTGGAACCACATGAGTATGGGTATACATGGAGGATCCTCCTCTACATATTTTTCTTCTTCTTCTCCTTCTTCTTCCTCTTCTTCTTCTTCTTCTTCTTCTTCTTCTTCTTCTTCTTCTTCTTCTTCATCAGGTACGTCATCCAATCACTCACTAAAATTATGCTTTCCACTACTTCATATTTCTTGGTCATTAGAGCCAACTCAGTCCTCCAGTCTAGAAACCACAATTACCCTTAGAGTAGGCTTAGCACCATTACAAACAACATCAGCCATATAAAGAGGATTCTTTTGATTTGCGGCAACACTTAGCATGTAAGTAATGCAAATGTCCCTCGGATTATCTCTTATCTCCCAACTTTCAATGATTTTATTAAGTAGAATATCATACGTAATATCTCTGGGCACAAGAATGGGTTTTGACTCTTTCACCTTCGGAACCCAAACATAATATTTAGAATGCTCTGCCCATTCACCGTGATAATTAACTCATATTATAACCTTACCCATTGATGGTCACCTGCAATAAATTGGAAGGACCAATTATAAATATCATATTGATAATATTTATACAAGATGTTCCAAACATCCACATTTTCGTTTGAAACATCCAAAAAAGATGTTCTGAACATATAAACACAGTTTCACATTAGTAAAGGCAAGGTGTTCCAAATTTCTAAAAAGACGCTCCAACCATTCTGCTAGGGTGTTTCGATTAACTAGTGAGAAAATTCCAATATATTTATACGATGTGTAAAAAAGTAACAAGATGTTTGGAATTGCTGCTAGGACCATAGGAACATCTAACAAGATGTCTGGAATTGCTGTCAGGATGTTCGGAGAACCTGCATTCGAATCAATCTTGAATCAAGAAAAAAAAGGTAAAAGCATGTTTCAAGTTAGTACACTTACAGGAGATGACTGAATGGATAAGATTACACTTGCAGCAACAAGATTTCTCCTCTAATCCACAAGAAACAAGCAGTTTTGGCAGATATAGCTAAATCCTGTATAACCCGAATGCAGGTGGTCTGAGCTTAGATTTCGTAAAAGTGGAGATGAAATTGAGTAAATAATGTGGAGGAGAAGATTATTACGATGTTGGAAGAAGCTCAACAACGCAGCTATGATATAATTTTGAGCGAAAAATTGTATGGTGAAAATGGAGGGAAAAAAGGGGAGGAGGGGAGAGAGAAGGGATGCATAGATCTAGGTTTATGGCCAAACTTGACAAAAAAACAGTCTTTCATACTTGTATCATTGTGTAACATAAAAAACTTAAGGATGTTAGTTTGAAAACTTTAATACCATTAATAATGAAAGGACTCTACACTACATTATTAAAACTTGAGCCTTTTTTCATTAAAAAAAAAAAAACTTGAGAGGACCTGTCATGCCAATGCCCTTCACAAGTACCTTGGAATGGTGGTTAGGTGTTCGGTCGCTTTCTTCCTCTTTAGTTTTTGGAATGATAGCAGAGTTGTTTGAATTCTTAGTGGTTCATTTAACACGCATAGCAATTGGAAATCGTGCATGAGATCTGCTATTGGACCCGAGCGTATGGAGGTATACTAGAACTGAGTGCCACTATATGTTTTTAATGAGTTAATTTCACCGGTGGTCACTGAACTATTGTTTCATTACCACAAAGTCACTTTTGTTTCATTTGTTACCCAAAAGTCACTCAACTTTGCTCTGGTCCACAACAAAGTCAATCAAGCCGGATTTTGTTTAAAACTTGCCGGAAAAATAATGTGGCATCATTAATTAAAGATAATTTTTTTAATTAAATTTTTCACCCATTAATCCAATTCCTTAACTCATTATTCTTGTTCTACCCAACCTAAACCCATACCCATTTCACTACTTTTTTGCCACATTATGCCATGGATTTTACTATTTTTTTTTAGCCACATTATGTCAGGGAGCCACATTGGAAATATATTTCAACTAACTGAAGATTAACAAGACAAAAGGGGTTTCCATGCACTTTCTTAAAAATCTTTTGGTTGTTATATATACACTTCTTTTTTTGTTTGATGAATTTGACAATCTTTTTGTTGTTGTATATAATGTGTTGTTTCTTTTTAATTACGTACTTTTGTTTGAAGGAACAAGAAATAAAGTGATTTATATCAAATATCAAATACACATGTTTAAAAGTGACATTGGTAACCAATGAGCATGGCTATCAAAAGAAACAAAAAAGAAGAGTAACCAATAATATTACTGAAAAAAGACTTGTAAAAATGGGCGCAATGACAGATTGTAACTGAACATATATTTCACTAGATTGTCCCGTTAATTTTTAGTTAGTTGAAATATATTTTCAATGTGTCTCTCTGGCATAATTGGCCAAAAAAAGTAGTTAAATTCCTGGCATAATGTGCCAAAAAAGCAGAAAAATGGGTTTGGGTTTGGTAGAATCAGAATAATGGATTAAAGAATTGAATTAATGGATGAAAAATTTAATTAAAAAGATTATCTTTAATTAATGATGCTACATCATTTTCCGGCAAGTTTTAAACAAAATCCAACTTGAGTAACTTTGTTATGGACCGAAGCAAAGTTGAGTGACTTTTGGGCAACAAATGAAACAAAAGTGACTTTATAGTAATGAAACAATAGTTTAGTGACCACATGTGAAATTAACCTGTTTTTAATTGGTCTGTCACTAGGTTAAATTAGCTAGTTAACTGATATTTGCCACAAATTTTAAGTATCCATCTACTTACGATTTCTTATAAGAACCTAATGGTATTTAGATATTTCATCATTCATTCAAATTTTATATCATTAACTTCTAAAATATATAAACTTTTCTAGCGTATCACTATCTACCAACAAGTCGACTTAGACATGACATTTCTGGAAGAAATAAAAGTCGTCCATTTTAGTTTGAAGTTTGTTATACACCGCCTACCAGAAAAGGAAAAACAAGTAAGGTCAGTGGAAAAAAGAAATGGACTTGGAAATTTACTTCGAAGATGGACTAAAATAATTGAACACAATCTTTTTTCCACAAGAATGTCGGAGCTACCGAGCAAATTGACGCGATTCTAGATCCACCCAAGTTGAATCTCTGTTTGCTAGTAACTTTTGTTGTCAGCAAAGTAAAAGGACTTTAATTATACGAAGGTACAAATTACATACTCCGCTACTATGAAGACGAACATAAGTGCAAAAATTGTTAACAGGGAAATCAAACACTGGCTTTTCCTATCCTGCATTTTTCTTTCTTTCTTTTCGTAAATATTATTGTGAAGCCATAATTGGACAATACTACTTCTATTTGCGATACAAAATGTCTTTTATTCTTTTTCTACCTAAAGGTTGAATATATCATATTGATAAAGCTTTTTTTTTTTTTTTTTTTTTTTTTTGGTTCTTTCTAGTAATTGCTAAAACCTATAGATTTAAAAAATGGTGAAAATTTTCGTTTGGTATCAGCTGCTCGTCAGATGTGTAAACGTTCATGTTATATCATAGTATTCGATTAACACGCCGTTTATGCATCAATGAAGGACAACTGACTCATAAACTAAAATATACTATATATAACTTGCAAAAAGTACATTTAGAATGTTATTAAGTTCAGCATATCATTAAATGTAATGTGAAAAAGTTTAAGATTATAGAATGTAAAAAAAGATTCCCATATTGGAATAAATAACAAATATGTAAATCTAAGGGAGAAGTAACGTATCTGATGGGCGTTGACGCGTAGTGTCTCACTCGAGTGAAGAAGTTTTGGTCGTTGACTTGACGTACAGTATTCTCCTTCAGTGACCAACCATCTTTTAAAAGAATGTTTTATTTCTTTTCTTTTTTAAGCATTTTCTCTTTGCCGGAGCAGCAACAAACATGGAAATGGAAAGGCAAATTTTTCGTTTGATCTTGCAACTTGTAGTGTTCTCGTTCTCCTCTTTTGGAGCTAACACAAGCACTACGAACTTGTCCCTTGGAGATACCCTTTATGCAGAGAAATCAATAACAGTTGGAGTAACAATGGTCTCTTTAAGTGGAAAATTTGAGATGGGCTTCTTCACACCAGGTAATACTTCCAACTATTACATTGGTATATGGTATAAAGAAATAACCCCACAAACTGTAGTTTGGTTAGCAAATAGGGAAACTCCAGTTTCTTTTTCTGAAATGGACTCCGCACAACTCAAAATTATACAGGGAAACTTGGTGCTTCTCAACGGGACCGGACACTCAATTTGGTCGACAAATATTATCACCACAAAACCTAGTGTGGTGGCAATTCTTGGTGATGATAGTAATTTGATATTGAAGGATGAGTCAAATAATTCATTATGGACAAGTTTCGATCATCCGTGCCACTCATCTATGCCTGGCTTTAAATTTGGCTACAATAAAAGAACTAATATACAACATGTTATTTCCCACAAATACACCACTTTACTGTTTTAAGGACCAGTTCCTTAAAATGTGTTCCTTTACTCTACGATGTGCGGAATAAAAACTGTAAGTAACTGAACACCAGATTTTAGCGTGGAGAAACCCCTAGACACGGGATCAAAAAACCACGACCTACTTCTCAAGTAGGATTTCAACTTCACTATGTAAAAAGACCCACTTGGTTACAAGACTCACTCTTACTAACCTAGGACTAACTCTAATCCTTTAGTGATCTTTCTCACGATCAGTGAAGTTGTGTCAAGTCCACGACTTGAACTACACAGTTTACAACTCGATTTTTGCTTACTACAATTGAACTAAGACTGAACTTTTACAAGACTCAATCTAAGGAACAGGTTCTTACTTAGTTCTACTGTAGCTAATGATTACACAAATAAGCTAATAATTCTTCTCAGCTTTTGCTCGATGCTCTCTCTATTTGTGTACACCTTCTATGGCTGATAGTCTTCTCGTTTTATAGTTTCCAGCAGCCAAGAAGTCCCAATGAATTAGAATTCCAAAGCTCCCTTGACTTTGAATCCTAATTGGATTCTACCTTCTTGAATCCAAATCCTTTATCCTTTAGGATTATGCAATCTTTTCGTATCTGATTAGGCCTGCATAATTATCAAGATACACGTCAGTATTAGGATAAATAATAATACCTTAATTAAATGATTTTGCATGAATTATCTATTCTGCTTCAGTGATTCAAAGGAACAGGTCCTTTGAATCCGTTCCTCAGTCATCAGTCAAAACTCCAAGCTTTCCAAGCTAACAATTTCCCCCTTTTTGATGATGACAAATTCATACTTATAGCTTCATCTCCTTAATGTCCTGAAGTAAAATTTAAGCTCAAAAAGACAATCAATCAGTGGAGAATTAATTCATCACCTTACTCTTCCCCCTTTTGGCATCATTGAAAAGGTTGCATATAAAAATATAATTCAAGTGTTAGAATTAATCAGCACATAGCCATTTAGGCAACTCAAAGTGCAAACATAAATTAAATAAAGCAACTGCAAAACAATGATATTAGCCATCCAAGACAATTCATTTAACCAAATATTAGAATCAGGGGATACAGCAAGTACTACAAAATTATCCAACTACTAAAGAAGAAAATAAAGGCTAAGGCACTTGGCTAGGCTAGATCCCACTAGACAAAAGATGGCTAAAGGCTAGGGCTAAGGTGGTCAGGATGTGGAAGGACCAGTTCCCTGAGACTTGTGAAGGAGATCAAACATCTGCTTGAGCATTCCCTCATTGGTCTCTTTTGCTTTTGAGGCCTCTGCCTTCCAGTAATTCCTCTCTTCTTCCAACCTTGCAATCTCAGCAGCCTGCATAGCAACTTGTTGCCTAAGTGCCCTCACTTTGTTGTTCAGAGGCTGCCTCCCAACACCAGCCTGTGGAGGATCAGCCTGAACCGGCAAGTCACAGTTTATCAAGGTAGCACACCCAAATTTCTCCTTCTTTGTAGCTTTCACAACCCCTTCCAAGGGAACCTTTAACTTGGCAAAAATATCAGTCAGAATGAAACCAAACGGCAGGGAGTGTTTTCTCTTCCCAGCAATCACCCTTTTTATCAGGTGGATCATAAAGCTGGGCCAATTGATCTGCTTTTCAGTGTCCAACAGTTCCATAAGGACCAGGTCCATGAAACTGGCAACTCCTCTTTTCTCCTGCCTTGGCATCACAACTTTGTTCACAAATTCAAATAAAACCTGATGCTGTGGATGCATCTCACTCTTTTGCACTGCCCTGGGTTTTTCTTCACCATCATTCTCAGCAAACTTCCTAGTGATCTCCAGATCAGTAGGCAAGTTTGTCAAGTCAGGCCAAACAGTCTTGACATAACTAGCATACCCAGAGGCAGGGACCCCTTTCTAGCCAATTTTCTTTTCAGGCTCCTAATATTTATCAAATCCACCAATGGCCTATCACTGTCACTCATAGCCTCTTCAACATCTATAACATCTTCCATGGGTGCTCTAAAAGCAACCTCTGGAGACCCTGACCCCCCATGCACCGGTGCTTCCAAACTTCTAATGAGTTCCCCCTCAAGAGCAGCCTCAGAACCTTCTCCCTCTTCTTCCTCATCAATAACAACATTCAGAGGGTGAGTGTAGTTTACCTTAAACTGATACAACACCATAGCATGAGAGAGATCCTCAACCTGCTCAGCAATGGATTCAGCCGTGGGAACTGATCCTTCCCCCTGAATCTCAGGTTCAGGTATTTCTGGAATTTGTTCAGGAACTTCAGGGTTTGGGTCGATGATTTCCATGGGTGAAGGAGGGTTGAGATTTTGTGGTTGTTCAACAGTGGGTGCAGATGGAGAATTATCAGAAGAAAGAGACATGTTTGCAATTCTAATCAAAAGATAATTGACAATTCTTTCTGAAATTTTGCTAATTCAATTGATGAACAAGGTAAAAGAATAATGTAGGAGAAGAAGAGTATTTATAGAGTGAATTAAGTAGTGCAATTAGAGTAGGAGACGATCAGCTTACCTCAGCACAACATGCAACGGCTAAGGACTCTTGGGAGTCTCCCGGAGAAAAAGAGCCGTTAGGCTGCAGGTCACCTTTTCAGAATAGGAACAGTTCCTCCGATGGGACTCTTTTGCAATTTGGATATGGGTAGGAAACTTAGTGGGATTTTATCCTAAACACAAGTTACCTATAGACTTTATACTCCTAAATTAATTGAATAATTACGAGTACATACCTGTTTTTAACACCACAATTCAGTGTCCTTCCAATTTGCAATTTTTGATCATCTGAAATTCTAAGAGCATAAGGGTAACATCATTCAATTTTAGCAACTCTAAGTAAATTATGAAGCATGAGAGTATACATTTAAGTATGAAGATTGGACTGAATAATTCATAATGACTTGAATAAAATTCATTTTAAGAGCAATTTTCTAGCCAATTATGAAGTAAAGCATTGAAGATTTTATGTGAATTTAATCATCCCTAATTCCAATCTATTTCTTTCAAAATCATCTCTACCTAGAGCTTTTGTAAAAATGTCAGCTATTTGCTTTTCAGTTGGACAAAATGCTATGGTGATCAACCCTTTTTCATAATTGTCTCTTAGGAAATGATGTCTTATATCAATGTGTTTAGTCCTTTTGTGATGCACTGGATTCTTAGTCATATTAATAGCACTAGTGTTATCACAATAGATAGGAACAGTTCCTACATCAACACCAAAATCCTGTAATTGTTGTTTGATCCATAACAACTGTGAACAACATGAAGCAGCTGCCACATATTCAGCCTCAGCAGTGGAAAGTGCCACTGAATTTTGTTTCTTGGTTCCCCAAGAAACCAAACACTCACCAAGAAAATGTGCCATACCTGAGGTGCTTTTTCTATCGACAAGGAAACCTGCATAATCAGCATCAGTATATCCAACAAGATTAAAATTACCACCTTTTGGATACCAAAGTCCCAAGGGACCTGTTCCTTTCAGATACCTCAATATTCTTTTAACAGCTTTCAAATGAGATTCCTTAGGATCTGATTGGAATCTAGCACACAAACCAACACTGAACACTATATCAGGTCTACTAGCAGTTAGATAAAGTAAGGAACCTATCATGCCCCTATACAATTTTTGATCAACTGATATTCCATGTTCATCAAGATCCAATTTTGTGGCAGTAGCAATAGGTGTGTCAATTCCCTTAGCATTGTCCATATCAAATCTTTTAAGTAATTCCTTAACATACTTTTGTTGATGGATCATAGTTCCATTTGAGGTTTGCTTAATTTGTAAACCCAAAAAGAAGTTGAGTTCACCCATCATGCTCATCTCAAATTCACTCCCCATCAAGTTTGCAAATTCTTTACTTAAATTTTCACAAGTAGCACCAAAAATTATGTCATCTACATAAATTTGAACAATTAAAAGATCCTTACCTTTTTCTTTTAAGAACAAAGTACTATCAATTTTACCTCTCTTGTACCATGCTGGAGTAGAAATTTTGATAGCCTTTCATACCATGCTCTTGGTGCCTGCTTGAGCCCATACAAGGCCTTGTCCAACTTGTACACATGTTCAGGGAACTGTTCACTTTCAAAACCTGGGGGTTGTTTGACATACACTTCCTCTTTCAAGTAACCATTCAGAAATGCACTCTTGACATCCATTTGATGTAGAGTAAAGTCCATGTATGTAGCAAAGGCTATAAGGAGTCTTATTGCTTCCAATCCTGCAACTGGAGCAAAAGTCTCATCATAGTCGATGCCCTCCTCTTGACTGTATCCCTGAACAACCAGTCTGGCCTTATTCCTTGTTACCATGCCATCCTCATCAAGTTTGTTTCTGAAAACCCATTTTGTTCCAATTATGGACCTGTTCCTTGGCTTGGGTTCCAGATGCCAAACTTGACTTCTTTGAAATTGATTCAGTTCTTCCTGCATAGCATTTATCCAGTCTGCATCCTTCAGTGCTTCTTTCACATTTTTGGGTTCAACAAGAGATAAGAAAGCACTAAAGGCACACAGATTGTGATTTTTGACTGCTGATCTAGTTTGAATTCCTGCATTCTTGTCTGAAATTATTTGATCCACAGGATGTGACCCTTGATACTTGTAAGGCTTGGGTGTCAATCCATTGTCAGAAGTCCTCTGCTGAGGAACAGTTCCTGATCGAGTAGCACTACCAGTTTGTGAGGTGGAACCAGCATTTGTTCCCCCTGTATCTGTGCCACTGTTCTCAGTTCTGTTCTGAGGAACAGTTCCTTGCAGTTCAGTTCTCATATCCAGCCCTTGCATTTGTAAATCAAGTTCATAGGCTTTCAACAGTCCAATTTCTTCATCCTCCAGTACCTGTTCTTGAGTGAGACTGTCAGTTTCATCAAATTTCACATGCATGCTTTCTTCAATTTTCAAAGTTTTCTTGTTAAACACCCTATATGACTTACTATTTGAAGAATAACCAACAAAGATTCCTTCATCACTTCTAGGTTCAAATTTTCCTAAGGCATCTTTCCCATTGTTGTGTATAAAACACTTGCAACCAAAAGCCCTAAGATGAGAGATGTTTGGTTTTCTTCCTTTAAGCAACTCATATGGGGTCTTTTCTATTAATGGCCTAGTCATACATCTATTTATTATGTAGCATGCAGTATTAATAGCTTCAGCCCAAAAGTTTTGTGGAAGATTTCCAGATATTAACATAGTTCTTGCCATTTCTTCTAGAGTCCTATTTTTCCTTTCCACTACACCATTTTGTTGTGGAGTTCTAGGTGAAGAAAAATTGTGATTAATACCATTTTCATTGCAAAAGTTGAAAAACATATGATTTTCAAATTCAGTTCCATGATCTGACCTAATGGCAACAATAGGACTGTCTAGTGTTCTTTCAGCTTTCTTAGCAAAAATTGAAAATGCATTAAATGCTTCTTCTTTAGATGCAAGAAATATAGTCCATGTAAATCTAGAGTAATCATCCACCAATACCATTACATACTTCTTACCTCCACGACTCATTGTTCTCATTGGACCACATAAATCCCTATGGACCAGTTCCAAAGGCTTAGTGGTACTTACCTGTTTCTTCGATTTGAAGGAGGATTTTACCTGCTTCCCCCTGGCACAAGCTTCACATACCTTTTCATCATTAAACCTGATGTTAGGAAGACCTATCACCAAGTCCTTTGACACAAGTTTGTTCAATTGTGAAAGACTAGCATGCCCTAGTCTTTTGTGCCATAGGAGGGGATCATTTTGCTCCACACTTAAGCAGCTCAAGCTTCCATCAGATAATGTCAGCAAGTCTACTTTGTAGATGTTTCCATGTCTGTTTCCCTGCAAAATAACCTCTCCAGAAGCTTGATTAGTCACAGTGCATCCAGTAGATGAAAAATTAACATTATTACCTTTGTCACACAATTGAGATATACTCAATAAGCAATGCTTCAGTCCATCTACTAGAAATACATTATCTATGCAGTGTGAGTCAGACTTACCTACCTTTCCAATTCCAATAATTTCCCCTTTCTTACCATTACCGAAGGAAACACTTCCTCCTTGGAAGGCTGAGAGTGAAAGGAACAGTTCCTTATGCCCTGTCATATGTCTTGAGCAACCGCTGTCCATGTACCATTTGTGGTTTGTCTCCTTCACTCTAGCCTGCAAAAGAAAACTAGGGGTTAATTTTAAGAACCCAAACTAGTTTGGGTTCCTTTCCTTTTGAAAAAGGATGAATCAGATCTCTTCTAGCCCAAAATGGTAAAGGTTTCTTTGTGTGAACATCTCTCCTTTTTACAGAATGTTGAACAGGTTTGTAGGACCTATTCTTCTGTTTCACAGGATTTCGAACAGGTTTATAGGACCTGTTCCTCTGGGCAGCCATTTTTAAAGATTGACAATTTTCTTTCCGGTGACCAGTGTTCCCACAGTGAGTACATAGCCAGTTTTCAGGAAATGATAAGTACTTACTCTTTGGATCCCATTTGGATGAACTTTGTGCCTTCATGAATCCAATACCTTTCCTGTTACTGCTATGATTTTCTTGCAACCATTCTAGTGCTTCAGAAGACTTGTTCCATTCTACAGTTTTTCTTAATTCCATTTTTGTTTTAACCAGGTCTTCTTCTAAAGATCTTATCTTTTCATCTTTTTTACACAATTCATCAACTGTGTTTTTCAGTTTCTCTTCAGCAATGATCTGATGAGAATTAGCAATACCTTTACCTTTTACAACTGTTTTAACATTTTCTAATTCCTGAGCAGTTGTTTCAAGTGTGAGGACCTGTTCCTCAAGCATGCTAATCTTCCTTTCCAGAAAATCATTTTTAATTATTTCCTCTTTGCATTCTATTTCTAAACAGTCAACTTTATCATGCAGTTGGTGATTATCATCCCTCAGAGTTTTAAATTCATTTAGCACAATATGGAATACTTTAACCAACTTTTCTCTAGACATGCTTTTTACATCTTCTTTAAGTTTAGAAACAAATACCTCAGGATCCTCTTCATTTTCTGAATCTCCAAGTGCCATTAGAGCAAGATCCTCATCCAGATCATCATCAGTTATTTCATCTTTACTGTCTTGCCATCCTGCAACCAGCGCTTTGGGATTTCCACTTTTCCTATGGACCTGTTCCCTAGCCTTCTTCCTTTCATCAATGAATTTCTTCCTCCATTCTCCTTCCATGATTGGACATTTGCTGATGTAGTGCTCCGAGCTTCCACATTTGTGGCATTCTCCAGCCTGTTTCATGTTAGTAGACCTACCCTGTCCACTAATTTCCCTTTTCTTATTCAAATATTTCTGAACTCTTTTAGCGATAAGGACCAGTTCCTTATCATCAATAATTTTATCACCAGCAGTCAAGGCTAGGTTAGGTTCAGTTTTAACTGGTGCTCCTATGTTTTTAACCTTTTTCCTCAGTTCATAAGTCTTTAGATTACCTATAAGCTCATCTAAGGATAAAGTGGTTAAATCTTTACTTTCAATGATAGCACAAGCTTTGATCTCCCATGAGTCTGGAAGAACCCTAGTCAAAATCTTTTCTACCCTGTCTTCTACAGTTAAAACCCTTCCCAAAGAGATAAGTTCAGAGGCAATGGCATTAAATCTAGTATACATTTCAGAGATTGATTCTTCTTCTTTCATTTTAAAGCTTTCATATTCAGCATAAAGAAGTGTACCTCTGGACCTTTTTACCTGACTTGTTCCTTCGTGTGCAACTTGTAGAGCATCCCAAATCTCCTTTGCAGTGGCATACCCTCTGATCCTTGTGCATTCGTCAGGACTAAGTCCACCAACCAGCCACTTCCTTGCCTTAGCATTTTTTTCCCATTGCTTTATGTCTTCAGCATTGCATTCCTTCCTGGTTTTGGGAACATCTTTCCCATCAGCATCCTTCTTCATTGGGATCATGGGACCTTCAGTAACTATGTCCCACAGTTCGTAATCCTCTGCTTGAAGGTGATCACGCATCCTCTCTTTCCACCATGAATAGTATTTCCCATTGAAGTAAGGTGCTCTAACCATTGACTGACCCTCACTGTTCTCACGTGATGTACTCATCTAATCCTAGGTGTTAGCCTTTTCAAGGATAACCTGCTCTGATACCAATTGTTATTTCCCACAAATACACCACTTTACTGTTTTAAGGACCAGTTCCTTAAAATGTGTTCCTTTACTCTACGATGTGCGGAATAAAAACTGTAAGTAATTGAACACCAGATTTTAGCGTGGAAAAACCCCTAGACACGGGATCAAAAAACCACGACCTACTTCTCAAGTAGGATTTCAACTTCACTATGTAAAAAGACCCACTTGGTTACAAGACTCACTCTTACTAACCTAGGACTAACTCTAATCCTTTAGTGATCTTTCTCACGATCAGTGAAGTTGTGTCAAGTCCACGACTTGAACTACACAGTTTACAACTCGATTTTTGCTTACTACAATTGAACTAAGACTGAACTTTTACAAGACTCAATCTAAGGAACAGGTTCTTACTTAGTTCTACTGTAGCTAATGATTACACAAATAAGCTAATAATTCTTCTCAGCTTTTGCTCGATGCTCTCTCTATTTGTGTACACCTTCTATGGCTGATAGTCTTCTCGTTTTATAGTTTCCAGCAGCCAAGAAGTCCCAATGAATTAGAATTCCAAAGCTCCCTTGACTTTGAATCCTAATTGGATTCTACCTTCTTGAATCCAAATCCTTTATCCTTTAGGATTATGCAATCTTTTCGTATCTGATTAGGCCTGCATAATTATCAAGATACACGTCAGTATTAGGATAAATAATAATACCTTAATTAAATGATTTTGCATGAATTATCTATTCTGCTTCAGTGATTCAAAGGAACAGGTCCTTTGAATCCGTTCCTCAGTCATCGGTCAAAACTCCAAGCTTTCCAAGCTAACACAACAAGTTCTCACTTCTTGGACCAGCTCTGAAGATCCTACTCCAGGGCTATATTCCGTTAGGATGAACTCTATAGGAGAGGTCATTGTTAAGTGGAACAATACTGTACAGTACTGGTCAAGTGGACCTTGGAATGGACACGGCTGGGGGCCCGTGCCTCTAAGATTAAATCCCAATTATAACTTCACATATGTAAACAACACCGATGAGGTCTATTTTACATACTTTATTTTTAATCCTTCAGTTGCCGCAAGATTCATGTTAGATGTCACTGGCGAAATGAAGGTTTTGATTTGGTTAAATAGTACAAGGCAGTGGAATGTGCTAAAAACTCAACCGACACAACCATGTGATGTATACGCTTATTGTGGTGCATATGGTGTGTGCAATGAGAGCTCAAGTCCCTTGTGTTATTGTTTGCCTGGTTTCACTCCTAAGTCAAAGAAAGATTGGGATGTGAACAGCTTTTCTGGTGGTTGTGGGAGGAAAACAAGTCTCAAGTGTAGTAATGCTACCGCTTCTACTTTGGAGGAAAACAAGTTCTGGATGCATTCTCATATGATGAGACGGAGATCTCTTCAACCGGATAACCACATTCAGGCTACAGTCGGCAGTAGTAAAGAAGAATGTGAATCGACTTGCTTGAGCAATTGCTCTTGTACTGCTTATGCTTTTGATGGAAACGAATGTCTTACTTGGGATGGAGACCTCCTCAACTTGCAACAACTCTCCCAAGGTGATGCTAATGGAACAACGATTTATGTTAAACTTGCTGCTTCTGAATTTTTATCGGTTCCCACAGGTATTTAAAATTATTCAGCCTCTTGTGCTACAAGTAGTTTCTTTATTTCCTAATATCTAGGTGAGACTATTTGTTTACCTTGTTCTAAAGAATGACACATGAAAACAATTTAATTTTAACTTCTCTTTTATCCCCAATAAAAAGTTTTTATTACCAGACAAATATAATGACTTATTTTAGACCACCAGAAGTTTTAAAAGCTTTATAACCACAAGTTTAAGAGCAAAAGTTTCAAAATTATTATTTTCTTTCACAAATTATGTACCGAAACTGGAAAGGAATGAGTAGTACTTATGTAGTGCTCTATTCTGTTTAGAGTGCATGTCTTATTTTTCTATTTTTGTACAACAGTTACAGACAAAAAGCATAAATCAAGAAGGCTAAAAATCGCTCTTCCTAGTACAATTGCCACAACTCTATTCCTATGCAGCATTATGTACCTATTTTATCGAACAAGAAGAGCAAGCAAAGAAGGTAAATTCAAGCTTCTCTGTTCTTGATGATTTATAACTTCATATCCGTTAGTAAAATTCAACAACTGAAAAGGATTCCTCATTTTTTCTTTCTATTAAGGAAATCCACGGCTGCCCTGGTTGAACACTGACAAGGGAGAAAATGACTTAATAAATGAAGATGATGAGAAAGGCGTTGATGTACCATTCTTTAGCTTTGAAAGCATTCTAGCTGCAACCGATAACTTCTCAGAAAAAAATATGCTAGGACGTGGCGGTTTTGGTCCTGTTTATAAGGTTATTGCAAAGTATCTTCTTTTTCTAAGTTAAAACTTCTCTCAATGAGTTATGTATTTCTTACCGTAATATAATTTACAAAAATTTTTTCAGGGAAAGTTTCAGGGAGGACGAGAAATCGCTATCAAAAGGTTATCGGCCCAATCAGGTCAAGGGATAGATGAATTCAAGAATGAAGTATTACTGATTGCAAGGCTTCAACATCGAAATCTTGTTAGACTAATGGGTTATTGCATCCAAGGAAATGAAAAGATCTTACTGTATGAATATATGCCAAACAAAAGCTTAGACACCTTCATTTTCGGTAAGTCTTCTCATATGGTTTCTCTGTTTCTTATTGTGAGCTTCTATTTTTGTTATTGATAAGTACCATTTTTTTGTGATAACTACATAAGACGAAAAACATCGTGTGTTATTAGATTGGAAGAAGCGAGTTGATATCATCGTGGGAATTGCTGGAGGGGTTCTTTATCTTCACCATGATTCAAGGTTGAGAATCATTCATAGAGATTTAAAGACAAGTAACATATTATTAGATAAAGAAATGAACCCCAAGATTTCAGATTTTGGCTTAGCAAGGATTGTCCAAGGGAATAGTACAGAAGCAAATACAAATAAAGTTGTTGGAACATAGTAAGCTCAACTTCTTTCCGCAATATTATTCTAAAATTTTAGTTATTGAAGGAATTTAGTCTATCACTTCTCAATTTCTTTGAAATAGCATTAATGACTTGGTGATATGCAGTGGTTACATGTCTCCAGAATATGCATTAGATGGATTATTCTCAATAAAGTCAGATGTTTTTAGTTTTGGAGTAGTTATGCTTGAGATCATCTGTGGCAAGAGAAACACAGGATTTTATCAGCGAGACGAAGCTTTAAACCTCCTAGGTTATGTGAGTGAAGATTCCTACGCTCTAAGCCCTTTTTATTTTTCTCCATAAGTTTTCAGCTCTGTAATAATATTACCTCTTTTCCTAACTCTTAAGTTACATTTCAGGCCTGGAGATTATGGAACGAAGGAAATGTTATGACTTTAGTTGATGAATCACTACTAGAATTATGCAATAAGGAAGTTGCATTGAAATGTATTAATATTGCGCTCTTGTGCGTACAAGAAGATGCTAGTATCCGTCCAAGCATGCCAAATGTAATTATAATGCTAGGTAGTGAAAGCATTTCTCTTCCAAATCCTAACAAACCTGCTTTTACAGTAAGAACACGTGCTTGTACCACAACACCATCGTCTTCTACTAACTCATACATCAATTCCAACAATGAGTTAACAGTTACCCTAGAAGATGGCCGATAGCTTGACATCAAAAACTTACTGAGTTTGTCTTAACTAGTAGTTGGACATGGCCAACACATTTGGCTACTGAAGGTCGACTTATCTAGGCTTTTTATTGTCTATATGTATGACTTTGTAAACATATTCAGTCCTTGGATTTGTTTTAATAAAATCTCTTTCACTCCTTTCCTAATTTTGTTCTCTTTGCAAACAAGCAGTCAGGTTTTCTTCCTGAGAAGCCCTTTATTTTCTATTTGATTCTTACGAATATAACATGGTAATAGAGAGGATTCTAGTAGATCAAATCACGTTCTTGTTTCAAGTAACGATATCCCCGACGATTAATCATCTTCGTTGAGGTTTTCCAGAAGAAGTCTATGTTTTATCTCAATCATTTGTTTTCCTTTGTGGATCTAAATTTTTCAGGTGCTTCTTCGATGAAATATTCTTGCAAAATAGGTATATATTAGAGTTTTTGAGTTCATTATTGTCACATCCCAGAAATGGGCTTGGCCGTGATTGGCACATATATTTAGGCAGGTCAGGGCTTGGTTTGACCTTGTGTTCTCCTAGGTCAGAGGCGAGAACTTGAAAGTGAATTATTTAGTGATGGGGTGTTCATAGAACAGAACGCTTCGCCCTAGGAGTTATTTGGATGGAGTCTCGCTTTGATGCTGGTGTTGAGTTAATTAAATTCTAAGTTTTGATTATGACAAAAAAGACACAACACTTAAGTCTAACGTACAAATTTCAGGACTTACAAGGAAGATCTATGTGGAGAATCGCAGATAGAAAGGAAGAATGGCGATTGACAATCAGAAGAGTCAGCTATGGAAAGACGATCTGCTAGGCGCACTAATTGTGTGGGACTTGTCCCAAATCTGCTCTTGCCTTATTCTTTACGAAGATATTTATATCTTCTAGAGAATTAAATCTCTTGGGTCGATCTCTCCTCCCTTAATTCCAGCAGATCATATCTTCAATTGTTCCCTATTAATCGCGTGACAGATTCACCTCTCTCAGTCTCAACGGGCATCCTTTTCGACCTCTATTTATTCGAGAGGTTCGCTGGAGGCTACTTACGCTTCTACTTATAATCTACTTCTCTCTAAATCTTTACTTACAAACACTGTATTCCTAAGAGTCTACGAGTGATCAATAAAAAAGAAAGAGAGTTCTTGTAGTGAGGTAATAGTTGTGTCATGGAAGTTGATCTGATTATCTATAAATCAGACAAGATTGTTGGTGGTGAGCGAAGGGATAAAACCATCTGTGAAAGGACATTTTTGGTTAACGATAAACCATAAGTGTACTCGTGTTCTACAAAGAGCTTGAAGAGAGAAACCTCCCTTGTGACCTAAGGGGACTGGATTAGGAACCATTTGGTTCTGAACCAGTATAAAACTCCGTGTCGTTTATTCTTTATTACTGTCTTTCAGTTTTGCAAAGTACTTTATTGATCACCTAAGTCAACTAATAAATTGATAAGTCGACTGAAATACAATTCACCCCCCTTCTTGTATTCATCAATTGGTATCAGATCTTGCTTTTTGTTTTGCCTTACAGCAAGTGAGAAAAGATCATATCTTCACACATTGTCAATAGAGCACTTCTACAACAGGGAACTTCTGCCACCTGACCTCCTTACTTCAATGGTAAGCATTATGGTCATTGGAAGATTCGTATGGAAACATACGTTATTCGGTTGACTTTAAGATTTGGCGTGTCATCAAGAAGGGTCCCTTTGACATTCCCACTACCAAGCCCTCAAGGAAAGAAGGAGATCCTCAAAATGTTCCGACTGATATTGATATGGATGATTATACTGACGAACAGAGAGAGGTCATCAAACTTAATTACAGAGCTGTGAATATTCTTTACAATGCTATCAGTGGTGAAAAATATGAAAAAATATCCAGTTGTAAAGCTGCTAAAGAAATATGGGATAAACTGGAGGTTACCTATGAAGGGACTAGCAAAGTCAAGGAAAATAGAATTAATCTTCTGGTTTATGATTATGAATTATTTCAAATGAAGGATGGAGAGTCTGTGGAAGATATGTTTGCTAGATTTAGCAAAATCATTGGAGAACTCAAAGCCCTTGGAAAGATTTACACCAGTGGTGAACAAATAAGAAAAATTCTGAGAAGTCTCCCCACCACATGGCAACCAAAGGTCATAAACATAGAGAGTTGAGATCTGAACAAAATCTCTTATGATGAGCTCAGAGGTGATCTGATCGCTTTTGAGAAAACTCATCTGAAACATAATGCATTGGAAGAGAAAAACAAAACTGTGGCTTTCAATACTACAATGGAAGAAGTCGACTACGATCAGGAAATTGAAGAAGATGACATTCAAGAACATTTTGCCATGATGTCAAGGAACTTAAATGGTCTGGTAAATCGAAGAATACAGTTCAGAAAGGGGAAAGCTCCTTTCAAGAAAGATCAATCCAACTACAAAAATGAGGGACGTTGTTTTGAATGTGGCAAACAAGGTCATATCGCTAACAACTGCCCTGATGCTAAAAGAAAAGGAAGGAATAGATCTTACGCAGCTTGGAGTGATGAGGATGTAGCTGATGCTGAGCAGGAAGAAGCTGCAAATATTTGTTTCATGGCCTCAGATAACTCTACCAGTAGCGGAATTCCTTCAAACGACTCAAGTGAGGGACACCACAAAAAGACAATGAAAATGGAAAAATGATTTCTTGATAGTGGATGCTCCCGACATATGACTGGTGACAAACAGTTGTTCAAATCTATAACAAGAATTGATGGATGGATTGTTAAATATGGAGGAGATACCAAAGGAAAAAATCGTTGGCATAGTAATAATCTCTTTAAGCCCCTTTTGTGACATCAAAGAAGCATTCCTGGTTGATGGACTCAAGCACAATCTTCTGAGCATCAGTCAACTATGTGATGTTGGGTATAAGGTAAAGTTTGAATCTAGCTGATGCACCATTCACGATAACAAAGGTAAGGTTGTTCTCTCTGGCTCTAGAGAAAACAATATTTACGTTCTGAACAACGGTCAAGCTTCGTCAGGTAAGCACTTATGTCTTACATCCATTGCTAATGATCCCTGGACATGGCATAGAAAGTTAGGTCATGCTAGTATGTCTCTAATTGAAAAATTGTCAAAGCATGAGTTAGTCATTGGATTACCTATGCTAAACTTCTCGAAAGACCATATTTGCGATGCATGTCAGTTAGGAAAGCAAACTACAACCTCTTTTAAAGGAAAAGATGTTGTCTCTACATCTAATCCACTTGAATTGCTGCATATGGATCTGTTTGGTCCAACAAGAACTACTAGTATAGGAGGAAAGAGATATGCATTCGTGATTGTTGATGATTACTCTCGATTTACTTGGGTTATGTTTCTGTCTCATAAAGATGATGCATTTAAAAATTTTGAAGTGTTTTGCAAGAAAGTTCAAAGAGAAAAAGGATATTTCATCTCTACTATCAGAAGTGATCATGGAGGAGAATTCGAAAGTAAGGCGTTTGAAGAATTCTGCAATTCTCAAGGATTCACTCACAACTTCTCCTCACCTCGAACCCTTCAGCAAAATGGAGTTGTAGAAAGAAAGAATCAAACCCTCCAAGACATGGCCAGAACTATGCTAGTTGAACACTCTCTTCCAAATTAGTTTTGGGCTGAAGCTGTAAGTGCCGCTTGTCATATTCTAAATAGGTGCCTTATTCGTCCTATTCTTCATAAGACCCCCTATGAACTCTGGAAAGGTAAAAGACCTAACATCAGTTATTTTCACCCCTTTGGGTGTAAATGTTTTATTCACAACACTGGAAAAGATAATCTTGGCAAATTTGATCCACGTAGTGATGAAGGAATATTTTTAGGATACTCTACCACCAGTAGGTCTTACAGAGTTTTTAATAAAAGGACATTATCAGTGGAAGAGTCAATGCGTGCAGTCTTTAATTATTCTTTGACCTGTGTCGAGAAAGGTAGTGATGCAGATGAAGAAAAAATCCACAGGACTCAACCAACAACTCCTGAGATTACAGTCACTACCTCTGAGCTTTCGAAACCAAAAGCTCAAGAAATTGAGGAGTCAGATTCTGCTTTAGATCAGCCTGAGTCAACTACACTTGTAAACCTCAAAGAACTGGAAGTTGTAGTACCAAATGAATGGAGAAGTAATCCTGACTACCCTAAAAAATACATCATTGGAGATCCACGGGAAGGTATGAAAATAAGAAACTCTCATAAATCTAATATGGCCTTCATTTCACAGATTGAGCCCAAGAAAATAAACGAAGCTCTTCAAGATGAATCATGGGTTCATGCAATGAAAGAAGAGCTCGATCAATTTGAGAAAAATCAAGTATGGAAGGTAGTTCCCAAGCCCAAAGGAAAATCCATCATTGGTACAAAATGGGTGTTTCGAAACCAGCTGAACGAAGAAGGTAAGGTTGTAAGAAACAAGGCTCGTCCAGTTGCTCAAGAATACTCTCAGACTGAGGGAGTCGACTATGACGAGACATTTTCTCCTGTTGCCAGACTTGAATCTATTCGTATGCTTTTAGCTTTTGCTTCTTTCGAAAAGTTTAAACTGTTTCAAATGGATGTTAAAAGTGTTTTCTGAATGGTTTTATAATAGAGGAAGTCTATGTTAGGCAATCTCCAGGTTTTGAAAATTCTGAGAACCCACATCATGTTTTCAAGTTATCCAAAACTCTTTACTGTCTCAAACAAGCTCCTTGGTATGAAAGACTTAGCTCCTTCTTACTGTCGTATGGTTTTTTAAGAGGAAGAAGTGACAAAACCTTATTCATTCAAAAATCATCTGTTGACATTCTCATTATACAAATATATGTGGATGATATCATCTTCGGTAGCACTAATCATGCGCTATGCAAGAATTTTGGAGGACTAATGCAGGGAGAGTTTGAAATGAGCATTGATGGGCGAACTCACGTTATTCCTAGGACTTCAAATCAAATAGTACGAAGATGGCATCTTTGTGTGTTAATCTAAGTACACTAAGGAACTCATCCTTAAATATGGCATGAATGATGCAAACTCTGCTAAAACTCCCATGAGTGTTGCCACTCATCTGGTAAGTGACACCAAAGGTACGAGTATCAATGCATCTCTTTATCGAGGTATGATTGGATCATTACTTTACTTAACTGCTAGTCGACCATATATTATGCTCTCAGTAGGTAAAAGTGCTCTCTTTCAGTCAGCTCCTAAAGTATCTCATCTTACTGCTGTCAAAAGAATTCGTAGATATCTCGTTGGAACAGTTAATTATGGCTTATGGTATCCATGCACAAATTACTTTGATCTCATTGGATTTTCAGATGCTGACTATGCAGGTGATAGAGTAGATCGTAAGAGCACCAGTGGTGCAAGTTTCTTTCTTGGAAAATCTCTTGTCTCGTGGCACAGTAAGAAACAAGATTGCACTGCCCTTTCAACAGCTGAATCAGAATATATTGCACTAGGACATTGCTGTACTCAACTCCTTTGGATGGGCAAGCAATTATTTGATTATGATTTATTTTTTAAACTCATTCCTATGTTATGTGATAATACCAGTGCTATTGAATTATCCTACAACCCTGTCGATCATCCTAGAACAAAGCATATAGATGTCCGTTATCATTTTATTAGGGATCATGTTCAGGATGGTGATGTTGATATTGCTTTAGTGAGTACTGATTTTCAATTGGCTGATTTTTTACTAAACCTCTCTTAGAAGAAAGATTTTGTGCCTTACGTGATTTGCTTGGCATAGTTCCAGATCCCCGTTAAACTAATTACGATCATTTATATAATTGGCTTTAATTGATTTTGCTGTTACCAAAATATTTTACCATATATATGATCTTTTAGTTGTGTCTATTTATTTGACATTATTACTTTTACCTTTTCCCATGTCATTATTACTTTTTCTGTCTTGAGTTTGACAATGTGCCAGGCAGCGTGGCATCGAGTTCCAAGGCTCTGCTCTGCGTCCTTTCTCTTCACATCACGTCCCTTCACTTCCTCCTCCTCACACGAAACCTTCCCCCTTCCATCTACCCTCCTTAAATAATTCCAAATTCTCACATCTTTCATCTTCTAACCTTTTCTTCTACCCATCACCATTAAAATGGTCAGAAAAATGTCCTTCTCTGCTCATCGCAGTCAGCGCACAAAATCAAAGCTACCCACTGCCTCCACCACTCCGGTGCAGGTAGATTCTGACCACTCCGAAAATACAATGTCAAACTATCAAAGCCCTGACAGAAACCCTAATCCTTCAAAGAAATCTGGCAAACGTCCCATGCAGAATAATAATGAGGAGTGTGTGAAAAGACCCATGAAGGAGTTCTCTTGCTGATTTAGACGAAACTTTGGACTTCTGGGGCACTTCTGCTCATGACAAGCTTGCTGTTATCAAGGATAAACCTCTGGCCCATGGGAGACTGGTTGACTTGGATGCCATGGAATCCCTCAATTGTGATCTCAATCCCTGGTTTGATGCTCAGGACTGGTCAAATTTCTTTTCTACTGACTCCGTTGACATTCCAGAGGATCTGGTAAGACACTTTTATGATTCTGAGTTCTTTAAAATTTCGTGGCCTGCTGATTTTGAAGTTTCCTTTGAACAAGCCAAAACTTTTTTATGTGAAAAGTCTGATGTTCCTGAGGGCTAACTTGGACCCCTAGACCTATCTTTTGAAATTTATGTTCTTACATATATTGTTGGTACTAATCTGCTTCCCCGGACTGGTTCCCTTAGTTCCCTCTCACAGCATGATACCTTAATTGTTTACTGCTTGGTTACTAAGAAGAAACTTGACTTGGCTGCCTGGATTATTGAGTATATGCTTTAAAGTATTACTGAATGTGCATCTCTTCCATATGGATTAATTATTACTCGAATCCTTCATTTTTATCGAGTTGACATCTCTGCCTGGAAAACCTGTTCCTTGACTACATGCTACAATTCTCGCACCTTTGCATCTATGGGGTATGTTCGCATTAATGGTTCTTGGGTTCGCAAGGAAACTAAGTCTCCTAAACCTGTTCCTTGACTGATAATGTCGTGAACACTTTTACATATTTCCTTGCTCCTCGTTAACTATTTCTCTGGGTCTATAATATGTTGAATGATTTAGACATGTTGTTTTACTTTTAATCCTTTTTTTTATGCCAAGGGGGAGAACAGACTGATGCTTATGCCCTCTAGCTATCATGTAAATTCTGTATCTATGTGATTATGGTATCCTTACGACTATGGTATATAGGGTTACTCATACTCAGGGGGAGTCAACTAACCTTCATGTCCCTGGAGTCTTCTATTTGATTTCTGTTGTTGCAGGTTGCATATACTCAGGGGGAGCCGACTATCAAGATCCAATAGTCGACTATGCGGACAAGGGGAGTATCCCGTCACATCCTCTATTACTTTTTGTCATCACAAAAAAATTGGAGATTGTTGAGTTAATTAAATTCTAAGTTTTGATTATGACAAAAAGGACATAACACTTAAGTCTAACGTACAAATTGCAGGACTTACAAGGAAGATCTATGTGGAGAATTGCAGATGGAAAGGAAGAATGGAGATTGAAAATCAGAAGAGTCAGCTATGGAAAGACGATCTGTTAGGCGCACTAATTTTGTGGGACTTGTCCCAAATCTACTCTTGCCTTATTCTTTACGAAGATATTTATATCTTCTAGAGAATTAAATCTCTTCGTTCGATCTATCCTCCCTTAATTCCAGCAGATCATATCTTCAATTGTTCCCCGTTAATTGCGTGACAAATTCACCTCTCTCAGTCTCAACGGGCATCTTTTTTTACCTCTATTTACTCGAGAGGTTCGTTGGAGGCTACTTACGCTTCTACTTACAATCTACTTCTCTCTAAGTCTTTTACTTACAAACACTGTATTCCTAAGAGTCTACGAGTGATCAATAGAAAAGAAAGAGAATTCTTGTAGTGAGGTAATAGTTGTGTCACGGAAGTTGGTCTGATTATCAATAAATCAGACAAGATCGTTGGTGGTGAGCGAAGGGATAAAACCCTCTGTGAAAGGACGTTTTTGGTTAATGATAAACCATAAGTGTACTCGTGTTCTACAAAGAGCTTGAAGAGAGATAACTCCCTTGTGACCCAAGGGGACTGGATTAGGAACTATTTGGTTCTGAACCAATATAAAATTCTGTGTCGTTTATTCTTTATTGCTGCCTTTCAGTTTTGCAAAGTATTTTATTTATCACCTAAGTCAATTAATAAATTGATAAGTCGACTGAATTTATAAGTCTGAACAATTCACCCCCCTCTTATATTCATCAGCTGGGAAGATGAAATATATAGATCTGAATAGAGTCCAACTCATAGAGGAGAGTACGTGCTACGTGACCTAAACTACTCGATAGTGTGCCCTGACTTATCTATTTGAAGTTCTGAGGTAGTGCATCTTTATATTATCCGTCTGTCTTTCAAAAAAATCAAACCATGTGAATGAGCTAGCAACCCTGACAAATGGTTGTCATATATATATATATATATATATATATATACACACACACACACACACACAACTCGTATGGTTTCAAATTATAGCATTAAAAGATGTTGATCCCATGGAGATCGAAATATTTTTGAATACTATTACTTTTGATTACAACAAAAAATATATTGATTTCTAGTGATGTCAGTTGAAAATAAAATTCAAGTGCTATGAATTTCTTTTAAAGAATAAAGTTATGGGTGACAGGATTTCACCTAGTAGAGAAGATGGGGAGATAGTGACTTCACTTGTTAATTTCTTGAGATACAAATTGTTCTATAAAGTTCCAATGAATTAATTATTTCTTTCAAATTTAATTGATCATTCTATTATAATTTATAAAATTATATTCTTTTCACATATATAATTTAGTAAATCATTAATATGATATCAAATAAAGTATAATTACTATAATTAAAGAGGGTTAAATTTAGTATCACATATCATATCAATATCTTTCTAAAAAATATAAATCTATATATATAGGCTCAAGAGTGATGATGTGGCACCTCTCTTTGGCTCTCTATATATATAATCCTAGGCTCAAGGGAGCTGATGTGGTGATACAATCGAAACTACGAAAGCGATAAAAGATAAGAAATGAGACGAGTCTCACACTATAGTTCAAGTAGCAACGAAGAACGATGTTTCGTTACACCCCGAACGATTGACAAGAATCAACAATGCTATGCAACTATCCTCATGAATCACGTGGTCCTTGCAAATAGAATGATCGGAAAGGTTTGAAGTTCAACTCGGAATGCACCAATTGAAATCAAGCCAAAATAAAGGGTTTCAATAGAGAGAATTTTCATGTTTTTTATGTATTCAAAGTAAGCTAAATGAGTTAAAGACCTAATGAAAACTTTTATAGTGTTCTACAGCTTGTAATGAAAGGTCCTAAATACCTCCAAAGTGGGTTAAAACATTAAAGGCCACTTAGGGCTAAAGTAGGAATTACATGCTAAAAACAAAGAAATCCCGCATGCTGTCACAGGGGGTAGGCGGTCCACCCACCCCCTCTAGGCGGTCCGCCCTGAGGAAATCCTGAGAGTCACCAGTCAAGGAGGCGGTCCGCCTGTAAAAAATCCAGAGAGCTAACAACTTCTAGGCGGTCCGCCCATTTGAGGATGCGGTCCACCTCTTTCTAAAGCTTCTTGAAGTGCCTCAATTTGTGTCTCTTGAGCCTCTCCGTGTGGTCTAAGTGGTCCTCCATCCATGGTGCTCCAATGCATGATCTTCAAGGTTGTTCCGGAGCTTCCATCTTCCACGTCCAAGCTCTTCCCTACCAAGTGAAGGTGAGCATCATGGATTGCTTTGGCTTGACTTCTAGTAAAGGGTCTTGGCTTGGTTTGAATTACATCATCCTCCCCTTCTTGAGAAGATTTCATCCTCGAAATTAAGGCGTCATCCTCCAAGGCATCATCACCTACATCAAAAGAAGTCAAGTCACTAACATTGATAGTATTTGACATATTATACTCACCCGGTAAGTCTATCACATATGCATTGTTGTTGATCTTCGACAACACTTGGAATGGTCCATCTCCTCTTGGTGCCAACTTCCCCTTCCTTTGGTTTGGAAATCATTCCTTGCGGAAGTGCACTCACACCCAATCTCCCTTCTTGAAATCCACCTTATTCCTTCCTTTGTTCTTCTTGGTTGCTATCTTCTCATAGGCCTCCTCCAATGTCTTCTTCACCTTGGCATGAAGTTCAAGCAATGCCTTGGCCCGAGCTTTACCTTCAAAATCAACAACCACATCCCGTGGCAAAGGGGTAAGATCAAGAGGAATCAAAGGGTTAAAACCATAAACACACTCAAATGGAGCCATGCCAATCATTCGATGCAAAGTGCAGTTATATGCAAACTCCATGAGTGATAGGTTATCAATCCAAGTCCCGGCCTTACCTTTGGTCATGGCTCTAAGTAGAGCTCCCAAGGTTCGGTTCACCAGCTCGGTTTGCCCATCGGTTTGAGGGTGGTGGGACGTAGAGAATAGCAATTTGGTGCCAAGAGCACCCCACAAACACTTCAAAAAATGGCTAAGGAACTTGAAGTCCCTATCACTGACAATGGTGCGAGGCACCCCATGCAACTTTAATACATTATCAATAAACAAAGAAGCTACATGTTGTGCATCATTAGTCTTTTTGCACGGAATGAAGTGAGCCATTTTGGAGAACCAATCAACGACAACATAAATGCTATCGTGTCCTCCTCTAGTCCGAGGTAAATCTATAAAAAAATCCATAGAGATATCAACCCACAGACTAGTAGGTGCGGGCAAAGGAGGGTACAAGCCATGGGCGTTGGATCTAGACTTGGCCTTCTTACAATCTAAACAAGCATTGCAAAAACATTCCACAAGAGGCCGCATTTTTTGCCAATGGAATTGCTCCTTAAGTATGGCCATAGTCTTATCCACCCCAAAGTGACCCATCAAGCCCCCACAATATGCTTCTTGCACTAGCACATCTCTCCAAGAGGACCCGGGAACACAAACTCTACCATTTTTAAAGATATAGCCATCAACGCATCGATACTTCTCAACTCTTTCTCCCTTCTCAGGAGCTTCATGAATGCTCTTTAGCTTAGGGTCTTGAGCATACATCAACTTAATGCTCTCAAAACCCATGAGCTTGGAGGAAAGAGTGGTGGCTAGAGCAAACTTCCTAGAAAGTTCATCCGCCACAACATTGTCTTTCCCTTTCTTGTATTGAATGACATAGGGAAAAGACTCAATGAACTCTACCCACTTGGCATGACGCTTGTTCAATTTCTCTTGGCCCCTAAGATGTTTGAGTGACTTATGATCACTCTTAATCACAAATTCCCTAGGCCAAAGATAATGTTGCCAATGAGCAAGAGCTCTCACTAAGGCATACATCTCCTTGTCATACGTAGAGTAGTTCAAGGAGGCACCCTTCAATTTCTCACTAAAGTAGGCTATGGATTTTCCATCTTACATTAAAACACCACCAATTCCCACCCCGAGGCATCACATTCAACCTCAAATGCCTTTCCGAAGTCGGGCAATTAAAATAGAGGGGCAGTACTCAACCTACTTTTCAATTCTTGGAAGGCCTTCTCTTGAGGCTCTCCCCACACAAAAGGTTTGTCCTTCTTCACTAATTCGGTGAGTGAAGCGGCAACGGAGTTTAAGGCTTTCGCAAACCTCCTATAGAAGCTAGCAAGACCATGAAAGCTCCTCACTTGAGTCACGGTAGTAGGAGTAGGCCAATCACGAATGGCCTCTACCTTAAACTCATCTACCTCCACTCCTTGGGCACTCACAACAAACCCAAGATAGACTACCTTCTCAACACCAAAGGCACATTTCTTAAAATTAGCATAGAGCTTTTCGGCTCTCATAACTTCAAGCACTTGCCTTAAATGATCAACATGTCGTCTAATGACTTGCTATAAATCAAAATATCATCAAAGTAGAAGACCACAAATTTGTTGATGAATGGCTTCAACACATGGTTCATTAGTCTCATAAAAGTACTAGGTGCGTTGGAGAGGCCAAAGGGCATCACCAACCATTCATATAGACCAAACTTGGTCTTGAATGCAGTTTTCCATTCATCCCCGGGTTTCATCCGGATTTGATGGTAACCGGACCTAAGGTTTATCTTCGAAAAGATACTAGAACCACTTAGTTCATCGAGGATATCATCTAAACGAGGTATGGGATGTCGATACTTTACCGTAATCTTGTTAAACGCTCGACAATCCACACACATTCTCCATGTGCCATCCTTTTTTGGGACAAGGATCACGGGCACGACACATGTACTCAAGCTCTCCCTCACCAAGCCTTTGGTAAGCAATTCATCTACTTGCTTATGCAACTCCCTTGTGTCCTCGGGATTGCTTCTATAGGCTAGCTTGTTTGGGATTTGAGATCCCGGGACAAAGTCAATTTGATGTTCAATACCCCTCAAGGGAGGTAAACCATCGGGCATCTCATCCGGGAACATGTTCCCAAAATCCTCCAAAACATTTTCAAAGGCACTAGGCAAAGGGTTAGAAGAATAATCAATTTCGGAAGTAAGAATCATACCTTTGTGCACTAGGAAAATGAGTAGTTTTTTTCCATCATTTCCTTTCAAAAGCTCACCCGGTTGCATCATGGCACAAATGCCACCGGTAGAAGATGGTGTAGTCACCACCAAGCTCTCGGCCAAAGGACTAGTCTCAACAACCGACTTAGCCTTTGCCGCTTCCCTCAATTCCCTTATGCGCCTATAATCATCACTCACTTGCTTGGGCGACTAGGGTTTGAGCACAAACTTTTTCCCTTCATGCTTTGCCGTGTAGGTTTTGGCACGACTATCATGAACCACATGTCTATCAGATTGCCAAGGCCTACCAAATAAGAGATGGCAAGCTTGCATAGGCACAACGTCAAACATGTGTTCATCCACATAGTTCCCTATCTTGAACTTAATCATGACTTGCTTTACCACCTTCAATTCACCACACTCGCTAAGCCATTGCAAACGATAAGGACTGGGGTGTTTCAAAGTGGGTATCTTCAATTGGGAAACTAGTGTTTGGCTAATGACATTGGCACAACTTCCCGAGTCAATAATCATGGAACAAACAATACCCATGACTCGGCATCTAGCATGGAAGAGATTTTCCCTTTGCAAAGTCTCACTATCCTTCACAAACATTGCACCTAAACTCCTCCTCACAATAAGGAAGGCATGAGGACCATCATCCTCAATTGCATCCTCCCCCACATCAACCTCCTCATCGCCCTCTACTCCCCCATCCTCGGGCTCACTATCTTGTTCATACACCAACTCATCCACCACAACCATAGTTTTCCGGGTAGGGCAATGTTTGGCAATATGTCCATAACCCTTACATTTATAGCATTGAGTAGAAGTAGAAGTAGGATTGCTCAAGTGAGTTTTAGAGTTACCTCCTACATGTGGTGTAGACTTCTCATAAGGCTTCTTCACATCTTTGCTAGCAATTGCACCACTTGCATTTGGGAATCTTGAATTTGGAGTAGGAGTCTTCCGCTCCTTTGGCTTACTCATGGGAGTAGTAGTGCTACTCTTGTAGCGAGTGAACTTCTCATCTTTGAGCCATTTCTAGGCTTCAACCGCATCATCATAGAGGTCATAGTGGTTGTCATACTTGTGGAACTTTAATTGATTGGCTATGTCCCGATTCAAACCACTTCTAAAATGGATCTCGGCCGGTCCATTATCTTCACCATCCAAGTCTAGGGTCATCCGAATTTTCTCAAACTCATTGAAGTATTCCCCAACCATCTTGTACCCTTGCTTCAACTCATAGAGGCGTTTGTATTGGGTATGACGATATTGCTCGGTCAAATACTTCTGATCCATCACTCGAATCAATTCTCCCCAAGTAACATTGATGGCCATGGCATTTCTCCTCCTATTTCTCTTGACCGATTCCCACCAAGTAGAAGCAAAGGACTCAAAAGAAGATATTTTATACTTGGCCTTCTTCTCCTCGGTCATATCATTGGTGTCAAATATTCGCTCCATGGACAACTTCCAATCGATGTACTCTACCGGGTCACTACTTCCTTTGAAAGAAGGAATAGTGAGCTTCACACTATTAAGGTTGTTGTTATCTCGACCCCCTTGGTAAGGCTCCGGAGCCTCCAAAGTTATCTCCATAACCACCATAATCCCTCCTAGCATTCCCTACAACATACCCTATGCGTGGCCCTCGACCTCGGCCTCTACCTCTATCCACATTACGACCCCAATTCATGGCCCTCCCATTTGGATTAGGAGCCCCATATTCACTACCACCATACTCTTCCTCATCCCCTTCTTGAGCTTGATCAACTTGCTCAAGAGGTTGAATATTTCGAATAGGTCCGGGAAGTGGAATATTTCTTTGGGGATTGCCCATTAGGCGAGGAATGCTCACTCGTTGGGTATTGCCCAACACTTGTTCATTTCTATCAGAATCTTCCTTTACGCATTGTTGTCTAAGCAACTCAACAACTTATTCCGGGGTAAAGGTGGATCTTGATGTGCCTTCACCGGTTTCAACTTGGACACTCGAGGTCCCTTTCTCAACTTGGACACTCGGGGTCTCTTTCTCGGTTTGGATACTTGAAGTCACCTTCTCAAGGTTCTCAATCCTTAGGCTCATACTATCCAATTTGGCAAGGATAGTAGCTAAGGCATTCTTCGTGGTACCTACAACAATAAAAAACAAGCAAAGAGATTAGAGTAAAAGCCCTCACTCGCTCCCTCACTTTTGTTTGCCTCTCGGGTTCACTCAAGTTTTAGGTAGGTTCCCTAGCAGGCAGATTTTGGGCGGTCCGCCTCCCAATTCAGGCGCTCCGCCTCTGTGAATTTCCTGCACAGTTTCAACTTCGTGTTCTTGGTTTTAGCACCCGATTTTCCAACGTTTTCAAGGTGTTTTTCCAATCCACTGGTACCCCAATGTATATTCAACTATTACAAGCAAACTCCAATGGTTTATAACATCAATCAACCAACCAAAAACAAAATCAAGAAAATTTTGAACAATTTCTAGGGTTTTCAACTCTTGGGGCTTTGATTTTTAAATTTTCGATTCACAACCTTAAAACGAGATTTGTGGGTACCCAGTAAACGGGAATGTGATAACATACAATCCCCAATAACAATCATCAAAGAAAACATCATAACCAAGAACAACTAGTGATTTTTTTTTATTTTTGATGTTTTTTTTTTGTTTTCAAATAAACAAGAACAAGAACATGAAAACAAACAAGAAACAAAGATGACAAGCACGAAGAGTAGGACGAGGGTTCGTAAGAACGTAACCCTAGCCTTGCTCTGATTCCAACTGATGCAATCGAAACTACGAAAGCGAAAAAAGATAAGAAACGAGACGAGACTCATACTAAAGTTCACGTAGCAACGAAGAACGATGTTTCATTACACCCCGAACGATTGGCAAGAATCACCAACGCTATACAACTATCCTCAAGAATCACGTGGTCCTTGCAAATAGAATGATCGGAATGGTTTGAAGTTCAACTCGGAATCCACCAATTGAAATCAAGCCAAAATCAAGGGTTTCAATAGAGAGAATTTTCATGTGTTTTGTGTATTCAAAGTAAGCTAAATGAGTTAAAGACCTAATGAAGACTTTTTTATAGTCTTCTACAACTTGTAATGAAAGGTCCTAAATACCCCCAAAGTGGGTTAAAATATTAAAGGCCACTTAGGGCTAAAGTTGGAATTACCTGCTAAAAACAAAGAAATCCCGCATGCTGTCACAGGGGGTAGGCGGTCCGCCCACCCCACTAGGCGGTCCGGCCTGAGGAAATCCTGTGAGCCACCAGTCAAGGAGGCGGTTCGCCCTAGCAAGTAGGCGGTCCGCCTGTCAAAAATCCAGAGAGCTAACATCTTCTAGGTGGTCCGCCCATTTGAGGAGGCGGTCCGTCTCTTCCTAAAGCTTCTTGAAGTACCTCAATTTGTGTCTCTTGAGCCTCTTCGTGTGGTCTAAGTGGTCCTCCATCCATGGTGCTCTAATGCATGATCTTCAAGGTTGTTCCGGAGCTTCCATCTTCCACGTCCAAGCTCTTCCCTACCAAGTGAAGGTGAGCATCATGGATTGCTTTGGCTTGACTTCTAGTAAAGGGTCTTGACTTGATTTGCATTGCATCATGTGGTACCTCTCTTTGACCAAGAATTGGACTTTTCTTTTCTTTTTTTTTTTTTCATTTTCTCCCTTTATCATATCTTAATTGAAGAAAATTCAAAAGCTGCTAAATAATTCGAGCCTTTTTCCTGTTCCTACAATTAATGGGTGTTAATGTGTATTGATTTTCTTCTTTCATCTACAACCACGTTCATTGTCCCATTAAGCCCATTTGTAATGTAAAATTAATTCCCTATGTTAATGTAGCCACGTACTATCCCCATTAAAAACGAAATACAATTGATGGCAAAATAAATCCCGAAGAAGAAGTGACTATAAAAATTGGTTGCTGATATTCTATATAAACCCAGCAGCCCCAACAATTCCTCAATCCAACATGGCAAGCTCACAAGCAAGTTTTCCCCCATTTCAACAATTCCTCAATCCAACATGGAGGACCTACCCTGACAAGCTCACAAGCAAGTTTGCCCCCATTTCAACAATTCCTCAATCCAACATGGAGGACCTACCCTGACAAGCTCACAAGCAAGTTTGCCCCCAAGAAAAGTTCAGTTCTCTGTTTTGATATTCAATAGTGTTTGTAGCTATATAAATGTATTTTATCAGAATAATTTTATTTTGAGAGGCTGAACAATGCTCTGAATATCATCTTTTAGTGATGAATGTTCTTGTTTTGTATTTCTCTCTTTCGTTTATCTCTTTTTATTTATCGAGAAAGTGATGTGTGTTGGAAAGGCAGGAGGAGGTAATCAAGGAAACAAAATCCTTTTAGGATGATGTCAATCTTAAGATGGGAAGAATGATAATTTTACTCAAGAAATTAGAGAAAAAATGGGAAATTGACTTGCAGAAATGGTAAGCTGGCAGAGGGTAATATAAAATGGAAAGTAACTTAGGGAAAAAGACTACGTAAGGGAATGGGCCGGCATAGGCAGCCAGAATTACCAAGTGTTTGGGGAAGAATTAAAGTAAATTCATTATTGTGGAGAGTGAATAAATACCTTTGACATTGATGCATTTTAGTTGAAAATATATTGTAAAGTTTATTACACTATTATCTTTTGAAATATGCAAAGATATAGGATCAAATAGAGTACCTTAACTATTTTGTTTTTTATTCTATATTGTTACCTTTCTTTCTCCGATGCCAATTGCTTCTTCTTTATTTTTTTGGTATAAGTCAACGGTTAATTAATAATTCATCATTCATTAAATATGTACTCATCTTTTAATTAATTACTTAAGTTTAATTTTTTTAGATAAACAAAGGTTTTATATTGCAATCCAAATATCATTATTGTCAGATCATGAGGTTCAGAAAGAGCATAGGTATAACGGAAAGTTAAAGGTTCCATGCTTTCACGTGCACAGCGACGGATGTAGAGAGCTTTGTGCGGGTTCAAACCTAGTAGGTTTGGCACGGACAGTATATTTATGTAAAAAAATTATTAAATATGTGTAAAAATTAAGTCGAGAACCCAGTTATTTGAGATTGTTATCCAAAAATTTTGAACTCAAAAGGTTCAAATTCTAGGTCCGCCTCTGCATGTGCGTAAATAAATGTAGAAAAAATCGTAGCTTGTATATTGTAAAAGATAGAGATCGGTAGTGTTGAGATTGAAAGATTCACAGAAACTAGAATTTATCAAATAGTAGATATTAGTAATAGTTTTTGTATGGGCCTAAATCAGTTTAGGTACACAAATCAATTTGGATTCGGATACTGCAATTCTTCGTATCAAAGTTGAAATAACACGTGAAAAAGATGTAAAAGCGATAAAATGAACTGTATTGCAATATACGAATGTGATTACAAATTTGGGCAGCGTTTAAGTACAAATTTCTGGATGCCTATAATACAAAATGAAGTACTATTTATAGGCCTAAGAGTCCTTGCCCACGATCTCCACTAGCAGCTGATACGTCTCCCACGATCTAGGCATTAAATGGAGGAGTTAGTGGGGTAAAGTAGTGGGCTACAAAGCCGCTTGAACCGAGGGGATCTATCGAGGTGCGGATGATTGACCTCGGTGGCCTGGCCCTGTTTTTTGATCGAGGTGGCTTGTCACCGAAGCTTAGCTTACATCTTGCCTTCAGTGACAGCCTCGGCGCCTGGCTTCGGCAATTCATTGATTTGCTTCGGTCTCTGGCTCGCAGGCATGAGTTCGGTTGTTAGGATTTGCATGACCGGGGCGAATCGTCGCGAGTCGATTTTTACCCAATACAAATAGTCCCCCCACTCCTCGGTTGCCTACCGAGGTAACCGAGGAGTGGAATGAACTTTCGCGGGAGAATGACGTGGCTTGATCTTATCCAAGTGTTTCAAAATTTGTCAACGGTCTGTGTCTCATCAGGTCACTTCTCGTCGACACGTGTCATCCACCCGTTGGTAGACCGAACGGTCACGCCGTAATTTTGGCTTTCCCAACGTTACAGTGATGATGGTGTCCCACAGTCTGACTCTTCCATACCTATAAATACTCCTCTACCAAATCCTTTCCTTCACTTTCACTTCTTCGATTAAAAGCTTCTCAGAAAAAGAACATAATCTTCCATACTTTTCTCTGATCAACCTTTGTTTTCAAGAACATTCCAACCTTAGTTTGACGCCATGTCTGCCATTATATCAAGACAAGATTCAAGTGACTCGGGTGAGAGAGTGCGAGTTCCGCCCATGGTTGCGGCTGCTGCTAGTGGCGACGCCGCCGCTGCTACGCCGGCGGTCACCACGACTGTGGTTGAGAGTGGTGAGGTATCGTCGGGCGTTGGGGGCGTAATGCGCCGTAAGGTGAGGGCTATGCGCCAGTTGGCGGTGGAGGAGGAAGTCGACGCAGGTGAAGATGACGCCATGCTCGACGACATCATGCTGAGCAATTTTAGTGACGCCCTCCTCAGAGATGATGATGACGGGGGTGATGGTGAGAACGACGGTGCCGAGGGCGATGATGCCGTGGACGAGGTCGAGGGTGGAAATTCCGCCGAGGGGGGATCCTCGGGACCCTCAATCCCCCTGGAGCAAGAACTCGAACCTCATCAGATCATTCCCTCCTATTTTGACAATAGCAAGGACTTGAAACTTCAAGCTCAAACAGCCGACCAGGAGGAGAAGAATAGAAATATCCCCGTGAATACCACCTCGACTCGCATTACTCAAGCTCATGTTTAGCGGGTTCGGAGGAAATGCCAATTCGCGCCCGAGGTGAAGGTGATCGTCCCTGATCCAACGAGCCGGGTGTGCCATAACATTGAGGGGTATTCCTTTGCTTATATCTATTCTTTTACCCTTGGCTTCTCTCTCCCAGTTCATAAAGTTATTGATGATTTTTGCCGGGCCTATAACTTGTGTTTGGCCCAACTTGGCCCCAGTGTCTGGAGGGTGGTTCAATGCATGGATTGGTTGAGCACGAAGGCCGGGATTGACTTCACCTTACAGCACCTCATCTCACTTTACTACCCCTACTTTCACAAGGCCGGGGTCGTGGCGCTAAATAACCGAGGCAAATTTGCCCTTCTTCATAAGAGTGAAGACCATGGGGACCGAGGCTGTGTGATCGGTACATCTTGTTAGAGACGAAGGTTTTATCCGCCGAGCCAAATTTCCCCGAACGGTAGAATAACACACGTAAGCGTTCCTCTTTTCACATTTTACTCCTCGGTGATTTACCCATATTGATCAATTTCATTTCTTTGTTGTGTCTTCAGCCAACAAGATGGACATCGTGCCCCCGGTAGGTTTGACCGCTTGGGTCAAAGCAATGACCGGAGCTCTTACTCGTCCCGAGAGGACGTGGATGAAAATGGCCGCCGAATTTGGCTGGCGGTGCAAGAGGCATGGTAAGTTTTTGGGTAATAACATTAGATGAGTCGCTTTGGGACTTGAACTTGTTTTTCTGACTTTCCTTCCCTCGGTGCTAGGCTTTCCAAACCGTGCCATCAACACTAAAAAAAGTAAGAAGAAGAAAGAGGAGAAGAAAAAGAAGGATGGGGAGGAAACCGAGTCGGACGATGATCTGGTGGCGGTGGCTGGAGAGTATAAGGGGTTGAAGGCTTCCAAGTCTTCAAAAGTTTCCAAGGGAGCCCCCGGTCAAGGGACCTCCAAAGGTGACATCCGCCTTCGGTTGATATCATCGAATGTTGTTCCTTCTTCATTTTCTTATTCTATCTTCTTCCCCTGTTGCACGCGTGAAGAGGAAAAGGGCCACTTTGAAGAAATCCTCCCATTCGGTAGTTCCTCGAACCGAGGTGGTGGCTCCTCCTCAACCCGAGTGGAAGGGCGTTGAAGATTGATTGACGAGCCCGATGACACAGCTGACGAAGTGGTGGCTCGTAGGGATGTTAATATTATCGACCTCGAGGGTCAAGAGCTTGAAACCGAGGTTGCCGCGGCAAGAGCTAAGGGCAAAGCTAAGGTTGGGGAAGTTGGTGCTACTGCGCTGGAAGAAGGAGCTTGCGCCGGTGCGGTCAAGGCGCATTCCGAACCCGCGAGGATTTCGTCCTCGGTGGGGTCTTATCGGAGACTCGAGGTGCTAGTTGCCTCAAACTTGTTAGCATGTGGTCGAGAGGAGCTGCTGAGCCTTACGCCTTTGCTGGGGCCAACCGAGGACAAGGTTGTACAAGAGTTCACTTCTGGCCAACTATATAGCACAATGGCTTCCAACGCCGTAAGGGTAAGTTTTATCATACTTAAACCAAAGATTTTCAATTTTTACCTTCGATTCGTAGCTGAACTTGATTCTTTAATCTTTGCTCAGAGCTTCATCCTTTCGCTAAAGGCCATCGAGGTCGAATCCGTGAGGACCGCCGAGGTTAGGCGTGTGTCTCGCTTATGGGATCAGCAAAGGGACAAGTTCAACGCCCAGATTGCTTTGCTGAAGGCCGAGCTGGCCAAGTCTCAATCCGCTTTGCGCGAAGCCGAGGCGAACTCTGAGGCTAAAATCAAACTCCTCGGTGAGGATTTTCAGGCTGAGCGCTCGAGGCTGGAGAGTGAAGTTGTGAGGCTTGATAGTGAATTGTCTCGAACGAAGGCCAAGGCTGTGAACATGGCCAAAAAGCACCATGAGCAGCGGAAGGATCATTTGCTCCATATTAAGAAGCTAGAGGGCGAAACCTCCAAGCTTTCAGCTAAAGATGCTCAGATTGCAGCCCTGCAAGATGAGATCGCTGATCGAAAGGATAGGGCTGTACTCAAGGTGAAAAGGGCCAATCTGGACAAGCGATGGGCCATTATCAAGTCTCGACTAAGGCTGCTCAAGCGATGCCGCGCCGGGGAGATTGACCTATATGAGGAGATTGCTAAAGCCGAAGTAAAATCGGCGGAGGCCCAAGCGATCATTGATGAACTCCCATCAAGTGAAGCTTCGAGTGGCAGTGAAGATGAAGAAGAGGATGAAGATGCCGAGGGGGGCTCCGAGGATGGAGGTGATTCTCCCGAGGTATAGATCTTTTGTAGTGTTGTTTTGTAAGCCTTCGGGCTCTTGTGCTTCTGTTTTGGACCTTCGGGTCATTTTTTGGATGTAAATAATCCCATCCTTCGGGCTTTTAATGAAAGACTGTTTGTGTCTTTGCTTTGTGGGTTTCGTGTGTTGGCTTTTCAAATATACCGAACACTTTGAAAAAAATAAATGATATGCTTGCAAGGCTTGACTAAATTCAATCGATGCAAACTTAGGACGACGTCTCGCCCTCGAGTCGATGCATTGTGTAGCTTCGGTGTGCAAGGTTTATATAGATAAAATGAATGAAACCAAAGTCACTTTATATGAATGGAAACAAAGTCATTTTATTGATATCCACGAGCCCGAAAAAGGCTGTTTACATGAAACCAAGTCGAAACGGACCTCGGGTAGAAAAAACAAAAACGAACTTTCAATAAAGGCAAATTGATCACACGCCGCTATTGGGCTAATTACAATGTACTAAATCTAATCCTCGGGCGCGAGTCCCCGGTTGTCGGATAGATAAGCTTCGGTTGGGAGGCTCGATATCGACCTCGTTATCAACCCTTCTCTCTCCCCCCAGTGTCCGGTTCTGAATCTTGGTGAAGATCCGTGCACAGGAAACGGTTCGGTTCGCTTCCTGAAAAGGTCAAGCAAAAAGGTGGAACGAGGAGCAAGTTAGTACATTTCTTTTGAAAGCCATGGGAGCGTCATTCGGCTCGGGGCTTTTTAATTGAAAAAAGAATTGAAAGATATTTACCTCGGCTAAAAGTAGTATCGCTTCAGATGGGAGATGTTCCAATTCAGAGGTTCGGGTTCTCCCTGAAGAGACTCGATTTGATAAGAGCCTTTTCCAACGATTGCTTTGACCCTGTACAGTCCTTCCCAATTTGCAATAAGCTTTCCTCCGTTATCCTCCTTTGTTGATTGGTTCACAGTTTTCAACACATAATCTCCAACCTTGAAGTCTCTAAATTTAGCTTTCCTGTTGAGGTAAGCCTCGATCTGCCTTTTTTGGGCAACAAGCCGAACCAAAGCTAATTCCCTCCTCTCTTCGAGCAAGTCTAGCTCAATGCGCATTGCCTCTTGGTTAGCGTCTTCGGTTGTGTGAGCGTACCGAAGACTTGGTTCGCCCACTTCTACGGGGATGAGAGAGTCCATGCCATAGGCTAGTGAGAAAGGAGTCTCACCGGTGCTGTTCTTCTCCGTTGTTCGCATAGCCCATAGCACCCCCGGCAACTCCTCGGGCCAACGACCTTTCTTCTCATCGAGTCGCTTCTTCAAATTTTCAATTATGATCCAGTTTGAAGACTCAGCTTGGCCATTAGCACTTGGGTGATAGGGGGTCAAGGCAATTTTTTTTGATCCCCCATTGCTTGAAAAAATCAGTGATGGCTGCCCCCATGAATTGTTTGCCGTTGTCACAAGCAATTTCCCTTGGGACGCCGAACCTATAGATGATATTCTTTCTGATGAAGTCGATCGCTTGCTTTTGCTTTACTTCGGTGAGAGCCGCCGCTTCCACCCATTTTGTAAAGTAATCAGTCAACACTAAGATGAAACGAACACCACCTTTTCCTTTGGGTAATGGTCCCACGACATCCATTCCCCATTTCATGAAGGGCCATGGTGATACCACCGAATGAAGAGGCTCAACCTGTTGGTGGATCATCCGCCCGTGGCGTTGGCATTTATCACATTTTTGCACGAAAGATTTCACATCGGCACTTATTGTGGGCCAATAATACCCAGCTCTTAACAACTTACGCACTAGAGATTTTCCCCCCGAGTGGTTGCCACATTCGCCTTCGTGCACTTCAGCCATCACATACCTTGCCTCCTCGGGGCCCAAGCACTTGGCCATCGGGCCGCAGTACAACCTTTTGTACAAATTACCATCGATCAAGTGATACGAGGCTGCTTGAGTCCTCAGCTTCCTTGCTTCTTTTCTATCTTGGGGGACAGTCCCCGAGTCGAAGTAGGAGATGAACTTACTTCGCCAATCCCAACGGTTATCCACTGAGTTAACTTGCAATTTCATCTCTCTCATTTGTGCTGATAGCAACCGAACCACTGAGTCAGTCCCCGAGTGGGTTTCATCGATCGCAGAACCAAGATTCGCCAAGGCGTCAGCCTCGGTATTTTCCTCCCGAGGCACTTGTTTAATTTGCCATTCTTGGAACTGTGCTAAGATCCTTTGTGCTCGATCCAAGTATAGCTGCATTCTGGGCTCCCGAGCCGTATAATCACCGAGGATCTGGTTGACTACCAATTATGAATCACACCTTAGTTCGATTCTTTCAACCCCTATTTCTTTAGCTAACTCCAAACCTGCTAGAGCTGCTTCATATTCCGCTTCATTGTTGGTCACCTTTTTGAACCGAATTGAATGCCTGATCTTTTCCCCGGTGGGTGCCCTCAATACAATGCCTAACCCCGAACCTTTGGAGTTTGTAGCCCCATCGGTGTATAGTACCCACAGTCCCGAAGGGGATCCTTTTGCCATGGAGTTTTCCTTTTCCGCCTCGGGCAAAATTCCGATGCTAAAATCAGCCACGAAGTCTGCCAAGAGTTGGGACTTAATGGCAGTCCGAGGTTGATAAGTAATGTCATACTCACTTAGCTCAACCACCCATTTGGATAACCTCCCCGACAACTCTGGTTTGTGCAATATATTTCTCAAGGGGAAAGTTGAAACTACTGCTATTGGATGACATTGAAAATAGGGCCGTAGTTTCCGAGCAGTAATGAGTAAAGCAAGCGCTAATTTTTCCAAGTGTGGGTACCTGGTTTCAGCATCGAGGAGTGTCTTGCTCACATAATAGATGGGCTGCTGTTTGCCATCTTCCTCCCGAAACAGCACTGCACTGACTGACACCTCGGACACCGCCAAATATACCAGCAATGTCTCTCCTTCCTTTGGCTTGGCAAGCAACGGTGCGTTAGCCAAATATTGTTTCAAATCTTTCAACGCCTGTTTACACTCCGGTGTCCACTCGAAGTGATTGTTTTTTCTCAAAACGGAGAAGAACTTGTGGCATCGCTCCGAGGACCTTGAGATAAAGCGACTCAAGGCAGCGACTCGGCCAGTTAAGCGTTGAACTTCCTTTACCCCGGTTAGCTCCTCGGGGATTTCCTCAATAGCTCTGATTTTATCTGGGTTGGCTTCGATTCCTCGTTCAGAGACAATAAAACCCAAGAACTTGCTTGATCCTACACCGAAGGCGCACTTCCCAGGGTTTAATTTCATACCATATTGCCTCAATACAACAAAAGCTTCCTTCAGATGATTCAAATGATCCTCCATTTGGATCGATTTGATGAGCATATCGTCTATGTAGACTTCCATAGACTTCCCAATGTACTCTGTAAACATGCGACACACTAGCCTTTGGTATGTCGCCCCGGCGTTCTTCAGACCGAAGGGCATCACTTTGTAACAGAAGGTACTTCGGTCTGTGATGAACGAGGTCTTTTCTTCGTCCTTCGGGTCCATGAGAATTTGGTTATACCCTGAATATGCATCTAGGAAAGTTAGTAGTTTATGTCCAGCCGTGGAGTCTATTAACCTGTCAATTTGTGGTAGTGGATATGAATCTTTGGGGCAAGCTTTGTTTAGGTCCGTGTAATCTACGCACATTCTCCACTTGCCATTCTTCTTCGGTACAACCACAACATTGGCCAGCCACTCGGGGTATTTCACTTCTCTAATGAAGCCGTTTTCTTGCAATTTGGCGGTCTCGTCCTCGATCGCCTTTTTTTTTACCCCGGCGTGAGGTCTTTTCTTCTGCTTCACCGGGGTAAATTTTGGGTCTACATTAAGTTTGTGGGTCATGATCTCCGGATCGATACCCGTCATGTCTGAATGTGACCATGCAAAGCAATCATGGTTGGACTTTAAAACCTCTATGATTGCCTTTTTCGACTCCGGGTCCAACTCCGAGCCGACAAATACTTTCCTATCGGGGAAATCTTTCAATAGAGTGAAAGATTCCAACTCTTCAATAATTGAGTCCTCGGCCTTTTGCTTCCGAGGCTCTTGAATACAAGCCGGAATCTTTTCGACTTCTCTTCGGGCGTCCTCCCCGCTTGACCCCGAATCCAGTCGTTGCTATTGTTTTGGCCCAACTGGGGCAACTCCACTATTTAGCACAACCGAATAGCACTCCCTTGCTACTCGTTGCTCCCCCTTGATTGATCGAACCCCCCAAGGTGTAGGGAATTTAATCACTTGATGTAGAGTGGAAGGGACAACCTCCATGGAGTGGATCCATGGCCTTCCGAGGATCACATTGTAAGCTAGATCCTCGGGCATAACTTGTAACAGTGTTTCTTTGGTAACCCCCTCGGCGAATGTTTTGAGTGTGATCTCACCAAATGTTTTCTCCGTGGAGTTGTTGAAGCCAGCTAACACTGTTGACTTGGGAACAACTTCACCATTCAGCCACATCTTCTTAACAGCTGTCACGACCCTTTTTTAACACACAAAAACTAAAATAAATAGAAATTGTGTATTTAAAGGTTGTGACGGGTGTTACAAAGGTACACAATTATTTAGAGAACTCGGAGTCGCCACTTGACAAGTTAAAGGTGTGCCAAGTCACCAAAGTGGTGTTCCTGGAAACACCTCTGACTCGTCTAATGGTCTGCGTTTAGAGATTCGGGTAAGGTTCTCAGTTGACTCTCGGGAAGGTATTAGGCACCCTCGAGTCCTGCGACAAGCACAGTTGCTTTATTGTCGCAATTTTAATTTATTAAATATGGTTGTTATATTAATACCGTTAATTTGAATTTGTACTTTGATTCAGAAAAATTCAAAAAAAAATGTTATTCTTATCCAACCTCACAGAGGACTGGACGAATTTACACTTTCATAATAAATAAAAACGTATTGCGTATTTTCAACCTTTACAAAGGGCTGGTCTATTTTTTTTAAAAAAAAGAATTTAATTAACTTTAATGAAACTATTTATTAAAAGAAATGAGTTCACAAAAATCATAGTGGGTTAGCCCGTTTGTATTAGTAAACTACCGTAAAGATTATTTGTAAAAATTTATCACATTTTTATTTTTTACGGCTTAACACAAAATGACTTTAACAAAATATAGAATTGATTTCCTTTAGCCTAATAAGCATATCACAAATCATACTTATCATTTTCCATTTTCCTAATCGTATTATATTTCGTTATATTAAAGAAACTTATCGTTTACAAATTATAGTTTATAAATTAAAGAACAGTGGCTAGATTTGCATGGATCAGCACATTCCAAGAAAAAAAAAAAATCGACGCTGCCATTTACTGCATAAAATGTACACTTTGGTTAAGATTTGAATTCATATCCTCCTCCCTTGCTTGATTGAAAATTTGGCCTCATTTGCACTAGCTTAAAAATTTGTAAGTTTAAATTGCCATTGTACAATTGATTAGAGTTTCGGTCTTACTGGCCAACTACGTGCAACCGAGCAAACTCTGTCCAAATTTAAAATTTGCATTGCTATGTCCTCTTTAATTTACATTACCTAATTTTAATAGGCTTTGAAAAAAATCAAATTTTAGCCTAATTAATTTGCCTACTTCGTTAAAACAAATGTATTAACAATCTCTTTTTATATAAGTTTTCATCTCTTAACATATGCATAAAGGAAGATAGAATGTAAGAGCAAACAAAAGAAATTCTCTTGGCTTGTTATTACTAAATACTGAATCGAATTAAAGCTAGGTAGGTTAAAGTAATTTTCTTAAAATCTATACTATTTTTCCTCACAATTTTCAAAAGAACAAGAGTCACAAACTCAATATTTGTCCATTGAAGTCAAAGAAGAAAAGGCCGAAAAGAGCAAACACCAGTTTTTTTTTCTCAATTCTCCCACGTGAATCTTGGCTAATGAGTAGCTTTAATAAGTGAATCAAACATATTTTAATAGAACTGCTATTCACGTTTCAAATTCAACAGGTATATTTTTTTTCAATTGGTCTTCTCTTCCTAGTTCCTAGATCATCCAAATGAACAGAGATTTGATGTATAGGAATATCTTATTCATTTAGGGTAACTTCCTTCTTAGTTTATACTCCATCAGTTAGATTTGAGACAGAACGTAAAGGCCAAAAAAAGAAAAGTTAAAACAAAAGAGAAGGAAAATAAAGGAGATCAAGAAGAAATGGCTAAGACTGGTTGCCAGATTTGGATTCAAGTTTGGACCAGACAAATTTCAGCAAGTTTCAAGGTCTTAAGCAGATCTACTTCATGATACACAAACAAAGTGATACAAAATTTAAAGAGAGTTTACCAAGTCTAGATATCCCCTCAAGCTAAAAGAACGGAACAGCCGTGAACCAAGACCAGCAGCAACAATAATGCAATAGCGACCCCTATTCAACCTTTGAAACCTTAAGATTTATGCTCCAAAAGACCTTAGGTATAAGACTTTTGGTTCTAAATCTAACTCTCAAACTTAGCCTTTTTTTCAAGTGTTTTCAATCTCAATTGAGTGCTATTTCAGCTGGTTCTACTATCTGTTTTCAGCTGTTCGATTGTCTCTTTAAAGAGGAGTAAAGGCTCCTATATATAGCTAAATGTGGGGGCTAAAAGGTAGAGTGTGGACTTGTACAAAAGTACAAGCCCACACCCCTACACTTGAGTGTTTTTTTTGCCATTTTCAGCATAGTAGAGCAGCTGAAAGATCATTATTTCAGCAGCCAAAACAGTTCAAAAAGCTGAAAATGTACAAGTAGGGTCCTCTAAAAGGACCCTCATTACTATTGCATTATTAGAAGAAACTAAGGCCAACTAAACAAACTAGACCAGCCCAAACCTAAACTTGAACAAAACTAAAAGTAACCAGATTCCAACCTCAGTTCAAAGCCCACTAGACTACACATTTTATCACTTCTAATTTGGCTGAAGCAAACCAGGCCTCTCACAATTTAACAATGACATTAGAACAAGCTTAGAGCCTCCTGTTTAACTACACAGACCGGCTTCAAATAATAAACAACCAAGGCAACATCATCTTCAACTCATTCGACTAGTGACAAGTTTAGCATACCAACAGAGTTTATGAACAACGAGAATAAGGCAGCAAAACGACAGGTACACACACGTCGAACTCCAATGAATAAGGCAGCAATAATATATATATATATTTTTACACACGTTTCATGGATAAACATGAAAGAGTTGCTCCAAATGATATTCTACAGATTATACTACACAAACAGGGATTTCAATGACTAATGAACGTTGATTTATTGCTAAAACAGTTTGTACATATTTTCCATAACTAAATTCTACTATTTTATCGCTAAGCATAAACTAAACTAATACATGGAAAGAAAGGAAAAGGAGTTAGCATTTTGCCTAACCGGTTGAAAACAAATGGTCACAGCCGCGACTTGCTTCGACTCACCCTCGCCTAACTGCTGAATCACCACAGCCTCTTTTACACGACTAAAACAGCCCTGTATCCCCACCGTAACACCACTGCCTCATCCAATCGATCGCCTCACTGCCTCGTCGACAACATCTCCCCGCCGAATCAAATAAACAAATCAATCACAGCCTCGCCTAGTCCTCAAATGACAACCAAAACAATTCCCACAGCCTCCGTTCATCATCCTCACTCCCTCATCCAACAATCAGAACAGAAAAAGGAAAGAAAGTAAGAAGAAGAAGAGCAAAGAAATGAAAAAAAAAAAAAGAAACGGGACAAAAAGGGGAACGGGAACCGGGGAAAGGGTATTGGGAGATGGGGTTTTCGAAAATGGGGATGTGAGGGTGAGAGAGGAGGGTGAGGAGAAGGGAAAAATCCAAAACATACCGGAAAAAGGTCAAGGTGGCCGGAGTTGAGCCTTGACCGAGTCTTTAACTCCCGATCTACGCGAATCGGTTCACTTTTTGGAGAAAATAGTTGTGGAAATGGAACCAGGGGGTCAAGATCTTTAAAATGGTATATATATTTGTATTTTTCCGGCCACCGGAGGTGGTGGCCAGCGGCGGCAGTGCGGCGGAGGAGCGGTGGAGCAGCGGCGGGGAAGATTTCCGGCGGGGAGGGAAAAAATTGGCAAGGGTTTTCCTATTTCATGAGTTTTGTGTAGAAAATGAGTAAAATTGGGATTTTTTAGCTTATATACTGGGAGCTTGGGCCGGGTAAACATGTGGGCTGACGGGCTAAAGAGTTGGGCTGTAATTTTCTTAACGAATAGCCATTAAAATGGAACTACATACTAAATTAATCAAACACAATTACATAATCTACACTAATATTACAATTAAACATAGAATTACAATTACACACGTAATAATAATTTTTTTTGGTTAATTTTTTACATTTTACTTCCTAAGTAATGAAAATTTAGTTAAAACAAACACTAGAAGTCCAGAAAAAATTTAACGAAATGTCCTAAGAATCTAATACGACTATTATGAGCAATTTTGAATTTTGGTGCCAAAATTAGGTGATTACAGCTGCCCCTCTTTGTTCGGAAACACGAAGAGTTTTCGGACAAAGAAGTAATCGACAACTAATTTTGGCTTTTCGGTTCTAGCCAAGAGCATGCTTTTCAAAATGGCGACCGTACCTTGAATTTCGGTTCTAACCGAGAACAAAGTTACCTACATATCCCCGGACTAAGGAATCAGGTCAGTGTAGTTCCTTACGTGCGGTAGCTGGGACTACCGCATTCAAACAGACACTAGACTCTTCTAGACTCACTAAGACAAATTAGACACTCTAAACTACTAAGAAAAACTAGAGACTCTCTTAGACTCACTAAGACAAACTAGACACTCTAGACTACTAAGACAAACTAGAGACTCTTCTAGACACACTTGGGGCTGATACTAGACATTCTTAGACATACAAGGGCTGTCGCTGCTGGTCACTGGTTGCTTGCTGATTGGCGGTCATTGCTTTACAGAGAAAATGAAAGTACAATATTAAAAATGTAAAGTTACAATTCCTATTCTAAGTCTTCATGCTTCTCGAGATGAGCTTATTGGTTCTTGCTCCCCTCACTTGTTGAAAATAAAGCCACCGCTCTTGGTTCAGGTGGGTCTTGCTTTTTGTAGAAAAGATAAACCCTCGATCTTGGCTTCCCTCTTTACAGAATGGATTCCCTCGTTCTTCAGGTGGGCGCCTGGAATTCTTCAAATGTATTCCCTCGTTCTTCAGGTGGGCGCCTGGACTTCTTCAAATGTATTCCCTCATTCTTCAGGTGGGCGCCTGGACTTCTTTAAATGTATTCCCTCGTTCTTCAGGTGGGCGCCTGGACTTCTTTAAATGTATTCCCTCGTTCTTCAGGTGGGCGCCTGGACTTCTTTAAATGTATTCCCTCGTTCTTCAGGTGGGCGCCTGGACTTCTTCAAATGTGTTCCCTCGTTCTTCAGGTGGGCGCCTGTACCTTCTCTAAACTACTCCCTGATTTCTTAAAACTGCTCCCTCATTCTCCAGGTGGGTTCCCTGACTTCCTAAAATAAAATCCCTCATTCTCCGGGTGGGTGCCCTGACTTCTAAAATAAATTCCCCCATTCTCCAGGTGGGTGCCCTGACCTTCTCTAAACTACTCCCTCATTCTTCAGGCGGGCTCCCTGACTTTCTCTAAAACTACTGCCTCATTCTCCAGGTGGGTTCCCTGACTTCTAAAATAAAATCCCTCATTCTTCAGGTGGGTGCCTTGATTTCTAAAATAAAATCCCTCATTCTCCAGGTGGGTGCCCTGACCTTCTCTAAACTACTCCCTCATTCTCCAGGTGGGCTCCCTGACTTTCTCTAAACTACTCCCTCATTCTTCATTCTTTTGCTTTCTTGTATTTCAAAGGCTTTCGACACAGAACATCATGCGACCAAGTGTTCCAACTAGTCATTAGTCAAACTTTGTTAGGAATGGTATATTTTCCCTGGTAGTCTCTTTTGTGGTGCAAACCTTGGCATGTCACTCCAAATGCCAAACTACCTCATAGGCATTCCATTATCCAGACAGGTCCTGACTGTGCTCTGCTACAACTGCAAAACAGGTGAACAATTTTTGCGAAACTTTCTTTTGCTCGTTTCGATGTTATTGTGAGTGAAAGCAGAAGTGGAAGAAATTTCGGATAAAGGACTCTGAATGAGAGATGCCCTTTAGGAAAGTAAAAGGACTTATCTGGAGGTGAAAGCGATGACCTCAATAACATGACGTGCATCTTAGCCTCGAAACCTGATCCATTCACAACAGTTGTCCCTCGACTCTTTCCCCAATAGAAACATTCAAAGCAATACTCGTCAAGCCCCACTTGATGACAGTTACCAAAGCCCTCATTCGGTTAGCAGCGCCCCTTTCAGGGTTTTCACCGACTAACCTCTCTCTTTGTTGTTTTGCCTAGCTGTTTGTCATGTGGCGCCCTTTCAGGTTTTCACCAACAAGACTTCATTCTCTTTTTTTTTCTTTCTTTTTCTTCTTCCTCCCGTGGACCTCTTTAGTTCCACCCATTGATGATGATTTTTAAGCTAACTCTTGCTCGATTGATATTCTCAAGATTGGCCAAAATGGTCTATTAGACATTTATCTGAGTTTGGAAGTAATGTTTGGCATGTAATAGGGTGCCTTAAGCATCTTCCCCCTTTTCAAGAATGAATGAATGGTACAACAAAATAGAAGTTTGTTTTTATTTTATTTTATTGATAAAATAAAAATAAAATAAAAACAAACTTCTGCCCCAGTTTAGCAGAAACCGCGGATTGTGGATTTTCTTTGACTTTGGCTGCAAACTTGGAGGCAAGCTTTGCATCGATGTGAGATAAGAAAAATGAACTTTTTCCCTTATTTTGAAACTAGGGAACCTTTAGAACTTTCTTTGATGTGACCGCACCTGAATGGTTGCCTATGTATCCTTTTGAGAGGAATCAGGTCAGACGTAGCTCTAGCAACTTAATGCCAAATTTGTTTTAGATCTTTCTTTCTTCATTTCATCGCAATTACAAAGATTCCCAATAAGGGTTTACAAAAGCAATACAAAGCCAAAGGCTAACAAGAGGGGTACATTATCTGGGTAAGGGAAACAAAGACTTTCGTTACTCCACCCAAGAACATCAAATGTAGTACCTCTTCACTGCATCAGCATTAACAATCATTTCAGCCATCGTGCCCTTGATGTCTGTCAGGAATAGAGCACCATTGGGCAACACCTTCTTTACCACATACGGTCCTTGCCAATTTAGAGCAAACTTGCCCTTTGCTTCTTCCTGATGTGGAAAGATGCGCTTCAAGACTAACTGACCTTCATTGAACTTGCGTTGACGCACTTTCTTGTTGTATGCTTTGGCCATTCTCTTCTGATATAGTTGACCATAACATACTGCATTTAGCCTTTTCTCGTCAATTAAAGCCAATTGTTCCAAGCGGGATTTGACCCATTCAGTATCCTTGATCTCAGCTTCAACAATGATTCTTAAGGATGGTATTTCGACTTCTGCCGGAATGACCGCTTCAGTCCCATATACCAATTCATATGGAGTTGTGCCTATTGAGGTGCGCACAGTTGTACGATAACCCAAAAGAGCGAATGGCAACTTCTCATGCCAATCTCGGGATCCTTCCACCATTTTTCGAAGAATCTTCTTGATGTTCTTATTTGCCGCTTCGACCGCGCCATTTGCTTTTGGCCGGTATGGTGTGGAATGCCTATGCACAATTTTGAATCTTTCACATACCTCATTCATCAAATGACTGTTAAGGTTGGCCCCATTGTCGGTGATAATGGTATTAGGGATACCAAATCGACAGATAATATTCGAATGAACAAAGTCGACCACAACTTTCTTGGTTACTGACTTGAATGTCGATGCTTCCACCCACTTGGTAAAATAATCAATGGCGACCAAGATGAATCTATGCCCGTTCGACGCCTTTGGTTCTATTGGGCCAATGACATCCATTCCCCATGTAGTGAAAGGCCAAGGAGCAGACATTGTGTGAAGCTCCAAGGGAGGCGAATGTATCAGATCACCGTGCACTTGACATTGGTGGCATCTTCGCACAAACCCTATGCAATCCCGCTCCATGGTGAGCCAGAAATAACCTGTCCTTAAGATCTTCTTGGCTAGCACATAGCCATTCATGTGTGGCCCACAGATTCCAGAATGTACCTCGTTAAGAATTCTTGAGGCTTCTTGTGCGTCCACATATCTCAATAGTCCCAGATCTGGGGTTCTCTTATAAAGTATCCCTCCGCTCAGAAAGAAACCGTTTGCAAGACGACAGAGGGTTCTTTTCTGATTGCTTTCAGCTAGTGCCGGGTACTCTCCATTCTTGATGTAGTTTTTGATGTCCAGGTACCATGGCTCACCGTCAAGTTCTTTTTCAACCATGTTGCAATAAGCATGTTGGTCCCGGACTTGAATCTCAAGTGGGTCAATGTGAGTTTGGTCAGGATGACTAAGCATGGATGCTAATATAGCCAAAGCGTCAGCCAACTCATTGTGCATTCTCGTGATGTGCCCGAATTCAATAGAATCAAATCTTTGGCAATGATCTTCCAGACACTGCTTATACATGATGAGCTTCCCATCTCGAGTTTCCCATTCACCCTTGATTTGATGTACTAGAAGGTCAGAATCTCCAAGCACTAGTAGTTCTTTGATGTCCATGTCTATCGCCATGCGTAGACCCATGATGCAAGCTTCATATTCTGCCGTGTTGTTGGTACACCAGAAACGAAGTTGCGCAGCCGCCGGATAATAATGACCTGTCGGGGATATGAGAACGGCCCCGATACCATCACCTTTAGAGTTAGAGGCCCCATCAAAATAAAGCTTCCAATAATGATCATCGTCAGAAGGCAACTCCTCAATTGTGTCTACCTCTTCATCAGGAAGGTATGTCTTGAGAGGTTCATATTCATCATCCACTAGATTCTTGGCCAAATGATCGGCCAAAGCCTGGGCTTTCATGGCAGTTCTTGTGACATAAACTTTGTCGAACTCTGTGAGTAACATTTGCCACTTGGCGAGCCTTCCCGTTGGCATTGGCTTCTGGAAGATGTACTTCAGTGGGTCCATCCGGGATATGAGGTAAGTAGTGTATGATAAAAAATAATGCCTCAGCTTCTGTGCTACCCAAGTGAGGGCACAACATGTTCTTTCCAACAAAGTATACTTGACCTCATAATCCGTGAACTTCTTGCTCATGTAGTAAATGGCCTGCTCTTTCTTGCCTGTGGCATCATATTGTCCCAGTACGCAACCAAATGAATTATCCATCACCGACAAATAGAGGAACAAAGGTCGGCCTGGCTCCGGTGGGACCAACACAGGTGGATTTGATAAGTATTGCTTGATTTGGTCAAAAGCCGCTTGGCATTCCTCGGTCCACTTGACTGCAGCATCTTTCTTTAGCAGCTTGAAGATTGGTTCGCAAGTTGTAGTGAGTTGAGCGATGAACCTACTGATGTAGTTCAATCTTCCGAGGAAGCTCATGACTTCTTTGTTATTCTTTGGTGGAGGCAACTCTTGTATAGCTTTGATCTTTGAAGGATCCAATTCAATGCCTCGCCTGCTGACAATAAAACCCAACAACTTTCCAGCTGGAACACCGAATGCACATTTAGCCGGGTTCAACTTCAAATTGTACCTTCTGAGTCTTTCAAAGAATTTCCTGAGGTCTTTAACATGATCCTCTATTGTTCTTTATTTGATTATCACATCATCCACATACACCTCAATTTCTTTGTGTATCATATCGTGAAAGACGGTTGTCATAGCTCTCATGTACGTTTCCCCAGCATTCTTCAAACCGAACGGCATGACTCTATAACAAAAGGTTCCCCAAGGCATGGTGAATGCCGTCTTTTCTGCATCATCTTCATCCATCAGGATTTGGTGATATCCGGCATAGCAATCCACAAAAGACTGGATCTCATGTTTAGCACAGTTGTCTATGAGAATGTGAATATTAGGCAGAGGGAAATTATCCTTGGGACTGGCCTTGTTCAAATCTCGATAGTCAACACAAATTCTCGTCTTTCCATCTTTCTTGGGTACTGGCACGACATTGGCCAACCAGGTGGAATATTGAAGCGATTGAATCACTTTTGCTGATAGTTGCTTCATGATTTCATCATGGATTTTCTTGCTCACATCTGTCTTGAATTTTCTCCGAAGTTGTTTGACTGGAGGAAAACCAGGATTGATTGGTAACTTGTGAACCACCAAATCTGTGCTCAAACCGGGCATGTCATCATACGACCAGGCAAACACGTCTCTATAGTCAAACAAGACTTGGACTATGTCGTCTTTCACTCTCGGTTCAGCGTGCATGCTTATCTTGGTTTCCTTAACATCATCGGCACTTCCCAGATTTATATTTTATGTGTCATCCAGATTGGGCTTAGACTTATTTTCAAATTGTTCTAATTTCCTATTTATTTCACTCTCAGCTCTCTCCTCATCATATTCTTCCTCAAATATTTCTTCTTTATCAGCCTCTTCCATGTCGTCTACCTCCTCAACTGTCATTTCATACTCACTCCACCTCCCATCATTAATTTCCTTTAGTTCAGGTTGGTTCAATGAGACCAAGTTAAACTGTGTGTTTAGATCAGGGCGTGATTTCAGCATGCATGTTATGTTATTAAGGCCATCAGAAACATAGCTACAGAAACAAATAAGAACAAAATCAGGAAAGTAAAGAGATAGAATAAGGAGACAAGAAGCAATGTCTTGCTTTTCATTGAATTTGAAAAATAAAAGGGTTTGACATCATAACGAGCAAAATAAATATACTTGGATTACAACCCTTAGAATAACCAAGTATACAGAAAGGATAACAAAAACTTGCTACCAATAGCCCCTCCTAGTGGGGAGAGGCGTAAGGCGTAGATTCCCAGTTGTTCAGCTTCACATCAGGGCCAATGTCCTGGATTTCTGCATTGCTAGGTCCTTCGCCAGTTTGCACCATGTTGATCCCAAAGACGTGCCTCAGGTCTGACAGCAGCTTCCTTTGTTCTTCTGTCTCCTCAGTATTCTTGGAAGCGGCCTTGCCTCCACTAGGCCTTGTGAAAGATTGAGCGAGACAAGGGACAGGCTTCTCGAGAGACCATTCTTGTTTCTTCATCTTCCTAGCTCTTGCTCTGTCTGCAGCTGTGGGCTTGTATCCAAGACCCCAGGTACCTCGAATGCCAAGTGGACTAATTGGACGCGACATTCCTTGTAGCGCTGCCCCGAGACCTTTCCCGGGCTGGAAACCGTGCTTCAACATTTCTGTAGCCATCATGACTGCTGCTTCTGACAACCTTGCTTGGGGTACGGCTTGCCTTCAGGAACCTCCTCCACATGGACTGCTTCAAATGCTTGATACATCAGAGTTGGGCTATCATTAGTGACCTCAATAACTGGAATAGACGGATCCTTGTAGATTGACAAATCTCCCTCTCCGTGTACACAGATCATCTCACGATTCCATTCAAACTTGATAGTCTGGTGTAAGGTTGATGGTACTGCGCCTGCCATATGGATCCAGGGTCTTCCCAACAACAAGTTGTAAGACAAATCCATATCAAGAACTTGGAAATCGATAGCAAAATCCACGGGCCCGATTGTCAGTATCAGTTTTATCTCACCAATCGATTGTCGTTTCTCTCCATCAAAAGCACGGATACTCATGGTGTTTGTCCGAATTTTGTCCATGTTGACTTTCAGTCTCTTTAAGGTAGACGATGGACAGATATTCAGACCGGACCCACCATCAACCAGTACCCTTGTGACATAAGAATTGTCACACTTGACAGTCAGATGCAATGCTTTGTTGTGACCAGTGCCTTCCATTGGCAGTTCCTCGTCAGTGAAAGTGATCCTGATTACCTCAAAGATGCGACTTGCGACTTCTTCAAGATTGCTGACGGTCATCTTCTCAGAGACATGAGCCTCATTCAGTAATTTCAACAGAGCATGACGGTGTGTCTCAGAATGCATCAACAAGGACAACAAAGAAATTTGAGCAGGGGTCTTCCTCAGCTGCTCCACAATGGAGTAATCTTGCACTCTCATCTTCTTCAGGAATTCCTCTGCCTCTTTCTCGGTGACAGGCTCCTTGATGGGGCCTTGATTTTCTCTAGCCTGCTTTGATTTTCTCAACTCTTCCGGGGTAAAGCACCGCCCAGAATGAGTAAGACCGCCAACTTGTGTTGTTTCCGCCACAACCTCTTTTCCTTTATATGTTACCAATGCCTTGTCATAATTCCATGGGACAGCATTAGTGTTTCTCACAGGAATCTGAGGTGCGCTCTTTATGACAACAGGCTCACACAGCTTGTTTTGATCATCTTCACGGGGTGCCCTTTTTATAACCAACTTTAGTTTGGCCACACAATCCGCCTCCTCTCCATTTTTGTTGGTCCTTTGGATCACCAATTTTGGTTTTTCAGCCACCTCTTCCTTTCGCTCAACGTCTCTTCTCAATGTCAACACTGGCTTGTTTGGGTGGATAGGATGCCCCACTTTCCCCGGCACAACCGAAAGAATTGGTTGCATCCTTTCCACTCCAATTGTTATAGGATCGACTGACACTATTGGCCTTGCAGATTCGTATTCGAATCCCCCTTCACATACACCCACCATGTGTACATCATGGACCGGCAAAGGATTGCGATTAATGTTTGGCATTTCTGCATCTTCGATCACAATTTGGTTATTGTCAATCAGATCTTGCACTGCCTTCTTGAAATAATAACAATCTTCTGTATCATGTCCTGGTGCGCCCGAATGGTATTCACAATACCGAGAGTGATTCACTTTCCCAATGGGCTACATGTTTCCTTGAATTGGCTTTATCATATCCAAGGCTCTCAACTTCTCGAAGATACTGGTGTAAGATTCTCCGATTGGTGTAAATTCTCTCTTTTTCTCCTCTCGGGCTTTCCTGAATTTAGCTCTTGGACGGAAGCTTGCAGGACCTCTTGGTCGGTAGGTAGGGTTTGGCGGAGCCTTATAATTGTTAGGTGGAGCTTGGTGAATGTGATATGCAGGCTGTGGGGCCGGGGCACGCCATTACGGATAGGATATTGGAGCATATGGCTGTGCTGCATGTACAGAGTATTGGGGTGGAGGCATGGAGTATTGTGCATTTTGTGGCGGGTAATAGTGTTGTAAATGGGGTGTTTGTGGAGCTTGGTATGAATTATGTTGATTGTACCGCTCCTCGTTCCACTTTCGCGGACCTGTCCCTACCATGGATAAATCCTCTTTCTTCTTCTTACCAAACCCTGCTGCCCCGGTCTGCACAGCCTGTGTAGTCGCCTTTAGTGCAGTCTGACTCACAATCTTGCCGGCTTTGACTCCTCTCTCAATCATTTCTCCCATCTTGACGACTTCACTAAACGGTTTCCCAAATGCGGCGATCAATGAACCATAGAACGCCTCATCCTGCGCCTCGATGAACAAACGGACCATGTCATCGTCCGGTATTGCGGGGCTCACTCGAGCGGCCTGCTCGCACCATCTGAGGGCGTACTCCCTAAAGCTTTCACTTGGCTTCTTTTTTATCGCATTCAAAGAGGATCGATCTGGAAAAACTTCAATGTGGTACTTGTACTGGTCATAGAATGCCTGTGCCATATCCTCGAATGACAACCATTTAGTTAAATCCTACCTCATGAACCATTCGGCAGCTGCGCCCCCGAAGCTTTCAGAAAAGTAGGCTATCAACAGTTTGTCTTTCTTGACCCCTCTCATTTTGTTGCAGTAGGGCTTCATATGAACCCTCGGATCTCCTTGCCCGGTGTATAGATCAAACTTTGGCACTATGAACCCATCTGGCAATTGCAATTCAGGGTAGGGACAAAGATCCTTGAAAGAGATGTTAGTATGATCTCCATATCCTTGAATGGTCCTTACTGCTTGTTCTAGGCCCTTCATTTTTCTCAGAACCTCGTTCTCATCCAGCTTTCCTGATCGATCAACCTCAATTTGAGACTCGCGATGGAACCCCTGATCATATGAGTCACTTTGTCGAAAATTGGGTTCATGGTGTTGATCATAATGATGATCCCCAGCCTGGAGATGTGGTTCACTGTTGGATCTGGCCATGGCAGGCCTAGCTGGGCCCCGAAAAACTGGAACCTGTGGGGGAGGTGGCCCATACTGTCCCTGTGGGAGAGGTGGCCCATACTGTCCCTGTGGTGGATGTTGTCCATACTGCCCTTGTGGTGGAGGTGGTGGTTGTGGCGCATGAGGGCGCACTTCAGCTTCTTTTGTTGCACCATGGTTAGGGCCAAAACCAGGGGGATAGGTCGGATCCTCGACCGTCGTAGATGTGCCTGGTGCTCGCTGGCTAGCTATTGGCACAAGCCCCTCCAGGAGGTTTGGCATGGGAGGAGGCGCCCGTCCCGTGGTTATCTCATGATGCATGTCTACCAGGAATTGGTTCAGAGTCAGGGCCTCTTCTGTCGTCCTATCATTTTCTTCGGAACCGGCATCAGATTTATCGCCTTCAGTGGCCATGTTACCAAATGGAATTTCAGATCTTTTTGAGAGTAGGGTAATGGCAGAGTGCTGCACTGAATCACGGGTAATCTCTACTTGTCTGCAAACAAAACAGGTTAGGAAACACAATATTTACAAGTCAATCGTGCCTACAAGCCTAAGGTGGTCATGCGTCATCCCGAAACGGTTTAGATTAGATTCCCAAGTGTATTGTTTGAGTCTTTTTCTTTTCCCTTCCCTTTTTTTCTTTTTTTTTTTTCAAAGAGAAGCCAGAGGGTGAAATAAATTGACACATAAAAATAAACAAAAGATTTCCATTACTAAGATAATGCGAGACATACAGTGCTCTAAGGCACAACCTTAGAAACGTACAAATGACTGAAAAATAGAAATAAATTGCTACTACTAAAAGCAACATAAAATACAATATGCCGAGATGCTAAATGAGTGACAAAACAAAACAATAAGCTGCATCATCTCGGACTGATATATCTGCTGAGGCAACCCTGGCTCAGCGTCAACTAGCTACTCTAGGTCAGACTCATGCGGCTCCTCGGGATCTTCTTCTGCTGGTGGCAAAGGCTGGCTAAAAACATCATGCAATACGTGCACTCGCTGAGATATATTCCTGGCATAATCAGGAGCCTCAATGAGGATAGTCCTGTTGGATGAGTTCCTATGATCTTGGCACATCCTAGCCACATAGTCGGCCAGTTGCCGCACGTGTTCCTGACCTTGATTAATGACTCTCTTTGACACGGCTATCTGCTGAAGCTGGCTCGTGGCTAATCTCAATGCATCATTTTTCAAAATCACTGTCTCATCAAGTCGTTTATGAAGCCGATCGATGTTCCCCAGGCACTTATCTACAAATCTGTCGCTCTCAGCCTGGGCGGCTAGAGCGGTGTCCTTCTCAGTCAAAGCTTTACGATGCAAGTCATGCAATCGCCTGATAGTATCCGAGTATTGATATGTCAAGTCCTCGCTTTCAGACTGAGCGGCTCTAGCAGCATCCTCTCTGCAACTAAACCATGTATGGTAGCACGGTACTCCTGTTCAATCTCACGCCTGGCCATCCGAACCTGCATCTCTAATCGAGACTCAAGGTCAACCACGCCTATACTCGACCTAGCTAGCATCTCTCTAGGTATGGGCTGGTGGTGATACCATGACTCGTACTTCTGAGTGACCTCTCCTATGAGTCCGTTCTGAACCTGAGTCTCTTTCGTGAGGTGACGCCTAGTGTCCCATAAGTTCAAGATCTTTCCCCTGTGGATAAACAGTCCTGGAGGATAGACTAAGACATAAGCACTCATATCCTCAACTATCGGGACCACCTATCGTCGCCCCAACTGCCTGAGTACCCGCAGAGGGGCATAAGGCTGGGCTGCTTCAAGACCCATCAGAACTAAAAAGGGGCGCTCGATGCACAACCTTCTCCATAGAAAGCCAGTTATACTGCCACAATATCTTATCTGCTGTAAGGGAGTCCAAGCACGACCTCCAAGCTCGCTCGCCACCTGGAAACTTAAACTTCTCAATATGTTCGAAGTGATAACCGAGATAGCCAAAGTCAAAGCAACCAGCAATAGGATGAGAAGGGCGGGGGCGTATGTGCTCCAGAAACCACACTTGCAATAGGAAGTTACACCCCTCGAAGAACTCACTTTCGCCTTTGCAACATCGAGTCAAGGCATGAAAGATACTTCCCAGAATTGTCGGAACGATCGTGGGATTTGGTGCTTTTTCAAACAGAGCCACCATAGTCCAACTAACCCTAATGGATATCCTTTTATGCGGCAATGGAAAGACCAATAACCCTAGAAGAGCAAACACAAAAACCCTCGGACAAAGTTGCACCCATTCATTATATGTTAGCTTGTCATGAAACTTTAAGCTATACCGTTTGAAACCACTATCACATCTGAATCGAGCATAGAGGTAGTCAAATGAGACCCAACCATGACTGGTACTAGCAATAGAGGTATCTACTCGCATCCGGATGTTTTGAAAGAAATCATGGGCATTGACATTTTTTGGGGCAATCATTCTCTTTTCATGTAAATCTAGCTTAATGAGCTCGGCTATTTCCTCGAGTGTAGGCATCATCTCAAAGCCTTTGAAACAGAAGGTATTACTGTTTGGGTTCCAGAGTCCGACCAGTGCACTAACCAGATCTCGGTGTGGCACAATATCTTTAGTCACAAGGTCAGTCAGAAAGGCAATCTTCTTTTGGACTGAACCTTGCTGCATCTCGCTCATACTCTTCCACCAAGACCTCAACAATTCGGGCGGGCCGTCAGTCATCATGATAGATGGTGGGGTGGCATCAATAGGGTACTTTCTCTTGCTAGACCTAGAAGACGATGCAGCCATGGTACCTAAAACATATGTCACTTAATTTAGACAAGAAAAAAGTACCTCGAAACATTGACAGACTAAACAAACTGATGTTTGAAACCTCCTCAAAATCTAACATGTGTTTACCATTTGAGACTCAGATTTTCAACAAAGTTTGGCCGTTAAAACGGTATAAAATTGACCCAAAAAGACTTTCGGCCGACCGAGGCACTTGCTAACTGTTGGAAAAATTGCCATTTTAGAGACGCGAATAAATTGACTCAAAATACTGTCGCCAACACCAAACAGACTCTTGGACTTTCCATAAAATTGGGCATATGGCGGTCGCCACAATGGAACTCAAAAATTTACCATTATAACGGCATAAAATTGAACCCAAAGTGTCCTTTGACCAACCAGGGCACTTGGAAACTTTAAAATATTTTGTCGTTATAACGGTATCAAGACTATCTCCAAAAGTTGACAACTTCAGGATGAAAATTCTTTTCCTTTTTCTTTCACTTTTTTCTTCTTTTTCTTTTTTTTTTTTTTTTGAAAAATTTCGCTATTATGATTCCGACACATAAATCTTTACCAAATTTTTGTTTCGACATCATGACCCCAAACAGGAAATGTATTAAAAACAAAAATCTACAAACTGAAATTCACCCTATTTCCTCTCTTTCTTTCATTTTTTTTCAATTTTTTTTCTTCTTTTTCTTTTCTCTTTTGAAATCCGCCCTTTCCCGATTCGGTCAGCATGACGACCCTTCCTTCTAAATGCAACACAGAAAATGCTTAGGACGTATCTCGACGCCAAGGAGTCATCCTAGACAAGTGCGGTACCGGTGTGCCGCACCTCACTAAGTCAAATATGATGCAGATAATTGGGCCTAAAGGTTTAACTCTAGGTGACACAACTGACTCGGTGTCTAGACTGGCTCGTAACCCGGTGGAAAAACCGGACGGAAAGCGCATCAAGGCCGTCCCGAAACAGTGTGTCCGGCCTAAAACCCTGTCACGCCTTCCTCCTAAATCATAGGTAATTTTAGTAAGAAGGCCCAGATGCCACAAGCAATCTGGTGAGTGTACGTGTGCAAGTGTTTCAGAGACTCAGAGCGGTAACATTCAACTTTCCATGTGATAACGGCAAACATATAACAACCAGATATTTAATAAATTAAAACATGCGACAATTTATTAAAGCCGGAGATTCTAGTTTTCACTAATTTCCCCAGCAGAGTCGCCAAGCTGTCACGACCCTTTTTTAACACACAAAAACTAAAATAAATAGAAATTGTGTATTTAAAGGTTGTGACGGGTGTTACAAAGGTACACAATTATTTAGAGAACTCGGAGTCGCCACTTGACAAGTTAAAGGCGTGCCAAGTCACCAAAGTGGTGTTCCTGGAAACACCTCTGACTCGTCTAATGGTCTGCGTTTAGAGATTCGGGTAAGGTTCTCAGTTGACTCTCGGGAAGGTATTAGGCACCCTCGAGTCCTGTGCCAAGCACAGTTGCTTTATTGTCGCAATTTTAATTTATTAAATATGGTTGTTATATTAATACCGTTAATTTGAATTTGTACTTTGATTCAGAAAAATTCAAAAAAAAATGTTATTCTTATCCAACCTCACAGAGGACTGGACGAATTGACACTTTCATAATAAATAAAAACGTATTGCGTATTATCAACCCTTACAAAGGGCTGGTGTATTTTTTTTTAAAAAAAAGAGAATTTAATTAACTTTAATGAAACTATTTATTAAAAGAAATGAGTTCACAAAAATCATAGTGGGTTAGCCCGTTTGTATTAGTAAACTACAGTAAAGATTATTTGCAAAAATTTATCACATATTTATTTTTTACGGCTTAACACAAAATGACTTTAACAAAATATAGAATTGATTTACTTTAGCCTAATAAGCAGATCACAAATCATACTTATCGTTTTCCATTTGCCTAATCGTATTATATTTCGTTATATTAAAGAAACTTATCGTTTACAAATTATAGTTTACAAATTAAAGAACAGTGGCTAGATTTGCATGGATCAGCACATTCCAAAAAAAAAAAAAATCGACGCTGCCATTTACTGCATAAAATGTACACTTTGGTTAAGATTTGAATTCATGTCCTCCTCCCTTGCTTGATTTAAAATTTGGCCTCATTTGCACTAGCTTAAAAATTTGTAAGTTTAAATTGCCATTGTACAATTGATTAGAGTTTCGGTCTTACTGGCCAACTACATGCAACCGAACAAACTCTGTCCAAATTTAAAATTTGCATTGCTATGTCCTCTTTAATTTACATTACCTAATTTTAATGGGCTTTGAAAAAAATCAAATGTTAGCCTAATTAATTTGCCTACTTCGTTAAAACAAATGTATTAACAATCTCTTTTTATATAAGTTTTCATCTCTTAACATACGCATAAAGGAAGATAGAATGTAAGAGCAAACAAAAGAAATTCTCTTGGCTTGTTATTACTAAATACTGAATCGAATTAAAGATAGGTAGGTTAAAGTAATTTTCTTAAAATCTATACTATTTTTCCTCACAATTTTCAAAAGAACAAGAGTCACAAACTCAATATTTGTCCATTGAAGTCAAAGAAGAAAAGGCCGAAAAGAGCAAACACCAGTTTTTTTTCTCAATTCTCCCACGTGAATCTTGGCTAATGAGTAGCTTTAATAAGTGAATCAAACATATTTTAATAGAACTGCTATTCACGTTTCAAATTCAACAGGTATATTTTTTTTCAATTGGTCTTCTCTTCCTAGTTCCTAGATCATCCAAATGAACAGAGATTTGATGTATAGGAATATCTTATTCATTTAGGGTAACTTCCTTCTTAGTTTATACTCCATCAGTTAGATTTGAGATAGAACGTAAAGGCCAAAAAAAGAAAAGTTAAAACAAAAGAGAAGGAAAATAAAGGAGATCAAGAAGAAATGGCTAAGACTGGTTGCCAGATTTTGATTCAAGTTTGGACCAGACAAATTTCAGCAAGTTTCAAGGTCTTAAGCAGATCTACTTCATGATACACAAACAAAGTGATACAAAATTTAAAGAGAGTTTACCAAGTCTAGATATCCCCTCAAGCTAAATGAACGGAACAGCCGTGAACCAAGACCAGCAGCAACAATAATGCAATAGCGACCCCTATTCAACCTTTGAAACCTTAAAATTTATGCTCCAAAAGACCTTAGGTATAAGGCTTTTGGTTCTAAATCTAACTCTCAAACTTAGCCTTTTTTTCAAGTGTTTTCAACTCTTAATTGAGTGCTATTTCAGCTGGTTCTACTATCTGTTTTCAGCTGTTCGATTGTCTCTTTAAAGAGGAGTAAAGGCTCCTACATATAGCTAAAGGTGGTGGCTAAAAGGTAGAGTGTGGACTTGTACAAAAGTACAAGCCCACACCCCTACACTTGAGTGTTTTTTTGCCATTTTCAGCATAGTAGAGCAGCTGAAAGATCATTATTTCAGCAGCCAAAACAGTTCAAAAAGATGAAAATGTACAAGTAGGGTCCTCTAAAAGGACCCCCATTACTATTGCATTATTAGAAGAAACTAAGGCCAACTAAACAAACTAGACCAGCCCAAACCTAAACTTGAACAAAACTAAAAGTAACCAGATTACAACCTCAGTTCAAAGCCTACTAGACTACACATTTTATCACTTCTAATTTGGCTGAAACAAACCAGGCCTCTCACAATTTAACAATGACATTAGAACAAGCTTAGAGCCTCCTGTTTAACTACACAGACCGGCTTCAAATAATAAACAACCAAGGCAACATCATCTTCAACTCATTCGACTAGTGACAAGTTTAGCATACCAACAGAGTTTATGACCAACGAGAATAAGGCAGCAAAACGACAGGTACACACACGTCGAACTCCAATGAATAAGGCAGCAACAATATATATATTTTTACACACGATTCATGGATAAACATGAAAGAGTTGCTCCAAATGATATTCTACAGATTATACTACACAAACAGGGATTTCAATGACTAATGAAACGTTGATTTATTGCTAAAACAGTTTGTACATATTTTCCATAACTAAACGCTACTATTTTATCGCTAAGCATAAACTAAACTAATACATGAAAAGAAAGGAAAAGGAGTTAGCATTTTGCCTAACCGGTTGAAAAAAAATGGTCACAGCCGCGACTTGCTTCGACTCACCCTCGCCTAACTGCTGAATCACCACAGCCTCCTTTACACGACTGAAACAGCCCTGTATCCCCACCGTAACACCGCTGCCTCATCCAGTCGATCGCCTCACTGCCTCGTCGACAACATCTCCCCGCCGAATCAAATAAACAAATCAATCACAGCCTCGCCTAGTCCTCAAATGACAACCAAAACAATTCCCACAGCCTCCGTTCATCATCCTCACTCCCTCATCCAACAATCAGAACAGAAAAAGGAAAGAAAGTAAGAAGAAGAAGAGCAAAGAAATGAAAAAAAAAACAGAAACGAGACAGAAAGGGGAACGGGAACTGGGGAAAGGGTATTGGGAGATGGGGTTTTCGAAAATGGGGATGTGAGGGTGAGAGAGGAGGGTGAGGAGAAGGGAAAAATCCAAAACTTACCGGAAAAAGGTCAAGGTGGCAGGAGTTGAGCCTTGACCGAGTCTTTGACTCTCGATCTACGCGAATCGGTTCACTTTTTGGAGAAAATAGTTGTGGAAATGGAACCAGGGGGTCAAGATCTTTCAAAATGGTATATATATATTTGTATTTTTCCGGCCACCGGAGGTGGTGGCCAGCGGCGGCAGTGCGGCGGAGGAGCGGTGGAGCAGCGGCGGGGAAAAAATTGGCAAGGGTTTGCCTATTTCGTGAGTTTTGTGTAGAAAATGAGTAAAATTGGGATTTTTTTAACTTATATACTGGGAGCTTGGGCCGGGTAAACATGTGGGCTAACGGGCTAAAGAGTTGGGCTGTAATTTTCTTAACGAATAGCCATTAAAATGGAACTACATACTAAATTAATCAAACACAATCACATAATCTACACTAATATTACAATTAAACATAGAATTACAATTACACACGTAATAATAATTTTTTTTTGGTTAATTTTTTACATTTTACTTCCTAAGTAATGAAAAATTTAGTTAAAACAAACACTAGAAGTCCAGAAAAAAATTTAACGAAACGTCCTAAGAATCTAATACGACTATTATGAGCAATTTTTAATTTTGGTGCCAAAATTAGGTGATTACAACAGCCCCGTAGCTAATTATGTTAACTGAGCTACCGGGGTCGATCAAGACTCTTTTGATGTCAGAGTCATTGATCCTCAACATGATAACTAGAGCGTCGTGATGAGGGAACATCATCCCATCACAGTCATCGTCGTCGAAGACAATATCATTGCCCGAGCCTCCAACTCGGGTTCGTTTCTCCATGGTGATAGAGAGTTTGGCGAACTTTTTTGCTGCGGCGAAGTTCACGCCGTTCACTTCTGACCCCCCGGTTATAACATTCACTACTCTCTCCGGGGGTGGAGCTCGAGGTGGTTGTTCATCACCTCGGTTCTTGGAAAAGTTGTCTTTCCCTTTATCAGTGAGGAAGTCGGCCAAGACTCCCTTCTTTAGTAGGTGGGCTACCTCGAGGCGCAAAGCTTTGCAGTCCTCGGTTCTATGGCCATAATCTGCGTGGAACTCACAATGAAGATTGTGGTCTGTCTTGTCTGCCGGGGTACTCATATCTTTGGGAACCCTCACCCCGGCTGTCCCTTTGACAACATTGACCAGCTCCGAGGTCGATATGTTGAAGTTATAATCTTGGATCCGAGGAAGATCCTTTTTAGGGGCCGAAGCGGAGCTCGAGGGGTTTCTTTGATTCACGTTGGGTTGAACCTTCCCCCCGAGCCTTTGGCTTATATGAGAGGGTGGGTATGAATTACCGAGGGTATTTCCTAACCTCTGGCTAACATGCTGCCTCGTCGAAGTGTAAGGTTCGTACCTCCCCTTCGAGTTACTTCGTGGCGCCTCGGCGCGATTTGAAGATTCACCTCGGCTATGTTGTTGATAACCTCGGTTCTTGAACTCAGCTTCCTCCAATCTGATTTTGGAGTAAGTGCGTCTATGCAGATCCTCCCACGTCAGGACCTGATATTGTTGTAATTCTTTACGCAATTCAGCGGCGGCGCCTGAATTGCGACTATTGATACCTTTGTCAAACGCCATGATGGCCATGGTATCATCCATCCGAGGCAATTCCATGCGTTCAGCGTGGAATCGCTCAAGAAACTCTTTAAGTGGCTCTCCGGGCCGCTGCTTCACCTCACATATATCCTCCTTCCTCTGTAGGATCTTTTGCGCCCCGGTGTGAGCCTTGACAAAGGCGCTGGACATTACCTTAAACGAGGAGATTGACCCCGCTGGCAAGCACAAATACCACGGAAGAGCTCCCTTCTCCAACGATTGACCAAATTTCTTTAAGAACATCGACTCGAGCTGCATAGCCGTTAAGTCGTTGCTCTTGACCATGGCCATATATTCTCTTATGTGCTCCTTGGGATCAGTTGTCCTATCATATTTCTTCAGGAATGTAAGTTTGAAACCTGGGGGAGTTGGGGCTGGAGCCGCTTCGGACTTGTAGGGTGTCTCCCTGTATTGATCGATGTCGAGGTCATCCTCCTCCTTCGTTATCCCTGGCACGCCTTTGAGGCGCTTCTCCACGCGCGCCTCGATGCGGGCCTCGATTTCTCTACTCATTCTTTCAACGTCAACCGAAGACGTTGTTTCCGCCATGGTGGGAAACGTCCCGAAGTGTGGCGTGGCGGTTAGGTTGTTCCCCGAGCCCCCAGACGTGGCCCCGTTGTGAGGTCCCCCTGTTATCGCGCCCGGAGGAACGAAGGGGGGATGCCTCCACCAGGAGCCGAAGGCTGGGCACTGTTTGGGGCAGCACTATTCCTCACTTCTAGTGAAGCGCGAAATTCGGCATTGATACTAGCCTGGTCATCCTGTTTACTTTGGAGAGCTCTTAGCGTGTTGACAACATACATTTGGAATTCTTCAGTTGTCATTGGGGCGAGGGGTTGTTGGTTCAGCGGAACGTCAACCCGATCGTTATTGTTACCATTGTTATCGTTATCAGCCATAGTGTTGAGTCGCAAACTTTTGACAAAGAACGGATTTGGAACTTTGGAACAAAGCGTTACTGCTTATATCCCCACAGACGGCGCCAATTTGTATGAGCCTAAATCAGTTTAGGTACACAAATCGAATTTGGATTCGGATACAAGCAATTCTTTGTATCAAAGTTAAAATAACACGTGAAAAAGATGTAAAAGCGATAAAATGAACTGTATTGCAATATACGAATGTGATTACAAATTTGGGCAGCGTTTCAGTACAAATTTATGGATGCCTATAATACAAAATGAAGTACTATTTATAGGTCTAAGAGTCCTTGCCCACGATCTCCACTAGCAGCTGATACGTCTCCCACGATCTAGGCATTAAATGGAGGAGTTAGTGGGGGTAAAGTAGTGGGCTGCAAAGCCGCTTGAACCGAGTGGATCTACCGAGGTGCGGATGATTGACCTCGGTGGCCTGGCCCTGTTGTTTTATCGAGGTGGCTTGTCACCGAAGCTTAGCTTACGGCTTGCCTTCGGTGACAGCCTCGGCGCCTGGCTTCGGCGATTCATTGATTTGCTTCGGTCTCTGGCTCGCAGGCATGAGTTCGGTTGTTAGGATTTGCATGACCTGGGCGAATCGTCGCGAGTCGATTTTTACCCAATACAGTTTTATCCAATAAAAATAATAAATTAAATTATTAATTGTATTTCAATTTCTTAAATACCTGCGCAAAGCGCGGGCTTATTCACTAGTTGGTATAATAAAGCAAATAAGATGAACAATTTAATCACAGATGGTAATTGAATAATTTAATCCCAAGTTAATTAACTTGATCCATCTTATTTCCAACTAATAATGAGTTAGTTCATTTTTACACAGAAATTAGAATATAGTGTAATATAATGCATAATGACGAATACTGCTAATAAAAGTTAAGCAAATGATATATTTTTCCACTATTTTTAACTCCCTTGTTTAGCAGTCAGCAGATTTGTTGCATTACACTTCAAATACCACAAATGAATATGAACAACGCTTGACGCAGGACTATCTGCATAACGGAACGTTCCTTCGTCTCCTCGTACCAACACTACGCGCACACAACACTTTTGGAGTACTTTTATTTTTCTCACACATTCTTATTGGATAAAAAAGCGTAACAACCCATTTGTATTTGGGCGAATTTTCGATTACTCACCAAACTTTTCAAGGGAGCTACTATCCCGTACACTTTTTTCGAACCGACTATGTTACCGCCATAAATTTAGGGTCCTTCATTAAAAGGTCCCAAGCAAGTGGTAATAATGAGAAGGAACAATAGAAGGGTCTTACCTATGATTAGAGTTAATAGTATTAACATTTCTATCTTTAAAAACCCCATATTTTTTAATATGCACAAAGGCCCCAATAAAAAATAGCCACGTCTCCTTCTTCTTTCTTCAATTACCGCTTCTTCTTGTGAAGTTTTCTTCAGTCTTAGCTCTCTCAGACGAATGCAATCTCATATCCATTTCTTATTTTTTGTTGAGAAGAATTGTGAAGGTTTGCCATTGTTGAACCTTGACGGTTTGAATTAAATTTTGATAAATCAATCCGTATTATTAAGACTTATTGTGAATAGTATTTGGAAGTTGTAAACTAAATTAGAGATCATTTATAGTTCATTCAGATTAGATTTGCATTGATTTTTGATAAAAGTATGATGTTGAAATTTTTTTCAGAGCTAAACATCATGAGAAACGTTTAAACATCTATCAAGATGTTTACAACAATCCAAAAAAAATTTAAACATCACTTAGGATGTTTGAGTATTCAACTCCCAAACATTCTGAAAGATGTTTGATACGAGGCTAGATGTGGTGATATTTTTGTCGTTTCGCCTCGTGTCTACTCTTTGACGTTTATTATCTTGTATTGCCTTGACGGAATTAAACTTATATGATGTGTTTCTCTTGGTAGGAACTAAAGTTTTTTAAATGGAGCCTTTATAATATGGAGCATAAATAATGATATTCAAGGGTTTTGAAGTCTGAGTAGAAGCTTGAGGGTTGCGTAAACGAAGGTCGGGAACAAAGTTGAAAATTTCAAGAAAAATAGGAAGAAACGATGTGCCTTTGTAAAAAGGTTGCACTATATGCGCCATGTCAGAAAAGTATAGATACTTAGCCAAATCTCAGAACTCAGCAAAAATACAAAGGCACGGCGTGCAGCACATTGTGCAGTACGCCATCCACGTCCAGCATTTGCCCAGACCGAGTTTGAGACGAATTTCACAAGGGTAGTTTTGTCCTATGCCGGTTCCTATACTATAAGTACATCCTAAAATCTACTTGGAGGTAACTCTTGTATAATTAACATCCAAAGGAGGCACGGAAGAGAGAAGCTCAAGATTCAAGGCTCTACTGCATCTATTGATCACGCCCAACTACGCCCTATAAAAGGGACTAAGCGGTCGCGGCAAATATAGCTCGGTATTTAAAGCCCCGAGGTCGAATCCCACAGAGAACACTCGTAATTCAGTCGTTAATCTAACTAATTTATCTAATCAACCGACTTCAAGAGTTTATATTTTAATGACGGTTTTAAAATAGAAACTAAATAACAATAAGGTAAATAGAAAAATAATAAAAAGTAATCAAGCAAGGATATTAAAAGCCTAGAATTGATTTACACCGACTCCTACCTATGTGATTGACTAATGACTCAACGAATTCAACTTGGTTCTTCCTATTGAACACTGCTCCAAATTCACAACTAACCACTTCCGTGCACTAGCTATGACTTTCACTAACTAATCTTCCAATTAATTAATGAAGATGATTAGAACTACAAGTATGGTTCACAATCGGGCTCGGTGGTCACAACTCACCCTATTGACAACCTAAGTAATTCCTTGGTTTTAGGTTGAAATATTGCTAAGCATTTAACCCTAACTCGTGAATTTATTCCTAAACGCACAAGGATAAAGGGAACAATCAATTAGGGGCCCTTCCAATCAATTAGCAAACAAAACGTAAATACTTAGATAGGAAGAATAATCAAGTTTCATTCATCAAAATCAATTAATCAATTCACATAGTATTGGAGTGGTTCAATCAACCCTAGAATGGGTAATTTAGCCACTCATGGTCATCAAAAACAAATCAAGAATGATCATGAATGAATAAACTACAAAGGAGAAGAAATAATGGAAGAAAGAACTCTTAATCTTCAAGTCTTTAATCCCACGCCTCCTTGTGTGTTCCTTGCCTCCAAGAGTCCAAAGTGCTTCCACAATGGTGGTCTTGCTCTCCCAAGTCAAGATTTGGGCTGAAAATAGGTTAGAAAACCTTTTATACCTCGTGTGAAACTCGTGGACAAGTTTGCCCCTCACCACTTTTCGCCAGAAAATTTGTCCCATGGCTGGATCATGGCCTTACGATGCCTGGGCCATGCACTTGCGAAATTCTGCTTTCAACTTCATGGCTGAATCATGGATTTACGATGGCTGGGCCGTGACATTTCGTCTTCAAATTTCTTTCATGGCTAATCGACGGCCTTGGCACCTTACAACGCTGTAAATTAACTTCAATTTTGCTCCAAATCATCACACTTTAACACTTTTCCATACCATTTGATCCCTACACATTCAAATACCCAATATAAGTACAAAATACTATTGTTCACACTAAAATAATCCACAAAAGCACCAAAATATGATGTAACTAATACTAAAATATATGCAATTTAGCCTAACATCACAACCCCACACTTAAGATTTTGCTCGTCCTCGAGCAATCTAACTCACAACCCACTTGGACAAATCAACCACTAATACAAGACTCCAAACGATATTACCACACACCAGGCTTCATTCATGCTCAATACACAAGAGTTCTTCTTTCACATACCTTAGTCTAACTCAAAATGCTAAAGCCCTCAGCAATATCAAGATCACAAACCATCAAGCACATTCGAGAATAAGATTGATGCACTAGCTTAACTCTTGCGCACGTACCATACATTCAAGGGTCCACTGTGTGTGTGTGCTCGTTCCCCCCTACAATTTCAATAATGAAACAGCGGACCTAAGCGGCAAGTGTATAGAGAGTTCGCTCAATTCAACATATTTTTACTCATAATCACACGCTCAAATTACAACTTCCATCTCAAGCCTCAAGGGTCAACAATGGGGTATTATTCATACATTTCACAATATTTGGATGATTGGGGCCCTAGAAATTCAACCTCACTAGGGTGCCTTTGGCGTGTTCATACTCGAGGCTTTTGCATTCACCCTTAACCGAGCATAGGAACATTGCCCCCATCCTTTGTTCATCTCTACTTTTTCTTTCTTTGCACAATTTCTTTCAAATTTTTTTTTCTTTTTCATCTACCCCCTTGCTTCATACCCTTTCATAGGCTCTCAAATGGTTGTTTTAAATCATTTTAGCTCACTTACCTCTCAGATTTTTTTTTTCTTAAGCTCACTCTCTTCATCTTTGCTAATCAAAGGTCATGTTTACACTACCAACATACATAGGGGAAAACAAAGTGCTCAATAATTCCATAGTGGACACCCTAAACTTAGTCAAGTGCGCTTGAGTTAATGCTAGGAATCAGGCCCTTCTCTACTCTCCTAATAGTTCGTTTTTCCATCGTACAATGTGTCATCAGGCTTCAGACACAATGAATCAAACTAGGCAATTTATTCTTTCTTCTCTTTCAAATCTTTTATTATTATTAAATTTTTTTTTTTTTTTTTTTTTTTAATCTAACCTACACAATGCCTGGTTCAGCAAAAATAACTCAATGGGAAAGAACCAAGGCTAAGAAAATCCAAAGAGATTATTGATATGCTAGAAATTAACTAAGCTATAATGAACTACTGAATATTAAAAATACTACTCTATTACAGGCCATTAATATTCGGAATATTACAGACCTCAAAAATAGAAAGCAGGAAACAAATAAAAAGTAGTCAAGTGACTAAAAGCAAACAAACAAACTAAATCAGTAGCATATATATACAATCATCCACAAAATATACTCCCACCCCACACTCAAGACTGTGCATTGTCCTCAATGCTCAAGAAAAGAAAATATAAAAACAAGGGGGTGAGAAAACTCCCTGTCAAGCCTCCAGCTCATCATCGACACCATCAGTAGTGCCGGTCTCATCCATATCAGCGTCTCTGTCAGACTCATCATCTGCGACTGCTCCAACATCATCATCAGCGACTGTAAAGTCAGATAGATCGTCCTCACTAGACTCTGAGGGATCGGGCTGCTCCTCTGGCACATAGTCAGAGTCATCCTCTGAATCATCAGCAATGTCCAACGTCTGTGGAAGCTCAACATCAGTGTTCTCATCCTCAGAAGAGTGCACCTCACTACCAGATTCATGCCCCAAAAGCACCTTTTCCAGCCCAGACATCGGGTACTTCTCAAAACAATCCTTGACATCTATGTTCAAGGCCTTGCAACACTTCTCTTGCATCATATGGGTACGAGCTAGCAGTCGAACCATCAGCGCATCCTTATCAGCAATAGGTACCTTAAAGGGCTTCGCATCCTCCTGGATCTTGACATTAGTGATGTCAAATTTAGTAAAAGAAGCTCTCTCTATGTGATCCCCATCATACTCTGGCACACCTTTAGCATACAGAAATTTGGTCAATGTGTTCGCAAAGAACAACCTCCTATGAGTCTGGAGACGGGTTCTTCGCATTTCCCCAATCATAATCTCACCAACATTAATAGGTTCACCTTTCATCAGAAAATATAGAAGACATACCCGCTCTCGGGTCACATCAGACAAGTGAGTGCAAGGCATCAACCTTGTAGTGAGAAAGAGATGCCAAACCTTTGCGGTCTTCACGAAGAATCGTTTAGGTAACCAGTTATGCCTCCTCAGAGTAGACGCTTTCCACTTAGCTAGCTTATTTCCTCCACATAGTGCCATTCGAATGTCCTCATAGTTAGGCCGTCGCACAAACGTCTGAAACGGCTCCTTGGGATGGTTGTCGACCCCCAGATAGTCACACAACGCAGCAGGTGATATGTCAACAATCACACCTCGAATCCAGTCTAAGTGACCTTTAGTTGCCGGGTTCCAATTTGCATACAGTTCTTGAATCATGGTCATATTGGCCTTCCCGGGTGCTTTTAACAACTTGTCCCACTTCCTAGCCTGTATAGCTTCCAAGATTTCAGGGTGTTTGGCTTGGCAAGCGTCAACTTTAATTGCTTTTTCTGGAATGTAAGGCTTAGGACGAAACTTTTTGTACCACGCCCTTGCTTCTTCATCAACAAGTTCTAGTTCATGGCGGGGGATCTTAGCAAGAGGTGGCTCTGGCTCGACCTCAGGTGACACAGGTTGCTTCCCGTTCTTTTTGCTACTGGACGGGGCTGCACGTTTAGCAGGAGGTGCAATGGATTTTTGTCCTGCTTTGGTTGTCCGCATAGTCTTTGCCATCTGTACCTAAACCTGCAATAACACCAAGGCAGCGTAGTAAGCGAAGAGGTATATAGCAACTCGTGAAATACAACCTAAGAACGACCACAAAAGCAAGCAAACTAAGTGCAGACAACATTGGACACACTAGTATAGTCATGAAATCAGCTTGCGGGTATTCAGACTTCCCCGCTTAACATTCGAAAAGCAACCAAAAATCTCATAAGCCACTGCATTATTCTACTAGCAATACACAATGCACCTCAGAAGTTGCACTAGACAGCCACCAAACAGATAGAGAACACGTGTCGCGCTTAACCAACTACAGGGGCATCGGTACGACAATACGAAGTGGCAACTTTAGAGAGATGGGAGAACAAAACTGTGAACACTAGCGTGCAGGTAATCAGACTTCCCTGCAATTAGAAACTCCCAATCTAGAACTACACTCCAATCTGTTCAACCAACAGGGAGTGGATGAACAGAAATTGACGCTACAGGCTGCATTGCATTTATTTAAGAGTCAAAGTACGAACTACCAAGCATTTTTAGCGCAATGAATTACACAATCTAAGGCATATAACTGAACTAGCCCTTCATAGATAATCCGGAGCAACATTTAGCTCAACTTGTAAGCATCAAGGAAACATAGTCAGTCCAGAAAAGTGTATTGCAACTCATAGTCCATCATAGAATTCAATCAGGCATTATGTCGTTCAGTCAAACCACCGCGACGCACAACTGAAACAACAATCTATAGAATATGTAAACTACCTATATACAATGCCAGAAGAAAGTCGCTCGCAAGTACGGACGAGCGAATATACACACACCAATATCAAGCTAAGCCAACACCTACAATCCACAACCTCCCCTGCCCTAACGGAAGCGATTCAGCATAGCAACTCATAAGGGGATTTCAATTGCTTTCAATTCAGCCCGCCCCCCATAGCGAAAACAAAATTAGCTCAGTCACTTACGCAATATTGAGCAAAACATTATCGCAATGACTCAAAAGTCGAACAAACACTTAGCCAAATAAAATCACAAAGCATAAACACAAAATCAATGATCGATAGTAATCTAGGGTCACGCAGAACCCTAGAAATTCAGAGGGGGTGGTGCGACGGGGTAGTGGGGGTGGGTTACAGCCGCTGGGTGGAGGAGATGGGGAGTTGCAGTCGCGGGGAAGGGGCAGGGAGTTTCAGTCGCGGGGTAAGGGGATGGGGGAGTTAGGAGAGATAAACGAGAGAGACGAAGAGAGAGAGGAGAGAGAGGGCCTTACCTGGCGTCGCCGGCGAGAGCAGGGCCGCCGGAGCTGCGGTGGGGGACGGGGAACGGGTGGTGGGGGCGTCGGGGATCACAGGGGATTGGGGAAGGGTTTTCGTTATTTGAGTTGGTGTTGTTGTATTGTTCTGTGATACTAGTGTGCACAATATGGAGTGATTTTGTGAGGAGTTAGAAAAAAATTTTACCCAAACTTACCGAGGCATCGTTTTTTCCATCGTTTTTTTGGCTTACAACGCTGAAATTTTTTTTTCGTTTTTTGTTTACTCAGCTAAAATTTCTACTCCTCATGGCTAACCCATCGTAAATCCATGCCTGGGCGATGTCCCAACTTCTTTTCCCTTAGAGAAAAATTTGGAATACACTTACCCATCGCTATACCCATCGATTTTTAGGCTTACACCGCTGTAAAAATAATTTTCCTTGCCTTTTCCTCAGCTGAATTGTTTACTACTCATGGCCATACCATCGTAAGGCTATGGCTGGGCCATGAGTTTTTTTCTTCATTGCACCTAAAAAAACATCAATTCCTTATTCTTCAAATTATCTTCCAACCTGCAAAACACCTCCAAAAACAAATATTAGTACATTAAACGTGCTAAAATCTAACTCAAAATTTTTTTTTTATTTTTTTTTTATTTTTGATTTTTTTTTATTTTTAACTTTAAATTAAAACTAAATAGAAAGCGGTAAAATTTTGGGTTGCCTCCCAAATAGCGCCTTATTTAAAGTCGTGGCACGACATTATGCAAGCTTCAATCACTCGTAAAAATACCAAACAGAGATCACCTTGACCTCTTCTTCCATTCCATAGTAACTTTTCAACCTTTGCCCATTTACCTTAAAGCGTCTTGACCCATCTTCGGTCTCTACTTCCACAGCTCCATGAGGTGCCACTTGCACAACCTTAAATGGTCCAGACCACCTCGACTTAAGCTTACCAGGGAACAAACGAAGTCTAGAATTATAAAGCAATACCTGTTCACCCGGTTCAAAGCTCCTATCTATTATCCTCTTGTCATGCAAGTTTTTAATCCTCTCCTTGTACAGTCTCGCACTCTCATAAGCGTTAAAGCGTCTCTCCTCAAGTTCATGCAGCTCGTTGATCCTGCCAGAAGCTGCAGAGTCATAATTCAAATTTACTCTCCTAAGAGCCCACAAAGCTCTATGCTCTAACTCTACAGGCAAGTGACATGCCTTCCCGAATACCATCTTGTAGGGAGTCATCCCTATAGGTGTCTTGTAAGCAGTCCTATAAGCCCATAAGGCGTCATCCAGCTTCCTTGCCCAATCAGTCCTGGTAGCATTTACAGTCTTTTGAAGCACACTTTTAATCTCCCTATTTGAGACCTCAACTTGCCCGCTGGTCTGCGGGTGGTAAGGTGTGGTAACTTTGTGATGAACACCATATTTTTCCAGTAACCTCTTGAACACTTGGTTGCAAAAATGACTTCCTCCATCACTAATGATAGCCCGAGGAGTACCAAACCTAGAGAAGATATTCCTTTTAAGGAACTGAGTAACTCCCTTAGCATCATTAGTAGGGAGAGCAGCAGCCTCGACCCACTTGGAGACGTAATCTACTGCTACAAGTATGTACTTGTTCCCATAGGAGCTAACAAATGGACCCATGAAATCTATCCCCCACACGTCAAATACCTCAACCTCCAAGATTGGTTTCATAGGCATCTCATGACGACGCGAGATATTGCCAGTCCTCTGGCACTCATCACAAGCCCGGACCCAAATGTTAGCGTCCTTGAACAAAGTAGGCCAAAAGAAGCCCGCTTCCAATACCTTAGCAGCTGTCCGGGTCCCTCCAAAATGTCCTCCATAAGGTGAGGAATGACATGCCTGCAAAATGGAAGATTGCTCTATCTCGGGGACACATCTCCGGATCATGTTATCAACACATATCTTAAACAAATAAGGTTCATCCCAAAAATAAGATCTACATTCATACAAGAACCTTTTCTTTTTCGCCGAGTCAAAATCATGAGGAATTATTTCACTTACCAGATAATTTGCAATATCAGCGTACCATGGAATTTCTTCTACTGTAGTAGCCAACAATTGTTCATCGGGAAAGTTTTCCCAAATCTCACCTTCCTCAACTCGCTTCTCAGCTCCTTCAAGTCTAGACAAGTGGTCTGCAACTTGGTTCTCATTACCTTTACGATCACGGATCTCCAGATCAAACTCTTGTAGCAGCAACACCCACCGTATCAAACGGGGCTTAGAGTCCTTTTTCTCCACCAAGTACCGGATTGCACCATGGTCTGTATACACCACCACCTTCGAACCAAGAAGGTAAGAACGGAACTTGTCAAAGGCGAATACTACCGCTAGCATCTCCTTCTCAGTAGTGGTGTAATTCAGTTGTGCTCCATTTAGTGTGCGACTGGCATAGTGGACTGGGTGCATTATTTTATCTTTTCTTTGCCCAAGCACGGCACCCACAGCATAGTCACTTGCGTCACACATCAACTCAAAGGGGTCCTCCCAATTAGGTGCTACAATGATCGGTGCTGACACCAACCTCTCCTTTAGCTCCTTGAAAGCTAACCTGCACTCATCAGAAAAAACAAAGGGGTGATCCTTTTCAAGCAATTTACACAAAGGGTGAGAAATTTTAGAGAAGTCCTTAATAAACCTCCTATAGAAACCAGCATGGCCTAAAAAGCTACGAATCGCTCTCACCGAGGTGGGTTCAGGCAACTCCTTAATTACCTCTACTTTGGCTTTATCAACCTCAATCCCTCTACTTGACACTTGGTGCCCCAAGACTATCCCCTCTTGTACCATAAAATGGCACTTCTCCCAATTAAGCACAAGATTAGTTTCAATACACCTTTTCAACACTCTCTCAAGATTAGTTAGACATTCATCAAAAGAGTTACCTACCACAGAGAAGTCATCCATAAATACTTCCATAATATCCTCTACCATGTCTGTAAAGATAGCCATCATACACCTTTGGAAGGTGGCAGGCGCATTACATAGACCAAAGGGCATCCTTCGAAAAGCAAAGGTGCCATAAGGACATGTGAAGGTAGTTTTCTCTTGGTCCTCAGGGGCAATGTCAATTTGGTTATACCCCGAGTAACCATCTAAAAAGCAAAAATGGGATCTCCCTGCCAATCTGTCAAGCATCTGATCAATAAAGGGAAGGGGGAAGTGATCTTTCCTAGTAGCTTTATTCAACTTCCTATAATCCATACAAATTCGCCAGCCAGTTACAGTTCTAGTGGGGATTAGATCATTGTTCTCATTTTTAACCACAGTCATCCAACCTTTATTTGGCACACACTGGACTGGACTTACCCATTGACTATCAGAAATTGCAAAGATAATACCTGCATCCAGCCACTTTATTATTTCCTTCTTAACTACCTCTTTCATGTTCGGGACTAGCCTTCTTTGATGCTCTATTGAAGGTTTAGCACCTTCCTCCAACAGGATCTTGTGCATGCAAAAAGCTGGGCTTATTCCTTTGATGTCAGCAATAGTCCATCCAATCGCCTGCTTGCACTCTTTCAAAACCTGCATTAACCTTTCTACCTGCATACCTGACAAACTAGATGAGATAATAACAGGCAAAGTAGAGTTAGGTCCCAGGAAAACATATTTCAGGTGCTCGGGCAATGGTTTGAGCTCCAACTGAGGGGGCTCTTCTATAGATGGTTTTGCGGGTGGTGCTATCCTATTAGCCAAATCAAGTGACTCAAATCGTGGTTCTTTATGCCAAAACCCGCGCCCTTCTAAGGCCAATATAGTCTCATCCCATTCCTCGCCATCAGGGAGGTCCATATTCATAATACAAGCTTCTAGTGGGTCATTAAGATAGTAAGACTCATTATCCTCAACTTCGTCTACCTCTAAGACATTAGCCATGGAACAATTAGCAAACTCACTAGGTCTCCTCATAGATTTTTGAACACTAAAGGTCACCTCCTCGTCATTTAACCTCATCTTCATCTCACCAGCCTCACAATCTATAATAGCCTTCCCTGTAGCAAGGAAAGGCCTCCCTAAAATGATAGGGGTATCCTCATCAACTGCACAATCAAGAATTACAAAGTCTGCAGGGAACACAAATTTATCTACTTGCACTAGAACATCATCTAAAATCCCTGCAGGTCTCTTTACACTCCTATCAGCTAGCTGAAGACTCATAGAGGTGGGTCTAGCTCTACCAATGCCAAGCTTTTTATAGATAGATAGAGGCATCAAATTTATACTAGCTCCTAAATCAAGTAAGGCTCTAGCAAAAGTGTGCTTACCAATCGTGCAAGGTATAGTAAAACTACCTGGGTCTGCCAGCTTTTGCGCCACAGGCTTAGTCACCACAGCACTGCAAGTGTGAGTCAGAGTGACCGTAGCCAGATCCTGAAAATCAAACTTTCTAGACAAAAGATCTTTTAGCATTTTAGCATAACCAGGTACATCTCTAATTGCTTCAAGTAAAGGAATGTTAACATGTAATTGTTTAAGCATATCAATGAATTTCTTGTACTGGTTCTCTTTTTGCTGTTTTACGAGCCTTTGGGGGTATGGGGGAGGTGGTGTCTTACGCTTTACACTTACCTCTTCATTTACCTTCTCAGTTGGCTTAATCACAGGGTCAGGTGTAATCTCTTTTTCAGCTTCATCCTTGTCACCAACTTCAGCTGGAACATCCACAGGGTTAGCTTTTGGCACACTGGGCACCTCTTCCTTAGCCAATTCTTGCTCTTTGTCTAAATCTCTACCATTCCTCAAGCTAACTGCCATCACTTGGTTAGGATTTGCGTCCTTTAGATTTACCATTGTGTCTCCTGGCAAGGTACCCTGAGGTCTATTGTTCAGAGCTATGGCTAGTTGTCCCAACTGTGTCTCTATTCCCTTAATGGCAGTGTCATGGGCTGTAACTTGATCTTGCAGCTTCTTGTGTACTCCCACCATGGACTGCACCATACTCTTAATGTCAGCTATATCATTAGCTTGCTGTGTAGGTAATACTGCCTGCTGGTTATTATAAGCTGCTTGTCTCTGGTAAGGAACTTGTTGTCCCTGCTGCCTGGCAGTGTTGTATGGAGCTGGTTGTTGTGCCTGTCTAACTGGAGCCTGCTGATTGTATTGCTGCCTCTGCCCATAATTCAGAAAATTGGCATCTTAAGTATAACCCAATAAATCAGAGTCAGCAAAATTACCAGGATCAGGTGTGTCCACTTGATTAACGGGTTTCAGCATGTTTTCATTAAATTGTTTCAAGGCCACATCCAGTGTAGTCTGCAGCCTTGACATTTGCTCTTCAACCCCATTATCAATTCCAGCAGCCAAAACCTTTGGGCCTGAACCAGCAGATGCATCTCTAGTCAACCAGCCTGAATTTTGAGCCATGGTATCGAGGAGAGCTTTTGCTTCCGTAAATGTTTTACTCAAGAATGCTCCTCCAGCAGCTGCATCTAAGTTGCCCTTGATTTGATCACTCATGCCCATGTAAATTCTTTTTCCCAACATCTGATCAGGAATTCCATGATGGGGACACTTTCGCAAGCAGCTCTTGAACCTCTCCCAAGCTTCTGGCAGAGTCTCGAGCGGGGTCTGCCTGAACATGAGTATTTCGTCAACCAACTTCGCAGTTTTGTTTGGTGGGAAAAATTTCTTCATGAACTTGATCACCAAGTCATCCCACGAAGTGATAGAATTGACTGGCAAAGAATCAAACCAGTCACTAGCATCATCCATCAAAGAAAACGGGAATAACATCAATCGCACGACCTCAGCCGGAACTCGAGCATGCTTCTGAGTTTCACACACCCTCATGAACTTTTTCAAATGCTTTTGAGGATCATCAGTCAATTTACCCGCAAAAAGTCCAGCATTGGACAACAGACTGACCATAGTTTGGGTGATGTAAAAACTTTCAGCTTCAAATTCCGGAAGCCGAATAGCAGAAGCCAAGTTTCCAGCCACAGGCTGAGCAAAGGCATTAAGTGCCAAATCCGCAGCCATCTCAATATCTTTGGTTTCTGATTTTCTAAGTGTATTGCCAACAGTATTCGCCCTTTTTAAGGCGTGGAATGTCCTCTCAATCTCTGGGTCAAACGGTTTCAACTCTGCAGACTGAGATCTTGTTTTACGCATACACCTGAAACACACAAATTCCAAAGAGTTAACTCAAGATGACAGAAGTGAAGTCAATTGACAAATAAAACTAGTTATTTTAACAACTAAATAACACCGTGTTCCCCGGCAACGGCGCCAAAATTTGATCACGCCCAACTACGCCCTATAAAAGGGACTAAGCGGTCGCGGCAAATATAGCTCGGTATTTAAAGCCCCGAGGTCGAATCCCACAGAGAACACTCGTAATTCAGTCGTTAATCTAACTAATTTATCTAATCAACCGACTTCAAGAGTTTATATTTTAATGACGGTTTTAAAATAGAAACTAAATAACAATAAGGTAAATAGAAAAATAATAAAAAGTAATCAAGCAAGGATATTAAAAGCCTAGAATTGATTTACACCGACTCCTACCTATGTGATTGACTAATGAATCAACGAATTCAACTTGGTTCTTCCTATTGAACACTGCTCCAAATTCACAACTAACCACTTCCGTGCACTAGCTATGACTTTCACTAACTAATCTTCCAATTAATTAATGAAGATGATTAGAACTACAAGTATGGTTCACAATCGGGCTCGGTGGTCACAACTCACCCTATTGACAACCTAAGTAATTCCTTGGTTTTAGGTTGAAATATTGCTAAGAATTTAACCCTAACTCGTGAATTTATTCCTAAACGCACAAGGATAAAGGGAACAATCAATTAGGGGCCCTTCCAATCAATTAGCAAACAAAACGTAAATACTTAGATAGGAAGAATAATCAAGTTTCATTCATCAAAATCAATTAATCAATTCACATAGTATTGGAGTGGTTCAATCAACCCTAGAATGGGTAATTTAGCCACTCATGGTCATCAAAAACAAATCAAGAATGATCATGAATGAATAAACTACAAAGGAGAAGAAATAATGGAAGAAAGAACTCTTAATCTTCAAGTCTTTAATCCCACGCCTCCTTGTGTGTTCCTTGCCTCCAAGAGTCCAAAGTGCTTCCACAATGGTGGTCTTGCTCTCCCAAGTCAAGATTTGGGCTGAAAATAGGTTAGAAAACCTTTTATACCTCGTGTGAAACTCGTTGACAAGTTTGCCCCTCGCCACTTTTCGCCAGAAAATTTGTCCCATGGCTGGATCATGGCCTTACGATGCCTGGGCCATGCACTTGCGAAATTCTGCTTTCAACTTCATGGCTGAATCATGGATTTACGATGGCTGGGCCGTGACATTTCGTCTTCAAATTTCTTTCATGGCTAATCCACGGCCTTGGCACCTTACAACGCTGTAAATTAACTTCAATTTTGCTCCAAATCATCACACTTTAACACTTTTCCATACCATTTGATCCCTACACATTCAAATACCCAATATAAGTACAAAATACTATTGTTCACACTAAAATAATCCACAAAAGCACCAAAATATGATGTAACTAATACTAAAATATATGCAATTTAGCCTAACATCATCTATCTACCCACATTTATATAATTTTGTATGCTTATAGTTATTTCTTTTCATAGAACATGATTATGAGTGGGTAAATCATCCATTCTGGGGTTGATTGAACTACTCCATATGCTTGTGTGATTATAGTTTATTATTAATGAACCTTGTTAATTCTTCTTATCTACGTTGTTGACGAATTCCGTGCTATTAGTTGGTAGGATCCACTATTAATTATCTCCTTTATTCTTGTAATTGCTAGGAATAGATTCATGACTTAATATTAAATACATATAAGTATTTCAATCTAAAACGGAGGCATTACTATAGTTTTCAAAATGGTGGATTATAAGTATTGATCCTTACTATGAACTATAAGTGTAGCCCTCCCTAACTTCATTGATTAATTGAAATAATTGATTATTACAAGTTATAATTACTTAACGAAAATGGGTAGTTTTAAACTTGGAGTACTTGTTCAGTAGGAAGACTCAAGGAGAATTAAAAACAAAATACTTTAGCACAAGTTAGGAGTTGGAGAAATCAATCCTAGTCCTTTAATCTCTTGATTCAAAATCATCTTTTTATACTTGCTATTTACTTTCTCAGTAAGTAGCGTTAGTATAAAACCAAATAAAAGATATACACTCGAAGTTGGTTGGATAGATAATTTTGCTAGATTAACTGCTAGGAGTCGTGTTCTCTGTGGGATTGACCTGGGGACTTTAAGTACCGAGCTATACTTGATGCGATGGCTTAGCCCCTTTTATAGGCCTTAATTGGGTGTGATCAATGTCTAAAAATTGAACGAGAGTTTAAACATCATATAGGTTATATGAAGCATCGACAGAGTTTGAAAGATTAGTGGAGAATATTTCCTTAGAAGTTTCAAATTGTATCTTATCAAATTAATAATAATCTAAACCCTATAACATGATTTTATTAATATTTAGACGTTAACATATCAAACTAATGATTGAATAGTTTGACATTAACTTATAAAATTAATGATAATTGAAAATTTATCGTGAGATTCCATCAAAATTAAATGTTAACTTATCAAATTTATGATAATTAACCTATATCGAGTGATTCGCTAAATAGTTAGATACTAACTCTTTGAATTAATGATAATTGAACATCTATCGCATATTTCCTCCAATAGTTTAAAAATAACTTATTGAACTAACAATATTTGCACATGTATGGAGTGATTCCATGAATAGTTAGACATTGACTATCAAAAAATGATAAGTGAAAATATCATCACGTGATTCCTTCAATTGTTAGATACTAACCTATCAAATTAATGATAATTGAATATCTACAAAGTGATTCCATGTATAGTTGGACATTGCCTTATTGAATTAATAATAATTGAATATGTCAAGGGTGATTCCACAAATAGTTAGACCCAATCTCAGAACTAATGAAAATTGACTATCTATATTCCATAAATATGTTAACATATTGATTTACTGAGAATTGAACACTAAAGAAAACTTAATCCTACTGGGTATAAATACCAAGCCAATACAAGCATACAATGTATTTACACATATACGATATGTTGAGATTTTACCAACTTAAAGACCTCTTTTACATAAGCTTTATATGATGTTAAGCAAGTTTATTGTCAAATCTTATGTAATATTGCATGATTTTAGGTTATGGATGATGATAGAGCTCGAGAACCTCAAAATATTAAAATAAAAATAAAAAGCGCATATTGAAGCCTATCGAACTAAAGAAACAGAATCACTACCATTGCAATTATCAGGAAAAAAGTGGAGTTCACACAAGGACCTCACGGTCAAATCAAAGGAGGAGCCCGAATTTGCCTAAGTGTTGAAGAAAGTGTCGAGCTGAAAAGAAGAGAGTATGAATCTCACAATATTGTGCGACACTACACAATGATGCAGGTATTTTTTAAGATTTTGCGAATGACAAATGCTAAGCTGGGAAAGGAGATGCGCGAACCACACTTATTTGTACGATTCCGCATAACTGATGAAAATGCAGAAGGAAGGCTTGCCACACAATATTGTACGGCCTTCCATAACCTTCTAGGAGACAAGCTGAGATGAAGGAAAAGTACGACCATGTATAGCTTTACAAAAGTTGAAGGTTCCAAGGACGCACAATGCAGCTGAAGAGAAAAATGTAGAGGAAAACAAGCATCAGAGCCTATTTGGCATTGCTACCAAAAACTGCTTATTTTGAGAAGTACTTTTGGGATAAGTACTTTTCAAAGAAGTACTTTTAGATAATAAGCAGTTTGTATTTGGACAGCTCATTGGAGAAGTTTTTTTGATAAATAATTTTTATTTCGCTAATCTTTACGAAATGTACTTTTTGAGTGTCAAATTACGAAAAAGGACATCCAAGTTCATTTTACATTTGTATTTAATAAAAAAATTAATTTGTTATCATAAAAGGCGTTAATTTGAGTGTTTTTTTAAAGGTTAAGTAAGCTTGGATTTAGATTTTCCTTGATGTTTTGAGGTAATATATTTCATCTCATTTATGTATCTAAGCTTATAGGAGTTATGGCTAGCTTCTATGATTGAAAACCCGTAAGATAAAGATCGGAAATTGTAGTTTTATTGAACTGATTATGAATTTCCTAATGCTATTGTAGATTAAGTTGAGTTGTTTGAAGAGTTTCTTAGAAGGTATTAATTACTCAACATGGTTAAGGTAAGTAGTTTATTCCATTCCTTTGACGGCCTTCGGCCTTTTGGAATTTCCACCCGCGTGTTCTTCCATGTATAGCTGCCGTTAGGCGTACTAACTACGCCATAACTTGTTTAATTCTTGATTGTGTTGTTTTAGATGTTGTATCTACTTATGTACTAAACTATTCTAAGGTTATCATAAAAATCAATTGTTAAGCTTAACGCTTGATTATGTGGAGGATAGTAGTTATGATGCCATTATGGAAATGAAACTTAGGCAAATAGGAGTATTCAATTAAGTTATGAATCTTTGTAGGATTATAGAGCGTTTTCACTACGCCAGGGCTTGGACAACATTGCATTGCATCTTACATTTCATGATTGAGCTTGGTAACATATTGGGAGTAGGTGTATTCCGCTCAAGGGGGCATGAGTATTTTTCTCAGATTGTATATTATACTGCTGGATTCGATGAGTGTCCCGAGCTGGGGCAGGATAATGTTGAGTTATATATCTCATAGCGTCGATGAGGGGTCTGCACCGATGAGGGTTATCAGTCATTTGGGCATATGTGGTCCCATTGCATCATAATGCATTCATCTCATCTTCGTTGCCCAGATTGTTGAACATTATGTGACTAGTTGATCTATGTTTGTGCTTGTAATATATGTTTCTGGTTGTTATCTGCTCCTTTCTTCTCCATGGCTAGTTTGTCTGTTCTAGGAGATAGGTCGCCAACCCCACTTACTAAGTCCTTTCGACTCACCCTTTTTTTTTGTTCCTTGTCTATTAATTTCTTGGATGAGGAGCGGAGGCGTGTTCAACTATCATGGTGAGCCAACTTTTGTTCGTGATGGCCACCAAATCTAGTTCTATCATATTATCGAGATTTTGCTCCATTCAGGAGATGTATATTCCTTGTAATCTTAGATGTCTGGTCTGGATAGCTTTAAATTTAGTATATCGAGTTATTTTCTGTAGTTCCTTCTATATAGATTAGATTTTTGTATATGTGCATTTATGTTTTCTAAGACTTGTCTCTTTTTATTGAGTTAGTTTTGTGTTCAATTTGTTCTTCCGACTAAAAAGAGTTCGCCCGACGGGTCTAGGAGAGGTTGTTGGATGCCCGCACGGCTTAGCTGAAATTCGGGTCGTGTCAGTTGGTATCAGAGCCCGATTTAGAGTCTATCCTGACTAACAGAGTGTCTAGTAGAGTCTCGGTGATGGGTACATAGACATCTGTACTTATCTATTAGAGGCTATGATGGCTCTTAGGAAGTTTCTCTTCCTTCTTTTCTAATCGTGCGTTAGTCTTCCTATGGGATACAAAAAAAATTTTGTTAATTCCTTCGTAGTAATGGTGAACCCTTGTGTGTAAAATCAGCATAGGGTAGGAGTTCAAGATTAAGCACTCTAGCCTTGTGCTAGCACTGCCAAAGACCCGAGAGTTGTTGATCATGCTGACGATCCAGTTGCGGAGGCCCTAGCTGTGCCAGCTCGTGGTGGAAAATAAAAGCAGGGCCTTGTGATTCCCTCGACTCTCTATGATGCTTTATGAGAATCTTGGTGGCGCAAATACCGGAAGAATCTTCTATTCCTTTGGCAGCTCATCAGGTTACTTCAGATGTAGATGTTCGGGCTCAAGGAGCTCCTGTTCCACTTCCTAATGTTGCCTAGTAAATTATGTTCTTGAGGCAGCATGTGTTGTGCCTCCAGTTGTTCTGGCTGGTTAGCTAGCCCAAGCTGCATTATTTTACCTGGTTGAACCATCCGATATTCTCTGGTCATGCATTAGACAATCCCCGTGATTTTTTTTTTTAAAATGATGTCCGCGTATTCTTCAGGCTCTTTGTTATCTCAAGCATTATGGTGTTGATTATATTGCTTTTGAGTTTCAGGGTCCAACCTTGGATTGGTAGACCGCTCTTTTATCAGCTAGGAAGGGCTTGCCTAAGTTGACTTGGGGCGAGTTTTCTCGTAAGTTCATGGAAAAGTTCCTTTCGCGGAGCGAGCAAGATGAAAAGCATCGCTGATTTGAGTACATTGGACAGGGTAGCCTATCGGTATCAGAATATGAGATTGAATTCTCTAGGATGGATGGATATTCTCTAGAGCTAGTCCATGAGCCTTCCAAAAAGATCCGACGATTTATTGATGACCTTTCTCCTTCCTTGAGGTCCCAGATCGCTTGAGAGATTGAGGTCGGGACTTCATTTGAGGTTTTTGTTTATATTGCTTGGATGTATGAGGCATACCATAAGTTAGAGCAGGAAGAGTTAGAGCGGGAGACCAAAAAATCCCGTGGCCCTGGTGGGCAAGTATGGTACCTCTTCTGGCGAGGTAAGGGTTCTGATTATCATTGGAGGTCATCTGCGAGGTTATCTTAGCTTGTGGCGCGTGAATCTCAGATTGCGCCAGTAGTCCGTCAAGATCACACTCAGTCTTCTCTTTATAGCTATCAACAGTCTGTCTAACATCTATTTTTTTGCAAAAAGGTATTATCATTATCGTGAGCCTCGTCAGCTTAGGAGGAAAAGTCCCTTACTTTGGCAAGATGGTAGTCGTCCTTCTTCTCGCCTTTAGGAACCTGCCCAGCTGTCGGGGATTTTATTTAGATCTCAATCAGCCAGAGATATGCCACCATCTGGTAGAGATAGAGAGCATGGTGGCAGTGTTTCTTCATAAGGTGATTATTAGGGTAGTTGCTCAGCTCAGTTGCAATGGTAGTTCCATGAACTGCTAGTCTGGCAGGATGCTGCGACATCTGATATAGTTGACCCAATATTTCTTCTTCTCTTATAGGTGAATAAGATTTGATTCTTTTGATCGATCTGGAAATGGTTTGTCTTATCATGTTTTGATGGTTTCCTTGGATGTCTTTTCTATTAAGAATCTATTGCGGTAGAGGGATGAGCTTCTGGTATGATTTATTGTTGGCATTTGTAAGACCATACTAGTTTATCTATTTAAAATGTGAGAAAGTGAGTGTCGGTATTGTCTTCTTGGCTTCTTGTTGTGCCACCTTTTTTTATTATGTTATGTCATTTTACCTCTCTCATCGAAATTCAATATTGGTAGGATGATGGGATTCTAATTCATCCCCATCAGAAAGTGTCATTGTTTCTTCTAGTGTAAGTAATTAGTAAGGAAAATTTGATCTATGTGTCTTCCCTTGGTTAAAGATGCTAGTAGAGTCATGTTATTTTATGAGCTTTTCTTGGGGTTTCTAGATAAATTATCGGAGTTTCCTTTTTATTGGAAGGTTAAATTGGCATGGATGTGTTCCATAAAGCTTATTTAATGTCTATTTCTTTTATTGCGATTCTTTGGCTAGCCTGACTCGGATGTTGTCTAGCTCTGGTAGCTAAGAAAATAAGAAGATAAGCTTCCTGAAGTAGACTATCCGCAGTCCATTGCCACCTCTTCTTCGTCCGGCACTACTAAGCTTGGGTTGTTAGTAGCCGCTTGTGATGTTCCCTGTGTTGAGCCAGATTGGGTGTCAAGGTATCTGGGTAAGCAAATTATTGTGTTTCAAGGCTACTAAGGGTAATGAGAGGCATCATTTGACCCATGAGTTGATTCATCAAGCTGTGGTGCTTATGAAAAAGGTATGGAGCTGTGAACTCGAGAGTTTCAGCTTTTTGGCAACTCGAGAGGGTAATTTGGTAGCTCAGGTCTAAGTCGCGTTCTGTTTCTAGCTAAGTTTTCCTTAGTCCAGCAGACTGTATAAGGATAGCTATTCCTATTAAAATTAGATGTATGATTTTATGCTCTAAGTGGAGGAGTCTTCCTCCAATACTGAATGCTAATATTAAATCTGTATGGCATTGCTGAAGCGTAAGCTAATTCTGAGTTTCATCGACCTGTGCTATACCGAAAAGTATATCGACGAGTTGATTCATCAACGTAATAATGTTAATTCATCCAGAGTTCCATGTATCTTTGTTCCGAAAATGTAGAACTCTCCTCTCGTGATTGAGGAAAGGTCAGCTTAGTCAGAATAAGCTAGGCAATGGTGTTATGATATTATCCAGATATGTTTTATAAGTTCGGTGTATGCCTTATAATTCTGATTCTGTAATCATGAGATAATATCCGTGGAGTAGTTTAAGAAGGTCGTGCAAGTTCTCTTGTTATCTGTGTGAATTTTGCTTTAGACTCAAGGTCGTTCGAGGACGAATGAGAGTATAAGTTGAGGAGAATAAAACGACCTTAGCTAGTCGTTTAGGGAGTTAAGAATTCGATTAGCGTGTCGACAGTCTTAAAATTTGAGCTGATTCGGACCTTGTTTGGTATGATTTTTGAGAATCGACTCAAATTTTAAGACTGTCGATTAGCGTGTCGGTATAGCTTAAAAGAGGTTTTCGAGCTCGATTTGAGCAAATGAGCTCCAATTAAAAATTTGAAAGTTATGTTAGGTTTGTATGGTCATTTTTAACTTGTGAGAACTTTTGAAAGTTAATTCCGAGGTCCTTAAGACAAGTTCGCAAGAATCCTAAAAGTTAAGATATTGACCTATTTCCGTGTAAGCCGTATCATGCGTTCTGGAGTTCCGATTCTAGTTTCGACTTCACGAGCATGTCATCGAAGTTTTGTATGACTTTTGTACAAAATTTAGGGTCATTCCGAGCCTTTTAGGGTCCTATTTGGACAAAAATTGCAGACCTACAGCTGCTGGTGCAAAAATCTCCATTGTAAGTAGCTTCGTAAGCAGTTTAATGGGTCATATTGTGATGCAGTTTTCTCTCAATCTTCTGAGAGTTAAGGGGAAATCTTTGTTTGAAAATAAAGATTCATGTGTCTAGTTTCAAATGCCGTAAAATTTTTGTGAATACAACATCGGAGTATGGAGATACAAGCGTCCGAAGTCGGACAGCTCAAGCTACCAAGCAGGCAGCTTACCCATCTGCTTAGAGATTGAGGCGATGGAACTTCCTAGTGTATATATTACTCATTTAAGCTTTAATTTTTCATTCTTCTCTTATTCAAAATAGTACCAAATGCCCTCTAATTGTACCCCTCCTAATTAGATCAATATTTACAAGGTTATAACGTGAATCGACCCTCAAAAAGTACGTAAAATTCGGATGATTCATATCTCTCATCTTGATGTTGAATTTGAGGGTTCTTCAAGGTTAAGTAAGCTTGGATTTGGATTTTCCTTGCTGTTTTGAGGTAATATATTTCATCTTTTTTGTGTATCTAAGCTTATAGGAGTTATGGCTAGCTCGTATGATTGAAAACCTGTAAGATAAAGATCGTAAATTGTATTTTGTTGAACTGATTAAGAATCTCCTTATGCTATTATAGATTAAGTTGAGTTGTTTGAAGAGTTTCTTGCTAGGTATAAATTACTCAATAGGGTTAAGGTAAGTGGTTTATTCCATTCCTTTGACGGCCTTCGGCCTTGTGGAACTTCTACCCACGTGTTCGTACGTGTATAGCTGCCGTTATGCGTACTTACTATGCCATAATTTATTTAATTCTTGATTGTATTGTTTAAGATGTTGTATCTACTTATGTACTAAACTATTCTAAGGTTATTATAAAAATCAATTGTTCAGCTTAAGGCTTGATTATGTAGAGGATAGTAGTTATGATGCTGTTATGGAAATGAAACTTGGGGAAATAGGAGTATTCGATTAAGTTATGAATCTTTGTAGGTTTATAGAGCGTGTTCACTACGCAAAGGCTTGGACAACATTGCATTGCATCCTACATTTCATGATTGAGCTTGGTAATATATTGAGAGCAGGTGCATTCCGCTCAAGTGGCAGGAGTATTTTGCTCAGATTGTATATTATACTGCTGGATTCAATGAGTGTCCCAAGCTGGGACAGGATAATGTTGAGTTATATATATCTCACAGCGACGATGAAGGTTCTGGACCAATGAGGGTTATCAGTCATTTGGGCACATGTGACCCCATTGCATCATAATGTATTCATCTCATCTTCGTTGCCCAGATTGTTGAACCTTATGTGATTGGTTGATCTATGTTTTGTGCTTTTAATATATGATTGTAGTTGTTATCTGATCCTCTCTTCTGCATGGCTAGTTTATCTTTTCTTGGAGGTAGGTCGCCAGCCCCACTTACTGAGTCCTTTCGACTCACCCTTTGTTGTTCCTTGTCTATTAATTTTATTTCGGCATATTTCACTTCAGGACCGATTTTGAGGCGTGATTGAGGAACGGAGGCGTGTTCAACTGTCATGGTGAGTCAACTTTTGTCAGTGATGGCCACCAAATCTAGTTCTATGATATTATCGATATTTTGCTCCATTCAGGAGATGTATATTCATTGTACTCTTAGATGTCTTGTCTGGATAGCTCTAAACTTAGTATATTGGGTTGTTTTCTGTAGTTCCTTATATATAGCTTAGATTTGTTTATAAGTATGTTTATATTTTCTAAGCCTTGTCTCTTTTCATTGAGTTATTTTTGTGTTCAATTTGTTATTTCGACTCAAAAGCGTTTGCACAACAGGTCTACGGGAGGTTGTTCGGTGCCCGCACGACCTAATCAGAATCCGCACGGCCTCCTTTAGCCTTGTCTTAAATGTTGGCTCCGTGGCCCTCTCATAATCGTAGACTATTTCTTCTTATTAAAAAATTCAACTTTGTATTTTAATTGTGTTATTTTTTACCTTTTCTTTATTAATTAATTTAGTTAGAGTAGTTTTCATTATATTGACTTTATTTCTTGTATAGATAATTAGAACTTGTTTGAGTTAGTTAATACTTGATCGAAAGTCCTCATTGGAAAAATACATTACATTGTTTCATGAATTGAGCTTCCTTAGCTTTTCCTTTTACCGCACTCAGTAGATCTTGTTGATTTTCTTGCCATGTTTATGTAGCTTGGTAGTGTCCCCTAGTCCACTGAACTGGTTTATTCCATATCTCCTTTGCATAGAAGCATAGTATAAAAACATGTTCACTTGTATCCCCCATTCACCCATATAGCACACAACCCTAATCAACAATCATGCCCCATTTAATAAATCTATCTACCATTAAGAGCTTCCCATAGTTCAGCATCAACATAATAAACACAGCCTTCAGTCTTGCTTGACTTTGATACATCAATGCTTTCCATGTCACTTTAGGATGCACCCCTGAATGTGCAAATAGATGGCTTTAATCATGTTCCCTTGTTTCATTGAAGTATTCTGCACAAAATGAAAATACTCTCTCGCTTTACGTATCTTTAAGACCATCCAGCTTACCCATTCAGATAGTGGCATCTTTTCTAAGTTTCTCCCTTTCATATAGAATATGTTGATCCATTTAATCCACGACTTATCAGCCTTCATAGCTAGGTCCCAACACACTTTTGTTATAACAATTCCGTTCTAGAGTTTAAGGTTAATAATATTATATCTCCCAGCTGACATTGGCGGACACAATTTCCCCTATGCAACCAGAGCTCTTTTCCTAATCACTAAGGAGCTTCAATCAATTTCAGCACCCTTGCATATAATACAAATAGTTGAGCCCAATAAGATTGTATCCTAAATATAACGGTTTGAACTTAATAGACCCTCCATGCATATGGTAGTTTCTTAGTAGTCCAAGAAGAGATTCTAGTAAATTTTTTCAACAAGGGGTTGCCATAGGACTCCCTTCAACTTCTTGGTATCTAAGGGTATACCAAGGTATTGGAAGGGTAGCTCACTTGCACTATATCAAAGAAATCCAAGGTATTTTTATTTGTTACATCATCCACCCCTCCAATAGTAAATTAAGCATTTTATCAAGATTGCTCGTAAGCCAGAAGCTCTAGTAAATCTGCAAAACATTTCCAAAAGGTGTTTCACTGAAGTAACATCCCATTCAAAAAACATCAACTGATCATCTGCAAAGCTAAGGTGAGTAATCCTAAGTTTAGAGCACCTAGGGTGGAACTTAAACCTGACACTTCTTTCAACTTGCTCAAACTTCTGCTTGAGTATTCTATGAAAATAGGTAGGAGTGTGCAAAATCAAACCGATACCGATAGCCAAATTGATACCAATATCAATAAGCATAATAGTGTTGGTACACCAGTATATTAGTTCGGTAATGGTATTGATTTCTAATATTGATAAATTTATCAGTACAGTAATGGTATTTATATATTTTCCATTACCGTACTGATATACCAATAAGGTATTTTTTATATTGTTTTGTATATATTTTATTATATTCATTATAATTTTATTAACCCTTTTAATTTTCTAATATTGTACAACTTTAGTTTAAAAGTTTAAACTTCATTAATGATATTGATTTCTACTTTAACTTATGTTAGCAGGACTTGGATGAAAAATTTTAGTGAATGAAATCCCTACTGCTTAGTTGTAGAGTTGCTTAGATCTCTTAAATAAACCTTTTACTGATGCAAAGTTACTAATGGTTAAGAAAGATCAAGTAAGGACAAGTAAGCCAGCTTAATCATAGATGCAAGAGTTTTCCTGCTAATGCTTTTAATGCCTTCAACATCCGTAAAGGACGGGTTTCCACAAGGGAGGCCGACTTCAACATCCATAAGGACGATTTGTCAGGCTTCGCAACTAGTAAATTTGCCTATAGATGCAAAGTTTTCATACAAAGGGGTTGGCTTCAACATTCAAATAGGATGGCTTGCCAAGCTACACACTCAGAAAACTTTGTACTATAACCAACTTTAGTTGTTGGACTTGGAAAACCTTTGTACTACAGTAAGCTAACTTTCTTATAATATAGTTACTCCATATTCATTTTAAGGACCTGCCTTTCCATCCATTCCGGTAGAAGAACAAGAGCAAAATTTAGAAATAACTCATTTATTATAAGACACAAAGATTTACAAAGAATACTATGTAACACTAGCTGACCTCTAAGTACTACAAGGCCTCCTTTATATAGTAGTTAGGAGGTTACTATAAAACAAACTTACATGACATGGAAAGCTTATCTACAAGTTGGTCCCTTATACATGTGAAGACCCTATCCTAAATAAAATACAATACAACAACAAGCTTGTGAAAACTATGTGAAACAGGAGCTATATACACGTTAAACCATGTGGAAGCTTATGAAACTTGTCCATATCCATGTCAAGGCATAAGCAAGCATGTGAAAGCATGTGATAACCATGTGAAAGTCGATCCCACCGATTATGGAAATATAGAAATTTTTGTCTTGGTATGGGTAGATGAATTTTGGGGTTTTTAGTGGGTAATGAAGGATTAAGGTGAGATTAACCCGGATTAAGGGTTAAAATGATATCATCGCCTTTTCGTTCTCATCCAAGATTTTTTTCAGTGATCTTTTGTAGTAGTTATTGGGATGTGATGATTGAATATTTAGTCCGATTCTTGGAATTCCTTTGGTGATTTAAGCTTGCCTTATCTCATATGGCAGCTGGTATTCTTTTGTTGTTGTTTGGACTCAGTCCCAGTGAGGGTGATTGTTGGTGTAGTTTCAAATTCATCGTTCCTTTGGTCGTATTTCCTTTGGGATGCATTTATTTTTTTGGATGATAATCCCTTGAGCTTCATTATATTCTTCTTCCATGGATAAAATAGAAACTAGTAACTTGCACCAAAATGTTGCCTCTGCTTGTGCCTGGACTTTATTATTGAAAATCTTCACCGCTCGATGGAACATGAATACCTTTGCTTCATAACAGTCTTTGAAATTTTTCATCCAATAACTCTACAGCTTGAACCATAATAAAAGTATCTTAAGAGCAAGTACAATACAATAGAATTCTTGGAACATATAGCGTTTCAACTCCATAATGTTATAGTACTTATGACATAAGTACCAAAAAAATCATAAGTGTTCTCGAGGAAAACTATTGGCATGTGACATGACAAAATGGATAGTTCAGATGGAAAACAAAAGGCTTTAGAATGGATCCTCAATATAACCTGAAAACTTGAAGCTCATTGAAGGTCGTTCTCTCTTTTAGACCGGATTGGTCGATGGGATTTGTGAGGCTAAATAATTCCGGTGGATAATTGGTGCAATGCAAACCCGAAGGAGTTGCTAAGCACAAACGCGGAAGATAAACAAGAAAGATAAAAGATAGAAGCAAGACAAAACTTGCTTCTTTCGAAAGAACAGTGAGGAACCTGTCTCAAAGCTCGATCGAAAGGGCTACAAGAATCACCTAAACTATGCAACAATCCTCAAGAGAACATGCCTCTTGCAAACTGAATGATCAAAGAGGAATGTTCAATCGGATTAACCGAAAGCCACAAGTCCATAAATCCCTCACAGGGTTTTGCTCACGACGGAGACAAGAGAAAGGTGCTCGGCACTTTCATTAATTTATCATTGTTCAAAAAACTAGGTATCCTACAATAAAGGGAACAAGGTTTATATAGGAAACACTAAGGGTAAACTAGTAAAAGGGTCACAGGCGACCAATAGAAATAAGCCACGCAGGGCTGAATTAAATTATGTTCGGCAGACTTTGACTTCGGTAAGCCTTGGCTTCGGTTCTCGATTGTCTGCTCGAACACACTTGTTGCCTTCGGACGCTCAATTGTCTTCGAGCTCATTGTCCTCGGTCACTTTGCCTTCGGGCTCAAATCTGAAGATAATGCCTTCGATTCTTGAGCTCGGCCACTCAGCTTCGGAGCAATTGTTTTCCTTCGGCCAGGCTAAGTGAACATGCACATCGTGCAGCAGCTTGGCTTGGCTTCTTGTCATCGGTCTCCTCGGTGGATCGATCACTTGATCAGCACGTGGTCCGGCTGCATCATCCTCCCCTTCTTGAGAAGATTTCGTCCTCGAAATCAAGCCCTCCTCGTCCTCCGAAGTTGGACCTACAACACAAGGAACTAAGTCAGCAACATTAAAGGTGTTGGACACGTTATACTCACCAGGGAGGTCGATCACGTAGGCATTGTTGTTGATCTTGGTCAACACTTGAAATGGACCATCCCTTCGAGGAGCCAACTTTCCTTTCCTTTTGTTCGGGAAGCGTTCCTTTCGGAAGTGAACCCAAACCCAATCTCCCTTCTTTAATTCCAACTTTTTACGCCCCTTGTTTTTCTTTAAGGCAACCTTTGCATAGGCCTCCTCGAGGTTCTTCTTCACCTTTGCATGCAATTCGATCAAGGCAACTGCTCGTCGAGTACCTTCAAAATCAAGAACAGAATCTCGAGGCAATGGGGTTAAATCAAGTGGAATCAAAGGATTAAAGCCATACACACATTCAAACGGGGTCATGTTGATCATTCTATGCACCGTTCGATTGTATGCAAACTCCATCATGGGCAAACGATCAGCCCAGTTTCCAACCTTCCCTTTGGTCATTGCCCGAAGCAAAGATCCTAAGGTTCGGTTAACTACCTCGGTCTGTCCATCAGTCTGAGGATGGTAAGACGTCGAGAATAGTAGCTTGGTGCCGAGGGCACCCCACAAACACTTCCAAAAATGACTCAAGAACTTCGAGTCTCGATCACTTACAATAGTACGAGGTACACCATGCAATTTTAACACGTTAGAAACAAACAATGTAGCTACATGCTGTGCATCATCACACTTTTTGCAAGGAATAAAGTGAGCCATTTTTGAAAAAAGGTCAACCACAACGAAGATGCTATCATGTCCTCCCCCCGACCTCGGTAACCCCAAGACAAAGTCCATGGATATATCAACCCAAGGTCGATCAGGCACAGGCAACGGGGTTTACAAACCATGAGGGTTGGACTTCGATTTTGCTTTCTTGCAAACGAGACAAGCGTTGCAAAGCTTTTCCACATCTCGTCGCATTTTGGGCCAATGGAACTGCTCGGTCAAGATACCAAGAGTTTTATCGACACCGAAGTGCCCCATCAGTCCACCTGAGTGAGCTTCTCGAACCAAGAGCTCTCTCCATGATGACACTTGCACACAAACCCTCCCATTTTTGAAGAGGTAGCCATCATGCCACTGATATTTCTCAACCTTTCGACCACTCAAGATTGCGTCTCGAACACATTTCAGCTTGGGATCGTCTTCGTACATCGACTTGATGCTTTCGAATCCCATGAGCCTAGAGGCGAGAGTGGTCGCTAAGGCAAATTTCCTTGATAGCGCATCGGCCACAACATTGTCTTTTCCCTTTTTGTAATGAATTACATAGGGAAAGCTTTCAATAAATTCAACCCACTTGGCATGTCTTCGATTCAATTTCTCCTGACCTTGGAGATGCTTCAAGGACTCATGATCGCTTTTGATCACATATTCTCGAGGCCACAAATAATGCTGCCAATGGGCGAGTGCTCGAACGAGGGCATACAATTCCTTGTCGTACGTAGAGTAGTTCAAGGTTGCACCCTTAAGCTTTTCGCTAAAGTAAGCGATCGGCTTCGAATCTTGCATCAGCACTCCTCCGATCCCAACTCCAGACGCATCACACTCGACTTCGAATGCTTTGCCAAAGTCAGGGAGTTGCAACAACGGGGCAGAACAAAGCCTCCATTTCAACTCTTGGAAAGCCCTTTCTTGGGGCTCTTCCCACACAAATGGATGGTCTTTCTTCACCAGCTCGGTTAAAGGAGCTGCTACGGTGCTAAAGTCACAAACAAACCTTCGGTAAAAGCTAGCTAAGCCATGGAAGCTACGAACTTGTGATACCGAGGTTGGAGTTGGCCAATCTTTGATGGCTTCGACTTTTGATTCGTCGACTTCGACACCATTAGCACTGACAACAAATCCAAGAAAGACTACATGATCGACACCAAAGGCGCATTTCTTGAAGTTGGCATACAACTTCTCTTCTCGAAGCTTTTCGAGCACTTGCCTTAGGTGTTCGACATGTTCATCCACGGTTCTGCTATAAACAAGTATGTCATCGAAGTAAACGACAACAAACTTATTTACGAACGGTTTGAGCACATGGTTCATCAGTCGCATGAATGTGCTCGGTGCATTGGATAAGCCAAAAGGCATCACCAACCATTCATATAGACCGAATTTGGTCTTGAATGCGGTTTTCCACTCGTCTCCGGGTTTCATTCGGATCTGGTGGTAACCGGACCTGAGGTCAATCTTTGTAAAGCATGAAGAACCACTCAATTCATCAAGCATGTCATCTAATCGAGGGATAGGATGACGATACTTTACCGTGATTTTGTTGACTGCTCGACAGTCAACACACATTCGCCATGTTCCATCCTTCTTCGGGACAAGGATAACAGGAACGGCGCAAGGACTCAAGCTCTCTCGAACGAGGCCCTTGTTTAACAATTCATCAACCTGCCGTTGGAGCTCTTTGGTGTCTTCGGGATTACACCGGTATGCAGGTTTGTTAGGGATTTGAGACCCTGGCACGAAGTCAATTTGGTGCTCGATTCCTCTCAACGGAGGTAATCCACCTGGCATTTCCTCGGGAAACATGTCCTCGAAGTCCTGCAAAACTTTACGAACAAACAAAGGCAAAGGGTTATCATTAGAAAAATCATCATTAGAGTTTAGAAAGATACCCTTGTGCACGAGGCAAATCATCATCTGACCGTGGTCGTTGCCTCGTAAGATCTCACCGGGTTGCATGATTGCACAAATTCCTTTCACTTCGGTCGGTGAGTTTGTCTCTTCGGGCCCCAATTTTGCTCCTATCGGAAGCTTAGCTTTGGCCGCTTCTTTCAATTCTTTCATTCGTTTATAGTCCTCGGCGACTTGTTTTGGAGACAAGGGTTTGAGTATGAAACTCTTCCCGTCGAGCTTCACAGTGTAAGTGTTGGATCTGCCATTGTGAACAGCTGTTCGGTCATACTGCCATGGTCGACCCAATAGCAAATGACAAGCTTGCATCGGAACTACATCGAATATCATTTCATCTTGATACTCTCCGATTTTGAACTTGATCCACACTTGTTTGACAACTCTCAATTCTCCACACTCATTCAGCCATTGTAACTTGTAAGGGTGGGGATGCTTCATCGTAGGTAATCCCATTTGTGAAACCAAAGTTTGGCTCACTACATTGGCACAACTACCGGAATCAATGATCATCGAACACACCTTTCCCCTCACTCGACATCGGGCATGAAAGAGGTTTTCTCTTTGGTTGTCCTCTTCTTCAAGAGTCATGCAGCTCAAATTCCTTCGAACCACAAGAAACATTTCTGGATGATCAGCTTCGGCAGCCTCATGATCATCATCAACTTTAGTTCGATCAGTCTCCTCGATAAATTCCTCCTCGGTGTCACTCGCTTGCTCATGGACGGTTCCATCTTCGAGCAGAAGCATAACCTTGCGAGTTGGACACTCTTTTGCCATGTGACCATAACCTCTGCATTTGTGACACTGAATATTTGAAGCACTAGGAGAGTTGAGTTGAACTTTACCTCCCACTTCTCTCGACTGGTTAACGGTCACACCTTTTTCGAAGGGTCTCTTCGAATCTCGAACAGTGTTAGTACTTGCTTGGTTTGGACTCTTCCATTCTTTACCTCGGTTCAAAGGAGTAGACGTAGTGACTCCTCGATACCGGTTTGCCTTGTCGTCCTTCACCAATTTTTCAGCTTCGGTGGCAGCATCGAACAGATCTTCCAACGTGTGATACACGTGGAGTCTCAAGTGAGATGACACATCCCTAGCCAAGCCATTTTTGAATCTGATAATGGCTTGTTCTTCGTCTTCGACCAGATCAAGATTCAATCGAACCTTTTCGAACTCATCGTGGTACTCTTGGACAGACTTGGACCCTTGCTTTAACTCATAGAGCTTTTGCATTTGAGTCTGCCTGTACTTGGCACTCAAATACTTAGCATCCATTGCTCTCTTCAACTGTGGCCAAGTATTGACTTCGGGATAGTCATTCCTTCGTCTATGTCTCTTGTCAGATTCCCACCACGTTGATGCATAAGCTTCGAACGAAGCAATGGCATGGGCAGCTTTTCTCTCATCGGTCATCTCATTGGTTTCAAAGATGCGCTCCATTTTAAGCTTCCATTCAAGATACTCATCGGGATCACTAGTTCCTTTAAAGGGTGGAATAGTGATCTTGACACTGTTCAAGTTTGAGTCTCGAACACCTCTAGCCTGTTCGGGAAACTCATCATCTCGATCATTGGCTTCACGCCCAATATTTCTTTCAACATTTGTGCCTCGGCCTCGACCTCGGAAATTTCCACGACCTCGGTGAGCTTGCCTTCGTTGAGCGAATGGCAGCTCACGCTCATATTCGTCCTCGGGAAATTCCTCTTCATCAACCTCTTCGGCAACAGCTCCAAGATCTCTTTGGGCATTTGGAGGTGGTATTCTTTCTCCTCGGGGAATGCCCAAGTTTTGATAAGCAGCTTGGGGATTGCCCAAGTTTAGTTCTCTCCGAATTGCTTCACTTGTCAACTGATGTTGTCGTACAAGCTCAGCATACAGCTCAGGTTTCATCGGAGTGGATTGGCTCGTCCCAACGCCGGACCCATTCATGGCCACGGACGCGTTTCCTTGCTCGAGGAGAGTTACTCGAGCAGTCACTCCTCTGATTTCGGCACTGACGCCTTGTATCGCAGCCATGAGATCGGCTAACGACACTTCGGGCTTCTCAATGCCTTTGCCATCGTTTCCAGCCATGGTATCTGCACAAGTCAAAGATCAAACAAATGTTAGGGTTAGAAATCACCTCACACACTCCCTCACCTTTGATGGGTGGCACTCGGGTCCACTCAATTTATGGGTTCGGTTTTTGATCACTCAAGGACTTGGTAACAGTGGCTCGTCCGATTGATCGGTCCTCTAAGATCCTTCAAGTTCGACAATAGTCACTGCCTCTTCGGGAAGAGTGAAGTGATGTTCGACTCGATGGAACGGACGCTTTTCAACTGAGCTCGGGGAGTCAAAAGAATTTCTACGAAAGTTGGGACTTCGGTCACCCCTTCTCACGAATTCCTATCAGCTTAAAAGAGTTAGTACGACCTCGAGTAGGACAATTACTCGAAAGATCCACCAACTAGAATTTTGACACGAAAGAAAGTGAAAACCTAGGAGAATCTACCCTTTGATTCCCTTTTGGAATCTTCCTCGGCCACACCAACTCTTGTCCGTACAAGAGTGGTCCCTCCTTGGTACGGATAGGGTTTTACCTTATCCACTTTCCCTTTTCAGCCGACAATTTTCACCTGGGGTTTGATGTTTAAAATTTTAACCCCTTTCTTCTTCAATGGAACAGTGACCTTGCTCCGGCGTACGGACACAACAACTTCGGTTCACTGACCACGAAATTCAACAGATCTGGGTTGCCTTTCAACTCCGGTCTCAACAACGGAGTAAATCAATCTTCACAGTTCATTCGCGTCGTACACTGTTACGATGGTAACAATTTTCCGGTGTACGGAGAACGATTCAAACCTTTAAACTTTGATTTTCAAGCAACCAAACAAACCCAAATCACTCAAGAACCACCATTCTTCATCGGTTTCAACTAAACACAATGGGGTTCGAGTTCAGTCACCATTAAAGCTCAAAACAGTCCAAAAATTCACCAAGAAACCCTAGTCACGGAATTGGTACGTCGGGTACTCGTTGGATTCAGAACTCGATGGTGAACAAGAATCAATGGTTGTTTTCCCAAACAACCAACAATCAAACACAATTTTTGAATTTTTCTTTTAACACTTTTTTTTTTTTTTTTTTTTGTAAAATAACAACACCAACAGTAACAAAACCAAGTCAAGAACTCGAAATGGAAAACAGAGACACAAACGCACGAAAATAAAGATAACGTGAACAGGATTTGGGGTTGTAGAAACAAGCCCAAACCGTGCTCTGATACCAAGATGGTGCAATGCAAACCCGAAGGAGTTGCTAAGCACAAACGCGGAAGATAAACAAGAAAGATAAAAGATAGAAGCAAGACAAAACTTGCTTCTTTCGAAAGAACAGTGAGGAACCTGTCTCAAAGCTCGATCGAAAGGGCTACAAGAATCACCTAAACTATGCAACAATCCTCAAGAGAACATGCCTCTTGCAAACTGAATGATCAAAGAGGAATGTTCAATCGGATTAACCGAAAGCCACAAGTCCATAAATCCCTCACAGGGTTTTGCTCACGACGGAGACAAGAGAAAGGTGCTCGGCACTTTCATTAATTTATCATTGTTCAAAAAACTAGGTATCCTACAATAAAGGGAACAAGGTTTATATAGGAAACACTAAGGGTAAACTAGTAAAAGGGTCACAGGCGACCAATAGAAATAAGCCACGCAGGGCTGAATTAAATTGTGTTCGGCAGACTTTGACTTCGGTAAGCCTTGGCTTCGGTTCTCGATTGTCTGCTCGAACACACTTGTTGCCTTCGGACGCTCAATTGTCTTCGAGCTCATTGTCCTCGGTCACTTTGCCTTCGGGCTCAAATCTGAAGATAATGCCTTCGATTCTTGAGCTCGGCCACTCAGCTTCGGAGCAATTGTTTTCCTTCGGCCAGGCTAAGTGAACATGCACATCGTGCAGCAGCTTGGCTTGGCTTCTTGTCATCGGTCTCCTCGGTGGATCGATCACTTGATCAGCACGTGGTCGGGCTGCATCAATAATCCTCTTTCTTTAATAAATTTGATCCTAGTGTACCTATAAGCATGAAGAACTGGTTGTTTATCTGCTTCTTTGGCTGTGTCTGCTCCGGTGAAAAGCTTTTTGGAAATTCTTCTAGCCTAGACAAGAAATCTGCTAAGACATTGTCCTTCCCTTTTAAGTGCTTAACTTAAAATTTGTAAGGGGAGAACCATTGCGCTCATTTGAAAATATGAGGATTTGGGATAATATTCGAATATATCTTGATCGTCTTTGGGTAAGCTTTCATGTCTATCTCAATCAAGAACTCTGTGTGGATCAGGAAGAAGTTGAACTTGTTGATTCCATTTTTTATTGCAAGGATTTCTTTGAATGTTGAATGAAAATGTTGTTCAGCATCCTTGGACTTTCCATTGGTGTATCCAAAATTTTTTTGTCTGGCCATCTTTTTGTTCAAATAAGATTGCACTCTAATATTCATTGTTGGCATCAGTTTGCAATACCTTTTTCCATATGAAGGGATAGAGAGATTTGACGTCTTTGGATATTTTTTTTTATTTTCTTGATTGCTTTGTCTTGCTCCTTACCCCATGGTTAGGAACTTTTCTTGAGCATTTTTTGTAAGTAGGGAAATATATGCAAATATATTTGGAAAAAGATCTCTTACATAATTTATCACACCAAAAAATTATTGAATTTACTTTGTTGTGAGGTTGGAATCTGGAAACTTAAGCAATTCTTGACAGATGTGAGGCCCTGGACTGTATGGGACTGTATGCTTCTTTCACAAAATGCATTTCGAGAAAATCAATTTTACTTTTAGCAAGAACCATCTTCTTTGCTGAGAGCGTAGTCCCATATTATGATACCAGTGATTCAAATTGATGGAGTAAGTCGATGTGTTCATCCAAAGTGTCACTAAATAATATGATTCATTAGTGTATACAAGTGAAGTGTCGAGTATAGACAAGAATATTTTTATCATGGCCTTTTGAAACAAGAAGGGTGTGATATTTAACCCGAAATACATCACTTTCCATTGGAAATGATGGTCAGGATGAAAAATCTTGTTTTGGCTCGTTCATCAAGTTAAATTCCCAATTGCCAAAATCCTAATTTAAGATCAAACATTGAAATATATTGGGCTTTGGCTAAGTGTGAGAAAAAGGTGAGTCTATTTGGGATAGGGAATTTATCAGTTTAGAGGAAGTGTTTAAGAGGGTTGTAATTAATGACAAATCTGAGTATACCTTTTGTTTCTTCAGCTCTCTTATTGATGTAGAATGCTTTGCATGCCCATTGAGAGTGTAAAGGCTCGATCAAACTAATCTCCAAGATTTCATCACACTCATTTTGTGCAAGCTGCAATTGTTCTGGATTCATGTTTGAATGACTTGCCTTTGTTGGATTGATATTTTCATTCTTCTTGAGAAGTAGTCTGATAAAGAATTCTTCGTTTTGCCAAAGGACTCTTGCACTTCTTCATGAAATCTTTGTGGGATTCAACATATAAATTCTCCGGGAGTTGTTGTTCAGTCTCCTTAATTTTTCATGATTTGTGATATGGAACAATCTTGGAATTTCTGTATAGGGCTTGAACTGTTTTTTGAATGTTATCCCATTTGCTCTAATCTGGAATTGATCTTTCAGCTGTCTAAAGATATCAAATCCTCGATAAGGTCTTTTCCTGGTGCATCAGACCCTATCAAGTTGGTTCTGATCTACAATCCTAGAAAAAACTTAATTTGATGGGGTTCTTGGTGATGATAGTGGTTGTTACGACTCCATTTGATGCATTATTGAAGTCTTTGAAATGTGGCACCCATTAATCATTAGGAATAACATCTGGCTTCATCAGTGAATAACTAGCTTCGGTGCCAATGAAAGCAACGACTTGAGTGGGTTTATCCCATTTCGATGGGTAAACTTAGAGTTCCACCTGAGGGATAATCGTTATGGTGTCGATTTCTTCTCAGAATTTTGCTTGTTGGTTCTGAAATTTGATAGTGAAATCACCGTAATCTTCATATATATCCAGGGAGAAAAAAGTTTCCTCCATAGGCTCATCATCCATTGAGAAAATAGATTCAAGATCATCTTCTTCTTCGAGATGAATTCTGGTGTAATCTTCAATTTTTGAAAGCATATTAACAGCTGGACTGAGGATAATTTCTTGCATAATGTCCAATTTTGTTGTAGATAGTAGATATAGCATCACCTGAGTTCTTCAGAATTTCTTAGCCTCCTTCTCCTGAAGTATCTCCTACGCTTTCTGACATTTGATGTCCCGTCTGGAATGCATGGCAATTGAAATCTTTTGAATCTTTTCCTCCACTTTGATGTGCGACAAGAGCAATTAGATCCTGTAGTAAGATCATTCTTGCGTCATACTTTATCAAGCGCCAGATTGCTTTGGATGATTTCCTTCAAGGCATATCTTTTTGTAAAAATATCATCTAAGGCACCAAAGATTGCTTGACTTATGTAGCCGACTTGTGGGATTGTTATTGATTGGAACTTTTCCTCAATGAGTGCCATGGTTTTTCTTGCTAACATTATGGGAAGAGATAAGACAAAGGCTTGCTTTAAATTGATATCTCCTCCAATTCCAAAGTATATTCTTGCCCTTTTTTTGAAGTGTTGATCAATGGAATTTCTTTCAAACGAGACACACTTCAGTTCGAAGAGTTGTCTGCTAAGCTTTTCTTGTCTCTGACCAGCATATCCACAGAAAACATCATGGAGGATTCTTGTTGAAGGCGAACTTTTGGGAAGTTAGAAATAGATTTTTATCTTGTATCCCAAGTGAGTTCTACCAATCTTTTAGAAGTCCTCAGAGTGGTGAAGCAAACTCTGACTGGATGAGATATTTTTCACGTTCCACCAGATTTTCTGTTAACATCCAAGTAGATATGTTGGATCCTTTGAGGCCATTTCTAAACTTTGACATCATCCAGGGTGATAGTGTGAAAATCAGTTCTAACTGCTTTTGTCGTGACATGTTCTTGTCTCTTTTATAGAATTGGTTCATCTATCATGCCATCTTTATCCTCGTCTATTTTTGAAACTTCTGGTTCTCTAGGATAATTCACAAAAATTGGGGGACGATCTTCATTAGGGGGTGATCTTCTTTAGATGAATCTAGAGTGAAATCATTACTTGATTGAGGGCTAATTTCCATAAAATAATCATATGATGAATAATGGATTCAGACGACTGGGTGTTCATTTCAGATTTGATGTCTTTTTGTTGTGTAACATAGAAGTCTGGGATTTTTTAATTGGAGATTATCTAATTTTATGGGTTAGAGCTTTTTGAGCTTTCTCCGGAATCTCTTCTTTTCTTGGGTTGTTTCTGGGCTGTAATAGCATCTTTACATTCCTTAACCATTTTTGCAATATCAAATTCAGGTTATTCTCGTGGAGGTCAGAAAAAGGGTAGGTTTTTGTGAGGTGACTGGAAAGTTTGAAAAGGTATTGCAAGGTGGCGGATATGGTTGTGTGGACATAGGAAAAATGGTTGGTCTTGACGAACAACTTGAGGCTCTTTGTGACTCGAAGTGGCCAATTCTCAAAAGTTGGATTTGCTCATTGATGGAAGCCATTTTTCCTTTGTTGTTGTTAGAAGAATTGGAAAAGTGAAGTTCCTAGTGGACAAAGTTCATATTGTAGATTTGTCAATATTAGTTCCAGAGTTTTAATTAATCCTGCATGCTGAGATGTTCCTAGTCCACTTTATTCTTTATTATTTCAACCTTGCTCATCATCCTATTTTTTGTGTGAGCCATATTTTTTTGGTGTTGGAAAAAAACTTAACACCTTATTTTGGCACATGGCATTTTCAGACTGCCAGTTTAAAGTTGCTTCAATATCACTTGTTGGGAGTTTTTCTCTAGAACGTACCACAACATTTTTATTGGGTATTTTAGGAACATGACTTATATCCTCCTTTTCAAAAAGTTGAAGAGAAGGAAACTTTTGGGTATAACTGGAGCTGGAAGGGCTTAACATGAATATTTGTGGGTTTGTGGCTTTTGGAGATTTTGTGAGTGGGTGGTGTTTTTTGAGTGGATGGTTTGTTTTGGGTAGATGGTAGGTAATTATTTTGCCAACTTGGGATGTATTTTTCTGGTAATTTTGGCGATTCCTAGGGTTTGTAACTGATAAAAAATTCATACTTTTCTAGGCAGCTCAGTGAACCAAATAAATCTCTTTTATAATATTTGTCACGAAAATGATCTTAAGAGAATTTGCATATGTTTTTCTTCTTTTTCTTATTTTTGAATTTGGCCTCCTTTTCTTTGATATACAATTTTTCGATATTCCAGAGATATTCCCAGTGCTTATCATATTCTCTATTGGTATCTTCCAAGCATTCTTTACAAATACATTCAATATTCCATGGACAGTGTCCCGTAAAGGGATCTTTAAACCATCGAACTTCATTTTCTTCTTTTTCAAAGTACTGGATCTAGTTTTGTGCTAACATGGTATTCAAATATTTCTAGGTGAAATTTTAGCGCGAAAAGGAAGGCTCATTTTTTGGTTGAATCATATGGAATGAGAAGACTATTTTCTTGGGTTTTTTGAGGTGGGCGTGGTAAAAGCCATTGGATATAGTTTTTTCATTTTTTTGGTGAAGGTTGGTTCAATAGATTGAAGTGGTTCAACGGGTTCCCTCAATTTTTCATAATTTGTGATCCAAAAATCAGAAAGGATTTTGACTAGTTCATCATGGAGTATTTGTCTAGGAATTTGGGTAGGCATGGTTGTTCCTTTAGTAGCGTCAATATTTAAGAGCAAAGCATTTTCTCCTCTTGGAAGGGAGAGACCCATGGCATGGTTTTGGACTCGCCTAGCCATTTTATAGTGAAGAGTGGCTTGATTAGCATCTCTAGCTTGAGGTGCTCCTTCGATTTGGATTTGGATTTTGATTTTGGATTTGGATTTTTAAAGCTTCTGTGAGGTATGGGTCATACAGGGACATGTTGAAATTTGGAAATATAGTGACAAAAACTGTCTCGGCATTTAAAGTGGCTTCTGTCGTTCCCCAGTTTGCATGTTGGCATTTATAATGTCTTGTATCAAGAAGAGAAATGTGAGCAACAATAGGTTGGTCATTTGTTCCATAATATGTCAGGGCAATTCTTATGGCACAAAGTGGATATGAGTAAAATCATGATTTTCCATTATCTGGGTAAATCATCTGAGATCTAGAGAGTTATGACCTATTCCTCTTGAGTGGAAAGAATAGGATGATGGTCAAGTTTTGAGGTATCAACATATACTTTTACTCCTTTTGATTTTTGTTAGACTAAGGAACATATTTGTGATCATGGAGAGCATGTCTTATTAAGAAAAGGTGTACCTCAGAATATACTTTTTGTGCCTTAAAGTGTTGTTCACCTCCATTGCCCATGTAATCTATGTGTAGGTACAGGATACGAGAATACTTACTAGTGTTGTTTAATTCAATTATTATTAATGGTAATACTGAATATTGAACCGTTAACTACCAATACCGATAAATTTATAGATTATCGGTACGGTAGTAATTTTACATAATTGCATACTGTCCATAAACACCCTAGAAATAGCAAACAAGAAGGGTGACATCGGGTCTCACTGTCTAAGGCTTTTGGAAGCATCAAAGGGCTTAGTATTCTCCCAATTGACCATGACAGTGTAATTAACTGCTGTCACACAACCCATTATACAAGTAAAAAATTTCTCTAGAAATCGAAGTGCAACCATTACCTGTTCCAAGTACTTTCATTTTATAGAATCATAAGCTTTTTAGGAATCCACCTTGATCATTACTCTATGAGAGAGATGCTTGCTAGAGTAGGCCCTCACAAGCTCATATGTCAGAATAATATTCTCAGCTATTTTTCTTTCTAGAATGAATCCAAATTTCTTATCACTAATAATGCATCACATAACTTTTTGCATTCTTGCAGCAAAAATTTCATGACCCAAATTTATTGCTAGGCCGTGCAGGCACCTGGCTACCTCTACTAGTCCTATCGGGCGAACCCTATCGACTAAATCCATTCAAATGATAGAAAATTTACTTGAAAACAAAGTGAAATTTACCTAAAAGGAAATATGATAGCGCAAGGAAACATAATATATACAAGATAGTCATACATATGAGTTGTCTGAAGAAATACAACTAACTACCCATATATAGAGGTCTAGAGGTTTTCAGATCAGACATCTAAAAAGACTAAAAAAAATATATACATTTTACCGACGGGAAAAAAATGATAACTATGGTGGCCTTAAAGAACAAGCTGGCTCACCATAGTCGGCTGAGAACATCCTGGCTCCTCAATGCTGCTGATTGAGCCTTAGAGTGGTATCTTGCAAATGAAAAGGCAACACAAGAGCAAATATGGAGTGTGTCATAAGGACCCGGTAAGTGAGCAACAACTAGCGACCTTAAGTGTTTTGTACGCTAGCCAGGAGAAAATAGAATCACAATAACCAATCAACTAGGTCAATAATAAATAAACAATGCAACAAATCCATACATTTCACAAAACACACTTAAAGATATGAAATGAATGTATCATGATGGAATGGGGTCACATATGCCCAAGAGCTAGCTCTGGCGTGGGACTCTCATTGTCTACTAAGAGATATATAAGTAATAATATCACAGTCACAATTAGAGTGTAACACCTCTACTTTCAATGAAATATCAAATCAATGTCACAACATATGATATCCAATATAGACCCGAAGCTAAGGCATAGGAAGTACGCCTATCAGCAGCTACACAAGTAAGAAACACGTGGTAAAATATCCATAAGACTAAAGGCCTTCAAAGAAATGGATACTATTACTTACCTTTGGTCATGTGCAAAAATAGCTGCTGAACAGCTTCCTTTCCTATCCGACGTCCCTCAAAATAATCTTTTTCTGAGCTAAAAAAAAATATTCGCACTTATAAGTGCCGGAAGAAAGAATATCTAACCTTTATATGAAGAAGAAAGAAAAATAACCAAAATACTCCTGGGCCGAACTTAGCTGGAAGCCCACAAATTATATATTTCTGGACTCCTCATTATCGCACGAGTTCAATGGTATCATTGATTTTCAAATCCGAATTCAATTTCATCATATTTCTCAATTTCATAATTTTTAGGGTTCTAACCCAATTTTTCAATTTAATTCAAGAAATTCTAGCTAAGAATCATGAATTAACGGAATAAATTAGCTTAGCATTGATACATGATAATTTAAGAATGATTGGCACTTCAATTTCCTAAGAACTGATATGGAAAAGTCTGGTTTGCTTTTGAAATGAAAGCACCCAAGAAGCCTTTTTATAATGTAAAAGAAAGAAGCTGCTTACTGTGCACTTTCACACCAACAATAACTGGTGCTGATTTTTGGGCCCAAATGGGACCCTACAAAGCTCAGAATAACCAAAAATCTTGCACACAAGTTATACAAGACTTGTGTGACATGCTCATGAAGACGGAACTCGAATCGTATATCTAAAACTCAAGATATGCCTCCCACGGAAAGAGGTCAATTTTTTAACTTTTAGAATTTCAGGGAAACTGACGGAACGACCTCTGAATTCACTTCCGAAAGTTCCCATAAGTCATAAATGACCATACAAACCTAACACAACTTTTTAATTTTGATTCAGAGCTCGTTTACTCAAATCGAGCTCAAAAACCTCTTTTAAGCTTTACTGATAACTGAAGCAGAAACCTTCTAAAACATCCTACCAAATGTGGTCTGAATCAGCTCAAATTTTACAAACATATCCTAATGGACCTTACGGAGCTTTGAAGACTGTCAGAACACCAATCAGAGTGCTTACTCCCAAAATGAATACCTAATGTCACTTCATTCTCCTCCACTTAGACTCTCGTTCGTCCTCGAACGAGCCAGAGTCGAGCAAATTTTGATATGACTAATGATAATTTTTATGCCAACTTTTGAAAACTTGACAACGGAAATTTTTTTATAAGGAAGAACCAGAAACACAAACAATGATAAGAACTTTTATATTCAGGGAATCAAATTCATACTTGAGTCATCGAAGAGATGAGGATATCTCTCGTAAATGCTGGACTCAAGCTCCCAAGTGTCCTCCATGAGGACAGTTTTGTCATCACACTCGAACCATCAAAATCTGCTTCGAACAATGCTTCCAGAAATCTTTTGCAACTATACTAGCTGGGAACTCCTCATAAGCTAGATTCACATCTAGCTGAGCAGGATCTAATTCATCACCTCGGAAGGATCTTGGATGCACTTCTGGAGCATCGATACATGAAACACCAGATGAACTGGCATAAATGATGGCAACTTCAGCTGATAAGCCACCTTACGAATATGCCTCTCGATACCAAAAATGCCAAAGAACCTGGAACTGAGCTTCTCTTTCTCCCAAATATCTTTACAACCTGCATCAGCGACACTTTCAGAAATACCATGTCGCCGACCTCGAACTCGAACTCGAACTTGAACTCTAACTCTTGGCTCCTCTAGTTCAAGTATTAAATATGCCTGCTTTGAGCTAGCCGTAAATGATGCTTAATAACACGAACAACATCAAGAGTTTGACGAACCATCTCTGAACTCATCACCTCAATATCTCGAAACTCGAACCAACCGATAGGAGAATGAAATCTACGACCATACAAGGCCTCAAATGGAGTTACCTTAATGGAGGGCTGGTAGCTATTATTATAAGAAAACTATACTAAGGCCATGTAATCATCCCAGTGGACTCCGAAGTCCAATGCACAAGCTCTCATAATATCTTCTAGAATCTGAATAACCTACAAGAACTAACCATCAGTCTGAGGATGGAATGCCATGCTAAGCTGCACCTGGGTCCCCCAACTCTCTCTGAAAAAGACTACCAGAACTGGGAAGTAAATTGGGAACCATGATCAGATATGATAGACACTGGAGTGCCATGTAGCCTAACCACCTGATCAATGAAAATCCGAGCCAATCTCTGAGCTGAATCAGTAGTCTTCATAGGGATGAACTGAGCTAATTTAGTTAGTCTATCAATAATGACCCAGACCGAATCATGGTGTTGCAGGGTCTTTGGCAGACCAACCACAAAATCCATAGTGATCTGCTCCCATTTCCACTCGGGAATGGGTAGTGCCTGAGCTAACCCTACTAGTCTCCGATGCTCGAACTTAACTTGCTAACAGTTCAAGCAATGAGACACATAATCAAATACTTCCCTCTTCACGCCCTTCCAGTAATATAGCTCTCAGAGATCCTGATATATCTTAGTAATACTAGGATGAATAGAATATCATGAGCTATGAGCCTTCTTGAGCACTAACTACATCAGATCTCTAACATCAGGGACACATAGTCGACCATTAAATTGAAGAATGCTATTAGAACCAAGCTCGAAGGAAGGAACTCCTCCACATAGGACACGGCCACGCAACTCCTGCAACTGAAGATCCTCGAACTGACTTCTCTTAGTCTGACTGACTATGGATGACTGAGCTGCAATACATGCCAAACTCGAATGGGGTCTACGTGAAGAAATATCACATCAGAGTTGCCATGGGATTGCAACTCTCGAGCCAAAGGTCTCATGTCAGCATAAAGAAAAGCCAAGCTGCCCATGGACTTCCTGCTCAAAGCATCTGCTACCACATTCGCCTTCACAAGATGATAGCCGATAGTAAGATCATAATCTTTAATTAACTCAAGACACCTCTACTGCCGGCCATTAATATCCTTCTGAGAGAGAAGATACTGCAAGCTCTTTTGATGGGTATACACCTCACAAGGCTCGCCAGAAAGATAGTGCCTCCAAATCATCAGAATAAAAGCCACAACTGCCAACTCTAGATCATGAGTCGGATAATTCTTCTCATTTGGCTTTAACTATCTTAAAGCATAAGCAATCATCCTCTCGTACTGCATAAGAAAACAACCAAGGCCCACACGGTACGCATCACAATAGACTACAAACCTACCGTTTCTTGAAGGAAGGGATAGCACTGTAGCTGAAGTCAATAAGGCCTTGAGTTTCTGGAAGCTCACCTCATAGTCATTAGACCATCGAAACTGAACCGCCTTCTAGGTCAGGCGAGTCAGGGGCGCTACAATATTGGAAAAGTTCTCCAAAAACCTCCGATAATAACTTGCTAGACTAAGAAAGCTGCAAATCTCCATTGGCGAAGTAGGACAAGGCCAATTCTGCACTGCCTCAATTTTCTTCGGATCAAACTTGATACCCTCACTGGATACCACGTGACCCAAGAATGCCACAGAATCAAGCCAAAACTCATATTTAGAGAACTTGGCATAACACTTACGATCACGTAGGGTCTGAAGAATCACCCTCAAATAATAATCATGTTCCTCGCGACTGCGAGAATAGATAAGAATGTCATCGACAAAGAAAATGACAAAGGAATCGAGGAACGACTTGAATATTTGATTCATAAGATCCGTAAAGGCTGTAAGGGCATTAGTCAGCCCAAAACACATAACTAGGAACTCGTAATGGCCGTAACGAGTCTTGAAAGCAGTCTTCGCGATATCTAACTCTCGAATATTCAACAGATGAAAACCAGATCGCAAATAAATCTTAGAGAAAAGAAGTTGTCACCCCGTAATTGATGAAATAAATCATCAATACGAGGCAGGGGGTACTTGTTCTTGATGGTGATCTTATTCAACTGACAAAAATCAATACACATTCGCATAGTGCCATCATTTTTCTTTACAAACAAAATAGGAGCATCACATGGGGAAATATTTTGCCTAATGAATCCCTTATCCAGCACTAATAGGATTTATGGCTCGGCCGTGCGGGCACCTGACTACCTCCCCTAGACCTATCGGGCGAACTCTATCGGCCAAATCCATTCAAATGATAGAAAATTTACTTGGAAACAAAGTGAAATTTACCTAAATGGAGATATGATAGTCCAAGGAAACATAATATATACAAGATATGCATACATATAAGCTGTCTAAAGAAATTTTGCTCACTACCCACATACAGAGGTTTAGAGGTTTCCAGATCAGACTTCTAAAAAGGTGAAAAAACATATATATTACCCAACGGGAACAAAATGATATACAACTATGATAACCATGACTGGTAGCCTTAACAAACAAGCTGGCTCACCACAGAAAGGTGAGAATGTCTTGGCTCCTCAATTGCGCTACTGACTAGGCTCTGGAGTGGAATCTGCGAATAAAAAGATGACACAAGAGAAAATGTGGAGTGATTCATAAGGACCCAGTAAGTGAGGAACAACTAGCGAACTTAAGGGTTAGGTGCACTAGCAGGGGAAAAGAGAATCACAATAGCCAATCAACTAAGTCAATCATATATAAACAATGCAACAAATCCATATTGTTTAAAAAACATACATAAAGATATGAAATGAATGTATCATGATGCAATGGGGTCACATGTGTCCAAAACTTATCTCCGGTGCGAGACTCTCATCATCTATGACGAGATATATGTAATAATAACCCTTTATAATTGCGAGACTCTTATTGTCTACTAGGAAGTATATATCACATTCATAATTAGAGTGCAACACCCCTACTTTCAATAAAATATCAAATCAATGTCACAACATAGGATATACAATATAAATGCGAAGCTAAGGCATAGGAAGAACATTTATCGGTAGCTACACACGTAAGAAACACATGGTAGAATATCCAAAAGTTCAAAGGTCGTAAAAATTGGATAATATCACTTACCTTAGGTCCTATGCCAAAATAGCTACTGAAAAGCTTCCTTTCCTATCCGACGTCCCTCAAAATAATCCTTTTCTGAGCTTAAAAAATATATTCTCACTTATAAGTTCCCGAGTAAAGAATATCTAACCTATATACGAAGATGAAAAATAAATTACCAAAATACCCTTGGGCTGGGCTTAGCCGAAAGCCCATAAATTATATACTTCCACACTCATCAATATCCCACGAGTCAAATGGTATCATTGATTTTCATATCCGAATTAAATTTCATTAAATTTCTCAATTTCATAATTTTAAGGGTCCTAAACTAATTTTCCAATTTAATTCAAGAAATTCTTGCTAAGAATCATGAATTTACGGAATAAATTAGCTTAGGATCGATACCTGATGATTTAAGAATGATTAAAACTTAAATTTCGCCTTAGAATTAGTATGGAAAAGTCTGATTTTGAAATTAAAGCAGCCAAGAAGCCTTTTTATACTGTAAAAGAAAGAAGCTTCTTACTGTGGACTTTCGCACCAGCAACTAGTGATGCTAGTTTTTGGGTCTAAACGGGACCCTACAAAGCTCGGAATGACCCAAAATTTTGCACACAAGTCTGATCACAAAGATATAACTCGAATTGGATTTCTGAAACTCAAGATACGGCTCCCACAGGAAGAGGTCAATTTCTTAACATTCAAAATTTTAGCGAAATTGACTAAACGACCTTGGAATTCACTTTCCAAAGTTCCCACAAGTAAAAAATGACCATAAAAACCTATCACAACTTTCTTATTTTGAATCGGAGCTCATTTACTCAAATCAAGCTCGAAAACCTCTTTTAAGCTTTACCGATAACTGAAACAGAAACGTTCTAAAAAATCCTACCAAACAAAGTCCGAATCAGCTCAAATTTTACAGGCAGATCCTAATGGACCTTACGGAGCAGTTATGACTTTTGAAAAATAAATCAGAGTCCTAACTCTCAAAACGGCTACCTAAGGTCGTTCCACAAAACCTTAGAGATAAGTCTATACATGACTGAGCAACATGCAATTAGCCTGTATTCTTTGACAGTTTTAGGATTCACTATTTTTGGTACTAATGTGGTTGCAGTGGAATTCATAGGTCTGAACATTTTCTCTTTATTTATATATTCTCGAAAAGCTTCACACACATCTTGTTTTATCAAATGCCAGAATTTCTTGAAAAACATGGCATTAAAGGCATCAATATGTGGGGCTTTCAAATCTCTAATAACCTGCATGTCTATCCAAATCAGTTGATCAATTATCTCTGCACACAACATCATTTGTTGAGAGCGAGAGAGTCTTGACCCCCTTCTCATTATTTGTTTGTCCAAAGCAGGCAATCTATAAGCAGCAGTTCCCATGAGGTCCTTATAGAAGTGAACTATCTCTTACTTGATGGCACTACGATCAGTCAGAAATCTTCCATCCAAAGAAGTTAGCTCATTAATAAGCTTTCTCTATGTTCGTTCCTGTTACTTGCATCCCCAAGTTTTATCATGTTGCTCTAGACTTCTAATGCAGGACACTCTCCTCAATCATGGACCACTTAGCAATAGTTCATATCAGGCCATTCTCTTTATCTGCTAGGTCATCAGTGTAACTCTGGCTAATGCCCTTCTGGATGCTTTCTAATTCAGTTTTGACATAACACAATCTGTTAGTGATTCCCTAGAGCTCTGCTCTATTCAGGCCCTTAAATATAGGCTTCAAGGCTTTATATTTTATCCATACAGTTCTGAGTTTCCACCCTTCAGCAGGACCACCTATTCCCTTTCCACAATATGAAAAAAAACTAGGATATTCAACTCAAACTAAAGAATTTGAAAGGGGCTGCAATAATTTTTCTTCTTATCTCCATTGTAAACATCATTGGTGAATGATCTGAAATATTAAATAGTAAGTAATCAGTAGTGAAGTGCTCATACATAAGCATCAATTCATCATTACCAAATACAATATTTATTCGACTATAAACTTTAGTATCGCCCCTCTACTTATTTATTCTGGTATAGTATTCTCCTCTCCATGCCAATTCATTTAAGTTCAGCGCTTGAACACAATCAGAAAAATCATGGATTTCACTTTGACTCACAAGGTTCCCATATATTCTGTCATGAATATGTAATAATACACTGAAGTCCCCTCTATATCATCCATGTGCCCTGTGTTTGTATTCCAATCAACTCTAATCTATGACATAGTTGCTTCCTTTGTTCCAAGGTGTTATAGCCATAGACTATAGTCATTACACATGACATGGGGCATTGTTTTCCTTTCACCTAAAAATGAATGAGTTGTGTATAGCTAGTAGCTGCACCTCATCATTATCCTTCTTTCTCCTCCCATAATGCCTAGTCTCTCATATTTATTGTATACCCATAGTTGCTAAGCAGTTTCCAACCTGGTTCAATTTGTTATGCAATATTTTTAGTTATTGGACTTTTAACTCTTGTCTCAACTAGAGTCTCCATAGGAAGTTTCTTAGTGACATCCACTTCATTCAACATCCTAGCATAAGAGATTCTTGTTTGTTTAGCAATACATTCATCTGCGTAGAGGGGCAACGCAATGACACTTCCAATCCTACTTAGTGAGTGTCAGCACCAACAACTCATGGGAAGTTTTGGGAATTTCACCCATAGGGGCACTACATTGAGAAATTCAACATTAAAATCATAGTGTGGGGGTCTATTGATTTAGAAAAAAAATCAGTCTATTGTTAGTGCTATATGGGCCAGAATATAAGACCTCACTCAAGCCTCTCTACTTTGGAATTTAACAACATAGTAACCTTCTTTATGATAATACAAGTCAGGTGGTGCAACAGTAGCCCAAGGTTGAGCTTCAAACCTTTTCATGATATTATACCTAAGAAGTTCCCCTATAACATACACAATTAGAGCATATTTCCACTTCTTTGTTTCCTGTTCAACCTCTAGTTCTTCTAAGTGAACCTTACTAGCTCCATAAATAAATATAGGCGCACCATATGAGAGAGACAAAACATTGTTGGCCATGCTATTACTAAAAAGCAAGCTTACCCATGTAGGAAGTCATGCCTGGTTCTGCTTCAGATCTTCCTCTTTTCCTGTTATCTCCTCACCATCTTCTTTAGATGACACCAAAGAGGCACCAACTATTTGATCTGGTGTCAGCACCGAAATTAGGGAAAATATAATCTGCTTCGATGAGCTCACAGTAAGTCGGCTAGGACCCAGCACATTAAGCATCACTGCATGACCAGAACCTAGAAGTATGTTTTTCCCTCTATTATCATTGATTCGCCCAATATTTCCTTCAACTTCTCCTTCAGTTATTTGCATATGGGTTTGTGAGTTAGGGTTACTATTTTTAGTAGTGGGCTTTTCAAAATTGTTAGTAGAGGATTACGGTCCTTTTCAAGGTCTCAGATCCGAGCTATGAGCTTAAACACGAGATCTTACTAAACATCCTATTATTGAGGGTGGGATTATCTTAGGTCTTCTTCTTTTCTTGTCACCGGCCATGGATCCTCAATCAGCAAAACGTTTTTCTTATGTGTGCGATGAATCCATCTATCATGTGCTTAGAGAGAGAGAGTTTTTTTTAAATTTTTTTTTATCTCCAGAGCTTCTTAAACACATTAAAGTTATAAATATTGCTTTTTCTTGGTTTGATAACTTTTACTTGATTTAAAATCACATCTTAGAAAAAAATGGTCGAAAGTTGAGTAATATTATTTTAGTGATCCTTGTCCACATTGTGGAGGACCCCACTGGTGAAAAAATGATCAAAATATTCTTGGGATTTATTTGCACCATCTCAATCCTTTGGTTGGGATGTTTGTAGTTTGTGTGGTTGTAATTGTCCTAAGTTCTCTTATTGTTCCCAAAAAAAGTTTCATCATGCTAACCTTGCTTGCGAGTTTAATAGGAGTAAAGAAGTGGAGGATGCATCAAGATATATTATTATTCTAGATATGGCGAGGCAATTATTAATTCAAAATTTTGAACACTAAAAAGCCATATCAAACATATCAAGCGACTATCCAAGAATCCACTCTTGTCGATAATGTTGAAAAGAGCTACGAAGTTTAAGATTTTGATCAAGTTGAGGAAACAAAGAAAATTGATTGCACGAAAGAGATTTACGAGTTGATAAAAGACACCAAGGAGCAAAATGTATAAGTTAAAAAATATTGCAAGAATGGTGGGAAAGTTACCAATAAAGTGAAGAATTCGATATCTCAATAATGGGTCGTCTTCAATCTTAATTGATCAATAAGCTAGGGATGTAGCTAACATTTAAGATGACACGATCAAAACCTTCAGATAGGCTGTGCAGGCATGCAGCATCCCCCCCCCCCCAAGACCCGTCTGACAAACCCTATAGAACACTAACAAAATTAAAATGACCTCAGTCAGTTATTTTAAGAGTTAGGATACTGATTGACATACAAATAGTCTTAAAAGCTTAGTAACGTCCATTAGGACCTATCTGTAAAGTTTGAAATGAATTGGACATCGTTTGGTAGATTTTGGAAAAAATTTTAGTTTAGATTGTCGGTAAAGATTATAAGAAGTTTCCGAGCTCAATTTGTGTAAATGAGCTTTGATTGGAAATCCAGAAGTATCGTTAGGTTTGTATAGTTATTTGTATCTTTTGTAAACTCTTGGAAGTGTAATTTGAAATCGTTCAAATAATTTTTGCTAAAGATTCGAAGGTTAAGGGTTTGACCTCTTTCTATTTAGCTCGCATCTTGTGTTTTGGGGATCCGAATCGAGATCTATCTTTTCGAATAGGTCGTATGTGAGGTGTATAACCTTCCCTGTTCCGGTCATGGAATAGATGAAATAAATCAACAAATAGATTTTTGTTCAAGAAAGAAATCTTATTGGAACAAAATGAGGTGTATAACTAGTCAGCAAAGTTTGACGTTATTTTGGGTCTCGTAGGGTCCCGTTCGGACACAAAGTTTAGCATCAGCCGATGCTGGTGCATTGCCTGGTATATTACCTGCGGTATCACGCCATGTGATGCTTTATAGCAATTTTTTCTGCTACTCTTCAGCATGACATCGCTCTTGGTTGCGTGATGGCGAAGTGTTTGTGGTATGATAGTGCTGAGGTGGGCGCAAAGGCGCCTGTTTCAGGGTATAAAATGACCCATTCTCGGCCAACATTCATTAATTCAAAGGTTTGCCGAATGGGGTTGGTCTAAGGACTATCTTAAGGTACCAAATATCTCTTAATGTCCAAGTAAGTGTTTCCAATTTCAGGATGTTGTCAGATTTTTGGGTGTGAATTTATGGGATTTAACTTGGGGAAGAAGAGAGTTGGAACCCTAACTTATGAAATTGGGAATCGAGTCAAGTTGGACTCAATTATGTAATCTAATGGCATCATTGGATTCATGGAACTATGAGAAGTCCAAAAATATATTGTTTATCAGCGTTCGGCTGAGCTAGGCCTAGGGGCAATTTTTTAATTTTCTTCCTTCACCGGATAATAGCTAAAATATCCATCATATGAGCACTTATATGTGTGGCTTCTCTTCTTTGGCTTAGAGGAAGGTGGTTCTAAGAAGCGTTGAGAAGAAGAAAATATCGTTCAGTAATCGATTAGGCTCCAGACTAAAGGTAAGTGGTTTCATCGTGTTCTTGAAGGCCTTTGGCCTATATGGATGTCCTACGCACGTATTCTTCATGTGTAAAGCTACCGATGAGGCATACCTGCTATGCTGAAGCATTGTTTATAATTGCCTGCTATGTTTGTAAGTTGTGGTTTGGTGATGTCATGTAAATGGGAGTTTTGTACTCCAGTCTATGAAGTTGTTACGTGTGTTTGTAGCTTGATTGCTTGGTGCTTTTGTATATTATGTTCTGCTCAAAGTAGGTCCATGATTCAGAATGTTTCACCATTGATGTGAATTTCTAGGCTTGATCAAACAGTATTATATAAAGGGCAAGAATTCAATACTGGTGATAATAACCAGTTGGGTTAGATATGTTCTTTGAGTCGAAGAGCCATAAACCTAAAAATTTGACAAGAATCATAGGTTCCAGACTAGTTGCAGTGTCAATTAAAGGAACAACTTATTGCATATGATTATATGTGGTTTTGCAGTTTGGTTATTGTATTTGTAATAGGTTAAGGTGGGGGAGGTTGCACACTACGACACTATGACTTAGGGATCGAGCTATGTGCCACATTAGCCATAGTTAACTGAGGATCGAACTGCATAGTACATTACTATGATTGTACGGGTCGGGCTGTATGCCACATTAATCATAGTTAATTAGGATCGGACTGCACACCACAATACTGTAGGTATTTAGATCGGGTTGTTTTCCACAATCTCATAGTTAATCAGATTGGTTGTGTGTTGAAGGAGTGTGTACGTGTGATCTTGTTATACATTTTAGCTGGTGTATTGCTTGTTTGCTCGGTGTTTTGTTTCAAGGCATGCCAGTTGATTAATATAAGTATGTACAGACGGTTGTAAGGGTCACTTGAGTTGTTTGAATGATATTACCTTTCACTCTGTAGTTACAGTTGGTTACTTGCTTAATTGTTTCTTGTTTCTCCATGACTTTCTTACCTGTTCTGCGATGTAGCTAGCTAGTCCCCCACTTACGGAGTCTTTTCGACTCACTCTCTGCTTGTGTCTTGTCTATTTATTTTATTTCGGCATTTCACTCCATGTTCATAGATGACTCAAAATTGACGAGCGAAGGCCTCATCAGCTGTCAGGGTGAGCCAACTCTTGTCTAGGATGGCCACCAGTTTTACTTTTGTTTTGACATTTACTCCCTTCAGGAAATTTATGTATTCCTTTTCCACTCGTAGATATCTGGTCTGGAGAACCTCTAAACTATGTACTTTGTGTAAGCAACTTTAATTTCTTCTGTACAGCTCTTTATATATATATATATATATATATATATATATATATATGTGTGTGTGTGTGTGTGTATGTGTGCGTGCGCGCGCGCGCGTGCGTGCGCGTGTGTGTGTGCGCCCATGCGTGTGTGTGTATGTACGTTTATGTTTCTCTAACTTGTGTTCCTTATTTAGGTGTTGGTTTTTAGACAAGGGTTCGCCCGACGGGTCTAGGGGAGGATGTCAGGTGCCACACGGCTTAGTCAAAATCAGAGTTGTGCCAAAAATGAATGTAAACTAACTCTAAAGGTGACATAAATAACATATATATAGAGGCTACTAGCAAAGAAGAGCAGCTACTACCCAAAGTACATGGTTTTGAGGTTCTCCATATAAGAAATCTATGAGTACAAAAGAATTATACATCTCCCATTAGGGGCAAAACGAGATTAAAAAGAAGAAAACTAAGGCTGGTGGCCATCATGGACAAAGCTAGTTCACCCCTGACAACTGAAGACGTCTTCGCTCCTCAATCGCGTGTCGCACTTGGTCATGGAGCAAAATTTACCAAACTGAAATAGACAAACAAGAAACATAAGAGAGTGAGTCAAAAGGACTCTTTATATGGGGATAGTAAGCTATCACGAATTATAGATACACTATCTAGGGGGAGAGAGGTTAAGCAAATAAACAGGTAGCAGGCAACAGAGCACATATAACTCAACTAGTAGGTCATAAAGCCATATTTAATGCAGCCACTCATTACACTCATTTACTCGTGTTTTATGGCACGCAACCCAAACCAATTAACTATGATGTTGCGGTGAGCAACTCGGTCCATATGATCATGATGTTGTGGCATGTAACCCGATCTACTTAACTATGGTTACGTTGGCATTAAATCCGATTCGTATAATCATAGTGTTGCAATAGGCAACTCGTCCCTCTTACTCAGACAATAAGCATAGCAAACAACATATAGAATGAACATATGTATGTAAACAAGTGGCACAGAAAACGTGCCCATACAGCAGCTAAAAACGCAAGGAACCTGTATGTAGGACATCAATAAAGCCCAAGGCCGCAAAAAAAATGGATGAAACCACTTACCTCTAGTCTAGAGCTAATCCGGCTACTGAACGATCTCTTTTCCCCTATGAATCCTTTAAGAACTATCTTTCTTTAAGATATGGAAGATTAACCACACATATGAGTGCAAATATAACGCACAACTAGAAATAACATACTTTATTAAGGAGGTTACCACGTTTCCCCTAGGCCTTGCTTAGCCGTATACCTACAAAGTTGTATTTCTAGAGTACTCATAGTATGGTATCAATTATACGATTAGATGACTCTTTCGGGTTCAATTAACCTCAATTAACCAAATTCATAAAGTTGAGGCACCAACTCCTAATGGAATCACATAAGATCGTATGAATTCCATAAGTTTAGACTTTCGATTCACATCAAAAGAAGGTTAGAATTGCTTGCCTGAATGTTTGAGATGCTTTGGTATCTTTGAATAGCCTTGGAACCGGTCCATATGCTCAATTTTTGTATGAAATATGAGTTTTGCTAACTCGTGGGGCCAATTTATACCACGACTCAGCGCTTTCGCACTAGTGCAGTCGCTATCGCGACATTTGCTCAACGCTTTCGCACTGAGACGTGTGCATTTGCGCAGAATGAGCTGATTGCTCATAACTGTCGCGCCCAAGATGGCACTATCATGGTGGCTTGGCCCAGCAGCCTGACAACTTAGGTTGTGCTATATTTTGTGTCTGAATAGGACCCTACGCTGCTGGGAATCCCCCCCCCCCCCCCCCAATTTTGCACTCAAGTTCTAAAATAAATTTATGACTTGCTCGCAAACTCAGATCATACAATTGATCTTTGATACTCGAGACAAGGGTTACTTGGGTAGAGAGAAAACTACTACTTACGGAATATAAGCTAAACCATCTGAATGACCTCAGATTTCACTTTTGAAATTTGCATATATTACAAATAACCATACAAACCTAATGACTCTTTCGGATTTTAAAAGATAACTCATTTACTCAAAATGAGCTCAAAAACCATAATGCTGCTTTACCAGCACTAAAAAACGAAAACGTCTTCCAAGACCTACCAAATGAGGTTTGATTCAACTCAAAATTTCTTGGAAGTTCCTCATAGACCTTACAGAGCTTTTAAGATTGTCTAGTTGCAAAGAGTCCAAACTCCTCAAACAATTGATCGGGGTCCTTTCATTCTTCTCTAGTTAGACTCTCGATTGCCTCAAATGAGCTAGAGTCTTTTCTTAGCAGAGTACTTATGCTTAACACGAAGAACACTCTCAACAAGCCCTTAACCATAGTCAAGAAACGTCATAACACTATCACCTAATTATAAATAGGTCATGACTCTTTAGCTTATAGATCGAGATTACTCCTGGATCATCAAAAGATAAGAATACTTCTCCCGCCTACTCAACTCGAGCTCCCAGATGTCCTCCTTGAGAGGATGATTATGCAATTGCACCTTTACCACTGGAATTCCTTTGAACAAAACTCTTGGATATCTTTTCCATAATAGAGCTGAATTTTCCTCACAAGCTAGATTTATTTTTTAGCTATGCCGGATCTGATTCGATAACTAGAGGTGGACTACCGATTACATTTCTAAAGAAAAAAAATTTGAAGCAGTGGATGAACTGGCATTGATTCAAATAGATCAGTTTGATAAACCACATTACTGGTATGCTCCACTATCTTAAAAGGACTGATGAACTTGGGACTTAATTTCCCTTTCTTCCCGAACTTCTTTACTTTACCCAGCTTTGGTGATGCTCTCTAGAATACAATTAGCATCTAAGTTTGAAGGAAGATCCTCAACCTTGAGTATACCATGAAACCTATTAAACATAATAATTCTCCAGATGTCCACCCTCAATCCGATTAACTAAGAAGAATAAACCATAATATGAGCTGAACTCGACTCGGGCTTGAGCTACCAAATTTTCTCTTGAGTTTCTAAGGGACTACAACTCTCGAGTCTACGGCCTCCAAACCTTCAAAAGAAGTACTACTGCCGCTAACTCCAATTCACGAGTCTGATAGTTCTTTTCATTTACCTTTAGCTACCTAGAAGCATAAATGATACCCCTACCGTGCCACATCAACAGACATTACAGGACAATATAAGAAGCATCGCAAGTGACAATGAACTCACAAGTGCATAATGGAATAGGTGACACTGGTGCTGACGTTAGTAATAATTTGAGTTTCTGAAAGTTCGCCTCTCACTTGTCTGACTATTGGAACTAGACTACTTCCTGTGTCAAGAAAGTTAGAAGAGTTGTGATGGAAGAGAATTCTCCCACAAGTCATTAATGGTACCCAAACTTCGGATCGATCCTTACAAAAAAACTGCAACTACTCCCTCAATCATTCCAAATCTGTCGGCGCCAAGCAACAATGATGAATAAATATCTACTGGGTCCTTGGCACAACATTAATGCAAAACCCAATCATCCAATCAGGTAGAAGGCCTGACCAATGATCAGAGGATACATCAGGAATTCCCCTTGCAGCAGAGATAGATTCAAGGGAAGAGATTATCACGCTAGTATCAAGAAGAAAAGCCCCTCTACCATAATGAAATCTTCGGTAGAATTGATATCGCAGAAGAATCACGATGACACATTCGAATATGTGGATCCTATATCAATTAAAGAATAAGAATCACATCCACATATAAAGTAAAAGACAATTACCTACGTCCACTACATCGGATGCCTCAGCATCTTGTTTGACTGGCGGTGCATAGAACTCCCTTTGCATTGGAGCTGAGCCGCTACTCTGATAATCATCCCTAGAAGGACCACTACCACAACGCTCTCGGATTTGCTTGATGGTGCCGCACCCTTAGTTGACTGAGATCCAAACAAAGTGCCCTGAGGTTGTATAGAGACCTGGTGGAAAGGGAAAAGATGATTGTCTCCCTGTCGAAGTAAGGGACAATTCCTTCTAAGATGACTAGATTCATGACTATGGAAGCATCTTTTGGCTAGAAATGGGTGCAGATTAAATTACTGATAAATATAGGGAGGAGACTGATGCTGATCTTGTCGAGACGCACTAGCGCATTCTAAGAACCATGCACCAAAGGTTGAGCTAACCTGATAGGTGACCTCTCCTGATAATGATAACTCATACTTCCAGATGGGGTAGTGGGATGCCCCTAGAATTAAGAGGATTCATACTCTCTCTTGTAGACTTTTCCTGCTCTAGGTTCTTATAAAATTCATACATGTGAGCGAAGTCCACTGCCACATCAAATGAAGTTCCAACCTTGATCTCACGAGCCATGATAGACCTCAACGAATGAGAGAGGCCATTAATGAATCTCCTAACTCGCTCTGACGGCTCATGAACCGTGTCTGGAGCATAATGGGACATATTCGAAAATTGGATCTCATAATCTGACACAAGGCAATATCTTTTCAGGTAATAAGGAGAGATATACCATACAATGCTATTGTAAGGCGGCCCTGGGTAGATAGGATGCGTGTGGTTTGGTCCACCTTACAACCAAAGGTGAAATATCCTATTGAATGAGGGATAACATAGATTCATGGAGAGCAGCAAAGAAATGCTACACACGGGCTATCTCAAGAGCACCCAAAGAAAGTGAGAAGGAAGGGTAGAGTCCTCGAAAAGCAGCAGAAGATCGCTAAGCATCAACGTCATCGTCACACAAACTTCGATGCTTGAAGGATGATGGAGAAAGGATGGGAAAGCTAGCAATTTTTGGGACACGTCTCGTAGTTTTTGCTTTACTCTAGTTTATTTTTGAGACTTTCTATTTTTCTTTGCAATAAGTTTACAGGTTCAACACCCCCTTCTTATAATGTTATGGGCCCACTGCCTCTTTTCATATTTGGACTCTGCATCCCCATTTAATAAAGCATCTATTTAAATTTTAGCAAGTTTTTGTGATCATCTTAATCCCGTTAGAATTAGTCTTGGGTTATATCTTAAGTTGCAGTCATTAACTCAACTAAACTGAACAATTCTAGTCAACTCTCCAGGCTACAACGTACATGAAATCATAACTTTAACACTTCAACCTATTTAGGAGGGAAACTGTCATGTCCACACTACTGAAAAGACTTACGCACTCGAGTCGATAAGTGAAGACGTCCTATATGGGTGCAAAAATGCCATTTTTAAAACGACGGGCTAAATATGCCCCTTAGCGGGCGCAAGCTAGGCCTTTGTAAAAGGACATCCTTCACGGGCGCGAAAAACACCTTCGGTAGGTAAACATATAAAGACATTCTCCCATGGGCGCAAATCATTTTCATCAAACAAAATAAGCGATGCCCTTTTATAGGCATAATTATGCTTCCGTCAGGCAACAAGTTCAAATAACATGCACAAGTATAAGGGCTCTTGTAAAAATAGAAGCCTATGCTTTGTGCGGAACGTTCGTTTTGATAAACGAATGAACGAAAAGAGACAAATCATGCAAATAGATCAAAACTAAAAGAAAAATTCAAAAAATGGAATTTCCATTGAACAGGAATGATGATAATTGTTTCCAACTAATTCCGGTTAGGAGGGGGATATGCTTCTGAAGCGGCATTCTTGGACATCTTGGCCTCTTCACCAGCTTGGCCCTCAGGAAGGACGTTACCATCATCACTAAGATAAGCATCCTCTAAAACCTCTTCAGCATCATAGACCAATAGAGTATATATGCTGCAACCACCAAAGCATGCAGCCTCTCGATCTTAACTACCAAGTTAAGGTTAGAAATGTCACGTACCTTCTGAAAAGTGGCAAGTACCGCAGCCAAAGTCGTTCGGTTAAGTCTGACTCCTTGCTTTTCTGTAACGGAGGGAAGCTAGTCACAAAAAGTATTGCGGATCCACTCAAGAGACGAGACTTTGTTTCGTAATCGCTCGTTTTCATCCTACAAATGCTGAGCACTACATCAAAACTCCACCTTATCCTCGGCAGATAAAACACGCTGATCTAGGTCCCTCAAGGAGGCCTCCAAATGAACAGTTTTGGCCCTGGCCACAGCCTTGTAACCTCTTTCTCCTGGAGGGATACATTGAGCCCTTAAACTTGTTCACTATGTTTTTGGATCAATTCCTCAGTCGCTTTTCCAGCTTTTTCTTTTGAAGCAAGTTCAGACAAACATCGACTTATAAGGTCTTCTTCAGGCTTTTCAATTGTTGGACCTCCTCAGCTAATGGGTGCAGGCTCATTATGGTGGCCTCAAAAACATCATTTTCCTCTTGGAGGAGTCTCTCCTCCTCCCCACGCAGGTCAAAATGGTGTTGAGCCTCCAAAGAAGAAATTAACCCTTGTGGAAATACGGGAGAAAATATGAGTAAATGGAATAAGAGTGATTAGAACTGTTAAGGAGAAGCATGAAAGATGAGATGCTCACCATTATCGAAAGGTCAGAAAAAATTAACCAGCAGCTCTCGAGAGTTGAAATCAGCAAAGTTTCGGTACTCAGCCAGTCTAACTTGGCCCCCAAGACCTTCAACAATGATGCCAGGGTACTGAAACACACATACGACTTCGGGGATAGATATTGCAATTTTGTGAGCATCCACGCATATGGATTCCTCAGCAGCTACTGAACCAGCATTTGCCTCAATGGCTTCATGATCAACGGTTGGAATGCTGGACTCAACCACTTCCTTCCTAAGGTAATGCTAGAATAGGGGACTGGGTGGTATAGGAGTCTGGTCTGCAGGGGCAGGAGTTTGGTCTGTCGGGAGGGACGAACAATTAGCAAGTAAAAATTTTGATATATGGAATACATCTATTAAGAAAATGCGGCCAACCTACAGGAGGAATGAATGTATCAACATCGACATTGTCTTCACCAACATCTTCTACTACCTCAGAGCTCTTCTTATTAACATGCCTCCGCCTTTGCGAAATGGGGGTGGAAGAAAGAGTATTAGAACGGCAAGAAGGTGCGGCTGCAGAATGAGATCAGGTGGCCGACGACTCGGTCACTCGTGGGACTTCAGCGCCACGAAGAATAGGAGCAAGAGCATTGAAGGCGACCCTTTAAGGCCCACAAGCTCTCCTCTTCTTCGAGAATCAGGAACTACTGGGCTACTCAGTGATTCTCTCAGGAGCAACTAACAAATCAGGCAACTCTTTCACATATTGTTCAACAATCTTGATCTCCAAAAGAACAGGCAAAGCGCCATTACGGGGGAGGCCTGAGTGAGCAATGAGATATCAGACAATAGAATCGAAGTAGTTGATAATTACAAAAGCAGTGAAACGTACCATGATCAATTTTCTCGCCATTACTTAATAGCCGCCACAGCTCTAAACTTCTTCATAGTGGAAGGTTGGTTGTAAAAAAACTTCTATCCTATTCAACTATTTAGTTACAAGAGTAGGAAGAATGACTCCTGCAGCACTGCGAGAATCAAGAATGATTAATGAATTGCTTATTAGCAAGCATGCGTTAAGAAGTAAAATTACGGAGGCGATTTACACTTTTTGTTGAAGACTTCTGGGAAGGGAACATACAAGATTAAATTGTTGGTTTAAAAGGCAACATAGAGGTAACACCATCCGAAGTCGCTGGCGTCTTCACTATTAGAGACAATGGCTTTCGTACCCCACCTTTTGAAGTTTAGAATACCTGATTTCATTAACCGAGAGAGTAGAAGGCGTGAAGATGCTAAAAAGTGAATTGAAATCCGGCCTAGGTGGCCCAGTGCTCTAGGATGGATATTAGACGCTAACTTGACCCAAGCAGATTTTATATAGACTTCACTCTTCAACAATGAGGTGCACAGGAAGCCCCAGCCTTACAGTGAAAAGTGATGTATGAACGATGGAATAACCTTCACAGTGGCCGGATATCCTTTCCTTTATGGTTGGGAACATAATTTTGACGTCCGAGCCCCTACCACAGTCAAGTCTAACCCGTTGAAGGCCTCTTGCTAGTATGGCGTAGGTATAAGCTTCAACGATTAGGTTGTTAGTTCTCTCTTAGTTTTAGGTGTGCAAAACCAGTTTGCCACTATTATCAAAATTAGGTTTCACGGGAAAATAATCCTGAGCCTAGAAGTTGTTGGGAAGGAAGTTTGGAACATTAGCCATTGCAAGAAAATGAGATTTGAGGAAGACGGGGCAACCTGTTAGAAATGGTACAAGTGAAAGGGCTATGGAAAATGAGGATGAATGTAAGGATTGACATTATGGAAATTTATATATATATAGAGAGAGAGAGAGAGTGAGAGAGAGAGAAAATAGAAAGAGAGAGAGAGAGAAAGAGAGAGAGAGAGCACAAAGGAACTTTGAGAGCCGAGCGCATTAATTAGGAGACATGGGAATATAGTGATTATTGTAGAAGTGGGATGTCAAGCTAATGACGGGATATGGCGGATGTACAATATTGTTGGGAAAATGTAGGTGCAACTCAACACTCAGAAGACACCACGTAGGTGTAGTTGAGTATGATCTAATGTGCGCAAAAGATAGGGCATCCGGGGCGTGAACTGCACCTGTTCTGGTCTTTTCGCCTCCTTTCACACATCTTTTCAATTCCTGACTGCTTACGACAACACTCAAAAAGTAGGGAACCGGTTGCGTGAGTAAAAATATACCACCTACCATTATGGGAAAACGAGGCAGTCTGGCAAGGATTAAACTTTCCACACAAGATAACGGGTGGTTGGGGAAAACACATGTTGCATTAGCCATGGCCGCTAATCTGGCACGGGCCTAGAATCGAAGGGCGCATACCTAGTCGCTTTGTAAATCTTAGTCTCCTAGTTAGGTTTTACCTCGTATAATAGTCTCTTGTAATGGGCACAAAGGCCTATAGAGTTAGTACTTTATCATAATTATTATTGGGGTAAACCTAATTCTATATATACCCCTCTCCCTCAATGTAATTTATCATCGAGATTGACTAGAATCCTCTCTTATTCAAGGAATTCAAATCCTACTTTCTTGCTTTTATTCTTTTTGTTATTTGACATGCCCATAAAGGGAAGGGGTCACATATACCCTCTGAGTACAATCCCAAATTTAGTTAGAGTAGTTCAAATTGCTTGGTTAGAGAGAGAATCCAAAGATTTAAAGTGTCTAATGATCAAAATCTATAACTAAGAGCAATAAATCACTAAGTGTTAAACGATGAATAAAGAGACTGTAATCCTAATTGCCTTCTAATCCTCTAACTAAATGAGTCTAGTTTTATGCCTTATCACACTATGGGTTACCCAATGGATCTTGCTCACATATACTCGATTCACCCCTTTCGGTAATGAATCAAGACAAAAAAGTTTTTCCCTTTCGATACTAAGATTTGTTGCTTTAAGTGATAGCAACTCATCCCAAGTTGGATATTCCCCTTTTGGTGTTCAACTCGTTACCCTAGGATAAATGTGGCACACTTACCCTTGGTACCCTGTCACTACATTTTACATTCCTAGAATTACTTTTTCGGTGTAAATCTAGTACAATAGGACTCAACATAAGTTGTACACCTCAAATTGTAATAATTGATTCAAAAGTAATGAATTGGGGGTATTCCCAATTATTTTAAAGCTTATTATACTAGACCCATTAAATTATTAGATTAGTGTTTGATTAGTGTGTGGGCAAAAATATGCCACATATTGTTGACGCCTAATTTTGTCCCTCTTATTTTTCAAAATCAACCATTCTTCAATTTTACAAACGCTTGTGTATCCAGTCCTACCTCGTCTATTATCTTCAAATTATCTTCTCATATTGGCCTGGCAACTGAGGCCATTTTCAAAAGCATCGTCTCAAACCATAGCTATTTCTTACAATTACTTCTATTTCGACAAAATTATCCAAAATTGTTTTAAAGCCTCAAAATTACAATTTTACTGTATTTTAGCCTTCATAAAATTTTAAAATTAATTCGTTAATTTTCCTATATTTTTTAGTCCATTTTACACTATTTTTATACCTATCTATGCCCATTTATACACCAAATATACAGTTTATATACATAAATACATATATACACGTGCATACACACAACCCTACACATCAGCCATTTTTTTACACGTCATTCACCTACATGGATTAATCTTGGCCATTCACGATACTGATCCAACGGCTAAGATATAATTTTTCTATTTTAATTATACAACCCCCAAACCCTAAAAACTATTCCCATTTCCCCTCATCGCTCTACCGCGGCTCCCCTCTCTCCCTTTGGCGATTCAAATCGCCACCCCTTTCCGGTCACTTTTTCGGCCATTTTAACCAGTGAAATTTGGGGAAAATGACACCATTGTATTCCCCTCACTGTCCGCTACACAACCTTGGTGCTATTTGGGAGGTGTTTCGACGGAGGTCAAATTTGACTTCTCGTAGACGTGAGTTTCTGTCATCGGAGAAGGTACACCAGTGACTGTTTTTGCTAAAATAACAATGCACCATCGTGAAGAAAGGGAAAAAACTTACGCATGACCGGAGTCGGGTCACTTCGAACCCGATTCCAAACCTAAAATGGGTAATCTTCTTTCTTCTTTTTGAAGTTTTGGGTTTATGTGAATTCATGTCTAGCTTTTCTATATCTCATAATTATCAACGTTTCATGTGTTATTTTCCGATTAACTAGTGAAAATCCATGTGTTTATGGTTCTTGTTAATTTATCGATTGAAGCTAAGCATTTTCGTGAAATCTCACATGTCTATGTAAATATGCTCATCGTTTAGGCCTTAGGCCATCTCTGTTAATTTCTAAATGAAAATCAGGGGCAATGCATAAACTGTCTATGTTCATTTTTTTTGTTGCAATGAATTCGACTTGCTACTCTGTCAAAGTGCATAATCTCTTGGTTACGTTTAAAATTTTGAAGAATGGCCTAATTTACTTGTTTAAGAAAATCTAAGTTTGTTAGAGGAAAATCTCTGATTGATACATGAATGGAATTTGATTCTGGCAATTTACGTGATATCAATTAGGGTATTTTCAGAATTTGTTTGAATTATTATTGAGCCTAAATCATGTTTAGACACTGATTGTTGAACCTAGACTTGGTTAAGTTCAGTGACGGGGAACCATATTTGGTTTGGGATTTGTTAGGCCTTAAATCTGGGAGTTTGATTGAGTTATACTTAGAAAATACCTAAGAGTGTCCCCTTTATTCATGGAAGGCAATATTCCATTGCCTTATGGGTTTGACCGTTTGAATCTTGAATCTCCACCCCTTACACCTATATAAACCTAACCCTAGACATAAGTTGGGACACGGGATATTGAACAATACTCTCTCCTCACACAGAGTTCTCTGATATCAACCCTGGTTCACTCACTACACTCACAAAGAAGCTTTGCAACACTCTTCACCTATAGAAACATCTAGCACCCACTTTACTCTCTTTTGATTGTCTTTCAACATCACTGGAAGACTCTTGCTTTGCTTATTTTTTTGGTTTGACTGTCTACAAGTGTTAAACGTTACTCATAACTCTGTTTGTTTGCTTTCACACCACTGAAGGTATTCCTCATCTCTTTCTCCTTCTTCTTGACTGCATGTTGCCTTTAGTTTAGAAACTGATCTTCTAGTCCTGTTTGTCCTGGTTTGAAACTTTTTGTGTGATTATCTCTTGTGCTCTGTGTATACTTGTTGAGAGGCTGTACATTTGCTCTTGTTAGTTCCTGTTCAGGGCTTCCCTTTTGCCTTTTGTGCTAATTCATTCATGCAGGAACTGTGAGGGTATCCCTAAGGGTATCCCAAGGTTTATTACAGGTTTTGGCCCTTACTCAGACCCCAGTAAGGGGATTCTGGTTGTCTGCAGGTATCCAGGCCATGTCAACCTGGTTTTTTATTCTTAAACTTAGACTATTGATCCAGATGTTGGCTGCATTATACAATGTTCACTTAGGGGCAAGACTGGAAGCCCTGACAATGCTTAGAATGACTCATCTCTTACCTGATGAACCATACCCCCTAGAAACTGCCCCCTTTTGTGTATCTTCGTTAGGTTTCCTGTTTGTGTTTGCTTTAAAACAAGGCACACAGTTGCTAAACTGTGAGAAAAGGGCTACACAGGGGCCCCTCTCTCTCCCTTACCTCATTATGTGCTGCATCATCCAAGCTTAGGATATTTTCCCTTTGAGAATTTGAGTAGCACTACCAATCATAGCACATCTTCAAAACTGCATGCTTCTTAAACGATAATACTACTAATCATAATGTGTATGACAGGTTTTAATTGCTTGAAAATATGTTTTACGATGATCAGACTGGAACTTTATCTTGAAACTGAAATTATTTGTGAAAAGTATTAAATCTGGTCTTGTTATGCTAAAATAAAACTGTTTCCGTTTGCACAAATGATCCAGGCCCAGTAACCCTTTTAAATATGGCCTGTGTATGTATAAAAATGGTTTTTGACAGCTCTAACACTCTTATACACTAATCTAATAGTGTATAAGGGTTTATAAAGCTTTGGGGTCACTTGTACACTTTGAAAGGTTTTTCTAAAGATATAACTATCACTTAGACCATACATTTGCATGTCTAATACATATTCGCATACTATTATGTGCGCCAGCCCCCTTATCTGCATCTATGTGCTTTTTTCGTGACCCGCTTTAAAAACAGCCCGATTTCCTATATATATCTTCCAAAATTTGACCCCTACACAAAGAGGGCCCATTAAGATTTGGGCTCGACAATTAATGACGAGTCCCACAGACCCTAAATGAACCAACATTTTGTCTTAAAACAAAATTCCTTTTGTCCTTTGGCTAAATCTTAAATTATTTGCAAAATAGACTATTTACGCAAATATCCTTCTCAAAATGTGTTAATTATATATGTAGGTTGATATCTATTATACCCTTTGTTTACAATAAGGCTTTTGACATTAAGGGCCATGGATGCGATTAGGCTTAAACATAGGTCGGATAAGAAAGTTATTTGTATGTGTGTATAAGCATGATATTCCTTTGATTAAAACCTCCAAGTTAGTATGTACGATAATATACACTGTTCACATCCCAAAATTAAGACCCGGACGGTAATCACTTTTTGTGGGGCTCAGGGAAGTGCCTAATACCTTCTTGCCTGAGTCACTTGGACTTCTTACCCATATAGAATCTCTGAAACGGACTAGTTAGCCCTTTTGAACTTGACTGTAGACATTAGGTGACCTACTACGCCTTAGAAATTATATTAGGTGGCGACTCCAACATCTAAACTCAAACGAGTTATCCAGTCAAATCCGAAACCCGACTCGCCTCGAGTTGAGTCCAAAATCGGGTATGACAGAATGGCGATTCCGCTGGGGATACTAAAAGTCCTAACCACAATGAGTCTTTATTTTTTGGATTTATTTAATTATTATCTTGTTATTCTTTATTATTATTGTTGTACTAACTTGGTTTCCTTTTTTGTTTTTTTTTCTTTTACTTTATTTATTTATTGTATTATTTATGTGAAATTTTGCATACTCCATTCATACTCCCCCACTCCTAGGAAACAACACTTCACACACATAAGGCAATTACGTGGATCCCACGGTCGCTGCACCACCAAAACACCTTTTAGGAAGGATATGTTGGAATATAGTTGGTCCGTGGGACAACCAACAATTTCAAATGATCCTACTCCTTGGCCGTCCACCTTGGGGAACCGTGTCTAGAATCACACCACTCTTCTATTGTAATGAGCATGCATTATGCCATAGGAGGGGCTCCCCATGAGCCGACTAGTTCTCAACTTATCCAAACTACCTAAACGGGTTTTCTGACCCCCAAAGGGACATTTGGACATGATTATGTTCATTTGAGAGAAAAGAAAAGAAGAAAAAAAGTGAGACGAGAATGAAAACGCATTTTGACTTGTTCAATTATTCTCAAAAGGGGACAGGGTTTTAAATTTTATTTCTTCTTTATTTTTAGGTCACAATGAATCAAAAGTTTCATCATTTTGGAATGACTATGGCAGCACCCCCTTTGTTAACTGGTTGGTGACACAACGTGTCACTAGGAGAGCAAACCGAAGTACGTCAACACTTGGGCCATTTGGTTTCCCTGTTAGAAATGGAACCATGTAGGGAGATGATCGAAGCAGTAGTGTCGTTTTAGGATGAAGAATTGAACATGTTTAGATTTGGGGACATTGAATTAACACCTTTGCTGGAAGAAATAGGGGGTTTTGTGTCACACTCGGGGTTAGACAAATATTGTTGGCAAGGGGTCGCATTAGCACCTAGTGTCCCCACAGCTAACGAGTTTTGTAAGAAGTTAGGGATGGTAGCAAGTATGGACGTGGGATTTTTACAACAAAAGAAGATCCCCTTTTCCTTTTTTTACACTCGGTTTGGACATTTGAGGGCATATGATAGTCATAAGAAGGAGTTTGAGTCCTATGGTGATTGGAGGAAGGCTTGACCACTTTCATTTGCTATTGGTTTCCTGGGAGTGATGGTTTTTCCCGAGAGTTCAAGTCACGACATATGTTCAAGACTTGTCATGGTTACCAATGCAGTGTTCAACTGAATTGATGGTTATCGTTATACCATAGTTCCTATGATAGTAGCAGACATTTATCGAGCTCTGGGGTGTTGCAAGAGAGGAGCGAGATACTTCCAAGAGTGTAATCTTTTACTACAAGCATGGTTCAAGGAACATTTAGAAAAAGCAAGAGGCGCACAAGCATTGTCCAAACCAACTGGTTGCAACTACTTAATTGGGGAATGGTATGGGCTTCCAAAACTCAAACAGCCAAGCAACACAGAGAAGTGGGTAAAATTGTTTGAAGACATGAAGGAGGACTCAATCTAGTGGTTGTTCACTTGGTTTCCTTCATCAGATTTCATCATTAGTTCTGAGAAGGCATTCTTTGTGATACTTATGGGGTTAAGAGGCCTCCAACCCTATCAACCACTAAGAGTAATGAGGCAAGCAGGAAGGAAGCAAATTGTACCACTGATATCGAACACGAAAGATTATCAGTTTGACTACACTGAAGATTTTGTTCCAAGGGTCAAGCTCTAGCATAAAAGGAAGTGTGGTAGTTGGGCCAAGTCGTGGAAATAACAAAAGAGATCGTGAGGTAGAGGCTCAAATTCGGTATCGAGAGTCCATATTGAAAGCAGTCAAGATGGATAAGGAAAACAAAGAAAAGATCGAAGTGTGCAAGAAGCGTACATTAGAACTAGAGGAAAGATAGAGGCATTGGAGGCAAAGCTTGAGCAATGGAATTCAGAATGCGCAGAGGTAGACATCTTACACTTGGTAGCAGCCAAAGGATATTTAATCAAAGCCATGGAAGAAGTCAAAGAGATTACACGAGAAGCAAAGAAGGGCAAGATGGAAAAGAAGTGTGCTGCCTAGTCATAGTGTCTTTTTCATTTCTTTTTCTCTTTACCTTTTCAAAAGTTATCATGTACTGATTTTAAAATTTTGGGGAAATAATGAGAAGAATTGGCTACAAAATGCGTATTCATTTTCTTTACAAAATGACAAACCTAGGAAGGCTATACGTCCTTGGCACGTAATAGTCCATTAGTAAACATACGCCAAATGTCAAAAAGGGTTCTTTTCAATCCAAAAAATGACAAATTGCATCTTTGCATTGATTCGAAGAAACGTTTGCACAAAAACATTGATTGTCTTTTTATACATGATCAAAACTATAAGAATGTTTTGGTCTTTACCTTTTCTTGTTTTGTTACAGACTATGGCCGCAAAGGGTACTCTCCAATTTGAGATCATTTCCCAACCTCCTTACCTGATCAGACTTTTTTGGGAGGATTTGGCCATTGTCAGCAAAGCTCATGTTCAAATGATGTTAGGGGAATTGATAGCCCTCAAGAACTACACTACCGTGACTGGTTTGGTTGAAGCAGCTACGCATTTCTGGGACTACAAAAGGGCTGTGTTTTACTTCAATGGTTTTGAGTTGGCAAAGATGTTGGAAGAATTTTGAGGACTAGCAGGGTTAGAGCCTGGACCCGAGACCATGATTTATCCCCGAGACATGGAGCCTAAGGAGTTCATTAAATTGTTGGGAGCCCCTTATGATCCATACGTTGAGGGAGTGCAAGATGGGAAAGTCACGTTGGAATACCTGCACTCTAGGTTTGGAGATCCGACACTTAGACACGAATGGAATGGGGCATGGGAGATTCAAGATTGGGAGTGGACTGAAGCCAATGCTTTCATCATTTTTTTTCTGGGGAGCATGGTCTTTCCCGAGAAAGGAGGCAAGATCGACATAAGGCTAGGGAGAGTAGCAGGGGGGCTGCGAAAAGAAGCTTTCAAACGTCAAGTTGCAATTTAGGAGGGGAGGAGACTTTTTCGAAGGTTGCAATTTATTGCTGGAAATTCTGTTGATAGAGCATTTGCACAGTGTCACCGCAAGTCCGGTGGCACCAAAACCATCTTGGAATGGAGGGATCCGTTCACATAGCACTCATATGGCTGGAATAGTGGCATGGGAATAATTCGCAAACATGTAAGGTTGGTACGCAAAGCTTGAGGAATTGCAAGAGGTACAATGGGTGATTGAACATTGTGCTGGCTTCGTTGTCTCCATACAAGGTCAAGACAGCACTTTCCTGACATTGATTGGATTCCGAGGAACTCATCACTATGTTCGTCTAAGGATCCTTCGGCAAGTGGGCATGACACAACAAACTCCGCAGTTAACTGAAGGAAGAAGTTTCAATGTGGACAGAAAGGGCATCGAGCATCCGATGGTCCTTACCATACTAACAATGTGGGAGAAAAGACTTACTATGCAATTTTGCCGTGGTCGTGACAGTAGGGTGAACCCCACAGCTACCCTGACTTACCCTCGATGGCTCGACGAAGATAAGGCAAAGTATCGATCCAAGAATACACTAAAAAGGAAAGCCAAAGCTCCAAATGCTGCTGAAAAATACAAGAAGCTGAAACAAGAGTTTAGCCAAAGGAAGAAGGAGTTAAGGATGACACAAGAAAGGGAGATGAGGAGACAATAAAAAGATAAAATCAAAGGGGACGAACTCAAGTATTAGACCGGCAAGGTCATGACTGCAAGGCAAGCTGCTGGGAATTTGCAAGATTTGCTCAAAGGATGGGGAAAGTATTTTAAGACAGTGTCGTTGGAAGAAAAGGAAGCAAGAGGATTGGAAACGAGTTCCTTGAAAACGCTCTGGGTGACATGGAGGCGGGGAAAGACCTGCTGGAAACATTTGCTGATCCTCCAGTCATTAGTCGGGCTCACAAACCCAAGGAGAAAGCCAAAGAGGAGAAGGATGACGCTGAAGCTGATGTTTGAACCTGAAGTCTCTTTGCTTGGCGCCTAGTCTAGTCGTATCGAGTCAAGTTGTCTTCTCCTTTCCTTATTTGTCGTTTTTATATTAAATCGAGTCATTAGTGGTTGTAATAAAGCCAAGCAAAATAATAAAATTTTGTTTTTTTTTTTTGGGTTTTTAGACTAGTGATGATCATGTTTATTCAAATGAAATGATGTGTTTTGGTGCAAACTTTACTTCGAATCCGCGATAGGCCCACCTCTGGCACAAAAGAGGTCCCATGCATGATAGGACGCGATTTTATTCAAACTAATGTATACTCACATTTCTTTTTCTTGTTTTTGATGTATTTAAAGGTTCCGAAGTCCGTGAAAAGTCTGGTTTGTGCATTTTGGCCGCGCCGCAATACCGGTTGAGGTCCAAAGGATCAATCCCAACACCTCCCCCTTTACCTACAAGGACAAGGACGAGATGAAACATCTTGGCTGAGTTCGACAAAGTTGGAAATGGAACTTACGAGAAACAAGGCATGGTCGCCTATGAAAGCTACACTAAATTGGAACAAAGGCTGCTTGATTTGGAGAACAGGATCCCTCTAGCCCGTACTGATGAGGTCACTGAGCCAAACCAAACTGCTCGCCCTCATGGAAAAGATCCACTTTACCCTGAAAGAGACATTCTTTACTCTACTCACACCGCACCATTAAAAGCACCACAAAACAACTTACCCTCCTTCACCGTTGAAACCAAAACCATCGCATCACCCACCAAAGATCATGAGATGTACGCATGGACTAAGGAAGACCCAGACAGCACCAAAGAGCAAGTCCAATGGTTGGTTGAGAAGTTCAAACAACTCCAAGATACTAAGGGAACCCGAGGGTTAGCTTATGAGGACCTCTATTTGTATCCTGACCTGAAGTTACCCGAAGGTTACAAGACACTCAAATTCAACATGTTCGTTGGCAGTGGAGACCCGATGGCTCACTTAACATCTTACTGTGACAAGCTGATTGGGGTTGTACATGATGAAAAGATTCGCATGCAGCTGTTCAACCGCAGTCTGACTGGCGATGTGCTAGTATGGTACTCTAAGCAACAAACTAAGAAGTGGACGAGTTGGAAAGCAATGGCTGGAAACTTTTTTGATAGTTTTGGGCATAACACTGACGCTATACCCGATCGGTTTTACTTAGAGAAGCTGAAGAAGAAACCCACTAAGACTTATAGAGAGTTTGCAACTAGGTGGAGGGCTGAAGCTGCCAAAGTCCAGCCCCCCATGGAAGATGCTGAGATAGTGAAAACATTCATCCGCATTTAAGAGGATGTCTATTTCGACAAGATCCTGAATTTGCAAGACAAGAAATTTAGAGAATTGATCAAGATTGGTGACATGGTCGAAGATGGACTCAAAAATGTAAGGATCATTAGCATGGCTGCATTACAAGCCGCTAACAAAGCCCTACAAGCTGGCAGCACTGCCACCTCGAGAAAGAAGATGGTTGATGTTTCCTTCGTGGCCGCATCACTTGACCACTCCCCCACTCACAACCATTACTACCAAACACGTCCTCCCTCCTACCCATACATACCACCCACATCCACCTACCCAGTCTATAACACCCAGCCCATGTACTAAAACCCACTACCGCAAAGACCGACATACCTACAAAACCCTAATTACAAAAAATACCAACACTTACTCACCAAGGCCTCACGCCAATAATAACCCAAGACTCAAAAAGAACTACACCCCACTGGCTGAATCTCGTACTCAGTTGTTCGAGAGACTCAAGGCAGTCGGTCACATACAACCCGTGCCATTCAAAATGCCTGATAGGATGACACCCTACTTTGATCAAACCAAAAGTTATTCCTATCACTCTGGAGGACCTGGTCACGACACTGAAAAGTGCTACGCCTTGAGGGACAAGATACAAGACTTGATCGACCAAAAGGTGATATATCTGAAGACTCCAAACGTGCACAACATTCCTCTGCCTAATCATGGAGACAATAGGGTGAACCTGATCGAATTGGATGAGGAGTGCAACTTAGAAGGGACCATTCTTAAGGCGAAAGAAAATGCACCAGCGACCGCTTCAGTTGCTCAAGCCGCTACAGCACCGGAGCCCATTGAGGTAGAAGTGGCTCCCAAATTCTATGTCGATATGGTTCCCCCATATAGTGACAAGGCGGTACCATGGGATTATGAAAGGGAGAAGAAGAACAAGGCTGTGGCGGAAACTTTTTCCGCACAACGAATGACTAGAAGTGGGAGGATCTACACTCCCGAGCATCTTATCCAAGATAGATGAGTCATTAGCGAGGAAGAGTCCGAGGGACTGTGGAAGAAAATACAAGCAAATGAGTATTCCGTAGTGGAGCACTTGGGCAAAACTCCGCCACAAATCTCTGTTTTGGCCTTGCTTCTCAAACTGGAGAGTCACTGAAGGGCTTTGATAAAAGTGTTGGATGAAGCAAATATTCCGGTGGACACTTCAGTTGAGAACCTGGCTAACATGGTTGGACAAGTCATGGAGGCCAACCAAATTGCTTTTCATGGAGACGAGCTACCACCTGAAGGGTTGAATCACAACAAAGCTTTGCACATCAATGTCAAATGCAAAGACTGGTTCGTGGGAAGAGTTCTGATCGACGGAGGTTCCGGTCTGAACATATGCCCTTTTATCACTCTGAAAAGAATGGGAATTGACCAAAGCAAGGTAAGGGAGAGCGACATGAAAGTGAAGGCGTTTGATGGGTCACAAAGAAGCACCATTGTGGAGATTGACTTGACTATCATGGTTGGCCCTGTGGAGTTCACTGCTGAGTTCCATGTCATGGACATCTCTACGTCCTACAATCTGCTACTAGGGATACCTTGGATCCATATGGCTGGTGCGGTGCCTTCTATATTGCACCAAACTGCGAAGTTCAAATAGGATCACGCAGGGGTAATAGTGTTCGGTGAGGGGAACAATTCTATCTACAATGAGCAAACCATACCAGCAATTGAAGGAGATAGTCCTGATGGTCAAACATTCGATACTGTAGAACTTGTGGGAGCACTACAAGGCACTCGAGGAGGACGTCGCAAGAATCACAATTCAAGTTGGAATCCTACAAGAATGGTCCAAGGAGGTTACACTGCACACTTTGCTCCCAAGTTGGTCAACACACCGTCTGGGGTCAAAGAGAGAAAGAAGAACTTTTACAGTGCTTATTGGGATAGCCGAGGCAAAAGCTACGAAAGAAGGAACTTGGTCTGGGAGCCAGTCATGTCTGACTGGGGAGTTCCATCACGAGAATGTCGTGAGACCTACCAGCTAAGACTGAGAAGCGACCAATGTACTCACCCAACGCTCGTCCCAATTGGAAACGCATCTCTGAAGAAATAAGGGGAAAGCAAGTATGGATACCCAAAGCACCTGAACCTATGGAGGTGGTGATCAAGGAGCCATATGTACTCCCACAGCCTGTAAAATGGCCTGGAGACTGGGTTGTAGGCATCATGATCAAGCAAGAATATGAACCGAGCAAGGGTTTAGGCAAGATCTTTGATGGTATGGTCGAACCAATCATGATTGTGATGAGGCCCGACAACGAGAAGGCTGGCATAGGGTATATTGTGACCTATGAAAAGAGCATGGAAGAAGCGTCACTGAACTTCAAGTTCTATAAGAAAAGCGCTAAGACCCTCTTGCATATCTTTGTCTCGTCTGGCTACTTGGATGGTCGAAAAGGGGAGGTGTCCGCAGCACAAGGAGTGGAGCCGAAAGAAGCTGATGCTGAAGAGGATTTGCTGGCAGGAATGCAAAATCTATTCATAGATGATGAAGACTGCTGTGTGATCCTGGAAGAACATGTTGAACCTCCTGGACTGACGAAGGCTGGATCTGGAGCGGCACTGAACAACTGGATCAGCTACCTGGCCTGAACTTATCGTGGACCTTAGTAGAGCTGAGGGGATAAAACTTATATTTATGCTTCCTAAAATAAAACCCGACTCTGAGTCATGGGGTTTGCATTTTTCCTTTCTTATTGCACATGTCTCCCTACAAACTATGTTTTGCAAGAATTCATAAATAAAATATCGCATTATTTCCTATTTGATTCTTTGCTTTAATCTTTTAATTTTGCAATATCTTACTTTTTCAGCTTTCATAGTAATAATCTCATTGAGTCTACAATCGCAACGTGTGATGAAACAATGGAGCTTGGAGAAGCTAGAGCTGATTTTGATGAAACTGCACAAGAAGAATTTGAAAGATTCAAAAACAAACCTAAGCCAAACCTAGAGGAGACTGAGGTGATAAACTTAGGAGATGAGGAAACTGTGAAAGAGACAAGGATCAGTGTAAATCTCAATGCCGAGGATAAAAAGCGATATATTGAGTTTCTTAGGGAATATGAGGACGTATTCGCCTGGTCGTATGATGACATGACTTGCATGAGTACGGATGTGGTAGCTCAGAAATTACCTATCAATCCGGGCTTTCCGCCAGTCAAGCAAAAGGCCCGAACTTTCAAGTCATCGGTTCTGTTGAATATTGGTGAAGAAGTAACTAAGCAGCTCAATGCGGGGACTCTGAAAACAGTCAAGTATCCAACTTGGTTGGCCAACATTGTCCCAGTGCCAAAGAAAGATGGGAAACTCCGAGTTTGTGTGGACTACAAAGATCTAAATAGAGCAAGTCCGAAGGATGATTTTCCGCTACCAAACATACATATCCTGATTGACAATTGTGCGAAGCATGAACTACAATCCTTCGTAGACAGTTTTTTTCGTTATCATCAAGTGCTCATGGATGAGGAGGATGCCGAGAAGACAGCTTTCACTACATCTTAGGGAACTTATTGCTATAAGGTTATGCCATTCCGTTTGAAGAATGCTGGGGCAACTTACATGAGGGCTATGACAACTATGTTCCACGACCTAATGCACAAGGAGATTGAAGTCTATGTGGACGACGTGATCATCAAATCGAAGAAGAGTTCGGATCACCTTGACAACTTACACAAGTTCTTTAATCGCTTGCGAAAGTACAATTTGAAGCTAAATCCGACAAAATGTGCATTTGGTGTCCCGACAGGGAAGCTCTTGGGTTTCATCATCAGTAGGAGGGGTATCGAGTTGGATACATCCAAGATCAAAGCCATCAAAGAACTGCCACCCCCAAGAAGCAAGAAAAAGGTTATGAGCTTCCTAGGAAGGTTCAATTACATCAGCCGCTTCATAGCACAATCCACCGTCATTTGTGAGCCAATCATCAAGTTGCTGAAGAAATACGCGGAGATCGAGTGAACAGTAGATTGCCAAAAGGAATTTGATCGGATCAAGGAATATTTGTCGTGCCCGCCTGTGCTGGTCCCACCCGAGCCTAGGCGACCTTTGATCTTATATTTGTCCATGGTAGACTCAGCCTTTGGTTGTGTACTGGGACAACATGATTCAACTGGGAGGAAGGAACAAGCCATATACTATCTGAGCAAGAAGTTCACTCTTTATGAAGCCAAGTACACATTGCTGGAGCGCACGTGTTGTACACTGACATGGATAGCACAAAGGTTGAGACACTACTTGACATCCTACTCAACGTTGCTGATATCAAGGATAGACCCTCTCAAGTATATTTTCAAAAAACCAATGCCTACTGGATAACTGGCTAAATGGCAAATGCTGCGCAGCAAATTCGACATCACTTTTGTCACTCAAAAGGCGGTGAAAGTTCAAGTCTTGGCTGATCATATGGCTGAGCACCCTGTGGGAGATGACTATGAGCCGTTGCATACCTACTTCCCTGATGAAGAAGTCATGTTCGTAGGAGAAGAGATCACCGAAGAATATGATGGTTGGAGGCTATTCTTCGATGGAGCGGTCAATTTCAAAGGAGTCGGCATTGGAGCGGTATTAATTTCCGAGACTGGACAACACTATCCTGTCACGGCCAAACTAAGGTTCCCTTGCACCAACAACATGGCGGAGTATGAGGCCTGCATCTTGGGTCTTAGATTGGCAGTAGATATGAACATACAAGAGCTCCTGGCAATCGAAGATTTTAACTTACTGATTCATCAAGTTTTAGGAGAATGGACAGCAAAGAATCTGAAGCTATTGCCATACCTGGAGTGCATAAAGGAATTGAAGCAAAGATTTACCAAGATAGAATTCCGGCATGTACCTAGACTGCAAAATGAGTTCGCAGATGCTTCGGCTACCATATCTGCTATGATCAAGCATCCTGACAAGAACTACATTGATCCAATACCCGTGACAGTGAAGAAGTAGCCAGCATACTGCTACCGTGTGGAAGAAGAGTCTGACAGACAGCCTTGGTTCTACGACATCAAAGGGTTTCTCAAAAATGGCAGTTATCCAAATAATGCAACAAGCCTCCAAAAGAAGACAATGAGGAGGTTAACAAATGGTTTCTTTCTGAACAGAGAGGTTTTGTACAAGAAGACACCCGATTCAGGGTTGTTGAGATGTGTAGACGTAAAAGAAGCTGCTAAATTGATAGAAGAGATACAATCTGGGGCGTGTGACCCACACATGAATGGTTTGGTACTTGCCAAAAAAATTTTGAGAGCTGGTTATTTCTGGATAACAATGGAGCATAACTGCATAAAGCATGCGAATAAATTCCATTAATGCCAAGTCCATGGAGACATGATTCGAGTGCCTTCCAACGAGTTGAACATTATGGGACCACCTTGGCCTTTTGTCGCCTGGGGGATGGATGCCATAGGACCTATCAAGCCAGCCGCTTCCAACGGGCATCACTTCATACTGGTTGCAATCGACTATTTTACCAAGTGGGTGGAAGCTGCATCATACAAATCAGTAACAAAGAAAGTGGTGTCAAACTTTATCCGTGACAAGATGATATGTCGATTTGGCATCCCTGAATCCATCATCACTGATAATGGGTCCAACCTCAATAGTGACCTAATGAAAGCAACTTGTGAGGTCTTCAAGATCAAGCATTGTAACTCCACTGCATACAGACCTCAAATGAATGGAGCGGTCGTGGCTGCCAATAAGAACATCAAGAGGATATTGCGCAAAATGACAGGCACTTCAAAGCAATGGCACAAGAATGTACCATATGCCCTGTTAGGGTATCACACCACAATGAGAATATCAACTGGCGCTACTCCTTATTTGTTGGTATATGGCACTGAAGCAGCGATACCTGCAGAGGTCAAGATACCATCTTTGAGGATCATCCAAGAGACACAATTGGAAGATGCTGAATAGGTCAAAAGAAGAATAGAGCAATTGGCCCTCATTGACGGCAAGAGATTGAATGCAATATGTCATAGGCAATTATATCAGAGAAGGATGGCCAAAGCATTCAGCAAGACGGTTCGAGAGAGATTCTTCGAACCTGGGCAATTAGTTCTGAAGAAGATATTTTCGAATCAAGAAGAAGCAAAGCGAACACTGAGGCAGAAGTTTTGAAGAACTCTAAAAAATTCCCAAAGGACAAACATAGTTGACACTGAGGCAGAAATTTTTTAGGACCTCTCAAAAATTACAAATGCAAACTGGGGCAGACCCTCAAAATTCGTTTGGAAGAGCATAAAGAACAACAGCTTTGGCTTAGCACAACGCGACTTGTGACTCAATAGGGTAAAATATTTTATTTCATTTTCTTTCTTATAAAAGTTATTCAAAATCAGTTGCATTGTATACTATTTTATGCATATCCCTATCAGCTCGGCCAAGATCCCGGCACTCGTGGACTGCAAACGCAAAACAAGCCAAGAATGCACAAACAAAACCACCCCATACAACTCACCAATCTTTCTTTGGATGCAGGCATGAAAGTTACCTAAATCAATAATGCGCAACAGAAGTGTTTCGACGAAAGGTTTGTCATTTACATTAGCTAAGGGCACACAACCCGAAACATCGATTGAGGGTACACATCCCGATACCGATTTGTCATTTACATTAGCTGAGGGCACACAACCCGAAGCGTCGATTGAGGGTACACAGCCCGATATCGATTTGTCATTTAAATTAGCAGAGGGCACACAACTTCAAGCGTCGATTGAGGGTATAATGCCTGATATCGATTCGTTATTTACATTAGCTGAGGGCGCACAACCCAAAGCGTCGATTGAGGGTACACAGCTCGATATCGATTTTTCATTTAAATTAGCTAAGGGCACACAACCCGAAGCGTCGATTGAGGGTACACAGCCCGATATCGATTTGTCATTTACATTAGCTGAGGGCACACAACCCGAAGCGTTGATTGAGTGTACAAAGCCCGATATCGAATTTTCAGTTACATTAGCTGAGGGCATACAACCCGAAGCGTCGATTGAGGGTACACAGCCCGATATTGATTTGTCATTTGATTTAGCTGAGGGCACACAACCCGAATGGTCGATTAAGGTACACAGCTCGATATCGATTTGTCATTAAAATTAGCTGAGGGCACACAACCTGAAGCGTCGATTAGGGTACACAGCCCGATATCGATTTGTCATTTTATTTCTTTGCAGAGAGTACACAGCCCAATGAACCGACGGAGGGCATACAACCCGATATCGAATCTACACTTGACAGTAAAAGACGCACAATTATGGAATGGCAGACACAATTTCATACTACAAGAATCCTGGAAAGACAATCCAGCCCGGCGGGAAGGTACGTTTATATACATTATATTGCAAACACATTTGCATTGCAGGAAACACACCCCGAGCAAGGAAAGCATTTCAGCCTGACGCCCTACATTCTCTTGAGTCATAGGCTCTTCCATATTCATAACAAAATTGGCCGCACTGTCAACGTCCTTGCCCGAAGACTCTTTCATCATCCCCGGGCAAAGAGGGGCAGCTGTTGACACCCAATTTTGTCCCTCCTATTTTTCAAAATCAACCGTTCTTGAATTTTACACACGCTTGTGTATCCATTCCTACCTCGTCTATTATCTTCAAATTATCTTCTCATACTGGCCTGGCAATTGAGGCCATTTTCAAAAACATCGTCTCAAACCATAGCTATTTTTATAATATTTTACAATTACTTCGATTTCGAAAAAATTATCCAAAATTGTTTTAAAGACTCAAAATTACAATTTTTATGCATTTTAGCCTTCTTAACATTTTAAAATTAATTCCCTAATTTTCTTATATTTTTAGTCCATTTTACACTATTTTTATACCTATTTATGCCCATTTATACACCAAATATACAGTGTATACACATAAATACATATATACACGTGTATACACACACCCCTACACATTAGCCATTTTTTACACGTCATTCGCCTACGTGGCTTAATCTTGTCCTAAAAAATTTCTGCCTCAGTGTCAACTATGTTTGTCCTTTGGGAATTTTTTAGAGTTCTTCAAAACTTCTGCCTCAGTGTTCGCTTTGTGGGAAAAATGAAATTTTTTGCATTTATATCGCCACCCCTTTCCAGTCAATTTTTCGGCCATTTCAACTGGAGAAATTTGGGGAAAATGACACCATTGTATTCCCCTCACTGTTCACTACACAACCTTGGTGCTATTTGGGGGGTGTTTCGATGGTGGTCAAATTTGACCTCTCATCGACGTGAGTTTCTTTCATCGCAGAAGGTACGCCGGTGACTGTTTTTGCTAAAATTACATTACACCATCGTGAAGAAAGGGAAAAACCTTACGCATGACCGGAGTCGGGTCAAGTCGAACTCGATTCCAAACCTAACATGGGTAATCTTCTTTCTTCCTTTTGACGTTTCGGGTTTATGTGACTTCATGCCTAGCTTGTCTATATCTCGTAATTATCAACGTGACATATGTTATTTGCCGATTAACTAGTCAAAATCCATGTGTTTATGTTTCTTGTTAATTTACTGATTGAAGCTAAGCGTTTTCTTGAAATATCACGTCTATGTAAATATGCTCATCATTTAGGCCGAAGGCCATCTCTGTTAATTTCTAAATGAAAATCATGGGCAATGCATAAACTGTCTATGTTCATTTTTGTTTGTTGCAATGAATTCGACTTCCTACTCTGTCAAAGTGCATAATTCTCGTGGTTACGTTTCAAATCTGGAAGAATGACCTATTCTACTTGTTTAAGAAAATCTAAGTTTGTTAGAGGAGAATCTCTGGTTGATACATGAATGGAATTTGATTCTGTCAATTTGCGTGATATAAATTAGGGTATTTCCAGAATTTGTTTGAATTATTATTGAGCGTAAATCATATTTAGACACTGATTGTTGAACCTATACTTGATTAAGTTCAGTGAGGGGGAACCATATTTGGTTTGGGATTTGATAGGCCTTAAATCTGGGAGTTTGATTGAGTTATACTTGGAAAATACCTAAGGGTGTCCTCTTTATTCATGGAAGGCAATATTTCATTGCCTTATGGGTTTGCCCGTTTGAATCTTGAATCCCCACCCCTCACACCTATATAAACCTAACCCTAGACATAAGTTGGGACACGGGATATTGAACAATACTCTCTCCTCACACAGAGTTCTCTGATATCAACCGTGGCACACTCACTACACTTACAAAGAAGCTTTGAAACACTCTTCACCTACAGAAACATTTAGCACCCACTTTACTCTCTTTTGATTGTCTTTCAACATCACTGGAAGTCTCTTGCTTTGCTTATTTTTCTGGTTTGAATGTCTGCAAGTGTTAAACATTATTCACAGCTCTATTTGTTTGCTTTCACACTACTGAAGGTATTCCTCATCTCTTTCTCCTTTTTCTTGACTGCATGTTGCCTTTAGTTTAGAAACTGATCTTCTAGTCCTGTTTGTCTTGGTTTGAAACTGTTTGTGTGATTACCTCGTGCGCTCTGTGTATACTTGTTGAGAGGCTGTAAATTTGCTCTTCTCAGTGCCTGTTCAGGGTTTCCCTTTTGCCTTTTGTGCTAATTACTTCATGCAGGAATTGTGAGGGTATACCTAAGGGTATGCCAAGGTTTATTACATGTTTTAGTCCTTACTCAGACCCCAGTGAGGGGATTCTAGTTGTCTGCAGGTTTCCAGGCCATGTCAACCTGGTTTTTTATTCTTAAACTTAGACTATTGATTCAGATGTTAGCTGCATTATACAATGTTCACTTAGGGGCAAGACTAGAAGCCCTGACAATGCTTAGAATGACTCATCTCTTACCTGATGAACCATATCCCCTAGAAACTGCCCCCTTTTGTGTATCTTCGTTAGGTTTCCTGTCTGGATTTGCTTTAAAACAAGGCACACAGTTGCTAAACTGTGAGAAAAGGGCTACACAGGGGCCCCTCTCTTTCCCTTACCTCATTATGTGCTGCATCATCCAAGCTTATGATATTTTCCCTTTGAGAATTTGAGTAGCACTACCAATCATAGCACATCTTCAAAACTGCATGCTTCTTAAACGATAATACTACTGATTATAATGTGTATCACAGGTTTTAATTGCTTGAAAATATGTTTTACGATGATCAGACTGGAACTTTATCTTGAGATTGAAATTATTTGTGAAAAGTATAAAATCTGGCCTTGTTATGCTAAAATAAAATTGTTTCCGTTTGCATAATTGATCTAGACCCAGTAAACCTTTTAAAAATGACTTGTATATGTATAAAAGCGATTTTCAAAAACTTTAACACTCTTATACACTAATCTAATAGTGTATAAGGGTGTATAAAGCTTTCAGGTCACTTGTACACTTTGAAAGGTTTTTCTAAAGATATAACTATCACTTAGACCATACATTTGCATGTCTAATACCTATTTGCATACTATTATGTGCGCCACCCCCCTATCTGCATCTATGTGCTTTTTTCGTGACACGCTTTCAAAAATAGCCCTATTTCCTATATATATCTTCCAAAACTTGACCTCTACATAAAAAGGGCCATTAAGGTTAGGGCTCGACAATTAATGATGAGTCACACCAACCCTAAAAGAGCCAACATTTTGTCTTAAAATAAAATTCCTTTTGTCCTTTGGCTAAATCTGAAATTATTTTCAAAATAGACTATTTACGCAAGTATCCTTCTCAAAATGTGTTAACTACATATGTAGGTTGAATATCTATTTTAACCTTTGATTACGATTAAGGTTTTGACATTACGGGCCATGGATGCGATTAGGCTTAAACGTAGGTCGGATAAGAAAGTTATTTGTATGTGTGTATAAGCATGATATACCTTTGATTAAAACCTCCAAGTTAGTATGTACGATAATATACACTGTTCACATCCCAAAATTAAGACTCGGACGGTAACCACTTTTTGTGGGGCTCGGGGAAGTGCCTAACACCTTCTTCCCTGAGTCACTTGGACTTCTTACCTATATAGAATCTCTGAAACGGACTAGTTAGCCCTTTTGAACTTGACTATAGACATTAGGTTACCTAATACGCCTTAAAAATTATATTAGGTGGCGACCCCAACATCTAAACTCAAACGAGTTACCCAGTCAAATCCGAAATCCGACTCGCCTCGAGTTGAGTCCAAAATCGGGTATGACACATATTATTACGGGGATACGAGTCTAGCTGGCGAGACTGGACTTGTCCTACAAGTCACCGGACATAGAGTATACATGCATGTTCTACGAGTTACGACCGTTCAAGTGGTACGGTCGTAAGACAGAAGGCATATATCTCGCTACCAAAAGGTTACAGTCTCCTAGTTAGGGTTTCGTATATACCACTGCCTTAAGTTTATAGGCCCATGAGCCTCATTAGTCTTTGTATTTTACAATAATTAGGACTGGCTAATCACTACTATAAATATCCTCCTTACCTTGTTTGTACATCAAGCGATTCACCATAGAATCCGGTTATTCTCAAGAAATTAAATTCTTTACTTTCTTGGCTATTATTTTCCTCTCTATTTACTTAATTTTCCATCGTATTTACTGTTTTGCTTGTGATATATTCATAAATTTAAGTGTTTAACCTAGACGTCCAATGACAATAATCATGTCACACCCAAGCAATAGTAGGTATTCTACGAGGAAAAGGCATAGTCATGTCAGACAACAATGACAACACCCCAAAGAACAATGCCGACGCAGTAGACGAGTCTGTACATGATCTTGGCAATCCTAGCATGTAGCCATAGGATCGCATCAAGGAGCCAGTCCATGTTCCTAGCGACGGTGAAGGTAATCAATCACGCGAAGGTAGTCCTAATCTCGGAGGTTTCCTTGTTAATCGAGTCCCACAGCTTCCGAGATTTTGGTTTGTGAGTCAACGTCATGGAACTTGTTGCCAATCACTTTGGCAAACTAGGGCAAAAAAAAAAACGATGGCCGCCCACTGTAAAAGGAGTAACCAGGAGTAATACAACAGCCTACTGTGATTTCCATCATAGCAACGGCCCTGCCACAGTCGTCTATAAGGCTCTTATTATAGAAATTAAGCATCAGCTAAAGTAGGGACAACTCAAGGATTTGATTGAAAAAGGATCAAGGCGGTCGAGAGCACCGGACTCTGAGGACAAGTGAAACATCAATGCGATCTTCGCGACTGCAGGACCTGTCACGACCTGGGGGACTGAAAATTTAGGTTCGTTCACTAGCCCTGTTGCGTTCAGTCCGGGAGACGAAGGAGAGCATCAAAACGCTCTCATCATCCCCATAAGGATGTCACATCTTACGATCAAGCATTCTTTAGTTGATCTAAGAAGTAATGGAAACATTCTTTGGAGAGAGGAACTACAGAAGTTAGGGCAAGACCATCAGATGATCTCGAGCTTTCGCAGGATAATCGGCTTCAACGGCCTCTTAGAAGAATGTATTAGAGAGCTGGCTCAATTGGTTTATATCCTTGGCGTGACAAGCATGACCTCCTTCCAGGTACTCGCTTCTCATAAGTCATATGATGTAATCCTGGGGGCCATGGATACTCAGCGTAAAAGGAGTACCCTCAATATTTCACCTAGCTTTTAGATACCCTACCTTGCATGAGATTATGACTTACGGAGTGAGCAGCCTTCACTTGGAGATTATCCAATATCCAACAAAGGACACAACAAAGGGCCGATAGCCAAGGTAAATATAATCGATGAGGAATCTATCTGGTATGAGACTATGAATCGTAAGGCTAGAACAGAAGTCGGTGTGCTGAGGGAGCGGCTGTTGGAGATTAATCAACTGATCCTCAAGGCAAAGAGCTATGGTACTAGCTCATTAGGGTATTAGTAAAGCACGAAGAGCTATTATGGCTGATACACTGCTACTTGGTACTGGCTCGAGTCAAGGTGCAACTCTTGCAGCTTCCGAAAATCACCGAGCCAGACCAATGAGAACACTTGTAGGATAAGTCTAGTCTCGCCAGCTAGAATCGTATCCCCGTATTAATAGGTGGCGTATTATTGCCGACACACTAATCAAACACTAATCCAATAATCGAATGGGTCTAGTATGATGAGCTTTATGGGAAGTTGTCTCCCATCTACTGCTCTTGCAAGAACCGCATTCAATTTTAGATGTAGCATGGAATGCGATGCTCGCAAGAGAAGAAGATGGGAGACAGCTTCTCATAAAGTATTCTAGCAAAGGACATTAGTACCCGAATGGGCTTCTGCCTCTACTTGTCCAGTTTATTTCAATCGTGGTCATGGAAACCCAGGCATTGCGCTCGTATTTTCTCAGCCAAACAGTCAGTGTGGTTTCTTCAATGCCATTACGAGCCACTTTGTCCAGACTGGGGCTCTCATAAGAGTTGGCATAATGGGCTGAAGAACTAGGAGAATATGATATTATTTATCAACCACGAATGGCCATCCAGTCACGGGCTTTAGCACCAGTTTGGGTAGGCTTAAAAGTTTGTCAAACCAGCTTATAAGCTACTTTTAGCTGATAGAAGTGTTTGGTATGTTAAAAAATGCTTAAAAGCCAAGTGCTTTTAAGCTAGAAAAAATCTAAAAGAAAGAAGCTGTGTAATCCTAACTTAGTGCTTCTGGCTTAAAAGCTATTAGAGCTTGACCAAGTATTTTACCTTTTTATCCCTTATAATTTTTTTCAATTCTACTAATAGCCTCATTAACAAATGCCCTAAATTATTCTCGTATTTTTTTTATTTCTTTTAAGGATATTTTTAATCATTTTAACATAAAAAGCACTTTTTACCAAACAACTCTACAATTTTTTTTTTCAATTTCAACACTTTTATCCAAACATGTAACTATTTATTTAATAAAATAAGCTCAAGCACTTAAAAGATGCTTTTAATCACTTTAGCTTAAAAGCTACATTTTTTAGCTAACCCAAACGTGCTTTTAGAAGGCTTTACCTTGGTGGAAGAACTAGCACAAAAGGAGGAGGAATCAATCCAACATGGAGGGACAATCGAGCCTGGGCACTGGGAATCCGTACAGACATGGACATCAAAGAAGAAGAAGCCAACCTTGATTTATAGATCAAGATACCCACCGGGAAGGTCTTCTGCAAGGTCACGAAAGTTCAATGCATCGAACCAGAATATGAGGCCATAACTCAAGCTCTTGACTTAGTCTACATATTGGAGGCAAAGGAGGTCAGCCTCTTTAGTAGTTCCTAGTTGGTGGTCTGTCGAGCGAGTTAGGTTTTTTCCAAGAAGAACATCCGTGCACCAGATCGGCAAAAGAAAATTGAAGCACTTTATTTTCACAAATGGGAGTTTGTCTATAAGGAGGAAGGTTCAAACGAGGGCGAAATCCCCAAGGATTCGCACGCTGACTCAGACGACCAGCATATAGTGATTAAGCTGACCCCTGCTAACCTGATGAACCTTGAAGTTCGAAGCACATGCTCCAACTCAGAACAGCGTAATGCACTGGTTAACTGCTTGGACAGAGGAATACTCCTCGAGGATAAGTAAGAATGCAGACAACAGAGGAGGCAGGAAGTTCATTATTGTTTAATCAACGAGGACTTATACCATCAGATTGTCAGCGGTCCACATGTTATATCTCGAGGTCCAACATCCTTCGGTGAGGGAACCCTAGCAGATACCTCCATTTGATGATGGAAGTACAATCATTCTCAGTATTTACTTTAATTATGTCTTTAGTTTCTTTAATTTAGATCGCAGTATCTACATACTCATCAGTTGTGTTACGGGGTTTCACCCACAACAGTTCAGGCACTACGCCCCTATTTAATAATAAACTACTATTTTACTTAGTCAGTTTTACAATTCAAATCCATCAATGATCCAAATATTCGTAGCCCCGGCCAGACCTAAGTTGAAGTAATACGCCCACTTTTTGCAAGAAAAAAGAAGGGTAAACCACTCGCTTAGAGATAGATCACGTATAGCTCAGCCACCAGGCATTATTCGTAAGTGAAACTCATTAATTCAACAAATTTTCACCTATATGCCGGTGGGGACGCCCGCCCGCATAGTGTCAGAAAGCCTTAAAATACTCGAGTAAACAAGCGACGACGTTTTGTATCAAAACGCAAAAAAGAAACATTCCCACATGAGCTAAAATCCTCCCATTATGGGCTCAAAGCAGTCGTTTATCATAGGCGCAATGTAAGCCATCAACTACTGATGCAAATGAAGCACCCTCCAGTGCACACTCCCGTCTGTTAAAGACATTATTCCAAAAAGGCGCACAAAACATGCCGCTTAAACTACACAAGTACGCATGAAAGAATTAATGGACATTCGTTTCATTGATAACAAACAGCCTGTAGGCTCATAATATACCATTAGTTCTTCCTGAATACAACATTTTTCCTAACATTTATAAAAAAAGGGAAAAAAAAAGGCTAAAAACTTAAAACTTCTCAAAATCTTCGTGGCTGAACATCCTTTATCTAGACTATAGCTACAAGCCGCTAAGCAGTTTGAAGCTCTCCTGGCATCAAGGGATATGTCAGCCCGAGCAACCTTCGGCGTATATTTCCTGAGGTGACCAAGACTTGGATACCTTAATCAAAGCAAGGGTCCTCGAAAGCGTCTGAAAACAGATACAGCCTTCCACTATCTCGTCTGCTAACTTAAAGAGAAACTTAAAGATCTGGTTCGACCCCCACTGGTCAAAAGGGAGTACATTGCCCCAAAGATTTTCAAGCACAATTCAGAGCTCATTGAAGACGGGGAGGCTTGAACTTGGAACCTACCACAATGGAGCCTCTTTCCCCAGGTATTCCACAGCCAGCAGCCGATGAGGCGTTGCAATAGCAATACGGCCGAACCAGCCGAACCTAGAGATATCCCTGAACCACGAGCAGACTTAGAGCTTGGTGACTCATTAATCCACTCATGGCTCGAGGCTATATCCTCTTGCCTACCATAGAATGGAGCCAGGCACGTAGGCTTCAACCCTACACCGTCAAAGGAGCTACCCGAACACCAGAAATATCCTAGCAGAGAAGCCTGATGACAACTGAAAGGGTCAAGCGTCCTGACCCCGCATGAAAAGAGGAATATCACAACAACTGTTGTGTTAAAAGAATAGCACACCGTAATCAGTGTACATGCCACAATGAAGACATTCTGAATAACATTGTTAGAATCCCAATCAAACTTCATGACCCGAGGGTCTCCGTTCATCCAACCACAGATGGAGGAAAGGAAGAGGAAAACTACAGATGATATTTTTCCTACAGTTTTTTTATGCACCATCCATTCGGAACAAAGGAGCTTTTTGGGAGTACCAAACCAGGATCAAGGAAAATAGTTTTAAACATAAAAGAGTCATTCTTTCATATGGAACTTCTAAGAAGATGAAGTATTTTCTAAAGAGGATTTGTGATTCAACCACTATCATGGAGTCCTTATTTATACGCTGGAAGTGATAAGAAAAAATCATCAAACGATCAAGCGTAATTATGGCCTGAGATAAGAAACGATTCTGTGCAACAAAAAGTATTCTTGGAAAAGTACATGGAATCGACACCAATCAATCAGATGAACGCATGCAAAGTTCTTGAATAAATCAACATCATTCTTAGTCAAAGAGACTGCGAGTTTCAAGAAGTTAGTGAGATATTTCTCATATCCATCTTGTACGCCGCTTTCACTTCCTCACTGCTTACATCAACACTCAGTATGTGGGGGACTGATTGTATGGGCAAACTACATCACATATAATTACTGGGATATGAGTGCAGCTGCCGAGACTAGACTTCCTATAAGACACTGGGCGTAGAGGATACATTCCTATTCTATGAGTTACGACCGTTCAGGCAGTACAGGCGTAAAACACAAGGCATACAACCCGCTACCTTAGGGTTACAATCTCCTAGTTACGGTTTCGTATATACCACCGCCTTGAGTTTATAGGCCAATAAGCCTCATTAGTCTTTGTATTTTACCATAATTAGGACTGGGTAATCACTACTATAAATACCCATCCTTACATTGTATTGTAAATCAAGCGATTCACCACTGAATCCGGCTATTCTCAAGGAAAAAAACTCTTTACTTTCTTATTTATTATTTTCCTCTCTATTTACTTACTTTTCAAAAAATTTCACCGTATGCCCTCCATAAGGAGTGTTTTTACAAAATTACACGTGCTAAGGAATGTTTTAGCAAAATATCCTTATTTAGTCCGCAAGCCAAGACTTCAAGGCAAAAAATTTGTATGTCTTGGCAATTGGCTATACTTCAAGAGCACGTGTTGTTTTTCCAATACTTCAAGTTATATTGCCAACACTTACGACGCAGTGCAGCAAGTGTTGCCTATTGCCAATACTTGTTGTGCAAGTGTTGGAAAATCGAGCAGGGGTCAATGGCAAGTCTTGGCAATTGCCAAGACTTATGGCCTAGTGCGGCAAGTATTGCCTATTGCCAATACTTAAAGGGATAAGTGTTGAAAAGTGGAAAAATATAATGGAAAGTCTTGGCCCCGGATTTTTTTCATTAAATCTTAACGGGGGCATTTTTGCAAACCATCTCTTAGCGCGGGCAAAAAGGCAAACCATTGCTTCCCGTGCCATATATTTGCAAATGAGCCCTTACTTTTTCATCGTATTTTACTGTATTGCTTGTGACCCATTCATAAATTTAAGTGTCTAACGTAGACGTCCAATTTTTGGCAAAAACAATTAGAACCCTAGTGAATGATTTAGCTACTAATGCTTAGATAAGAATCACGACTTTTATGTAATATATTTTTCATTGGAATAGAAATAATATTAATGATCCTTACAAAGTATGATGAAATCTTTCACAAGATTGGAAAGCTTGACAAAGAAGATGTTTTTTTCCCTATCTTGCTCTCCAAGTAAAACTAAAGTGAAGAATGTTTTCAAAATTTTAAGTTTAGCTATATATACTATCTGCTTAGACTAAATACAAAATTTCCACCGTGCAAGTTTGGCTAAGACCCTTTTAGAAAGGGATGAATTCTGGCTAGGAAGCAGGGGAAGCGGCTGAGGCCCTTTGAGAAAGGGCTTAGGCCATTTCTAGGAGAGTATGATTGGTCGGCCGCCTTTTCAGAATAGGCGGCAACCTTCTCTTTCTCTTTTAGAAGGGGCTGAGTCCTCAGCATCTTTATAGTCCACCCTTCACTCTTCATGTTGTCTTCCTAGTGAAAAATGGGTGCCCACCTTTTGCATAGGCAATCACCCTTTGGCCAAGCTGCTCAGGTCGCCTTAATTACTTGGGTTGGGGCCTTTTTTGTCACCTTTTGGACACTCAGTGTGCTTTTCACACACAAAGAAAGGGGGGGTCACCCTTTGCATGGGTGACCGCCTTTTAAGTGTTTCTGCAGCTTCTTGAAATTTGTTCACTTTCTTGTGCAATCGTGCTCTCTTTGGTCTCTTTCTAATTGGCATAAACACCTGAAACCGAGCAAAACACATCAATCTTTCCTATGGATTGGTCACTTTTGGATTCAATGATAAAAGTTTAAGCGAAAAAGTAAGCAAATGCTCCACATAAACCCCCCAAACTTAAGTCTTTGATTGTCCTCGAGCAAATCAATCTCTACCCAAAGATAGTGAAACACTTTCAAGACAAGCATACAATGAAGCCAAGTTCCATTTTCAACCTTTTCAAAACTTTTGACCTCATTTAGCACCAACACACATTCACACTCAAGAATACTACACAAGTCACTTAATGAACCACTTCACAAGTTTCACAATGGTCAAAGGATGACATAGAGCCTCAAGCATGGGTTTGGTTCATCAACCAACTTCACTTGCTTTCAAAACTTATCTCAAGCCGATATCTCACCTCTCATATCTCCACTTGTAATCCTCACCACAAAAGATTAGTCCTTCACCCATGATAATTTGTAAACAAAGGACTTTTAAGAAATAAAGGAATCACTCACCAAAGAATGTTCACAAGTTGAATCAAAGTACCAGAGGCTTGCCCATATTGTGACTCTCTACTAATGGGGAAACACCAAATATTGGATCAAGTAGGATTTGATTAGGCTTGTAATGAAGGCTTGGGGCTAGGTATGATAGAATTTGGGAACATAGTGACTACCAACCACCTTACCAACATATAACACATTTCATTCCATCCTTTTTTCTCCTCCTTTCACCCTTAAAACTTAAATCCTTTTCTTTTGTTACTTCTTTTTGTGTTTTTCTATGTCTAAGAAGCGTAAAACTTTTATTCACCTAGTCTAACTTTGATATTTACAAAGGCATGATAGACTAGTTCTTTTCACTTTGTTTCTCTTTTTGGGTTTTTCTCAATCTTTACCTCTTTTCTCTTATCTTCACTTTTTTTTTAACTTAGAAATTCACTAGGCTTCCTAGCACATGACATATCTAAACAACTCCCCCAAACTTATGCATTTTGCCTCAATTTAGACATTTTATTCTGAGGGATCTCAACTTCAATTTCCAACATCCAATCGATTAATCACATACTGGGTTACCAAATGAAAGGCTAATAGGCTCAAAAAGGGTTACCAAATGAAAGGCTAATAGGCTCAAAAAGGAACAACTAGTGATATTTTTGAAGTAAGGGTAGAGGCTATCATTTCTCAGTTTGGCAATACTCAAAGTTTTCTTTAAGCACAAACCGAGCAAGTTCTAGACCTCAACTCAAACATGTGAACCCACCAACTAAACCTCACACGCACAAGCAAGTGGATCATTCAAGATAAAAACTCAACTCTCAACAAAGCTTGCACAATTATAAAGTCTCAATGGTCCACTAGGAACCATGTCAATGACTCCAAATCAACACATGAGCCTAGAGTCATCAACCAAGACCAAATACTCACAAAGTAGATACTTCACGACTTGTCTCATACCATGAGATGCAAATGACACGTTGGTACTTCATAAGAAAATCAAACCACAACCATAAGGCAATTTCATAACCACTACTATCTATACTACTTGGTTCAAGAAAACTACTTCCGTAAAGAACCAAGCAAAGAAAAATCGAAAGCTTATTTTTTTTAAAAATGGAACTTAACGAAATATGCTAATATATGAAAGTAAAAATACACTATATACATCAAAAAATTTCAAATTCATACATGAAATTAAGTCTCCAAACTCTTCAATTTCTCATCCTGTATTTTCATTTTTTTCCAACATCTTTTTTAGAGTTTCATTCATCAATTTCAGCTCATCAGAGGATACAGTAGACTCGGGTTGTGGGGGAGGATCTGTTGGCTCAAGCCTAGCCAAATATTGATTTGCTCAATTTTATCAACAAATTTTGACCCACATGTTTATATCAATCACCTCATGTGGAGCCAAAGTAACAGGACGGCATGAAGGTGCAGAAGTAGAAGGAGAAGGATCAGATGAACCTGTTGCTAGCTCGGTAAAAGTGGTTGGAATGGAAGCTAGACCAATAGGCTGAGAAGTACCAATATCTTTACATAGAGCTTTTCGAGTAGGCCTCATTGGTTTGTCCAGTCCTTGTACATCATATAACTCCACCTTCGGGTTGGGTTGATCCATGCATCTATCTAATACTTGGGTACCTTAAGAGAGTGGAAGTAGGCATTCAAATGGTTGGGAAAGGCAAAATTTGTTTCATTCCTCTTGGCCGCTCTCCAAATGGTATCTGCCATCACTATCCCGACATTCACAATCTTCACAAGAATGATAGTAGAAATCAACACCGCTCTATCCGTTGTGAACTTACGATCATTTGTTGATGGAATCAATCTTGAGCACACAATGCTTTGCCACCCTCTTGCTTCAAATGTCAATGTTGACCTTTCAATTGGCTTGCCTTTTTTCAACCAAGGAGGGGAGGGAGATACGTCCTAAAGCTCATATTGCTCTTTATCCTTCCAATCAAACCAAAACTTAGGAGTACGGTGTAGAAATCTAAAGAAGATATTGAGTACCTTCAGATGATAACTAACCTTTTGTTCCCTAACCAGCATATCAAACTCTTCCAATCCCATTCTCCCTATATTTGCATAAAATTCCCGGATCAACATCTTATTGCCATTTTGACGCTCATGAGTCAACCACCAAATCCACTTCCGCTTCACCAATTGCTCCAGAAATGGAGGATTATATCTGTCAAGTTCTGCAGTGGTAATTCACATCTCCAATGTGATGGACCTCTCTGTCAACCCCATGACATAATCATAGTATGCCTGCTTGGTGATGAAGCTCTCCTCCCAATTGGCCGAAAGTGGAGGTCTTGTATTCACCACTATGACTATTCTTATGGATGGTGGAGGTGGGAGCAGTTCCTCATCTTGCACTTCTTCTCCTTTTGTGTTATGCCCATCATTATCATCATTGCCATCACAACTTTCAGAAGCAGTTCTTACTTCCCCTGAGTGTGAATGAGAGGAGGAGGAAGAAATTGTCTCAGGCTCAGGTTCAAGGCTTTGCTCTTTTTCCCTTCGATCTTGCCTTTTCTTGGCCCTCAACTCCCTCAATCTTGTTCTGTGTATCTAGGGAGTGTCATCAGACCCAGACTCAGAACCGGAATCACTGAAGGGCTATGCTATCCCTGATCCTGTTTCAGCCTTGGCTCTTCATTCCTTGGGAAAGGTTTCCCAACTCCCCTCCCTATATTAGGAGGGTTGCTAGTAGATCCTTTCCCTCAGGCTTATGTATTTGTTCTGCGAGATCTCACCATTTTATCCTGTTTAAGCGATGAGGAAACATGTTAGAAGTAGCGTAAAGTGATAGGCTTTAATTGCTATTGAAAGCCAAAACATGTTTCAGAAAACATGAAAAAGGGCGGGGGCACGTGCATAAGCTTGCCGCTCCTTAGTTTCACACTTAAAAAGTTTTTTCTGTATTTTCAAAAAGGGCGGCCTATGCTGAGGGTAGCTCAATAAGGGCGGCCAAACTTAAGAGAGTAGGTTTTTCCATACTAAGAAAAATTTTCGAGAACTTCAAAGGGCGGCCACCTAGTAAAAAGTTGGCTGTCGGATGAGTAAATCTCATTTTCTGAGATCTAAAGGGCGGCCTATACTGACTGTCACCCCTTAAGGGCGACCAAACATCAGAGAGTGTAATTTTTAGAACTTAGCTAAATTTTTGGCATTTCAAAAAGGGCAGCCTCCCATGCAAAGGGCAGCCTCTGATTGCACAAATCTGATTTCCTAAGAAGGAAGAGACGGCCTATACTGAGGGTCACCCAATAACGGCGGCCAAAGTCTAAAGAGATGCAATTTTAACACTTAGAAAAACTTTTGGCTCTTAAAAAAGGGCGGCTGCCTAATGAAAGAGTGATTGCATGTTCTATTGCACCCTCTATTGTGAGAGATGGTCAAGTAAGACAATTTTGCGGCCGCCTCTTACAAGGGCGGCCATCGTCTCACCACCTAAAGGGTGATTGAACCAAAGAAATGGGAGGTCGCCTCATGAAAGGGCGACCGCATGTTCTTCAACCTTTAGTAGTCCAAGATTAATGCAAAGAAGAGAGCCCGACTGCCCAATAAAGTGCGGGGCCCTTTCTTCATCAGTAACAGTGCAACTTGCACAGAAAATTAAATTTGTAACACTTTATCATTCAAGATGGCTAACAACTACCCATTTTGTTTCTCTCTCAAGGCCAAACACTCTCAACTCTCAAGGAAACAAGATCCTCACAAAAGTATGTACTCCCTTCCCCAAACCATCCTAGTTCATGTTTTTTTTATTTTCATGTTTGAAAACTACATCTAATTCCTACTCCTAAAGATTCAAAATTTTAACGAAGAAATTGAAAACTAGATTAGAATTCTTACAGGATGAGTTGAGTGGATTTATTGTTGATGCAAGTGGTTGTGATTTAGTGAAGTGATGCAGTTTTTCGATGGTCGAAATTGTAGATCGCCGGTGGAGTACGGCTTTGGTCGAGAGGGAGACGAAGAGGTCAAGATTTGACCTAAGTCTCCCCCCATTTTGAAAGGGCGGTCTGTGTGGGTAAAAATACAACACCTACGATTACAAGTATACGAGTCCAGCTAGCGAAGACTAAACTTAGTCTACAAGTCAGCGGGCGTAGATGATACACACCTGCTCTATAAAGGCACGGCCGCTCAGCAGGCATAGGCCATGGATGCAAAGTATACATCTTGCCACCTTAAGGTTTACAGTCTCCTAGTTAAGGTTAATTTGTTTCACCAACTTGAGTAAACAAGCCCACGGCATATTAGTCTTTGTATTCTACAATAATTAGGATAGGTAAATAGATAGTTGTGTGGGCAAAAATGTGCCACCTACTATTACTGGGATACGAGTCCAGCTGGCGAGATTAAACTTAGCCTATAAGTCACCGGGCACAGAGGATACACGCCCGTTCCTTGAGCCACGACCGTTCAGGCGGCGCAAGCATAGGACGGAGGTTATACATCCCACCGCCTTAGTGTTCACAGTCTCCTAGCTAGGGTTTTGTATATACCACCACCTTGAGTTTAGGCCCATGGCCTTTACTAGTCCTTGTATTTTACCAAAATTAGGACTAGGTAGATCTCTACTATAAAAACCCCTCCTCTCATTATATTGCACATCAAGCGATTCACACGGAATCCAGCTATTCTCAAGGAATAAGATTATTATTTTCTTGCTAATTACATTTCTCTCAATATTTATTTACTTTTCCTGCATACTTACTGTATTACATGTGACCCTCTAACAAATTCAATTGTTTTATCTAAACAATCAAATTTAGGCCTAAACAGTTTGGCTCCCTGTCATACCCGATTTTGGACTCAACTCGAGACGAGTCGGGCTTCGGATTTGACTGGGTAAACTCGTTTGGAGTTTTGGATTCGCCACCTAATATAGTTTCTAAGGTGTATTAGGTCACCTATTAATTTCTAATTCCATTTAAAGAATTAACTCCAGGTTGGTCTACGAGTCAGAGATTTGGGTAAGTGTTCGAAATAACCTAGAAGAAAGGGGTCAGGCACCTTCTAGGTTCCAATAAACGTGGTTCCCGACCAATTTCTATATTGGGTTTAAATATATTACTTTAGAAAAGGACAAAATCTAAATAAGGTAAATAAAATAGATATGGGATGCGAAGTAAGTAAAATAGGCAATTTAATGTATTTACGTAAATAATTTTAAACAAATAGTCATGTTGCACAAATAGCCAAAAAAATAATAAATAGATAACTAATTAACAATTTGAATAAGTAAACCTAGGTTTTATTATCCTATTCGGATCAGAACCCGGCTTTGGTAAGGGACGATAGTTTCAGAATCCACAATCAAATATAGCTCGGGTAGTTTCCATCATATCTGAGGGGCTTAATTCCCTTTAACCCCCATACCCTCTTCAAGTATTTAACTAGATCGCATACTAACATTTTTAAAACGTCCTAAAGGTTTACTAGCGCCCCAACTTAGACGTCTCGGAGGCCATTGAGACTACTAATATAAATGTAAAATATCTAGACTCCCTAAATGTGTTAATGCCCCAATCTAGACTTCTAGTCGTCACATAAAGAGTACGGTCATGCAAATTACATAAGTCAAATAATATTATATAAGCAAAGTAATCTCACTAATCAAGATTAAGAAAGCAAGATGGGCCTCAAAATTAACTAATGCCAAGATGAATCTAGACTGTTACGAATTAAGAGTCTTGAATTTGCATAAATGGGTCACCTTTCAAATTAACCTGCAATTTTATCCACTTTAAACAAAATGAAATGCACTGTTAGCTTCTCAAAATTCTAGATTTATATAAACAGTCTCATTATCAGATTGTCTTGCATTTCTAAACTATCTAGAAAATATTTTAACTTCCAGTATACTAAAGTTGCACAAATAGCCTAAAATACTTTTAATTTCAGTTTTAACCTGAAAAGACACGGCTGCAATTTTCTAGACAATTAGTTTTGCACAAAAATGCTAGTTTTAACGTGTATGACAACTTTAGCCTTTTCAATAATATAGTTTAATTCTAGCATATAAAAATTGCACAAATTATCTAGATAGGCATTGAGTTTCAGCTTTAAACCTATTAATATATGACTGTAGCTTTCCAGAAAAAATGACTTTGCACAAATAATCTAATCATCAACCTGTCTAATGATTTTGACACCCAACACATAGAAAATAAAGAGGATGGTCAGAGATGGCCCCTGCTAGCCAATTTCATTATGCTTAGCAACTAACTTCGCTGTTGTACCTGTTTTAGCAAATACATACCAGAGGAATACCTAGCAAATACATAAGAAGGGTCTACGGGATGAACTATGCGAGAATAGAAAAAAGTAATGCCCTGAATGCATTTTGTATGAGAACCATAAAGTCCTTTTTATTCTAGAACTTATACATGATTGACTCCAGGTGTCCGTTCTCTGCATACGACTGATTATTTCAAAAGCCATAGTAACTTATGTGAAGCGCTCTGTTTTTACCTGTAGGAAAAGTATGGTATAGTCTCTTAAAGTCTATCCTAAATGACCCTGCAAGATACATTAGCGGGTGGCCTAAACGGCCAGAACAAACAGAAGACATAGGCATATGCACATAGATTTTCACAGAACCAATTGATACGAAAGACATAAACTTTGCCTAGCTATTATTCAACCAGTTTCAGAATATGTACCTTAAATGTTTAAACATGCAAAGAAGGGAGAAAAACAACCAGGCAGCAGTGTGCAGCGATTAAGCAATACCACAGGGTCTATTTTGGTTCTCCGCAAGCAGGATAAGAGTAGGCAGAGTCCAATGATGTGTAAGTTATGTAGAGAATGAAAGGACAGTATTCCAGGTGCTACAGAGATTATTTCAATAAATAAACGTATAGGAGGAGTAGTGTTTTAGTCTACTGGAGGTGTAAAGCCTGTGTGTGAAAGGTGTGGAGAGTGTAAAGTGTCTTCAGAGATGTATATCCCTGTTTGGGTGTGTGTTTCAGTATGTAGATGCATCAGTCAGTGTGCAGGTTTCTCCCAGAATTCTAGAACTGAAACCAAGAAGCTATCTGTGTGTGTGAGGCTGTTAGAGGTACCGGTAAATTCCTAGTGTTATCCTTTCCAGAGATCACCAAAGGGTGGTATTTATAGTGTGAAGGAGGGAGATGACTGATATTTTTATCCCATTCACAAATAAGGGAATCATTTTAAATGAGAATCATATTACAACTACCTAGTATCCAGAAATAACCCATCAAATCTGGTTCCTAAACATAACACAAATCTCCAGGCCATGAATCTGGCATAAAACTACTGATATATTCAGCTAAACCAAGACTCAATCAATCGAGGCCAGCATATACATGCTCAATCAGGTCTGTTTCACTCAACCAAGAAAGGAAAATATATTGTGACTGTGTATCCGTATACTGACTAAAAATCAGTATCATCAATCAAGTATTTTATCAACGACTATCATATATTTTAGAGGGCAAACGAAACTGAATTAAATACGCGAATCATGTTATCATGCTAATGAACCATAATAGAATTAGACTACTCAATACAATTGTGAATCCATCACATAAAAGGAAAGAAATTACCCTATTTTGGTGTCAAGTCGGGTCAGGTTCGCGTGACCCCTTTCAATTTCTGCTTAAACTCGACGATTTAAGTTTGAATCATTGACTACTTGCCTTGTTTATGCTGAATCAGTGTATATCGTGTCCGGATTTAACGAGATTCGTCAGTCTCTTCCTTTTCAGTTTCTATGGAAAGAAAGATATGTTCCCTTTTTCCCGTGAGAAAACGACAAAGAAGAGAGAGAGGAGACGAGCGGAGATGGCGGAGGAAACGCAGAGTTTTGGCGTGGCTGTGGTGGAACCTGGACAGGTTACGAGCAAAGGGGGAGAGAGGGAGATGAGGAGATGGCGGTTGATTTTATGTAATAGGAGATGGGGAAATGATTTAAGGTAATCAGTTTGGGGGGGTGTGTATAGTTGTAAGTAGGGGGAATTATTTTGGGCTGTCGGATTGAGGGGATGAAGGGCCAGGATTAAGACACGTATACACACGTGTATAAAAGTGTGTATGATAGTATAGCTGAAGTGTAAAGGTTATAGGCGCTTTGGGTAGTTGTACTTCGTGCAGGAGTGAGTTGTACGCGTGCTTTGGAGAGTAGTAGCATACTCTCTGAATGTCTCTGTGGGTTTTCTTTTCAACTTTTCTAAATAGAAGCTGTCTGGTACCATTTCGGTATTGTACCCAAATGTTTCTATAAAGTCCGCTGCCATATCTTCCCAACCGAGCCATGTGCCTAGTTTTTGTTTAGAAAACCAACTTAAAGCATCTCTAATCAAGCTTCGGTTGAATAACTTTACTCGCACTTTCTCGTCTTCCCCGGCTCCAATCAACTTATCGCAATACGTTCTCAAATGAACCATAGGGTCTCCAGTGCCATTGAACAGGTCAACCTTTGGTATTTTGTACCCATCAGGTAATTTCAAAGTAGGATAGATACACAAGTCTTCATAAGTTAAACCTTTAGTGGTTTTGGCTAGCTCAAACTTCTTAAAGGCTGCCTCTAGCGTACCAACTTTCTCTTTTGTCCCATCATCATTGGTTTCATCCTCCGCCCATTCGTAGTTTTCATGGTCTTTGACGGGTGAAGTGAGTTGTTTGGTTTCAACAGCGAACACAGGATTGTAAGGTTGCGGATTTGTGATATTAGTGTGAGGTAGGATTGTGTTTGGGTAAGTAGGGTATACAGGAGGTGGTGCTTGATAAGTAGCTGGTGGTGCTTGATAGGGAGGCGGTGCTTGATATGTGGCGGTCGGTGCGGTTTGGTAGGTAGTAGATGGTGTTGTTTGGTAAGGAGCTGGTTGTGTTGTTTGGTAAGTAGCAGGCGGCACTGCATAGTATGTGGTTGGTGGTATTGTTTGGTAAACAGGGGGTTTAGTAGGGTCCTTTCCATTAGGGCGGGGTGACCCACTTGGATCGACTGATTCCCTTGAATGGGCGGAATTACCAACGGGTAAACTGGCCATTGTCAGTTTCTCTTCAAGTTCTTTAATTTTTTGCTCTAAAGTAGCAACATGTTCATCATACCCAACCAAAGCAAGTTTGTGGGGTGTCCCATTATTCCCAATGTTATTGTCACTAAGAGCAGCATTATTCAACTCAGTCATAATGTTTCGCTTTCTTCTTCTTCTAGTTTGTGAGAGAGGAGGAGCTGTAACTGGTCCCTTGGTTCTCGTCCGGTACTAATGCTCGGCCAGAGTGCACAAGTCAACCTCAGGAGTGGGAGTAAAAACTTAAACACGAAAATAATAAGTTAGCGTCGAGGTAATAATTACCAAATGCCAAATATATCACTCCTTATAATGCAAGGGACCTCTCTTGTATCGGAGGTAAGCCTAACAAGACAAACATACGTAAGATGTATGATAGGTGTCATTTGGACGGAGTTGGCTAATGGACTTTAACATGCCAAGGATGTTAAGTCTTCCTAAGTTTGAGTATGTAATTTAAAATTGAACGTGTATCGTGCGTCATCCCATTTGTTCCTATAACCAAAAAAAAAAATGAATGGAAAATAATTTTATTAAACAAATGTAGAAATAACACATTTTCTCCTTTTTAGGTAAAATAAGAATAAATAAGTGATCTTGTTACCTTAAAGTAACATAAATTAATTTAAATTCTATGATTTTATTTTCATAAAAGTAGAAAAATTAATTTCGTTCATAACCCAAAAATAATTTTATAAAATAATTGGTTTTGTATGAAAATAAAAATTTCAAAAATAATTTATTTGGATAACGATTTTCATTTATAGAAATAAATAATTGATTTTGTTACACAAAAGTAGAAAGATTAATTTAAAGTCTGCTTTATTCGGTCTTCCAAATTTTTGTGGCTTGTGACATCCTCCAATAAATAATTGGATAATCCACACTTTGAGAACAAATGGTCTACATTAGACACGTTCAACCTTAAATAAATGCACACATAACATATTTAAATGTCCCTTAGGGTCGGAGACCTGTTTGGTTCGTTCACACTAATAGACTTAGACATGAGCCGAAGTCAAAATCTCCTAATCATGACATGATGCATGGTTCCTAGACAAGAGTGTCCGCTAAGAGTTGGGTAATTCTAGACTCGGTTTTCCAAGGCGGACGGCCAAGGAGTGGGACCATTTGAAATCGTTGGCTGTACCACGGACCAACTATATTCCAAAATGTCCTCCTAAAAGGTTTTTTTTTGTGGTGAAGCGACCGCAGGATCCACGTAATAGCCGGTGTGTGTGCAAAGTGTCATTTCCCAAGAGTGTGGAGTATGAACGAAGTGCAACAAATAATACAACAATATACTAAATATCACATTATCAAAAATTGCAAAAATATAAAAGGTTACCCACCTGTAAAGAGAAAAAGTTAGTATTGAATACAAAATAATAAAAGCAATAATAAACCCAATATAAAAATCATAATGGTTAGAATATTTAGACGCCAGCGGAGTCGCCATTCTATCGTATCCGATTTTGGACTCAACTCGAAGCGAGTCGGGCTTCGGATTTGACTGGGTAAATTTGTTTGGAGTTTTGGAGTCGCCACCTAATATAGTTTCTAAGGTGTATTAGGTCACCTATTAATTTCTAATTTCGTTTAAAGAATTAACTCCGGGTTGGTCTACGAGTCAGAGATTCGGGTAAGAGTTCGAAATAACCTAGAAGGAAGAGGTTAGGCACCTTCTAGGTTCCACTAAACATGGTTCCCCGCCGATTTCTATATTGGGTTTTAAATATATTTCTTTAGAAAAGGACAAAAGCTAAATAAGGTAAATAAAAGAGATAAGGGCTGCGAAGTAAGTAAAATATGCAATTTAATGTATTTACATAAATAATTTTAAACAAATAGTCATGTTGCACAAAAAGACACAAAATAATAAATAGATAACTAATTAACAATTTGATAAGTAACCCTAGGTTTTATTATCCTATTTGGATCAGAACCCGGCTTTCGTAAGAGACAATTGTTTCAGAATCCACTATCAAATATAGCTCGGGTAGTTTTCATCATATCTGAGGGGCTTAATTCCCTTTAACCCCATACCCTCTTCAAGTATTTAACTAGATCACATACTAACATTTTTAAAACGTCCTAAAGGTTTACTAGCGCCTCAACTTAAACGTCTCGGAGACCATTGAAACTACTAATATAAATGTAAAATATCTAGACTCCCTAAATGTGTTAATGCCCCAATCTAGATTCTTTTAGTCGTCACATAAAGAGTACGGTCATGCAAATTACTTAAGTCAAATAATATTATGTAAGAAAGGTAATCTCACTAATCAAGATTTAGAAAGCAAGATGGGCCTCCAAATTAACTAATACCAAGATGAATCTAGACTGTTACGAATTAAGAGTCTCGGATTTGCAGAAATGGATCACCTTTCAAATTAACCTACAATTTTAGCCACTTTAATGAAAACTAAATGCACTGTTACGTTCTCAGAATTCTAGATATACATAAACAGTAGTATTTTCAGATTGTCTTGCATTTCTAAACTATCTAGAAAATATTTTAACTTCCAGTATACTAAAGTTGCACAAAGTGCCTAAAATAGTTTCAATTTTAGTTTTAACCTGAAAAGACACTGTTGAAATTTTCCAGACAATTAGTTTTGCACAAACAGGCTAGTTTTCAACGTGTATGACAACTTTAACCTTTTCAATGATATAGTTTAATTCTAGCATATAAAAATTGCACAAATTATCTAGATAGGGCATTGATTTTCAGTTTCAAACCTGTTAATATACCACTGTATTTTTCCAGAAAAAATGACTTTGCACAAATAATCTAATCATCAACCTGTATAACGATTTTGGCACCCAACACATAGAAAAATAATGAGGAGGGTCAGAGATGGCCCCTTCTAGCCAATTTCACTGTGCTTAGAACCGAACTTCGCTTTTGTACCTGTTTTAGCAAATACATAGAAAGGGTCTACGGGATGAACTATGCGAGAATAGAAAAAAGTAATGCCCTGAATGCATTTTGTATGAGAACCATTAAGTCCTTTTGATTCTAGAACTTATACATGATTGACTCCAGGTGTCCGTTCTTTGCATACGACTGATTAGTTCAAAAGCCATAGTAACTTATGTGAAGGGCTCTGTTTTTACCTGTAGGAAAAGTATGGTATAGCCTCTTAAAGGCTATCCTAAATGACCCTGCAAGATACATTAGCGGGTGGCCTAAAAGGCTAGAACAAACAGAAGACATAGGCATATGCACATAGATTTTCACAGAACCAATTCATACGAAAGACATAAACTTTGCCTAGCTATTATTCAACCAGTTTCAGAAGATGTACCTTAAATGTTTAAACAGGCAAAGAAGGGAAAAAACAACCAGGGAGCAGTGTGCAGCGATTAAGCAATACCACAGGGTCTATTTTGGTTCTCCTCCAGCAGGATAAGAGTAGGCAGAGTCCAATGATGTGTAAGTTATGTAGAGAATGAAAGGACAGTATTCCAGGTGCTACAGAGATTATTTCAATAAATAAACGTATAGGAGGAGTAGTGTTTTAGTCTACTGGAGGTGTAAAGCCTGTGTGTGAAAGGTCTGGAGAGTGTAAAGTTTCTTTAGAGCTGTATATCCCTGTTTGGGTATGTGTTTTAGTATGTAGATGCATCAGTCAGTGTGTAGGTTTCTCCCAGAATTCTAGAACTGGAAGCAAGAAGCTATCTGTGTATGTGAAGCTGTTAGAGGTACCAGTAAAGTCCTAGTGTTGTCCTTTCCAGAGATCACCAAAGGGTGGTATTTATAATGTAAAGGAGGCAGATGACTGATATTTTTCTCCCATTCACAATTAAGGGAATCATTTTAAATGAGAATCATATCACAACTACCTAGTATCCAGAAATATCCCATCAAATCTGGTTGCTAAACATAACACAAACCTCCAGGCCATGAATCTGGCATAAAACTATTGGTATATTCAGCTAAACCAAGACTCAATCAATCGAGGCCAGCTTATACATGATCAATCAGGTCTGTTTTACTCAACTAAGAAAGGAAAATATAAGGTGACTGTGTATCTGTACACTGACTAAAAATCAGTATCATCAATCAACTATTTTATCAACGACTATCATATATTTTAGAAGGCAAACGAAACTGAATTAAATACACGAATCATGTTATCATGCTAATGAACCAAAATAGAATCAGACTACTCAATGCGATTGTGAATCCATCACATAAAAGGAAAGAAATTACCCTGTTTTGGTGTCAAGTCGGGTCAGGTTCGCGTGACCCATTTTAGTTTTTGCTTAAATTTGACAATTCAAGTTTGAATCATTGACTACTTGCCTTGTTTATGCTGAATCAGTGTATATCGTGTCCGGATTTAACGAGGTTCGTCAATCTCTTACGCTTCCTTTTCGATTTCTATGGAATGAAAGATGTGTTCCCTTTTTCCTGTGAGAAAACGACAGGAAGAGAGAGAGGAGACGAGCGGAGATGGCGGAGGAGACGCAGAGTTTTGGCGTGGCTGTGGTGGAACCTGGACGGGTTACGAGCAAAGTGGGAGAGGGGGAAATGAGGAGATGGCGGCTCATTTTATGTAATGGGAGATGGGGAAATGATTTAGAGTTATCAGTTGGGGAGGGGGGGTGTATAGTTGTAAGTAGGGAGAATTATTTTGGGCCGTCGGATTGAGGGGATGAAGGGCCAGGATTAAGAAACGTGTACACGCGTGTATAAATGTCTATATGATAGTATAGCTGAAGTGTAAAGGTTATAGGCGCTTTTAGGGGTTGTACTTAGTGCAGGAGTGAGTTTTACGCGTGCTTTGGAGAGTAGTACTATGCTTATCATGAGTTGTACGCAGGCTAGGAATGAACTCTAGTGAGGTCTATGCTTAGGTAGAGCCTAGGTGGCATACACGTGGGTAATATGTGATGACGAGGACTAGATGTAATATGAATGAATTTGTAAAATAGCAAAATGGCTAGTATTTAATTAAAATACTTATAAATAATTAGTATAAAAATAAGAAATTTTGTAAATAATTATAAGTAAATGTATGAACTTAAATATAATAATAATTTAAATAGAAATAGGATAATTATATAAATGATGTCGTAATGCATTAAATTGCGCGAATAGAATATGTAATTTTAGAAAATAGCCTAAATAAATGCAATTACGCCATTTTAATCATAATTAAATAAATATTACATAAATAGGAGATTCATAATAATAGTACACATGTAAATGCATGTTGTCCAATGCAGTTTTATTTGGAAAATTACTATTATCGATTTTAATTAAATATAGCCAAATTGCGAAAACGGAGGGATAAATTGGGTGTCAACACTCCAACCGTGGGCCCCAGACATATATAGGTACTGTATGAAGGAAAAGACAGCAGTGGTGACACACCATCATCAAGATCCGACTAATGGAGTGAAACGGTTGAAACTATAAGCATGCGTAAAAAATGAGTGTTCCTTTATTCACCGACCAGTCCAGCATCTCATCGAGGATCCGCACCCGGCAGTAGAACTAACAGACCAGCGTTAAAAGCTTAGGAGACCCTAAAGCTTGTTAACACCATCTTTGGGGAGCCTGGAGTTGATAACACCGATGCAAGAACTGTCATGATTTGTGAAATCCACCCAGAGACAACTAAAAGGCCTCGCGTCAATACCATCGAATTCAACAGCTAAAGACATATAGCAGGTCCTCTAAATGCACCACGATGCCCTGTTCGTCATTGTATAGGTGCATGATTCCTAAGTTAAGCGTGTGCTAATAGATCCGGGCAACGCTGTGAACATCATTCACTAGGAAGTCGTTTGCTAGATGTAGGTGCAACATCAGATAATTCCCAGCCCATAAACTATAACCAGCTTCAACAGTGCCAACGAGAAGTAAGTGGGAGAGATACTCCTCCTAGTCTACCTCCCGTGGGTAACGAAGGTACGTCCTTCCAAGAAATGACATGCGATCTCTCGTATAATATTATCTTGAAAAGACCTACACACAGTGCCGTGTAAACTTAATCAATTCCTCAAGTACCCTACTCCATGGGGAGTGAAAGAGATTCAGGGAGAGCAGAAGCTATCCAGAATTTTTTATGTAATGTTGTCACGCACGCAGTAAAGAAGCAGCTAAAGAATCAGCGCAAGAAGTTAGACTAGCTGTTCGGCCCCTGCCTAGTTACCAGTATACCATTTGGGTCCGATAGGCACAACGACACTAGACCCCGGGAGCCAGCAGCTACGTCCCAAGACTCAGATGATGAAGAGAAGACTGCCAAACCTACCGGCGACATCCTCAACCCAATCATCTTCGACGAGAGGGTCCCAGATAAGAAATTTTACGTGGGGGCCAAAATTTGAACTGAAGCCAAGCAAGAATTCGCCAACTTCCTGTGCACTCGGTCAGGCACAATTTCTTGGACGCATACCGACATGCCCAAAATATCAACCAGTGTTATCACACATAAATTGAATGTAGATCTAAGCTTTAAACCAGCCCAAAAAAAAAAAGAAACAATCGATCAATCGTGAGAGAGGCTGGCAGTCTATGAAGAGGTCGAGAAGTTATTAAACAACAGATCAATTCGTGAGGCCCAATACTCCGATTGACTGTCCAACGTTGTGGTGGTCCTGAAGAAGAATGAAAAGTGGAGAATGTGCATTGACTTCACAGATTTGAATGAAGCATGCCCTAAAGATTCCTTCCCATTTCCTAACATCGATCAACTCATTTGATTCAACGGTAGGCCACAAAGCCCTCAGCTTCTTCTTGGATGAATACTCGAGATACAACCAGATCCTCATGAATCTAGATGATCAAGAAAAGACTTCTTTTATCATGGATAGAGGGACTTACTGTTATCGAGCGATGGTTTTTGGTTTGAAGAATGCAGGAGCGACCTATCAGAGGTTGGTGAACCTATGTTTAAGGAGTAGATTGGCAAAACTATTGAGGTCTACATCGACGATATGCTGGTCAAGTCGGAGTTTGACAGAGATAACATCAGCCACCTAGAAGCAGCATTTGACATCCTGGATAAGTTTTGAATAAAGCTCAACCCCGAGAAGTGTGCTTTCGATGTGTCCTCAGGGATGTTTCTAGGTTTCATCATCTCCAATAGAGGGGTAGAGGCTAACCCCACGAAGATCGAGGCAATTGAGGCCATACCTGAGGCATTAAAAAGTAAACTAGAGGTTAAAAGACAGAACTGTCGGATAGCCATGCTTAGCCGGTTTATCTCATGATCCTCGGAGAAATTTCACCAGTCCTTCAATATTCTAAAGAAGAATAAAATTTTTTAGTGGACAGAGCAGTGCAGCAAAGTACTTCGAGAGTTGAAACAATATCTGGCAAATCCTCCGTTGCTAACCAAGCCACGCGAGGGAGAACCGTTACTATTATACCTCATAGTGTCTGAAGTTGCAGTTAGTGTTGTTCTAGTACAAGAGGAGAATGGGCAACAATCTCCAGTATAATATGTCAGCAAATCTCTCCTGGATGCTGAAACCCGCTATCAACATCTTGAAAAGCTTATGCTCACATTGGTAATGGCAGCAAGGAAGTTGCGGTCGTATTTTCAAAAACATATGATCATCGTAGTATCTTCTTTCCATCTACGGACTATATTGCACAAACCTGAGCTTTTGGGGAGGCTAGCAAAATGGGCAGTAGAGCTAGGAGCATAGGATATCATTTATCAGCCGCGGATGGCTATCAAGTCATAAGTCCTCACAGATTTTGTCATTGAATTCAGCACTAATACAATCCCAAAGGCCAAAATTAAGTGTAAGATGATGGAAGGTGTTACCCCCGGGGAATGGGTGATCCCACACCGGCGGTGCCTCAAATTTCAAGGGGTCCGGTCTTGGTCTCGTGATCAAGTCCCCAACCAAGAACATATTTCGAAAGGCTGTTAGCAGTCCTCCGGTTATAAACAATGAAGCAGAATGTGAATCTATAATTTAAGCACTTGAATTAGCCTACATATTGGGGGCCAAGGAGATCAGTCTCTTTAGCAACTCTCAGGTGGTGGTCAACCAGGTAACCAGCACCTACGCTGCAAAAGATGCTCGTATGCAGGAGTACTTAGCCAGGGTGGAGAAACGTCTGAAAAATTTTCTAAAGTGGAAGATTACTCAGATCTAAAGGGAAGAGAACACGGAGGCTGAGGCCCTAGCAAGTCTAGCGGTCGCTGCAAATATGAACGCAAAGAGCCTAGGAACTGTCGTCGAGGTAACCTATGCAGATGTCAAGCACTAAGAAGTCAACGTCACATGACTTGTCTGGGATTGGTGACACCCAATAAATGAAAATCTGGACAAAGGAACTCTCCCGAAAGATAAAAAAGAAAGCAGGAGGCTAAAGGCCCAAGCGGCTTGCTATTGCCTGGTCAATGGAGAACCCTATCGCCAAATATTTAGTGGGCCTTTGGCTAAATGCCTAGGCCCATCATAAGTTGATTATGTGTTAAGAGAAATCCACGAGGAGCAGTGCAAAATCATTCCTGCAAAAGATCCTTAGCTCATAAATTAATCAGGGCAGACTATTTCAAGCCACAAATAGGTTAATTTGAGCATGCGACAACTCTCAGAGATTCTCCCATATACTTCATCATTCTGTGGAGCTTCTGCACTCAATAATAGCTCCATGGCTATTCGTGAAATGGGAGATGGACATCGTATGGCCCATGCCCAAGGTGCTCGGAGGCGTCCAAGTTTTACTTATCATGATGGACTATTTAACCAAATGGGTTGAAGCAGCCACCTACAGCTGAATCCGAGAACAGGAGGTGATACAGTTTATCTGGAAGAATATCATGTGTCGTTTCAGCATCCTGGCAAAAATAAATTACGACAACGGATCTCAGTTCATAGGAAACATGATCAACGCTTTCCTGGAAGAGTGGGAGATAAAAAGGATAACATCAACGCCTTACCATCATGCGGCCAATAGACAAGCTGAGTCTTCTAACAAGACAATAGTGGAAAGCTTGAAGAAGCAGCTCAAGGAGGCCAAAGAAAAGTGGCCGGAGGAATTATACGGGGTACTCTAGCATAACCGCACCACGCTTAAGGCAAGCACCAGAGAAACCCCATTTTCATTAACATAAGGGATAGACGCAATGATCCCCGTGGAGAAAGGGAACTAGTCTACGACAGTTGTTTGCCGAAGATGAATCAAATAACAAGGCTTTAGCAGCCTCATTTGATGTCCTGGATGAACACCGAGAAATAACGGCCATAAGCTTGGCAGCCCAGAAGCAACAGGTGGAATAGTACTATAATGCACAGACCAATCTACGCTCCCTCAACATAGAAGATCTGGTCCTTCGCAAAGTGACTCAAAGCACCAAGGAGCCAGGCGCTAGTAAGTTGGCCCCAAATTGGGAAAGACCTTACAGGGCCCGAGGCATAGCAAGAAAAGGTGCGTATGTTCTTGAAGATATGAAGGGAACGACCATTCCAAATAACTGGAACATTTCTTGGTTTAAAAATACTAATCTCTAAAGGCCAACGGAGTCACATACTCAAGATATGTATTTTTCCCTTTTTGTTTCTTGTTCTTTGTCTTTGTTACTTTATGCGGACCATCGGCCTCGCCTCTATTCTCTTAATGACTTTGCGCCTTCATTAATAAAAATACTATTCTATATAGTCAGTTTTGCAATCAAATCTATCTATGTTCCAACTATTCATTGCCCCGGAACAACTCAAGTTGAAGTAATACACTCACTTTTCACTACAAAAAGTAGGGTAAACTACTCGCTTAAAGCTAGATCAATTCTAGTTCAGCCATGAGGCACTACTACTTCGTAAGTTGAAATCGTTAATTCAACAAAATAGAACCAACATGCCTGTGGGGACTTCTCCCCGCATAGTGCTAGAAAGTCTTAAAATACTCGAGTAAACAAGAAACGACGTTAATGTTTGGATGCAAAAATGCCCCGTTACATATCACGGCCTAAATTTGTCCCATTACAGGCGAAAAACAGTCGTCTATCACTGGCGCAATATAAGCTGTCAATTGCTGATGCAAATGAAGCGCCCAATAGTGTGCATGCCTGTCTTTAAAAGACACTAGCCCAGAAAGGCACCCAAACACATGCTGCTTTACATTACAAGTAACTATGCAAGTACGCATAAAACATTGATGAACAATTGTTTCATTAATACCAATAGCCCGTAGGCTCATAATATTTTGAATACAACACTGTGCACTACGAATGTTTTTGAAAAAAAAAACTAAAAAAGGAAAAAACTGCAACTTCCTACAAATTTGTAAGGCTGGAGACTCTTCATCTGTATTGTAGCTCTTGCATCAAAGTTTCTCTTGGTATTCGTAAGAAAACATTACTAACATAATACCCAGGAAGCAACACCTTTGTGACGTTGTGCCACGGGAGTCGGAAAATCAGTCGAACTAAGGAATTCCTCAATAGAACGGTGGAGGAAGCATACGCGGGTCGGGAGTTACATACGGAATTTCTTGGAGAGACTCCAACGAGGAACCCTCGGTGGCTGTGGGAACACCATGTTCCCCTCTTCTCCAAACGATTGGAAGAAGATGCAACTTCCAAACCGCAAAAGAGGGCAGAGCTATACGGCCACCCTGAATACAACGGTCCAGATGAATTTTGTTGAACATCAACCGCCCGGAGAAGGAGAGAATATCGTCGCATATGCACTCCTTGTACAAATTGAGTTGCTTCCGGGAGTATGGCCCTATGCAATCAAAAGACAAGCAGATGCAGAAAACCAACTGGATTGGCATTCTTCTGCTGGGGAACCCTGCATGACAAGAGGAATATCATAGCAACCGCTGTCATAGAAGATGAGCGCTCCGTAATCAGTTCACTTGCCACAATGAAGATATTATAAAAAGCACCATTAGGATCTCGATCAAACTCCATAGCTCGGGGGACTCCTTTCGTCTAATCATGGATAGAGAGACAAAAGCGAAGGATTGTACGAGTTTTCTACGTTACAGTTTTCTCATACACCATCCATTTTGAACGAATCAGTATTTTTTGGGAATATTGGACCACGATCAAAGGCAAGCATTTTTTTCAGATGAAGGAACTATTCTCTCATAAGAAAAACTTTGAAAAAGGCTTGAAGATTTCTGATTTCTCCATTATCGTGAAGCCCCTATTTTTAGGCGGAATGAGATAAAGATGAAGTGTGAAACGGTCAAGCATAATTATGACCTGAAGATATGAAACGATTTGGCGCGGGAAAAGTTGTTGTTGGAAAGGTCATGGAATGGACATCGACCAATAAGATAAAGACATGAAGGGTTGATAAACACGGAAAATTAAAAGCTAAAGAGCGAGACGTAACTCGATCGAAAATCTCAAGTAGCAACGAAGAACTTGTTCCATTACACCCCGAGAGATTGTCAAGACCACCTACACTAGGAAACTACCCTCGAGCTAACTAGAACTCGCAAGTAGAATGATCGGGACGGGGTCGTTGTCCAACTAGAATCCACTAGAAGCACACAAATCCCAAACATAGGTTGGTTTTCATAAACCCAAATAGTTCCACTCTTTACATAATTCATTCATCATTCAAAATAAGCTAAGGAATGAAATAAGCTATCTAGCTATTTATAGAGATTTTTAGGGTGCTAGGTAAAAGGTCTAGAATGCCCACACTTAGGCTTAAAGATAAAAGACCACGTAGGGTCAAAATAGACAAAACACGCTTAAGATTTCTATGTCTCAGCATTTAGGGCGGAGCGCCTCCCCTTGGGCGGAGCGCCCACAAACTTGGGCAGTGGAGGGGCCTGGGCGGAGTGCCCCCTGGGTGGGTGGAACGCCTGGGCCCTTTGCTTCCTTGGCGGGGCGCCTTAGCTTGGATCTTCCGGAACGACTTCAATTCACCTCCAACGCTCTTGACTTCTAGTCCGTTGCTTCTTCCAAGCTTGATACATGTTGGAAAGGTGTCTTGGCTCGATTGGTCCTTATCATCCTCCCCTTCTTGAGAAGATTTCGTCCTCGAAATCAATGCATTCACGTCCATGGCATCATCTCTTCGGGGTGCCCAAAGCTCTCCTCCCTTGCAACCCTTGATCGTCACTTTGACATAGGTTTCTTCCAAGATCTTCTTTGCCTTAACATGGAGCTTAGAACCTACAAGCAAACACAAGATTTCCTACTTTGAAAGTAGGTTAGTGCAAGAAGTGTGGAAAACACACTCTTGTGATATAACCAAGCATCAATATTAAGAACAAATACTAAATCTCTAAGGAGATCATCAAGTGCTTGGTTCAATGAGAATATGCACGCAATACAATAATGAGAAATAGGTCATGGGTACATGGAAAATGAAAGACCAAGCTATCAAAATCCCCTTGAACCTTAAGCTCAAGATCGACAAACCCAATCCCACCTCAAAGTGTGATCAACATGTGGAGTGGAGTGAGTCAGATAACCCAACATACAAGTAACATCAAGTACTCCACTCCCTTTTTTTAGAGCAAACTTACTCATACCAAGGGATTCCCTTTCACCTCCCATTTCGCCATCTAAGCAACCCTTCTCAAAAGACAAACTTTCAAGAAAGGTATTGATAATGGCCTCTTCTTCATCATAACCCAAACAAACAATAGTAGGGTCAGTCAAAGAGTCATTTACCTCACTCAAATTCTCACACAATGGGTTGCCTAACGAGTCAAACCCTTCACACCATGGAGGTTCCATTTGACTACAAGTCTTTACCACTAATGAGGATGCCTGCAAACAATGGCTTAGTAAAAACATGCATCTCAACATCATGATCTAGCATAGACATGTTATCAAGACTAGGTTCACTTGAGGAGTCATCAAGGTCACTATTATCCTCACCACAACACATAGACCCACCAAATAGAAGCATATCAACAAGGGTATGATCAACTATCTCATCTACTCCTTTATCAAAGATTGGCGGTGTGTCATAGCAAAGGTCGCAATCATTGTCAACTACCAAGTCTACACTAGTGAGAGATTCTTTGAACAATGAGCTCACATCATGATGTGGCTAAGGCTATCAACTAATGTCACACAAGCACACACAAGTTGACTTTTAGACTCTTCACTAGTGGCATATTCACTAGATGCATCACAAGCACCAACTAGTGTTGAGTCATCACAAGACAAATAGCTTGTAGGCTCATGAAAAGGTGGATCAACACTTACATTCGTAGTACTTCCTTGATCACTCACAAGGCTTGAAGTGTTATGTGCAACTCCTTCTTCATGAAGCTCACATTGCGAACTTTCCTCCTCTTGTCTTTCCTTCCAAGCACATGGTTGAAGCTCCAATGGCTTATCTTCATTTGTATCTACACAAGAAAAAGTAGAAGATGAAGAATTGTTAGAACAATGGGTGCTCTCACTCTCAATTTTTCCTTCCTCACCTCTCTTCTCTCTCAATTTTACCTCATGGTCAAGTATAGTTGGTGGTGACAATCCACTCACATCACTCCTCAAATCCTCTCTTTTTTCCTCTCTTAGATTGTCACCGGTCACTCCCTCACTTCTCTCTATCTTTTCTCTCTCATTTGAAGTGGAGTGACTCTCATTTTCATCATGCAATGGCAAGACAACAAGATTGTTTGCCTCGGGTTCAAGTACAATGGGTGACTTTGCTTTAGCCCTTTCCCTCAACTCCCTCATTTGCTTGTAGTCTTTCCTTACTTGCCTTGGAGTCAAAGGTCTAAGCACATACTTCCTCCCATCATGTTTGACCGTATATGAATTGGTCCAGCCATCATGTAACACACATCTATCATGTTGCCATGATCTCCCAAATAATAGATGGCATGCTTGCATCGGGACAACATCAAACATAATTTTGTCTTTGTAGTTCACATACTAAGCTCAATCGATGCTTGCTTCACCACCTTCAACTCCCCACACTCACTTAGGCATTGTAATCGATATGGGTTGGGGTGTTTCAAGGTTGGAAACTTCAATTGGGAAATCAATGTATGGCTCATTATGTTGGCACAACTTCCCGAGTCAACAATCATGGAACAAACTATACCCATGACTCGGCATCTAACATGAAAGAGGTTTTTCCTTTGCACATTTTCCACCTCCTCTTCCATGAAAATGGTACTCAAACTCCTCCTAACCACCAAGAACATTTGAGGATCATCTCCTTCCTCTATAGCCTCCTCACAAGCAATCTCCTCATCCTCCTCATTTTCGGGCTCACTATCTTTCTCATACACCAAATTGCCTACCACAACCATGGTTCTTTTTGTAGGACAATCTTTACCAATATGTCCATACCCCTTACACTTATAGCATTAAGTAGAAGTAGAAGTAGGATTGCTCAAGTGAGTTTTAGAATTCCTCCCAATGGTGGTGTAGACTTCTCATATGCTCTCTTCACTTCTTTGCTAGCACTTGCACAACTTGCACTTGGAAACTTTTCATTTGGAGTCTTCCATTCTTTTGGTTGGCTCACAGGAGTAGGAGTGCTACTCTTGTAACGGTTGGACTTTTCTCCCTTAAGCCATTGCTCGGCTTCAATAACGGCTTCCAATAGATCTTGGAGTGAAGGGTAAGAATGAAATCTCAATTGAGAAGCTATACCATAGCTCATGCCATTCTTGAAACAGATCATGGCTTGTTCTTCACTCTTGGTCTCCATATCTAATGCCATCCGGATCTTCTCAAACTCATCATAGTACTCATGAACCATTTTTACACCTTGGTTTAGATCATAAAGTCTCTTGAGTTGTTCTTGACAATACCTAGGAGTCACATACTTAGTATTCACGAGATCCTTCAATTCATTCCAAGTCACATTCACATACACACCCGCTCTTCTTCTTGTCCTCTTTATGGACTCCCACCAAGTAGAAGCATAGGACTCAAAAGATGAAATAGCATACGTACCTTTCTTCTCATCGGTCATCTCATTTGTGTCAAACACCCTCTCCATAAGTAGTACCCATTCCATGTATGCCTCCGGATCACAAGTTTCCTTAAAGATTGGAAGATTAAGCTTCACACTATTGAGATTGTTAATATCATGACCTCCATGGTAAGGATCCGGTTGGCCTCCATAGTGGTCCCCATAAACACCATAATCCCTTCTAGCATTCCCTCCAACATATCCTATGGGTGGCCCTCGACCTCGGCCTCTATCCCTATCCACATTTTGACACCAATTCATACGTCGCCTCGGTTGAACCCATAGGCTTCATCACCATACTCGGCTTCCTCCTCTCTTTGAGCTTCAATAATTTGATCAAGAGGTTGAACATTTTGAACGGGTCTTGGAAGTGGAGTGTTTCCTTGGGGATTGCCCACGGGTTGGGTATTGCCCAACACACACTCTTGAAGAGCTTCAACTTTCCTTTGTTCATACTTCTTGGCCATCTCCGTAAAGTGTCCGGGAGTCATAGGAGTGCTATGACTTGTGCCTTCTCCGGATTAAAGAGGGACACTCGGGGTCCTCCTCTCAATGGCCTCAACTTGGAGACTTGTGGTCACCTTCTCAAGATTTTCAATCTTTTTGCCCATGATATCCATCTTGACAAGAAGATTAGCCAAGGCATCCTTGATAAAATCTTGACTTTCGTTAGCCATTGTACCTACAAGAAGAACAAACGTTAGTGAAAACACCTCACACACACCCTCACGTGTATAGTACTCGGGTCACTTGTTTAGTGGTGGTGGATATTTCACTCGGACTTGAGTACTAAAAGCTTCAAGTAGTTGAACAACAATCCTCAACTCAATCAATCAACTCACAAGTCAAGTGTACTCCGGGGTGAGTGGAGTTAACATGACTCGATATATGCTAAGCACTTTAAAGTAAGGACTTGAGTCAATGGATTCTACGGATCTTCTTGGAGTTCTACTCTCCAACTAAGGCACGAATTATCTAATAGCAACAAAGGATTAGTGCTAATTAAGTAGGAAAGTTACTTAGATAAGTACTAATTAGAGGTTAAGCAACAAAGAAATAGGAAAACCTAAGAAAAACTACCAAATCCACCCTTCAGGAGTTGGGGCGGAGCCCCTCCCCAATCAACCAGTGGGGGGGGGGAGGGGGGCGCCCAAGAGTGGGGCAGAGCGCCTACTGGGTGAACCCCTGCTTTTCCAACTCCGATTTCCTCGATTTCAAGCCAAAATTTGGTCCGATTTCAACGTGTTTTGCACAAATCCAAGGTACCCAAAGTTGAATATTGATATAACCTTCAAACCCCAATGATTTTCACATCAAAACACCCAACAAAAGAGGAACAATCATAAATCAAAGTTTGAACAAGGGTTTTTCAACAAGGGTTCAATGTGGGTTTTGATTCTTCACTTTTGATGTTATATAACTCCGATTCACATGAAATTTGTTTCAAATCCTTTTTTCTTAATGTAGAACAAACCCCCATAATCAAATCAACAATCAACACTCATCCACCCCATGAATCATCCAAAAATCATCAAGAACAAGGTTTTGGAAGGGTTTAACAATTTTGGGGTATTCAAAATTTCAAATCTCGTGAATCCAATCCAAACCACATGTTTTTGGTATGAAAACGATGGGTTTTTAACAAGGATCAATAATCTATAACACCATAACGAGAATCGATCACACCAAAAAGTTACGACAATTTTTGTATTTTTCACTTTTCTATTTTTTTGTATTTTTCTTCTTTCAATAACTTCAAAAACAAGAAAACTAAAGAAACTAACGTAGGCACGAAGAATCAAGGGTCGGGGGTTTGTAGAAACCAAACCCGAGCCTTGCTCTGATACCAAACTGATAAGGATCAAACACGAAAAAGTAAAAGATAAAGAGCGAGACGTAACTCGATCGAAAATCTCAAGTAACAGCGAAGAACTTGTTCCATTACACCCCGAGAGATTGTCAAGAACACGTACACTAGGCAACTACCCTCGAGCTAACTAGAACTCATAAGTAGAATGATTGGGGCGGGGCCGTTGTCCAACTAGAATCCATTAGAAGTACACAAATCCCAAACATAGGTTGGTTTTCGTAAACCCAAAGAGTTCCACTCTTTACATAATTCATTCCTCATTCAAAATAAGCTAAGGAATGAAATAAGCTATCTAGCTATTTATAGAGGTTTTTTAGGCGCTAAGTAAAAGGTCTAGAATGCCCACACTTAGGCTTAAAGATAGAAGACCACGTAAGGTCAAAATAGACAAAACACGCTTAAGATTCCCGTGTCTCAGCATTTGGGGCGGAGCGCCTCCCCTTGGGCGGAGCGCCCGTAAACTTGGGCAGTGGAGGGGCCTGGGCGGAGCGCCCCCTGGGTGGGCGGAGCGCCTGGCCTTTTGCTTCCTGGGTGGGGCGCCTGAATGGCCTAGGCGGGGCGCCTTAGCTTGGATCTTCTGGAATGTCTTCAATTCACCTCCAATGCTCTTGACTTCTAGTCTGTTGCTTTTTCCAAGCTTGATACATGTTGGAAAGGTGTCTTGGCTCGTTTGGTCCTTATCAAGGGTTCTCAAAGAAATCAAGCATCAGTCTCGGTCAAAGAGAATGCGAGTTTCAAGAATTTACTAAGCTATCTCTTCACATCCTTTTTGCTTACCTCTTTCACTTTCTGACTACTTATGACAGAACTCAGCAAGTGGAGGACTGACTATGTGGGCAAAACTACGCAACGTACTATTACAGGGAAATGTGTCTAGCTGGCGATATTAGACTTAGCCGATAAGTCACCAGGCACAGAGGATACACGCTCGCTCCTTGAGCCACGACTGTACAGACGGCGCAGGCATAGGATGTAGGGTATACATCCCACCAGCTTAGGGTTCACAGTCTCTTATCTAGGGTTTCTTATCTACCACCGCCTTGAGGTTAGGCCCATGGCCTTTATTACTCCTTGTATTTTATCATAATTAGGAATGGATAAATCTCTACTATAAATACCCCTCCTCTCATTGAATTGCACATCAAGCGATTCATACAGAATCCGGCTATTCTCAGTGAATAAGATTATTATTTTCTTGCTTATTACTTTCTCTCAATATTTATTTACTTTTCTTGCATATCTACTGTATTTCTTGTGACTCTATAAAAAATTCAATTGTTTTACATAAATGACCAAATTTAGGCCTAAAGAATAGTTATAAATACCCCTCCTCACATTGTATTGTACATCAAGTGTTTCTCCAAGAACCCAACTATTCTCAAGAAATACTACCTGAGTAGAAAAAAATATGCTGCCTATTATTATGGGGATACGAGTCCATCTGGTGAGACTAGACGTATCCTACAAGTCACGGGCACATAGGATACACGCCTGTTCTACGAGTTACAACGGTTCAGGCGGTACTGGCGTAGGACGCAAGGCATACATCCTACCGCTTTATGGTTACATTCTCCTAGTTAGGGTTTCGTATATACCACCTCCTTGAATTATAGGCCCATGAGTCTTATTAGTCTTTGTATTTTAACTTAATTAGGACTGGGTCCACTGCTATAAATACCTCACCTCACATTGTATTGTACATGAAGTGATTCACCATTTAATCAGACTATTCTCATGGAATAATAGCTCCTTACTTTCTTGTCTATTATCGTTCTCTTTATTTACTTACTTTTTATCATATTTTATCGTATTGCTTGGATCCCTTCATAAATTTAAGTATTTAACCAAGACGTACATATTTAGGCACAGATAATTTGGCTTGTTCTTTGAGGCCACCAGCTATAGCTTTTTAGTTGTATCTTAATTTTTGCTCCCTTCACGAGATTTACATATTTTTGGACCTCGTAGATGTCTGATTTGGAAACTCAAAACCTATATATGTTGGTAATTAGCTGTATTTCTTCAGACATTTGTATGTATGCATATCGTGTATATATCACATTTCCTTGGCCTATCTTATTTCCTTTTAAGTAAAGTTTACTTTGTTTCCAAGTCAATTATATATCATTTGAATTGATTTAGTTAATAGGATTCGCCCGACAGGTATATGGGAGGTAGTCGGGCAGCCGCACGGCCTAGCCTGATATTAGATTTGTTGCATGGCTAACCACCACCAAGAGTGTAAGCGGGAAAAACTCGACATCCTACTGTGATTTTCGTCAGAGTAACGGCCATAGCACGACTGATTGCAAAGCCCAGATGCTCGAGATTGCTCATCTACTGAAGGAATGACACCTCAAAGACCTGATCATGGAAGGCCAAAAATGGTCCAGGACGTCCGACTATACGGACAAACGAAGTATTAATGCGATCTTCACTGGACCCGGGCCTGACGAGATTGGAAGACTGCAAAGCAGGGGCCTCCTATCGGCCCGATTGAATTTGTTTGGGAAAGCAGGAAGGAGCCCTGCGACCCCATTAGGAATCTTTGACTATCATAATCAAGATACTAAATTCACAGATCAGGCAAGCTCTGGTCGATCCAGGGAGCGCTGTCAACATCGTTAAATGGGAGGTAATACAAAGAATGAAGCTTCAGCGACAGGTAGCCCCAAGTTCCTGCATAGTGACTGGTTTCAATAGTACGAGCAAAAATTCGATTAGAGAAATAGCTCTGCCAGTTATTAGCATCGACGTAATGAGCTTAACACATTTTTAAGTAATGGCTTGTAACCTCTCCTACGATGTTATCTTGGGAAGACCCTGGATACATGGAGTAAGGGGAGTACCCTCAACACTCTGCCAGGTCATTAGATACCCGACCACGTTCGGGATAAATAAAGTAAGAGGCGAGCAGCCCCTGCTCAAGCAAAGGTATGCACCCGATGCGGATATCGACGCGACCTAAAAAGTGGAGGAAACCATGACCAGAGGCGAGCTCGAAAAGGATATGCCAATCGAGCACAGAGCCGAGGTAGCGGAACTCAAAGAACAAATCTTCGTGATATGTGACCTGATCCTCTCAGGGAAATTATGGTATAACCTTTCTGAAGTATTGGTGAAGCATGAAGACCCTGAATGGCCAAATCTATGCAGCCAAGTGTTGGCAGTAATGATGAAATATATTTTAAGACCCCCAACATTATCTGAGCCCCCTCGAGGGGCGTCTCTTACTGTATGTCACAATTTCAGAAGTAGTTGTGAGTGCAGCCCTTACGTGAGAGGAGGGAAGAGTACAGCTCCCCGTGCGATATGCCAGTAACACACTCTTAGGAGTAGAAGAGCATCTTCTGCTCCCAGATTAGCTAGTGTCAGCAGCGGTTATGGCAACACATGAGTTACAATCGTATTTTCATAATCATATGGTCACTATAGTTTAATCTGTCCCGTTATGGACACATTTTGTGCAAGCTAGGACTTTCAAGGAGGCTGACAGAATGGGCCATTGAATTGGGAGAGCATGACATTATTTACCGGCCGCGCACGACCATCGAATCACTGGTTCTCGATGATTTCGCTACATATTTTAGCATGGAATTGATGCCTAGAGCTGAGAAAGAGATAAAGACCATATGAAGGATCGGCCTCGAGGAATGGATAGCCTACACAGATGTAACATCACCCGATAAGGATACTAACCTTGACATACTAACTAAATTATTGTTTGGAAATATTTTCCGTAAGGCCGCAAGTCGTCTGCTAACTACGAACAGCTAGGCAGAATATGAAGCAGCAATTCAAGCCCTAGAATTAGCTTACATATTGCGGGCCAGGGAGATCAGTATCTCTAGCGGATCCCAGCTGGTGTTCAGTCAAATAAATGGAGTCCTCACAGTTAAAGACGTCTGCATGCAGGAATGCCTAGCCAAAGTAGACGACCTTCTGAAAAAATTTCACTAGTGGACCTGCTGAAAAATTTTCAAGACAGCCTAATAGTCGGTGCAGATGAAGATTTGGGCTGCTCAGAGACGGTGATCGAGCTAACTCACTCGGACCTGCTGAACCTTGAAGTTGCCATAACAGGACCCGTCTCGGGCTGGCGCCATGCGTTAACTTATTACTTGGACAAAGGAGCACTCCATGAAGGAAAGGAAGAAGGTAAACAGTTGCGAAAGCAGGCACCTCAGTATTGCCTGATCAACGGAGAGCTCTATCGTCGGATGGTCAACGGCTCACAGGTCGTGCACCCAGGCTCAGCATAAGCCGGCGATGGATCTCTAGAGAATAATTTAGAGCATCTCAGAAGCCAACCCTACGCCAAATGGGGGGTATCACCGTTGGGAAAATAACGCCCCCAAGGGCACGGAAGGAACAACCAACACTTGGCTTAGGAAGTAATATTCTTGAAAGGTCAATAGATCGCCATACTCGAGACAGGTATTTCCCTTTTCCTGTTCTTTTATTTCTTTTAATGGGCATCTAGCCCCCATCTTTGTTATTTGAAAGTTTGCAAAAACTTTTATTGGCTCAGTGCCCCTCTTTTATTTAATAAGACCACTATTCTACTTAGTCGGATTTTTATTCAGATCTATCTACGATCCAATTATTCATAGCCCCGACCATATTTTGGATTGAAGTAATACACTCACTTTTCATTACAAAATTATAGTAAATTACTCGCTCAAAGCTAAATCACTTCTAGTTAAGCCACCAGGCATTATCGTAAGTTGAAATCGTCAATTCAACACTTGCACCAATATGTCGATGGGGACGCCCACCCACATCATGTTGTTAAAGACTTAAGCCCTCAAGTGGACAAGCACAACTATTCTAGCTTGAACACAAAAATACCCCATTACATATAACAGGCTAAAGAAGTCCCCTTGCGGGCGCAGGCGTGGGCTTTGCCCTAATTAAAAGACGTCTATTACAGACGCAATTAACGCCATCACTTGTTGATGCACAAAACAGCATCTAACAAGCACAAAACCGTCTTAAAAAGACAAACGCCCAGAAAGGCACCCAATATGCTACTTGACTACATTACAAGTAAATTCGCAAGTACGTACAAAATATTGATGGATGTCTGTTCTCATTAATATCAAAGGCCCGTAGGCTATAACATAAAATCAAGTTCTTTCTAATACAATATTGTCGTTACAGATGTTCTTAAGAAACTAAAATTTACCGAGGGGACTATGACTGAAAAGGTCTCTTAAGCTTCGTACAGCTGAAGCGCCTCGGCAAGAATTGAAACTCCTACCCAGGAGATATGTCGGCCCGAGCATTCTTCAGCATGCGGCCACTGATACTACCAACGCCTGTCCATGAGATACAACTCTTTGCTCTGAGGAAAGGACTTCGGAAGCGTCTGGGCATAGACAAACCCTCCTCCTACCATATGAGGTAACTCGAAGAAAAAACTGGAGGGACGAATGCCCGTCAACGAGTAGAGGTTGAAGCTGATCTTCAAGCACAATTGTGAGCTAATTGAAGAGGAGGGGGTTGAGCCTGGAAACCTACACGAAAGAGAAACTTCCTCCCAAGGTAGTCCACAGCCAGCGGTCGGAGAGGCATCGCAAGAGCAGTTCAGCCGAACTAGCCAAACAATGAGACAATCTTGAACCATAGGCAGACATAGAGCTTAGGGACACCTTCATCTGCTGATGGTGCAAGGGCAAATCCCCTTGTCAGCCAAGCAACGGATCAACAACCCAACATCGTCAAAGGGGTCACCAGAGTGCTGAAAGCATCCTGAAAGAGAAGCCTCATGACGACTGGAAAGGCTACGTGACCTTCCCTTCCATGACAAGAGGAATATCACAGCAATCGCTGCGTTAGAAAATGAGTGCACCATAATCAGTGCACGTTCCATAAAGAAGGCATTCTAGAGAAAGACACTAGGATCCCGATCAGAGTTCATGACTCAGGGGACTCCGTCCATCCTAATATTACAAGAAGGACACCAAGGGGAAGTGGTTAAAGGTTCTTTATTGTCAGTTTTCTCAAACATCATTCGTTCTGAATGAGAGGAGTGTTTTAGGATATCAAACCAAGATCAAAGGTGAACATTTTCAAAAAGAAGTGGAGTTATTCTCTCATAGGAAAGTTTCAAGAAGGACAATATGTTTTTGAGAAGTTTGTTAACCATATCAAATGAGAAGCCCCTTTGATAGGCGGAAAGAGAAAACAATAGATCATGAAGCGGTCAAAATAATTATGCCATGAGATATGAAATGGTTCAGCGCAGTAAAAGGCTGCTATTTGAAAGGTACATAGAATCGGCAAGTAACTAATCAAATGAAGATGCGTGGAACTCTAAAAGAAATCAAGTGTCTGCCTTGATCAATAAAACTTCGAGTTTTAAGGAGTCAGTGAGATAATTTTTCACACATCTCTTTTGCATACCTCTTGAACTTCCTGATCGCTTACGTCAGCACTCAGCAAGTGGGGGAACTGAATGTGTAGGTAAAAGTACACCACCTATGATTACGGAGATACGAGTCCAGCTGGCGAAGACTAGACTTACCCTATAAGTCACGGTGCCCAGAAGATACATGCCTACTCCATAAAGCCACGATCGCTCAGCAGGAACGCGCCATAGATGCAAGGTATATATCTCACCGCCTTAGGGTTTACATTCTCCTAGTTAGGTTAATTTGTATCACTGCCTTGAGTAAACAGACCCATGCCCTATTAGTCTTTTTATTTTACTATAATTAGGATTGGATAAATCAATAGCTATAAATACCCCTCCTCACATTGTATTGTACATCAAGTGATTCTCCAAAAATCTTACCATTCTCAAGGAATACAATAACTATTTATTCTGCTTTATTACTTCTTTTTTATATTTATCATATTGCTTGTGATCCTATTATAAATTCTATCTATTTAACCTTTAAGGAAAATTTTAGGCATAAAAAAGGCCGCCCAGACACCGGCTCGTGCCATGCTTTCTTCAAGTAAAGGGCGGTCGCTTAGTAAAATGGGGACCGAGTAATGACTAAAGCTTATTTTCCTTTGAAAAATTAGGCGGCCTATTGTTTGGGTCGCCCAATAAGGTCAACCAAAGTCCAGAGAGCTCTCATGTAAACAATTAGCCAATTTTTTAGGCTAGAAAAAGGGCGAGCACCTAAGTAAAGAGTGGCCTCCACGTGTGAAAAGAGTCTCCTATTCTGTGGGTCACCCAATAAGCCAAAGTCAAGAGTGCATCGATTTTGACACATAGAAAAATATTAGACCACTTTAGAAAGGGCGGAAGCCTTTTTTAAATGGCGACTACCAAATCTTGGCTCTCTGATGGACCTTTTCTGGGCTCACACACGTACCAAAGGGCGGTCGTATCTTAAAAGGGTGGCCTCCCTGATACCTATTTTTCCAAAATTTTGCATCATTTCACTCCAACTGCAACATCATCTTAACACCTACAAAAACAACAACTATTTAGCTAAAACCTTGTGTTGCTTCCGAAGAAGCGCCTTAGTTAACATCGTGGCACGATGCTGGCCCATTCTCTCAAGGATCGATCAAAACTACAAAGGCTACCATCTTAGTGCATTCCATCACTCCCAAATTATGATGCACCCCGTGCCTATTCTAAAACATTTCCCATTGAAATCTTTCCAATCAAGGGCACCATAGGGAGAAACACCAACCTTGAACGGGCCACTTCATTTCGACCTCAACTTTCTTGGAAACAGTTGGAGATGGGAGTTAAACAACAATACAAGATCTCCCACCTTGAACTCTCGGTTCTATATCTTCTTATCATGCACAATCCTCATCTTCTCCTTATGCAACAAGGCATTTTCATAGGCATTGAACCTCATTTCATCAAGTTCATTTAACGCATCCATCTAGACTTAGAAGCTAACTCCCAATCTAAGTTTAACTTCTTCAACGCCCACAATGCCTTATACTCAAGCTCGATCGGGAGATGAAAAACCTTACCAAACACCAATCGATAGAGAGACATACCTATTGGGGTTCTGTAAGTCGTCCTATAAGACTAAAATACATCATCCAATTTCTTGGCCCAATCCTTCTGGTTGGCATTCATAGTTTTCTCCAAGAGCTGAATCTCTTGGTTTGACACTTCAACTTGTCCACTAGTTTGCGGATGATAAGAAGTTGCAATTTTGTGCTTGACTCCATACTTTTCAAGGAGTGAGTCAAAAGCCTTATTGCAAAAGTGAGAGCCACCATCACTTATTATGGCTCTAGAGATGCGAAAATTAGTGAAGATGCTCTTTTTTCAAGAACGTTGCAACACATCTTGCTTCATTGTTGGGCAAAGCCATCTCTTCCATCCATTTGGAAACATAATCAACGGCCACGAAAATGTACTTCATTCCACAAGAGCTAATGAAAGGATCAATGAAGTCGATGCCCACACATCAAACAACTCCACTTCCGTGATAGGTTTTTGGGGCATCTCATGTCTCCTTGACACTCCCCTAGCCCTTTCGCATTTATCACACCCTTTCACGAACACATGGGCATATTTATAAATGGTTGGCCAATAGAACACACACTCCAAGATCTTTGAGGCAGTTCTAATGCCACCATGATACCCACCATAAGGTGAAGAGCATCCATTGATAATCCCTCAATGTTCAATATCTGGAACAGACCTCCGAACCATTCCATCCGCACGAATTCTAAAAATGTAGGGCTCATCCCAATAGTAATGACGAGCTCCTTCATAAGCTTCTTCTTTTGATTGTACGAATAGTCGTCGGGAAAATCACCATACACAACGCAGTTAGCGATTTCCGCATATCAAGGTACTTCCTCCCAAGACACCGCAAGAACCCTTTCATCCGGAAAACTATCGTTAATCTCACCTACATCTTGAGATCTCCCCCCTTCTTCTAATCTTGACAAGCGGTCCTCCGCTTGATTCTCAGTCCATTTTCCCTCCTTAATCTCCACATCAAATTCTTGTAGCAATAGGATCCAACGAATCAAGCGGGGCTTGGAGTCTTTCATACTCATCAAGTATCGAATAGCCAAGTGGTATGTATGCACCACTACTTTAGACCCCATAAAGTAAACTCAAAACTTTTCAAAAGGCAAAGACCACCACTAAGAATTCCTTCTCAGTATATAATTCAATTAGACACTATTCATGTCCTTACTTGCATAGTATATGGGGTGAAAGAGCTTTCCAATCCTTTGACCCAAAATGGAATCAAGAGCTACATCACTTGCGTCGTACATCAGTTCAAAGGGCAAGTCCCAATTTGGACTAACAATGATAGGAGTGGTGGTGCGCCTTCTTCTCAACTCTTCAAAGTCTTTAATTAATCATAATCAAACAAATATTTTGCATCTTTTTCAAGCAATTGTCGCATCCTATTTTTCCCGAACCGGTTAAAGTTCGAAATAGGGTCGGCTTATTGGAACTCACGGGCAAAGATTTGGAGTCGTCACCTAACATATTTTTTAACTAGGCGTATTAGGGCACCTACTTTTATTTTTAGCTAATTTTATAATTAACTCCGAAACTTAGTCTACGAACTAGATATTCTAGGTAAGGGTTCAAGTTAACCAGGAGGAAAGGGTTAGGCACCTCTGAAGCTCCATCAAATGTGGTTACTGGCCGGACTTAATAAATGAGATTCTAAAGAAAATGATAAAACTAACTAAGCAATAAAATATTTGAATATTAAACTATAGTATACAAATTTAAAGACAAGTAATAGCATATAAAAATAAGTATTCATTTCTTCTCTTTTAGCGAGCTTCATCCAAGAGTGACTTGAAAAATGAAAGTAAATTAGTTAGTATGGCAGTACATATATATATATATATATATATATATATATATATATATATACACACAATAAAGTAAAAGGTATAAGACATGTTAATAGAGTTAAATTATTCATTATTTCTAATAGCGTCCTCTTTAACAATTTCGCCGAGAAGTACCTTGCAACAAATACAGAAAGGAGTTAGTGCGTCAAAAAAAATAAAAAAATAAAAAAAAAAAATAATAATAATAATAATAATAATAATAATAATAATAATAGCAACGACAATAATGAAAATAAAATATTAGCAAAAATAATAGTAAACTAATAGTAGTAGCAATAATAGTAATGTTAGCGGTAATAATAATAATAATAATAATAATAATAATAATAATAATAATAATAATAATAATAATAATGTTGTAATATTGATAAAATAATAGTAATAAGAATAATGAAAATGTTAGTAATAGGATAATGAAAATGTTAGTAATATTAATAAAACAATAATAATAAGTATAATGAAAATATTAGTGATGGCCAAAATAACAATAATAATAGTAGTAATAATAAAAAATTCTTTTCTTCTTATTGTTTACTTCAAAAATAGACTGTCTTCCATCCAAATTTTCCTCGCAAAAAAATATTAAAAAAATGCGTTAGTATGGTAACTAATAATAATATTAGTAACAGTAATAACAATAGTAAGAATAATATTATAATATTAATAATAGCAATAATGATAATGATATAAAATAATAATAATAATAATAATAATAATAATAATAATAATAATAATAATAATAAAAATAAAAGAAAAAAATGGATTTTATAAAAGTGTAGGCTCAGGTTTATATGAATTGGATAGAGGTTAGGGACGTCGGTACGGCTGCAAACACAGGGGCTCTACGGTGGCCATGCCAAGCACCGATCCCACCACTCAATCGTTGTCTTATTTTGCAATAAAGCTCATACAGGTCATCATCGCCTATTGTTTTTGGGGATAAGGGACGGGACTATTTTAGCCCTCCAAACGTCACTGGCCTAAGTGTAGTATCATGTTCAAATCAGTCCCTAGGCCTCAATATATGTATATATATATATATATAATCTTTCATTGGCCATTACACGATGTGTGTCAAAACGTACAAAGTATCAGAAATAACCATCAATTCCATAAACAAGTCAACTTCATAGATAATCAAATAAATATCGAAGCTTGTCCAAATTTCATAAAGTGACAGCAAGTGAGTAATTGGCATCAAATAGCAGCTCAAGGGGTCAAAATTCCAATTGAACCCATTTAAGCCTTGTCACCAAATCTGCAATGACAAATCTGCATAAACAACAAAGGACAAGAGAATTAAGAATCGATTAATCAACAATAATGTCAAACGCCCAACACAACAGTGAGCTACGGCGGCCAAAGTCTTGGCCAGATTTCCGGCGAGAAAAACGACAGTCGTCGCCCACATGAAAATGAGAGGAAAGGAGGAGCGACCACCATTTGTTCAACCAGTGAGTGGTGGGGTCGCTGCAACTCCCCGCGTAACTCTTCTCCTCCTCTCTTTTCTTTATCTCAGCAACGGGCCATCGGTGACGGGGAAGAGAGGTTCACCGGAGTTGGTGAGTGTAATCCCCTCCATCCTGATCTGCTACTGTTTTCCTTTTCTTTACTCTGTTTCTGATATTGTTTCTCCACTGTTGTTGCCAGTCCCCCTTTCCCCTATTTTTGGTTCGATCGTGTGTGTGGTGGATATGGGTAGTGGTGTTGTGTGTAAGTGTTAGACGTATGTATATGTTGGGCTGAAGATGAGAGGAGTTTTGCTATGGTGATTTGTATGTGTCTGTTCTTGGTTCTTTGTTTTGGTCTGTCAAAGTGTTTGTGATATTTGATGTACTGGGGAAGGAAAAAGGTTGTGTTGATGTTGTATCGATGGTGTTGTTCGAAAAGATGAGGTGGGTGATGCTCTGCTTCTTGCCTTTGTAGTAGCGTATATGTGGAGAGGTGTTTCTGCGTTTTTGTGGAAGTGTGTGGAGTGATGGTCACTATTTGTTTTGAAGGAGATGATAAGGAGAGGGGCCTGTACATGCACTGTGATGGTGGGTCTGTGTAAAAATGTGGTGCGAGAGAGAGTGAAGGAGAAGAGGGGGTGTCCAGTGAAGCTTCTCTGTTGGTTATTTGTATGTATGTGTATCGTGGTGTTTTTTATACTGATGGTTCTAGGAAGAGGACGGAGAGGGTAGTTCTAATGTGGGGTCTGCTGATTGTGATGGCTAGGTATGTCCCCCTTGTGTGTGTTTGAATAGTCAATTTTATAAGAAAATGGGTAGAAAAAATAGCTGCTGGAGTGGGAGTAATTTTAGGGATTGTGATACCATTTGAAGAGTAATTTTGAAGGATGGAAGGAGATATTGGTGGAGAGAAGTTGAGGATTCTAATTTTGTACCTTGGGGGAGGAATGATGGAGGGGATCAATTAGGATTTAGTTTAAAGAGTCAAGTAAATTAAAAGTATATTTTGGTTAGAAGTTAGTCTAGGTTAAAGGTGAATTTGAAAAGATATGATGAATAATACTTGAATTTGGACATTTTCTTTTTAATTAGCCAATATTCAACTTAAAGGTACAAAAACAAAATATAGATATACATATTGTATAAAATGCACAAATAATCATTAAATGAGCTCAAGTAAAATTATTTAAATATAAATAATTACAAATAATTGCTAACTTGCACAAATGATCACAAATCGATAAAAATTTGACATGTCGCCTAAATGATGCAATTATATGATATAGCCACGATTATTTATTAAAATATTATAAATGTATTAAATTGCACAAACAGTCACAATTTTGACAAATAGCCTAAATGATGCAAAATTACATAACATATTCACAGTTAAGTATATAATATATAGATAGGTAATATCACACGTAAATGCAAGCCTTCTAATACAAATTTGCACAATCAGTTAAATTGAACTTTTAAGCTAAATTATAGCCAATTATGAAAAAAGGAGGGACAAAATTGGGTGTCAACAGCTGCCCCTCTTTGTCCGGGGATGATGAAAGAGTATTCAGACAAAGACGTTGACAGAACGGCCAATTTTGTCACGATGGGCAGACAAAGCAAAATGGAGAATGAGAGTTTTGGGGGTATTTTAGCTGAACCCCGGTCTTTGAGTTGCCTATTTATCTCGGGTTTCACGAGAATCAGGCCGTGTGTAGTTCTAAAATGGCATTTTGCCTGTGTGAGATGTTAATGGGTCACGATTTTGGATGTAAAGACTAAACTTATCCAAGTATGTAAAGTTTATATTCATGTATGCTTTGCCTTTTGGCGAGATACATGAAGAACGAAGCAAGAGCATTATCAAAGATGAGATAACATCAATAGATCGAGCGTGGAAAAAGAGGCGTATAATCATCCTAGTTATAAAAATATGGTGCGCTACACACCCATAAAGAGGAGTTTATACGTACATAGTTTCCACTTCATCTTGATGAATGAATAATCTCGCCTTCAATATTGCCTTGACTGAGCTGAGAAACATTTGAGGGGAGAGTTTTATAAATGCGCATGATTCAAACAGATGGGCACGGTTAAACGTGAAAACACGCATGATTGATGCAGATAGGCTTGAATAGGCAAAGTAGGCATTAATTGGAAGGAAATGCAAGATGACAACCTAATTTGCAATGAAAGATTAGGCAGATTACTTCTGGGGACATAAGATGATCAGCTCTGGGCGTGTTGAAATTTGACATAATAGGTAGTTTGCATATACAACAAGGCATTGTCAAAAGACGAGGTAACATTGACAGATCGAATGTGAGGAAAGAGGCTTGTACTCATCCTAGTTATGAAGATGTGGTGCACGACACACCCATAAAAACGAGTTTACATGGGCATAGTGTTCCACAACAGCTCGATAAATGAGTCATCTTGCCTTCAACATTGTCTTAAATGAGCTGGGGAATATTGAGAAATGAAGCACGATGTATGTGCATGATTCAAATAGATAGGCATGAATAGGAAGGAATACGAAGCTGGCACCCAATCGGCAAGGAAAGATTAGGTAGATCACTTGGTGCGAGTATGGAACTGTGGCTTTGAGCACTTTGGAACTTAGTAAAATAGGTAGCTTGCGGTTAGCAAAAGTATTGTCTATAGGATTAAGCTTCTGAATTGGGTTTTAGGATAATGCTTTGTATGTATTTGAGGTTTTGTGGTTGCACAATTGGTAGTGATTTTGGGAGCGGGTGTGAGAGTATGGCGCAGGAGTCCGTCGAGAGATTGGGGAAGCGCCCGGCAGCAAAATGAAGATAAATGCAAATAGGGATAAAGATAAAGATAAAGTGAATTTCCCTATTGAGTTGAGCTCTCCTTCGTCATTGTGGTTGTCTAGTCTGTGTTCAGGTGCTTAGTGCTAGGGAATGTGGGCCTCTCCTCTAGGGGATATTCATTTACTAAGTGTTTATCGTCAGGAACTAATTGCTTCGTCGCGCCGAGCTGTCGTTGGATCGCCTTGCAAGTGCAACACCGAATTGTATGTCCTGTGATAAAAGTGAGTTTTGCAAAATAATATGTATGTAAATGCATAAAAAGACTTTCCTATCATTGGATCGTCTCTGTCGCTGCTTTTCATCATTTCAATGTGTGCTTGTCACTTCGGGCTGTATACCCCTTTTTTTATTGAGCTGTGTATCTTTTCATGCAGGGTTGTGTTCCATTCTTTCATTTAATTGCACACCCTTTGTCATGACATCCTTTCACCGGGCTGTCTACCCTCCAGGCTGTCTACCCCTTTGTCATGCTATCCTTTCACCGGGCTTTCTACCCTCCCGGTTGTCTACTCCATGCTACACCATTCCTTTCACTGGGCTGTCTACCTTTAATCATGCCAAATTTCTCAACGGGCTGTCTACCCTCAAGGCTGTCTACCCTTGTCATGCCAAACTCAACATTGGGTTTTCTACCCTCTGTCATGCCAAACTTCTCACAGGGTTGTCTACCCTCAAGGCTGTCTACCCTTTGACATGCCAAACTCAACATCGGGCTGTCTACCCTCTATCATGCAACATTTTTCACAGGGTTGTCTATCCTTTGCCATGCCAAACTCAACATCGGGCTGTCTACCCTCTGTCATGCCACATTTTTCACAGGGATGTCTACCCTTTGCCATGCCAAACTCAACATTGGGTTGTCTACCCTCTGTCATGCCAAACTTCTCATAGGGCAGTTTACCATCAGGGATGTCTACCCTTTGCCATGCCAAACTCAACATCGGGCTGTCTACCCTCTGTCATGCCAAACTTTTTACATGGCTGTCTGTCATTTTCCATGCCATTCCTTTCACCGAGTTGTCTACCCTCCAGGCTGTCTACTTTTTGCCTTCTCATTTTTTATCAGTTGTATACCCTACAAACAAAAGTAAAGTGTATGTCGCGTCGGGCTGTATGCCCTGCGATAAAAAGATAAAGTGTAGTGCAAAAAAAAATAGAATGGCATTGTTATGTCATGCAATATGCTAAGAAGGTTATCGTCAAGCTTGCGCCTTTTGGAATTTTTGAGGGGTTCCTCAAAAATTCTGCCCCAGTTTATTGCTTATGACAGATCACCAAGAGAGGGTGGTTGCATTGCACTGAACACCAATGTATTGGCTAGAATCGGCATTCGTCCTTTAAGTTGACGATTGGGTAAATCGATGACTATGAGTATGTTGATATTTGCATACTCAGACTGAAGTTCGGTGTTTGGATTTTGCTAGATTTGGAGGTTGCCCAAAATTGTATTTGTCTTAGGTTGTGATGGGGTGTCTTCATATTTCTTGCTTTTCTTTTCGAAAGTCATGTAGCTAACTTTGATGGATGGTCCTTTGTAGAAAGTATGTTTGTGGTTTGGGAGTTGGAGTTTCCCTTTGCTGGTTCTTGTTATACCATTGTCTTGCTTTGTTCAATCAGACTCTGAGATTTGTGTTTCAATGTTGGATGTCTTGTGGTGTCATGGTATTAAATGTGTAAGTGACGAGTGTAGATCTTGTTGGATCGAATTTAGGAATGGGTATCTAGGGAGTAGTTTATTTGCTGGTTCAAATGTCCTTTGATTGGGCTAAAAGAGTAATGATGTGAGGTTTTGTATTTTTGTATGTCCTTGATTGTGTTGAGCCTGATAAGATTGTTGTTGAAAGTCTTGACAGGGGGTTGTTTTTGTGTAAGTTGGGCGCAGTGTGAGGTTGTGAATTTTTCCAGGTTCGTTTATATAGTGATTGGATTTGCGGCTCCTGTGTGGGTATAGTGCCAGTTGATTTTGTTTGCCTATATACAAGTATTACGGAAGTAGGATTAGGATCGTCTAGGTTCTCTCAGTGTCCTATGTTGGTGGTTTAAAAGTCCTTGTTCTAGGAAAAAAAATTTCAGCTTGGCATGCCACTTCGGCTTTTTCTTAATACAGATTCGTGACCAATTTCGGTGTTCAAGCGCAGAGCCATCGTAACAAAGTGGTGAAATGCGAAAAATCGTGTGGACATATTAGCAAAGATTTGACGCAAAAATGACATATCAGCTTAAGAGGATGCCTAGACCATGGATGACGGATTAGCGCTTGAATTTGGAGGTTGTGGTAGAATGCATAAATATCACAAGAGATTGCCTAAGTACTTTATGTAGCAGTCAAGGCAAGAATTTTGGTCGAACGACCTATGCTTGTTTAAGCGGGAGATGAGGAGTTGAATGTCAATGAGAAGTGGTAAAAATGTTGCGTAAGGAATAGGTTGTGTTGTGTGACAAAAAAGGAGAAGTTGGCTTTTATCGAACACCAAGACTTTGAGTGCACTTGTCATCCTTTCTTGTGATGGCTATGTGTCTTCGAAAGAGATACTCACATCTTTCATACTTGTCAACCAACTGCTGCAATATAGTCCTTGCACCAACTTTCCTTGTTGGATAATATCTTATTGCTGAGCCACCGAACTTGATATAGGTTGCCTATGTATCGTGTGTACTCTTAGATTTTTTCGTCCTATTGTAGTTGTCGTCATGAGAATTTATATCACCCCAATAAAGCCTTTGACTGAAATTGCTCCAAGAAGTCTATTCGCCTGTTCTTTTATATCAAAGAAACCCTTGCTTTTGTAAGTGTCTTCATCGTCTTGCTTTATCTTTGCTAGTGGATAGGGACATGCTTCCATAATACTCAAGGGGTTTCCAGGTTTGTCATATAATGATGGCTTTGTCATTGTGCCTTTGCCTCTCCTTTTCAAGTTGGATTGGCTTGCCCGTTTTGGTTGTTGTGCACAAGTCTTGGCTACATCCCTTGCTTTTCAATTCCTTATTGTATTCCACTAGATTTTTGACTTTTGACTGTCGTTTTGATTATGGCAGGAGCAAGTTTGGGATATGCCTTGGATCGCCGTCATGTATTGTAGGTGGTGTGACTGTGTAGACAAGTGCAACAAAGTAATCCTCGGGCATTGGTGTCAAAAGGTATTAAGGTGAGTCATATTTAATTCTCTTGCTTTGTGAATTTTTCTCTCCACGTGCATAGTGTTTGCTGGAACAATTGAGGTACTGGGACAATAAGCCCGGCATTTTTCAATCTCTCGAACACTTGAGTATGGGATTTGGCAAGTGGAGTGTAGTTTCTTTTTGTCTTTGGTTTATATCAGGGCGACGCCTAAGAGGGTATGGTGGTACATTTCTGTAGTTGGGTCGAGTGTTTTGCTGGTATGGTGGACGATTTGGTGCTGGAATGCGGAATATAGGTCAAGTGGGCTGAGTGTTGTAACTGGGATATTCAGGTGGTATGTAAGGGTAGGGATAAAATGGTGGCGGCGTTTAATAATAGTAGTTGAAAAGTAGGGTCTCGAATGGTTGCAGCAAAAGAGACTTCATCTTTCTTTTTTTGAAAAGGCTTACATTTCCAAACTGGATAGCCTTATTAGTAGCTTGTAGTGCATCAGAGATATTGTAGAGAGAGGAGAGGGCTGGTGGGGATTGCTGTGAAAAACTTTCTTATTTCGGAAAATCCCTGACAAGTGCACTTGCTTAACCATATCTTTTTCCTTGGTATTCAACTCGAGCCAACCTTTTAGGTAATAGATTTTTGAGTTTGGTAGTGAGTTAGAGACAGTTTGGACATGCGAAAGGTAATAAATATCAGGATTTAGGCATAGAGTAACGAGAAGAGGTGCCTTGGTAGGAGATTGATTCAGGAAGGAATTTTCTTAGGTAGAAAGAGACTTAGAAAAATTCATGCAATGCACACATATCAAATAAGAAATGAATCCTATAATACGAAGGACCGTTTTATGCACGATGATTTGAAAAGCGTTTTGTGCCACATGCATCATTTCGTTTGCTAACAAAATGCGGAGCCTAAAAGATAATATTTCATTTATTGGACTTTTGTTATATTGGCTAATATTGAAATAGTACAAAAGGTGGAAAACATTGCTAAGAGACTAGATCATGGCCAGGTGAACATCTTTCATGCTGATCCATCATCAGAAGATTCTTCTTCCTCTTCTTTGGGCGAGTCTCCCTCGAATAAGCTTGCCTCTAATGAGTCTCCTTGAAAAATGATGTTGTCTACATCAGTTAAGAGCCGGGATATGTCAAATGTGAAGTTCTTCAACATTTCCCAAGCCTTATTTCCTTTCTCCTCTATTCCTTTGTCAGCCACAACATTCATTCCTTCACTAGCCCATACACCGATAGACTCTATGCGTTTTGTCAGGAGTTCTGCCTTACTGCGCCATTTTCCCTTTTCTTTGTCCTTTGCTTCGACCAAACTTTGCATCTTGGCTATTTTCCCCCGTGCCCTTGCCAGTTGTTTGCGTAACCTTTTGTACTCAGATTCTAACTCATCAGCTTTTCTTTTCCTTTTTGTTGTTGCTCTTTGTTGAACTGCCCATGCTGTGTCTTTCTTAAGCCTGTCTAGATAGTCTTCATCATAGTCAGTGTCAAACCTGTCTCATCCAATAGTCTGGATTCTCATTCGTTGCCTTTCTTTCCAAAGTTCTAATATCTTGTCTTTGAACGGTAACACTCATCCGAGAATGTTTGCTTAGAAATTTCTGATGTCTGCAATTTAGGGTACAATCTGCTTTCTCCCTGCTTGTTTAAGTGCCCTTAAAGGAGTGTACAGATAAACTCCTCTAAATCCCACCAAGATGAGAAATGATTCCCTTTTCGATCGTATGATCACTGTAGTGCTGGGAAAGTAATCTAACATTCATTGTATACTTTTGGATGTCAACTGATAGAACATGTGATGCCAACCGTTGGCAATTGTTGGTAGGTCTCACTTCCCAAGAGCGTTGTTCATGCGGGCGGTATGAATATGTAATTTTCTCTTAGCATGGAATGGAAATCCTGCTCTATGCTATCCATCAGCCAAATTTGTAAAACTAAATTGCAACTTTTAAAGAAAACTGTGTCCTTCTTGGATCTTTCTAAAGAACGGTTCATCTCTGCGATGATCATAGGCATCAATATGTATTTCGTGTTAATGTCTTTGAGTAGGGCATCAACAATTGAAGCCATGCAAACATCAACTCGTCTTTTGTGTTGTGAAAACAGGATAGTCCCTAAAAAGCCGGTGACAAAAGCAGGTACGCTCTTTCCAATCTGCCTGGTTAATGCTGAAATAGTCTTCAAATTCTTGAAATGCTTCTCTATACCCAAATTTGATTTAGAGTGAAGTCAGAGAAATTCCCAACTGCCTTATGCTGTTTGTGCATAATTCAGGCTTAAACCCTTCCATTTCGAAGAACTTCTCGGGTGTAATGTTTTTATGAATCAAGACTCCTTCACTTTCAAATGGTAATTGAGTTAACCCGCCTATTTCTTCCAGTAATGGTGTCAACTCTACACTCCCAAAGCGAAAAACTGCTCGGTCTACATCCCAATAGTGCACTGCGGCTTCTATCATCCCTTCCACTGCAGTGTGTTCCATTAGTTAAATCATATTCCCCAACACTATTTTAGCTCTGTCTTTTTGATCTATGCTTAGGTTTTCCCACTAATCTCTGAGCAACTGAGAGATTTCAACAACCATGTCAAATGTTATATTGGCCATGATCTTTCGGAAAAGGTGAAGGATGATACGAAAAGGGGGAAGAAAAATGCCTAAGATTCGCCTTATTGCAAGCAAAATGATCAATATGTGGCACAAGCTTTTGAAAACAATGCAACAGAGAATACGAAGAGATGTGTCGTTGCGGGTTGAAAACCCTTTAGACACTTTAAATGGAAGTCGCTAATGAACTTTTGACATGCCAAGGATGTCAAGTCTTTATATAATGCATAAAGGATAAACATGTGCTATGTGTCATTCCATCTATCGGGCGATCATTTCTGCTTCGAATTGAGCTTTTAATGCCTCTTTGGTTACCATCGTGCCTTTAAATGGTATTGAATACAGAATGATTCCAATCTTAAGCACAGGCATGGCACATAGAGGAAAGAAAATTAGGGGTTAGGGTTACCGGCTTGACATCAGAATCGGATTACTCCCATCCGCACATGCACAAAGCTTTTTCTTTTTCTTTTTTTTTTTTGCGGTGACACCATTAGTGTCGTTTGGATGTAGCCGGAGAACCTTTTCCGGCGACAGAGATACAGATTGCTGATAGGTCGATTTTGACCTTTATCGAAATAGGGAATTGCTATAGGGGTTTTGTAGCGGAGGTTAAGGGGATCATGGTGATGCATTTGTTTTGAATTTCCCCGGCAGAATAAACCAAAAAACGGCAAAACAGTGGCGAGGTAGGGTTTCCCGAGAGAGAGAAAAGAGACCAGGGCGGCGTGGTGTTTTGAGTGGAAATAAGGAGAGTATAGTGTTTTGGGGGGACTATGTAATTAAAAGAGGAAACTTGATTTTTGGCCGTTGGATCAAAGGAACGAAGGGCCAGGATGAAGCCATGTCGTCATGAAGTGGCGCTGAGGTGGGGTCTGCGTGGATAAATGAGGTGGGGGTGTGCGGTGTATATTGAAATGTATATATAGTGTATATTAGGCATATATTTAGTATAAAATAAGTATAAAAGCATAGAAAAATTATGGAATTAATTTTAAAACATTAGAATGGCTAGGGGAGTGTATAAAATGTAATTTTGGGATTTAAAATGATTTGGGTAATTTTGTCAAAAGTAGAAGTAACTGCGGAATTTTGGTTGGGAACGCACATTTTGTAAAAATGGCTATGGTTTGCGATGACGTTTTCAAAAGAGTATTTGATTACTAAACTAGTATGGGAAGATAATTTTAGAAGAATGGACAGGGTGAGGATAAATGCACGATCGTGGGCATAGTTTTGAAAACTATTGGGTGTCAACAGCTGCCCCTCTTTGCCCGGGGATGATGAAAGAGTTTTCGGGCAAAGACGTTGACATTGCGGCCAATGTTGTCACGACTCAAGAGGAGTGCTTACGACTTAAGAGAATTGTCGAGGTGTTAGGTCGTACTGTCCGCATTGTCTGAATGTACACCCTGCAGTAAAGGTGAGTTCGCAATACCATGTATATATGAGCGAATATAGAACGTACCTTCCCATCGGGCTGGATTGTCTTACCGGGATTCTTTACCATATGAAGGTGTGTCTGCTATGCCTGACTGTGTGTACTTTGTTGTGCCAAATGTCAGGTTTGACATCGGGCTGTGTAGCCTCAGTCGATGCATTGGGCTGTGTACCCTCCGCAAGGAATAAAAAATGACAAATCGATATCGGGTTGTGTACCCTCAATCGACGCTTCGGGTTTTGTACCCTCAGCTAATTTAAACGCAAATCGATATCGGGCTGTGTACCCTCAACCGACGCTTCGGGTTGTGTACCCTCAGCTAATTTAAACGGAAATCGATATCGGGCTGTGTACCCTCAACCGACGCTTCGGGTTGTGTACCCTCAGCTAATTTAAACGGAAATCAATATCGGGCTGTGTACCCTCAACCGACGCTTTGGGCTGTATACCCTCATCTAATTTAAATGCAAATCGATATCGGGCTGTGTACCCTTAACTGACGCTTCGGGCTTTGTACCCTCAGCTAATATAAATGCAAATCGATATCGGGCTGTGTACCCTCACCTGATGTTTCGGGCTATGTTTCCTCAGCTAATTTAAATGCAAATCAATATCGGGCTATGTACCCTTAACCGATGGTTCGAGTTGTGTACCCTCAGCTAATTTAAATGCAAATCAATATCGGGCTGTGTACCCTCAGCCGATGCTTCGGGCTGTGTACCCTCGGCTAATTTAAATGCAAATCAATATCGGGTTGTGTACCCTCAACCGACGCTTTGGGTTGTGTACCCTCAGCTAGTTTAAATATAAATTGATATCGGGATGTGTACCCTCAACCGACGCTTCGGGTTGTGTACCCTCAGCTAGTTTAAATGTAAATCGATATCGGGCTGTGTACCCTCAACCGACGCTTCGGGCTGTGTACCCTCAACTAATTTAAATGAAAATCAATATCAGGCTGTGTACCCTCAACCTACGCTTTGGGTTGTGTACCCTCAACTAATTTAAAAGTGATAGGATGAATTTGATAACCTTTGTCGAAACATGTCTGTCGTGTGTTGCCGAGTCGCGTATCTTTTGTGCCTGCATCCAAAGAAAGATTGGTGAGTTGTGCGGGGTGATTTGGTTTTTGCATTCTTGGCTCGCTTCACACTTGCTGCCCATAAGTGTTGGGACCTTGGCCGAGCTAGTAGGGATATGTGTAATGCAGTAAATAATGCAAATGTTTTGAAAAAACTTTTATGACAAAGAAATAAAGTGAAATATTGTATCCCATTGACTCACGAGTCGCGTTGTGTAAAGCCATAGTTGTCGCCATTCATGCTGCTCCAAACTCCATCAAATGAATTTTGAGGGCGACCTCAAAATTCTGCCCCAGTTTCTATTTGAAATTTTTGAGAGGTCCTCAAAAATTTCTGCCCCAGTGTCGACTAAGTTTGTCCTCTAGGAATTTTTTAGAGTTCCTCAAAAATTCTGCCCCAGTGTTTGTTTTGTGGGAAAATAAAATTTTTATATTTATGCGACCGAACCTTGAGTAGGTTTCCTACGTATCCCTCTTAGGGAATCAGGTCGTGACGTAGTTCAGATTACATGATGTATTGCAGAATGACCAAATCACTAACTAGTACAATGATGTAGGGAAAATTAGGCGGAAGCAATAATCTAAGGTGCGGAAGCAATAATCAAAGATAACAAGAAATAGGGAAGGGGAAGAACAGAAATTAGAAGAAAAGAACGAATCAAACTAAACAATTAGATTGATTCAAAAGGGAGGAGAGACTTGAACCATTAAATGGGATTCACACTAGCGGTGAACCACCATGGATTCAACGTAAGAGATACATGAAGTCAACGCTTCAACAAGAATGGCCAAGCCTATTCTATCTTCTCAATTCTATCTTCAAAAACTAGCTCCCAAATAAAATGACTAAGTGTGGTATTTATAGATGTTCCACACTCCTATTGAAATGACATAAAAGCCCCTACAAGTTTATTATACATAAAAGACCACGTAGGGTCAAAATAGGCAAAACACCATTAAAAATCCCGCAACTCAGCAATTGGGGCGGGGCGCCTCTCACTGGGCGGAGCGCCCAACAACTTGTGCAGTGGAGGGGGCTGGGCGGAGCGCCTAGGGGGTGGGCGGAGCGCCTGGCCCCTTTGGTTCCTGGGCGGGGCGCCTGAATGGCCTGGGCGGAGCGCCTCAGCCTGGAACTTCCGGAACGGCTTCAATTCTTCTCCGATGCTCTTGACCTCCCATCCTTTGCATCCTCCAATCCCGGCTCTTGATGGTAAGTGCCTTAGGCTCGATTTGCCCTGCATCATACAATCTCTTATACATAGAATTTTCTGACAGCGTCTGAGTTGATTGGTTTTGGCCAAACTTCTTCGTCCATTTCTGCCAGTATCAATGATCCTCCATTCAGAATTCGATGGACCATGTACGGCCCTTGCCAATTTGGTGCAAATTTTCCTTTTGCCTCTTCTTGATTGGGAAATATCTTCTTCAGTACCAATTGTCCAGGTTTGAAGGATCTCTCTTGAACTTTCTTGTTAAATGTCATAGCCATTCTCCTATGATATAACTGCCCATGACACATTGCATTTAGTCTCTTGCCATCGGTGAGGGTCAATTGCTCTATTCTTCTTTTGATCCATTCAGCGTCCTTCAACTGTGTCTCTTGGATGATTCTCAAAGAGGGTATCTCGACTTCCGCTGGTATCACTGCCTCGGTGCCATACCCCAGCAAGTAGGGAGTAGCCCCTGTTGATGTTCTCATTGTGGTGCGGTACCCTAACAGAGCATAGGGCAGGTTCTCATGCCATTGCTTTGAATTGTCTGTCATCTTGCGCAATATCCTCTTGATTTTCTTGTTGGCTGCTTCGATCACGCCATTCATTTGTGGTCTATATGTGGTGGAATTGTGGTGCTTGATCTTGAACACCTCACAGGTTGCTTTCATTAGGTCACTAGTGAGATTGGACCCATTGTCAGTGATGATCGACTCAAGGATGCCAAATCGACAAATCATTTTGTCACGGACAAAGTTTGACACCACTTTCTTTGTCACTGACTTGTACGATGCAGCTTCTACCCATTTGGTAAAGTAATCAATGGTTTCCAATATGAAACGATGTCCATTGGAAGCAGCTGGTTCGATAGGCCCTATGACATCTATTCCCAAGCAGAAAAAAGCCACGGTGATCCCATGATATTTAATTCATTAGGAGGCACTCAAATCATATCTCCATAGAGTTGGCATTGATGACATTTCTTTGCGTGTTTTATGCAGTCATGCTCCATTGTCATCCAGAAATAGTCAGCCCTTAAAATCTGCTTTGCAAGCACGAAACCGTTCATATTTGGACCGCACATCCCAGAGTGTATTTCTTCTAACAATTGAGCTTCTTTGGCATCCACACATCTCAGCAATCCCAGATCAGGTGTCCTTTTGTACAAAACTTCTCCGATAAAAAAGAAACCGTTTGCTAACCTCCTTAGCGTCTTCTTTTGGAGACTCGTTTCATCCCTTGGGTAAATGTCGTCTTTGAGAAATCCTTTGATGTCGTAGAACCAAGGTTGTCCGTCTGATTCTTCTTTTACATGGTAACAATATGTTAGTTTCTTCCTTACTGGCACGGGTAATGAGTCCATGTAGTTCTTGTCTGGATGTTTGATCATGGAAGATATGGTAGCCAAAGCATCCGCGAACTCATTTTGTAGCTTGGGTACATGCTGGAACTCTATTTTGGTGAACCTTTGCTTCAGCTCTTTTATGCACTCAAGGTATGGCAGTATCTTGGGGTTCTTTGCTATCCATTCTCCTCGGACTTGGTGAATCAGTAAGTTTGAATCTCCGATTGCCAACAGCTCTTGTATATTCATGTCTACCGCCAATCTAAGTCCCAAGATGCAAGCTTCATACTCCGCCATGTTGTTGGTGCAAGGAAACCTCAGTTTGGTTGTGACAGGATAATGTTGTCCAGTCTCCGAGACTATCACCGCTCCAATGCCGACTCCTTTGAAATTCACTGCTCCGTCGAAGAATAACCTCCAACCATCATATTTTTCGGTGATATCCTCTCCTATGAACATGACTTCTTCGTCGAAGAAATAAGTGTGCAGCGGTTCATAGTCATCTACCACCGGATTCTCGGCCATGTGATCAGCTAGGGCTTGAGCTTTTACCGCCTTTTAAGTGACGAAAGTGATGTTGAATTCACTAAACAGCATTTGCCACTTAGCCAACTTTCCAGTAGGCATTGGTTTTTGGAAGATATACTTGAGAGGGTCCATTCTTAATATTAGAAATGTTGAGTAAGATGTCAAGTAGTGCCTCAGCTTTTGTGCTATCCAGGTCAGCGCACAGCACATGCATTCCAACAATGTGTATTTGGCCTCGTAAGGAGTGAACTTCTTGCTTAGATAGTATATTGCTTGCTCCTTTCTTCCAGTTGAATCATGTTGCCCCAATACACAACCAAATGCCGAATCTACCACAGATAGGTACAAGATCAAAGGTCGCCCAGGCTCGGGTAGAACCAACACAGGTGCGCGAGGCAAGTACTCCTTTATCCGATCAAATTCTTTTAGACAGTCCTCTGCCCACTCGATCGCTGCATCTTTCCTCGGTAGCTTGATGATTGGCTCGCAGATGACAGTGGACTGTGCTATGAAACGGCTGATATAGTTGAGCCTTCCCAGGAAACTCATAACCTCTTTCTTGCTTTTTGGCGGCATCAATTATTTGATGTCTTTGATCTTGGATGGATCCATCTCGATACCCTATATATTGACGATGAAACCCATAAACTTCCCTGATGGAACACCAAAAGCACATTTTGCGGGATTTAGCTTCAAATTATACTTTCGCAAGCGATTGAAAACTTGTGCAAGTTGTCAAGGTGCTCTGAACTCTTCTTTGACTTGATGATCACATCATCCACGTAGACTTCAATTTATTTGTGCATCAAATCATGGAACATAGCTGTCATTGCCCTCATGTAAGTTGCCCCAACATTCTTTAACCCAAACGGCATAACCTTGTAGCAATAAGTTCCCCAAGAGGTAGTGAAAGCTGTTTTCTCGGCGTCCTCCTCGTCCATGAGCACTTGATGATAATCGGCGAAACAATCCACGAACGATTGTAGCTCGTGTTTTGCGCAATTATCAATCAGGATGTGTATGTTTGGGAAAGGAAAATCATCTTTCGGGCTTGCTCTATTCAGATCCCCACACAAACTCTGAGCTTCCCATCTTTCTTCGGCACTAGGAAAATGTTAGCTAACCAAGTTGGGTATTTGACCGTTTTCAATATTCCTGCGTTGAGTGCTTGGTTACCTCCTCCCCAATCTTCAACAGAACTGACGACTTGAAAGTTCGAGCTTTTTGTTTAACTGGCAGTTTGTGAGCTACCACATCTGTACTTATGCCAGTCATGTCATCATACGACCAGGCGAATACGTCCTTATATTCTTTAAGAAATTCAGTTTACCGCTTTTTATCTTCGGCGGTGAGATGCACACTGATCCTTGTCTCATTTACAATTTCTTCATCTCCCAAATTTATCACCTCAATTTCCTCTAGGTTTGGCTTAGGCTTATTCTCGAATCTTTCAATTTCCTCTTGTGTAGTTCCGTCAAAGTCATCATAATCAAATTCAGTTTCCTCAAGCTCCATTGTTTCATTACATGTTGCGATTGTGGACTCAATGGGATTATTACTTTGGATGCTGAAAAATAAAATATATTGCAAAATTAAGAGATTAAAATGAAACAAAAAATTTAACGAGAAATAATGCGATATTTTATTTATGAATCCTTGCAAAACAATGTTTGTAGGGAAACATATGAAGCAAGAAAATGCAAATTCCACGACTCGAGGTCGGGTTTTATTTTGGAAAACATGAAATAAACTTTATCCCCAGCTCTACCAAGGTCCACGGTAAGCTCGGGTTCGGTTTCTGATCCAATTGTTTAATGTAGCTCCAGATCCAGCCTTTGTCGGTCCAGGAGGTTCAACATGCTCTTCTAGGATCACACAGCAGTCCTCATCAGATATGAACAGATTTTGCACTCCCGCCAGCAGGTCCTCTTCAGCATCAGCTATCTTTGGCTCGACTCCTTTCACTGCAGACACTTCCCCCTTTCGCCCATCCAAGTATCCAGACGAGACGAAAATATGTAGGAAAATCTTGGTGCTTTTCTTGTTGAATGTGAAGTCCAGTGATGCTTCTTCCATACTCTTCTCAAAGTTACGATGTACCCTATGCCAGCCTTTTCATTATCAGGCCTCATCACAATTTTAATCGGTTCCACCATGCCATCCAGATTCTTGCCCAAACCTTTACCAGGTTCATAACCTTGCTTTATCATGATGCCTACAACCCAATCTTCAGGCCATTTTGCTAGTTGGAGGAGTACATATGGCTCTTCAATCACCACCTCCATAGGTTCGGGTGCTTTAGGTAGCCATACTTGTTTTCCTTTCTTTTCTTCAGAGATGCACTTCCAATTGGGACGAGCATTAGGTGAGTACATTTGTCGCTTCTCTGTCTTAGCCAGCAAGGTCTCACGAAATTCACGTGAGGGCACTCCCCAATCAGATATGACTGGTTCCTAGACTAAGTTTCTCCCTTCATAGCCTTTGCCTCGACCATCCCAGTAGGCACTATAGAATTTTCTCTTCCTCTCTTCAATCCAAGATGGTGTATTGACTAACTTGGGAGCGAAGTGTGCAGTATAACCCCCTTGATTTGCGTCTGTGGGATTCCAACTCCAGTTGTAGTTTTTGCAACGTCCTCCTCGAGTACCTTGCACTGCTCCCACGAGCTCTACAGTATGGAAGGTCTGCCCATCAGGAGCATTCCCTTCGATTGTTGGTATGGTTTGCTCATTGTAAATGGAGTTGTTCCCTTCACCAAACATTACCACCTCTTTGTGGTCCACTCAAACTTCACTTTTTGGTGTTAATGTAGAAGGCACCGCTCCAGCCATATGGATCCAAGGTCTCCCCAGCAACAAGTTGTAAGAAGCGGAGATGTCCATGACATGAAATTGGGCAGTGAACTCCACGGGACCGACCATGATAGTTAGGCCAATTTCCCCAACGGTGCTCCTTTGCGATCCATCAAACTTTGACCTTCGTGTCGCTTTCTCTTATCTTGCTGTGATCAATTCCCATTCTTTTCAGAGTGATGAATGGGAATATGTTCATACCAGAACCTCTGTCGATCAGGACCCTTCCTACGAACCAGTCTTTGCATTTGATAGTAACGTCCAAAGCTTTGTTGTTGCTCAACCCTTCAGGTGGCAATTAATCTTCATGAAAAGCAATTCGGTTGGCCTCCATGACTTGTCCGACCATGCTAGCCAGGTTTTCAACCAAGGTGTCTACCGGGACATGTGCTTCGTCCAACACTTTTATCAAAGCGTTTCGGTGGCTCTCAGATTTGAGGAGTAAAGCTAAGACAGAGATTTGCGCTGGAGTCTTGCCCAAGTGTTCAACCACGGAGTATTCCTTTGCTTGTACTATCTTCCACAATTCCTCAGACTCCTCCACGCTAATGCCTCGTCTTCCTTGAACAAGATCCTCGGGAGTATAAATCCCCCCACTCCTAGTCATTCCTTGTGCAGCAACAGTCTCAACTGTTGATTTGTTCTTCTTCTTCATTTCATAATCCCATGGTACCGCCTTGTCACTATACGGGGGAACCACATCAACATAGAATTTTGGAGCTAATTCTACCTCGATGGGCTCTAGTACCGTAGCGGCTTGAGCAACTGAAGCAAGTGTTGGTGCATCTCCCTTTGCTTTAATAATGGTCCCCTCCAAATTGCATTCTTCATCCAACTCGATCAGATTCACCCTATTGTCTCTATGGTTATGCAGGGGATTGTTGTGCACGTTTGGAGTTTTCAAGTGTATCACCTTTTGATCGACCAAGTCTTGCATCTTGTCCCTCAGGGCGTAGCACTTCTCGGTATCGTGACCCGGTCCTCCAGAGTGATAAGCAAAGGTTTTGGTTTGATCAAAATAGGGTGTCATCCTATCAGGCATTTTGAATGGTACGGGTTGTATATGGCCGGCTACTTTGAGTCTGTCGAACAACTAAGTGTGGGATTCAACTAATGGGGTATAGTTCCTTTTTGATCTTCGGTTGTTGTTGGCGTGAGGCCTTGGTGAATAGGCATTGGTATTTCGGTAGTTAGGGCTTTGTTGATATGGTGGTCTTTGTGGTGGTGGGTTTTGGAACGTGGGCTGAGCATTGTATACTGGGTAAGTGGATGTGGGTGGAATGTATGGATATAATGGAGGAGGTGTTTGGTAGTAGTGGTTATGGGTAGGAGAGTGGTCGAGTGATGCAGCCACAAAGGAGACATCGTCCTTCTTCTTTCTTGATGTAGCGGTGTTCCCAGTTTGCAGGGCTTTGTTACTGGCTTGTAGTGCAGCCAAACTAATGATCCTGCCAGTTTTCAATCAATCTTCAACCATATCCCCAATCTTGTTCAAATCTCCAAGCTTCTTGTCTTGTAGATTCAGCATCTTGTCAAAGTATACGTTTTCTTGTATACGGATGAAGGTTGCCACTATCTCGGTGTCTTCCATAGGAGGTTGGACTTTAGCAGCCTCGGCTCTCCACCTAGTTGCAAATTCTCTAAATATCTCGGTGGGCTTCTTCTTCAACTTCTCTAAGTAGAAACGATCAGGCATGGCATCAGTGTTGTGCCCAAAACTGTCAACGAAGTCCCCAGCCATTGTTTCCCAGCTCATCCACTTCTTTGTTTGTTGCTTTGAGTACCATACCAGTGCATCTCCGGTCAGGCTGCGGTTGAACAATTGCATGAGGATCTTTTCATCATGTCCAACCCCAACCAGCTTGTCACAATAAGATCTCAAATTGGCCATCGGATCACCACTACCGTCGAACATATTGAACTTGGGCGTTTTATAGCCTTCAGGTAGCTTCAAGTCAGGGTACATGTAGAGATCCTCGTAAGCTAAACCTCTGGCTCCTTTGGTGCCTTAGAACTGCTTGAACTTCTCTACCAACCATTGGACTTGCTCCTTGGTGTTGTTTGGGTCTTCCTTGGTCCATGCATACATTTCATGATCTTTGGTGGGTGATGCGATGGTTTTTGTTTCAATAGTAAAGGAAGGTAAGTTGTTTTGTGGTGCTGTTGGTGGTGTGGTGTAGGTAGGGTAAGGAATGTCTTTTTCAGGGTATAGTAGATCTTTGCCGTGAGGGCGGGTGGTTTTGTTTGGTTCAACGATCTCATCAACACGGGCAAGAGGGATCCTACTCTCCAACTCGAACAGCCTCTGTTCCAACTTAGCATAGTCTTCATAGGCGACTACACCTTGCTTTTCAGGAGTTCCATTTCCCACTTTTTCAAACTCAGCCATGATATTACGTCTTGTCCTTGTCCTTGTAGGTAAAGGGGGAAGTGTTGGGATTGATCCTCTGGATCTCAACCGGCATTGCGGCGCGGTCAGAATACATAAACCAAGCTTTCAAGAACTTGGGGACTGACATATCAAAAACAAAGAAGAAACGTGAGTATATGTTAGTTTAAAATAAAATCGTTTCCTATCATGCAGGGGGGACCTCTTTTATGCCAGAGGTAGGCCTATCGAAGATTCAAAGTAATGTTTGCACCGAATACGTCATTTCGTTTGCATAAACGTAATCAACACAAGCCTAAAACCCAAAAATGATGAAAATTTATTTAATTTGTTTGGCTTTATTACAACCACTAACTTAAGATAACGACTCGACTGAACGAGAACAAAGACGGAGAGAAAAGACAACTCGACTTAGGACAACCAGACTAATGTGCCAAGCAAAGAGGTTTTGAATCAAACATCAGTTCCAGCATCTTCTTTCTCTTTCTTCTCTTTGGCTTCTACCTTAGGCTTGTGAACCAGGCTCATAGGTGGAGGAGCGGCGAACATCTCCATCAGATCCATCTCAGCTTGCATATCTCCTAGAGCTTTTGTAAAGAATTCACAGATTTCTATCACATTGCTTCCTTCTCTTCCAGTGGCACTGCCTTAAAGTACTCTCCCCATCCTTTGAGCAAATCTTGTAGAATCCCAACAGCTTGCCTTGCGGCCATAACCTTGCATGTCCAATACTTGAGTTCATCCCCTTTGATCTTGTCCTTGTATTTCCTCCTCATCTCCCTCTCTTGTGTTACCCTTAATTCTTTCTTACTTTGGTCGAATTCATGTCGCAGCCTTCTGTATTTTTTAGTGACACTTGGAGCCTTGGTTTTCTATTTCAGCATAGTCTTGGACCGGAACCTTTCCTTATCTTTACTGAGCAATTAAGGATAAGCCAAAGTAGCTGCGGGGTTCACCCTACTGTCTCGGCCACGACAAAACTGCATAGTAAGCCTCTTTTCCAACATTGTCAAAATAGTCTGCATCATTGGATGCTCGATGTCTTTCATATCAACGTTAGAGCTTCTTCCTTCGGTCAACTACGAACTATGTTGTGCCATCCCTACTTTGCCGAACAATTCTTAGAGGAACATAGTGATGAGTTCCTCGGAATCAAATCAATGTCAAGAAAGTGATGTCTTGACCTTGTATAGAAACAATGAACCCAGCACAGTTTTCAATCACCCATTGCACCTCTTACAACTCCTCGAGCTTGAGTGTACCATCCTTCCATGTTCGCAGGGTCCTCCCATGTCGCTGTTCCAGCCATGCGGGTGCTATGTGAGCGGATCCCTCCTTTCCACGATGGTTTTGGTGCTAACGGATTGATAGGGACACTATGCAAATGCTCTATCAACCATATTTGCAGCAACAGATTGCACCCATCGAAGAAGTCTCTTCTACATTTGGTTAGAGCCCTATAAGCTTCCCCCATAATCATTGAAACCAAGCTTACTTGACGTTTGTGAGCTCCCTTACGTAATCCTTCTACTACTCTTCCCAAGCTTATGTCAATCTTTCCTTCCTTCTCGGGGAAAACCATGCTTCCCAGAAATGCAACGATGAAAGCATTTGATTCAGTCCATTCCCGGTCTTGAATTTCCCATGCCCCCATACAATTATGCCTAAGCGTTGGATCTCCAAACCTAGAATGCAAGTACTCCAATGTGATTTTTCTATCATGCACCCCTTCGACATATGGATCATTAGGAGCGCCCAACAATTCAATGAATTCCTTAGGGTCCATGTCTCAGGGATAAATCATAGTCTCGGGCCCAGGCTCTAACCCTAATAGTCCTCTAAATTCTTCCAACATTGGCGCCAACTCCAAACCATTGAAATGAAACACAGCTCTCTTGTAGTCCCAGAATTGTGTAGCAGCCTCGACCAAACCAAGCATGGCAGTGTAGGCCTTGAGAGCCACCAACTCCCCCAACACCTTTTGAACGTGAGCCTTACTAACAATAGACAGATCTTCCCACTAGAGTCGGATCAAGTGAGGAGGTCGGGAAACAATCTCGAATTGAAGTGTACCTCTTGCAGCCATAGTCTGAAACCAAAACAAGAAAAGGTAAAGATCAAAACATTCCTATAGTCTTGATCATGTTTAAGCAAACGATCAATATTTTGTTCAAACATTTCTTCGAATCCACGCAGAGATGCAATTTTGTCATTTCCCCAGTTAAGAACCCTTTTGACATTTGGACAAGGTTTCCTAATAGACCTTAACGCGCCATGGACGTAAGGTCTTCCTATGTTTAAATGATATGAGGAAAAATAAACATGCATTACCAATTGTTCTCAAGATTTCCCAAAACTTCATTATATAACTTGAAGTTCTAATACATAAAGATCTTTTGCAGATAAAAAGACAAAATGAAAACTAGACATCGGGTTCCTTCTCTAGCCTGGCCTTCTTTGCTTCTCTCACTATCTCTTGAGCTTCCTCCAAAGCCTCCGCCAAATGACCTTTAGCTGCGAACAAATGAAGTATATCTACGGCACTCATTCGGCGTTTCATCGCCCGAGCTTTTCCATCAATCCCTCTACTTTTCCTTCTAAGTTAAGTGCACGTTTCTTCCATGTCTCTGTCCTTCTTTGGTGCTTCGTTTCCGATTCTGATACCCTGCGCATTAGCCACTTGTATTTGATTTGTACCCCACTTCTTTATCTTTGATAGTATCACCGCCACCTAATGTAGTTTTCTAAGGTGTATTAGGCCACCTAAGCGTTTAAGGTCAAGTTTATTATTAGACTGGTCTCGTTTCAGAGATTCAACAGGTAAGAAGTCCAAATGACTCGGGGAAGAAGGTGTTAGGCACTTCCCCAAGTCCCACAAAAAGTAGTTCCCGCCCTAGTCTATATTTTGGGATGTCTTAGTAAAGTTATGAGCACTATTATAGGCAATACAAACTTAAAAGGTCATTTTCATACCTAAAGTATATCTACGCAAGTTTAAACAACAAATAGGCTTTAAGTTTTACACATACGACCTATATTTACGCCTAATCGTGTTTCAAGGCCTTTAACACAAATTCCTAATAGAAAGTATAGTTAAACATGCAAAAGGTACTGAATTTCGGCTTACTTGTGCAATTTCAACATTTAGATCAGTTTTGCACAAATGGGCAGTTTTGCGAAAATAGGAAGTTTTTATAAATAGCTTCAGATTTTGTCAATAATCGAATGGGTGTTGTTTTCAAAATGAAATATTACCCATTTAGGGTCGGTGTGAATCATCATTAATTGTCGAGCCCTAACCTTAATGGCTATTTTTGTATAGGGGTCAGTTTTGAAAAGTATTTAGATAAAAGGATTATTTTTCGAAAACAGGTCACACAAAAGCACAGAAATGCAAATAAGGGGGTTGTCGCACATAGCTATAAGTATAGGCATGCAAATACATGAGTAGTTCAATAGCTTAGACTTTAGAAAAAACTTTTATATACTTGTATAGTCGACCCCCTATCACTTATACACCCCTATACACTATTAGATTAAAAGTGTATAGGAGTTATTAAAGCAAAGAAATAGTTTCAACACGTATAAAAGGCCACATTTGAAATCAGTGTTAGGCCTGGATAATTTATGCAAAGAGGGGTAGTCTTAGAATTTTCAGAAACAATCCAGTTTAAGCATCCATAGCACAAATAGCTCCTATTTAAATGAAATTCCAGACTTAAACGTTTAAAAAGCATGCTTTCAAGTATTTTGATCCTAAGACCTGTGTGGAGTAATCGATAAAGTAGTGTTGACGTTCAGAGGTACCACCTATAACATGCAGACTGAATATAAATTAATTTTACCCAGAAAAATGCTATACTGATTTCAGAAACATTATGACTCTAAGTGATGCAGCACACAGGAGAAAGGAGTTAAGAGGAAGCTCCTGAATAGCCAATACATAACCTAGTAGATGTATTCCCTGTATTAAACAAATTACAAGCAGGGATCCTAATCAAATATACACAACAGGGGCAGTTTCTAAGTGGGAATAGCATGCAGAAAGGGAAAGGTCTGGACTTAGGATTATCACTTCAAACATCAATTTTTCAGAAAACACTGTAGAGTGCCATTATCATGGCCATTTAAAACCTTTACACCTGTAATTAAATAGAACTGGTATGGCTTTAAGGCAATCTAAATAAGCTGTACGTAGAGGTTAGCAAGGGGGCAAACAAAGCCCCAGACAACACAATACATGGAAGCAGATTCGCAGAAAAGAACTAATAAGCACAGAAAACTTCAAAAGAGGTATGGAGGGAGTACGTGTTGTGCTTTACCTTGTTATTAAGTCAGGAAACTGCAAAGAAAGGTAAAGCAAGTAGTGCCAAGCTACTCCTCCAGAAAATATCCAGAAGAATGAGAAGAAATCCCACAGTTTCCTTGCCCTCTTCTTTCATTTTTCTTTTAGTATAATAAGTGTATGCTTGTGTAGTGTACTCAGTTTTCTAGTATTGTGAATAGGTATCAGTGTAAGTGTCTGTGAAGTGAATGAGAAGACAGGTTTTTATAGGTGTGAGGGTGAGGGGTTTTGAATTCAAATGGGTGAACTCACAAGGCAAGAAAATATTGCCTTCTAGAAATAACACGGGACAAACTTAGTTGTTCTTCTAAAAATAAACCATTCAGTCCCAAGATTTGAGGTAAACCAATCCTAAACTGATTTGGATTCCCTCCCCTTACCTTTAATATAGTCCAGGTTCACAATCAATTGTACAAACTCAAACAAGGTTCGAAAATCAGTCAATCATCTTAGCATATCTCAAACAATTTCTAGTAGGCACCATATCAATTAACAGGATCACCTTTCATTCCAATACTAATCACTAACTCAAATTAGTCTAATCACAAGATCATGTTCAAATCAGTTTAACACTTCAATTCTCAGCCTAAATAAACTATGAGATTGTGTGTTTCGGCACAAAACAAGAGCTAAGCACATTGGCAAGGATGCACACGCTATACTCTAACAATGGTGATAAGACACTAGACCCTAAGACGTCAATTAGAGACGCGCAAACAATTTTAAAAGCAAGAATTGAAACGAGCATCATTAATCGTGTAATTTTTCTGTTTTAATCCATTAACGACTAAGCATACTAATCTACAAACAAGATTAGGCAAACTTAAGCACAGGCATGGCACATAGAGGAAAGAAAATTAGGGGTTAGGGTTACCGGCTTGACATCGGAATTGGATTACTCCCATCCGCACATGCACGAAGGTTTTTCCTTCTTTTTTCGCGGTGACACCATTAGTGTCGTTTGGATGTAGCCGGAGATCCTTTTTCAGCGAGAGAGATACAGATTGCCGATGGGTCGATTTTGACCTTCGTCGAAATAGGAAATTTGTATAGGGGTTTTGTAGCGGGGGTTAAGGGGATCATAGTGATGCATTTTGTTTTGAATTTCCCCAGCGGAATAAGCCGGAAAATGGCAAAACAGTGGCGAGGTAGGGTTTCCTGAGAGAGAGAAAAGAAACTAGGGGCGGCGTGGTGTTTTGAGTGGAAATAAGGAGAGTATAGGGTTTTGGGGGGTCTGTGTAATTAAAAAAGTGATGATGCAATCCAAATTGCATCGAGACCATTCACTCGAAGTCAAGCCAAAGATATACATGATGCTCACCTACACTTGGTTTGGAGAGGCGTGGATGATACGAGCTCGGGAGAGGACTTAAAGACAATGCATTGGAGCTCAATCCATGTGGAAACAGGGAAGGAAACAGTGCAGGAAGCAGGGGAGCAAAACAGGGCAAAACAGGGGAACACCTGCTGAGCTTACTGCCTGAAGCTGAACTTTTGTTCTTCGCGATCGCGTGCATCACTTCGCGATCGCGAAGAGGTAATATTTTTCCTACGCTGTCGCGCCACTCAACGCGCGATCGCGCGCCTCAGAGCCAAGTTCCCCACGCGATCGCATTACTTCTTGCGCGATCGCGCAGAGAACTTGGGGGACAACGGACCAGTAGCTTAGGAAACATTGTAAAGGGATGCCATAAATACACCCCTCCTTTCATTTATTGCTCTTCAACCTACATTGAACACAAAACATTAAATGAGCAATGCTCTTGAACTTTGTAACACTTTTGGCTTGAAATCAATTGGATGAATCCAAGTTGCTCTTCAATCCATCTTCGATCATTCTATTTGCTCGAGCCTCGTGTCTCTTGAGGATAGTTGCTTAGCGTAGGTGATTCTTTCCAATCGTTTGGGGTGTAACGGAACAAGTTCTTCGTTGCTACTCGAACTTTAGTGTGAGTCTCGTCTCGTTCCTTATCTTTTATCGCTTTCGTATTTTTGATTGCATCAGTTGGTATCAGAGCAAGGCTAGGGTTGCGTTCTTACGAACCCTCGTCCTACTCTTCGTGCTTGTCATCTTTGTTCCGTGTTTATTTTCTTGTTCTTGTTATATTGAAAAAGAAGAAAAAAATTCAAAAACTTGAAAACCCAAAAATTTGATAGAAATCGTTTGTTGTTACGATTTTGTTGGTTTTGATTATCGGGGATTGTTTGTTTACATAATCTCGACAATTGGGAACCAACAAAACACGTTTTGGAGTTGAAAATCAAAAGTTGGAAATTTAAACCCTAGGTTGAGAATTTGCCAAAATTTGCTAGAACTCGATTGATGTTGTAAATTCTTGCTTGTTTGGTATCGGGGTTTACTCCTTATAGTTTTCCTATCGTTTTGATACCACCATAACATCATTTGGAGTGTTGTAGTGAAAATCAAATTTGTGGTTCTTGAAGATTTTGAAAATTTTGAAGAAGCTTGACCAAGAATCATTGAAACAAGTTGTTTGTTGGTGGTTTGTGTGTTAAAACCAGTGGGAATTGATTGCTACAGTTGGGAACACTACTTGGAAGCTTGAAAACTGAAATGAATTGAATTTGGGTTGTTTGTGTGCCAAAACTGCAGTTTTTCTGTCGAGTTTCTGGTTCTGCTGAACAGACCTGCGCGATCGCGCAAGGTCTCACGCGAACGCGCCCTTTCTGAATTTTTGTTCATCGCGATCGCGCCACCCTGCACGCGATCGCGAAGGGTTGCAATTTCCAGATTTTCCTGAACTGGGACAGAACGTTCGCAAAGCTATCGTAACAGTTTCCAACCACCAAAACTCCCATAGCATCATCAAATATGGTGAGTTTCTAGATCACGAACCAAAATTCATCCAATTCCGAATCCGTTTAGTGGCGATTCGATATTTGAACATTTGATCGCGTCACTTCCGGTTAGTACTTTGAGGGTAACACTTCTACCTAATTAGTATTAATCCATTGTGCGAATAGGATCCTCGTGCCTAGAAGGAGAGTAGAATTCAAAGAAGATTCGTAGTTAATTGTTTGGTTCAAGTGCGCACCAAATAGCTTAGCGTTTATCGAGTCCCATTGAATCCACTCTTCCCGAAGAGCATTTGGTTCTTGTATTTTGGTTTGATCATTGAGGAGGTTGCGCAACTACGAGGAGGCCATTGATCTCAAGCTTGTGTGAACCTAACCCCAACTTGAGTGAACCCGAGCGACAAACAAAAGTGAGGGAGTGAGTGAGGGCTTTTACTCTAATCTCGTTTCTTGTTTTTTATTGTTGTAGGTACATGGCGGAGGAGAAAGCAAAGAGTACCATTGAGGTTCCAACCGACGTCTTGACTAGTTTGTTAGCCGAGGTGAAGGCCTTAAACCTTAAAATGGAAATCATGGAAAAGGAGAGGGCCCCGAGTGTCCAAAAGGATGCCAATGAAGGCACTAGTGATGATTCCATCATGAAGCCGGATCAATATGCGGAGCTAGTTCGTCGACAACGGTTGAGGGATGAGACTCTTGCTAGAGAAAGATTGTTGGGCAATCCCCAAGGAGATGTTCCATTCCTAAGGCCTCGGAGAAACATTGCACCTCTTGAGCAAGTTGATGAAGCTCAAGAAGGGGAGGGCCTCGGACTTGATGATGATTACTTTGATGCTCCCTATCCAAATAGGAGAGCGATGAATGGAGGCCGAGGTGTAGATAGAGGTCGTGGGCGAGGTCGAGGACCTCCAAGAGCTTACATGGGAAGAAACTTAGGAAGGGAATATGATGATGTTGATGACAACTATGGGGTTCAACCGGAACCAAACCGTGGGGGTCGTGACACTAATCTCAATAGTGTCAAGATCACTATCCCTCCTTTCAAAGGGGCTAGTGATCCAGAAGCATTTCTTGAATGGAAGGTCCAATTGGAGCGGGTCTTTGACACAAATGATATGACCGAGGAGAAGAAGGCCACTTATGCTATATCACCATTTGAGTCCTATGCCTCTACTTGGTGGGAATCCATCAAGCGTTCAAGGAGAAGACTTGGGTTGCGGATGAACATCACTTGGGAAGAGTTGAAAGAAGTCATGAACAACAAGTATGTGACCCCCAAGTATCAACAAGAGCAACTCAAAAAGCTCTATGAATTGAAGCAAGGTTACAAGTCCGTTGATGAATATTTCAACGACTTTGAGAAAAACCGGATGGCTCTTGATATGGAAACGGAGGATGAGGAACAAGCTATCATCCGTTTCAAAAGTGGCTTGAGTAGGGAGATTGCCTCCCAATTGAGACTTCACATCTTCCACTCCTTACAAGATGTTTGTGATGCTGCGGTTGAGGCCGAGAAGTGGCTCAAAGAAGAGAAGGCTCCTCACTATAGGAGTACTACCACTACCACTCCATCAACTCGCACCAAAGAATGGAAAAGCCCATATGCTAGTGGAGCAAGTGGGAGTCGAGAAGTGAAGAAGCCTTTTGAAAAGGCCACCCCGAGAAGCGACCACAAAGAGGTTGGAGGTATTTCTAAAACTACTTTAAATACTCCTTCTTCTTCTTCTTTCCAATGTCATAAATATAAGGGTTATGGACACTTTGCCAAAGAGTGCCCTACCCGGAAAACAATGATTGTGATGGATGATGGGTTGGTTTATGAGGGTGAAAGTTAGCCCGAGGGTGAATTTGAAGAGGAGAGTGAGGAAGTTGAGGGTGAGGAGGGAGCGACGGAGGGGGATGATCCTAATATGTTCCTTGTGGTACGCCGCATTTTGGGAACCATGTTGAGTGAGGAGAGGGAAGATGAGCAAAGGGAGAACTTGTTCCATGCCCGTTGTAGAGTGAAGGGGCAAGTTTGTTCCATGATTATTGACTCGGGTAGTTGTGCAAATGTGGTGAGCCAATCCTTGGTCTCACAATTGAAATTGACTACCATTAAACACCCTAACCCCTACCGTTTGCAACGGCTAAGTGAGTGTGGGGAATTGAGGGTAGTGAAGCAAGTCTTGATTAGGTTCAAGATTGGGAACTATCAAGATGAACACATGTTTGACGTGGTGCCAATGCAAGCTTGTCACCTTTTGTTTGGAAGACCTTGGCAATACGACAAACAAGTGGTTCATGATGGCCGGGCCAACACTTACACGGTTAGGCATGAGGGAAAGAGGTTTGTGCTTACACCTTTGACCCCAAAACAAGTAAGTAAAGACTATCGGCGCATGAAAGAGTTGAGGGAAGCGGCTAAGGCCAAATCCCCGGTGGTGGCCAAACCTTTGGCCGAGACTCCACCATCTTCCACCGGTCGCATGTGTGCCATGATGCAACCGGGTGAGATCTTGAAAGGTAATGATGGCACCAAGATGCTCATATGCCTAGTGCACAAAGGTATGGTTTAAATTCCGAAAGTGATTATTTATCTAACCCTAACCCTTTGCCTAGTGCCATTGACAATGTTTTGAAGGTCTTTGAGGACATGTTCCCAGAAGAGATGCCGGATGGATTACCTCCCTTGAGGGGTATTAAACATCAAATTGATTTTGTCCCGGGATCTCAAATCCCCAACAAGCCGGCATATAGAAGCAATCCCGAGGACACAAGGGAGTTGCAAAAGCAAATTGATGAATTACTTACAAAAGGCTTGGTGAGGGAAAGCTTGAGTCCTTGTGCCGTGCCCGTGATCCTTGTTCCAAAGAAGGATGGCACTTGGAGGATGTGTGTGGATTGTCGAGCGGTCAACAAGCACGGTAAAGTATCGACATCCCATACCTCGTTTGGATGATATGTTGGATGAGCTTAGTGGTTCTAGTGTCTTTTCTAAAATAGACCTTAGGTCCGGCTACCATCAAATCCGGATGAAACCCGGGGATGAATGAAAAACCGCATTCAAGACCAAGTTTGGTCTATATGAATGGTTGGTGATGCCCTTTGGCCTCTCCAACGCACCTAGCACTTTCATGAGACTAATGAACCACATGCTTAAGCCATTCATCAACAAATTCGTGGTCGTCTACTTTGATGACATATTGATTTATAGCAAGTCAATAGACGACCATGTGGGCCACTTGAGCCAAGTACTTGAAGTGCTACGAGCCGAAAAGCTCTATGCCAACTTTAAGAAGTGTGCCTTTTGTGTTGAAAAGGTTGTCTTTTTGGGCTTTGTTGTTAGTGTCAATGGTGTGGAAGTTGATGAGTCCAAAGTTGAAGCCATTAGAGATTGGCCTACTCCTACCACCGTTTCTCATGTGAGGAGTTTCCATGGCCTTTCTAGTTTCTATAGGCGCTTTGTTAGAGACTTTAGCACCATTGCCGCACCACTCACCGAGTTGGTGAAGAAAGATAAACCCTTTGTGTGGGGAGAGCCTCAAGAGAGAGCTTTCCAGGAATTAAAGAGTAGGTTGAGTACCGCCCCCTTGCTACAATTGCCCGACTTCGGGAAGGCTTTTGAGGTTGAATGTGATGCCTCGGGGTGGGAATTGGGGGTGTTCTCATGCAAGAAGGGAAACCCGTTGCCTACTTTAGTGAGAAGTTGAAGGGCGCAACCTTGAATTACTCCACGTATGACAAGGAATTGTATGCCCTAGTGAGAGCTTTAGCCCATTGGCAACACTATCTATGGCCTCGGGAATTTGTGATCAAGAGTGACCATGAGTCACTCAAGCATCTAAGAGGCCAAGAAAAGTTGAACAAGAGACATGCCAAATGGGTGGAGTTCATTGAGTCCTTCCCTTATGTGATTCATTACAAAAGGGGTAAGGACAATGTTGTGGCCGATGCGCTTTCTAGGAAATTCGCTCTTGCTACCACTCTTGCTTCTAGGCTCATGGGTTTTGAAAGCATCAAGTCATTGTATGCTCATTACCCAAAGCTCAAGAGCATTCATGATGCTCTAGTGAGTGGGGAGAGAGTAGAAAAGTACCAATGGGTAGATGGCTACATTTTCAAGCATGGGAGAGTGTGTCCCCGAGTCCTCTTGGAGAGATGTGCTAGTTCAAGAAGCACATTGTGGGGGCTTGATGGGTCACTTTAGGGTGGACAAGACTATGGCCATACTTAAAGAACAATTCCATTGGTCAAAAATGAGGCCTCTTGTGGAAAGATTTTGCAATTCTTGCTTGGATTGCAAGAAGGCTAAGTCTAGGTCCAACATTTGCCCATACCTACTAGTCCGTGGGTTGATCTTTCTATGGATTTCGTTATGGCTTTGCCCCGGACTAGAGGAGGACACGATAGCATTTATGTTGTCGTTGACCGTTTCTCCAAGATGGCTCACTTCATTCCGTGCAAAAAGACTAATGATGCACAACATGTAGCTTCCTTGTTTATTGATAATGTCTTGAAATTGCATGGGGTGCCTCGCACCATTGTTAGTGATAGGGACTCCGAGTTCCTTAGCCATTTTTGGAAGTGTTTGTGGGGTGCTCTTGGCACCAAGTTGCTCTTCTCCACGTCCCACCACCCTCAAACCGATGGGCAAACCGAGGTGGTGAACCGGACTTTGGGAGCTCTACTTAGAGCTATGACCAAAGGAAAGGCCGGGACTTGGATTGATAAGCTACCACTCATGGAGTTTGCATATAACCGCACTTTGCATCGTATGATTGGCATGACTCCATTTGAGTGTGTTTATGGTTTTAACCCATTGATTCCTCTTGATCTTACCCCTTTTCCAAGGGATGTGGTTGTTGATTTTGAAGGAAAAGCTCGGGCCAAGGCGTTGCTTGAACTTCACGCCAAGGTGCGGAAGACTTTGGAGGAGGCCTATGAGAAGATAGCAACCAAGAAAAACAAAGGAAGAAAGAAGGTGGACTTCAAGAAGGGGGATTGGGTTTGGGTGCATTTCCGCAAGGAAAGGTTTCCCAACCAGCGGAAAGGGAAGTTGACACCAAGGGGCGATGGCCCATTCCAAGTGTTGTCCAAGATCAACAACAATGCATATGTGATAGATTTGCCCGGTGAGTACAATGTATCGACTACTTTCAATGTTAGTGACTTGACTTCTTTTGATGTAGGTGATGATACCTTGGAGGAGGACGCCTTAATTTCGAGGACGAAATCTTCTCAAGAAGGGGAGGATGATGCAACCCAAATTGCATCGAGACCATTCACTCGAAGTCAAGCCAAAGATATACAAGATGCTCACCTACACTTGGTTTGGAGAGGCGTGGATAATACGAGCTCGGGAGATGACTTAAAGACAATGCATTGGAGCTCAATCCATGTGGAAACAGGGCAGGAAACAGTGCAGGAAGCAGGGGAGCAAAACAGGGCAAAACAGGGGAACACCTGCTGAGCTTACTGCCTGAAGCTGAACTTTTGTTCTTCGCGATCGCGAAGAGGTAATATTTTGCCTACACTGTCGCGCCACTCAACGCGCGATCGCGCGCCACAGAGCCAAGTTCCCCACGCGATCGCATTACTTCTTGCGCGATCGCGCAGAGAACTTGGGGGACAACGGACCAGTAGCTTAGGAAACATTGTAAAGGGATGCCATAAATACACCCCTCCTTTCATTTATTGCTCTTCAACCTACATTGAACACAAAACATTAAATGAGCAATGCTCTTGAACTTTGTAACACTTTTGGCTTGAAATCAATTGGATGAATCCAAGTTGCTCTTCAATCCATCTTCGATCATTCTATTTGCTCGAGCCTCGTGTCTCTTGAGGATAGTTGCTTAGCGTAGGTGATTCTTTCCAATCGTTTGGGGTGTAACGGAACAAGTTCTTCGTTGCTACTCGAACTTTAGTGTGAGTCTCGTCTCGTTCCTTATCTTTTATCGCTTTCGTATTTTCGATTGCATCAAAAAGGAAACTTGATTTTTGGCCGTTGGATCAAAGGAACGAAGGGCCAGGATGAAGCCACGTCGTCGTGATGTGGCGCTGAGGTGGGGTCTACGTGGATAAATGAGGTGGGGGTGTGAGGTGTTTATTGAAATGTATATATAGTGTATATTAGGCATATATTTAGTATAAAATAGGTATAAAAATTATATAAAATAGGTATAAAATTATAGAAAAATTATGGAATTAATTTTAAAACATTAGAATGGCTAGGGGAGTGTATAAAATATAATTTTAGGATTTAAAATGATTTGGGTAATTTTGTCAAAAGCAGAAGTAATTGCGGAATTTTTGTTGGGAACGCACATTTTGTAAAAACAGCTATGGTTTGCGATAACGTTTTCAAAAATGGCTTTGATTACTAGACTAGTATGGGAAGATAATTTTGGAAGAATGGACGGGGTGAGGATAAACACACGATCGTGGGCATAGTTTTGAAAACTATTGTTTTAAAAATAGGAGGGACAAAATTGGGTGTCAACAACAAAAGAGAAGAAACAAAAAGAAAAACAAAAGAAACAGGTTAGTTACAGGATAAATAAAATAATTATGCAATATAATATAAAAAATATAAATAAAGTGGTAAGTGAAACCGTTAAATTAGAGGATTTAACAAATTCGTGGAGAATTTGAAAGATCATTGGAGCAAGCGTCGTGAGGTTTTTTCCTAATCGAAGAGTGGGTTTTTCTAGACAAGGTTTCTCAGAAGCGGACAACTTGAAAGTTGAAAGCTTACAAACAGCCAAAAGCTTGACTATTTGGCTAATTTTGCGAACTTTCCCTAAAAGGTGATTTTATGATGGAACGACTGTGGGGTCCACGCAATCGTTCGTGGTGTGTGCAAGCGTAAAAATTCAAGGAGTGGAGGAATAACAATTACACATAGTAAATTAACAGAAAACACCAATAAAATAGAAAGCTAAACTTCAAACCTGCAAAAGGAAAAGAAAGAAATATTAGTCTTGAGAAATAAATGCAAAGAATTCCAATTTAAAGTCCATTATAGTTAGACCCTTGATATCCCCAGCGGAGTCGCCATTCTATCGCATCCTATTTTTCCCCAAACCGGTAGAAGTTCGAAATCGGGCTCGACTTATTGGAACTCACGGGCAAAGATTTGGAGTCGCAACCTAACATGTTTTTTAACTAGGCATATTAGGGCACCTACTTTTGTTTCTAGCCAATTTTGTAATTAACTCCGAAACTTAGTCTACAAATCATAAATTCTAGGTAAGGGTTCAGTTAACCCGAGAGAAAGGGGTTAGGTACCTCTCAGGCTCCACAAAATGTGTTTACCGGCCGGACTTAATAATTGGAATTCTAAAGCAAATGATTAAACTAATTAAACAATAAAATATTTAAATATTAAACTATAGTATACAAATTTAAAGACAAGTATTAGCATATAAAAATAATTAGTCATTTCTTCTCTTTTAGCGAGCTTCGTCTAAGAGTGACTTACAAAATGAAAGCAAATTAGTTAATATGTCAGTACGTGTATATATATATAATAAGTAATAAAGTAAAAGGCATAAGAGATAAGAGATGTTAATAGGGTTAAATCATTCATTATATCCAATAGCGTCCTCTTTAACCGATAAGTACCTTGCAAAAAATACGGAAAGGAGTTAGAGCGTCAAATAATAATAATAATAATAATAATAATAATAATAATAATAATAATAATAATAATAATAATAATAATAATAATAATAATAATAATGAAAACAAAATATTAGCAATAATAATAGTAAACTAACAGTAGTAGCAATAATAGTAACGTTAATGATAATAATAATAGTAGTTGTAGTAGTAGTAGTAATAATAATAATAATAATAATAATAATAATAATAATAGTAATAATAAAAATATTAGTAATATTGATAAAATAATAGTAATAAGAATAATGAAAATGTCAGTAATAGGATAACGAAAATGTTAGTAATATTAATAAAACAATAATAATAAGAATAATGAAAATGTTAGTGATGGAAATAATAATAATAGTAATAATAAAAGGGTCTTTTCTTCTAATTGTTTACTTCAAAAATAGACTGTCCTCCATTCAAATTTTCCTCGCAAAAAATATTTAAAAAATGAGTTAGTATTGTAATTAATAATAATATTAGTAATAGTAACAACAATAGTAAGAATAATATTATAATATTAATAATAGCAATAATAATAATGATATAAAATAATAGTAATAATAAAATAAAAAAATGGATTTTACAAAAGTATAGTCTCAGGTTTGTATGAATCGGGTAGAGGTTAGGGATGTTGGAACGGCTACAAATACGGGGGCCCTCTAGTTGCCATGCCAAGCACCGCTCCCACCACTCCATCGCCGACTTATTTTGCAATAAAGCTCATACATGTCATCATCGCCTATTATTTTTGGGGATACGGGAAGGGACTGTTTTAGCCCTCCAAACGTCATTGGCCTAAGTGTAGTATCATGTTCAAATCAGTCCCTAGGCCTCAATATATGTATATATATTTTCATTGGCCATTAAAATATGTCTGTCAAAACGTACAAAGTACCAGAAATAACCATCAATTCCATAAACAAGGCAACTGCATAGATAGCAAAATAAATATCGAAGCTTGTCCAAATTTCATAAAGTGATAGCTAGTGAGTAATTAGCATCAAATAGCAGCTCAAGGGGTCAAAATCCCATTTGAACCCATTTAAGCCTTGTCACCAAATCTGCAATGACAAATCTGCATAAACAACAAAGGACAAGCGAATTAAGAATCGATTAATTAACAATAATCTCAAACGCCCAACACAACAGTGAGCTACGCCGGCCAAAGTCTTGGCCAGATTGCCGGCGAGAAAAATGACGGTCGTCGCCCAGACGAAAAGGAGAGGAAAGGAGGAGCGACCATCATTTTTTCAACCAGTGAGTGGCAGTGTCGCTGCAACTCCCCGCCTAACTCTTCTCCTCCTCTCATTTCTTTATCTCAGCAACGTGCCATCGGTGACGGGAAAGCGGGGTTCACCGGAGTTGGTGAGTGTAATCCCCTCTGTCCCGATCTGCTACTGTTTTCCTTTTCTTTACTCCGTTTCTGATCTTGTTTCTCCACCGCCGTTGCCACTGGTGGTGGTGCGTTACTGTTGCTCCTGTCCCCCCTTTCCCCCTGTTTTTGGTTCGATCGTGTGTGTGGTGGATATATGGGTAGTAGTGTTGTGTGTAAGTGTTAGGCATATGTATATACTGGGTTGAAGATGAGAGGAGGTTGGCTATGGTGATTTGAATGGTTATGTATGTATCTGTTCTTGGTTCTTTTGTATTGATCTGTCAAAGTGTGTGTGATATTTGCTGTACTGGGGAACGAGAAAGGTTGTGTTGATGTTGTATCGATGGTGTTGTCCGAGAAGATGAGGTGGGTGATGCTCTGTTTCTTACCTCTGTAGTGGCGTATATGTGGAGAGGTCTTTCTGCTCGTTTCTGTGGAAGTGTGTGGAGTGATGGTCACTGTTTGTTTTGAAGGAGATGATAAGGAGAGGGGCTTGTGTATGCACTTTGATGGCGGGTCTGTGTAAAAATGGGGTGCGAGAGAGAGTGAAGGAGAAGAGGGGGTGTCCGGTGAAGCTTCTCTGTTGGTTTTTTGTATGTATGTGTGTCGTGGAGTTTTTTGTACTGATGGTTCTAGGAAGAGGACGCAGGGGGTAGTTCTAATATGGGGTCTGCTGATTGTGATGGCTAGTTATGTCCCCCTTGGGTGTGTTTGAATAGTCAATTTTATAAGAAAAGGGGTAGAAAAAATAGTTGTTGGGATGGGAGTAATTTTAGGGATTGAGATACCATTTAGAGAATAATTTTGAAGGATTAAAGGAGATATTGGTTGAGAGAAGTTGGAGATTCTGATTTTGTACCTTGGGGGAGGAATTGATGGAGGGGATCAATTAGGATTTAGTTTAAAGGGTCAAATAAATTAGAAGTGTATTTGGTTAGAATTTAGTATAGGTTCAAGGTGAATTTAAAAAGATTTGATGAATAATACTTGGATTTAGACATTTTCTTTTTAATTGGTCAATATTCAAACTAAAGGTACAAAAACAAAATATAGATATACATATTGTATAAAATGCACAAATAATCATTAAATGAGCTCAAATAAAATTATTTAAAAATAAATAATCACAAATAATTGCTAATTTGCACAAATATCATAAATCGATATAAATTTGACGTGTAGCCTAAATAATGCAATTATATGATATAGCCACGATTATTTACTGAAATATTATAAATATACTAAATTGCACAAATAGTCACAGTTCTGATAAATAGCCTAAATGATGCAAAATTATGTAACATATCCACAATTAAGTATATAATGTATAGATGGGTAATATCACACGTAAATGCAAGCCTTCTAATACAAATTTGCACAATCAGTTAAATTGTACTTTTAAGTTAAATTATAACCAATTATGAAAAAATGAGGGATAAAATTAGGTGTCAACAGCAATTTGCACAGGTGGATGAGCCACCTTCGAGAAATACTTGATGAACCTCCTATTTAAACCCGCATGACCAAGGAAACTCCTCACTCCCTTAATGGTGGTAGAATGTGGAAGATTAGAAATCACTTCTATTATAGCTTTATCCACTTCAATCCCCCATTTGGACACCTCATGCCCCAATACAATCCCTTTCTCTGTCAAGAAATGGCACTTTTCCCAACTCAATACTAAATTGGTATCTTCACATCTTTCCGATACCAAATCGAGGTTGTGCAAGCAATCTTCAAAAGAATCCCCAACAACGGAGAAATCATTCACAAAAACCTCAAAGAAGTTCTCCACCATATCTTGGAAAAGGGCAAGCATGCACCGTTGGAAGGTAGCGGGGGAATTGCAAAGGACAAAAGGCATTTTTTTGAAAAGCCAAGGTTCCATATAGGCAAGTAAAGGTAGTCTTATCTTGGTCTTCCGCCTCAATAGAAATTTGGTTGTATCCAGAATACCCATCAAGGAAATAATAGTAAGCCTTCATGGCCAATTGATCCAACATTTGGTCGATGAAAGGTAGAGGAAAATGATCCTTTCTTGTTGCATTATTGAGTTTGCGATAGTCCATGCAACCTCTCCACCCCAAAATGGTTCTAGTAGAGATAGCTTCACCTTGCTCATTGTGAACAACCGTCAAAACACACTTCTTGGGCACACATTGTACCGGTGAAGCCCATTCACTATCAGATAATGGCACAACAACCTACATCTAACCATTTGATTCTCTCTTTCTTCACTACCTCTTGCATAGCGGGGTTCAGCCTTCTTTGATGTTCAACCAAGGACTTAGAACCCTCCTCCAAAATGATTTTATGGGTACAAACTCTCAGATCAATACCCCGAATGTCGGCTAAGGTCCACCCAATAGCCCGAATCCTTCTCTTTACCACTTGTAGAAGTTTCTCCTCTTGGCTTTGGGTTAAGTGGGATGACATGATTATTTGGAGAGTGGAGTTTGGACCAAGGTAGGCATATCTCATGTGAGTTGGAAAAATTTTGAGTTTAAGAATGGGGGGTTCTTCTAAGAAAGGTTTTATGGGTGGAGTCTTTTGGTTTTCAAGATCAAGGGATAGTTTCTTTGGTGCATAAGGCTTAGTACCCAAGCCTCCCAATGAAAGCACACATTATTTCACACTTTCCTTATCATCGACATCCCTGTTCCACCACACGAATGTTGTAGTATCAAAGTCATTCACCAAGCTCTCTTTTTACACCAATGCATCTACAACATCTACAAATGAACATGAAGCTTCTTCAACCGAGTGGCTTCATCCCCTTTATCAACATCACACAAAGCTCTTCCCGTGGCTAAAATTGTCTTTCCAAGTATAATTGGCACATCATAATCCACAGCACAATCCAAGATAATAAAATCCGCTGGGAAGATAAAGGGATCTACCTTGACAAAAACATCATCCACTACCCTAATTAGCCTTTTCATTGAGCGATTGACCATTTGTAGATTCATTAAGATAGGCCTTGGCTTTTCAAGCCCCAAAGACTTGTAGAAGACATAGGGCATAAGATTGATGCTCGCCCTCAAATCACACATTGCCTTGTCCAAGTGTCTTCCTCCAATTGTACATGGGATACTGAATGCACCGGCGTCATCCATTTTCACGAGAATTCTATGGGACATAATGGCACTACATTGATGGGTTTCCTTGATGGTTTCAAACTTCGAAAATATTTTCTAGGTAACCAAATCTTTCATAAACTTTGCCATATCCGGCATTTGGCCATCGACCAATAGAAGATTAATGGATGTTGTGGCAATTTTCTCCCGCAACTTCTTGGCATGATTGGCTTGTCTTAACTTTTCATTTCTTTGGGGAAATGGTAGAGTAGAATTTGGGATAATGGTTTGGGTAGTAATGGCTTCTTTGGGTGGTGGAGCATGTTTGGTGGCTTTTTGGGTAGTAGTGGGTTTTGAGATTGGTGCTTCTTGTTCATTGATATTTTGGGATTCCTCCTCAACTTGCACATCCTCTACATCATCTACCACATTAGGAATCACCTCTACTTCTTCATCTATCATTTCAAGCATAATATCATTGTCCTCCCCAACCATCTTGGGATTCTCCCAAGTCTTTCCACTTCTAGTCATGATGGCCATTACTTGATCCTATTCATTCCTCTTAGGGTTTGTTACTATATTACTTGGTAGTGCCCCTTGAGGTCTTTGGTTCACTTAGTGGGGCAATTGGCTATATTGGGATTCAAGCGCCTTAATAGAAATTGAATGAGAACTCACGATTTACTAGATATCCTATAAATCCCCTATATTGCTTTCATGAATTTTCAACATCCACTCCATCATATCCTTCAATAATGAATTCTTAGGATTGCTTGAGCTTTGTTGTGATGCATTGGAGCCCCTTTAATTGTCTTGTTGATATCTCCCTTGATTTGTGTCATTCCATCTATGGATGTTACCCTCTTGGTTACCTTGTTGTGGTGGTGGCTTCATTGGCCTTGAGCTTGTTGATAGCCTTGTTGGTAAGGAGGCCTTTGCCCTTCGTATATATTAACATAGTTGGCCTCTTCATCACATTCTTGGTACTCTTGACTCCCACATTGGCTATCTTGGCCTTGAGGCACAAATCCCATTCGAGCATAACCCATAATATAGGGTTGGTAGGAATAATTAGGACCATGGTGCACTTCCTTAGGAAGCACATCAATAGCATTTCCCTTCTTGCTTAGGGTTTCTTGGGTTTGCTTCAATTGGTTCTTGGCAAGTAACTCAACTATTGCAACAAGTTGAGCCATTTTTTCTTCTTGAGATTCTATAGCCCTGACCATGGCATCATTATTAGGATAACTGACACCCAACCTTCTCACCCTAATTTTCATGCTCCTGATTGCATTGTGACCTTGTTGATGAGGTCAGTTGCTTGTTGAAAAGCACACCATTAAGCCTCCTTGATCAACATAGTTTATGGTAGTTTGATTGTTATCATCGCGACCTCTATAGAAAGTTTCCAAAATAACCCTATCTGGAAAACCATGTCTGGGACAAGCATGAATGAGCTTTAAAAATCTGTCCCGAGCTTTAAAAACCTGTCCCAAGCTTTATGCAATGGCTCACCCACATGTTGTTGAAAATAATATATATCATCCCTCAAATCCATAACTTGCCTGATGTAAATTGTTATGCCCCGTATCTCTAAAGTAACGTACATTGCGTTAATGACATGTTAAGGATGATTTAAGTATAAAGTTATAATATGAGTATATATGACATTTAGATGCTGAATAAAAAGTTTGAGACAAATCGAAATTAAGATGCGGAAAATCCGATTGAAGAATTGCCATGTAATGAGCCATTTTGAGCAATTAGATTTGTAAGCTTTAAGATGTCATTTTGGGACATATCTTATACCAAATTGAAGGTATTCAACTTTAGTTTCCAACACTCATCATGTTTACTTGTATGACGTCCGGATAAGGAGATATGAGCGTCAGAAGTCAGGCTAGAATAAGGGATATAAGCATAAATGCGGGCTAGAAGTGAAATGTTTGGAATATAAAAGGAAAACTTACCTCTTATCTCCTCATTTCAAGAAAAATCACGAGGGAAACAGCCCCTTCAAGAGGGTTGAAGCCATTCTTAGGTTTTAGAAGGAAGAATGCCAAACTTAACTCGAAATTGAAGACGGATTGCATCAAAACGCTCTACGCATTTAAGGTAACATTATGCTACCTTCAATTTCGTCTATAACTTGAAGTTTGAGGATACTTCATGACTAAGTAACTGCTGAATTTTATGGAATTTAGCTCAATTAAGCTTGGGAAAGCTTTTTAAGTAAAGGAAATAGGATTCAAAAGCTAAACTAGTGAGGTATGTAATGTCTATCTTCTTCTTTCGACTAAGGCATGTCTATAGTAACTTTCAAAACTTGTTTTGCCTTCAAAATCAGAATATTTCATGGTTATCTTGTATAGAATTATTTTAAAATTGTATAAGAAGATTTTGGTGAACAAATCCCAGGTATAAGGGTCTCAATCAGTCCCCAAAGAACAGCACGAAAGATGGCTCAAAACTGAAAAAACCCATTTGTTACTCTAGACAACTGATAGTAGTTCAAGTATAACGTTTTCTACAAAATTGATATTGGGGTGATTTAGGATTTCCTGGAAACCCAAGAGACACATCTACAAATTTCATGCAGGTTCTAAAGTCTATATTTTCCATTAGGCCCTGGAAACTATGATGCAATATCAGACAGTGGTACTGTCTAGAAATTCTGTGTAGGCGTGGAATTGTTTCACCGTCCGATCATCTTGTTTTATTGTCCATTAAATATTTTATGTAATAAATTAACCTATGCATATCATATAGTATCCCTTATGAATGTGTAAGCTAATATAGCATGTTTAGGTGCTCAGTTTTATCCTAAATCAACAGTAGAAGCTTTATAAAATGATTGGCCGACATTACGCTCATAATTCTGTGTTGTCACTTGTCCCGTGTATATGTTAGTGTAAGTTTTTTCATGTGTATCATCCAGTTTTAGGGAAAACTCTGCCGAAATTTTTATAAAAATTCAAAGAGTTTGACAAGTTCGGAGTTCCCGGTTGTGTCTATGATTCCATCTAGAGTTTTCTTATCATTCCTTTGAGTTTATATCTGTTGTTTCAACATGTGTTATGCCTCATATGTGCTTATACTTATATTGTGATCATATTATGTGTGATTTGGAGTCCCCTAAAGATGCTGGACATTGGACACACAATCTGGTCATGTGTGATACTACCCGTATGAGGGACACAGCCCCTCTAGTTCAGGTGGGAGTTGAAACACCTAGTGTAACCGGGTGTCATTCACACACTCTGACCAGAGAGGCTAGATAATATTGGCTAAAGGGGACATAGCCCATAACACCCGCCAGGTTTGTTATATACGCGTATATAGCCACAGTCTGCACTGCATGACTACCAGTGAGGTTAGTTCAGTTATCAGTTGTCAGTTACCAGCCATTGTTACACTCAGTTCTCAGTATAGTCTAGTTCAGTCTTCAGCTCCAGAGTCAATCAGACCGCAATTTATATTCAGTTCACATTTTAGATTTCTAGCTATATTGTTATACTTCAATACAGATATACATTCCAGTCTTACAGTTTTTATTCAGCAGCTTTGTTTTACATTCCAGCCTTACATACTTTGTACATATCATACTCACGTCCTCTCTTGGGTGTTGTGGTTCATGTCGCACAGGTATATAGAGATCAGACATTTAGCAATGTTAGTAGGCTATCTACCAACTGTTGGAGTCATTCCACATCCTCCCGGAGTTTATTACTTTTGGTGTGTTGTACAGACATCTAGTAGGTATGGCGGGGCCTTGTCCCGTCCTTTGTACATTCATTTCGACACTCTTAGAGGCCTGTAGATATGTCCCTATGTAGTTTGGTCAGTATGTTATGTATATCAGCATGTATGACTCTTTCGGGACTTTATGCTTTCAACAAATATATATGTATATATGACCAGGTTGCCAGCTTATTTCTATTATTAATAGATTATTAGTAGGTTTGGGGATGATCGGCACTCAGTTTCGGTTATCCATCGCGGCCCTAGGTTGGGTCATGACAAAAGTGGTATCAGAGCAGTTCAGTCCTAGGGTAACTACAGGTCGTGTTTAGTAGAGTCTTGTTCAGGAGTATGTTGCGCGCCATACTTATAAAATAGGAGGCTACAAGGCACTACAGGATGGTTGTCTTTCTTTCATCTAGATCATGCGATAGGCCATGATTATAGAATTCAACCTTCTAACTATAATTCTTTTAATGCAGCGATGCCGCCAAAGAAACTAACAGTTGTCCAGTAGGGCAAGGCCATTGCCGACTAGGGTACCAATAGAGTGTCACCTGAGGTGGATGAGGGTGAGGAGTACAGACCTGAGCCCTCATAGATCCCCTTAGTTCAGGGCGATATTAGAGGTGCTGAAGTTACCGTACCTCCAGCTCCTCAGCCTGATAGCTAAGGGCAGGAAGTGAGGGATGTCATCAAATTATTGACTAGTCTTGTAGCTGCTCAGACTAGATGGCACAGTGCAGATGCTCAGGGAAATACTGGATCCAGGATTAGGGATTTTATCAGATTAGAGCCTCCAGTCTTTACTCGATCCCATACATAAGAGATTCATCAGGATTTCGTAGTGAGGATAGCCAGGGTGTTAAGGGTCATGCACGTGTCAGACACAGAGTTAGTAGAGTTAGCTGCATTCAGATTGCATGACCTAGCAGCAGGGTGGTATCAGATATAGGAGATATCTAGAGGGCCAGATGCTGCTCCGGCGACTTGGCAGGAATTCTCGGATGTCTTCCTTCATCAATATATGCCTATAGAGACAAAGAGCACGTGCTAATCAGTTCCTAACCTTGAGACAGGGAAGTTTGAGTGTAGAAAAGTATAATTACCACTTTAATTCTTTAGCAAGGTTTGCCTCTACGGTGGTGGAGATTAAGGAGGACAGAATTCACAGGTATTTAGTGGGACTAGGTCCACACCTGGTGAATTAGTGTATGACTGTCGCTATGAAGCCATGTGTGAGCATATCACGTATTCAAGCATTTGCTTTATCATTTGAGGAGAGGAAGCAGAAACAGAGAACCGACAGAGATAGAGGGTCACATAAAATAGGCAGATTTTCTGGTTCGATTGGAGAGACATCTAGAGCAAGTAGGAAGCAGAGTGTTACACAGCCACCAGCTAGTATACCTCCACAGTCCCGTGGCCCGAGATCTAATAAACCTCCTCAATCCAGAGCTAGTCAGGCATCACAGACTTTAAGATTACAGCGTCAGGCATCACAGACTTTAAGATTTCAGCGTCATAGTACTTCTGTACAGGCCAGTCAGACATATCCCAGATGCCCAGATTGTGGTAAACGCAACGTGGGCCCATGTCAGTTAGGAGTTGATACTTGTTATATTTGTTGCAAGGCAGGCCATTTCATGAGAGATTGCCCGACTAGGGGTTGTAATGGTGCAGCCCAGCCAGCTAAATCAACAGTAGCTTCTTTAGCACCAGCACGCCCTCATGTGAAAGTTTCTCAGGCACCAACAGGTCATGGTAGAGGCCAAAGTGGAGCTCCTACAGCAGGTGGTCCTCAGAACTGCACCTATTCTCTTATTGGTCGACAGGACCAAGAGGCTTCACCAGATGTAGTCACAGGTACTTTGTCAGTAAATTCTCTCGATGTATATGTGTTGGATAGATCCTGGTTCTACACTATCATATGTTACTCCCTTAGTTGCTATTAAATTCAAAATAGAACTAGAGGCTATTAGACCTTTCAAGGTAGCCACTCCTGTTGGTGATTCAGTAGTAGCTAGGCATGTTTATAGAGGTTACACTGTGATGGTTGGCGACTGTAGCAATACATCTAACTTAATTGAGCTAGAAATGGTTGATTTTCATTGTTATTCTCGGTATGGATTGGTTGTCTTCTAGTTATGTTAATGTTGACTATAGAGTGAAGACAATCCAGTTTCACTTTCCAGGAGAATTAGCTATAGAGTGGCAGGGTGTTTCTGCATCACCAAGGGGTATGTTTATTTCTTACCTTAAGCCAAGGAAGCTAATCGTGTCATGTTCGAGATACGAATAAAGGGACATCGACTCTTCAGTCAGTTCCGATAGTGAATGAGTTTCGTCACGTATTTCCAGATGAGTTACCTGGTCTTCCTCCAGAGCGGGAGATTGACTTTCCTATTGATGTAGTAGCAGGTTCGCAGCCCATATCCATTCCTCCCTACGGGATGGCACTAGCAGAATTGAAAGAACTTAAGGAGCAACTGAAGGATTTGTTAGATAAATTCCTCATCTGACCCAGCATTTACCCATGGGGAACTCCGGTATTATTTGTGAAAAAGAAAGACGGCTCTCTATGCATGTGCATAGATTATAGATAGCTGAAAAAAGTCACAATCAAGAATACCCTCTGCCCAGGATTGATGACTTGTTCGACCAGCTCCAGAGTGCCAAGTGCTTCTCGAAGATAGATTTGCAATCAGGCTACCATCAGGTTAGGGTCAGAGAATGTGATATACCTAAGACTACATTCAGGACCAGGTATGGCCATTACGAGTTTTTAGTGATGTCGTTTGGACTAACTGATGCCCCTGCAGTATTTATGGATCTGATGAAAACCGTATTCAGGCCTTACCTTGATTTATTTATGATTGTATTTATTGACGATATTCTCGTCTATTCAAAGTCTGAATCAAAACATGGGGAGAATCTACACACAGTATTGGGTACTCTTCGGGACCAGCAATTATATGCTAAGTTCTCGAAGTGTGAATCCTGGTTAGATTCAGTGAAATTTCTTGCCCATATAGTTTCAGCAAAAGGAATTAAAGTAGATGGCCAGAAGATCGAGGCTGTGAAGAATTGGCCCAGACCTACGACGCCAACTGAGGTACATAGTTTTCTGGGTTTTGTAGGTTCATGAAGAGGTTTTCCTCCCTTGCAGTTCTACTGACCAAATAAACACAGGAAGCAACCAAATTTCAGTGGTTAGACTCTTGCAAGAACAGCTTCCAAGGACTAAAGAACATGTTGATAAGAGCTCCAGTTCTTATACTTCTACAAGGATCTGAGCGCTATGTCATTTACTGTGACGCTTCTCGAATTGGTCTTGGTTATGTATAGATGCAGCACAAAAAAGTAATGCTTATTCTTCCAGACAGCTGAAAAAGCACGAGCAGAACTACCCTACCTATGATTTGGAGCTTGCAGCAGTCACTCATGCATTAAAGATTTGGAGACATTATTTGTTTGGTGTTCATGTTGATATTTATACAGACCACAAGAGCCTCCAGTACACATTTAAGTAGAAGGAGCTAAAATACGACAGAGGCGATGGCTAGAGTTTCTGAAAGACTACGATGCGGACACTCTTTATCATCCAGGTAAAGCGAATGTTGTAGTTGATGCCCTTAGTCGTAAGTCCATCGGTAGTTTATCTTATTTACAGCCAGAGAAGAGAAAGTTAGCTCATGCACTCCACTAGTTAGCCAGCTTGGGAGTCAGATTAATAGATTCAGAGAACGCATGAGTTACAGTTCAGAACACAGCCACTACTTGTTTAGTGACAAAAGTAAAACAACGCTAGTATGAGGATCGAGTTCTAGTTTAATAAAGACAGATAGCCAGAAGAAAATTGAAATCACCATACAGAGTTACTAGTGACGGGGTTCTCATTTATAAAGATAGACTTTGTGTTCCTGATGTCGCAGATATACGTGGGCAGATTATGGCAGAGGCACACTATTTCAGGTACACTGTTCATTTAGGTTCGATTAAGATGTACCATGATCTTAAGCAGATTTACTGATGGAACAGAATGAAACGTACGTAGCAGAACTTGTGGCTCAGTGTCCTAACTACCAGTAGGTTAAAATCGAGCATAAAAAACCTAGTTGCTTGTTGCAGTATATAGAGATTCCAACATGGAAATGGGAAGCAATGAATATAGACTTCATTACACGCTTTCCCTGTACGCGGAGCAGGTATGACTCTATCTGGGTTGTAGTTGACAGGCTTACTAAATCAGCTCATTTCTTGCATGTTAGAACTATATATACAGCGGATGATTATGCCAGACCTTATATCATAGAGATAGTGCGCCTACATGGTATTCCAATATCTATCATTTCAGACAGAGGCACAGAGTATACAGCTAATTTCTGGCGATCATTCAAAATAGGTTTAGGGACACACGTGAATCTGGGTATAGCATTTCATCCCCAGATAGACGGACAGGCTGCGCGGACCATTCAGACGTTAGAAGATATGATTAGAGCTTCTGTGTTAGATTTTAGAGGCAGTTAGAGTGAACATCTACAGTTGATAGAGTTTGTGTACAATATAGCTGTCATTCTAGAATACAGATGGCGCCATATGAAGCTTTGTATGGGCGTAAATGCATGTCTCTTATAGGAGAGATTTAGAATTTCAGATTGGCGATTGGGTATTCCTGAACGTATCGCCTATGAAAGGCATTATGAGATTCGGCAAGAAGGGCAAGCTTAGCCCTATATTTATTGGTCCATATCAAGTTATCAGGCGACTTGGGCATGTAACCTACGAGTTAAACCTTCAAGCAGACCTTCAGGAGGTCCATCCAGTATTCCATGTTTCCATGCTCAGAAAATGTGTTGGAGATCTTTCCAGAGTTGTACCAGTAGATGATATTCAGATCACAGGGCATTGACTTATGAAGAGGTGTTGGTTGCAATTTTAGATAGGCAGATTCGTCGGCTAAGGCCGAAAGACATTCCTTCAGTTAAGGTGCTATGGTGAAGCAACAATGTAGAATGATATGAGAGCTAAATATCCCTATCTCTTCACTACTTCAGGTATGTAACAGATCGTTTCTTAACGCTTCTACATACTTCATTTGACATTCGAGGATGAAGGTTCCTAAAGAGGGGGAATTGTTACACCATGTATGTCTAAAGTGACGTATATTGTGTTAATGACATGTTAAGAATGATTTAAGTAAGTATAAAGTCATAATATGATCATATATGACATTTACATGTTGAATAAAAGGTTTGATATAAATTGGATTTAAGTTGCGGAAACTCCGATTGAAGAATTGCAATGTAACGAGCCATTTTGAGCAATCTATAAGCTATAAGATGTCATTGTAGGACATATCTGTAACGACCCTCAAATAGTCGTTACGGGATCCGGGACCTCGATTTGCATGTCGACAGTCCCAAAAGCTCCGTTAGGTCATTTATGACCCGTCTGTGAAATCTGAGTCGAAACGGAGTCCGTTTGATAGGTTTTCGAGAAAATGATCCGTTTATGAAATTCCGGAAAGGAATTTGGGGTTTCGATAGGTCGTTTTGAGTAAACGAACCCCGATGGAAAATCCGAGCGCACCGTTAGGTCCGTCTCGTCATTTATGATATGTAGCAACCTTCAAAATTGAAAACGGACCTCGTTTGATAGGACTTTTGATAAAGTCCCCGTTTCGGAAGTTTAAAAGAGTTAAAAGAGGTTTCCGAGCTCGATTTGAGCAAATGAGCTCCGATGAGAGATCCGAAAGTTCCGTTAGGTTCGTATAGTCATTTGTGACTTGTAGCAACTTTCGGAATTGGATTCCGAGGTCGTTTGGTTAAATTTCGCTATTTTGGCGAAAGTCGAAAATTGAACCTTTGCCGTGGAACCCACTTTTTGAGTTCTGGAGGTCCGAATTGAGTTTCGTCTTGACGAGCATATCACCCAAGTATTTTATGACTTGTGTACAAAATTTGGGATCATTCTGAGCTTCGTAGGGTCCCGTTTTGCCCCTAAAACAGTAGAAAATCTGGTGCGACTTTTCTGTTCTATTTTGGCACAAACAGCCGGATAAAAGCTGATGTTCCGGCCAATCCGTAAGGAATTAGGAAAAAATCAAAACATAAAAGTTGTAGCTCTTTGAGTTCTGGTTCTAATGGCACTGGTTTCAGGTCATTTGGACATTCCTATCAAAAGTTATGATTTTTTCAAAAGAAGCTGTCACAGAGGCCAAAAAAAAATGCTATAAAAAGGCCATTTCGGTTCATAACTTATAAAAATCATATGGTGAGCTCTTGAGGCGATTTTTGGGTATTTCTTGAAGACCCAATCATACTTACACTTAAGGTAAGCCCTTTCAATCCATCTTTATGTTGATTAACACAAGAATCAAAGGGTTGATTCTTGGAAATGGGTTAGAACCCTAGATTCTTAAGAATTGGGGAAAGACATCGAGCAAGGCTCGCATGTGGAATCTAAGCGTACTTTTGGAATAACGGGAGCGTGGGGAGTCCGGAAAAGTACATTTTGTAAATTTAAGGCTCGGCCCTACCCGGGGGCATTTTGGTAATTTTACCCTAGGATGCCTATAGGCTTAAATAGCTATAATTGAGCACTCATATGTGCTATATCTTGTCTTAATAGACCTAGTGGAGAGTCCTTCGCGGACAAGGCGAGCGGGAAAGGAGATTCTTCCCGGCATTTGAGCCCGAATTTCGAGGTAAGTGAGACTTGACCTCTATTGTGCTTGTGGACTCTTCCTTCATGCTAGTATGCTTCATGTACGCATATATATACCTAACAATGGTTAGGATTAATGATGTGAATTACTTGCTATTATTGTTTGTTATAAATAGCGAGATTGTGACTCGACCGAGGTATGTGCCGGTCTAAACGCTACGTCGAGGTAGCTTAAATTTATATTGTAGTAACGCTTGCTACGCCATGCTTAGATAGCAAGAACTTGGGACATGGCCGAGGATGTTGCCGGCATGTCATGATAAATGTCTTGCCGAGGATTTTGCCGGCTTTTGTATGATATTGGTACTTGATTTGTTCACGTGCCGGGTTGGGTAGTGCTGTCTATACGTAACCTTGGGTTGGATGACATGGGAGTCGGGATTGTACCCTCAAACTGTGGTCGGGTTAACCTTCGCCTTACGTTCAGCTAGCATAACCAACCTGGGTTACGGTGACTGTGAAATATTATCGTTATTAATATTTCTGTTATTATTTCTGTTATTGTTATTAATGTCGTGGATATTAATATTGTTAAAGGGACACTTGACAGGGGGTGTGGTATCGCCTATACTATGAGATGTGTCACACTTGACAGGGGGTGTGGTGTGGACACTTGATCTTTGAGATATGACACACTTGACAGGGGGTGTGGTGTGGTCACTTGATTTATTGAGATATGACGCACTTGACAGGGGGTGTGGTGCGATCGTAGACAGATTTGAGATGAGCCAACGACTACGGGTCGTTGGTCTACTTATTAATGATTGTGATAGTGACTTCGGGTCACGGTATATGGTTGATACTTAGTAGTGGTGTTGCTAGTCCATCGTAGGTCTAGGTTAGTCGGCACGGGAGTAGAGATTGGACCTCCAAACCGCCGCTGAGTTGACCTATGCCTTACGTTGGCTGGGCATAATCCTTGAGACTTCTGGTTACTACTTGTGTGTATGGAATGTGTTACATCTATTTGTGATTTCACTACTTTATTGTATGATTACTATAGTATGTTGTTGCTTATGATGCATGTAGCGACTTGTCCCGCAAGGGTACATTAGCGGGCCTGTCGGTGATCTTACTGGGCTTCGGCTCATAACTTACTCTGCTACGTGCGCAGGTCCTTCATCCAGTCAGCAGCCCGGACGTTAGCAGTTCCCGAGGCTTCTGAGACTTTTGATTGAGGTGAGCCGACCACACAGACCGTGGTGGCATACCGCCGGAGTCACTTAGAGATAGGACTCAGATTTCTTTGATGTATATTCATACTTTATTGAGTCACTCTTAGAATGCTCCAATTATTTTGTGGATATATTCTTTTGGACTTCACACTTTTATATTTATATATCCATTTATGATCTTTTCACATTATTGTTCTTTTCCGCATCTTGTTTCATTGGTTCGCCTAGGCAAATGTTGTTTAGGTGCCATCACGAGCCCTTGGAAATTGGGTCGTGACAATATCTTATACCAAATTTAAGGTCTTGACATGTATTTTCCAACACTCTTTCTCGTTTTCTTATATGATGTCTGGATAAAGAGATATTAAAATCAAAAGTCAGACCAGAAGAAGGGACATAAGCGCAAAAGAGGGCTAGAAGTGAAGTATTTTGAATATAAAAGGGAAACTTATCTCTTTTCTCCTCATTTCCAAAAAATTCACAAGGGAAACAGTCCCTTCATGAGGTTGGAAGCTATTCTTAGGGTTTTCAAGGAAGAACACCAATATTAACTCAAAAATGAAGACGGATTGCATAAAAACGCTCTATACGATTAAGGTAACGTTATGCTACCGTCAATTTCATCTATAGCTTGAAGTTTGAGGATGCTTGATGACTAAGTAACAGCTGAATTTGATGGAATTTTGCTCAATTAAGCTGGGAAAGCTTGGCAAGCAAAGGAAATAAGGTTTGAAAGCTAAACTAGTAAGGTATGTAAGGTCTATTTCTTCTTTCGACTAAGGCATGTCTATAGTAACTTTTCAAGCTTGTTTTGCCTTCAAAATTAGAATATTTTATGTTGATATTGAATAGAATCATTTTAACCTTGTATAAGTAGATTTTGGTGACAAAAACCCCGATATAAAGGTCTCAAATCAGTCCTTAAAGAGCAGCACAAAAGATGGCTCAAAACTGGAAAACCCGTTTTTCACTCCAGACAGCTGATAGTAGTTAAAGCATAATGTTTTGTACAAAACTAATATTGGGGTGATTTAGGATTCCCTAGAACTCCAAGATATATATCTACAACTTTCATGCAGGTTCTAAAGTCTATATTTTCCATTAGGCCCTGAAAACTATGATGCAATACAAGACAGTGGTACTGCCCAGAAATTTTGTGCAGTCGTGGAATTGTTTCCCCGTCCGATCGTCTTGTTTTATTGTCCATTCAATATTTTATGTAATACGTTAACCTATGTATATCCTATAGCATTCCTTATGAATGTGTAAGCTAATATATCATCTTTAGGTACTCAGTTTTATCCTAAATCAACATTAGAAACTTATAAAATAATTGGCTGACATTACGTTCATAATTTTGTTTTGTTGCTTGTATTGTGGATAGATTAAATTCCTTTTGCTTGATGTTATCATTCTGGTTGGGTACCCATTCCCGTGTATATTTTAGAGTTGGTTTTTGTTTATGTGTATCATCCAGTTTTACGGAAAACTCTGCCAATATTTTTATAAAAATTCAAAGAGTTGGACAAATTCGGAGTTTCATGTTGTGTCTATGATTACATCTAGGGTTTCTTATCATTCCTTTGAGTTCATATATATTGTTTCAACATGTGTTATGCCTCATACATGCTTATGCTTATGTTGTGATCATATTATGTGTGAATTGGAGTCCCCTAAAGATGCTGGACATTGGACACACAGCCCGGTCACATGTGATACTATCCGTCTAAGGGATACAGCTATTTTGGTTCAAGCTGGAGTTGAAACACCTAGTGTGACCGGGTGTCATTCACACACTCTGACCAGAGAGACTAGATAATACTAGCTAGGGGGACATAAACCATAACACCCGCCAGGTTTGTTATATACGCGTATATAACCACAGTATGCACTGCACGACTACCAGTGAGGCTAGTTCAGTTATCAGTTGTCGATTATCGGCCAAGATTACAGTAAGTTCTCAGTATAGTCTAGTTGAGTCTTCAGCTCCAGATTCAGTCAGACCGCAATTTATATTCTGTTCACATTTTAGATTTCTAGCTATATTATTATACTTCAGTACATATTTACAGATGTACATTCCAGTCTTATAGTTTTAATTCAGCAGCTTTATTGTATATTCTAGCCTTACACACATTCTACATATCATGCTCACGTCCTCTCTTGGGCGTTGTTTTCATGTCGCACAAGTACAGAGAGATCAAACCTTGAGCCACGTTAGTAGGCTATCTACCAGTTGTTGGAGTCACTCTGCCTCCTCCCGGAGTTTACTACTTTTGGTATGTTGTATAGACATCTTGTAGGTATGGTGTGGTCTTGTCTCATCCTTTGTATATTCAGTTCAGCACTCTTAGAGGCCTGTAGATATGTCCCTATGTGGTTTGGTCAGTATGTTATATATATGTGTGTGTCATAGCCTTGTCGTCTTTCCAGACTTTATGCTTTCAGAAAATATGTATGTATGTATGTATGTATGTATGTATGTATGACCGGGTTGCCAGCTTATCTCTATTATTAACAAATTATTAGTAGGCTTAGTCGCGGCCCTAGGTTGGGTCGTGACATAAAATACTCATCAAGAAAGACATTTACCAATTTATCCCATGTGTGTATGCTTCTCATGCCCTAGCTTTTCCTTTGAATGAGAATGGGAAAAGACTAAGGAAGAAAGCATCATTGTTCACCCTGGCATGTCGATTGATAGTGAAAATTTAAAGGAAAGTTTGGAGATGTTTGTTGGGATTCTCATCTTCTTGACCTCCAAACAACCCTCGATATCAAGTAACTTCATGGCGGCCGAAGATATTTGGAAATTAGTCGTGGCCCTAAATGGAGGAGGCAAAATGGCTCCAACAAAACCATCATTATTCAATGTCTCCCTTCTCACATTCCTTTGTGATCTCGGCCCTTGAGCTTGGGCATTTTTCTGCACTCCATCTACTTGCTCCTCCGGCGGGTCAAGTATCTCAATGTCATCATCAACAATATCTTCCTCCTCATTATCATTGGGAGGTGGAGGTGGTAGTGGTGGTATACCTCCGGGTAGTGGTGGGACACCCCCCACATTGGGAATTGCTACTCTTGTGGCATTTCGTCAAATGCCTACAAGTTCCAAGAATAAAAACTACAAGTAAAAGATGCTTGGATTAACAAACTAAAACAAGAACTTAAACTAATTCAACTAAATGGTCTACCAGAATTCCACACCAACGGAGCCAATTTATGACCTGCCCAATAGGGAAAGGGCTACAAATACCCTCTTGTTGGAGTAGGGATCGAACACGAGGAACTTGCTACGACTAAATTTAGTTAGAGTAGTTCAAATTGCTTGGTTATTTGGAGAATCCAAAGATCTAAAGTGTGTAATGAACTAAATCTAAACTAAGAGCAAAAAATGACAAGTGTTAAACGATGAATAAATAGACTAGAATCTTAATCTTCTCCTAATCCTATAACTAAATGAGCACTAGACTTAGACTAGAATTCCACATAATTGAATTCTAAAGCAAGTAGGGATAGTTATCACTTGTTCTGCCTCACAAGGAGCTTTTCTGGCGAGTGATTTCTCCATAACTTTACCTAAAACATGTCCTTTTTTCTACCTTTAGACCTGATTGTTTAAAATTAGCACTAGACCCTCTTCATAGTTGTTAGCCATTTCCATTTCCCAAACTAAGACCATATAGTTGGGGTCATAGAGGTCGTTCTTACATAGAATCCTGGGCATTTGCTGCATTATAGTTGATGCTGGTGATAATGCTTATCGATAAGATGTAAGCCTGATCTCTTAAGAATTTCATAGGGCCAATACATTTATTTTTTCTTTCAGGTTGAGTTTACCATTCTTGTCGAGCACACCATACTCTTCACGATCGACAAATTCTAGAACACTTTGTCTCGATGACCTTCGTTAAATCACTCTTGCAAATTTATCTTTAAATCTATCCTTTTAAGCACGTAGCTATATTTTTTAAATCACAGTTGCTAGGATGCCAAGAAAAAAATGCTCTAGAACAATCTGACTTTTTCATTTTTTTAAGTAGAATAATTGCATTTTTTAAACCATAGTTGCTAGTTAAAAGTCGTATTACTAAAATTTTATTATTAGATGAATATGAGAAAGGTTTGCTAGATAAAAATAAATATTTTGATGTTAATATAATTCCCTTTAGCAAGAGTGATCACTCTGATGCGATATTTCATGAAGCCATATAATAAGGCTGGTATGTTTCAAATAGGAATTTATTCCTCGATTGGTTGTGTGATAGTTCACGGTTGTTATAGTCAATGGACTAGATTGAACCAAAAAAGAGTTTGGTCTAGGGTGTGTTTGGTATGGAGAAAAATGTTTTCCATTTTCCATGGAAAATATTTTCTTGGAAAATAGTTTTCTAGAAAATATTTTTCCATGTTTGATTGGTGAATGGAAAATATTTTCCGAAAAATATTTTCTAGTGTTTGGTTAAAACTAGAAAATATTTTCTAGAAAATAATTGCATATGCTTCTCCTACCCGACCTCATATCCACCCGTACCCCCAAAAAAAATTAATGATACTTGGAATATGTATTTCTATTAATAGTAAGTATATAACTAATTTTTGTTGGTTTATCACTCGTCCAATATTTGCTCGGCTAATTCAAATTTTGATGGGATAAAACTCCCAAAAAAAGATAACTATATTCTTAGCCTCCGAGACCTTGAATTTATTAATGGTGTGTACTTACCACCCTACTATAATTAATAAACAAAGAAAATTATTTTTTTAGTACTTGTACTAAAACTAATAAATACACAAAGTGCATAACATCGAGTGAGAAACCAAAAGTTAGCAAACTTACTAAACATTACAGTATAATTAAGGGAATCCGCAATAAATTATTTATTAGAACACAAAATTTTTTTTGTAACTACACATGACAAACTACTTAGACAAGCAACAAACTCTATCTAGCTATTTTACAAATCTATTGTGTATCATAGTGTTCTCGCTTGAATTTATCCAACCACAACTTGCGGAGAGCCTGACTTTTTACCATGTATGCCTTAGCTAACAGATCTCTTTCCACCAAAAAATCAACAGCTTCAGATAAAAAAGCTTCCTCATAACCTTCAGTTGACATAACTTCTTCATGCAACTTCTTCATATCTAATCGAGTGTCAGCTATTCTACTGATTGCAGTTGCTACTTCTCCGAGCTTTGATGATACAAACACGTCTTGCATATCAGAACGACTTCGTTTCTTGAGATACCATTAAGGCAATTGAACCCATAAAATTTTCTCATAATGGAACGATTCCACATAATTGAATTCTGAAGCAAGTAGGGATAGTTATCACTTGTTCTGCCTCATAAGGAGCTTTTCTGGCGAGTGATTTCTCCATAACTTTACCTAAAACATGTCCTTTTTTCTACCTTTAGACCTGATTGTTTAAAATTAGCACTAGACCCTCTTCATAGTTGTTAGCCATTTCCATTTCCCAAACTAAGACCATATAGTTGGGGTCATAGAGGTCGTTCTTACATAGAATCATGAGCATTTGCTGCATTATAGTTGATGCTGGTGATAATGCTTATCGATAAGATGTAAGCCTGATCTCTTAAGAATTTCATAGGGCCAATACATTTATTTTTTCTTTCAGGTTGAGTTTACCATTCTTGTCGAGCACACCATACTCTTCACGATCGACAAATTCTAGAACACTTTGTCTCGATGACCTTCGTTAAATCACTCTTGCAACTTTATCTTTAAATCTATCCTTTTAAGCACGTAGCTATATTTTTTAAATCACAGTTGCTAGGATGCCAAGAAAAAAATGCTCTAGAACAATCTGACTTTTTCATTTTTTTAAGTAGAATAATTGCATTTTTTAAACCATAGTTGCTAGTTAAAAGTCGTATTACTAAAATTTTATTATTAGATGAATATGAGAAAGGTTTGCTAGATAGAAATAAATATTTTGATGTTAATCTAATTCCCTTTAGCAAGAATGATCACTGTGATGCGATATTTCATGAAGCCATATAATAAGGCTGGTATGTTTCAAATAGGAATTTATTCCTCGATTGGTTGTGTGATAGTTCACGGTTGTTATAGTCAATGGACTAGATTGAACCAAAAAAGAGTTTGGTCTAGGGTGTTTGGTATGGAGAAAAATGTTTTCCATTTTCCAGTAGAAAATTTTTTTCCATGTTTGATTGGTGAATGGAAAACATTTTCCGAAAAATATTTTCTAGTGTTTGGTTAAAACTAAAAAATATTTTCTAGAAAATAATTGCATATGCTTCTCCTACCCGACCTCATATCCACCCGTACCCCCAAAAAAATTAATGATACTTGGAATATGTATTTCTATTAATAGTAAGTGTATAACTAATTTTTGTTGGTTTATCACTCGTCCAATATTTGTTTTAAGGCTCGGCTAATTCAAATTTTGATGGGATAAAACTCCCAAAAAAAGATAACTATATTCTTAGCCTCCGAGACCTTGAATTTATTAATGGTGTGTACTTACCACCCTACTATAATTAATAAACAAAGAAAATTATTTTTTTAGTACTTGTAATAAAACTAATAAATACACAAAGTGCATAACATCGAGTGAGAAACCAAAAGTTAGCGAACTTACTAAACATTACAGTATAATTAAGGGAATCCGCAATAAATTATTTATTAGAACACAAAATTTTTTTTGTAACTACACATGACAAACTACTTAGACAAGCAACAAACTCTATCTAGCTATTTTACAAATCTATTGTGTATCATAGTGTTCTCGCTTGAATTTATCCAACCACAACTTGCGGAGAGCCTGACTTTTTACCATGTATGCCTTAGCTAACAGATCTCTTTCCACCAAAAAATCAACAGCTTCAGATAAAAAAGTTTCCTCATAACCTTCAATTGACATAACTTCTTCATGCAACTTCTTCACATCTAATCGAGTGTCAGCTATTCTACTGATTGCAGTTGCTACTTCTCCGAGCTTTGATGATACAAACACGTCTTGCATATCAGAACGACTTCGTTTGCGACTTGGCTTGACTTGAGGAGTTTCACTAACTACGTCTTCCACCTTCTTTTCTTTTGATGGTCCTTGAATGTCATCGTTGTTACCTTTCTCCGAACAAGAATCTAAGCTAATATCATCAAAAGACTTGGCACAATCACCCCTAGCTCGATCATTACCACAAATAAGAGACATTTCTTCAAACATATCAATCTGCTAGTTGATGAATTTCTCGTGAGCGGGATGGGCCTATAACACGATGACAAATATAATATTAGAAACAAGCATAGGATATCAAACAACATTTCTATCGCCAAACACACACTTTTTGTCACATTCCATTACAGTAACATCAAACTTTAAAATCCTCACTATTCTCTCTTAGGTTCAGAGGCATGTCAACTTAAAGATAATGAACTGACACATAACTAGAAACCTGGAAGGAAATTAAGAAAAGAAAACTCACAGAAAAGGCTACTGAAGATAAATAGAAACAACTCCCTTAGGCCAGATTAACTCATGGCAGGACGCTCACACTTGAGAAGTGATTGAAACTAGAGGAAGACTAGGAGAAAGCTTGAAGAATTTCATGACATCTAGGCAAAGCAAGGAAGCAACCAGACACAAACTGAGGAGATCCAAGAAAATAGAAGCAGACATGAACAACTTCTCATAATTTATATTAAAACTGAGTACTAAAACTGCTGCAACAAGAACATAAAGTTGGATGTGATCCGGTGCTATTTAATTCTGCAAAGTACCTTTAGATATCTATACAAGATTAATTGCGAATGAAGAGATTTAATCTGCAGAAAGTTGGCACTCGAGATGATAGAGAAGTTTGCCAAATTACTACAAGTTATCCAAGTGAATTCCTGATTCTTTCCTAGGAGTACTTACTCTATCATCTTGTAACAAAAGTATTGGTCCTATAGGCCATATTGGCTTACATAATTTCATACTAAAATACATCAATCCATTTTTGTCCAACTCCTCAATTGTATTAAAAAGAATCTGAATTTTTCCAAGTAGGGAAATTTTTCAACTGAAAAATTAAATAAGGATCCTTTCCATCAGCTATTGCTAGACTAGGAGACAATTGTGTGACATGAAACTTTCCAGCTTCTTGAAAATCAGGCAACATAAACTCGAGTTTATCAGTATGTCTATGAGGTAAATTTAACCACATAGAGTAATAACAAGCTAATCCAAATCCACTAGCACCACAAAAAATTGCATGGAAAAATACCAAATTCATGAGTTACCTTAGCTGATCATGCAAAAAAGAAGTCTGCTATAACACAAAGAGGTTTTTTAAATAACCAGTCTTTTCATCAACAAGCTCACTTAGATTTCTTTTGTAATTAGGCTGAATTAACGAATAAAGTCTGTTAATTCAAGCTAGATATAAAATAACAACTTCGAGGAAAACAGTATCTAGCTGTATACCAATCTCAAGTTGTTCAATTTTTCTGTAAACTTGTTAGGACAGTAGCAGGGTGCGAAAAGTAAACAAGATTATAGAATGGTAAATAAGTAACACTACATTTCAATTACATTTTAGCGTTAGGCTGAAAAGGGCAATGTATAAGTGTTGTAGCTTCTTGCTTCTTCAAGGGTTCACATATAATTTTTCTATCATCAACGAAACTGAAGTTGACTATGCAACCAAAATGCCAAACAGTATGGTAGCTCTATCACAAATCTTATTACCATAAACAAGTATTAGTAAGATAAGTTTTCTTATATCACATAGCAAACAAATAAAACTTTCCATTCCACCAACACAAGTTCCATAAAGAAGGAACACCATAAAGTTTAAAGACAGCAATATACAAGCAAAGAAGGAATATTTTACCTGAATATGGGCAGCATAGATGTCAGGACTAGCGGTAATCATCTTGTAATTATCATTCCATCCATGACCACTTTTGTTTAGTAGAGTTTGCACCGTATTCCATGTGCTTTTTATTATTTTAAAATAATTTTCCACATGCTTAGTTGAACACTCCACTCCTAGTCGCTGATTAATGGCCTCCGCAACACGATTAAATGAGATTGCCTTGAATTGAGTAGTTTATTTATTCCTTGCTTTAATTCATCGGCTAGAATCTCCAACATCAAATATTCCATTGGTTTTGTCCACCTAAATTACTTCTCTCCCTTTTTCCCCATTTGTTTACTGTCACAAGAAAGCAAAACTTTTATGAGTAAGGGACCATGAGATCAACAATCAGAGTCTGTCCACTTTTTTGTTAAAAGGAATGTATGGTGATGCTTCAAGTACCCCATCTAGTGTTTAATGTCCTTTGTTCTATAACTCTGTCCACTCTTTTTTGACTGGTTTGCATCAAGTAATATAGTACTAGAATGTATGTACAAAGTGCTTGTTATGATCCTACTAATGTGCAACATGAAGGAAATGGAAATGGAACTTCAACAACAACTGAATCTTGAATTATAACTGTTACTTTGAACCAATAAAAATTCAGTCTTTTTACCTTTACTCAAAACTTCAAGATTCCAAGCTGCTGAGTGAGTTGAAAGTTCAAACTTTGATGAAATTGCAAGAGTGCAATAGCCAGCTTGCTTACCAATCACATTCTTCACCTCAATAACTTCATATATAAGTGATCTATGTGCGTAAAATGGATAATGTATTTAATCGTTAAAGTAAACTGAAAAAGGATGTAACAAGCATATATATACGACATTGAGTTCTAACTAGGGAAAGAATAAAAGAGAAATCTCCTAAGGATCTCTACATATTTTCTACTATGTACATTAAACTAAAGAGCGACTGCATCGCATTTTGGCCCATCTTCCTGGTTATTTGGGATTTTTTTTTTGTTCTTTGCTGCTGGTACTAGTTTCTTAATGAAGCCAGTAAATTTGAATTTTTAAAATTGGAAATTATGATGACTGATACCATGTAACTGACTACATTCATTAAAAAATGTACAGTTGCTGAACGACGATAATTATACTAAAAAGCGACTACATTCATTCGATATGTACATTAAACTAAAGAGCGACTACAATTACAAAACACATTTTCGTTATGTCTAATGATGACATGTTTAAATTAATATACATATCATCCTATGCATAAACTGAACTTTAGACAAGCAAGCTGAAGCAATTACCATTTTCAGTCAAACATCATACTATTTAACTGGAAATTAACTCAAAAACTCGTTAAAGAAAACTGGAAACCTAGATTTTTTACCTAGGGTTTTTTAAGAAGCAACAATATCAACCGTTCATAAAAAGGAAAGAACAAACAGAGCTTATTAAATACAATGAAAAATTCAAAATTGCGAGGTCGAAAAATACCTTTGTATGCGATGTGTGAAATACCAGTAGTTAAGCTAGCGGAGAGCGGCAGAGATCAGCGGAGAGCGGTGGAAAGCGGCGGAGAGGCAGAGAACTTTGCTAGAGAAACCCTAGTAGAGAGGGGGAGAGAAAGTAGAGAGAGGGGGAAAGAAAGAAATGATCTGATTTGGGGGAAATATGTTAGACACGCGTGTCTTTTGGTTTTTTTGGAAAATATTTTCCCAACTTTTTCAAGGGAAAATGTTTTCCTCTATTTTGAGGAAAATCGGTACTTTAAGAAGATATTTTCCTAATTATATATGTCAACCAAACAATGAAAAATAGGAAAATAATTAATATTTTCCTTCATAGCAAACACACTCCTAGTGTTTGTCAGTTGAGAGGAGATCCTGCGGTGCTCGGGATTCCTTTACAAGTTCAGTCTCAGTTTTGGGTACTTTGTACCGGATTAAGAAAGTATATAGGAAAAGTGATGATTTTGTAAGAGATTTATAATGATTGTTATCGTATGGCAATGTGATAGTTTTTGTATTATGATAATAAGGTTCATGAAGAAGACAACTATTATAATTTATTGTGATATGACTCATCCAAGCCTAGGATTTTAAGCAGTTAGTAATGTGTGGTATCTCACTCTTAGTTTGAAGTTAGTTGTGGTTGTGTTTGCATTCACATAATGACAATGATTAGTATTGAAAGAAATTTGTGCCAACAAGGAAATTTTATCTCCCATTCGAAAGGTCAAATTTGAATTTACGTAATGAGATGGTCAGAACTATTTATGATGTGCTTCGGTTAGTGCATCCTATTAGGATCACATACTGTGTGTAGACAAGTAAATTTTGTTGGATTTAAATCCATGAAATAATATGGCTACATATCAAATTGAAGACATATTGGTCCAAATAAATATTGTGGACTAATATAATTGGGCTAATTATTTAAATATAATAAAAGTCCAATCTTGAAAGGCTAGCCCAAATTAGCTTAAGGCCCAATGGATATAAGTTTTCCTAGAGGCCCAAAAATGTGCCACGTGGCAAGTGACGTGGCGTCAAGTCAAATAAAATAGCCAATTGGGTCATGCCACACGACAAATGATGTGGCAATCCAAGTCAAACCCCAAGACCAATAAAAATACGCCATGTGGACATGTGACATGTTATGGCCAATCAAATACGGCCTAGTCACTGCTTAAATCTGATTGGCCGGTCTACGGGCCAAGGCCCGTCAGGGTTTCTTAGTGGCTACTCAACCCCATATCTATATAAAGGGGTCAAATCTCTCATTTGAGGAAGAGGAAATCAGAAGCAAGAATCCATAACAAGAAGCAAGAAAGAGCTCGTGGATCAAAGCAAGAGATTTCTACAAAAGCTGCAAGCACTCAAATATTTCTCTACAAGTTCTAGAGATCAAGACGAAGATTCAAGATCAAGCTTCAAGCCCTTGAATCCAAGTACAAGTTCAAGATCAAGACCAAGTTCAAGATAAAGCTCCAAGCTCTTGAACTCATCAAGTCAAGATCAAGATCAAATCCAAATCCAAATCCAAACTTCAAGATCAAGCTCAAAAGCCCTTGAAGTTATTATTTTGAAAAGACGAATCAGAGGAATCATAGAGATTGTAACACTCATATTTTGATAAATAAAATATATTGTTGCAATATTTTCTTGTCTCGATATTTATTTTCTTGACGCGAATTTAGTTGTTACAAATTCTGGCACGCCCAGTGGGACAATCTCTACCTCTCATCTCAACTTTTCAACTCACGAAGTTCAGCAACACTGAGATGGCTTCCAAGAACACCAACTCAAAATCTGTCGTTGCAAAATCTGTCTGGCCTCATGACCTTGATGCCAATTCCAAGTTCTCTTCTGAGGTTCAAAGCTGCATGAATGCTACTAAGGGAAGCTTTGGACCAGTTACAAGAAACAAAGCAAACTTGATGGGACAACAAGCACATCAGGTGCCGCCCGCATCAACTCCAATTTTCGGTTCTTCATCTTCCAAAGGAGCAGGATCATCTGCTGAGCCATTGGAAAAAGGAGAAAATATCGCTGAGATTGTTGAAAACACTTTGGCTCGACTTAGGCTCTGCAGATCCAGAAGTCCAGTAGTGAAGAAAGACGATGAAGTTTCAAGCATTGGATCCTCTCCAACCACGCCGCGCGAGTCATTCCAGTCAAAGATCAATCTATGGGAGAATCCATGTTATTCTCCATCATCTCCAATAGCCGTGCAAACGATGGCGATTAATACTTTAACGATGGAGGAACAACTTGCAAACTTGACAAAGGCGATTGATAGCTTATCAAACTATGTCAAGGATCAAGACGCTCGCATCAACAAGATGGAAAGCATGATGGAGGGAGAATCTAGCCATGCACCAGGAAAACGTCCAGAAGTTCAAGAGGTGATTAATACTCCAGCGAAGCAAGTAACACCTGCTAAGGAAATCCAAGTTTCTGCTGATGGGGTGATTCAAATCGACCAACTGAAGGAGTTCATTATGGGAACAATCAAGGATAAGTACGAGGTTTCTTCCAAGTCTTCGCTTGCATATGAGAAGCCATACACCGCAAGAATCGATAGCTTGAAGATGCCAATCGGTTATCAACCCCCAAAATTTCAGCAGTTCGATGGCAAAGGAAACCCAAAGCAGCATGTGGCGCACTTCGTTGAGACATGCAACAATGCTGGAACCTACGGCGATTATCTCGTCAAGCAGTTCGTCCGTTCCCTCAAAGGGAATGCTTTCAATTGGTATACAGACCTTGAGTCTGGTTCAATTGATAGCTGGGAGCAGCTGGAACATGAGTTCCTCAATCGCTTTTACAGTACAAGGCGTACCGTAAGCATGATAGAGCTTACAAACACGCAACAGCGAAAGGAAGAACCAGTCATTGACTTCATCAACCGATGGAGGAATGCAAGTCTCAACTGCAAAGATAGACTCAGTGAAGCTTCAGGAATTGAGATGTGCATTCAAGGTATGCATTGGGGGCTTCGCTACATCTTGCAAGGCATAAAGCCAAGGACTTTTGAAGAGTTGGCAACACGTGCTCATGATATGGAGCTAAGCATGGCATCTACTGGAAAAGAAGGGCCACCACTCACCGAACCTCGCAAGGGAAAAGACAAGCAAGAAGTCAAGAGATGGAGCAAAGTCGTACCCAAGGTTGAAAGCAAAGAGTCCATGAATGTTGATGCCAAACCTGTGAAGTTCACCACAAAGTTTAGCAAGAAACAAAGTGTGAAGACGACTTCTTTCAAGGATAAGACAGGTCGGAAATCAACTTTGAGAGAGATGCAAGATAGGGAATACCCATTCCTTGATTCTGATGTTCCTGCAATCTTCGATGAACTTCTGGAACTAAAGCTCATTGAGCTACCAGAGATGAAGCGTCCTAATGAAGCTGGAAGAACGAATGATCCAAACTACTGCAAGTACCATCGGCTTTTAGGTCACTCTCTTGAAAAATGTTTTGTCTTTAAGGACAAAGTCATAGAGTTGGCCGACAAAGGGGAGATCATACTCGAAGATGAAAAGGAAAATGCAAACCAAGTTTCCATCATCTTTGGCTCACAAGATCCTATTGCGATCTGCAACTTCACTGAAGGATTCGAAGGGCAAGATATCATGATTAAGTTCGGCGACTTCGAACCCGTTCCAGCAAAAGGATCATTTTCTCCCCCAAAGCTGTGTGAACAAAGTATGAAAAAAGCATCGCTCGAGGAAGATGATGATGGTTGGATATTGGTGACTCGACGGAGGCGTCGTAAGGCAAGCCCACGAGATGAACCAGCTGAGAAGCCAACAAGGAAGAAGATGGTAAGGAAGCCGAGGAAGCAAAAGGCGATCGGACGTCCGCGAGAGGCAAAGGTGGAGGTTTACCATCACCAAAAGTCGCGTCAGCCAGTAACCTTAGAGGAGTTTCTACCAAGTTGGTTCCGCATGAATATCCCTAAAGATGATACGAAGGCCTCATGCTGTAATGCTGATAAAGTAGAGGAGAACAATGAAAGTCCAAAGCCATCTTCACCTGCGAAGTCAGAAAAACTCACTGAATCTACAGCCGGAGAAGCAAATACTTGTGAAGCAAAGATCACATTCACAAGTGATGATATCCTACTTGGGGAAGTTCCTCACAATCGTCCATTGTTTATGGTTGGATATGTGAATGAACAAAGAGTGAATAGAATCTTGATTGACGGAGGATCCGGAATCAACATTCTGCCTATTCACACAATGAACGAACTTGGCATTTCAAGAGAGGATTTGATTGAAAGCCGTTTGATGATTCATGGATTCAACCAAGGGGGGCAAAGGGCCATAGGTGCTACAAAAATAGACCTCACTATTGGAGAAATGACTTCAAGCGCATGGTTGCATGTAATCGATGCAAAAACTTCCTATAACATCTTACTGGGAAGGCCGTGGATACATGAGAATAAAGTCGTCCCATCCACTTATCACCAATGCCTTAAGTATCACGAAGATGGTATTGAGAAGAAAATCGTTGCTGATGATAAGCCATTCACTGAATCTGAAGCGTACTGTGCTGACGCTAAATTTTACTTGAAGAATATCGTGAATGAAGTCAGGGTTGATAACATCACCAAGACATTGGATCCTAAGATTGCAATAAAGAAGGCTGAGATTGCAGCTGGGAAAGCAAAAGTTGTAGAGGATGGAGATAGAAGCCACTCTATTCAAAGGAAACCACATAAGCAATACTTTGCACCTTCAGGCAAGAAGAAGGGACCTACACTCCGCTACGTCCCAAAACTGAAGGAGAAGAAAGACCAGTCATCTGACCTGCAAAGTGACGTGCTGAATGGATTAACCCTTCCTATCAAGCGGCTTGATGCTTTAAAGTTATCCTCGAATTTGCTTGGAAAGTCTGTGGCCCGAAATCTGCCAGAGAATATTGCACTCCCCACAAAGCGCACAAACGAGGGTTTTGATCCAAATGCTTATAAACTATTTGCAAAGGCTGGGTACGATCCCAACGAACCATCTAAGTTAGGGAAGCTCCTACCAGAAGGATCAATGAAGAAATCACGTGAAGGCTTGGGTTTCGAAAAACCTCCACCAGTTCGCATCTCTATAAGGAGGGCAAGCATCAATTATGTCGGTGCTGAGGATGAGTCCGTTCCTTCGAATAAAAGAAAGTCTGTCTTTGATCGGCTCGGAGAACCAACTGCAAGAACTTCTGTCTTTGATAGATTGGGACCATTGAAGAAGAGGAACAAGCTCCAAAAGGGTGATGTAAAGGTGAAAATAACCATTTCTCCTGACAACCCAAAACTTTCGAGAGGTTGCCAAAGTCTGATCCCTTCAAGGATGAAGCGTCAAGCAAAACTAGTAGTTTCATGTGGAGAAGTGTTAAAGGCAAAGACTCACACTATAGTCCACACAAGGGAGCGTGAGGAAGATGAAGAAAGTGTAGGATCTTCATATTACGTCGTTGCAGAAGAAGAGCATAATGCTTCATATCCAAATAATGTCGAGAATGAGTCGGAGGATATTTCTTGGTGTCACCACATATCTTTCAATGACGGAGATCTGCAGGAAGATGAAGATGCTAAAGATGCTCCACCTGAGCTTGAAGAAGGAGTGAAGGCGACAGTTGACGCATTGAAAGAAATCAACCTCGGCACAGATGAAGAACCAAGACCCACATATATAAGTGCTTTGCTGATGAAGGATGAAGAAAGTGCTTATGTAGAGCTGCTGAAAGAGTATAGAGATGTCTTTGCTTGGAGCTACAAAGAGATGCCTGGTTTAGACCCCAAAGTAGCGGTTCATCATCTGGCGGTTAGAAATGGTGCTCGTCCTGTTAAGCAAAGCCAACGTCGCTTCAGGTCAGAGCTGGTACCCTTGATCGAGAATGAAGTCAACAAGCTTATTGAGGCTGGTTTTATTCGGGAAGTCAAGTATCCTACTTGGATTTCAAGTATAGTCCCTGTAAGGAAGAAAAATGGCCAAATTCGAGTTTGTGTTGATTTTAGAGATCTCAACAATGCATGTCCTAAGGATGAATTTCCACTCCCCATCCCAGAACTCATGATTGACGCCACTACTGGATATGAGGCAATGTCTTTTATGGATGGCTCATCTGGCTATAACCAGATTCGCATGTCTCCTAAGGATGAAGAACTCACAGCGTTTCGAACTCCTAAGGGAATTTACTGCTACAAGGTGATGCCATTTGGCCTGAAGAATGCTGGAGCTACCTATCAAAGGGCGATGCAAAATATCTTTGACAGCATGCTTCACAAAAGTGTCGAGTGCTATGTTGATGACTTGGTGGTGAAATCGAGAAACAAGAAGGATCACCTACAGGACTTGAGAACGGTGTTTGAATTGCTGCGAAGATACCAACTTCGGATGAATCCTTTAAAGTGCGCATTCGGAGTTACTTCTGGTAAATTCCTTGGTTTCATTGTTCGACACCGAGGGATTGAAATTGATCAAGCTAAAGTCGATGCGATTTTGAAGATGCCTGAGCCTAGAAATATTCATGAACTAAAGAGTCTACAAGGAAAGTTGGCGTATCTTAGGAGATTCATTTCAAATCTGGCCGGAAGATGTCAACCATTCAGCCGTCTTATGAAGAAAGGTGTCCCTTTCGAATGGGATCAAGCTTGCAGCAACGCATTCAAGAGCATCAAGTCGTACCTGATGAAACCTCCAGTTTTAGCTGCACCTATACCTGGAAAGCCGCTGATATTATATATTGCAGCGCAAGAAAGGTCTGTTGGGGCGCTTTTGGCTCAAGAGAATAGTGAAGGGAAAGAAAATTCCCTTTACTACTTGAGTAGGATGATGACACCAAATGAGTTGAAGTACTTGCCAATCGAAAAGTTGTGTTTGGCGCTAGTCTTCTCTATTCAAAAGTTGAAGCACTACTTTCAAGCTCACGTCGTCCGACTCATTTCCAAAGCAAATCCTATAAAATTTGTGATGTCAAAACCCGTCCTTAGTGATCGTTTGGCAAGATGGTACCTCCAGTTTCAACAATTTGAGATTATGTACGTCCCTCAAAAAGCGGTGAAAGGACAAGCGTTAGCTGACTTCTTGGCAGACCATCCGATACCTGATGATTGGGAGCTCACTGATGAATTACCTGATGAAGATGCAATGGTCGTCGAAGTTCAACCATCGTGGAAGATGTACTTCGACGGTGCTGCACGTCATGATGGAGCTGGGGCTGGTGTGGTTTTTGTAACTTCCGAAGGAGAGGTTTTCCCATATTCTTTCACGTTAATGCAACGTTGCTCTAATAACGTCGCAGAGTATCAAGCACTCATACTTGGTCTCGAAATGGCCGTTGACATGAAGCAGTTACAGTTGCAAGTATACGGAGACTCTAAATTGGTAATCAATCAGCTTCTAGGTAGCTATGAGGTAAGGAAACCAGAGTTACAACCCTATCACAATTATGCACAGAAGTTAATAGGATGGCTTGGGGATGTAACTCTCCAGCATGTGCCGAGGAAGGAAAATAAGAAAGCCGATGCCTTGGCGGCTTTGGCGTCAACACTTGCCTTGCCTGAACAGACACAAGTTACTATCTGCCAAAGATGGGTAGTACCACCATTTGATGAAGGCGTGGATGGTGAAAATGAGCTTCAACATCTTGTTGCTGTTTCTGAGGCTGAGAATGAGGACTGGCGGAAACCTATAATTGATCACCTCAGTCATGGAACCCTGCCAGAAAATCCGAGAAGAAGAAGCGAAATTCGTCGTAGAGCACCCCGTTTCCTTTACTACAAGGACACTCTATATAGAAGATCATTTGAGGGAGTACTTTTGCGATGTTTAGGAGATGATGAAACACTTCAAGCTCTGGAAGAAGCACACTCTGGGGTATGTGGATCACACCAGTCTGGGCCGAAGCTTCACTTCCATATAAAAAGGATGGGGTACTACTGGCCAACAATGGTGAAGGATTGCTTGGACCATGCTCGGAGATGCAAAGCTTGTCAGCTCCATGCAAACTTCATACATCAACCACCTGAAGTATTGCACCCAACAGTCGCGTCTTGACCATTTGATGCTTGGGGACTAGACATTGTTGGACCGTTGCCGAAGTCTTCTGAAGGACACGTGTTCATATTAGCTGCAACTGATTACTTCTCGAAATGGGCAGAAGTTGTCGCTCTCAAGGAAGTAAAGAAGGAAAAGGTTGCAAACTTCATTCGAGTAAACATTATTTACCGCTTCGGTATCCCTCGTTATATAATAACGGATAATGGCAAGCCATTCGATAATAGACTGATGAATAAAATATGTGATCTCTTTGGCTTCAAGCAGCGCAAATCTTCCATATACAATGCTGCCGCCAATGGCCTAGCCGAAGCATTCAACAAGACCTTGTGCAATTTGCTTAATAAGATTGTTTCCAAATCCAAGCGAGATTGGCATGAAAGGATGGAAGAAGCTTTATGGGCGTATAGGACAACTCACCGCACACCAACGCGAGCAACTCCTTATTCGCTTGTTTATGGAGTTGAAGCTGTGTTGCCGCTGGAGCGTCAAATACCATCCTTGAGACTTGCTCTCCAAGAAGGGCTCACTGATGAAGAAAATGCTCGCTTACGCCTTGAAGAGTTGGAGGCTCTCGATGAGAAAAGGCTCGAAGCTCAGCAAAGCCTTGAATGTTATCAAGCTCGTCTATCTCGTGCTTTCAATAAAAAGGTTCGCCCAAGATCTTTCCAGGTTGGTGATCAAGTCCTTGCAGTAAGAAGACCCATCATCACTTCCCATAAATCTGGGGGCAAGTTCACTGCAAAATGGGACGGACCGTATGTTGTGCAAGAAGTCTATTCAAGTGGTGGTTATAAGCTTATTGATGCTGAAGGAAAAAGACTCGGTCCCATTAACGGGAAATTCTTGAAGAAGTACTATCCTTGAAGTCGACATGCTCCTCAACGCACGAGCCTAAACTGCAAGTTGACATGCTCCTCAACGCACGAGCCTAAACTGCAAGTTGACACGCTCCTCAACGCACGAGCCTAAACTGCAAGTTGATATGCTCCTAGAAGCATGAGCTTAAACTGAAAATCACTACGCTCCTTTGATGCACGAGCATAAACTGCATAAAACTCCTGGCCCGCAAGAGTCTAAACTGTGCACGGCCTAATAAAAAAAAATGTCCGCTAGGTTGAAAACCTCGAAAGAGGCGGCCTAGGCAAAAGTTAGGACAAAAAAAAAAAAAAAAAAAAAAAACTTCTTCTACTATGAACTACGTAATGACTTGATCCTCTTCATCGAGGTACGTAGGCAGCTTAGAGCTCAAATTCTAAGTCCAGTCGCCCAAAAAGAAGAAAAGTTCTTTTCCTTGTCAAGTTTCACATTGTTATTTATAGATCAAGTTTAAATTGTTAAAGCTTGCAACGTAGAGAGAAAACGTGATTACCTGCCAGGTGTTTCAAATTCTGAAAGTTTAGAGAGATTCGGCTCAAGATATTAGATTTCTGGAGGGAGGATATCTCTTCTGCTCTCTCGTATACTTCAAGCATGGCAAGTGAGAGATGACCCTCGGGATTCAAACAGTGATGGTTTGATATGGGCAACCCTCCAAAGAAAAATGGTGGTTGTCCTTCAGGCTACCAAGTCTTCATCTTGGAGTCTTCGAATTCATCAAGTCTTCAAGTTTGAGCCTTCAAATTCGCAAGTCTTCCAAGTCTTTAAGCTTGAATCTTCATATTCTCCAAGTTTTCAAGTTGGAGTTGGTCAAGTCTTCAAGTAGAATCTTCCTCGGAGTTGGAGTCTCTAAATCTGCCAAGTCTTCAAGTTAGAATCTTCAAATTTGCGAGTCTTTAAATTTGCAAGTCTTCTAGTTAGAGTCTTCACATTTATCAAGTGTTCAAGTTAGAGTCTCCAAGTTTGCCAAGTCTTCGAGTTGGAGTCTACAAACTTTAAATTTTCCAAGTCTTCAAGTCGGAATCTTCATATTCGCCAAGTGTTCAAGCTGGAGTCTCCAAATTCTCCAAGTCTTCAAGCTGATGTCTTCAAATATATGTCAACTCTTCAAGTTGAGGTCTTCAAGTTTGTCAAGTCTTCAAGTGGGATCTTCAAATTTGACAATCTTTCAAGTTAAGGTTGTCGACTCTTCCAAGTTTGACAAGTCTACAGGTTGAAGTCTTCAAGTCCATCGGTCTTCAAGTCGATGTCATTCAGGTACAGAAAGTCTTCAAAGCTGAAGTACTTAATTTAAAGAGCCTTCGAGTTTATCGAGTCTTGGGATGGGGTTCTCATTTTCGCCGGTCTTCAAGTTGCTCTTCCAAATGGCTTCTTCCATGGGATTGTCGTTGTTAAAGTGGGAGTGCGTTGCCACTCCAATCACCTTAAACTTGACTTTCTCATGAGTATCGCTCCAAATAAGTCTTCCATGGGATTGTCGTCGTTAAAGTGGGAGTGCGTTGCCACTCCAATCACCTTAAACTTGATTTTCCCATGAGTATCGCTCCAAATAAGTCTTCCATGGGATTGTCGTCGTTAAAGTGGGAGTGCGTTGCCACTCCAATCACCTTAAACTTGATTTTCCCATGAGTATCGCTCCAAATAAGTCTTCCATGGGATTGTCGTCGTTAAAGTGGGAGTGCGTTGCCACTCCAATCACCTTAAACTTGATTTTCCCATGAGTATCGCTCCAAATAAGTCTTCCATGGGATTGTCGTCGTTAAAGTGGGAGTGCGTTGCCACCCCAATCACCTTAAACTTGACTTTCTCATGAGTATCGCTCCAAATAAGTCTTCCATGGGATTGTCGTCGTTAAAGTGGGAGTGCGTTGCCACTCCAATCACCTTAAACTTGAATTTCTCATGAGTATCGCTCCAAATAAGTCTTCCATGGGATTGTCGTCGTTAAAGTGGGAGTGCGTTGCCACCCCAATCACCTTAAACTTGACTTTCTCATGAGTATCGCTCCAAATAAGTCTTCCATGGGATTGTCGTCGTTAAAGTGGGAGTGCGTTGCCACTCCAATCACCTTAAACTTGAATTTCTCATGAGTATCGCTCCAAATAAGTCTTCCATGGGATTGTCGTCGTTAAAGTGGGAGTGCGTTGCCACTCCAATCACCTTAAACTTGACGTTCCCATGAGTATTGCTCCCAAATAAGTCTTCAATGGGCTGTCCTCGTTAAAGTAAGGGCTGACTTCTTTAGAATCATCTTTTGGCCTACATAAAAGGAAAAGAAGAGCAAAGAAGAAAAAAAAAATACAAAAGGAGAAAGTATTTTTTTACCTGACAAGAGAAGAAAAAAATTCAAGCTGCAGAAGTCTTCTTTTACTTGCTGGAAACAAAAAGGAAGAATGAATAAATAAAGTTACAAAAAAAAGGGGGTGCAAGTTACGGAAAATAGGCACGAAGAAAAAAAAAGAAAAAAAAAAGAAGAAGGGAAAAAAAGGGGTTTTCAAGAAAGTGTTAATTTGTATAGAGTATTTCTCGTACAAAAAAAAAAAAAAAAAAAAAAAAAAAAAAAAAAATAAGAGCACAAAAGAAAAAATACTTGCCTCTGTGAAAGAAACACTCAACGTTGTCTTCAGCCAATGAGTCAAACAATGAGCCCAAGCCTCTATTTATAGAGGACTAATGATGTAAAAGAGTTCTAATTTGATACAAATTTGAAGGTCGTTGTTGGAATCCAAAAAGAAATAGGAACTGTAACCAAATTAGAATAGGAAGACCACATGGAGTGAAAATATAGGAAAAGAAAAAGAAATAGAGAAAATAGAAAAAAGAAGCTTCAGGCGGCAGAGTCCACTGATTGGGAAAATTTGGGCCAACAGCCACTTTTATTACTGTTAACTGAATGGTAGCCACTTTTTGATACTTTATTGTTTGGTAGCCTTTTTATTTGCTAGTAACTGGAAGGTAGCCACTTTTGGCATAATGAAAAAGTAGCGACTTTTGTGGGCTGTTAACTGGAAAATAGCTAACTTTTGCTCAATTTTCTTGTCAAATAGCAGCTTCCTTTGGTTAACTGGAAATAGTCACATGACCACAGAAATTACTTCAAGCCTAGTCTTCGGGTGCAAACAAATTAAACCCCGACAAGCCTTGAAGTAGGGGGCATTTGTAGACAAGTAAATTTTGTTGGATTTAAATCCATGAAATAATATGGCTACATATCAAATTGAAGACATATTGGTCCAAATAAATATTGTGGACTAATATAATTGGGCTAATTATTTAAATATAATAAAAGTCCAATCTTGAAAGGCTAGCCCAAATTAGCTTAAGGCCCAATGGATATAAGTTTTCCTAGAGGCCCAAAAATGTGCCACGTGGCAAGTGACGTGGCGTCAAGTCAAATAAAATAGCCAATTGGGTCATGCCACACGACAAATGATGTGGCAATCCAAGTCAAACCCCAAGACCAATAAAAATACGCCATGTGGACATGTGACATGTTATGGCCAATCAAATACGGCCTAGTCACTGCTTAAATCTGATTGGCCGGTCTACGGGCCAAGGCCCGTCAGGGTTTCTTAGTGGCTACTCCACCCCATATCTATATAAAGGGGTCAAATCTCTCATTTGAGGAAGAGGAAATCAGAAGCAAGAATCCATAACAAGAAGCAAGAAAGAGTTCGTGGATCAAAGCAAGAGATTTCTACAAAAGCTGCAAGCACTCAAATATTTCTCTACAAGTTCTAGAGATCAAGACGAAGATTCAAGATCAAGCTTCAAGCCCTTGAATCCAAGTACAAGTTCAAGATCAAGACCAAGTTCAAGATAAAGCTCCAAGCTCTTGAACTCATCAAGTCAAGATCAAGATCAAATCCAAATCCAAATCCAAACTTCAAGATCAAGCTCAAAAGCCCTTGAAGTTATTATTTTGAAAAGACGAATCAGAGGAATCATAGAGATTGTAACACTCATATTTTGATAAATAAAATATATTGTTGCAATATTTTCTTGTCTCGATATTTATTTTCTTGACGCGAATTTAGTTGTTACACTGTGATTCTTCTATATCTTGTTTGGCCTTGCTGAAGCTTTAGCTACTCGGTATGCAGTGTATCATATGGTTCAGACTCTTTGTAATGATCGTCATTAATGGACTATTTTTACTCATAGGTAGATGTTTATGGTGTTTTTGGATTCAAACTGCATCTGTAGTTTAAGAAGTTGACTTTTGGTATTGTCTATCTTCGACAGCAAGACTCCAACTCGATAATTACTTCTAGTTCTTCGTGATTTTTATTATCCAAATTAGTATAGTACCCGCGCGATGCGCTGTCAATATCAAAAGAAACCAATCATATCTAATTTTATATATCAAAATAATAAATATATAAAATTATCATTATTAATTAAGATCGGCAATATTTTTACCAAATGTTTCTAGCTCATTTTATGAGTTATAACTCGCAACACTTTTCTTGCACAATAATAATAATAATAATAATAATAATAATAATAATAATAATAATAATAATAATAATAATAATAATAATAATAAAAAACACATAGATTCATAATGATATTCTTTTTTTTTTCGAATTCATAATGATATTCAATTGAACTTATAGAATAATTTTTATAATAAAGACAACAATATTTTATTAAATTATTAAATATTAACACAGAGTAATTTGTCAAGCCACCAACTAATGATGCACTTTCTTTACATACATACACTAAAATAATACATTAAATGAGAAGATAGTACATCTAATATCTTTGTTATGCTATTAAACAATGAATTCTAGTCCAGCGAAGTGCACTATGAATAATTAAGTGTGTTGATATTCTTCAGAGGAGTTGTGTAATTTCTACACTTAGGTATTTCCATTGACTCCATATAGCAAGTTATTTCGCATCGACTTCTGATTCTTCAAGGTAATTACTAATTGATCTTCTCCTATATGCCTCCAATGTGACACATCTTTCAACAATTGCACACAAAAAAATTAAACTACATGTCACTTGATTATTAATATAATGACAAATTTGGCTCCGATAATCCTCCAATTGTTAAGTTTTTATTTGGATATATGGTACTATAAAATAATAGAAATTATCAAGTCTAATTAGGATGTTTATATGAGAAACTAAAATGTAACGATCATAATAACCTTAAAATCTCTTGAATAAATCTTTGGTACTCCACGTACTCTTCACCATCAAAAGATATTGTGCGATGGTTGCTGTCGTTACCAACAACACTTAAAGAAACAATTATACCTTGTCATGATAGGCCCTTAAACATCATACATTAAAGTTAATGCAATTGTTGATGAATCTAGCGAGAAATAACTCACCTACTTTTTGCAAAAAATAATTTCATCTGGATATAAAACATAGCAGGAATAATGTGTCCAACAATTTTAATTTTGAAGTGGTGATATATCCACACAAACAGATAATAATGTAAACATATGTGATATATGACAATCAAAAGAACGATGTCTAACATAAAACATAGAACAAAAGAATACTTTTTTTTAGAAAAATGTGTTTTTTACTTTTCAGAGGCTTCGCCAAACAGACAATAGTATTATTAAACTGCTAATGTCATGTTCTATTAGCTTACATTTATTTAATATTATGATTTAATTATTAATATTTTATGTTTCGAATCCAATCATATTATAAAACTTTTACTGGGTTGCGTGCTAGTTTTTGCCGTTAGCCATTACGATTTCGGTTTTGTGTTATTTTCCATAATGTGACAATCAGTATCATTTATTATGAATTACAATGAGAGACAAAAATATTAAAAGCTTAAAACATACTCCCACGTCCTATTTTAAATGTTGCTTTTAACTTTTCCATATTCATTAAGAAATCCAATAAATACAATGAATATTTTACAAAATTATCCTTGTTAAATGCTTTTTAAGAATTGAGCAATACTAAAATGGACTACTATTTCTTTAATGATTAACGTTATAATTGGAAACAACTAACAAATTCAGTTTTGAATTTCTAATAGGACAACTATTTTAGGACAAAACTTTTGAGCTTAATGGACAACTAAAATGGGACAGAGGGAGTACCTCCTTTAGTTAAACAACACAATATTTCAAGAATTGTATAGCCATAAAATAAATCTATCTCTTTCCTAACATAAATTTGGTGAAATCAATATAGCTATATCGTACCACATCTTTGAAATGTTATACCGAAAAGTACTGAAACTATCAATTAAGGTAATGAAAATCCATGATAATCTAATAATACTGTTTGGTAATAGCTAGATTACAATGTAATAACCGAAAAAAAAAAAAAAAAAAAAAAAAAAGCAAACAAATAAAATAAAAAACCAAATATTATAACTTTAGAAAAGAAAAAAAAAGATATATAGGACTTGAGAAGAAAGGCCACATCCAAGAATAGTGAAAGTACACATGTCACTATGTGAGGCAATTTGAAATTGGAAATGGCTTGTTCAATGCTGGTAAATTACTTAAACCTTCAAAACTGAGGACATTCATGAGAAAGTAATAAAACACAATAAGTTTAAAATATACTCCGCTCTTAACCATCAACAGAACTGTGTGACCTTTCGTTGTCTTCACAAACTATCAAATCTTTTGTTGTCTTCACAAACTATCTTCATACTTTCGAGAACAATAATAACTTGGGTGCCATGATCTTCTATATCCCATAGTATAGAGATGATGCTATTGTCAATGACATTCGACAACTACAATATTGAAGAGTAATATATCTGCACACAAACATATAAATTAAATAATGTAAATATATGAAAACCCAAAATTTACAAACATATGAACATGTACATGACAATCAAAAGAAACGAATAACATAAAATAAAGAATAAAACAGAATAATAAGTAGCAAAACTAAATAGCTTCTTGAGATATTGAAAAAAAATTAGCTTTGTAAATGACTAGCTCCTTTTTTCGTTTGAGGGAATTAAATAGAGAATAGAGAGGAGAGAGATAATAATCTAATCTAAAGATAAGTCTGAATAACAAATCAAGAGATAAGACTTTGCCAATTTAAATTTGAGAATAGTTGTGGAAATAGATCTTATCATTCAAAAGTAATTATCCTTCAATTCAAACCATTATGAAAAAATCTTGTATCTCCTAATTCAAGTTCAAAAAGTAACTTTTACTGCAATACAATTAATTTTGATAAGAACCAAATTTAACAGCACCATTTGAATTTGAATAATTTATCCAATATTTTATCTTTATATTTAAGACCTTATCTTTCAAGTTTTTAACAAAGTATTATCACATCAAGTCTGTTAAACTTTAATCTTTATCTTATAACATGTATAGTTTATTTTTTAATTACTTTAGTTGTTTTAATTTAACCACATATATATTACCTTCTATTCAAAAGTCTTATTACAATATTACTAACTAACTTTGTCCTAATATTTTCCTAACAACTAACCCAACTACTATCCTCATTTTATATATATACTAGTTTTCTAACACGTGCGTTGCACGTGCAATCGATATTAATAAGTAAATACTTTTAAATTTTAAGGTGAGTAACACGACATTTGATAATATCATATTTTGAGTAACATGACAATTTGATAATGTGAATAAGAGACGCACGTACAATTGATATTAATAAGTAAATACTTTTAAATCTTAAGTGAGTAACACGACATTTGATAATGTGAATAATAGTAACGACGACTATAATTTCAATCTCTTCATGTCTTAGAGTTTTCACCTTGTTTTTATGATACCGTAGTCTCTTACTTTTTAACCGACAGACACTTATCAAGAAATTATTGTTGAATAAAAATTGTATTTGTAGAAGTTGTCAAAAATTCGATCAATATATATCTTCATTAGAATGACTAAGATGTCATTGTCAATTTCATGATGTACGCCTGCAAAGAATGAAATTATAGTTTTTGTGATAAAAATACTTAATGGTGAATCATATCAGATTATTTTTATGCAGATAAATTATAATATTCCCGTGAAATTGTAATACAGCTATTATCAAAGATTATTTCTATTTGACGAACAAAATAGTAAGTATAATTCCCTAGTCATGATGTTTTTAGCATAATTTGATAGAACTCGGCATTTAAAGTAAAATGACAAAAGAAAAAAAAAGATTAAATTGTCAAAACAACACTATCGTATTAATGGAGAATAAGAACATCAGACTTAAATATTATTCAAAAACATAAATAATCATCCTTTAAGATGAACTAAAAAAATTAAGAAATGAGATGCACTTGTAAAATATCAACACGTTGTTTAGTTGTATTTAATATTAGTGAGGAATTATTTCATGCAAAGAATAGATGACATGAATATAAAAAATAATTTGATCTAGATTGATTTTAAACATTTTGAGATATCCAAACAAAATTTATTTTCACCTATGTATGATAGTAACAAAGTGTCAGATGCATGATTGATATATAGTTATTAAAAAAAACATAAATGGTTCACAAAAAGATGTTATTTCATAATGTAGTAAATAGGAGAGAAAAGAGTTTATAGCCAAATTTTGCACAAACAAAATATGTATATAGTTTCATGAATACTCATTGAAAGTTAAAAAAAAATGCATTTAGTTGAGTTGGCATTATTCGCGTTAATTTGTGTGTGGCAGGATATGCACATATTATCCTAATTTATAATATTAACATACCAAATGCATAATTTTAGCAATGCTTGTATAAAAAATAAAAAAAATTCGAGGAATGAACTTACTAGAGTTGACATTTGCAAAATAAATTTATGTCGCGATAGATGAACAAATAATCCTAATTTACAATAATTTTAATTTTACGGGAGGAAAAATGTTCGAATTATGTAAAGGGTCACTTAATAAAAGAAGAATATGATGAGAATTCAATAAAGTATTTGATGGTTTCTTTCCTTAGTTGAGATAATATATGATCATTTCAAATGTCTAGTGATTTGCATTTTGTAGATGAAGCCGGTTTATATTATTAAATTAGTGAAATAAATTAATCCTAAATTGGATTACAAAATGCAATTTTTAACTGTCTTCAAACTTTTTGTATCAATTCGGTTAGTTGCATGTTTTATAATTTAATCATTTATTTTATATTTTATTTATTTGAGTGTGTATTTACCTTTTTGTACACAACTATATTTAGAGCATTATTTAATTAAGGGGCTAATATGATCTTTTGAATTTGCTACTTATGAGGCTTTCCACTTAAAAAGTAGTAGTAGAAATAGATATCATATTTTGAGTAACACGACAATTTGATATGTGAATAAGAGACGCACGTACAATTGATATTAATAAGTAAATACTTTTAAATCTTAAGTGAGTAACACGACATTTGATATTGTGAATAATAGTAACAACGACTATAGTTTCAAACTCTTCATGTCTTAGAGTTTTCACCTTGTTTTTATGATACCGTAGTCTCTTACTTTTTAACCGACACACACTTATCAAGAAATTATTGTTGAATAAAAATAGTATTTGTAGAAGTTGTCAAAAATTCGATCAATATATATCTTCCTTAGAATGACTAAGATTTCATTGTCAATTTCATGATGTACTCCTGCAAAGAATGAAATTGTAGTTTTTGTGATAAAAAAATACTTAATGATGAGTCATATCAGATTATTTTTATGCAGATAAATTATAATATTCCCGTGAAATTGAAATACAGCTATTATCAAAGATTATTTCTATTTGACGAACAAAATAGTAAGTGTTTAACCTAGATCCGATTTTAGGCCGATTAACAATTAAATTTGTATTTGCGGGGTCACGATCAATAGCTGAGATTAAGAGTCTATGTGATGAGCTGAGATGGTAACAATATGTACGTATGAACTAATAAAAGTAATATGCAAAATGTAGACAAGGAGAAAAAAAACCGTATCGTATCACTCGTCCTCGGGGAGAGTTCTTCGATATCAATTGCTCTTCAGGTGAATAAAGCATTGAGCTAAATAAGAACAAAGGGAATAACTGAGCAAGATTGAGATAGAGAATATGTTATTGATATTTCAGATATGAAGTTCCAGATGATCCACAATCGATTAAGATGAATACTATTTATAAGCCTGGTAGGCAACCATTGGGGTTTTTATACCCGCTGGGCGTGGATCCGCTTGGATAAGTAACTGCCGGTAGCCTATCCGTTGGAGTTATGACCGCTGGGTTGTAATGACTGTCTTAATGGTCATTAATAGGTTGATCGTGGATGATCGTGTTGATTACTGCTTATTTAAGCCGTGTTGACTGTTGAAATGCTCCATAACCTCTTTAGGTCTATTCGTGGTGAACGTCTGTCCGTTGGATGTCTGTCCGTTGAAAAGTCTGTTCATGCCACGTGGAAGACACGTTTCACTTTCTCAAGCCTGGTCAGCTTTTATCCAATACAGATAGTCCCCGCACTTCTCGAGCAGAGTATCTGTTCGAGGAGTGGATACAATTTTTGGCGGGAATCCCTTGAGAATTTTTGTCTTTGTGTGATGTATTTTGGTGATGTACGATCCTTATCAGCTAAGTGACAAGCCTCCATGACGTGCGCATTTAATGCGTCGTAATAAAAAGTAATTGTAGCTGGCATGTCTGCGAGACTGCAGGTCATTCCGAAATGACTATTGCGTGCCCCAAGGGTAAAAGTAATGATTTTAACCGCTTCAGTCACGTGCACACGTCGCCTGTTGATCGCGAGGTGACTGCTCTTTTCCAGGATAATGATGATACTATAAAGTTTTGATGAACCATATTTAACGGCCAGATCTGATCGAGGTTTCTTTGATAGCCTCCAAGTGTCTTGAAGGAAGTTAGTAGGGCTGAATTTTTGATCCTATAAATAGGGGTTTGCCTGATGAGAAACCTTTTACTCGCCTTTATTTCTTCTCTGCTGTTCTTTGAAAATACTTTGGACTAGCTTTGAATTCTTCCTGATAACTTCATATTTTCCTTGCAACCATGTCTTCATGATCCAGAAGAAACCAGGGTACTGATGTTGTTGGTAGTTCTTCGGCGGCCACTTCTAGGCCCCGGGCTACACAAGCTACGGCTGCGGAGATAATCCCCAAGAAGTGGGGTGAACTTGAAGCAGACTTTAATGTTAATTCCTTCCATAATAGGGAAGGAGATACGCGGAACTCGCCGGCGTACAGATACAAGTCCGGGATCACCAATGAGGTGATCCCACGAGTAAGGGTGGACTGCCACTGGGGCGATGAGGTTCCCCTCTCACCGGTTTCTGAAGAGGAAAATATTACTTCTCATAGGGCTGGGTGGATAGCCATGTGCACCTACCCTTTCACCGTGGGGAGTAGCTTGCCCCTGCATCCTGTGCTGGAGAGGCTCTGCCGGGAGTATCTCCTCTGTCCGGGGCAGCTAAGCCCCAGTATGTATAGAATAGTTACTCTTTTGGATTGGTTCGCGGCAAGAACCGATCAATCTTTTGGTTATGAGCATTTTATTTCTTTGTATAGTATACAAATTTTCAAGGACGGCTACGTAAATGCCAGAATGCGCGGAAGCAAGGGCTTGGTGCGCAGTTCTGAAGATACCGGTGACCGAGGCTGGGCACATCGGTTTCTGTTTGTGCGCTCCTCGACCTTGACTTTTGACGACAAGGCCTACCTTCCAGAAGTCTGGAATAAAAAGCGTAAGTCCCCGAGTATTTTTTGACGTTCTTCATGCTTTTTCTTCTTCTCGTTTTCTAACTACGTCCAATTTTGTAGCGGCCAAGCAACCCTACGACAGACTCATTTCTATTGAAGATTTGACCGCGTGGGTTGAGCCAATTTTGAAGGAATTTCCCCCTGAGAAGAGAGAGTGGATGTATTTTGCCACTCAGCAGAGTTTGATTTACAAAATCATGGTGAGAATGTTTCTGCCTTCATGATTACTCCTCTTCTTTGAATCCTCTTCATATCTAACCGTTCCACCTTTTAATAGGTTTGGGCACTTCGGGAGGTTTCTTCCTGCTCCTCCCCAAGACGGGCCTCCTGAGCCTATGGCTGACCCAGAAGCTGAAGCTGAGGCTATACTAGCTTCAGTGGGTGCTCTGCCCAGCAGGGAGGGCGGCGAAGAACTCCTGTCCGGTGGACTGGGCTCCTTGAAGAGGAAGAAGAGGAGCCAAGGTGAGGGTGGAGCGCGGAAGAAGTCTGCTCGTAAGACTTCCGTGGCTGCCGGGGAAACCTCGTCGGTTGGCGGTGATCTTTCTTCTAGGGCCAGTGTACCGGAGCCCGTGGGAAAGAGTGCCGAGGCTGCTGCTAAAGTCCCCGAGTCCACACGGGGAGAGGGCGTAACAAGGGAAGTTATTACCCTTTCGGACACTGAGGTCGAAGATGTTGCTCCCCTTAGGCGAAGGCCTCATCTCCATAGTGACAGGAGAAGGGCCGAGGAAGAGACTGTCCACACTCCGCAGGGGAGTCCCCGAGTTACTGTCGGGGCGGAGGCAGGTCCTTCTCGCGTTGATAAGGGGAAGAGAAAAGTTGATGATGAAGAAAAAGAAGAAGTGAGGGACGAATCAAAAGAAGAAGCTTCTCAAGAGGGTAGCCAGGGTCCTCGCGTTTACCATTTCGAGGATCTGGAGAACGTGGCTACTGAGTGGGCGGCCCCCGTCGTTCTTCGTGAATGTGAGACCATAGACCCTGGAGCGGAAGGTGATTCCAATCTTTCCTCATCAAGGTTCGTTTGGCGGTCAGCTATTGGTGGCCGGACAGAGCTGAGTGACATCAGGGGAGTGCGTTACAAGTTTGGGCCAAATTATCCCTCTAAACAGGCTTGGGAACCTAAGTTCTGTGAGAGAATGTACACTTTGAAACTTGCTCCAGATTTCAACTTTGTGACTAGGCCACGCAGCTTGGCTAAGGCAGTCTCCTCGCTCATCGGCCCCCGTGAAGAGTGGGTGCTGAGGGGGTTAACCGATGAGAAGTTGGCCTTCCAGATTGCTTCTAATTCTGCCCGGGTAAGTTCTTTCCCGCTTTGTTTTGGGAATAACTCTTAGCCTCGGACTTTTAACCATGACTTACTCTGCTTTTTTTTCAGTCGAGTATGCTGGCTGCCGAGATCATGTTCCGCTCCAGGCTTAACAATGCTAATCAAGTGGTTGAGGTGAAAAAAAATTGCTAGAAGCTCTGAAGGACAACAAGACTCTGACTGAGCAGTGTGGTTTCCTTAGTGGAGAAGTTAATCGGTTGACTGATGTCAACAATGATCGTCTTAAGCAAATCAACGTTCTCACCAGGGAGAAGGACCTTCTTCTCGAGGAGAAAGAAGGGTTCGCACGCTCTGTCCAGGGTTTGGAGAGACTGCTTGAAGAGTGCCGAAATTCTTTGAACAGTGCTAACGAAGACCGCGCATCTCTTGAGATGGGTCTGCAGAGAGCAAATGAAGAATCAGTTAAAGCCCGGGCTGATCTCTAGGCTGCCAAGGATCAGGTCGCTCAGTTAATGAGTGCTCAGACCGCATTAACTAAGGACTTGGCAAACCTGCGTGATCAGTCGGCAATCAAGACCAAGCTTGCGGCCCTTGAAGCCAAGCGTGCATTGCTCGTGCAGATTCAGGCTGGACAAGTTAATGTCGAGGAGATGCTGCAGACAACGAAGAATGATATTCGAAGAATACACCAAGCATTGGGTCTCTCCCCTGAAGAGTCTGAAGGTAATGACGATGATGACGAATATGACGGCGAGGATTCAGGGGATGACGACAGGACTGACGGAGCTGGTGCGTTGAGTCCTAGTCATGGCCCTTTATGCTGATGCCCTTTTTCTCAATCTATGATTGATGTATTTTTTTATTTTGTCTGGCGAGAGCCGGACTTGTTTGTTGGTGGACAGAAGTCTAGTAAAGACTCTCTGGTCCTTTGTATTGTCGGTTTGTTTGGCCTTTGAACACTCTGCAAATTTCTGTCAGCCGTATTCGGCATTTTATCAATTCACAAAGATAATGTATATATGCTATTTAGATCTGTCCAGTGACTATATTTAGTTTGAACTTCTTGATCTTTTGTTTGCATGTGTTGTGGCTTTCGAGCCTTGTGATTGGGAGTTTTCTAAAGTAAGAACTTTATTAAGTTCGTATCTTCAAGAGTCTGCCCGAGTGATTTTAACTTAGCCTTTCGTTGGGAAGAGGTCGTAAGTTGTAAATGACCAAATGTTTTTAACTTAACCTTTCGTTAGGAAGAGGTAAGTTGTCATTGGTCTGACCGAATGGATGTCGTTTTTAGAGTGTTGGCCGAATCGTTGCCCTGTGCATGTGACTTTGCTTATCGTTTTGATAGTTGAAAGTTATTGCATGGCTTTGTAGATTGGCTCTGGCCGAGTCGTTGGCCTGGTGATCGACTTCTCTTATTTTCGTGGAAGCCTTGTCACGCAAAATTTTTGTTTTGTGAATGACTCCTATTATTTGTTGTGGGAGTTTTGTCACGAGGTAGTTTTTGATTTGTGAATGACTCCTCTTATTTGCTGTGGAAGTCGTGTCACGTAAAAGTTTTTGATTTGAAAAACTTCAAAAATTTGCCTCTTGGTAAGGTCTTTTGCCTTTATGAAGGTCTTATCTGGCCTACAGGGGCCTCTCACCACCCTCCTTGTTTTTATGTTGGAGCACGTAAAGCGATAACATGAAAAGAGTTGTCGATGAGTCGCATATAGAACACATATAACCAAACGAGGAGTGTGTCCGTTGTGGGATTCGAACCCACAGCCGCGAAGTTGAAAAACTTCGAGCTCTGCCAGTTGAGCTAAACGGATCTGACCTTGTTCAGGTCGTTAGTACCATTTAGAAAAAAAAAATATATAATTAAAAGTGAGAAATTTTCACAAAGATAAAAGGTAAGTGTTAGATGACTAACCATCTTATCACTTAAAAGTGATACCTTTTGAGGTGGATCACATTCCAACTGTTCGGAACAATAGAGCTGTCCGGTCGCGCCAAATGATAAGATCCTTTGCCAACCGAAGCAATTACTTTGTAGGGGCCTTCCCAGTTAGGACCAAGCTTGCCTGAATTTGTTTCTTGTGTGCTTTGGGAGACTTTTCTGAGTACAAAGTCCCTGACTTGAAAACTTCATACGCGCAGTCCCCGAATGTAGTATTGCTCGATTCGTTCTTTCTGGGCGATTACCCGTACAAGAGCAAGCTCTCTGCGTTCTTTGAGAAGATCCAGCTCTTCGGATAGATTGACTGAGTTTGATTCTTCAGTGGCATGTGCGTATCGTAAGCTAGGCTCTCCAATTTCAACCGGGATTAGAGCGTCTGCACCATATACTAATTAGTAAGGAGTTTCTCCGGTGCTCATTTTTATTATTGTACGGTAAGCCCATAGTACTCCAGGTAACTCTTCTAACAACATCCCTTTGCCTGCTCGAGGCGCTTTTTGAGGGATTCAACGATGATTTTGTTGATGGATTCTGCCTGTCCATTTGCAACAGGATGGTATGGTGAGGAAGTGATCCTTTTGATATGTAGATCCTCGAGGAATCTAGTCACTTTCTGGCCGACGAATTGCGGGCCGTTGTCCATGACTATTTCCTTAGGTGCTCCAAAACGACATACGACAAAACGCCAGAGGAAATCGACGACTTCTGTTTGTCGTATCTTTGAGTACGCTGCCGCCTCGACCCACTTTGTGAAGTAGTCAATGATGATCAATAAGAAGTGCATCCCCCTTGGTGATGTGGGAAGAGGGCCAACGATGTCCATCCCCCATTTCATGAAAGGCCACGGGGAGATTATCGAATGGAGTGGCTCTGCTGGTTGGTGGAGAAGATGAGCGAACCTTTGGCATTTGTCACACTTCTTGACAAATTCGTTCGTATCTTTTTCCATCTTGTCCCAGTAATAGCCTGCACGAATCAGCTTTCGGGTTAGTGCCTTACCTCCGGAATGATTTCCGCAACAGCCTTCGTGGACTTCTCTCATTACGTAATTGATCTGATTAGGTCCAAGGCATTTTGCAAGAGGTCCTGCGAACATCTTCCGGTAAAGCTCGCCGTTGAGAATTGTATATCGGGCAGCTTTCACTCGGAGTTTGCGTGCAGCTTTCGCATCTGCGGGTAGAGTTCCATGGATAAGATAATTTGTTATCTCATTCCGCCAGTCCCAAGTAGCGTTGATAGTATTGACTTCGAACTTCTCTCTATCCATGGTTGTGTAGAGAAGTTGAACAACAGCTGAGGAGCTAGCTGCCCCTATCTCCACCACTGATCCCATGTTTGCAAGAGCATCGGCTTCATGATTCTCTTCCCGTGGAATCTGGACTGCTTCCCATTCGCCAAACTGTGCTAGGAGCTCTTTCACTCGAGCGAGGTACACTTGCATCCTGGACTCTCGTGCAACGAAACCTCCATTAATTTGATTTACCACGAGCTGAGAGTCACTCTTCAGTTTGACGAAGGTTGCCCCATAACTTCGGGCTAGTTCCAATCCTGCAATAACGGCCTCATATTCGGCCTCATTGTTAGTAATGAATGGGCACTTGATAGCTTGTCTTACCGTTTCGCCGGACGGAGCAACAAGAACCAGTCCAAGGCCGGACCCTTTGACGCTCGAGGAGCCATCTGTGTAAAGGGTCCATGTGCCGGGAGCCTGCCCTGCATAAAGAATTGATTCCCTCTCTGCCTCAGGGTATATGTTAGTGCTGAAGTCTGCTAGGACTTGCGATTTTATTGCTACTCTAGGCTGATAAGTGATATCAAATTCAGATAATTCTATAGCCCATTTTACCAGCCTTCCTGAGAATTCAGGTTTGTGCAGAACATTTCACAGAGGAAAAGTCGTGATCACAGCTATCGAATGACTTTGAAAATAAGGGCGTAGCTTACGAGCAACAATTACTAATGCCAGTGCTAATTTTTCTAAAGGTTGATAGCGTGTTTCTGCATCAATTAAAGCTTTGCTAATATAATAGATAGGAAGTTGTTTACCTTGGTCTTCCCGAACTAGCACAGCGCTTACCGACGACTCTGAGACGGCCAAGTAAATCAGCAGTTGTTCACCTTCCTGAGGCGTGGAGAGTAGCGGAGGATTGGATAGATATTTTTTCAGATCTCCCAATGCCTGTTGGCATTCGGGAGTCCATTCGAACTCCTTGTTTTGCTTTAAGACATCGAAGAAACTTTTTCACCGATCAGATGATCGGGAGATGAACCTTCATAGAGCTGCTACACTCCCTGTTAGTTTCATGACGTCTTTCCTGCTGTGAAGTACATCTGGGATAGATTCAATGGCTTTTATCTGAGCGGGATTGACTTCAATACCATGCTGAGAAACAATGAATCCCAGAAACTTCCCCGATCCAACTCCGAAAGCGCATTTCTCTAGATTTAGCTTCATGTTATACTGATCCAGTATCCGAAAAGCTTCTTTCAGATGTGCCAAATGGTCTTCTGCTCGCTTAGATTTTATCAGCATGTCATCGATGTACACTTCCATAGTCTTCCCGATATGGTCGTGAAACATTCGATTGACTAGACGCTGATAGGTTGCACCTGCATTTTTTAGTCCAAAAGGCATAACTTTATAACAGTACGTATCTCGACAAGTGATGAATGCTGTCTTTTCCTGGTCTTCGGGATCCATCAATATTTGGTTATACCCGGAGTATGCGTCGAGGAAGGTTAGCACTTCGTGTCCAGCCGTTGCGTCGATCAGTTGATCTATCCTGGGAAGAGGATATGAATCTTTCGGGCAGGCTTTGTTTAGATCTGTGAAGTCGATGCAGACTCGCCATTTGCCGTTCTTTTTAGGTACGACAACTACATTGGCTAGCCAGTCTGGATACTTGACTTCACGCACTGAACCAATCTTCAGCAGCCGGTCAACCTCGTCGTTGATGACCTGGTTCCGGAAGGCTCCTTGCTGGCACGTCTTTTGTTTCACCGGGCGGTGATACGGATATACGTTCAACCTGTGATTGATGATGTCAGGAGAAATACCTGTCATATCTGCGTGAGACCAGGCGAATGTTGTATGCCACTCCTTGAGAAACTGGAGGATATCTTCTCGTAGGCGCTTGTTTAGCTCGGTCCCTAGATACACCTTCCGGTCTGGCTTGTCGGTGAACAGCTCTTCGGGGTCTAAAGCTTCAACGGTCGGCATATGGTTTTCTTTCTCGTCCATCTTCGTGATGAATTCCGGGACTTCGTACTCAGCCGTCTCGGGTGGTATGTCTAGTCCCGGTCGCTGTAATTGCTATTTGTTCTCTTCGGGAAGTTTGAGAGCCACAGAATAGCAATCTCGGGCAGAGCGCTGCTCCCCTCGAACCTCATGCACTCCCCATTCGGATGGGAACTTTAACACCTGATGATAAGTAGAAGGAACAGCTCGCATGTCGTGGATCCAAGGTCTGCCCAATATGATATTGTAGGCTAGATCCGCATCGACAACATGGAAAGTTGTTTCCTTTGCTACTCCTTCGGCAAGAGTTGTGAGGGTAATCTCCCCGAGCGTCTTCTCATTCGGGCTCGTTAACATTTACCCTTGCAATGTCACGGCCACAGACGTCCGTCCAGCTGACCGCTGGGGATTCACGAAGAGATTCATACAATCGACGCGTAACTATAGAGCTTCCCCTATCCAAACCGTAGGTAAACGCGGCTATTGCCCACTTGTCTGGCATCTCGGGGAGTGTTGCTAGCTTTTCATGGAAACGATCTATATACTGGCGAAGAGACTCGCCGGGCCTCTGCTTTACTTCGAAAATACTCGTTATATGAATACTTTCTCGACTTCCTTTCGCGACGACTTGTTGGGAGTTGCTATCTGCCATGTTAGTTATAAAGCAAAAGATAGACAAAAGTGGAGATAATAGCAAAGATAAACTATTAACCTACGAAGGCTTATTGACCGGCTCCCGCTGTGGTCGCCAAATTGTTTAACCTAGATCCGATTTTAGGCCGATTAACAATTAAATTTGTATTTGTGGGGTCACAATCAATAGCTGAGATTAAGAGTCTATGTGATGAGCTGAGATGGTAACAATATGTACGTATGAACTAATAAAAGTAATATGCAAAATGTAGACAAGGAGAAAAAATACCGTATCGTATCACTCGTCCTCGGGGAGAGTTCTTCGATATCAATTGCTCTTCAGGTGAATAAAGCAGTGAACTAAATAAGAACAAAGGGAATAACTGAGCAAGATTGAGATAGAGAATATGTTATTGATATTTCAGATATGAAGTTCCAGATGATCCACAATCGATAAAGATGAATACTATTTATAAGCCTGGTAGGCAACCGTTGGGGTTTTTGTAACCGATGGGCGTGGATCCGCTTGGATAAGTAACTGCCGGTAGCCTATCCGTTGGAGTTATGACCGCTGGGTTGTAATGACTGTCTTAATGGTCATTAATAGGTTGATCGTGGATGATCGTGTTGATTACTGCTTATTTAAGCCGTGTTGACCGTTGAAATGCTCCATAACCTCTTTAGGTCTATTCGTGGTGAACGTCTGTCCGTTGGATGTCTGTCCGTTGAAAAGTCTGTTCGTGCCACGTGGAAGACACGTGTCACTTTCTCAAGCCTGGTCAGCTTTTATCCAATACAGTAAGTATAATTCCCTAGTCATGATGTTTTTAGCATAATTTGATAGAACTCGGCATTTAAAGTAAAATGACAAAAGAAAAAAATGATTAAATTGTCAAAACAACACTATCGTATTAATGGAGAATAAGAACATCAGACTTAAATATAATTCAAAAACATAAATAATCATCCTTTAAGATGAACTAAAAAAATTAAGAAATGAGATGCACTTGTAAAATATCAACACGTTGTTTAGTTGTATTTAATATTAGTGAGGGCTTATTTCATGCAAAGAGTAGATGACATGAATATAAAAATAATTTGATCTAGATTGATTTTAAACATTTTGAGATATCCAAACAAAATCTCCTATGTATGATAGTAAGAAAGTGTCAGATGCATGATTGATATATAGTTATTAAAAAAAATATAAATGGTTCACAAAAAGATATTATTTCATAATGTAGTAAATAAGAGTGAAAAGAGTTTATAGACAAATTTTGCACAAATAAAAATATGTATATAGTTTCATGAATACTCATTGAAAGTAAAAAAAAAAATGTATTTAGTTGAGTTGACATTTTTCGCGTTAATTTGTGTGTGGCAGGATATGCACATATTATCCTAATTTATAATACTAACATACCAAATGCATAATTTTAGCAATGCTTGTATAAAAAAAAATTCAAGGAATGAACTTACCAGAGTTGACATTTGCAAAATAAATTTCTGTCGTGATAGATGAACAAATAATCGTAATTTACAATAATTTTAATTTTACGGGAGGAAAAATATTCGAATTATGTAAATGGCTACTTAATAAAAAAAAAGAATATGATGAGAATTCAACAAAGTATTTGATGGTTTATTGGTTTCCTTCCTTAGTTGAGATAATATATGATCATTTCAAATGTCTAGAGATTTGCATTTTGTAGATGAAGCCAATTTATATTATTAAATTATTGAAAAAAATTAATCCTAAATTGGATTACAAAATGCAATTTTTAACCGTCTTCGAACTTTTTGTATCAATTCGGTTAGTTTCATGTTTTATAATTTAATCCTTTATTTTATATTTTATTTATTTGAGTGTGTATTTACCTTTTTGTACACAACTATATTTAGAGCATTATTTAATTAAGGGGATAATATGATCTTTTGACTTTGCTACTTATGAGGCTTCCCACTTATAAAGTAGTAGTAGATATAAAGTAGTAGTAGATATATATACTTTGACACAATAATTGATGATTCCCTAATAGAGGTGGAAGTGGGTCGCTATGGACCTTGTGTTAAATTCATTTATGATTTAAATAACAAGATAAGTTTATCGGACTGTATTTGAACTTGTAAAGTATGTTGATTTATCAATTTGAGCCTTAATCTCATATGAAGAACCAATATTTCGAAAAAAAATTCATGGATTGCCAGCTCCTTCCACTTCCCCCTTCCCCAACAACTGTTTTTACTTCTACCTTCCCACATGGCTATTGCCTCTATTTTAAAAGGCAGAATTGGGACTCGCTCTGTGGCTCGCCCTAGGGCGGGGCACTCCTAAAACGCTCTTGGGATAACGTGGGGGCTTTTGCCTCGTGAGGCTTACGCCTCAAAGCGTCTGGGCTTACATCCCAGATGCATCGAACGCCTAATGCATGGGGTTCGTCCTATAGTTATCCATGCAATTATGTCTAATTAGCTTTGTAAACGCCCTAAAATCGCTTTATTAACCAGACTCTTCACAAGGATTTCTTGCTAATCACATATTAGCACATTGAAACTCATAATTATAATTTCATTTATATTGCACATTACCATAAGAACAAAATGATAATGGATTATGATAGGAACCTTTTATCTAGAAACCAATCATGTATTAATTATTTCTAGGTCTTCATAATTTAGTCTTCTATTTTTTCCCTTTTTAATCTCAATTTCCTACATAATTCTTCTTTTTGTGTTTATGAGGTACACACTTATCGATTTAATACTTAAGTAATAGAGAGTAACTAACTATATACAACTATATTCATATATTACTATTTTTGTTATGAATTATAAAATATGTTGAGCTCTTTGTCAAATTTTCAATTTGTTTACAACAAAGGATGCTAGAATTTCATCATGACACTGATTGTGATTCTCGTAAAAGTTATTCTTTATTCATTTAGGAGATCAACATGATAATTTTTTATTCAGAAAAAATATATTTTTACTTTTGATTTCTAGGTTGTTAGGACATTGTGCATAATTTATGTATCATAATATTTTATGTATGTTGGTGTTATTCATCGTTATATTATAATTTATTTAAAAATATTTTTCTACATTATTTTTTTCATATAATTCAATAATGTATTTTTGTAATATATATCTATTTGACAGTATTTTAAAAAATTTTAAAAATCATAATATTTAAAGATCTGTGGGGCTTACGCCTCACCTCGTCCTAGGTAAAGCGCCTCGCCTCTGAAGACACTGGTTGCTTCTACTTCTAATGTCACTCCTTGTCCAAATCCACAACTACTTCTTCTCCTACTTCTAACCCCTCCCTCGCGGCTTCTTCAACTTCCCCTCCCTTCCCTCCACTCTTCTTCTTCTGCAAACCCTTTTTTCCTAATTCAATGCTGCCAACCTGCACTGTTGTCGTTGCCTCAGCAGCCTCTACTACGTCACTTTTAATTTTCTTGTTGATATATTTTTTTAGTTTAAGTAATTTTTTCAAAGTCTATGTTTAATTTGTATGTTCAAGGAGAAGAAAAAAAAAGACTCAGAGGGATGTTTCATCCATGGAATCCAGTAATTGTTCAACTGAGTTTATCTTAGCGATCATAACCTATTTGAATCTGGTTGTGGTGATAATTTTGTCTAGCATGATTTATTTAGTCATTGTAGTGATAATTAGGTCCTTGATGGATATAATTTATTGATATATTTTTATAGTTAAATATTAAGTATTTTAAATAAAACGTGAATAAATATATCCATCTCTCGCATATTTTCTAACATATTTTGCAGGAAGAAGAAATTATCCAAGGTGAAGAAAAATAAGGGATGACCATTGATGATTACATTATTCATAGTGTGATTATAACACTGATAGTAATGTCCGTGAATTATTTTATGCTGAAGAATAAAAGTGCAAGCGGAAGAAAGTTCATGAAAGGAAGCTACGTATGAATATTTGAAATTGTCATCTAAACCCAACTCACCTTGGCCATCTTGAAAATTTTCCTACCACCTTAGGATATGCCATCTTAGGTAGAACTTTGGCTTTGGAATTTATCTATAAATAGGTAGTAAACTTTGTATGGAAGATCATAAAATTTTCATCTTGCAAGAACTACTTTCTCTTGCTCTTTTTCTTTCTTTGTCTTTTATAACATTAAGCTTTTGTAGTTTTCTTTTGTAGAAGAAATACTACTTCTTCCTAGTCTTTATATTTTTAAAGTTTTTCTTACTCCATAATGGAGTAATCTCTTTTGTTGGGATAGTTGATGAAACTCGGTAATATTTATAATACGTATCTCAGTTTTAATACATGCTTAGCCTGAAGTTTTTAATCACATTTTAACACTGTGCTAGAATTATAGTTTTTACTAAATCTTTATTTTCACATCCGTCTATTTTATATCTAGATTATTGTTATATTAATTTTGTAATTCTCACGGAGCAAAATTAATGTATAATAACTGATGAATAAAGTAGTAGAGTAAAAACTATTTTTCCAAGTCTGTAATCTTGTTTACCTCAGTTTTAATTCTCACGGAGGAATTGTTGTAGGTAAGATTATTGATTTTCCGTAAAAATATTCTCACGAAGTTTTTACTACTTTTTTAGCACAATTCAGGCAAGAAAAATATTTCGGTTTAATCGTCACTAGTTATAATTTGATTAATATGCATAACCTCACGGAGTGTTATTAATTGATTATTTTCTTAGTGAGCAAAATATAATTGAATTAGCAATAAGCAATTATTCTTAAGAGAAATACATGTCAAAACTGAGATATTTATTATAAGTATTACCAAGTGAATTCAACGATTCCCAACTCCTTTTAAATTTGAAATCTTCCGGAAGTTCTTTCTTTTAGTTTAAGTAAATTTAAATTAAAAACTCACTTTTCATCAATTTGATTCTCTCAAATAGTAATTAAAATACTACAAGTCCGTAGCATAGAAAAATTTGACGAGAACGAGAACACAATTCCTATGCACTTTGGACCTCGTCAAATTTTTGGCGCCATTGCCGGGGATTGGCGTACATCTACTTCGGACTAAATATTTGATTACTAATTTGAGGACATATTAATATAAGTAATATTAACATAATCTACTTAATACTACTATAACAATAACTATTGATTACTAACCTTTAACCTCTAATAATATTATATTTGCTTCTAACATTTTTATCTTTTCTAACACTTTTATTTCTTTTAGTATATCTATTATTGTTATTAATTTTCTTTACTGTCACTACTAATATATATATATATCCTACTTTATTAGCTTTTCATTGTTATTCCTTCTATTTACTGTTTTTGATCGATTACATCTCTTTTATTATAAGTAACATTGTTAATACTTTTTGTTCTTTCTCTTTCTTCTATCTATCTTATACTTAAAAGTCTTATTTTTAGTACTTCTACTTATAGTACGTTTTCTTCCTCAGCTATTTCCGTCAGCTTTCTAGTTTTTCTCTTTTCTTTCTTTTCTTTACCATCAGTACTAGTAATACTATTACTTTATCTATTATATCATATAAGTATTATATTTGACTCATTCCTTTGTAATATCACAAAATGTTGTTATAGTAATTATAAGTTTCTTTACTAGTGTCACTTATCACTACTACTATTAATATAACTATTGTTTTAGTATTATTTTTATTTCTATTTCCTTCTTCCCTCTCTTTCATTCTGAGCTATCACTATATTTTTATTTTTATTTTTTCCTTTTCTCTTTGTTACTTTCAGTAGTACAACCTTATGATATTATAAGAATTACCATCTTGTCTATCTATCTTTTTAACTACCTCTGTCAAAACTAATACAACTTATTACTTTATCTATATACTAACTACTACTACTTACTATTCCCGTGTCAGTATCACTATATGTTGTTTTGTCATTGTTGTTTCTTTCATTACTAATGTTATTTTTATATATCACCGTACCATTTTCTTTGCTTTGTTACCAAGCATTGCTATTATAATTATAAAGTTCTTTACTATTTTGTTAACCACTTCTATTATTACTACTGTTATTATCTAGTAGTCAATTTTTTTTTCTTTCATTTCAAGATATTATTATTATTATTATTATTATTATTTACAAAACTTCTATTACTAATTATTTCTACATTTTAGTATTTTCTTATAATACTTTTATTACAAGTACTTAAAAAAAAAAAAAAAAAAAAAAAAAAAAAAAAAAAAAACTCAATAATTTCAAGTAGTTTATGACCCGCTCTTCTAATAAAGAGTTAGTCATTTACGATCCTGAAATTGAAAGATTTTTGAGATTGTGCAGAAAAGGACAACCATCATCTTCTAAAAGCATAATTTGTGACAAAATGGAACACCAATTAGGAGATAACAATAACCCATTAGGAGTCGCACCACAAGTAGAGGATCAGTTTGATGAAGTAGCACCAAGACCAGCACACAGAATTCTAAGGGATTATGCTAGACCAGATCACTTCAATTGTGAATCTAGTGTCAGGAACCCACCAGTAGCAGCCAATAATTTTGAAATTAGGACCGGTCTAATTCAAACAATTCAACAGTCTTGCACCTTTACTGGTGATCCAAGTGAAGATCCACATAGTCATTTAATTGATTTTCTGGAACTAGTTGAAACTGCCAAATATAATGGAGTGCCCGCTGAAGCTATCAAGTTAAGGCTATTTCCTTTTTCTTTAAAAGGAGATGCCAAGACTTGGTTGCGAAGTTTGCCTCGAGGTTCTATAACCACATGGGACCAGATGACACAGAAGTTTTTGAACAAATATTTTTCTCCTGCTAAAACAACAAAGTTAAGACAAGATATTTCTAATTTCTTGCAGACTGACACTGAGTCAGTTTATCAAGCATTGGAAAGATTAAAATCAATGTTAAGAAAATGTCCACATCATGACATTCCTGAACATATGCAGTTGTATATTTTCTATCACGGATTAACACGCTCTTCTAGAAATGTGATAGATGCAGCTGCAGGAGGTTCCATCATGGGAAAGACCACAGAAGAAGCATTGCAATTGTTGAATGAAATTTCTGAGAATGCAATCCAGTGGCCATCTGATCGTGTAACCATCAAAAAGGCAGCCACAGTAAATCAGGCAGATGCATTTAATACACTAACACAACAGATTGCCTCCTTGGCACAAAAGTTTGAATCTTTTCAGGTGAATGCACAACAACCAATTCAGTCTGAGGCTTGTGACATGTGTGGAGGAAACCATCTTAACCATGAATGCCGCGCAAACAATCAGAATGATGAGCAGGCTAATGTCATCGGTTACAAGCCGTACCTTTTCGGAAGCCCAATGGCACATAAACATCCAGGATTTCAGTGGAGCAATCCAAATGGTGCGGAGAACTCTCAAAGCTTCCAGAAGCAACCAGCACAGGGTCCACCTGGATACCAAAATCAAAATCGTGGGCAATCGAATTTCAGGCCATATCAACAAGCAGCTCCATATCAGCAAAGGCCTCAACAAGCTCATTCAAGTCTCGATGACTTGTTGTACAAGTACATTAAGGCCACTGATGAAAAGATGGAAAGCCAAAACTCAACCCTCAAAAACTTGGAAATTCAGGTAAGCCAATTGGCAACTCTTGTTTCAGAAAAGATTCAAGGTCCCTTACCAAGCAATACGGAGAAAAATCCAAAGGAACACCTTAAGGCCATCGCCTTACAGTCAGGTAAGAATCTTGATGATCCATATGCTGATAGACAAGAAAAGAACCATTTTGAACACCAGGCAGCAAAGGGTAAGAATGTTGAAATACAATATGATCCATCAGAAGAGAATGAAATCAAGAAAAAAGATGAAAAGAATTTTGAAAAAATAACTCCTCTCCCTGTGACAATCCCTTTTCCACAAAAGATGAAAAGAGAAAAGCTTGACAGTCAATTTGCAAAGTTTTTGGAAATTCTGAAACAGATTCACATTAATATTCCTTTCACTGATGCTTTATTGCAAATGCCTTCATATGCTAAATTTTTGAAAGAAATTTTGTCAAGCAAAAAGAAGTTAGAAGAAGTTTCTGTGGTAATGCTTACTGAAAAATGCAGTGCTATACTTCAAAATAAGCTACCACAAAAGCTTGGCGATCCAGGCAGTTTTACGATTCCATGCACTTTGGGAGGAGTATATTTTTGAAAAAGCACTTTGTGATTCTGGAGCTTCAATAAATCTGATGCCATTTTCTATTTTTAGAAAATTGGATCTTGGTGACATAAAAAATACTGTTGTCTCTCTTCAATTTGCTGATCAAAGTACTAAGAAACCTAAGGGAATTATTGAAAATGTGCTTGTGAGAGTAGATAAATTTGTGTTCCCTGTAGATTTCATAGTACTTGAAATGGAAGAATGTCCTGATGAGCCAATAATTTTGGGTAGACCTTTTCTTGCTACAGGTAGAGCAATCATAGATGTCCATCAAGGACAACTAATTTTGAGAGTAGACGAAGAAAGAGTCATTTTTTATATGCACAAGATTCTAAAATTTCCCGAAGATGAGACATCATCTTCTTGCTTTTCAATTGACATGATTAGTGATCTTGCAGATGAATTCAAAGATGACCAATTGATTTCAGACTCATTGGAAAGATGCTTGGCCCAATCTAGCACAAGGCAGGATGATGATCCGACAATTAGAAGTGAAGCTGAAATATTGGAAAATGATTCTGAAAAAGAGGGAGAAATGCTATCAGAAAATGCTCGACCAAAAATTGAACTCAAAATTCTCCCTTCCCATTTGAAGTATGTTTATCTTGAGCCTGAATTATTTCCTGTGATAATTTCATCTTCTCTGACTGCAGAACAGGAACATAAATTGATTGAAGTACTGACAGCACACAAAGGAGCCTTAGGGTGGACTATAGCAGACATCAAAGGCATTAGTCCAGCTATTTGCACACATAGAATTCTCATGGAGGATAGCTACAAGCCAATAGTCCAACCCCAAAGGAGATTGAACCCAGCAATGCAAGAAGTTGTGAAAAATGAAATAATAAAACTTTTGGCTGCAGGTATTATTTACCCCATTTCTGACAGCCCTTGGGTAAGTCCTGTTCAGGTGGTACCAAAGAAAGGAGGTATGACAGTTGTAAAAAATGAAAATAATGAACTCATACCTACCAGAACAGTAACAGGATGGAGAGTCTGTATTGATTACAGGCGTCTCAATGATGCCACAAGAAAAGACCATTTTCCTTTACCATTTATTGATCAAATGTTAGAAAGAGTAGCAGGATATGGTTTTTACTGTTTTCTTGATGGATATTCAGGGTATAACCAGATATCAATTGCACCAGAAGATCAGGATAAGACAACTTTCACATGTCCTCATGGAACCTATGCCTATAGGAGAATGCCTTTTGGTTTGTGTAATGCACCTGCTACATTTCAGCGTTGCATGTCAGCTATTTTCTCAGACATGACTGAAAAATTTTTGGAAATTTTTATGGACGATTTCACCCTTTTTGGTAAAACATTTGAAGATTGTCTTAATCACTTGACCTTAGTTCTTAAGAGATGTGAAGAGACAAACTTGATTCTTAATTGGGAGAAATGTCATTTTATGGTTACCGAGGGAATTGTTTTAGGACATAAAATCACTGTTAAAGGGATAGAAGTTGATAAGGCAAAAATTGATCTTATAGCAGGATTACCCCCTCCCACAACTGTTAAAGGCATTAGAAGTTTTCTAGGTCATGCAGGTTTTTACAGACGGTTCATAAAAGATTTTTCAAAGATTTCAAAACCGTTGACTAACCTTTTGATGAAAGATGTTAAGTTTGATTTTTCAGGAGATTGTATGAAAGCTTTTGACACTCTTAAGGAGAAATTATCATCTGCCCCTATAGTTGTGTCCCCTGATTGGAACCAATCTTTTGAGGTCATGTGTGATGCTAGTGATACAGCTGTTGGAGCTGTTTTAGGCCAGAGAAAAGATAAAATTTTCCGTCCCATTTACTATGCCAGTAGAACATTGAATGAAGCTCAGCTCAACTATGCCACAACAGAAAAAGAACTACTGGCAGTAGTATTTGCTTTTGATAAGTTCCGTTCCTATTTAATAGGAACCAAGGTCACTGTTTTTACTGATCATGCAGCTTTAAAATACCTCTTAGCAAAGAAAGATGCCCGCCCTAGATTGTTAAGATGGATTTTACTTCTCCAGGAGTTTGACCTTGAAATAAAAGACAGGAAAGGGACAGAAAATCAGGTAGCTGACCATTTGTCTAGATTAGAGAACCCTCCTCTTGAGTCTAGTGATATAAAAGAAGAGTTTCCTGATGAACACATCTTTTCTGTCAGCTCAGTAGTGACTCAACCACCCTGGTTTGCAGATATTGCAAATTACTTGGTTGGAAAATGGACACCTCGAGATCTCTCTTACCAACAGAGGAAAAAACTTATATCTGATGCAAAATATTATCTGTGGGATGACCCTTACTTGTTTAGAATTTGTGCAGATAATATCATTAGAAGATGTGTACCTGAAGATGAAATGCCAAAGATTTTGTTTCATTGTCATGATGGAGCAATTGGAGGACATTATGCTGCAAACCGAACTGCTTTCAAGGTTTTGGAAGCTGGATTCTTCTGGCCAACACTTTTTAAGGATGCCCGTGTGTATGTTGCACAATGTGACAGGTGTCAGAGAACAGGTAATATCTCAAAGAGAGATGAGATGCCATTGCAATCTATTCAGGTATGTGAAATATTTGATGTCTGGGGTATAGATTTTATGGGACCTTTTCCTTCATCTCATTCATTTGAATATATCCTTGTGGCTGTTGACTATGTTTCACGATGGGTTGAAGCCATTCCCACAAGAAAGAATGATGCTCGAACAGTGTGCAATTTTCTCAGAAAAAATATTTTTACCAGATTTGGCACACCACGAGTCATCATTAGTGACCAAGGGACTCATTTCATGAATAAGCAATTTTCTGCTTTATTGTCAAAATATAGTGTGACTCATAAAACTGGAACACCGTATCATGCTCAAACTCAAGGGCAAGTTGAGGTTTCCAACCGTGAACTAAAAAGAATTCTTGAAAAAACTGTTGGAATCTCAAGAAAAGACTGGGCTTTAAAATTAGATGATGCATTATGGGCATACCGAACGGCGTTCAAAACGCCGATTGGAACATCTCCATATAAATTAGTCTTTGGAAAAGCTTGCCATTTGCCTGTTGAATTGGAACACAAAGCCTTTTGGGCACTGAAAGCATTGAACTTTGATTTAACCTCTGCTGGTAAAAATAGATTTTTGCAGGTTAATGAGTTGGATGAACTGAGGATGGAAGCCTATGAAAATGCCAAGATTTACAAAGAAAAAATAAAAAAATGGCATGACAATTTGATCCGACCAAAAAATTTTAAAATTAGAGATCAGGTACTTCTTTACAATAGCCGTCTCAGGCTATTCCCAGGAAAACTGAAATCCAGGTGGACAGGTCCTTACAATGTTACAAATGTTACTCCGTATGGAGCAATTGAAATTCAACAAAGCAATGGAGGAGAGAAATTTAAGGTCAATGGTCACAGGCTAAAATTGTACTTTGGACGACATTTTGAACAACACCCTTCAGTAACCATGATAGTATGATGAGTGCCGCTGTTACTACGTCAGCTGACGACGTTAAACTCAGAACTATGGTTCTTTATCCCGTAGCCATTGAGGGTGAAGCAATGGAGCCTCATAAGTCCCACTTAGATCTGACTAATTAAATGCTTAACCAATTGATCTGGTCAATATCCAGATTATTGTACAACCGGAACATCTCATGAAGGCCTCTACAAAAACAGAGTCACCTAGACAGGAGTAACTCCATGGTGATCGGTATGCCTAAGTTACTGGTTGGTTAACCATTCCATTGTCCAAATCTAATGTTGGCACAGGTAAATTTCTAGTTTATATTCAAACTAGGACCTAATGACTGATAAGGTCTAAAAATAATCCAGTCTATTACACATAGAACATGTGTGGTCACAGTTTCTTTCAAGCTTTCTTCTGTGATCGTATATTTGAAAGCCAAAAAGAATTTTATTTTACTAATAAAATAATATTTTTATATTAATTATATTATATTTATTTAATCCAACTACCACTTGATCCTTCTTCATTCTTATTTTTTTCACCCTTCTTTCTTTCACTTATCTTAAAAAGCATTTTCATCCAGGAGAATGAAATGTTCAAGTATGGGGGAGGTTATTTATATATTATATACTATTTTCCTCTTATTTATGGTCTTAATTGTAGGTTTTTAATTAACAATATAAATTTTTGTTCGTTCTGTTCAATATTATTTCTTTTTATATTCACCATATGATTTTTCATGTCTATGATTTTTACTTTGTGAAAGCAAGAGCAAACATCTTCAACTCAGAAAATCATTGGAATTGAGAAAAATTATGATCACAAAGAAGGTAGAATCAATGAACTTGGCTAGAACTTGCTCTGAATGTTCTTCGAGGCGAAATAATGGATGATACTGATTTTTGAAAAATGAAATTAGGCCTTCTTTGATACACAATTCAAGCCTCTCAAATTTCTATCCAAATATACATATTTTTATCTTTTCAAACCCTTCTTTGAGCCTTAATCCTATTTTTTTTCCCAACACCATGATATATTGCAAAAAAAAAAAAATGATATATATGATATATGTATATATTGTTTACATATATATAAAGAAAAAAAAAAGAGTTATTGTTTCTTCCAGCTTTGAATGAGCAAAGATTAAACATCACCAAAAGGAAGAAATATTACCAAAAGAAGCAATGTTGTGAATATATGAATATATATGATATAGCAAAAAGAAAAAAAAAGGAAAAAAATTGAAAAAAAAAAAAAGTATTACCGAATGGAGAAAGAATTGAGAAATGTGAGCTCCAAGCTGGAAAAAGAATAGTCACTATCAAATATCCTTATCCTACCAGCCTGAAGCCTAACATTACAAGCCATGAAAAGTCCTAAAAAGATTTTGAAAGTCAGTATTGTATCTATATTAGTGGAGATGAACATGACGAGCAAGCCTATGGACAAGACAATGATACTTACTGAATACATGATCATAACTCTATCAATTTTAAAAGATTCAAGGGGAGAAGGCTGCAAGTTCTTGTTGATCAAGTCAAAATTCAGAAATAAGGTAAAGAATTTGGTGAAGTAAAAAGAATAATTGCATTGAGCATGATGAAAGAAGTTTATCTTGAATAAATTTTCTATCCTACAAAGATCATAAGTTTGAAGAAAATATTCTTATTTAAAAAAAAAAAAAAAAAAAAAAGAAGAAGATCTTTTTCCTCGAGGACGAGCAAAGATTCAAGTATGGGGGAATTTGATGGATATAATTTATTGATATATTTTTATAGTTAAATATTAAGTATTTTAAATAAAACGTGAATAAATATATCCATCTCTCGCATATTTTCTAACATATTTTGCAGGAAGAAGAAATTATCCAAGGTGAAGAAAAATAAGGGATGACCATTGATGATTACATTATTCATAGTGTGATTATAACACTGATAGTAATGTCCGTGAATTATTTTATGCTGAAGAATAAAAGTGCAAGCGGAAGAAAGTTCATGAAAGGAAGCTACGTATGAATATTTGAAATTGTCATCTAAACCCAACTCACCTTGGCCATCTTGAAAATTTTCCTACCACCTTAGGATATGCCATCTTAGGTAGAACTTTGGCTTTGGAATTTATCTATAAATAGGTAGTAAACTTTGTATGGAAGATCATAAAATTTTCATCTTGCAAGAACTACTTTCTCTTGCTCTTTTTCTTTCTTTGTCTTTTATAACATTAAGCTTTTGTAGTTTTCTTTTGTAGAAGAAATACTACTTCTTCCTAGTCTTTATATTTTTAAAGTTTTTCTTACTCCATAATGGAGTAATCTCTTTTGTTGGGATAGTTGATGAAACTCGGTAATATTTATAATACGTATCTCAGTTTTAATACATGCTTAGCCTGAAGTTTTTAATCACATTTTAACACTGTGCTAGAATTATAGTTTTTACTAAATCTTTATTTTCACATCCGTCTATTTTATATCTAGATTATTGTTATATTAATTTTGTAATTCTCACGGAGCAAAATTAATGTATAATAACTGATGAATAAAGTAGTAGAGTAAAAACTATTTTTCCAAGTCTGTAATCTTGTTTACCTCAGTTTTAATTCTCACGGAGGAATTGTTGTAGGTAAGATTATTGATTTTCCGTAAAAATATTCTCACGAAGTTTTTACTACTTTTTTAGCACAATTCAGGCAAGAAAAATATTTCGGTTTAATCGTCACTAGTTATAATTTGATTAATATGCATAACCTCACGGAGTGTTATTAATTGATTATTTTCTTAGTGAGCAAAATATAATTGAATTAGCAATAAGCAATTATTCTTAAGAGAAATACATGTCAAAACTGAGATATTTATTATAAGTATTACCAAGTGAATTCAACGATTCCCAACTCCTTTTAAATTTGAAATCTTCCGGAAGTTCTTTCTTTTAGTTTAAGTAAATTTAAATTAAAAACTCACTTTTCATCAATTTGATTCTCTCAAATAGTAATTAAAATACTACAAGTCCGTAGCATAGAATACCCAATCTCTGTGGGACGATATCTTAAACTATATTAGAATTTGACAAGAACGAGAACACAATTCCTATGCACTTTGGACCTCGTCAGTCCTATCATTTGGTTGAGAGGTGGGGATTTTTGGCAGGGGAGGTGGCCGAAGGTGATGGAGCTGGTGTTGGTGAGGACAGTATTCTGGGGAAGAAAGAAATAAAATAATGTGACATAGGACCCAAATAAAATATAATTTAATTTAAAAAAAGGCAAAATCAGAAGCTTCATGTGTTGCATTGTTAGTAGCGGTGTTCAAAAAATGGACAAATACAAAAATGTACAACCCTACCACCAAAATTACAAAAAATACCGACACTATATCACTTTACAAAACATACTGTTGGGCTTATCTGATAAAGAGTCCACCCATAAAGGGGTGCTTTTAAAGACTATCCAGATAAAAAGATAAGTTACCTGATAGAGTCCTATAATAGGACAACTACTGGATTATTTAGTTATATATACAGTAAAAGGCTCAGGTAAAAGAAAGTACTTTTCTACTGTTCTCTGTATTACTTCTCTCTACAAATAAACTGGTGTTTAGACTTTGGATAAAGGCGTTGCTCTGTTACTGTGACAATCACCGACGACCAGTAATTCCAGCCACGGTTAAAGATCCTACTGCTTCTTCTTATAAGGAGAACAAGTAAGCTCTCTGATTTATATTTAAATAATCTATTTAGTATAGATTTGTGATAATATGCATATATGAATTCTTTATTGGTATCAGAGAATGTGGAATTGTCCACTTGTAAAAGTTATCTAGCAGGAAAATCTGCAAGAAAGCCCTTCGGTAAAGCGACTAGAGCTGAATATACCTTACAATTAGTCCATTCGGACATCTGTGGTCCTATGAATGTTAGGGCTAGGCATGGAGCGTACTATTTCATCACATTTATAGATGACTACACTCGTTTCGGTTATGTCTATTTAATTTCCCATAAATCAGAAGCAATAAGTTGTTTCCAACACTATATGAGCTTAGTGGAAATCAATTAGACAAAAAGATTAAAGTTCTTCGAACTGACCAAGGTCGAGAGTACTTGTCAACCCAATTTAATGAATTATGTGATGAAAAGGAAATAGTTCATCAGTTGACTATCCCAAATACTCCACAACAAAATGGTGTTGTGGAGAGAAGAAATATGATGCTTCTAGAAATGATTAGGACGCTTCTAGAAACGGTTAGGTCAATGATGGCACAAGCTAACCTCCCAATTAGTTATTGGGGTGATGCATTGCTTACTTCTACCTATGTACTTAACCGAGTGCCTACAAAGTCAGTTGCAACTACTCCATATGAGTTATGGACTGGAAGAGTTTTAAAAAGGGAGAGGTAGGTCAAGACCTAACCTTATTTGAGATAGAAGATCAATACGTACAAAGATCACTTCATTCGAGTGGGATAAATTTAACTGATGATGAATTGGTTTCACATCAACGACCTCCTTCATCATTGGATGTGAATGTAAGTAATCATTTGATATCAAACAGTGACCAAAGGGATCTTGTTCCAAGTGGGAGCGAGATGGTCACTGATATTATTCCAAGTGGGAGCAGGATAGATGATCTTGTTCCAAGTGGGAGCAGGATAGATGTTTTTGATCCATGTGGGAGCAACGTTGATCCAAATAGGAACAACGAAATCACAAAAAGAACGTGGTTTACGTAAAAAGATTCCCCGCCGACAATTTGATGTCGAAAGTGCTGAACTTTTTATGTTGTTCTTACAAGTAGAAAACGAGCCTAAAAATGAAAAAGAGACTCTCTCATGCCCTTCTAAGAAAAAATGGATAAAAGCAATGGAAGATGAAATGGAGTCAATGAGAGTCAACAAAGTCTGGGAACTGGTTGATCTCCCGAAAGAGCGCAGAGCTATTGGGAACAAATGAGTTCTCAAGATTAAGCTCAAGGCTGATGGAACAGTTGAGAGATATAAGGCTCGGCTGGTGGCGAAAGGTTATACACAACAGGAAGGAATAGACTACGAAGAGACTTTCTCACCTGTTGTGTGATTTAACTCAATTCGCCTGATTCTAGCTATAGTAGCAAGTTTAGATCTTGAATTACATCAAATGGATGTAAAGACTGCATTTCTCAATAGAGAATAAGATGAAGAAATTTATATGGAATTGAAAAAGGCCACGAACAAAAGGTTTGTAGACTTTTGAAGTCTATTTATGGCCTCAAACAATCTTCAAGGCAGTGGTATATACACTTTCAAAATGTGATCATATCCAATAGTTCTACTATGGTTGATGAAGACCATTGTGTTTATACCAAGAGATCAAAAATAAGCTTGTAATTCTGATTGTATGTCGATGATATACTTATAGCTGGAAATGATAAGGAGTTATTAAACGAGGTAAAGGCCTGGTTGTCGTCTCAATTTGAGATGAAAGATATGGGTGAAGCTGCATATATTCTTTGAATCAAGATTTCAAGAGATCGTTCTAAGAAACTATTGTATCTCTCTCAAGAGAATTATATTAAGAAAATTCTTGAACGATTTAATATGCAAAATAGCAACACAATTGACACTCCTATCAGCAAAGGCCATAACTAGGGAAATCATTTGTATTCTCAGACTCTTGAAGAGACAGAAAAGATGAATCGAGTCCCTTATAGAAGCGCAGTAGGATGTCTAATGTATGCTATGTTGTGTACTAGACCTGATATTTGTCAAGCAGTTGGCTTGGTAAGTAGATATCAATCCGATCCAGGTCCAGCACATTGGCAAACAGTTTAGAGGATCATGAGATATCTGAAAGGAACAGCTGACTGGTTACGCACTTTGTTATCAAGGTGGAAAAGATTTGCGATTAGTTGGATAAAATGATGCTGATCATGGAGGAGATTTAGATGAGAGGAAGTCTACCTCAGGATATGTCTTCTTACTTAGTAATGGTGCCATATCATGGAGGAGTAAGAAGCAACCATGTGTAGCTCTGTCCACGATGGAAGCCGAATATGTGGCTCTGTCAAAAGCAACACCAGAAGTTGTTTGGTTGAATAGGCTCTTGAAAAGCTTGTAGGGTAACACTGATGATGAACCAGTGTTGGTCTATAAGGCTGCAGTTGATGCAACCAAAAATTCTAAGCATCATTGTGATACTAAGCACATAGATATCAAATATAACTATGCAAGAGACATGTATAAATGCAAGAGGTTGAACCTGGTGAAAATATCTACAGAAGATATGGTAGCAGACCCACTGACCAAGCCTTTAGCTAGAGATGCATTTGTGAGACACACTAGGTCTCAAGACTTGCGTAGACTTTGACTGATTTTGTATTATTCTTTGTTTTTCCAGTTGTTCACAAAACTATGTTCTTTGATAATCAATAAAGTTAATTTACTTACATACATATTCATGATTTATTGAATGTTTAGTACATTCTTCAATTATATTTTAGTATGTCGGGTAGACAAGAGGTTGGCCTTCTCACACAGGCAACCGCCTCCTTATCTTAGTGATAAGTGGAGATGAGACTTGATTTTAAGAAAAAAATTATCAAATGGATATTTTGAGAGCTATATGCTTAAAATCAGTAGAGTCGCTTAAATAATGACATAAGGTTATTAAGGTGAAAGGATGTTCACCTAGTCTACTTTGTGAGCTAGATGTGAGTTAAGGAACTCGAATTTAGATACGTATGGTGTCTGAATTTCATCTATTCAGCATTATTTATAAAGACATACGCTCCTTAAAGAAAGGAGAAAAATATTGTAGCACGTGTTTCATACCATGTGTGCAATGTCGACCATGGGTAAGTTTAATCTCAACTTACTGTTGCGTGAGACCCAGAGCCTTATGATGGCTCAAAATATGTACCCTCGGTGACTCCGATCAAATACTTGAGACTTAGTCTAATGTTAGCTATCCTAGTATGTTTCCAAAAGACCATAAAAATATATGCGGTCTGGTGGGACATATTTAGAAAAGCAGTTGAGCTAATGTTAAAAGAATTATGAGAAGAGGAAGATCATTAATGGAATCTCATTAATTTGTGTTCACAGGTGCACCAGTTATAACTTATGAGTTATAATTGTGAATAAAAAGAATAATGATATTTGAGATTATGAGAGAATGTCAAAATGTGATTCATATGATCTAAGGTATTGCATACTTTATAATCTACTTGCAGGTTTGTACTCGACGAGAGGCTATATACTCCTAACAGATGTATGGCACGTAGCTCTCACAGTATGCTGGTCGCACGATCTATTTCACTGTATGAATATTTGTAGAGATAAGATGAATTCATGTTTCTCATATAATAAGAGCACTCCTATTATGTGTGAGTGAGAAATGTTGGAATTATCTGTTTAAGAGTCCACCCATAAAGGGGTGCTCTTAAAGCCTATTCAGATAAAAATAGATAATTATCTATTAGAGTCCTATAAGAGGACAACTACTGTATTATTTAGTTATATATATACAGTAAAAGGATTAGATAAAAGAAAGTACTTTTCTGTTGTTCTCCCTATTACTTCTCTCTACAAATAAACTGGTGTTTAGACTGTGGATAAAGGGGTTGCTCTGGTATTGTGACAACCACCGACGACCAGTGATTCCAGCCACGGTTAAAAATCCTACCGCTTCCGCTTATAAGGAGAACAAGTAAGTTCTCTGATTTATATTTAAATAATCTATATAATATAGATTTGTGATAATATGCATATATAAATCCTTCACATACCGATACTTTTTTTACATACCATACACAAGTTTCAACAAACACATACCAATTAGGTTTTATCTCCTTCTTCCTACCTTCTCAACTCATCACTACCCTGTGGGGCTACTGCCACACTCACTGCCGTCGGCCGCCACCACCACCAAAATTTTTGGATCTACAAAACGAAATAAACAAAAAATATACATATATACATTGAAACTTTATAAAATTAATGTTTTGAAACTACATATAATCAAACATACAAAAATATACACAATACATACAAATATATACATAAAAAAACATACAAATAATTTTCTTCACTAGACATACACATACACGAGCATACACACATATATGCAATGCATATGCACGTACAAAAATGGCGATAGCCATTGATACACAAAAAATACAAGGATATACGTATTTATATACAAAAAAAATACAAATATATACATACCATATACACATATATATACATAAAAAGGAAAACAAGGAGCAGATCGAAAAATCCGTCGGAAAATACGAGATCAGAGCAGCCGTCGCTGCACAGCAGCAGCATGGACGATGGCAAATCTACTTCACCGGAGGAACAGCAACAGCGGCGACCGGCTGGTCACCAGCGATGGGAGAGGGGGATGGCGTGTGGGTGGGTGGATAGATGGAGGAGAGGAGAGAAAGAGAGAGGAAGAAATTAGAATTTTGTGTTTGGGATAGTGGAGAAATGAAAAATGGTATGTATGGTAATTAAGTGAAAATTATTGATATATTTTGTAAATATTGTAAAAGTATCATTATTTTTTGTAATTTAGCTATTATAGTCGTCTTCTGCGTAATTTTTCCTTTAAAAATACATTATGAATGATAAAATAAGTCTATATAATTATTTGGACCATTAAGGTGTATAAGTGGAAATTCGTGTCAAACTTAAAATGTCATTCATGTATTCTACCTTGACAAAAACTATTAACTTACATTCTTGTTGTATATATTAGTTCTAGGGATAGTGACCAAAATACCTCCTAAACTATCTCACTCATTTGTTAGTTTCATACTTAAATTATGGAGTGGTTAAGTTACCTCCTGAACTATCAATTTTCATATCCAAAACTCTCTTGCAGTGCCAAATGGTGTGGAGAGTGACTTCACTCTATTTGTAGTGTGTGTGGAAATAGACTAGGCCAATTAAATCATTCATGTGGTATTTCTCTTCAATTTTTATTTTGTTTATTTATTATTACTTTTGTCTTTTTTCCTTTCTTCTTTTCAAATTAATTCTTTACTTCTTCAAAACTCAATATTTTTTTGCCAATATCAATAAACTAGTTGAGGCCCATTAAACTTAGAATAATAATAGTACTAAAAAATAATTTAATCAAAATATGATAAAATCAGTTGCGTTTTACAACTAAATTTTATCAATTATGGTCATTTTAATTAAAAAGACATAACCCTTAACGGAGACATATTTAATTTAAGGTTATTTTAATATACAACGTTCTCAATTGAGTTTATTATGGTTGATTAAATTTAATTCTATATAGTAATAATTAAGTTACTATTATAAGTTAATATTTATTATTTTACTATAAATTTAGGAATATGGTTTTTAAATTAAGGTGAGATTTTACTTTGAAGAAAAATTAAACGAAAAAATTAATAAATTCATAAAAGAAAAACATAAAATAAGATATAAGAACAACTATTTTTAAAAAGTAAATTCTAAAATGCCACATGAATGGTCTACAAAGAGAGTAAAGTCACTTTCCATCCACTTGACACTTCATAGGGTTTTCGATACAAAAAATATTATTCGAATAATATAATCACCTATAGTTTAAGTAGGAAACTTAAAAATAAGTGATATTTATGAGGATTTTTTACCATTATTTCTTAGTTCTAAGTATCTTATCCCTAGTTCATCCCCTCCCAATAAGCTAAACACGTGACAACCATTCCAATGATGGATCCAAATATCCTGGGATCACGAGTTCAGCACGTGACGTACTTTGCCTACTCAAGCAACCGCACACGTGAAAATGGCAGCCGTATGCATCAATTAGCGCCTACACATTTTTTAAGTTTAGTCCATTGTCGAATAAGAAATGAGCAGCTTACAATACTGAGCTCAAGTATCAAGGTACTCTCACCAAGTTAGTCACCCACAGCCCAAACTTCGAATTCACCAAAAAGCTTAAAGCTAGTTGTGGCTCCCTGAAGATTTAAGCTACAATGTTACATTATCAACTCGGCAATTTTTCTTTTTTCGTCAAGAACTTTACTATGTAATTGACTAAAGAGCGGAGCCAATAAATTATACAAGAGATCTAGAAAAATATTATGAATATCATACATGAAATTTGAACTAATAATATAGCCCTTTTTTATCATTTTATTAGAATTCACTTTTCTTACGAGATTCAATAATGTACTTAAAAAATGACTTTGCTCGATTCTCACAATGTGTATTTTCAATGGAGGGGATTCTATCTCCCTACTTTTTAGATCCGTCCCTAACTAACTGTTTGGTACTCCAATTAATTTCTTCTGACTTTTTTTTAATAAATCATATTTTCTTTGTCTCAATTAATATGGCATATTTATCTTTTTAATCACCTAAAAAAAGATATATTTCTAGATTCAGTAATATATTTACTTTATGAAAAAATTCAAAACCACACAAATTTTTATGATTTGTTTTCAACCATAAATTTTTAAAATTTATATCTCTTTATTAAACTACATACTCACTCAAAATATGTCAAATAAATTGGGACCGTAAGAGTAATATTTACAGTAAAATATATTTCTTCTAGTCCGGTTTATTTGATGCTTTGATTGTTTTCATTTATATTAAAGAAGCACTTTTTTAGTATTTATTAACAATGTAAGTGACCATATCAACTTTATCCAAAAAAATTACGTTGAATTTTATTTTAAGTCATTTATTAGCGAAAATAACATTGAAAAAAAAAATCAATACCTTCTTAATTTCTAAAAAAAAAAATATTAATTCCATGTTGGTTCCTGAAAATATTTTAGACCAAGAAATAAAGGTGAAAACATCAAATAAAATTAACGTGATGGAGTAAATCACAACCATCATTCTTTCTCTTGAACACGTCGCAAGGATTACATATAGCAATAGGATTTACTGGAGGGACATAGTTTTTGTGGAAAACATCTCCTAATCACTTCTTCAAGTTAAAAAAAAAAAAAATTAAGCATTTCGCAACAAAAATGAAGGATTTGGAAATAAACATGAGTAAGAGCCCGGTTGGATTGGCGGAAAAAAAATAGCTTTTAACCACAAGTGCTTAAAAACTATATATTTTAAGTGTTGAAACTTGTTTTATAAATAAATAATTACGTGTTTGGATATAAATACTAAAATTGAAAAAAAGTTGCTGAGTTTTTGGTATAAAGACATTTTGTTTAGGTTAAAATGATAACATATCCTTGAAATAAACAAAAGTAAAGAAAGAGTAATCTAGGATATTTATTAGTGAAATAGTGAGAATATTAGTGAAATTAAAAAAACAATTATTAAATTATTGAAAAAACAAAAGCCAAGTCAAAATATAACCTTCACTTTGATCCCAAAAAAAAAAAAAAAAAAAAAAAGTGTGCAATCAAATACGTGTACAAACTCCAATGATATTGGATCCTTTTGGATTTCCGATTGCGGAACATTGCGTGTCCTTGTGAATCAGATATTTTGGTTTGTTTTCAAATAGTGTTCCCACTACTTCACTCTCTTTAACTAATTTCTTCATCTTTTCTCTTCTATTCGCCGGCCAAAAGTAAAACAAATTACTATTAGAAACACAAAAAAAAAAATGATGAGTCTTTCGCTTTCACTCTCAGTTCCTACACACAACATTAACAAGCATTTACTTTCTTTGAAATCTCCTCAATCATATCACACTAGGATTTTCAATTTCACTCCTCAGCACAAATCCTCCTTTCTTAGTTATAATCCTCTCAGGTAATTCACATTTTTTGGATTAGTTAGGAGTCAAGCGAGTTCTGCCATATTAGCCGTATTATTATTAGCATATTTTGTTCCTAGTTGATTTTTTTGTCTTTATTGCTCTTGATGTTTTTTATTTACTTGAATATTTTCTTAGTTTTTATGCTAGTATTTTCTTTTTTTTTTCTTTTTTTGCAGAGTTCCAATTGATTTAAGTGGAGGGATGAAAAGAAAGAGACATGGTGGAGCTATTTGCTACTCTGGGGTTGTCACTCCTGTGAATCTCCAGTGGGTCAGCACCATCTGCTCAGCGTAAGTCTCGTGTAACTAATTTATGTGGCACTATTTTCTTTAGGTATGTTGCAGAGAAAAAAAATGACATGTTTCTATATTTGAAACAATTTAGCTTTAAACTTTCCATTTTTACCATATATTAAGATTTATAGGTACAAAAATTGTATGGATTGTTTTAGACCACGAGATTAAAACACCTTTCTTTTATTTTTAACTTTATGCCTAGTCAATTGCCGTCACTTGAATCGAGAATGAGATTATTTGCTTGCTAGCCAATTGACTGTCAAATTTTAGGGGTTGGGGTGTGGTTAATGTTAACAGGTGGAATATATATTGAAGTACTTATAGGTCACGGGTTCAAGCCGTCGAATCAGCCATTGCTTCAAACTGTGGAATCAGCCATTGCATCAGGGTAGACTGCCTACATTACACCCCTCTATGGTGTGGTCCTTCCACGGACTTAGCAATCACGAAGGATGCTTCATGCACCAGGCTACCTTTTTTTAACCGATTATTATGTATATTATCAGAGCGTAATTAATGTACTTTAACTAAAATATCCTGCAAAGAGTCTTGCGCGATTATATGAAAGCTTATAGGTATAGCCAGAACATTTGTTAATACTATAATAAGAGTGTTTTATTGTACCTTTAAGTATGAAGTACTATAATAAGAGTGTTTTATTGTACCCTTTAAGTATGAATCAGTATCATTTATTGAGTTGAAATAGTGAGTTAGGCAGCAGAATGAAGAATCCAAGGAAGAGGGACCATCTAGCTCTAAGAATGGAAGGGGAATTCCTTCTACTTGGTTTACATTAGAAGAAATATGCAGATGTATAAAGGTACTGACTGTGAAGATTGTGTCAGATCTTATATCAGCAGAGTGAGGAAGTTTTGATCAGACGTTTGCAGAAAGTTTGATCTAGGCGTTGAATATATGAGGCTTTACTACTTATAGAAAGAGATATTGCTGGTAATTAAAGAGTAGATAATTATAAATAACTTATAACGAGCTCGTCAATTGAGGTCATTACTTGTACTTATAAGGTGAAACACACTGTTTTATTGAAAGGTCTCAAGAAAAGATTCTACATTGATGAGCTTTACCGCAAAACCTTCCTAATGTTGTGTTGCTTAAGGTCAATTAGTTTGAGCAATCTTGGTTGTCTCATAGCCTGTTGATTTGGGAAAAAAGAAAGGCTGCTGCTAGCTTGTCGGAAGCATCAACCACTGGAGGGTAGTGGCCTGGTCTAGCTAGCTTAGCTGACCCTACCCTCTTTATTTACAGTTTGTGTTAAGCAAAATAGGTACACTCATTGGGAGAGAGACATGCAAAAAGCTTTTATATGGGCACTACATTTGCTTCCTGCCCTAAATTAAATAAAGTTTTAGTCAAAGAGCATTTGCTCTTTTGGTTTTGAGAACTGCTTTTAGTTTTTCCCTCTTCAGGAATCTATTTGCATGAACTAATTCTCTTTAATTTAGCTGGTCTGTAGAAACTTAGATAAACCAAATGCCAGACAACCTTCTTTTCTTATAAAGTCTTGTATATTTATAGCGAATGAACTTACTTTTATCCTTGTTCGGTGTGCTTATGATAATCATTTGAAATTTCAAGGGTTCTCATGCTTGCGAAGGGCACTGCTATTCAGAAGTCTTTCCTTGTTCCTTTATTTGCTTTACAAGCCCCCATTGCTGTCATCTCATGGATTCAGTAAGTATCTCAGCTTCTATGTAATTAAACGTATGGTTACTTTGTAAAGCTATGAGCTTTACTTCAGCAAACTGATGAAAAACTTGACTGTAGGGGTAAATATGGTATTTGGACGGCTTTCTTGGCGCTTCTTGTTCGCCTCTTCTTCTCCTTTCCTGGTAGGTCTTCTGGCAGTTTTTGTTGGCCCTTGTTGCTCTGAATTTGAAATAGTTTCAAAACAAAATTTAAAAGAACTACCTAAAATAGATTTTCTCATTTTTTGCATTGTTTCTTATGAATGTAATTGTATAGGATTATCCAGTCACTTTCTTTGGAAAGTGAAGTTTAGTTAACGTTCCATCTGTTATGGGTGTTTTAGTTTCTAAACGAGAATATTCACCTTGTTTCTAGAAACATATGGCAAATTGTTTTTTATGATATTGATTCGGTGAGTTGAATGAATATGCATCAAATAATCATCCATAAAGAACCTTACACTGAGTTTCTTTTCCACCAAATGGTGTTCCTCTTCTAGAATAACGAAAAAGGGATAAAGATAGAGTAGGAACTAGGAAGCAGTTTCACAATCATATGTTTGTGCTTCTTTTAGCAAGTAGGAATTTGTCTGATAGCACATCGGAAATAAACTTAGCTGTTATGGAAAGCCCCACACTGTGTTGCTAAACGTTTCAAACCAGTTGTGTTTCTTGTGACATGCTATAAATGTATTTTCTGCAATCAAGTGAATAAGATGAATTTTGTGAGTATATCTAACCAATCATCTTGACCGTCTAGGTGAATTAGAATTGCCATTTATCACATTGCTATTGGTAATTGTGGCTCCTTATCAAGTTGCAAATCTAAGGTTGGTATATCTTCCTCGATATTTTGATGTATCTTTTTCTATTAAATTGTGGTAATATTTTAATGAATCATTTTATGACAGGGGAACGAAGGAAGGTGTTTTTCTTTCTTTAGCAATATCAGCTTTTCTGGCGTTCCAGCATTTCTCACGTGCAGGCCGCTTGCAGGCAGCTTTCGACCAAGGTTCAATTATTGCCACCCTAGCCATCATTTGTATTGTTGCCGTGCCCTTCTTACTCTTGATTTGACTGGAAATTGAGTTGCTCAAAAGAGTTGTATAAATTGTTTGAGTCGTTTGGAGGGATTGGAAAGCTCAACAATCACTTAAATAATTCTTTTATGTTCTGAAGTAAACTGCAAAATGTATAGCTAGTCAAGATTGTTGGACAAATTCAACTTAAATGCTTTACTTGACGTTAAATTGGATGATCCCCGTAAAGAAGCATTCCTCTTTATCCTATTCGAATTGCATTCCTGTTAATAATTTGGGGTGATGTGTTCCTTCTTTTGGGATAGATGATTCACCAAAAAAGGTCTCTTTTAGGACTTGCTCCGTGTGGAATGAGTTTACAATTAACATTCGGCTGCAAGGCCAGCCAATGCCAGCCTTTCCAAAATTTTGTATAATGATGCTTGGAGATCTAATTGGCTTGTAAGGCTTTTCCCGTTAACGTGATCACATTTTGGCAAATTGTTGGTTTCTAATTGGGGTTGGTTTGTAGTGTTGAAGAGAATGTATGGAAGTCCTACCAAGGCGGTTAAAGTATAACGTCTATACGCAGGTGTATATAGAGAAGGAACGGGGTGTGCAATCATTTTTTTTTTCTTTTCATAACAATGGTGATTGGACTAATTTTTAGGTGCCTTAGGCTAACCAACCAGGTACCTCTTACCTTCTGCCAGTGCATATATAGGTAACTTTATTTACCAACATTCAAATAAGTTTGAAGAATCACCAGGCATATCTTGTCTGTGTAAGGGTGTGCCAACTGTGTATCTATGTTATGGGTTGCGGTTGTACCGCCACCACGTGACTTCGGCCAAAAATTAATACATACATGTAAATACTTTGTGATGATTATGTTATAAAGGTTTAACGGGAAATTTTGATGCGTAGCCATTTTTGGACGCATTGAAAGAGTTTTATTCACCATTTCAAAATTAATTGAGAAATAGTCAAAAATTCGCAGGCACACTTACGCTCACTTAATGTTGGAAAAACACCCCCAAACTAGTCTCATAATAAAATACTGGGACTGAAGCTTTATACAAAGTCTCATAACAAAATAATCCCATAACAAAATAATGGGACCTTGAACTAACATGTTCAAGGCTGAATTGCACAAATATGACACGGGAAGCAATGGTTTGCCAAAATGCCATCAATAACAGTGGTTTAGCAAAACTGTCCTCCATTAGTTTAATAAAATTTATTTCGGACGAAAATACCCCTCACAATTAATAAAAAGACTCACATTATCCTCTCCTTCCTTTTCTCCATTCAAACAATCTCTAAACCCTAAAAACCTACAACTTTTACAAATTCCTCCATTGAAACAAAGATTCAAGGTTAGATTTCTTCAAATTCATACTCTCTTACATTCATTTGGATAAAATCTATGAAAATTGGTATCTTATACAGACTTCTTGGTAATGAGCACCTTGCACAGACTTCTTGGCAATTGCCAAAACTTTAAGCCATGTTGCAATGGGCAACTTATCTCTGCAAGTCTTGGCTATGCAAAGAGTTTAAGCTCTGGTGCAATGGCACCTTACATAGACTTCTTGGCAATTGCCAAGACTTCAAGCTTTATTGTAGTGACCAACTTGCAAAAGAAAGTCTCTGCAAATCTTGGCTATTGCCAAGAGTTCAAGCTCTGGTGCAATGGGCACCTTACAAAGACTTCCTGACAATTGCCAAGACTTCAAGCCCTATTGCAGTGGGTAATTTACAGAGAAAGTCTCTGCAAGTCTTGGCTATTGCCAAGAGTTCAAGCTCTGGTGCAATGGGCACCTTCCACAGACTTCTTGACAATTGCCAAGACTTCAAGCCTTGTTGCATTGGGTAACTTACAAGAAAGTCTCCACAAGTTTTGGTTATTTCCAAAAGTTCAAGATCTGGTGCAATGGGAGCCTTAACTAGGAAATCAAAGTGGAATCCAACACAAGAAAAATAAAAACAAGATTGAATGAAAGTTACAAACATCATCATTAAGGGTCAACTTATCGCTCGAAAAATCAAGAAACCACCTTCTTTTATCGATGGTAACACCATCCAAGTGATGTTACCAAATTCTCTGCAACTTTGGGCAATAACCAACACTTTAAGGTCGGGTGGAATGAGTCAACTTGTAGGGGAAGTCTCTGAAAGTATTGGTAATTGCCAATACTTTACGATCTGGTGCAATAGGCAACCTGCATACAAAGTCTCTGCAAGTATTGGCAACAGCCAAGACTTTAAGCTCTATGCAATAGGCAACTTGCAGAGAAAGTCTCTTCAATATTGCCAAGACTTTAATTTCTGTGCAATAAAGGCTACTTGTAGAGAAAGTCTATGCATTAATGGCAATAACCAAGACTTTAAGCTTTATGCTATGAGCAACAACAATATCTAATTGCTATTGCCAATAAGAACCTAAAGTCATCTTAATCAAGCATAAGAAGTAAAAAAAATTCACAGAAACGTCAAATTAAATTCAACGATCATCAATTAAAATGAAAAAAACTTACAAATAAATGTATAGGTAATAATTACCAAAAAGAAATACAAAAAAATAAATACAAATAAAGGATTAGGCAAAATAAAATTACAGTGTAACACAAATTAAAGAAAATAATAAAATAAAATAAATAAAACTTTTACAAATTTTCTAAATCTCTGTAGGACACAAAGAAGAAAGAAGGAAATGAAGGAGGAAGGAGAGAAGGAAAGGAAGGAGGAAAGAGAGAAGGAGATTGTTCCATGTGAATTGGGTTCAGGTAGGGGTAAAATAGTCCTTTTGCATAGTGACGGATGATGTGGAGGGTATTTACTTAAAACATTTGAAAGTGGGGGCAAATTGGTAAGACCAGTGCTTATGGAGGGCACTGCGTGAAATTTTTTGCATGTTCAAAGGTCCCATTATTTCGTTATGGGACTTTATATATAAATCTTCAGTCCCATAACAAATTTGTTCAAAGCTCCAGTATTTTGTTATGGGACTTAAGCTTTATACAATGTCCCATAATAAAATAATGGGGCTTTGAACAAAACTTGTTCAAAGCCCCAGTATTTTATACTGGGGTTAGTTTACTGAAAGCCCCATTATTTATATTGGGACTTGTCCGGAGGTGGCTATTTCTCAGCGAATTTTTTTTTGATGACTACCAATCAATTAGCGCGCGCCAAACAGACTCCTACGCGAAATTTTTACAGCTTTAACGGCACCCATTGAAGTTTTGCCTCATAAGTTCTACTTGAATACGAGGCCCACTATTTGAGTCGCTAGAAGTAGGGTTGTTTATGATTTGATTCAAAATCGATCCAAATTAAAAATCGAACCAAACCAACCAAAGAAAACCAATATCTTTTTTGGGTTTGGGTAGGTTTATTTTTAAATTTTAAAAATCGATAATATTTGATTTGGTTTGATTTGGTTTTACAATAAAAATTGAAAAAATACGAATCAAACAGATAAGTTATATACATAATTTTTATAAATATATTTATCTAGATCAATGTATTAATTTTTTATAATTTAGTTTTAAGTATTTTATATATTTTCAACAAATTTTGTAGTAGGTCAAATGTTACTGGATTCTACTCTTTGGCTAACTCTAAAATCTATTTTACAACTATTTCAATAACCTTATTAGAAGAGGTCATATATAAATTCCTACACAAGGGAAGATCACATTGCATTAGGGACATGTACATGATGCATATGCACAATCGATGCGGAAAATTATTTGGAGACGTATGGACGTATAGGGACAAAATAATTCAAATAATAATAAAACTATCAATTTTTTTTAAACAAGATCAATCACAACATAAGTTTTCCTAGAATCACAAACCTAAGGCTCTGATACCAAAAATTGTTATAGATCTATAAGTTATCTTTCTACAGAACTTTGAACCACCTAAATTGGACTATTGTATAAAAAGTTATGCTAAAAATACTAATGCTGCAGAGTATACAAATGGGAATTCAAAAACATAGCACCACACAAAGCATCCACTCTTGATTCAACCCAAAGTAAGCCTATGTTACTGACCTAACGAAAAGCTAAAAGATTTTCATGTAAAATAATTGAATTTTGAGAGAAGACAAAGAGGGCTAGGGTTTTCTTCTCTCTAGGAGAGTTGTTTCTAAAAAAATCTAAAGAATGTTAAATAGGAAGATGACATACTTAATACATGACACTCGTTATACTAGACTATGTAAAGAATAAATACTATGACTCCCAAAATCTATTGGTCCCAACAAGATACTTTCTAGCTTTATCAATCAACTCTAATATTTCAATAACTTAGCGTACATTACCCGGTCTAAATAAATGTTATCCTCAAATCAAATAAGCAAGTTTCATTATCTAATAATAGTTTTAATTAAAAGAAAATAACACGTTTAATGGATTTGGGGCATTACAACTCTCTTCCTTTTCAGGAAACCGAAATTTCCCTGGTACTATTCTTGAAACAAATGAGGATATTGAACTCGCATATACTGATCTCGCTCCCAAGTTGCTTCCTTGCTAGAATGGTTTCTCCAAAGCACTTTCACTAATGGGATTTCTTGTTTCTACGCCTCTTTTCTTCACGCGCCAAGATTTGGATAGGTTCTTCTTCATATGTCAAGTTGTGGTTGACTTTTATGGATTCACCAGGAAGAACATGGGATGGATCAGAATGATATTTTCTAAGCATAGAGGCATGAAAGACATTATGAATCTTGTCTAACTCAGGTGACAAGGCTAGTCTATATGCAACAGGGTCAACTCTCTCTAGCACTTCATAAAGACCAAAAAATCGAGGACTAAGTTTTTCCGTTTGGCCAAATCTCATAATCTTCTTCTAAGGAGGAACCTTCAAAAATACCTTGTCGCCCACTTTGTGTATCAGCATAGAACTTTTGTATATCTGAATCAATTTTTAATCGATCCTTGATGATTTTTACCTGGTCTTCAGTTTGTTGCACAATTTCAGGACCAATACCATTGAGTTTCAACCTTTTGTTGAGCTCAACAACAATATTTTTAGCAGCAGTAGACATTCTTTTTAACATAAAAAAAATATATAGTGAGGATCTTAAAAGGATTTTTCTAAATGCAAGTTCTATGTTCCATATACATACATACATACATACATACATACATACATACATATTCGAACAATAAGCACTAAGTTGATTAAGTCAATAAACATATATATTAATAATGGAGTTGAAAGTTCACTATGTTCCCAGTCATCGTCCAAAAATTAAACACATGAAAATTAACCTAGTCAACTACCTAGCTTAATGTCTTAATCATGTTTAAAACAATATTTTATTTTCATGATCTTATAATCCCGTATGGATCTAAGTTAAAAAAATTAACTTAAATTATTAAATTTTATTTAACATATTAAATAAAACAAGTCAAATATTAAACTAATTAACATTTATGTGTTCATTAAGCTAATCAACAAATAGATTAGCATTAAAATAATTAATATTCATATTATGTTAAACAAATTAATAATAATAAATTAATGTTAAATTAATTAATATTTTTATTTAATTTGGGATATAGAACATTATAGTTTCTTAACCAAATATAAATATTAAACTTATATTCTAAAAATTTTGTCTATTTGTCTAACTTCCACATTCTGAAAAAAAAAATATTATTAAATAATTTAAAATACGGCTATACATTAGGCCATTTGCCCAAAAAAAGACGAAACTGGACCAGTTGTCAATTTCTCTTGCCAATTTCTCTTTCCATATGCAAACAAATTGAGTCTTTTTCATATATAGCTTAAAGCAAGCCTAGCCTTACTTTTAAATAGATACTAGGATTGTTGCACAAAGGCTAGCCAATATTTATCTTACAAATATGTTTACATAGATGTTCTTTAAAATTAATGTAAATAGCATTAAACAATTAACAGAATCAGCATATAATTAGGAATCCTAATAGTAATAGAAATCCTAGTGATAATAGAAATCCTTATTTTCCTATTATATATGCATTCTACCTTGATAATTAGGCTCAAATTTCACAATCCTATTATATATCCACAATCAGCTCTCAAATACGCAAAGAGAAAAGTCGCAGACATAAAATATGTTTCTAGAAGTGCATACAAGTTCCTAATAATAAGGTGAAATAGCCTTTTGATGTGTCTATCCACCATCCTTTTTCCTAACAAAATGATGGTTGTGACGGACAATCCCGCCAAACCCGTAGAAGTCATAGACAATTAGGCATTATACTATTCAAATATAAACGGGTGTTCATTTGGCACTTGCCTCTTTTATAGCACTCTATAAAATTATAATAATAATTATCATATAATATTCAATAAGTATATACTTGGTATGTATACATTATTCAATATGTATATAATCTGTATTCAGTAAGTAAGAACTTGATATGCTTATATTATTCACTATGAAAATATTCAATAAGTATGTACCGATTATGCATATATTATGCATAAAATCGGTATTCAATAAGTATGTACCTGTTATGCATCTAAAACTTTGTAAAAATGTGTTTTATTTGTTTATCTTCTTTTTTGTTTAGTTTTACTGTGTCTATAAAATACTGGGGCTTTGAACAAGTTTTGTTCAAGGCCCCAGCATTTTGTTATGGGACTGAAGCTTTATATATAAAGTCTCATAACAAAATAATGGGATTTATCCCTTTGACGGGACCTTTGTTATGAGATAAATTCCAGTATTTTGTTATGAGATAAATTCACATAACAAAATAATGGGACCTTTGAACATATTAGTTAAAGGTCCCATTATTTTGTTATGGGACTTTGTATAAAGCTTCAGTCCCATAACAAAATACTTGGGCTTTGAACAAGTTTTGTTCAAAGCCCCAGTATTTTGTTATGGAATTAGTCTGGGGTGTTTTTCCAACGCTAATGGAGCTTAAGTGTACGCGCGAATTTTTGGCCATTCTTCAATAAATTTTGAAACGGTGGATAGTCTCCAATGAGCGCGTCCAAAAATGGCTAGTGATCAAAATTTCTCTCAAAATTCTTGTAAATGGGCCTATAGCCCAAAACTTTATGAATGTTCTCATCAAAATAAACAAACTGCTCCGGCTAAAAAAATGAACTCCTTTAGAATAGCCTTGACTGCTATATATAATATTTTTTTTAATTATTAAATTCAAATTTTTTAAAGAGGATACTAAAAAAGAACCCTGTTATCTCTTATTTGTCTTCTCCTTCAAATCTTTTATAGAGGAGCCACCGCCAGCAACCATTTCCAATTTTTATTTTATTTTTATCAAAAAAAAAATATTGAATTGCTAAGATGAAGAGAAAATTAAAACTTAATTTTTTTCTTCTTCTACCCTTCTCCAACTCCATTGTTGCTACTGCAGTTTGAGCACAAAGCTCCATTCATGTATATATATTTTTTTAATTCAGTTTTATTAAATCAAGCATAAGATAAAAACCCTAGTTTCTCATCTTCTCTATTCACTTGTTGCAGCCACTGTTATATTGTGGAAGAAGCCAAAAAACTTATTTCTTCCTCTTCCCTCAACACCTGCCACTTGCCATGGAGCACCAAGCTCTTTAAGAAATGGGTCCTCCACCCAATTCTTAATCTTCCCACAGTAAGGCACACGCAGCAGGAAAAAAAAGTTTAAAACCAATTTTTTTAATGGCTTTTTATAGTGGTGTTCTGCTTCACGGCAGTGTTCTATTATATTATTAATTTTTTATTTATGTGAACTGATTCACATGAAATTGATAAATAATATAATTGTAAGAATTTATCCTTGTAAACAGAATACATATTCCGAGATTTCAAGATTGTGAGAATCCATTGTGGATTCAGATTGGGAGATATGTTTTTTTTTATTCAAGAAAATTGTGTGACTCACGTTTTGAGTTGCCAATAAAAAGACCATTTTGTATGTACTTATTAATGGATAAACAGTAATATTATGGATGGATTGATAAAAATTCAAGCTTTCAGTTCAAGAAGTTTCAAGAAACTTATCAAAAATTACGAGAACAAGATTGTTTCGTTTAACAACTATCCCAAATGCATAGTAAAAAAAAATATAGTTATATCTATATTTTCTGTTTACACATAGAACAACAATATTATAACTACGGACCAGAAAACCAGCCTATGACATCTGATACCAATTAAGGATTCATGTTCATATACAAATCTATACTGCATAGATTACTCAAACATAAATCAGAAAACATACTTGTTCTCCTTATAAGCGGAAGCGGCAGGATCTTTACCACGGCTGGAATCACTGGTCGTCAGTGGTTGTCACAGTAATGGAGCAACCCCTTTATCCAAAGTCTAAATACCCAATATTTAGTAGAGAGAAGTAGGAAGAGCTGTATAGAAAAGTACGTATCATTTCACTATTAATACCTGCGTATTTATAGCTAATTAAAAAAAGTTGTCCTCTTATAGGACTCTACTAGATAATTATCTATTTTTAGTTGGATAGGCTTTTAGAGCAGCCCTTTGTAAGTGGACTCTTAATTGGTTAATTCCAACAAATATCATATACAAAAAATATGAAGAACTGATATAATACAATAATTAATCTTTTATCAATGTGGCACATGTTGTTACTTGTTAGTGACCTATTTAATTTCCCTTGAGAACTTATTCGTTCACGGTAATCTGATATGCTATTGTTATGAATCCTGTTATGGACCTGGAGGAGCAGCACGACAACGAGATATTGATTGATGGATCTGAGCTTTGTATTAATATGAGGGTGGGCCCAAGAACTAGACAAGCCAACAAGAGCATTAATTGGGACCTCAGGTTGAGTACTATAAGTAGGAGAGTGAGTAAAGATTAGGGTATGCAAAATTTGAAAATGCTTAGGCAACGTCTAGTCTTCTCATATCCAATTCTTTGAACCTCTCACCCCCTGGTTATCCTAATAATTCGTCATCTCATTCTTATTATATCCCTTAGTTTATGCTTATATCGATTATCTATAATTCCTATTGAGTTTCGATCTAATCAATACAATCCAGCTTCATTATTATTATATGAGTGTACTTGGTAGTAGCATTCGTTATAGGTACAATATATTCTAGTCAAGTCACCTAAGTTAAAAGGAGCGTAATAAAAATGTATGTTAAAAGGGCCATCTAGCTTCTATTAGTAGATTTTTCATGTCAGCAGCAAAATTTATATATGAATCATAGTTATATAATTTAAGCGACCAAAAATCATGTCAGAAAGGACGGAGTTTAAGTGAAGGGCATGACAGCCATTTCCCCCACTTCGTTATTTTTTTCATTTTCTTCTCTTTTTCCCTTTTATTATTTTCCCAAAATTATGCCCTAGTCATTCCATCCCATATTGGTTCCTCATCACCTCTACTTCTTCCTATCAGTCGACTCACACGTATGAGCTTTCTCTTCCTTTTTTAAGTAACAAAATTGAATTACTATGGTTGGTGGTAAGTGTGATTGTATGTGTAATGAAGCTTTTATGCCTAGTTCATGAAATAGTGATGTACAAAGTTGAAATCGAAGTCTGCTTTGGTGGAGTAATTGTTTGTGAAGTCAAATACTTGAGAGTAATAATCTCCGCAGTTTCATTAGTGAAGCCGTAACAATTTCGTGTAAGAGTGAAATCGTGGGCATGATGATTTTAAACGCTTCCTATGGCATTAAACCAAATAAAAAAGGCAGCTTTGAAGTGCCACTAGACTTGTTCCCATGTTTCCAGACGCTCCCGTGAAACATTTTCATTGCTTGAAAACGTCTCCACGATTTTAAACATCTCTTGAGACAGTTTTCTAGAAAAAGAAGGGGAGTTTGCTAAGCAAAAATGTCTCCACAATTTAAAACATGAAGATGAAAATTTTCGTCTACCTAAAATAGTTTCCACGTTTTTAAACGTGGAGCTACTTGCTGCCTAAAATAAGAAATTTGAATAGATGATTTAAAACATTTCGATAATCTTTTTACTGCCATGCACAATCTACAACATTGCATGGTTGACTATTTGAGTGCATCTTTAGGATTTTTTGAGTTCTTTTCCATCTCATTTCATATCAATGGTACATGTTGACTATTGGATATCATGTTTTGTAAATTGTGGTGTTTCTAACTGTGACTTCACTCTTTAATCTCTCATTTACCCTCGTATTAAGATTGTTTTATAATGTCTAAATGATGAAAAAGTCGGGCAACGGGTGCACAACAATAGAACAACAAAACGCAGCTAGTAGCCTACGTCTTCCTTCGAGGCCTCAAATATCCAACAGTCCCCATTATTTCAAAGAAGGTCACAAATTAACAAGCCGAATCAAGTTCCAGAAAGGGAAAAGATGTAGTAGATCTAGTCCACCTGAGTAGGTTTTGATAATGAATCAGCAAATACTCATGACTCATAGCATGACAAAGAAAATGAAAGACGAATTTGTTTTAGGCTCCGGTAGAACAGATTTAGGGGGCAAGCCTATAATACTCAAGATTAAATGACCCTAAGGTGAAAAGGATTTTCAAAACTCAACTGACTTAGCGGAAGTCATGCTTTGAATGAGGGGTTGACATAACGGTGGCATCCAAATACTACAGGGATTTTAAAAAGGAGTTGGTGAGACAAGATTGAGAGAAGCTAACATTTCACCCATGTGGAGTTAATGAAACTCTTGTGCAGGAGTTTTATGCAAACATGACAATTTCAACTCCGAAGTCTACAATGATTTATGTTAGGGAACAAGAAGTTTCCATTGCTTCAGATGTATTCAACAAGTTGCTTGGTACCAAGGCAGAGAAGATGGACCGATACAATGAGGTAACCAAGTTGACAAATTAAGGAGTAGAGAGAGTGGGAAGCTGACATCCTAGGGATTGTGCAGGAAACTATGTAGAGGAAATTTAGTACATGCTTAATTATGCATGCCACATTCAGTGTCAATGCCAAAATTTGGGTGAAATTTGTTTCGGGAAAACTAATGTCATGCAAAAATGATATCGAAACCCCCATATCCCAAGTGGTTTTAACGGCAACCAACATTATGGGGTGACCGATTGATGGAGTGTCATTGTCATGGATCGGCCACACAAGAACAATGGCTGTCGTTAACACTGCTCGAGCTATGGGAATCTCTTTATCATTTTTACACGACATTAATTTCCCCAAAACAAAACCCACCTAAATCTTAGCATTGACATTAAATGTGTGATTCATAATTAAGCATGTACTGAATTTTCATGGCGGAGTTTCCTGCTCTATTCCTAGGGTGTCTGTTGCCCAGTCTCTGAGTGTAGGTGATGAAATTACATAAATTTTCACATGAATTTGATGAATATTGTTAAAACAGTGAAGATTATGGTAGTATATTTTAGCGGTGTTGGATCAATTACATGTCAACTTGGTTACCTTGTTGTATTGGTTCAACTTCTCTGTGTTGGTACCAAGCAACTAGTTGAATACATCTGGAGCAATGGAAACTACATGTTCCCTAAGAAAACCATTGTAGACTTCGAAGGTAAATGGTCACGTTTGTGTAAAACTCATGCACAAGAGTTTCATTGACTTCTTTTGGGTGAAATCCTAGCTTCTCTCAATCTCGTCTCATCAACTCCTTGTAAAAGGCTTTGTAGTATCTGGGTGCCATCTTTATGTCAACCTTTCATTCAAAGAATGACTTTCGCTGAGTCAATTGAGTTTTGAAATTTTTTTTTGCCTAGGGTCATTGAATCTTTAGTATTGTTGGCTTACCCCCTCAATCTGTTCTACCTGATCCTCAAAAAACCCCCCTTTCATTTCTCTTATCTAACACTGAGTATGAGTATCTGCGGATGCATTATCACAACCCGACTCAGATGGACTAGGCTGTAGCTACTCATATGCAAGTTCAACATGCAATGATTATTGAAAAGAAGATATCCAAATTAGAATTTTCTTTGCTTTTAGGCTTTAGCATTGTGTATGTGTTTGTAAATTTGAAACCTACAAGAACTTTAAATTTATTAAATGGGTTGGATTAATTTTACTAAATGAGTTGGTATCTTAGGCTTTGCATTGACTATCGGCGGCTAAACAAGGTAGCGATCAAGAATAAGTATCCATTGCCTCGAATTGACGACTTGTTGGCCAACTAAAGGGTGCTAGTTGTTTCTCAAATATTAACTTGAGGTCCGTGTATCACCAGTTGCAAGTGAGGGAGCAAGATTTCTCTAAAACTATATTTAGGACTAGGTATGGCCATTATGAATTTTTTGGTAATGCCATTTGGTTTGACAAATGATCCTGCAGTTTTATGGATCTAATGGACAGTGTTTTCAAGTCATATCTTGATCAACTTGTGATGGTCTTTATTGATGATATTTTAGTCTATTTCAAGACTGAGGAAGATCATGATAAACATCTCCGGATGGTCTTGCAAATTTTAAAAGAGAAACAACTATATGCCAAACTTTCTAAATGTGAGTTTTGGCTTGAGGAAGTGGCTTTCCTTTGGGCATATTATACCTTCTGAAGGCTTGAAGGTAGATCCTAGTAAGATTCAAGCCATTGTTGACTGGAAAATACCTAAAACTTCAACTAAAATAAGAAGTTTCTTGGGTTTAGCAGGGTTTTAAAGAAAGTTTGTCAAAGGCTTCTCTTTTATAGCCTCTCCCTTTACTAAACAAGATGTCAAGTTTGTGAGGGATGCTAAATGCCAAGAGAGCTTTGAAAACCTAAAATCCTTGTTGATATAAGCTCATATCCTCAGTCTTCTAATCGAAGAAAAAGAGTATGTGATATATAGTGATGCATCTCATAATGGTTTGGGTTGTATTTTAATGCAAGAAGGAAAGGTGATTGCTTATGCCTCTAGAAAATGGAAACCAAATGTGTTGAACTATCCTACTCACGACCTTGAACTTGCTGCTATTGTGTTTACCATGAAAATTTGAAGGCATTGTTTTTATGGGGAAAAATGTCACATCTTTACTGACCATAAGAGTATGAGGTACCTGGGTACTTAAAAAGAGTTGAATGTGAGACAATGAATGTGGCTTTAACTTATAAATGATTATGATTGAACAGTTGATTATCATCCTAAAAAGGCTAATGTGGTCGCAGATGCATTAAGCCGTAAATCTTTTGCAAGTTTATCTCTAAGCCCTTTGCCTTTATTTCTTGAGTTAAGAGTCGTGGATACTTGTCTTTCAATTGATTCCAGTGGGTACATAGTTTCCAATTTGCAAGTCAATTCAGTTTTATTTGAGCAAGTTCGAGAAGTACAAAAGCTAGATGAGAAGCTCATGAAATGGGTTAAAGAAGTTAAAAATAGAAAACAATCAGATTTCGCATTAAAGCAGGATGATACCTTATTTTATAAAAATAGATTGTGTGTACCTAATGATGACAACTTAAGGAAGAATATCTTGGGTGAGGCTCATAGTTCACCATATGCAATGTATTCGGGAGGAACTAAAATGCACAGAACTATCAAAGAACATTATTAGTGGAATGGTATGAAGAAAGATATTGTGGAGTTCATTTTCAAATGCTTGGTTTGTCAACAGATAAATGCCGAACATTGAGTACCAGCTAATTTATTGAAACGCTTGTCAACATCTGAGTGGAAATATGATAAAATAACCATAGACTTTGTATGTCACGACCCAACCTAGGGCCACGACGGATAATCGACACTAAGTGCCGATCATCGCTAAACCTACTAATAATCTATGAATTATAGAGATGCGCTGGCAACCTGGTTATGAATACATACATATTTACTCAAAACATAAAGTCTGGAAAGATGACAAGGCTATCACACGCTAAGTGTAGATCATCGCTAATCCTGCTGATAATCTTATAACCATGAATATAACTAATAAACAGAATAAGCATAAACCTAACTGATAAGAATTATGCAATGCAAAAAGCTGACAAAGCTAACATAAGCTGATATACATAGCATACTGACTGCACCACACATGGACATATCTACAGGCCTCTAAGAGCGATGAACTGAATATATAAAGGACGAGACAATGCCTCGTCATATCCAAACTGGCTGACTCTATACATACCAAAAGATAAGTAACTTCGGGAGTAAGCAGAGTGACTTCAATAGCTGATAGATGGCCTACTAACGTGGTCCAAGCATTGATCTATCTGTACCTGCGCGGCATGAAACACAGCGCCCCAGAAAAGGGCGTGAGTACGATATGTACCAAGTATGTAAGACATGAGCATATAATATATCATAGCTGAATGAAACTGTAAGACTGGAATACAAATATGTAAATATGAGCTGGAGCATAGCAATATAGCTGGAAATCTGAAGAACGTACTAAACATGATCTGAATATAAAATGAAGTCTAGCTGAATCTGAATCTGAAGACTGAGCTGAACTATACTGATAAATAACTATAATATGACCGATAACTAATAACTAGAAACTGGAACTGATAGCTGTCAACTGATACTGACGCTAAGAACTGGTGGCTGATAACTGAGAACTGATAACTAGTACTAGCTAAAACTGGACTGTTATCTGAACTGGTACCTGCCTGGTGTTATGGGATATATCCCCCCAAATCAGGTAATTGAACATCTGAACTAGCCTCACATATAATCATGCAGTGCATACTGTGGCTATATACGTATATATAACAAACCTGGTGGGTGTTATGTGCTATATCCCCCTAGCAAGTAATATCTAGTCTCTCTGGTCAGAGTGTGTGAATGACACCCGGTCACACTAGGTGTTTCAACTCCCGCCTGAACCAGAGGGCCTGTATCCGCCAGACGGGTAGTATCACACGCGATCGGACTGTGTGTCCAATGTCCAGCCTCTATGGGGGACTCCAAATCACACATAACATGTAGATGTATGAGGCATAACACATGTGGAAATAATAGATATGGACTCAAGGAATGATAAGAAAATTCTGGATGGAATTATAGACACAACCTAGAACTCAGAAATTGTCAAACTCTTTGAATTTCTATAAAAATTTCGGCAGAGTTTCCCCTGAAACTGGATGATCCGCAAAAAAAAAAAGAACCAGCACTATACTATACACGAGAATGGATACCCGGATAAACTGATAACATAAACATGTGAAACGAATAACAAGATGAGACAACTGGATGACATAACAAATATGCAGATAGAATGTTTGGACATCACCACTGTCCTGACGTTCAACCTAATTTTTAGAGTGCAGATCAAAGTTATAGACTTCATAGTCTTCATGAAAGTTTTAGATATATGTCTTAGGGTTCTGGAGATTCTTAAAGAATCTAAATATCAATTTTGTACAATGAGTTATGATCAATATAGTAACAACTGTCCAAAGATCAAAACAATTTTTCAAGATTTTGAAATGTTTTGTCTTGCTGATTTGGACGTCTTTCACCTTGAATTTTAGTACCAAATTAAGTATATACAAGGTTTCCTTGGTACCATACCAGTTTCTCAGAAGAAATACTAACTTTAGAACTAAGAAAAGCTTCAAGAGCTAAAAGATACATGCCTCGCCAAAAGAAAGGTTTAGTCTTACATACCTTTGATGTTTTTTGCTTCTAAGCATTTTTCCTTTGAATTCAACACCTGCTAAAGCTTACACAAGCTATAACATAGAATTTGGTTACTTTACTTAGCCATGAAGTAATTCTAAAACTCAAACTATAGACGAAATTGAAGGTAGCACAACGTTACCTTAATCGCGTAGAGCGTTTTGACGCAATCCATCTTCAGTTTCGAGTTACGATTGGTGTCCTTTCTTCAAAATCATAAAAGTGGCTTTAACCTTCATGGGAGCACTGTTTCTATCGTTTATATTCTGGAAATAACGAAAAAGAAGGCATTATTTCCTTTTATACTCGAAGCATTTCAGTTTTAGTCCTCTTCTTATGTCCCTTTTTTTTTGCCTGACTTCTGATGCTCCTATCTTTTTATCCATAGGTTTTATGAACAAACCGTTAAAAGTGTTGGAAACTACACTCCAAGACCTTCAATTTGGTATATGATATGTCCCTAAAAGACCTCATATAACACATGGAATTAATTGATGGAAAAGCTTCGTTACAAGGCAATTCCTTAGCCGGTTTTTCTGCAACTTAAATTTGATTTTTTCCAAATTTTATATTCAATATATAAACATCATATATGGTCATTTTATGACTTTAAACTTACTTAAATCATTCTTAAAATGTCTTTAGAATGATATACGTCACTTTAGACATACGGGGTGTAACCTTGTATCTGAACTTCCTCGCACTCAAAAGAATCATGATGCAATTTGGGTCATTGTAGACAGATTGACCAAGAGTTCTCATTTCTTGGCAATTAAAATGGATTACTGATCACTTGAACGTTTGGTAGAATTATACATTCATTAGATTGCGAGACTTCATGGAATTAATGTTTTCTATTATATTTGATAGAGACATGGGGTTCACATCTAGATTTTGGGCTAGCTTGCAGAAAGCTTTGGGTACTAGGTTGATCTTTAGTACAACATTCCATCCTCAGACAGATGGCCAATCTGAGAGGGTAATACAAGTCTTGGAAGATATGCTTCGAGCATTAGTTGTTGAGTTTGAGGGTAGTTGGGATAAACACTTGGCCTTGATAGAATTTGCTTATAATAATAGCAACCAATCCAGTATTCTCATGCCTCCTCATGAAGCTTTATATGGTAGAAATGTAGGACTCTTCTTGGCTGGGGTGTGCTTGAAGAGCAAGAGGCTCTGGAGGCAATTAAGATCGTCATGGATGAGCCTGAGGAAGGCACCATGGCTCAGCATAGGCGTGACTGTCTGGCTTATGATGCTTGGAAAAAGAAAGACTCTTTGGCTCGCATTACGTAGCTGAGCACCTTAGATGATGATATCTTAAGGGAATTTAAGGATCACCAAAGAGCTATGAGTCTTTGGTTTGCTTTGAAGAATAGGTTTGGTACCTGTTCTGTTGCAAAGCTTCGATCCTTAACAATTAAGTTTGATTCATACAAGAAGTGCCCAGAACGTTCAGTGAGAACACATCTGAGGCATATGACAAACATGATTGGAGAGTTAAAAGATGCTGGTCATGTGTTGACTGATGAGCAACAAATTCAAGCTGTCATACGGTCCTTACCAAATTCTTGGGATCATATGAAGATGCATTTGACCCACAATCAGCTAATCACATCTCTGGAAGATGTCTGGAGATCTCTTGAGCTTGAAGAAGATCGGCTTGAGACTGCCAAGCCAACATCTGAGTTGCACATAGTAACATCTTCTAAGACCAAGGGTGGCTCAAAGAGAAAGAATTGGGGGTAAGAAAAGAGTACGAACTCAGTCTCAACCTGCTAAAAAACGTCCCAAATGTGTCAATGTTGCGAAGGTGAAAAACTTTAAGTGTGACAAAAAGGGTCACTATGCTAAGAATTGCTCCGAGCCTCCTAGAAAGGTATTTCAAAAAACTCAAACTAGTGAACTTTGCGTTTCTAGTAAGTGTTTTTGATTGAATCTAATCCTTTGTGAATTGTAGACTCGGGAGCATAACAAGGGAACGGAATACTTTTGTGGAGTTTCGCTGTATTTCACGTGGAACAAAGTGGATTTATATGGGCAACAACAATAAGGTTGCTGTTGAAGGGATCGGTACATGCAAGTTAGTGTTGCGTGGTGGTCGACATCTACTACTACATGATGTCTTCTATGCTCCAGGAATTCGTCGGAATATTATTTCTGTTATTGTTTTGCTTAGGCTTGGTTTTAGCTTGTTTTTCCGTGACAATTCTGTCAAATTGACTTTAGGTTCAACTTTATTTGGTTTTGATCATGTGACCGGAGGTTTTATTATTATGGATTTGGATGATGATTCATTTAATAATAATGCTAGTTTTTCTGTGTTTGCTTCCTCACATAAATATGATAGTGATGTAAACATATGGCATGCTAGACTTGGTCATATTGGCCAACAAAGAATGCAAATGTTAGCAAAACAAGGTTTGCTTACTGGCATTGAACATGTGGAATTGTCCACTTGTGAAAGTTGTCTAGCAGGAAAATTTGTAAGAAAACCCTTCGGTAAAGCAACTAGAGCTAAATATCCCTTGCAATTAGTCCATTCGGACATCTGTGGGCCTATGAATGTTAGGGCTAGGCATGGAGTGTACTATTTCATCACGTTTATAGATGACTACACTCATTTCGGTTATGTCTATTTAATTTCACACAAATCAGAAGTAGTAAGTTATTTCAAACACTATATGAGCTTACTGGAAAATCAGTTAGACAAGAAGATAAAAGTTCTTCAAAATGACCAAGATCGAGAGTATTTGTCAACTCAATTTAACGAGTTATGTGATGAAAATGGAATTATTCATCAGTTGACTATCCTAAATACTTCACAACAAAATGGTGTTGCAAAGAGAAGAAATATGACGCTTCTAGAAATGGTTAGGTCAATGATGGCACAAGGCAACCTCCCAATTAGTTATTGGGGTGATGCATTGCTTACTGCTACCTATGTACGTAACTGAGTGCCTACAAAATTAGTTGCAACCACTCCATATGAGTTGTGGACTGGAAGAGCACCCAACCTAAGTGTATTAAGACCTTGGGGTTGCACTGCCTGTACACATGATTCCTCTTACAAACATGGCAAATTAGGCCCAAGAGGAAAGAAAAGTATCTTTATAAGATACTCAGAAACCTCTAAGGGTTATGTGTTTATAGGTTAGCAAGACAGTGGGAGTGTAACTGAATTTGAATGACGAGATGTCACATTCTTAGAGGATGAGTTTCCTAAAAAGGTAGAGGTAGGTCAAGACCTAACCTTGTTTGAGATAGAGGATCAAGATGTGCAAAGATCACTTCATTCGAGTGGGAGAAATTTAACAGATAATGAATTAATTTAACATCAACAACCTCTTTCATCATCGGATACGAATGTAAGTAATCATTTGACATCAAACAGTGACCAAATGGATTTTGTTCCAAGTGGGAGCGAGATGGTCACTGATCTTATTCCAAGTGGGATCAGGATAGATATTCTTGATCCAAGTGGGAGCAACGTTGATCCAAATGAGAACAACGAAGAAGGATCACAAAAAGGATGGGGTTTACGTAAAAATATTCCCCGCCGACGATTTGATGTTGAAGGTGCTGAACTTTTTATATTATTCTTACAAGTAGAAAACGAGCCTACAAATGCAAAAGAGGCTCTCTCATGCCCTTCTAAGGAAAAATAGATAAAAGCAATGGAAGATGAACTGGAGTCAATGGGAATCAACAAAGTCTAAGAACTACTTGATCTCCCGAAAGAACGCAGAGCTATTGGGAGCAAATGGGTTCTCAAGATTAAGCTCAAGGCTGATGGCACAGTTGAGAGATATAAGGCTCGACTGGTGGCGAAAGGTTATACACAACAGGAAAGAATAGACTATGAAGAGACTTTCTCACCTGTTTTGCGATTTAACTCAATCCGCCTGATTCCAGCTATAGTAACAAGTTTAGATCTTGAATTACATCAGATAGATGTAAAGACTGCCTTTCTCAATGGAGAATTAGATGAAGAAATTTATATGTAACAACCTGAATGTTTCATTGAAAAAGGTCACGAACAAAAACTTTGTAGACTTTTGAAGTCTATTTATGGCCTCAAACAATCTTCAAGGCAGTGGTATATACACTTTCAAAATAAGATCATATCCAATGATTTCACTATGGTTGATGAAGATCACTATGTTTATACCAAGAGAACAAGAAATAAGCTTGTAATTTTGACATGGTATGTCGATGATATACTTATAGCTGGAAATGATAAGAAGTTATTAAACGAGGTAAAGGCCTGGTTGTCATCTCAGTTTGAGATGAAAGATATGGGTGAACCTGTATATATTCTTGGAATCAAGATTTCAAGAGATCGTCCTAAGAAACTACTATATCTCTCTCAAGAGAATTACATTAAGAAAATTCTTGAACGATTTAATATGCAAAATAGCAACCCAATTGACACTCCTATCAGCAAAGGCCACAACTTGGAAAATCATTTGTGTCCTCAGACTCCTGAAGAGAGAGAAAAGATGAAGCGATTTCCTTATATAAGCACATTCGGATGTCTAATGTATGTTATGAGGTGTACTAGACCTGATATTTGTCAAGCAGTTGGCTTGGTAAGCAGATATCAATCCAATCCAATCCAGGTCCAGCATATTGGCAAGCAGTAAAGAGGATCATGAGATATCTGAGAGGAACAACTGAGTATGCACTTTGTTATCAAGACGGCAAAGATTTGTGATTAGTTGGATACACTGATGTTGATCATGGAGGAGATTTAGATGAAAGGAAATCTACCTCAAGATATGTCTTCTTACTTAGTAATGGTGCCATATCATGGAGGAGTAAGAAGCAATCATGTGTAGCACTATCCACGATGGAAGCCGAACATGTGGCTCTCTCAAAAGCAACACAAGAAGCTGTTTGGTTGAATAGGCTCTTGAAAAGCTTGTTAGGTAGCACTGAAAATGATGAACCAGTGTTGGTCTACTGTGATAGTAAGGCTACAATTGATGCACCAAAAATTCTAAGCATCATTGTGATACTAAGCACATAGATATCAAGTATAACTATGCAAGAGACATATATAAACGCAAGAGGTTGAACCTGGTGAAAATATCTACAGAAGATATGGTAGTAGACCAACAGACCAAGCCTTTAGCTAGAGATGTATTTGTGAGACACACTAGGTCTCAAGGCTGGCGTAGACTTTGACTGATTTTGTATTATTCTTTATTTTTCCAGTTGTTCACAAAACTATGTTATTTGATAATCAATAAAGTTGATTTACTTACATACATATTCATGATTTATTGAGTGTTTAGTACATTCTTCAATTATATTTTAGTATGTCGGGTAGACGAGAGGTTGGCCTTCTCACACAGGCATCCGCCTCCTTATCTTAGTGATAAGTGGAGATGAGACTTAATTTTAAGAAAAAAATTATCAAATGGATAATTTGAGAGCAATATGCTTAAAATAAGTAGAGTCGATTAAATAATGATAAGGTTATTTAGGTGAAAGGATTTTCACCTAGTCTACTTTGTGAGCTAGATGTGAGTTTAAGGAACTCGAATTTAGATACATATGGTGTCTGAATTTCATCTATACGACATTATTTATAAAGACATACGCTCCTTAAGAAAATGATAAAAATGTTGTAGCACGTGTTTCATACCATGTGTGCAATGTCGACTATGGGTTAACATAAGTTTAATCTCAACTTACTATTGCGTGAGACCCTGAGCCTTATGATGGCTCAAAATGTGTATCCTCAGTGACTCCGATCAGTTACTTGAATCCGATCAGATACTTGAGACTTAGTCTAATGTTAGCTATCCCAGTATGTTTCCAAAAGACCATGAAAATGGATGCGGTCTGGTGGGACATATCTAGAAAAACAGTTGAGCTAATTTTAAGAGAATCATGAGAAGAGGAAGATCATTAATGGAATCTCATTAATTTGTGTTCACAGGTTCACCAGTTATAACTCATGAGTTATAATTGTGAATATAAAGAATAATAATATTTGAGATTTTGAGAGGATATCAAAATATGATTCGTATGATCTAGGATATTGCATATTTTATAATCTACTTGCAGGTTTGTACTCGACGAGAGGCTATATACTCCTAACAGATGTATAGCACGTAGCTCTCATAGTATGCTGGTCGCACGATCTATTTCACTGTATGAATATTTGTAGAGATGAGATGAGAATATGTTTCTCATATAATAAGAGCACTCCTATTAATATGAGTGAGAGATGTTGGAATTATCTATTTAAGAGTCCACCATAAAGGGTGCTCTTAAAGCCTATCCAGATAAAAATATATAATTACCTATTAGAGTCCTATAAGAGGACAACTACTTTAATTAGCTATAAATACACATGTATTAATAGTGAAAAGATACATACTTTCTACATAGCTCTTCCTACGTCTCTTTACTAAATATTGGGTATTTAGACTGTGGATAAAGGAGTTGCTCCGTTACTGTGACAACCACTGACGACCAGTGATTCCAGCTGTGATACAGATCTACCGCTTCCGCTTATAAAGAGAACAAATAAGTTCTCTGATTTATGTTTGAGTAATCTATGTAGTATAAATTTTGTATTATGAACATGAATCCTTCAATATTACTCAAAAGTGTGCAACATTCCAAATGGTGCTTCCAACTTATCTATACTTTATAATCATTTATGTCAAAGCATTTATTATTATTGGACAAACAAAGGGATTTGTTTAGCATATAAAGTGATTTCAGGCACTTATTTAGAATATGAAAGGATTTATAGGCGGAGTATTCTATATAATAGGATGTTTCTGGTTAAACTGGTTTGAATATATTTCTAATTTTTGGATTAAAAATCACGTGCCACGTTATTAAAAAGTGGCCATATCTATCATTTCCAAGTAGTGATTATTTGAGCGAAATATTAAGATAAATAATTTTTTCGATATAAGAAAAAATTGACATTTTAAATAAACTAATAGAAAATTATCCCTCCAAAATAATTAATTTTTTAAAAATCAAGATGTTATTAGTTTTGACTTTCCAAAATTACCCTTATTAATAAATGATCTAACTTATTTTTAAAAAGTTCTCACAATTTTTTATGAGTAAATTTGAAAGAGATAAATATTAATTTAATAAATAACCTCTTTAACTAAGGTTAAAAGGTGGATTGCTTAGTCCGAGTAAAAACACTCAAAATAATACAGTGAGCTGTATGTAATGAACTCAACTAGAGAAGAAGAATAATACTCCCTCCGTTTCAAAAAGGATGAACCTTTGCGGAGTACGAGGGTCAAATTGACTAATTTTGTCCGAGAATTTGCACATCAAATTTTTAAATTTTTTGAAATAAAATTTACATATTTAGAAACGACATGAAAAATACTATAAGTCACAATAGTTAACAATTCAAAATAGTTAGAAAATATTTGTAAGAAATGTGGTCAAACATAATTTTGTTTGACCCTTCAAATAGTAATAGGCCTTTTTTAAACGGAGGGAGTAGAATATCATATCATAAATTCTAGGAATTCAAAGTCTTTAACAAAAGAATTAAGTTTGGGAATTCGAAGTCGTTTTATTCAAAGACGTATACTTTGCCAAATTTCAAAACATAAAAAGTAATTTCCGTAACCCATTTCATATTTTGATTGTGAATGAAGCAATGAGCTAAGTAGCATCCTCTGGATTGCATCCTTTCTAAAGTTCCATTGGCAATTTGTAAGTGTACTTACTTTTTTTTTTTTTTTTTTTTGGGGATTTTCCCATCAACTAAACAGTGTATAATTGATTAATGTAGTTTTGGGTAAAATAGTAGACTTGTATAGTATACTTGTGTTCTTTGCTTTGATAAACTTGTTATATTTTGATATTATGAGTAATTGAAGCTTCAACTTCTACTGTTATTTAGTCTTTTATATACTAAATAAATGGATAGCTTACCCGCTGTAGAATGTTGAGTGAGTCTGCTTGTTTTTTCAAAACAGAAAAAAAAAATGTTGAGTTTCCTTGACAATAGCCAGTTCTTACCAAAATTCTTAACTTTTAAGGCTCGAATTTCACTTCTTTGGTTACAGGTGTAACGATCTCATTAATCATACCACATTTTACGATGATAATAGATAGTGTTATTCTTATAATAAGTTAATGATCAAGTTGTTTTTGTCAGTGGTAGCAACCAAATTATGACTAACCCGTCAGAGGGGGACCCAGAATTTGAGCACGGAGGGGGCACCACTGCATTTAACACAGATATAGTAATTACTCAGGGTGCCAAGTAATTCGATATCTAATTTTTGAGGTATTTATACCTACATATATAGAATTTTTGCCGACGTCAACGAGTGCTGGTGCACCCAAACTTCGTATATAGATCCGCCTCTGCTAAACGTTGACTATTTATTCAAAATAGTTACTCCACGGGATCATGGCACTAGTTTTTAGCTGTAGCTGCCTTATGTTTTTACTTAATTACTTGCAAATTTTCTTGTTTACAGCATTAGAAATTAATAGTGGGCCATGTTTCCCATTATTCCTCCCATTCTCCATTATTTTTTTGTTACTATTTTGAGCTTTAGTAGTTAACTGTATGCCTATAAAATGGCAGTAGGTTGTCTTGTTTTAGGCAGTTGAATACTCCACTTCTGTATTCTTGGGTTGATTTCATGTTCCAATTGCAGGACGAAAATAGCAAAACTTTGTAAAAGTTGTGCTACTATTTTAAGTGTATTTAATCTCAAGCTGTTTGTTTGCATTTCCCCTTTGCCTTGTGACCCTCTCGTTTCACAGGCATGCCTTTGAGGAATATCCTAATTATATCCAGAAGGCATTCTGTTAGATTGGGTTCTTGTAGCCACTCACTTGTGCTGAGAAGACGTGCCTCGAATTTCTAGCTATACATGAAAGAGAATAAGGGTGGCATGAGTGAAGGCCACTCTTCGCAGGGCAATAGGCTAAGGAAGCCAGAGAACCATAGAGGACACTACCATAAGGATTCCATGCCAGGGAGTGAGCTCTGGACTGATGGACTTATTTGTGCTTTCGAGTTCGTTAGAGGACACAAGAAACTTGGACCAAAATCTATTAACAAAGTTGCTCAAAGAACCAATGGGGACAGTTTGCTGGATTCTACCCCTCTTGTTGAGTTGAGAGCGCGAGAGATTTCTCCTGCGGATGGAAAGATGGATAGCCAAAGCTCTCCCCTACATCATCTTTCTAATTTGGAAAAATTTGGAGGGAGCTCTTGGATTCCTATTGGCTGGGGGAGGATTTCTGAACTGGTCCAATCCGTTCAAGCGGATGCTGGATGGTCCACCCAGCAGTTTGATTTCACAGATGATGAAGATGACTTCACCGTTGCGGATTTAGCTGCTCCCTACTGGGAGCGTCCAGCTGGACCTATATGGTGGTGCCATGTGACTTCTGGTCATCCTTCTGTAGACGCATGGCTCAACAATGCCCCGTGGTTACATCCTGCAATTAGTGTTGCTTTAAGAGATGAAAGTCGGCTAATAAGTGAAAAAATGAAACACCTCCTGTATGAGGTACTCCGCTTGCTTACTATGTTTTGATTTATTTTGGGTTGATGTATGCACATTCTCGAAAGGTTTGACATTTAGTATTTTATTTGTTGCTGAAACATATGACAATATCTTTACATATATAATCATGCTCCGTGTATAAGCAGACAGTATAATTTATTAATAGACAAACTTACGGATGGAATTATGTATTCTGTGTCTTGGACCATTTAGTTATAAGAGTATAATATAAAAGTGCGAAAGTTTCTGGCCGTGGTGCATTTTTGTTGGTATTTCAGTTGCACTTTTCTTTTCTGAGTACTTGTTCGTTTCTTTGGAGAAACTTATCTGCTAATAAGATAGTGCAGTAACTTTGTTGTCTTAACACATTTCAATTGGTAATAACGATACTCTGACATGAGTTATTTTTATCAAGAATGATGCTGTCCCCACGAGATTTGATCCTAGTGGTTGTAGATGGGTATATAGGTGTTTCATAACGACTCTTAGTTCTGGAACCAAATTTATAGCAATTTACCAAGGCAATTATAACACTGTTTATGGTGACAGTTGATAATCTTTGAACAGCTAGTAAGATGAGTGATATATTTTGAAAAGAATACTGTTTCCACCGTCACTTTATCCTTAAGATTGAAATCTTACTTTGACATATAAATTTTCTCGACCACCTGCTTCTGTTGTAGTCAGTAATCAACTGATATATTTTTCTAGCCATCTTGGATCTTCTTATATTATTAACTGTCTGTGGCATTCCTTTTCAATTAAATTAGTTTAACTATTTAAGTTTTAACTCTTGAATCTGCAGAAGTAGTTTTCCCAGCAAGTTCAAATTTTTTTTCTTCATGCCTATTTTTCTTCACTTTGAATTTAGTACGTAAAGAGATAATAATGTTTATGACAACCTCATATCCTAATATAAAATGCTAAAATGAAAGGATTACTTCTTTCTGCTGTCAGAACTGAAGATCGTATTGCCATTTTAACATGAGTTAAATTTTATTAGGTACCAGTAAGGGTGGCTGGAGGGCTGTTATTTGAGTTGCTGGGGCAATCTGCTGGTGATCCAAATATTAACGAAGATGACATACCCGTTGTAGTTCGTTCATGGCAAGCACAAAACTTTTTAGTAACGGTTTTGCACTTGAAAGGATCAGCCAATAATATCAGTGTTTTGGGAATTACGGAAGTTCAGGTTGTCCTTTCTTTGGAAGCTAGACATTGCCCTTTCTTACCTTATGTGTTGATGCATCTGGTCATTAATGTGTATTCAACTTTTCATCCTTCTCATCTCAACTTGAGTCTTCGAGTTTTTGGTTGCAGAAGTAATTGTATCTCATTCTTAGCATCGTTTTTAATGGAAGTATCTGATTCTTAGCGTTTTGGCCTCATTAATCTGTTGATTTCCTCATAATAGGAACTTCTTCTCACTGGTGGCTATAATGCACCTAGGACCGCACATGAAGTTGTTGCACATTTAGCTAGCCGTCTTGCTAGGTGGGATGACAGGTAAAGAACTGCTTTCTCATGAAATATTTGAACATGTTGATCTTGTAGAACTAGTGGTAGCAGAAAATATCTGATGTCGAATTTCTAGAGACGCTTTTTGCTATGTCCCATTGTCCAGCTTAAAAATATTCTTCCTGGGAAGAGACTCATGAAAATGTCTAACATATATTAAGTATGCAAGTCATTTTTGGCAATTCCAGTTGAAGATTGAATCCTTTTGCAGTAGATGTTCTTTACAACAACCCAAGCAAGTTGGTGTCGACTAGATAAATCCTTAGTCCATGCGCCAGTGGCATGTTAAGAATTTATGGTTTATGAAAACGTAATGAATTAATCCATCAGTTTTAATTTGTATGGCATAGTTTGATTGGGCACGAACAAACAACAACAACATACCCAATTTTGTCCCACATGTAGGGTCTCGGAAGGGTGAGATGTACGAAGACCTTACCCCCACCAAGGTAGGGAGGTTGTTTCCGATAGGTGGTGAGGTTGTTTTCGATAGACCCTCGGCTAGAAAAAACAGTTAGAAAATACGTTTGCAAAATAATACGGAAATATCATGCTGAAGAGAATGATAAAATTATAGCACATCCAAAATAAAAGATAACAACAAAAGATATAAAGAAGAGGACTAAGATGAAAATAGTCTATATAGGCACATTACTACATCTAAGTTGAGGAAAGACACTCGACTACTATCTAACCTTCTATCCTAATCCTCGACCTTCATACTTTCCTATCTAGGGTCATGTCCTTGGTGATCTGGATCTGGGCCATGTCATGTCTAATCACCTCGGCGCAGTTCTTCTTCGGTCTACCTTTACCTCTTCGTAGACCCAGCACTGCCAACCTCTGACACCTCCTTATCGGGGCATCCGAACTCCTCCTTTTCACGTGACCGAACCATCGCAACCTAGGTTCTCGCATCTTGTCGGCCACTGGGGCCACACCCACCTTATCACGAATGACTTCATTCCTAATGTTATCCAGCCTAGTATGCCCACACATCCATCTAAGTATTCTCATTTCTGCCACGCTCATCTTCTGAATGTGTGGGTTCTCGACTGGCCAACACTCTGTCCCGTACCACATAGCTGGTCTAACGACCACTCTATAGAATTTGCCCTTGAGCATAGGAGGCACTCATCTTCTGAATGGGCACGAAGTTTAAAAAAAAAAGAAACTTTTGAAACTTCTGGTTTGAAATATTTTACAGTATTTGTTTGGTAATAAACCTTTTGAAACTCGTGGTTTTAAATATGCCATAACAGTTGTTTGGCTATAAAATTTTCTCATATATGGTAAAATGATATGTTGAAGTTAATTTTTTTCCAATTCAGAAATGTGTCTTTCTTTTTCGAATTAACTAATAATGAAATTGTTCCATTCTGGTTGGAACAAGGGAGTAGTATTATATGACTTGGTGTTGAGAACCTAGTAACGAGAATGGAAAGGGTGAGTCAAGATCTCACTGTAAGTTGTGAGCCCGACTCTGTCCAATGGCGGTTTGAATTTTATTCCGTTCTTTTGTATAACTGGGCTATGTCCTAAAGGTACAATGTGTCTCTAACAGTGAACTTCCCTTGTGGATCACCTTTCCAACGAAGAGTATCTGGTTTGGAGAGTGAAAGAATGCAACTTTGCAATTGGAGCAGCACAGAAGATACGCTGCTCAATTCCCAATCATTGATGCTGCGTCGAAAATCAAAGTTCCAGCCGTGTCCATTCCAGTACTCAGAGATAGTGGCTTCTTGGTTTGCGCAATGCTGAAAAGAATTGGGTACTGATGCAATAAGGATGATTCTCCAAGCCAGATGTCCTTCCAGAAAGATATCTTCATTCCATTTCCAGGTTGCAGGAAGGTGTTAGAATGAAAGGAATCCCAATACTTTCTAATGTGCCGCCAGGGACCATATGGCCCATGGGTTGATGATTGTTTGTTAGTCCATGGGTTGAGGATCCCATATTTTGCTACAATAATGGATCTCCATAGTGCATTCTCCTCTTGGCTGAACCTCCAAAGCCATTGATGCTGTAAACTCGAGTTTTGAATCAGCACAATCTTTACTCCAAGGCCCCCCATTTTCCTTTCTGTTGTGATTTTTCCCCATCTTACCAAATTAAAAGTTTTATGTTCTCTGTTCCCTTGCCACAGGAAATCTCTTCGCAATTTATCAAGCCTTTTTGCCTCAGAGACAGGTAGGGGAAACAGAGACATAGTGTAAGTAGGCAACGAGTCCATGATGCTATTAATTAGGACTAGCCTTCCGCCAAGTGACAGATAGTTTCTCTTCCGACAAGACAATTTCTTTTCACACTTTTCCAGTATATCATCCCAAATTGCTTGTGAGTTTGCTTTCGCACCAAGAGGGAGGCCCAAGTATTTGGTTGGCAGCGTCCCCACTTTGCATCCTAGAGTCTCTGCAATTTCCTGTATGTTGTGGATCTCATTCACAGGATAAAGAACACTTTTTGAATAATTTATATGAAACCCAGACACTGCTTCAAAGAACAGAAGAATCATTTTAAGATCCAAGATTTGATCCCTATCAGGATCACAAAAAATTAGGGAGTCATCTGCATAAAGTAGATGAGTGAGTTGCAGTTCACCCTGGGACCTTATGTTGCTTAGCTATTGTTAACATTCTGCTCAATCCATCCATCACCAAAGTGAACTCCATCCATCACCAAAGTATGGTTTTGAGTCTGCAGAGGGTCTATCTGTTTAAAACAGTTCGATTAAGATGGTATGGCTTCAGAAACCTTGAAATTTCACGGTGGAAGCAAATTTTGCTATCTTCTAATGGAATAGAATATAACATTAGAAATTACGTTATATGCAGCTGTTGAATTGCTAGCTACAGTGAGAACATTTTTCGTTCATGTTAGGTCAAATGAATAGTTGTTCACTCTGATATGAGAAGTAAATGCTATGTTTTCATCACTATGTAGGGTTTCACAAATGCAGTTAGCATCTTCAAGCTCATGAAACTGCCGCTTGCATTGTTGTATTCCTTCTCTTAAGAAATACAGTAATGAATTTGATTCAGCTAACATGACAATTTTATGCTCATTTATGCTGGCTAATTCCTTTGTTTTTTGTCTTCCTCCTCGCTCTCTATTCCAAAGAGACGAGGAACTGCTTATGCCTAGTAGCCAGTAGCCACCACCTTCTCTCTTGTCCCTTAGATAAAGCTCTTTGAATAGTAGAGCAACTTACGCCAACTTTTCCGAAGCGGTATCACCATGTGACTCAACCCTTTACGACTGCCTCATTATTCAGCTGGAAAGTTTGCTCCCTTTCATCTGACTTGGGAAATGTTACACTTATTTTTTTTCTGCATCGTGTCAACTTGAGGAAACTCATACTATATTTCAATAAATGTGAATGGATCTAACCCTGCTATCTGCTTCATGATTACTTGTCATACTCCCGTATGAGGTACCAGAGGGTTCCTAAACTGAAGTTTTGGGTTCGGGGGTCAGAATGATGGATGACAGTGATCTCTGTCACTTAAAGTCAATTGTGTAGTAGTAGTGGGATGGAAGAGATGTGATGGCAGTGGAGCTGTGTCAGTTTTGTGGAAAATTAAGTGTTCATTCTATCTTTTCCCGATAATATTTGTAAACTATGGTCGAACTTGTTTATTTGTCAACAAACTAACAAAAGGGTCCGTAAATGCGAGATTCTAGATATCTAAATGAAGAAAAACCTTTGTACCATAGATGGTTATTAGGATTTTGAGATCGGTTCTTGCGTCGAACAGGGTTTTGACCCAAAAAGCTCCAGAGAGCTGTCGTGTGCAGAATATTGTATCTAACCAAGAATCCCATTATTGATCGATTAGGGGCGGAGCAAATGAAAAGTCTATCATTTTAACACTCCTAACCCACTCTTCATTTGTGCTTATGTATGTGAAGATTATTTCGGAAATCTATATTTGGTGGAGCTGATGAAGTTGAATTGAAGTTTGTTAACAGGTAAAGTTTCATCTAATTTTTTCTCTTCCTAAAGTGATTGCTCTTTTCCGTCACATATCCTGTTATAGATGAGTCTTTTTTTTTTTTTTTAATAATAGGAGAAACAACGAAGATCTGAATCTCTTGGTAATAATTCTCAACCAGGAAATCAGAAGATTATCAAGACAGGTCTACCTTGCATCCTGATTGAATTTTAATTTTTTCCAATCTTTTATAAGTCAAATAGGGAACCATCGGTCTGAACCACGGTCGTTTTTGGAATTACCAGAAGAAATTGTTTCTTCCTTTTCTGTGAGATTAAGAATAATAAAAAAATGGAGTTCGAAAATATTCATTCTTTTGTTTTGAATGATTTGAACCAGAGAAAGTGAAGGAACTTTTGGACAAGAGAGAGAACTTTTTCTTTTAGCAAAACAAGAATTGGAGGAAGAAGTAAAAGAAGAGGGAGCGAGAATTTCCAGAGTAGGAATTGGAAGTCTTGGGTCTAGTAAAGATTTTTCAGAGTAGGGGAAAAGAATGTTTGGAGTAGAAGCTGTGATAAAAGTTTAAGATCAGAGAAGGGCACCGGTCGTGTAGGAAGTAGTAGTGCCGGTCGCCGAAGAGATAGTGACACCATAACAGTCGCATGAGAGATGAACGGTGCTTGAACGGAGAGATGAGCACCGATTTCCGGAGACAGGAGCTGTGCTAGACACTTAGAGGAAGAGAAAAATCATTGGCTAGGCAGGCGACAAACATAGCCCAGCACCGCTCCTCGAGTAGCGGAAGCTATTTGCGTTTCAATCAAGATTATAGAGGCTCTGCTTCCATGTAAAGAATGAGAATATAAGAGATGTTTTAGAAGTTCGTTTAAAAGATAACCTCGTTATTACCAAACGTATCATATATGCCCCTCACCTAAAGGAGTTCTAGCTGGCATGTTTTATGTTTTTTTTTTCATGCTTTACATTTTAAATTGCCAGGTAAGTGAGACGTGGAAAAAGGAAATGGGAAAAGTTCAAATTTGCCCTTGAACTTTTTGAGATTAGTTTATTGTATTTCTTGGATATATGTTTACGAAAGAAACCAATTCAATATGAAGAAGAATAAAAGGAGGAAAGCTTCATGCAGTCTTTACCTATTTTGCTCTCATTTTGTTTTCACTTTACACATGTCATGGTAGTATCAAATACATAAAAAAGTAATACTACTCGTCGTGATTTTAAAAGACGTGAATTCAAAAGGAGAAAATAAACAAAACGACATAATAATGGGTATCAGTTATGGGGATGATACGAGGGGTAGCGAAAGAGGCAGGGTTGCAAGCATATCAAATAAATGAAGTTGAAAATTTTGTGCTGGAATGTGAGAGGGTTAAACGATGCTGATAAGAGAAGGTTAGTCAGGATGCTTTTGGAGAAATGGAATGCATATTTGGTGTGTTTAAGTGAGACAAAAATCAAGAGTTGCAATTGCTCATTGATAAGCGGGATTGGGGGCAGTAGATGGCTAGAATGGATGGTATTGGAGTCTCAAGGTAACAGTGGAGGAATTCCATTAATGTGGGATAAGAGGAAGTTAGTGCGCAGTGATAAATTGTTTAGATGTCATTTTGCAATAGTTTTTTTGGAAGAAAAGAATACTGGATGCAGGTTCTTCTTCTTTGGTGTTTATGGGCCTTGCAACTGGAAGAGAAGGAAACTATTGTCGTGACACTTAGAGGCTTAGAAGACTTGCCATGTCTAGTTGGAGGCAATTTTAACATCATCAGATTTTGTGAGGAAAAAATAGGTGGGGCAAGGAACACCAGGGCAATGAGAGAATTTTCGAACTTTATGCTTGATATTCCTTTACATGGACAATTTACATGACTTAGGGAAGCAATGAAGGGGCAACCTCGAGGATAGATAGATTAGGGTCTGACCATTGCCCTATTTTGTTGGAGTGTGGAGCGTGAGCAAAGAGGAAAGGTTAATTTAAGTTTGAAAGTATGTAGCTAGAGCATGAGAAATTCTTGGAGACAGTGGAAGGATGGTGGAAGTCTTATGAGATCCAAGGAAGGGCAGATATGGTTTTGGCGAAGAAACTGAAAAAATTGAAAGAGGATTTGAAGAACTGGATCAAGGAGGTGTATGGGAACTTAGAGGAAAAGAAAATTTTGATTTTAAATCAGTTGGAGGAATTGGACTAGTCTAACGATTATGGGAGTTTTTATGGTGAAAGTGTAACTGTGACGGTTTCACTTTCAAAACAGTTGGATGATATAGCCAAGGTAGAGGAGATATTGTGGAGGCAGAAGTCCAAGTTCTTATGGATCAAGCAAGGAGACAAAAATAGTAGGTTTTTCTACAAAGTGGCGAATGCTAATAGGAGGTATAACTGGATCGACAAACTGGTAACTAATGATAGCAGTGTAGAGGAAAAGAGCCAGAATAGAGAGCACATTTGAATTTTACATGGTTCTTTCTACTGAAAAGGAGAGCTGGAGACCTTGGCATGATCCTGATTGGGCAGCCCTTAATGAAGATGACAAAGTGCGGCTTCAGAAGGCTTTTGAAGAAGAAGAGGAGATCAAGGTAATCAAAGTGATGGCAGGGAGCAAGGCTCTGGGCCCCGATGGTTTTAATATGAATTGCTTTAAAAATTGCTGGCACATAGTGAAAGATGATTTTATGAAGACACTGGATGTTTTTACAAAGAAGGTGAATTCACTAAAAGTTACAATGAAGGTGAATTCACTAAAAGTTTCAACACTATTTTCATTGCTTTTATTCCCAAAAAGAAAAGTGCTGCTAATATCAAGGATTATAGACCAATACAGTTTACTTGGAAGTGTGTGCAAGATTATTACTAAAGTTCTTATAGAAAGGATGATAGAGGTGATTGATAAGCTGATCTCAAAAAGTCAGAATTCCTTTATTATAAAAGGAAGGTAGAGAGCTGATGCTGCATTCCTAGCTAATGAAGTTGTTGATCATTACTAGAGAAAAGGAATAGGTGGTTTGTAACATTGACATTGGAAAGGCTTATGATCATTTAAATTGGTCTGCCCTTTGAAGATGCTGGAAATGATGAGTTTTGGTGACAAATAGATTATGTGGATCAAGTTTTGTGTGTCTAGTGCCAAATTTTCTGAACTAATCAATGGAAGTCCTGCAGGTTTCTATGGCTCACAAAGAGGGCTGAGGCATAAAAGCAGTTCTAATGGGAAGGTAATACTAAGACAGAGAACTTCCACTTGGTCAGATGGAACACAGTTACCAAGCTTAAGAAGGAGGGCGGACTGGGCGCTTGGTGCAAGCTAACTTGAAGAAGCTTAGCAACCGAACAAGAATAGGGGAAAGAGTAAAGATAAAGAGCTAGACACAGCTTGTCTTGCTCGAACGGTACCAAGGAACTAGTCTTGGTACATTTCGAGTAGAAGAGAAGAGCACCTGAACTATGCAACGATCCTCAAGAGAACAATGCCTCATGCAAATCGAATGATCAAGGAGGAATTGTTCAATCAGAGTTCACCGAAAGCCACAAGCTCCAAAATATCCCATATCTGGGTTTTTCACATCTGAGATAAAAAAAGACATAGCTCTCGGCTACTCTCTTTCATTCAATATCAAAATCAAGGCGTCTCACAAATGAACTACTAAAGGGTTTATATAGACAACCCTAAGGGTAAACTAGTAAAACGATCACAAATGACCAATTAAAACAAGCCACGCAGGGCTGAAACAACTAACTGTTCGGGCGCTCTCGTGATCGGTCGCTCTTCAGCCTCGAACACTTGAAATCAGATGCTCTCTTGCCTCAGGCACGGTTGTAGCCCTTCGGTCGCTCATCGATCTGCGTCATTGATCAGCATTGGGTCACTTCCATTTTTGGGCTTGAGCTTGCAGATGTAGCTTTCGTATCTTGAGCTAGGCCACTCAGCTTCCGAACAGTTGTTTTCTCCCGGCCACGCCAGCTTGATGTGAATATCATGCAAAAGCTTGGCTTGGCTCCGTGTCACTGGCCTCAATGGGTGGAACACTTGATCAGCACACGGGCTGCATCATCCTCCCCTTCTTGAGAAGATTTCGTCCCCGAAATCGAACCCCCTTCAGTCTCCGGTGCTTGGCTTACAACACAAGGAGTAAAGTCAGCAACATTAAAGGTGTTGAATATATTATACTCACCTGGGAGGTCGATCACATATGCATTGTTATTGATCTTGTTCAGCACTTGAAACGGACCACCCCCTCTTGGAGCCAACTTTCCTTTCCTTTGGTTCGCGAACCTCCCTCTTCTGAAGTGGATCCAAACCCGATCTCCCTTCTTTAATTCCCATTTCTTTCGCCCGTTGTTTTTCTTCGAGGCCACTTTGGCATAAACTTCCTCAAGATTCTTCTTCACTTTGGCATGTAGCTTGAGCAAGGCAGTAGCTCGGCGTATACCTTCAAAATTAATAACACCATCTCGAGGCAACGGGGTCAAATCAAGTGTAATCAAAGGGTTAAAACCATACACATACTCAAACGAAGTCATCCCAATCATTCGATGCACAATACAGTTGTATGCAAATTCCATCATGGGCAAACGATCAGCCCAGTTTCCGGCCCTACCTTTGGTCATAGCTCGAAGCAGAGCTCTTAAGGTTCGGTTGACTATCTCGGTCTGTCCATCAGTCTGAGGATGGTGAGATGTCAAGAACAGTAATTTGGTGCCAAGGGCACCCCATAGACATTTCCAAAAATGACTCAAGAATTTAGAGTCTCGGTTACTCACAATAGTATGAGGCACACCATGCAATTTCAACACATTAGAAATAAACAAAGTGGCTACATGTTATTGTTACCTTTATAAAAAAAACAAAGTAGCTACATGTTGTGATCATCACATTTCCCGCAAGGATAAAGTGAGCCATTTTGAAAAAACAGTCGACCACGACAAAGATGCTATCATGTCCACCCCCTGACCTCAGTAACCCCATAACAAAATTCATGGATATATCAACCCACGGTCGATCAGGAACGGGTAACAGAGTGTACAATCTATGAGGGTTGGACATCGATTTAGCTTTATTGCAATCCAAACAGGCATTGCAAAGCTTTTCCACATCTCTTTGCATCTTGGGCCAGTGAAACTGCTCGGTTAAGATACCAAGAGTTTTATCGACACCGAAGCGTCCTATTAAGCCCCCGGAGTGAGCTTCTCGAACCAAAAGCTCTCTCCATGATGGCACGGGCACACAAATTCTCCCATTCTTAAAGAGATAGCCATCGTGCCACTGATACTTCTCTACCTTTCGACCACTCAAGATAGCGTCACAGACGCTCTTAAGCTTGGGATCGTGTTCATACATCAGCTTGATGCTTTCGAATCCCATTAATCTCGAAGCGAGAGCGGTCGCTAAGGTGAACTTTCTGGACAGCGCATCGGCCACGACATTATCTTTACTTTCTCGTAATGAATTACATACGGAAAGCTCTCAATAAATTCTACCCACTTGGCATGCCGCCGGTTCAACTTCTCTTGGCCTCGGAGATGTTTCAAAGATTCATGATCGCTTTTAATCACAAACTCACGGGGCCATAGATAATGTTGTCAATGAGCGAGTGCTCGAACGAGAGCATACAATTCCTTGTCATACGTAGAGTAGTTCAAAGCTGCACCCTTAAGCTCTTCGCTGAAGTAAGCGATCGACTTCGATTCTTGCATAGGCACTCCTCCGATCCCAACTCCGGTCACATCACATTCAACCTCGAACGCTTTGCCGAAGTCGGAGAGTTGCAATAACAGGGCAGAGCTTAGCCTCCGTTTCAACTCTTGGAAAGCCCTCTCTTGGGACTCTCCCCACACAAACAGATGGTTTTTCTTTACCGGCTCGGTTAAAGGAGCTTCCACGGTGCTAAAGTCACGGACAAACCACCTATAGAAGTTAGCTAACCCATGAACACTTGATCAGCACGGACACGGGCTGCACCATCGTGAGAAATTTGAAAGCTCATAATCAAAATCTCTTATGTAAATGGATCTAGAGGTTCAATAATGGGGAAGCTGCTCCCTGGAAAGAAGGTTTCTGGTCACCAAAACAGTCAAGGCTCCCTATGGTCTTGTTGTTGGGAGGCAAATTACCAATCTATAGGATGAGTTTAATAAGAATGTGAGGTTGGTGGTTGGAAATGGACAGAGTTTTAGATTGTGGAAGGATAACTGAGATGGCATCAGTTTACTAAAAGATCAGTTTCCCAGTTTGTACAGAATAGGGCAGAACCCTGATGCTTTGCTTGCTGAGGTAATTGGAGTTAATGGCTGGAATTTCCGGTTTAAGAAGGAACTCCTTACACAGGGAAATGCAAGAAGTGGATTTATTTTTGCAGAAAATGAGCTCTGTGGAGATGCATTTGGAGAAAGAACATGAAATGTATTGCTAATAAGTATCTTCACAGTTTAGTCCTATGATAGAAAACTCATTAGATCTGATACAACACATGGGGTGAAAAGGCCTAGGAAAGGAATCTCAAATGCTCTTGCACCTACTAAAATGGCATGTTTGGGTTGGTTGGTGACTCATCAGGCATGTCTTACATTGGAGAATTTAATGAGGAGGATTCATTCTCAGTAACAGATGTTATCTTTGTGAAAGAGATTGTGAATTTGTTGACCATCTTTTCATACAGTGTTACTTGGAAAATCTGGACCATGTTGGCCATTTTTGGTGTGCTGTGGGTGGTACCGGAGAATTTGAAGAGCCTTTTGTGGTGCTGGAATGTAGCTTTTCTGGGGAAGATTCAGAAAAGTCTCTAGGCAACTATTCCTTTAAGCATTGCATGATCTATTTGGAATGAAAGGAATAGGAGATGTTTTGATGGCAAAATTGAGCAGCATCACATAGTTATTAAATAGAGGTGAATTGATAATCTTTATTATTGGAAGAAGAGGAGCACTGTCTTTAGTTTTCAGGACTTGCTAGACTTTCTAGATTGTAGAGCTATAATGCAATGAGCAATCAGCTTCTCACAATGTCTTCTCCTGTATACTTTCTATACCAATAAATCTACCATTTCTCTGGAAAGAAAATCATGGGTAACTTAATTTAAAACTCGTATAAAGAAAAAAAAGTTTTAATCAAGTATCACATAATTAATATAATGTCGCCTTTGCTCGAAAATTCGGAAAGAGGGATGGGCATATATTCTCTTTTTTTTTTTTTTTTTTGAAGAAGGTAACAGTAGGATGGGCATATATTCTCTTGAACCATATATCTATATAGTTAATAGTTTCAAAGAACATACATTTATATAGCTTTGTATGCACTGCCACAGGAATTGCAGTTATTCTCACAGTTAGACTATGAATCCACAACTTGTTGTCAATTATGATTTGCTTTTGAAGGTTCCTATGTTAAAAAGATGCTGGGGCTGGAACAAGATCCCAGCTCAAGCAGTAAAATTGGCTGCACCTTTTTCAATTCCATAATTTACTGGATCAGAACATTAAAGCCAAGAAGAAGTGCCGATTTGAACAATCCGTCCTGAGCGGCTATTATTGAGTATCTGGAAGGTGGTGGACTGGTGGTATTAATTTCGGTTACTGTATATGTTATGTTTTGAGGGCTTGAGGCTCTTCAAATTGTTATCTTGGGTAGCGTTTATGGGATTTTTAAGCTTTCATGAATTTTAGTCTCGTAATCACTATCCTGGAAAATGTTACTCACTGTAACATGTAACTCATTAACATTATAATCCTGTTAGCCTGGTCGTTGGGCATGGAGTCGATTGATTTCACTTCAAAATGCAGTATTTATCCACCATGGCATGCTTTTTGAGCTAAAATATTGGCAATGCTGTAGGCCATTTATCCTTGTATTTGTCATGTTTTTTTGAAGTTTCAAATCAGAGAACATGGTGCATTCTTGATTGAAAATGCTTATGTTCACAGGTTATTAGAGTGAAATGGTCTCTTCATGCTAGAGAAGAGATTGTTTTTGAACTTCTTCAGCATTTGAGAGGAAATACAACTAGAATTCTACTTGATGGAATAAGAAAGAGCACGAGGGAAATGATCGAAGAGCAAGAAGCTGTTCGTGGACGCTTATTTACTATTCAAGATGTCATGCAGAGCAATCTCCGTGCATGGTTGCAGGTTTGTTTGATGTTCAACAGACTAACTTCAGCTTGATTGTAATACCAGACTTGCTCTTTTAAAATGTTGATCGAAGTAGTTAAATAGATGATCAGTCTGTCTTGTTTAAGAGATGCAAAATCCTGATACAATCAGTCGTGTATTTCGGTCCGACTGTTCGTTTTGTTTTTTCCCGCTCACGTGCTCCACTATGTAAAGACTGTGGTTATGTTTTTTGTAAATTTTTTCTGTCTTGTCTGTGAGATGCTTCTGTTTTCTTGTGCTGATTTCGTTTTAAATAAAAAATAATGGTGTCTAGAGATTGCTGAGATATGGGTTCGATATCCAGACTTTCCTCATGACATTGAATTATTGGTTTAGACTTGGAACCAGAGTTTTAAGCATTTCTTCCTTTTTCTTCTCTTTCTTTTTTCCCTATCTTTTATCATCAAAAATTGTGCTTGAGGTTCTTTAGTGTGTGCTGTGCTCTTTCCAATCTGCTCTAAATGAATTCTTTGAGGTTAAGCAGCGTTGAGTTTTCTAACTAAATACAGGTCTTCTGAAGTTTATAAGTGGATGATGCGTAGTAAAGAGTAAACCTGGATCTTTCTGGCCAATCTCTCTTTCCAAGTTTGTTCAAGTATAGTGATTTGTCAAGCTTTTATTAGATGTAACTCCGTGAGCCTTTCTAAAGTTGTCATAGCTGTGTACGTAAGGAAAAAATAATTTTCACTAATAAATCTCTATTATGGAAAGAAAAAAGTTTCGTCTATTTACAGGTCTGGTCATGTCTTTACCATCAACCAGATACTCCTCTCACGATTCCTGCGTTCTTGTTAACTGTGTTTGAGATTCCTCAGCGTATTATTTCCTAGTTGTCTTTCATTAGGTCCTTGTCTTCAAGACTTGCGTCACGATTTAATGCAATGTATTGGCTCATTGTTCCTAATTTCAGGATAAGAGCCTTACAGTTTCTCATAATTTGGCTGTGTTTGGTGGAGGTGGCCTTGTTCTGACAATCATCACCGGTCTTTTCGGAATCAACGTGGACGGGATCCCTGGAGCACAGAATACACCATATGCATTCGGTCTATTCTCAGGCCTCCTTGTTGTCTTAGGTATTGTGCTCATTGCTGTTGGGTTGCTGTACTTTGGGTTAAAAAAGCCTATCAGCGAAGAGCAGGTCGAAATTAGGAAACTCGAGCTGCAGGAGTTGGTCAACATGTTCCAACACGAGGCTGAGACTCATGCTCAGGTTCATAAGCATGTTGCACGGCATAACTTGCCCCCAACAGCTGGTGATAAGTTCTTAGAAGATGCAGATTATGTTCTTATTCGATGACTTCAACATAGATATGAGCCCGAAAGTCATGAGTTGAATAACTGAAGTAGTATGATAAGCAATAACTGGTAGTTAATTGTTCTAGGGCTGTTAGAGTTGTACTGTATTGATGCACAATTTACTGGTACAAAGATCTCTCAAACTCTTACTCGTAAATCATCTGATGTAATACCGATGGCAGTTTTCCTTGCTTACACTGTACTTGTCTTTTTATCGCTTCTCCATCATCAAGGTAGCTTATGGTTTATATGGCCCATGGCTCTAAGAGCTGATTAATGTATAATTACTTGCATGCCTTATCAAGTTATACTCTTCAAAAGCTTACATTTTTTTCTTTTAGTAACGTCATATATTACTTTTTTTTTTTGCTTTAAAAACTCTCGGCACCTCCCCATTTTTTGTAGTCTGAGGTCTGCTGTTTGAAATGTCTAGAAGTTCACTTGCTATTTCTTAACAAGTTGTCATTTCCTTTCACAAAATTATTCCAAATTTTGAAAAATATATTTCAAGTATTTGTTCATCAATAGGTTCAAGGGGTTAAAGGGGGCAAGGGCTTAGTATCATAGTTGAAGGTGCATCATGCTCGTAGCACATGAACAGCCATGGCGGGAGTGCATACGTGACTGAGGTAGTAAGAGGGTCAGGCATTCCCCAGTTTAACTACATTACGCTTGTGGCTCAACATGGGTGCACCAAAAGGAGGCCACTATTTCAGAACCCCAAAGTGGTCTGCAAGCGCAACATGTTTTATTTGACAGTGATATATGTTGCACAGAATCTCAGCTGAGTCAGCCCTATTTCTTCATGTTTGTGGTTGCGTCTTCCAATAGCATCAAACAATAAATACTAGCGTTTTGTGAACTTTAATTTTGACTGGGTGAGTGTAAACGTATTCATGCTAAAGCTTATGTTGTTTAGTTTTAAATGGAACATTCTATATGTTAGAACATTTAGATGACATTGGGACTTTACATTAAATAGAGTTATATTGTTGAGGGTTGATGCATGGGCTGATGTGATAAATAAGAGGTAGATGCCTCCTTGCTTCCTTTAAGAATTAAGTGATTTATGCCCCGTTATCTTTTTGAAATCTTTGAGGTTGATGCGTTATCACTTGATTTTTCTTGAGGTCGATGCCTCAACAACCTATTTGGTTGTGTTCAAGCTTTCAAGGTTGATAACTGAAACTTGGATAATGTTAGTAATTAGCTTTTGTTAGAATCAAGATAAATATCTTGAAATTGCTTAGAACTAAAACAAATCCAAATGGTTAGAACATAAATAATATATCAATAATATAAAAATCAAAATAAAACTTGCTTGGCTTAGAGGCACGTCAAGAAGTTTCGTGAAGATAGTTAAAGTCTCTCCCACGAGCAAACGGAAGAATAATTGGCAGCTCTATCTTCGAGATTCTACTAAGCCACACAACAAGTAGGATCCAAGAATGTTGCTCTTCTATTCTTGAATTTGTGATTTTCACCTTCTGATCAATGTCTCTGATACGAAAATTAAAGACACAAAATAAAAATAACAAGATTGAAAGCAAGACTCAATTGATTAGAAAAGGATTAAGGAAGTAGATTAGGGAAAAGTAGCCTAATCACTCCCTTAATTGTCTAAACAAGAGAACCTATATTAATTGATCCTCAATTAGTAAAGCCTAATTGCAAATCAATGATTAAGAGTGCTTAAGCAAACAAGCTTAGCCAAAATTCTCACTAGGTTTAATGTCATCAAAATCTAAGTAAACTAATGACAATAATAGCTTATATAGTATGATACAATTTGCCTTAATTGCCCCTTAACAATGGTCGGTTCTAATGACAAATTCTTTGGACAAAAGGTAATGTTGCCAATGAGCCAATACCTCACCAAGGCATACAACTTTTTATCATAAGTGGAGTATTTAGTGGTTGCCCCCTTGAGTTTCTCGCTAAAATAGGCAATAGGTTTTTGATCTTGCATCAACACGGCTCCAATTCCTACCCCACTAGCATCACACTCAATTTCAAAGGTTTTATCAAAGTTTGGCAATTGAAGAAGAGGTATGGAACTAAGCACTTCCTTCAATTTTGCAAAAGCCTCTTCTTGCTCTTTCCCCCATACAAATGCCTTATCTTTCTTTATCAATTCGTTCAATGGTGCAGCTAGAGTGCTAAATCCCCTCACAAACCTCCTATAAAAGCTAGCCAACCCATGAAAACTCCTCACATCACCAATGCTTTTAGGAGTGGGCCAATCTCTAATGGCCTCCACCTTAGCCTCATCTACTTCCACACCATTTGCACTCACTACAAAATCAAGGAAAACAACTTTCTCAACATAAAAAGAGCACTTTTTCAAATTAGCAAACAATTGTTCCTTTCTCAAAACATCAAACACTTGTTTCAAATGGTTAGCATGCTCATCAATAGATTTGTTATAGATAAGGATGTCATCAAAGTAAACAACAACAAATTTTCCAATGAAATATTTGAGCACATGATTCATCAACCTCATGAAGGTTGAAGGAGCATTGGACAAGCCAAAAGGCATGACAAGCCACTCATAAAGACCAAAGTTAGTCTTAAAGGCCGTCTTCCACTCATCACTCGATTTCATCCGGATTTGGTGGTATCCACTCCTCAAATCAATTTTAGAGAACACACAAGATCCACATAACTCATCAAGCATATCATTTAACCTAGGAATAGGATGTCGATACTTTACCGTGATCTTGTTGATGGCTCTACAATCCACACACATGCACCAAGTCCCATATTTCTTTGGCACTAGGATGACCGGAACCGGACATGGGCTCAAGCTTTCTTGCACAAGTCCTCTCCCAAGCAACTCATCCACTTGCTTTTGGAGTTCTTTAGTAGCCTCCGGGTTGCTTCTATAAGCGGCCTTGTTGGGTAATTGGGAGCCCGGAACAAGGTCAATTTAATGCTCAATGCCTCTTAGTGGTGGCAATCCATTAGGCAACTTCTCGGGGAAGATGTCTTCATAACCTTGCAAAAGAGAAGAAATAGAACTAGGCAAAGAAGGGGTTAGTTCATTAGTAAGCAAAACATAGTCCTTGTGTAGGAGGAGAATCATGGGTGCTCCTTCTTCCACATCTTTCAAGCACTCCATCCTAGACAAGAACAAATTCACTCCCTCTTTTGTTTTTTCACTCTCTTGTGTGACAACTCCCACTCTCCTATCCTCTACAACTCTCCTTTTCTTTTCTTTCTCTCTTTTCAACTTCAACTCCCTCATCTTCCTATAACCCTCACTCACTTGTGCCGGGGTAAATGGGTTGAGAACAAACTTCCGACCCTCCACTTCCAAGGCATACTTGTTAGTCTTGCCATCATGCCTTGCCAAGCGGTCATATTGCCAAGGCTTACCAAGAAACATATGACAAGCTTGCATCGGAACCACATCAAATAAAAGCTCATCATGGTAGTCCCTAATCTTGAATTTAATCAAGGTTTGCTTGGTTACCTTTAGCTCACCACACTCATTCAACCATTGTAGCTTGTAAGATTGTGGACGTTTTCTAGTGGGTAGTTTGAGTTGTTCAATCAAAGTGGTGCTCACCACATTGACACAACTACCACTATCAATAATTAGAGAGCAAGTAGTCTTTTGAACCTTACAATATGCATGGAACAAATTCTCCCTTTGACTCGACTCCTCCTTCACTTGCACCCCCATTATTCTTCTCACCACAAGAGTAGCATATACTTCATCTAATTGCTCACCTACCAACGGCCCCTCGTCAAAATCATCATCACATGGCATACCCCTATCTATCTCCTCATCATCACTACCACCCGTTTCATAGCCCCCATCACCCAAAGCAATAATAGTTCTCCTATTTGGACAATCTCTCATCATGTTGCCTCGGCCATTATACTTATAGCATTGAATGTTAGACAAGCTTTCAAGTTTAGCTTTGTTACCTCCCACCTTTGGCTCTTCTTTGGGCTTGGCTTTTTCAAAGTTTCCTTTGAACTCTCGCTTGGGCTCCTTTGCTTTGTACCATGGGGTATAGGTCTTCACATTATCTTTCCCTTTGTTCTAAGTGGAAGGGATGTTTTTGGCCTTGTAGGACTTGTCTAATTTAATCCCTTTCTCCACCTTGAGAGCTACTTGGAATGCATCATACAAGCTTTCATATCGGTGCAAGTCCATGGGAGAAGAGATCTCCCTATTCAAATCTCCACAAAACTTTGGTATGAGGGACCGATCACCATCTTGCACGTTGGCCCTTGTCCTAGTCTTCTCAAATTCATCAAAATACTCCGTCACGCCTTTGTTTCCTTGCCTCAAATTGTAGAACTTTTTGATAAATTCATCCTCATAGTTTGGAGGTAGAAACCGAGCCTCCATCATGGTTTTCAGAGCTGCCCATCCCTCATTGGGAATTAGCCCTTGTGTTTCCCTTTGCCTTCGTTTGGACTCCCACCAAGTAGAGGCATAATTTTCAAATTGAGTGATGGCATACTTGACCTTTGTAGCCTCTTGGACGTTGTTGATTTGAAAGATTCTCTCCATCTTGACCACCCACTCCAAATACTCCTCCAGGTCACTGTCTCTTTGGAAGGTAGGTAGGTTGATCTTGATAGTGTTCAACCCCCTATCATCATCATAATGTCTCCGTTGCCCACCATAACCCCCGTAGCCATAGTAGTCCCCATCAAGATCCACTCTCCCTTGGTAACCTTCCCCAAATCGAGCACCTCGACCCCTAGTTTCTCCTTGTCGCGCATCCCCCGTATAGTAAAATGGGTCATTATCATAATTCTCATGTGCATGAAAACACTCATCTTCATGTGGCCTTGGAGTGTCATCCTTTGGTGGTTCATTTCTTGGAAGGTCATGAGTGGGATCCCTTGCTTGTAGAGTGACATTTGGAGAATAGGTATCTTGGACCACCATGTGAGAGTAGCGGTCATTAGCCCGAGAGATTCGGCTAGGTCCATCACCCCGCACCCCCACGGTTGGAGGTGTGCCAACCACTTGTTTACCCATTTCCTGAAGCTTATCTTTTCGAGATAGCTCATCAACCGTCTCCTTCATTGAGTTAACACTTGCCATCAAGGCTTGAATCATGGTTTTAAATCCCATGTCCACCTCGACTTCCTTTTGAGCCATTGTACCTACAAACAATTAAACAAGCAAGGTTAGTAGAAAGAGTCCTCACTGAGTCGCTCTCTAACTGTTTACACTCAAATTGATGTCACTTAATTCACTCGTGTTTGCACTCAACGATTGGCTTTTACTCGCTCTATTACTCTCTCCACACTTGCCTTTTTCCACTCTTGGCTATTGCAAGTTTGTTCTTCATACACTAAATCCGACTTGAAAATCAAACTCAAACTAATTCGAGATAGAAAAGAATTGTTGTGACAAGAAACGGTCAATTGAAATTAACAGATGGAATTTAGGAAAATTCAAAGAAAGGCACGAATCGTATTGGCACGAATTGGATTTGGAATTGGATGAAATTTTGTTTGTGATCTAGAAACTCACTGTACTTGATGCTGAAATTGGGTTCCGGTTGATTGGGAACTGTTATAGGGCTGTTGTGAGCAATCTGTCTAAGAATCTGTTTTTCTGGAATTTCCTGTTCGGTGAGATCGCGTGAGCAACGTCGCGATCGCGAAAGCTACTCTAGGAGTTCTGGCGCGATCGCGTAGCACTGCCGTGATCGCGTAGGCCTTTTAATTCTTGGCCTTCGCGATAGAGCTGGATGGCGCGCGATCGCGTAAGCTTCTGGGCCTGAAGCAGAACCCGATTTTCAAACCTTCTTTTACACTTGAATCTTCACAACCACCCTGTTTTTGCTCCAAATTTGAGATTTATACTCCTTGTTGGTCCGTGAACAAACCCAGTAGCTGAATCTTCAATATCAACAACCAATTTCAAAAGCCCCAATTTCTTGATGAAGAACCCTAATTTTTCAATCTTCAAATCAGCACCCAAATTCCTTTTCGGAATAGCTTCTAGGAACCAATATCTTCAGTTGGTAAGAAAAATTTCACCCAAAAGAAAACTAAACCTACATTTTTTTTGGATTTTTGGATTTTTTTTTTGGTGGTTTGGTGAACAAATTTAGGCTAGTGATTGTAAGAACAAATACTAATCCAGCTCTGATACCAAATGATACGAAAATTAAAGACACGAAACAAAAATAACAAGATTGAAAAAAAGACCCAATTGATTAGAAAAGGATTAAGGAAGTAGATTAGGAAAAAGTAGCCTAATCACTTCCTTAATTGTCTAAACAAGAGAACTTATACTAATTGATCCTCAATTAGTAAAGCCTAATTGCAAATCAATGATTAAGAGTGCTTAAGCAAACAAGCTTCGCCAAAATTATCACTAGGTTTAATGTTATTAAAATCTAAGTAAACTAATGACAATAATAGCTTATATAGTATAGCACAATTTGCCTTTATTGCCCCTTAACAATGGGCCTTCAAAGTCATAAGCTGAAATGGGCTTCTGGTCCTCGTCTCAGCGCGTTCGCGCAAGAACGGGCGCTATCGCGCTGAGCAATAAATCATAGCCTTGCGATCGCGGCTACGGTCTCGCGACAGCGTAGGCGTGGGTCTTCAACCAGCCTCTTGCGCGATCGCGCTGTTCTGCCTTCTCTTCTTCCGCGATCGCGTCTGACTGCTCGCAATCGCGTTGGTTTTCTTTTTGGCCTTTCGTGATCGCGTCTGTGCACTCGTGATCACGAAGAACATTTTTAGCTTCTGAGGCAGAATGCAGGCAGAAATGCCCTGAAGCTTCCAGTAATTGCCCCAGCAGCTCCAACTGTGCAAACATGGACTGCAACTGCTACAACTCCCGTGCTTGGCTCCTTGTAAATGGTTTGCCCGGGCAACGGGTTGCATCGGTCTCTCTTTTATTTTCTAGTGAAAATAACTTACAAATTTCTTGTCTACTTTCCAAAGAAAAATCAGCCATATATATATAGAGGCTAAATAACTTCTTGAAAACAAAGCTTTCAATAAATGAATTTCATTTATTACTTCATTAATTGTGAGATATGAAAGGAATTTGTCAAACTAGTTAGTTTAAGAAATCTGAACAGATTTATTTCATCCATCCGTCTTTGTAGATTAGGAGTTACTTTGATAAAAAATCATTGTTGAAATTTAAATGCAGTCAAAATTATTGAAGCATTTTTTTTAGCAATCCTCCACTTGTTTCAAGAAATTTTAAAAATTTCGAGGCATAATCTAGTAACATGCATCAATAATGGTGTCTTTTGGACTTGAACCATTAGCAATAGTGAAAGTACTTAAATCATTGTCAACTTTTAGTGAACGAATCTTGAACTAAGTAGATCATTGAATGAAGAAGAAAGTACTCCTCGCACATTACTATTTTTTTGGTGAAAATCAAAATCCTTTGATGCCTTACGGCCATGTGTCCTAAATCCTTTACCTAGGTGCTTTAAGACTTTCCTACCAAAATCTTATTGAAGCGGCCTCCACTTTGCACTTAGCGGGGTGAATTCATCAAGAGTAACTTTACATACTCCGACCAAATAGTCTATAAATTCACTAAAAGAATTTAATCTCAACTTCCTTGACAACAAAGTATCGGTAAATCTATCCAGACTGTTCCAACGTCCAACCAAACAACATTTATAGACTTATTGAGAGAATATAATCTCATTCGTTCTTCAGTAAGAATATTGTTTATGCTTAAAATTATACGTCTAGGTTAAACAATTAATTATGGTTGGGGTCACAAGCAATACAGTAACTACTATCTGAGGATGAGGAGCACAAAAAGAAGGTTGAGGCGAAGAATTCTTTGGAGAACTATGCATACAACATGAGGAACACTATCAAGGATGAGAAGATTGCATCCAAACTGTCTTCCAATGACAAGAAGAAGAAGATTGATGATGCCATTGAGCAGGCCATCCAATGGCTCGAGGGCAACCAGCTTGCTGAGGCTGATGAATTTCAGGACAAAATAAAAGTAGCTAGAGAGCCTCTGCAACCCAATCATTGCAAAGATGTACCAGGGAGCTGATGGTGACATGGGTGGCATGGATGAGGATGGTCCTGCTCCAAGCGGTGGTAGCGATGTTGGTCCTAAGATTGTGGAGGTCAACTAAGTTAGTGCACCTATCTAGTTTTTGATTTCTTCTGTTAGAGACGTGCAATTTTTATTTCGGCTATCAACAATATTATGATTACTGCAATAGTAGTAAGTTTATCTTACACCCTGAATATTTTTTTTCTTGCGCAATAAAAAAAATACAGTAACTACAATGGAAAATTATGTAAATATAATGAAAGCAGTAATGAATAAACAAGACGAAATAACTAAGAGAAAGGGAGAATCACACTATCTATAATACAATGTAAGGAGGGGTATTTATAGTAGTGATACCCAGTCCTAAATAAGGTAAAATACATAGACTAATAAGGCTATGAGCCTACAACTCAAGGCGGTGGACTATACTAAACCCTAACTAGGAGAATGTAAATCCTAGGCAGCGGGATGTATACCCTGTGTTCTGTGGCCGTGCCGTTTATCGGTCATTAGCTCCAAGAGCGGGTATGTATCCTCTGCACCTGATGACTTGTAAGATTAGTCTAGTCTCGCCAGCTGAACTCGTATCCCCATAATAGAAGGTGGCTTATTTTTTCCCACACAGTCAGTCCCCCCCACTTTCCGAGTGCTGACGCAAGCAATCAGGAAGTGAACACGGCGTGGATATGAAAAGATATCTCACCGACTCCTTGAGACTCGCAGTCTCTTTGACCAAGAATGATATTGATCTCTTCGAGAACTTCGCATGCTTCATTTTGATTGGCTGATACCGGTCCCATACACCTTTTCAGGAACTGCCATTAACTGCTCCGAATCATTTCATAGCTCCAGCAATAATGACGCTTGAGCGTTTCGTGCTCCGTCCTTATCCTTTTTTGCTTATAAATAGTGACTTTATGATAGCGGAAAAATCATAAACTGCTCTTCAGAAAATACTTCACTTCTTTAGCAATTTCTTATGTTAGCGAAAAGCTTCTGCTCACTTAAAAATGTTCGCCTTTGATCCTAATTTGATATTCCCAGAAAACCTTCGTCTCTCTGAATGGATGTTGCATAAAGGAACCATGGGAGGAAATTCACCTGCAGTTACCTCTTTTTCTTTCTTCGTCCATGAGGAAACGAATGAAGTCCCCCGAATCAAGAAGTTCGATCGAGATTCCAACGATGTCCTTTGGGATGTCTTCATTGTGTCATGTGCACTAATTACGGTGTGATCATCTTCTAACACAGCGGTTGCTGTGATATTCTTCTTGTTATGCGGGTTCAGGCCACTCAGCCCTTTCAGCTCCCATATGGCTTCTCTTCCAGGATTTTTCAGGTATTTAGATTGCCTCTTTGACGGAGTAGGGCTGAAGCCTACTTTTCTGACTCCATTTCATGGAAGGCAAGAGAAGAGAGCTCCGGGTTGTTAGCAGATTAGCGAGTCGCCAAGATCTAACTTCGCCTATGGCTCCGGGCTGCCTCTTGGTTCTGCTGGTTCGGTCTTGTCGGCATTGCAACGCTCTATCAGCCGCTGGCTGTGGGATACCCGAGGGAAGAGGCTCCCCTGTGGTAGATTCCCAGCTCAAGCCTTTCCGCTCTCGGCTAACTTTTCTTTGTGCTTGAAGTTCTGCACGGCTGTGCACTCCAGTTTGACCAGTTGAGGTTGACTTGGATGATCAAACTTGTGGAAAGCCTTCAATTTTCTCTTTAAGTTCAGCGGACGAGATGGGGGAAGGTCAGGCCTGTTCTCAGATGCTTCCGAGGTCCCTTGCTTTGATCAAGCAGACAGGCTTTGGTTGCACTAACGGCCATGTGCCTTGAAGGAATGCTCGGGCCAACATATCTCGGGCTACCAAATAAAAAAGAACTCCGAACTGTTTACGGCTTGTAGCTAAAATCCAGATGAAGAATCTTCATCCATGTTAATCCTGAAGGGCTCTTTGTTTTTAGTCTTTCCTTTCATTTTTTTTTACAATTGTTATAAATAAATGTTGTATTTAGGACGAAGTAAATGTATATTATGAGCCTACGAGCTGTTCGTTATTAATGAAATGGTCGTTCATAAATGTTTTTATACGTACTTATGTTATTACATGTTTTATCATGTATAGTCAAGCAGTATGTTTGTGCACCTAAGGATGAGATGGCTTCTGGTGGTCCTGAATGTTCGAATGTTCAGAAAGTTTATCAGTGTGCCTTCTCTGAGCAATTACGTTCGTTGTACACCAATATTCGGCGGCTAGGCTGCATCTGTAGGAGATGGGTGCTTGCGCCCACAATGGGACGACTTTAGCCTGTGTAATAACATGCACTTTTGCGTTCGACTTTGAACATATTTGCTTATTTACTTGAGCATTTAAGACTTTATATCACTACGCTAACAGGCGTCCCCGTCGGCGTGTACAGGCAGTTGTTGAATTAACGAGTTCAACTCATTAATAATGCCTGGTGGCTGAGCTAGACGTGATCTAGCTCTAAGCGAGTAGTGTACCCTACTTTTTGTAGCGAAAAATGAGTTATTACTTCAACTTAGGTCTGGTCGGGGCTATGAATAGTTGGATCGTAGATGGATCTGAATAAATAAGTAAAACTGACTAAAAATTAGTAGTTTATTAATAAAAGGGGCGTGAAGCCTGAGATGTTGTGGGTGAAAACCCGTAACATGATTGATGAATATGAAAATACTATGATCAGAAGTAAAACGTAAAAAAAATAAATGCTTTCAAGATACTTTATAACGTCCCTTGTAAGGTTCGGGGGCATGTGCTTGGGCTTCTCTGCTCGAGGGTACTGAGCCTGGAGATGTTACCTCTTGGCCGTTAACAACCCGATGGTATAATTCTGTGCCAATTAAATAATAATGAACAACTTGGTTTCGCAGTTGTCTGCTTTCTAATTGTCTTCAGAGAGGATTCCTTTGCTCAGGTAGTTGATCAGCGCGCGATGCTGCCATGTGACGGATCCTGTGTCTGGAACTTCGAGGTTCATCAGGTTCAAAGAGATTAACTCAACCACTATCTGCTGATCATACGAATGTTTAGCTGCTTCGCTACCGTTTGAACTTTCTTCTTGACAGGCAAACTCCCACACCTAAAAATATTTCAGGAGTGCTTACATGCTCCCCTGCCGATCTGATGTGCAGATTCTCTCTGTGGTGAAAAATTCTTTGACTTTATCAACGATCAGTTGAGAGCCGCTGAAGAGGATGACCTCTCTGTCCCCCACTATGTAGGCTAAGTCAAGAGCTTCAATTATGGCTTCATACTCTACTTCATCGATTTGAGCTCTGGCGCTCTTGCGAAATACCATTCCAACGGGTGTCCTAACCCATAGATCGAGATCGGCTCCTTTTTTTTTTAGGTCAACTTCAATGCTGATTTCCTAACATCTAGGCTTCGATCATTTCATCGTTTCTGATTGAATCCTCCGCCCGTGGTTTCAGCTTCTCCACAAAGTCTGAAGTAAAACCCTCTAGTTCCTTTGACTCGACAGCTGTCCGGGGTGGGTAGATAATGTCATACTCTCCCAGTGTCTTGGCCCATTCTTCCATCTCCTCTGAGAGTCCGCGTTTAGATAATATGGTTCGTACCGGTATGGAGAAGATCATACTGACTGTATGGTAAAGGAATTATGTGAGTAACTCCGGAGTCGTCATGACCACAACCGCAATAAACTGAAAAAGTAAAGGCAAAAACCTATCTCGGCGCGAGGGTCTTTTGCTGGCGTACTTCACGGGAAACTGTCTCTTATTCTATTCTCGTACAAGGACTGCATTCCATGCTATTTCTGAGATAGAGACATATAGAAATATATACTCACCTGGCTTTGACTTAGTTATCACTGGAAGCTGCAGGAGTTGTATATTAGTTTGGGCTATGGTTAGGTAACTCTGTATCAGCCATAGAGGCCCCCCTTGTCTTTGCAGCACCTTAGAAAGCTGACATACCAATTCCGTTGCCTTGGGGACTAGTTGATCCATCACCGCCAATCGATCCCGTAGTTCACTGATCTTTTCTGACTTCTCGTTCCATGGCCTCAAACTCGATTGACTCATTTTCGGCCATATTTATTTTGGCTACCAGCAGTACACTAAGATCCTCGCCATAGGTTGGACGATGCTCTTCAAGTGAAGACCGCTTACCCCGTAAGCCAACAATCCAGCGCGAGGTCGGGTATTTGAAAACTTGATGAAGTGTAGAGGGTACTCCCTTAACACTGTGTACCCATGCACATCCCAACATGACGTCATATGGTAGATTGAAATTCAATACCTGGAAGGAGGTTATGCTCGTCACGCTCGGTATATGAACCGGTAGAGCTAGTTCTCCGACATGCTCTTCTCGGGATCTATTGAAACTAATTATCTTTTGGGTGCTTGAGACTACTCGACGGAATAAGCCATTATTCTGCAGTACCTTCCCTTAATAATGTTCACGCTGCTTCCCGGATCAACCATGGCTCACTGATGCGTAGGTCAGATATTTCCACGGGCACGATGAGATCTCCTTGATGTTCAGCCTCTTCACCCAAACCAAATAGGATTGTACCTTTCAATTCCCATGGCACCATAGTCCCCCATGCGATTTCGGATTCCATAGTTGATAAGATTGTGTTGATAGTCTTTGGGTTTTCTGAGTCTAGTGTGATGTTTGGCCTTTTATGCCAATGTTTCCTTAATATTTCCGCATGTTTGAGCTTGTTATTCGCTCGTTTTATAGTTTATGAATCTGGTTTTGCACTAATTTGATGTCGTGCGTGTGTAGGTTGTTACGCAGTGGATTTGGAGCTTTTAGGAGCGTGATTGAGCAAGGAATGATTGAGAATTGATTGAGGGCACGACACAAGGCGAGTTGCGGAGCAAGGAAAAGCTGAGTTTTGCCTGGTGCCTTGGGGCACGTGGCACGCCAGTTATAGCGCCTAGTGCCTGGCGCGGTTTCCCACGCGGCACGCCCCTAAAGCGTGCAAGTTTCGACGTCTTCTGGTTGTTGTAGCGCGATCGTGGGCGCGGGGCGCCCGTTATAGCGCCCCTGGAGCGGATTTTTACTTCCTATTTCGTCCAGGCTTAGGTCTAACTTATTACCAGGCCTTTGTAAACCTTATAAATACTATTTTACTTAGTTTTTGAGGCGAGTTCTTACTTTGGAGCAATTTGAGAGCACCATACTTCATTGAACAAGGGTTTATTCCTAATCTTTCATCTATTACATCATTTACATCATTATTACATCAAATCTTTGCCTTGTGATTATGAATATGCGTGGCTAAATATTACGTTCTAGGGTTAGAGTATTACATGAAAGTTGATTGTTTGAAGATTGATTCCCATTAATTGAATCCCATAACGGGTTGCTTATTCTTTCTTGATTTTACTTGTGCAATTATTAGAGCTTGATAATTATGCATTATCTATGGTTTTTAGATTGAACTCGAAAGAGGAATTTAATTACGTAATAAGAAAGAATATAACTAGTTTGTGAACCCGGGCATCGGGGAACCACTTTGTGAGTAGGATAGACATATACTTGCTCGCCTAGTTTAACTCATTACAGAATTCGTTAATGCGTGCATGCGATTTAACCCATAGACATATAGGGACTGAAGTAGCTTGCATAGACTTTGAAGAACTGAAAGGTTTTCATCATTACATTTACTCTGTCAGTTAGTAACCCGGGATTTAAGAAGTGGAATCAATTGGATAACTCAACTGGATTGTTCGTAACTCTGACCCTGGACCGTCCTCTTAATATTGTTAACAACCAAAGTATTGCACCATTGCTTGACTACACTTCTAGCACTTTAATTACTGCTTTTTAGTTACTAAAACTTTCACCATCATAGAAAAAGACCCCTGAGTAGTTTGTTTAGAAATTGTTTGTTAAGCATTAGTCTGCATAGTCCTCGTGGGAACGATACTCGATTTATCACTTTATTACTTGTCGACCACGTATACTTGCGTGTGCGTTGGGAGCAACAAGTTTTTGGCGCCGTTGCCGGGGACTATTACTGACTAATTTCCTTTTTTTGAACGATTACTTAATTTCTATTCAGGTTTTATTTTTTGTTGAGTTTCTTGTGCTATTTCAGGCTACAGGTTTTGCATGCAAAGGAATAGAAAGGACGAACCACTCGCACCTTTTGATCCTGAGCCTGAAAGAACCTTGAGAAGGTTAAGAAGAGAGGCGAGAGATCGATAAGCACTAGCAATCGTACTTGCTTCTTTACCTATTGAAATGGCTGAAGAACGAGCAGTAGTAGTGCGAGATGTTGCTCTTCCTAGCCTGGGAGGAGTAGCGTCAAGTATTGTGAAGCCCGCTATTACCGGGCACTTTGAGATCAAGCCTGGCATGATTCAGTTGCTGCATGTGACGGGGCAATATGCTGGATTACTTCATGAGGATCCGCAGCAACACATTCAGAACTTTCTGGAGATCAGTGATACTTATACACCAGCGGGTGTGCCTACTGATTATGTTCGCTTGACTTTGTTCCCATTTTCACTGATTGGGACAGCAAGGAAGTGGTTAAAGGCTGAAAAGCCTGGGTCTATCACTACTTGGGAGGATTTGGCTAAGAAATTTTTGGCTAAATTTTATCCGTCTGCCAAGACAGCCCGGCTGAGGAGTGAAATCATGTCCTTCAGACAGATAGAAGGAGAATCGTTGTATTCAGCCTGGGAGAGATTCAAAGCTCTATTGAGAGATTGTCCACACCATAACCAATATAATGAGGTTATTGCACACACTTTTGTTGAGGGGTTGAACCAACACACTAAGATCGTGGTAGATGCTGCTGCTGGAGGCCAAGTACTGGCTTTAAATTTTGATCAGATTTATGATTTACTTGACAAGTTTTCGCAGAGCAATCCTGATTGGTAGGGTGTTGGCAGAGCTACTACGCAGAAATCTGATGGGATACTTCAATTGGATGCAGTTACAGAGCTAAGGGTGAAAATGGATGCTATTTCCAATCAGATCAGCAAGTTGACTCTGCAGGCTAAACCACCAGCAGCTCCAGTGCAACAACTTCAAGTCTTTTGTGAGGTTTGTGGAGAAGATCATACTACTGAAGTTTGTCCATCTAACCCAGAGTCAGTGTATTATGTGGGTAATCAGAACAAGTCACAGGGTCAGAATCGCAATCAATATGGTAATAACTATAACACTGGTTGGCGTAATCACCCAAATTTTTCTTGGAGGGATAACCGCGAGCAGCCTCAAGGAAATGAGAGATCCCAAAATGCACCACAGCAGGGGTCACAGTCACAGACTCAGCCACAACAGTCTAATGCAGTGGAGGATATTCTTAGGAAAATTCTTGCAGGGCAGCAGAAGCTCATTGATGATCAAGCATCTCAAGCACAAACAATTAAAGATTTGAGCAATGCGCAGAAAGATCTTGAGAGACAATTGGGGCAGCTAGCTGGAGCACAAAATAACAGACCTCGGGGTGCCTTACCGAGTGATACAGAGAAAAATCCTAAAAAATTTGTGCAAGCAGTTACTTTGAGGAGTGGAAGAGCTCTAGAAGAAGTTCCCCCAAAGCCAAAGAAGCATGTTGGTGAGTTAGAGCCCAATGCTGATAGGGAAGTAGAGAAAGAAGCGGAGAAAGTGATAGCAAAGCAGCCCGAGTCTGCTATTGTGAGACCACCACCACCTTTCCCTCAGAGACTTCAGAAGCAGAAAGTTGATGCAGCATGCAAGAAATTCTTGGAGATACTGAGTCAGATTCAGGTAAATATTCCTTTGGTGGAGCTGTTGCGGGATGTTCCCAAATATGCTAAATACATCAAGGATATTGTTGCTAACAAGAGAAGACTGACTGAGTTTGAGACAGTGGCACTCACTGAGGAGTGTAGTTCCAGAGTTAGAAGCAAGCTTCCTCAGAAATTGAAGGATCCTGGCAGTTTTACTATTCCCTTGAAAATTGGGGAACATGAGGTTGGTCGAGCTTTGTGTGATTTAGGTGCTAGTGTGAACTTAATGCCTTCTTCAGTTTTCAGGAAGCTAGGCCTGGGTGAACCACGACCCACTACTGTGACTCTGCAGCTGGCTGATAGATCATTAACATGCCCCGAGGGGATTATTGAGGATGTGCTTGTACAAGTGGGTCAGTTTATATTACCTGTTGATTTTATTATTCTTGATTATGAAGCTGATCCTGAGGTTCCTCTCATATTGGGAAGAGAATTTTTGGCTACCGCTGATGCTGTTATTAGAGTCAGAGCTGGAAAGATGATCATGAAGGTAAATGGGGAAGAAGCTGTGTTTAATAAGTTCCGAGCTACCCAGCTTCCTTCTTATTATGAAGAGTTGTCCATGGTAAAAGTGGTAGATGATGAGTTGACTGCTGTCGAGAGGTCATTCTTGGCTTCTAATGTTGATTCTTTAGAAAGGGCACTCTTATGTGATGATGATGATATCCTGAAGGATGATGACACTGAAGAATATTTGGAGGTTCTTAATATGCAGAGTAGATTCATCCCAAGGTGGAAGAAATTTGAGGAGCTTGATAGACCGTTGACCTTAACTCCTGCTAAACCGTCTATTGAGAGGTCTCCTACTCTTGAGCTCAAACCTTTACCCACGCATTTACGTTATGCTTATTTGGGTGAAGGTAATACCTTGCCCGTGATTCTTTCTTCTTTGTTGTCTGATGTGCAGGTTGACAAGGTGTTGAGGGTATTGCGAGATCGCAAGAGAGCTATTGGCTGGACTATTGCTGATATTAGAGGGATTAGTCCTTCTTTCTGCATGCATAAAATTCTCTTGGAGGAAGATCATAAGTCATCCATAGAGCAGCAGAGGAGGCTAAATCCAATTATGAAGGAGGTGGTGAAGAAAGAAGTTATCAAGTGGCTGGATGCTGGTATTATTTTTCCTATCTCTGACAGCAAGTGGGTGAGTCCAGTGCAATGTGTTCCAAAGAAGGGGGGTATGACAGTGGTGAAGAATGAACATAATGAGTTGATTCCTACAAGAACAGTTACAGGGTGGAGAATTGCATTGATTATAGGAAGCTAAACAAGGCCACCAGGAAAGATCACTTCCCACTCCCTTTTATTGATCAGATGCTGGATAGACTTGCAGGGCACGAGTATTACTGTTTCTTGGATGGGTATTCGGGCTACAATCAAATTGTGATAGCTCCTGAAGATCAAGAGAAGACTACTTTTACTTGTCCATATGGCACCTATGCATTTAGGAGGATGCCATTTGGGTTGTGTAATGCCTCGGGGACTTTTCAGCGGTGCATGATGGCTATTTTCACCGATATGGTGGAAAAATTTGTGGAGGTATTTATGGATGATTTCTCAGTGGTTGGTGATTCTTTTGATGAATGTTTGAAAAATCTTGATGCTGTGCTGAGCCGTTGTGAAGAAACAAATCTGGTGCTGAATTGGGAAAAATGTCACTTTATGGTTCAAGAAGGCATAGTACTTGGGCATAAGGTGTCAAAGCAAGGGATCGAGGTTAATAAAGCAAAGATTGAGGCTATTGAGAAATTACCACCACCTATCTCTGTTAAGGGGGTGCGTAGTTTCTTGGGACATGCAGGGTTCTATAGACGTTTCATAAAGGACTTCTCCAAAATTTCCACTCCCTTGTGCAAATTGTTAGAGAAGGATGTGAAATTTGTGTTCAATGATGCTTGTCTAAAGGCATTTGATGAGTTGAAGAAAAGGTTGGTGACCGCACCAATCATCATTGCGCCTGACTGGTCTTTGCCATTTGAGTTGATGTGTGATGCGAGTGATAATGCTATTGGGGCTGTTCTAGGCCAAAGAATTGGAAGAATCTTTCACTCCATCTATTATGCAAGCAAGACGCTTGATGCAGCCCAGTCTAATTATTTCACCACTGAGAAGGAGTTGCTAGCCGTGGTATATGCTTTTGATAAATTCAGATCTTATTTGGTTGGCACTCGTGTTGTTGTCTACACTGATCATGCCGCAATCCGGTATTTGTTTGAAAAGAAGGACTCCAAGCCTAGACTCATTAGACGGGTTCTCCTATTGCAAGAGTTTGATGTTGAAATTCTAGATCGCAAGGGGACTGAGATCAAGTGGCTGATCATTTGTCAAGGCTGGAGAATAGAGATCATGTAGATGAAGGGCCTGAGATTAAAGAGGTATTCCCTGATGAGCAACTTTTTGCTCTAGATGCAGCTGAGGTGCCATGGTATGCTGATATGGTGAACTTACTTGTGAGTAATGTATATCCCCCTGAGGCTACTGCTGAGCAAAAGTGTAAACTCCTTCATGAGAGCAGATTTTATGTGTGGGATGAGCCCTATTTGTACAAGATAGGCGTTGATCAACTAGCTAGGAGATGCATTCCAAGGGAAGAAGTAGAGCCGGTTCTACAGAGCTGCCATTCCTCTCCTTATGGTGGCCACCTTGGTGGAGATCGAACAGCTGCAAAGGTACTTCAATCTGGTTTCTTTTGGCCTACTTTATTTAAAGATGCTCATGCCTTAGTGAAGCAATGTGATCGTTGCCAAAGAACGGGTACTATTTCTAGGCGTCACGAGATGCCGTTGAACAATATCCTGGAGATTGAGCTGTTTGATTGTTGGGGGATTGATTTTATGGGTCCATTCCCACCTTCTATGGGCCATAAATACATCCTCGTAGCAGTTGATTATGTGTCTAAATGGGTGTAGGCTATTGCGCTTCCAACAAATGATGCGAGTGTGGTGGTGAAGTTCGTGAAGAAAAATATTTTCACTCGTTTTGGGACACCACGGGCTATAATCAGTGATGAAGGTACGCATCTTTGTAACCGGTTGTTCAATAAATTATTGGCCAAGTATGGGGTTCGCCACAAGGTGGCTACTGCTTATCATCCCCAAACTAGTGGCCAAGTGGAAGTGTCTAATAGAGAGATCAAGTAAATTCTTGAGAAGACTGTGAATGCCTCGAGGAAGGATTGGGCTATGAAGTTAGATGATGCTCTCTGGGCCTATCGAACTGCATTTAAAACACCTATTGGAACCTCTCCATATAGGCTTGTTTATGGTAAGGCCTGTCACTTGCTTGTTGAACTAGAGCATAAGGCGTATTGGGCAATTCAAAATCTCAACCTTGATATGGCCTTAGCGGGTGAAAAGAGGGTGCTTCAATTGCATGAGCTTGAAGAGTTCCGGTTCCATGCGTATGAAAATGCAAAATTGTATAAGGAACGGACAAAGAAGTGGCATGACAAGCATATTGAGCGTCGTCAGTTTGAGCCCGGGCAGCTGGTGTTGTTGTTCAACTCGAGGTTGAAATTATTTTCGGGCAAGTTGAAGTCTTGATTGTCAGGGCCTTTTGAAGTCGTTCGTGTCACCGCACATGGAGCGGTTGAATTGAAAGCCCCGGATTCTGAGAACACGTTCTTGGTAAATGGTCAAAGGGTGAAGCATTATTGGGGAGGTTCGGTGAATCACCGTACTTCCATTACTTTGAGGGACCCTTGATTAATACCCATCGTGCCACGATGTTAAATAAGGCGCTTCTCGGGAGGCAACCCGAGTTTGTACTTGTAATAGTTTAGTATTTTTTGTTTTATAGTGTCACGTAGTTTTTTGTTTTTGTGTGTCATTTTTGTAGGTATCGGGAGAGCTAAACAAGGTGAAATTAATGTATTGAGGGGTACGGGACACCTCAAGACATGTCCCGCGCTTGGGTTCGCACTTGGAATCGAAAATTGGTGCGAAAAAAATGTGTTCGGGCGCGTTTGGGAGTGCCCCGTGCCTCCCAACGCGCGAAATTGCAAGCTGAAAAAAAATGGCCTGGCGCGTTTGGGAGCGCCCCGCGCCTCCCAACGCGCCTGGTTAGGCAGTAGCATCAAATTGTTGTGCGCGTTTGCTCCGCGCCGCGGAGGCCAATGCGCCCGGCCAATTTTTTTTAAAATTTCGTGTCAAACGGGTTTTGACCCGCGACCCGGTTTTTCCCAACCCCTTATACCCGATTCCTACACTTGTTTCTTCACTATTTGCTCTCTAATTACTCCCTAAACACTCCCCAAATCACCTCCAACTCTTGGAATCATTCCCAATATTGTTGCAATCCATTCTAACACTTTCAAGTAAGTAAATTCCTACTTTTCTCTCTCCATTACATGTAAGATGAACTAATTTTTTCCATGGTAGGTTTCTTAACTAGTTGCAAGCTTATGATTAAATATTGCTCTTTAGGTGCTTAAATTGTTCATTGTGCTTGATAGTTAGCTTGTGACTTGTAAAAAGAGATCTCCCAACAATTTGGGAGGGTTCGCACACTACAAAAATCATTGAACTTGATAGTTTCAAAGTGTGCACACCAGGTGTTTGTGAAAAAACCTCAATGATGAAAATTGTATAACATTGTGAATTCTTGAGTAGGAATGCAATCCTTAGGCTTATTATGAACATTAAGTGTCTCATATACATAAGAATTGACTATGATGCACCCACACTAGCTTGATCTTGATAAACCACAAACGTGACATATTTTGTACGAAGCTAGTTTTGTTTAAGTGTGGGGTTGCTTGTGCCATTGAGTTGAGTTGATTGATACATAAAGTGTGTGATAAGTGTGGGGTGGTACCCTACCAATTGAGCTTGCTATTGAATTCTTGGTGCTTAATTTGACATCTCACATTGATCTATTGTTGTGTAGGTACCATGGTGACCACACCTCTATCAAGCAAGAGTTCTTCATCCGCCTCGGCCCCGAGGAGAGCACTCCAAGCCGGGCTTTCTTCTACCAAGCAAAAGGGCAAGGCACCGGCCAAGCCCAAGGCCAAACCAAAGGCAAAGGCCAAGGCAAAATCCCTAAGGACGCGGTGCCGATACCACGACCCGGGGGAAAGACACGATATGGCCTCACTTTTGTGAAGAAAGGTGAGTTCCAAGCTTGGTATAAAAATGTGAGGCTTGGGGGGTACATCCCCGAGCAAGCAATTGACAAGCGGAGGGTAATGCAAAAATTTCGAGGGGTGGCCGATGCGATAGTTGCTTTACATTGGGACTCGGTATTTGAGAGTCCGGGGCATGCCAACCTTGACTTAGTGCAAGAACTTTACGCAAACTGGGAGCCGGAGGAGGCATGGAAGGAGGATGACATGGTTACACTGAGGGGGGTGAAGGTGAAATTAGACCACAGGGCATTGAATGCCTTCTTGGGGGTCGAGGACCCTGATTATGATGATCTGAGAGAGTTCATTAGAAAGCCTGACTATAAGGTTCTGCGGGATACACTCTATGGTGAGAGCTCCACGCATAAGTGGGAGTGCAGTGTGTCCGGCAGACACAAGTATATGTTCTTCTCGCAGTTTCTGAAATCGGCTCGCATGTGGATGCGATTTATAAATGCACGCATATTACCATCTTCTCATTATTCCGATGTCACCAAGACTCGGGCGTGCATGGTATATTTCTTTATGACCGAGAGGCCGGTCAATATCGGCTACTACATGTTGCGAGTGATGAAAGAGCAAAGAGGGCTAGATTCATGTAGTCGTTTGTACTTTGGGAACATCCTTACCAGGTATTTGGAGCAGGCTGGAGTCCCAGTGGATGAGATCGGGGATCGCATTGTCCCTGACATCCGGAAGCCGTTTGATATTGCCTCGGTAAAGGGTGTGACAACGACTGCACCGGTGAGACTGACGGCTGACGAGTGGCGGGACACAGACGCCAACTTGTCTGCACGTCAGTATTTGATGATGGACCAGATGGCCCGGCGGTCGGGCGTGGATATGACAGCTATTGATCGCACTGTGCCTCTACTGGAGACCTCGAAACGCCTGCTGGGCATGACTCGAGCGGTAGAGATGCCTCCGGAGGAGGATGAGAACACTGATTCGGATATTGTTGATCGTGATCCGGACAGTGAGGCGGTGGAGACTGATGCTGAGGGCGGTGGCTCTGATGAGGAGGAGGACTAGGTCCGCACTCCTGCACACTACCCAGTGTTGGTCAGCTGGATTTCAGGGCAGTTTTCGTTACTTTTGCACTTACTTCTTTGTCGCACTGGAGACACTGCTTAGTTTAAGTGTGGGGTGGGGTACTGCCCTTTATCTATTTTTGAGGTTAGGGATGCATGTACCGTAGGATTTTCTTTTGTCACTTGACTTTATTTTTGATTTGTTTCTTGCTTTAATATATGAAAAAATTGAAAAAAAGTAGAAAACCAATGAAAAATTCCAAAAAGATTTTTCTTTTAGTTTTATTAGTGGTACATGTCATCCACCCCGTGGTTTTTCTTATGGCCTCGGTTCTTTTCCACGGGGAGGCCTTTGAACCGGGTAGTTTTTTATTTTTAGGATTAGAATAGTTAGTATAGGTGACCCTAGACGAAATGAATAGGTGGAATGCTAGGTGCCCTTGATTTGTTTGATACCGGTGGACTTGAATTAATTGCATGTGCTATTTGTGGTGTCCTTGGGTTTTAAATTGTGATGCATGCCTAGGAAAAAAATTGAACGACCCCCTTGAGATGCTTGAGTCCACTTGCTTGACTTTATTGTGAACATTGTGCATTAGTGCTTAATTTTCCACAAGTTGCACTCTAGATGCTTGATTGAGAGTTGTTGATGGAACCTTTTTGTGTGGATCATGTGCAATGTGTATTTGAGGCATATACTTGTTTGTTCCATGTTTGCATATCAATGTCTAGAACTTGCCCTGTGTGTGTGCAAAACGAAATCATAGGTTTGCTCTAGTCGGGAAATGATACAAGGCTTTCTTTTGATTTGCCTACCCTTACATATACACCTTGAAAAAAATAGTTGTGATGTCTTTGACCCTTTTGTTGGCACCCACACCCCGAGCCTACCCATTTGTTCTAAATTGTCTCTTTTGGCCCTTTACTCCTTAAGCACTTTAGTTGATGTTGTGTTATTATTTCGGAGTTGTGGTTGGATATTGGGAGGTTTTTGAATCAACTAATGAAGGGGAATAATTGTTAAAATTGTGTAGTAGTTGTTTATGAGCATTGGCAAGGTTGGAAAATAATGAAATTGAAAAAAAAAAGAAAAAAAAGAGCAAAGCTGAAAAAAAAAGGGAAAAAAATTGTGGAAAAAGAAATAAAGAGAAAAGAATATCCATTCCTTGCTAGTGTGTGCTTAAAAGAAAATATTGCTACTTGTTGAGAAGGTGTGTGTGTGAAAGTTATTGATTGGGTGGCTTGATGAGGATTGTGGTGAAATAATTGTGATGTATTAAAGTGCTTAGGGAGGTAGTCACTATGACCATATGTATCCTACCCGCCCCTTAGCCTACATTACAACCTTTTTAAAGTCCTAGTTAATCCCGATTCGAGTGAACTTACATTAGTGGAGTCCTACACTACGGGCAAGCCTATGGTACATTGTGTGTGACATGTGAGACTTTCATGAGAGTGAGTGAATTCGTTTGTTATTGCCCCCATTCTATTCATGATATTTATTGTTGTGTGTGATCGTTGGGGGGCACTCTTTTGCTTCATATTGGTGAGGGCGCATGGTTTGCATGAAATATGTGAAGTTGATGGTTCTTGGTTGAGTAGATAGGTGTGATTTTGTGGGATCATTGTTGCAATAAGTTGAGTTTGTGCATTTGAGCTATTTTGGGGTGGTTGTTCTCATATTTTTGAGTTTGGTAAATTGTTGGCATGTTTGTGGATCCATAGTAGTCATGTGTGTATTGGTTCAATGGTCGGTATCAACCATAGTCATAGGCAGACCTGTTTTACCTAGGTTGGGAAGCTAGCTGTGACTTGCTCGAGGGCGAGCAAAGGTTCAAGTGTGGGGTGGTGATGTTTGACATTTTATGCCAATGTTTCCTTAATATTTCCGCATGTTTGAGCTTGTTATTCGCTCGTTTTATAGTTTATAAATGTGGTTTTGCACTAATTTGATGTCGTGCGTGTGTAGGTTGTTACGCAGTGCATTTGGAGCTTTTAGGAGCGTGATTGAGCAAGGAATGATTGAGAATTAATTGAGGGCACGACACAAGGCGAGTTGCGGAGCAAGGAAAAGCTGAGTTTTGCCTGGCGCCTTGGGGCACGCGGCGCGCCAGTTATAGCGCCCAGTGCCCTGGCGTGGTTTCCCACGCGGCACGCCCCTAAAGCGTGCAAGTTTCGACGTCTTCTGGTTGTTGTAGCGCGATCGTGGGCGCGGGGCGCCCGTTATAGCGCCCCTGGAGCGGAGTTTTACTTCCTATTTCGTCCAGGCTTAGGTCTAACTTATTACCAGGCCTTTGTAAACCTTATAAATACTACTTTACTTAGTTTTTGAGGCGAGTTCTTACTTTGGAGCAATTTGAGAGCACCATACTTCATTGAACAAGGGTTTATTCCTAATCTTTCATCTATTACATCATTTACATCATTATTACATCAAATCTTTGCCTTGTGATTATGAATATGCGTGGCTAAATATTACGTTCTAGGGTTAGAGTATTACATGAAAGTTGATTGTTTGAAGATTGATTCCCATTAATTGAATCCCATAACGGGTTGCTTATTCTTTCTTGATTTTACTTGTGCAATTATTAGAGCTTGATAATTATGCATTATCTATGGTTTTTAGATTGAACTCGAAAGAGAGAATTTAATTACGTAATAAGAAAGAATATAACTAGTTTGTGAACCCGGGCATCGGGGAACCAATTTGTGAGTAGGATAGACATATACTTGCTCGCCTAGTTTAACTCATTACAGAATTCGTTAATGCGTGCATGTGATTTAACCCATAGACATATAGGGACTGAAGTAGCTTGCATAGTGTGAAGAACTGAAAGGTTTTCATCGTTACATTTACTCTATCAGTTAGTAACCCGGGATTTAAGAAGTGGAATCAATTGGATAACTCAACTGGATTGTTCGTAACTCTGACCCTGGACCGTCCTCTTAATATTGTTAACAACCAAAGTTGCTTTTTAGTTACTAAAACTTTCACCATCATAGAAAAAGACCCCTGAGTAGTTTGTTTAGAAATTGTTTCTTAAGCATTAGTCTGCATAGTCCTCGTGGGAACGATACTCGATTTATCACTTTATTACTTGTCGACCACGTATACTTGCGTGTGCGTTGGGAGCAACATAGTGCTTTGGAACGCAATGGTCCTTTTTCAATCAAATCTTTGAGGTGCCCTTATTTCAATAGATGCTCGATTTCAATCATCAAGGCTTTACAGACGGTTGTGGCATGATCACTGTTGCGATGAAAATTGCAATAGGGCGTTGTGTTCCTCCCTGTAGCTCCTTTCATGGTTGGCGCCATCAGACCCTTGGACCTAATCTACCAAAGTAATTGGTGACTAGATCTATGGCGTTGACTCAGAAACCAAAATCCTTAATGCTCGGGAGTTGTTCTGCCTTCCGGCTCCTGACTGGTTCTGAGCCTTTGGCTTCACCCTTCTTCCGTTCTCTTCTTCTTATAAAGAAGGGCTCCCTGCTCTCTTCCTTTGCTCGTCTTCGAGGTTATCAGAGTTTTCTGGCTCCAAGCAAAGCTTTTCAGTGTACCTTTGGAGCAACGCGCTCCAGGTGGACACCGGGTACTAGGTTAAACTCTACTGCAACTCCCTGGTGGCCAACGATCCCTTCAAATTCAAACTCTTGCCAAAGGCTACCACCGTGATGTTAGCAGGAACGGGAGGAAGCTCCATGCATTCCTTCTGAAATCTGAAGGTAGTCTTTTAGCAACTCGTTGTCCCGTTGTTGTATCTCAAAGATATCTTCCATGCGCTTCTCCCGCTTGGGGGCACCAGAATGCGCTTTCTTGAACAAGTCTTGCATCTGAGTGAATGATTCGATAGATTCCATTGGTAGCTGAGTGTACCAAGCGAAGGGGCTTAGTCAGGGTCGAGCTAAACCTTCTCACTAGAGCAGACTGGGTTTCTTCCTCAGTAATCTTGTTACTCTTCACGACTGTGTGATACATAGCAATATGCTCGTGTGGGTCAATCCTTTCATCATATTTCAAGTTATCCGGCAAATGGAAGTGCTTTGGTATGCGGACCAGCACGAAACTTGCCTTGTATGCATGTTTATAAAACTTTTGCTCATCTACCGTGGTAACTTGGGATGGAGCACCCAGCACATTACCAATTCGGTCGTGGATGGCCTTCATCTTTTTTATGAGGTCCTGAATGACAGGAGCTCCTTTGAGTTCTTGGTTGTTGATTGTTGACGAGCCTCCAGGGGAGGCATCTATGTTTAGCCTTCGGCTAGGAACGAATGATGGTGAATTTTTCATAGGCGCTGGTCCACGTAGGGATTCTGGCCTTTGAGACGATCCGGCAAATATTGCTTCTAGCTTTCGAGATACCCCTTCAATCACGTTGTTCGAGTTCTGTTTAGGCGGGGTTTTGAGGAGCTTTACAAGGAAACTTTTGAATTCAGAATTACCTCCCACAGGTTGATCGCCTTCCCCATCGCTGGTAATAAGGATTAATTCTCGAGAGATGTCTTTCGGCTGCTCAACAGGATCCCTAGGCTTTATGCTGGGATTATCAGTATCCTTTGCGGACTCGTCTACAGCGTCTGCTGTGTTCTTTGGAATGCTATTGTCGTCAGACATGATTGCACCTTTTTCCTTTGTAGAATACCTTCAATTCTCTGGGCCCCATGGTGGGCGCCAAACTGTATATGCCTAAAATTGTACGTCTAGGTTAAACAATTAATTATGGTTGGGGTCACAAGCAATACAGTAACTACAACAGAAAAGTATGTAAATATAATGAAAGCAGTAATGAATAAACAAGACAAAATAATTAAGAGAAATGCAGAATAACTCTTATTCCTTGAGAATAGCCGGATTCGGTGTTGAATCATACCATGTACAATATAATGTAAGGAGGGGTATTTATAATAGTGATACTTAGTCCTAAATAATGTAAAATACATAGACTAATAAGGCTATTGGCCTATAACTCAAGGCGGTGAAGTATACTAAGCCCTAACTAGGAGACTGCAAACCCTAGGCGGCGGGATGTATACCCTGCATCTTGTGGACGTGCCGCCTAAATGGTCGTTGGTTCCAGGAGCGGGCGTGTATCCTTTGCGCCCGGGGACTTTTAAGATAAGTCCAGTACTCGTATTCCCGTAATAATAGGTGGCGTATTTTTGCCCATACAAATATATTTTGGTAAATCTATCAAGAGTTTTTTTACTCGAACGGAGATCGATCTATAGATTTATTAAGAGACTAGAATCTCAACCTATGAACATATACTCACTCTTTTAGAAATTCAGAATTTTATTAATGTGTTTTTCAATTGTAACTTTACTTGTTTTTCCCTTTCAACCTAAGATTGCATCATTAGGTAGGGTTACTTTAAAGTAAAATTAATTTAAAAGGCTTTACTCCAATTCCTTTACAAGTTTCCACCACCAGCTCTTTGCATAAACCTTCAGACATAAACTTTGCTATATTAAATCTTAAATTCACATATTGTAGAATAATTACGACATCCTCCAATAGTCCTCTCACATGATTGTGTATGAGACGAACTTATCTCAAATTTTCAATTGTAACAATCACTTGAATTAATATAACATCTTTTTAACACAATGCATAGTCAATAAGGTGGTGTTGGATTTCTCCATATAGAAATATTTATAGTAATACTTCTAATCGAGTCAGCTTCTTCTGAAGTAGAATGTAAATTTATAAATTCCGATTCCACTAATTAGTCGTAATCAAGACCAGACAAGTTTAATATCCACCAAAGATCACATGGGTCTGACATAACAAAGTTTATATCCTTAAGTCCATCAAAATATTATTAGACATTCAGTCTACGATTGGCTTCTGACAAAGCCAAATGCACCATCTTTTAATATTTCAATCATACTATTGCCGAGCATAATACGCTATACATTTGCATATTATGCTCTTCACGTGAAGATATGTATCTCATTAATTTATAAGAACTTGTTAACTTAAAAGAAAGTCTATATCATTTTCTCCTTGTTATTAAGTAGTACTAATATTATCTTTACAAGTAATCTAATTCAAATCACCTTCAAAAACTTGAAAATTTATCTTTTATGATCTCTTATATAGGAAACAATATATAGACGACTTTTAATAAGATACTTCTCACGTAATGTATTTCATATTTTCCAACAAATTTGAAAGTACACTTCTTGTGATTTCATGGATCCAACAAATATATTAGTTATGTCAACTAAATTGCATTTTGGCAAAGGAATAACAACCCCCTAGTCATGCATATAACTCAAGATTATCACAAGGTGGATATTGACCTTATTAAGCATAGATAATGGATTCTACCAAAATCATAAAGATAAATATTAATAAGAGAGGTAAAGAAAGTATAAGTAGAACCCGATTTATTTTTGTTGCCACTTCCTTCTTGGTTCATCGCATTGATGTGATCCTTTTGGATTCCTCAACTATCCAAGTTGTTTCCTTTATTGAAGCTCGTACTGATGTCCCTTCGCCCAACTTGTAGACCATCAGATCAAATATTACTATCTTTGCCATGAATAATCAAAATGTGGATTTCCACCATGTTTCTGGTCATTAGAGATATGAGTACAAATGTGCAAATATTTGGAAAACAAGAACAAAATCAATTTTGTATTTTGCCATCTCTTTTAGTGCCTCACGCTATGGTCACCTTTCTTATTTCTCTCACATTATTGAAAGACAATAACTTTTTCATCCCTCACTACTTTGTAGATTTTTATTGAAACTCTTGTCCATGTAATCTTTTCCAACGGTAAGGCAATGATTCATGCTTCATCCCGAAGGAAAAATAGACATACAAAACTTATTAGAAAAAATAAAATATTCCTTCATGGTTCCACATGATCTTTGTATAGTCTTAATTTCAATTTCTCATTTACTCAGCACCATGTTGAAATCACATATTCAACTACTTGGTAAAATATTATCCAATCGATAACAAAAAATTCACAAGAACTAAGCACGATCATGGAGTACGTTTTATTGGACTCACAATCCAAAGCATCACGTGCCAAACGTCAATATATACAATATCAATATTTGCGAGGGATTATCTCTTTACCGAGATTTAATTAATCAAATGAAATTTCCTCACTAAAATCACTAATCAATATGGCTTCACCAATGGTGCATGTATGTTGAAACACATCCCACGTTTATCTCACGGTAAAGAATCCCTTGATAGAGTCATAAATATTTTTATATGAATTCATGGACATTGGAATTACCTTGTTCGAAGACCTAGAACATATATTTCTTTTGGTTCTCCATTTGAATCGTTAGCTATCATAGAGACAAATATCTTCAAATTGTATGAACCAAGATAATGATATCTTGAAACTTCGCGAACTAAAACAAATCTAAATGGTTAGAACATAAATAATATCAATAATATACAAAATCAAAATAAAACTTGCTTGAATTAGAGGCACATCAAGAAGTTTCCTGAAGATAGTTGAAGTCTCTCCTATGAGCAAACCAAAGAATAATTGATAGCTCTATATTTGGGATTTAACTAAGACACACAACAAGTAGCATTCGAGAACGTTGTTCTTCTATTCTTGAATCTGTGATTTTCACCTTTTGATCAATGTGTCTCTTTTATTTTCCAGTGAAAATAACTTGAAAATTTCTTATCTACTTTCCAAAGAAAAATCAGCCGAATATATAGGCTAAATCACTTCTTGAAAACCAAGCTTTTCAATAAATAAACTTCATTTATAACTTCATTAATTGTGAAATGTGAAATGAATTTGTCAAAGTAGTTAGTTTAAGAAATCTGAACATATTGATTTCATCCATCCACCTATGAAGATTAGGAGTTATTTTGATAAAAATCCATTGTCCAAATTTAAATGCAGTGTTTCAAAATTATTGAAATATTTTTTGAAACATCTTTTTAGTGAATTTGAATGCTCAAGGGTAAGCGACCCACATTTCTTGTGATTTTATGAATACTTTGTAAATGAATTTCGTTGACACGACCCAGAATCCGGTTAGGCCTTGCGAGCATCCGACATCCTCCCCTAGACCCATCGGGCGAACCCTTACCAATTAAATTAGGAAAATAAATATAATAGTTCATAAATAAGGACAAGACTTAAAAAAACACACACAGACATATTGACATTTCTAAGCTGTACGAAAGAAAATTACAGCTAACTACCCAACATACTAAGTTTAGGACTATCCAGACTAGACATCTAAGAGTACAAAAGAAGACAAATACCTCCTGAAGGGAGCAAAATGCAACTGAAATAATAACCAATAAACTGGTGGCCATTAGGAATAAAAGCTGGCTCACCCTGACAGCTGAAGTCGTCTTCGCTCCTTTACAACGTGGCAAACTCAATCCTGGAGCGAACCTGCCGAAACGAAATAGATAGACAAGAAACAAACAACAAACAAGGGTGAGTCAAAAGGACTCAATAAGTGGGGCAGACTAGCCACCTCAAAGAATAGGATAGCTAGCCAGGGAGAAGAAAAACAGATAAACTAAATCAATCTTATTTGAACTATAAACAGGCAAAGCCAAATAATAACTGAAAACACGTATGGAATCATAAACAGCCAGGGACATAAGGTAGGCAGAACATATAGATATCCTGAACATGTCGACAATCAGAAATACATCCTGTTGCGGCGTGCAACTCGATCCATATATTCATACTGTTGCGGCGTGCATCCCGATCCGTATATTTATACTGTTGCGGCGTGCAACCCGATCCGTATATTTATACTGTTGCGGCGTGCAACCCGATCCGATCTATGTATTTATATTGTCGCGACGTGCAACCCGGGATACGAGCCAGAAATATATAGGCAAACTGAGATACGGTATACATACCGCATATATAAAACACAACACGATAGTCACACAATAGTCAGCACGCGGTGCAATGAAATGGGATGAATGCAGTATGATGCAATGGTGTCACATGTGCCAAATAGATGGAGCGGAATCCTCCTGCTCCGGGGGCGGAATCCTCCTACCCTCAATATGATGCAATAGAGCGGAATCCTCCTGCTCTGAGGGCGGAATCTTCCTACCCTCAATATGGTGCAATGGAGCGGAATCCTCCTGCTCCGAGGGCGGAATCCTCCTACCCTCAATATGATGCATTGGAGTGGAATCCTCCTGCTCCGAGGGTGGAATCCTCCTCCCCTCAATATGATGCAATGGAGCGGAATCCTCCTGCTCCGAGGGCGGAATCCTCCTACCCTCAATATGATGCAATGGAGCGGAATCCTCCTGCTCCGAGGGCGGAATCCTCCTACCCTCAATATGATGCAATATGCATACGAATGCAACATGATGCAATAATAACCCATCACCAGCGCGGGACTCTCATCGACAGCTGGAAAGTATATACCAACTCACAACAAAAGTACAATACTCAGATTCTCAATGCAATACCAATAATAGGACATAATATATAATACAGAATATAAATCCAAAGCTAAGGCGTAATGAGCACGCCTATCGGCAGCTACACACGTAAAGAACACGTGGTAGAAAATCCACGAGGCCAGGTGCCTCCAAAGAAATGGATATAAATACTTACTTCTTCCAAAAGATAGCTCTGCTAATCAACAACCACTTTATCACTTGGTTTCATTGCCAAACGATCCCACTCTATTCAATAAGCAGAAAAATATATCAAATTAGGCTAAAGGCTTCATTTCTCACATCTTAGGGCAATCCGGTTAAGAACCTGATACCCTATTCGCATGCGCAATACGTAGGCCAAGCCTATATACAGGGTTTAAGGCCACATAACCAAACCCCAAATAAATTATATTTATAAGTTGCTCATAACTCACTGAGTACGAATACATAATCAATTTCATTATCGGGGTCCATTTGACCCTTTAAACTATCAATTTACGTCATTAGGGCGATGTCTAAGATCCCTATTTTTACCGTAAAAATATATTCAAACATACGTAATAAACTCAAATAATATATTAAGATCATTACCTGAATGTTTCGGGGTAAAAATTCTACTATTCTCCGGCCCCTTTTCGCATTTTCTGGCATTTATTCCACTGTGTTTCCTCTTTTCTTGTTTTTGATGTATGTACGTAATTTCTGAAATGGAAGAGAAGGGATTAACTTAATCTCTTGTCCACCGACTCCAATTATATATTTTGTCTTTTTCTTTCTTTTTTTTTTAAAATTCGCTGCTACGAGAAAAATTAAAACGGTACCCTACGATATTCGAAATAATCCCAACTTTTGCATACAAGTTATACAAAATATATGTAACATACTCGCGAAGGCGGATCTCAAATTGGACTCCCGAAACTCAAGATGCGAATTTAAATAGAAAAAGTCAAATTATTTAATTTTTGGCATTTTAGTGGAAACTAGCCGAACAACATCGAAATTCACTTTCGAAAGTTTACAAAAATCACAAATAATCATACGAACCTAACGGCGCTTTCGGATTTCGAATCGGAGCTCATTCGGCAAAACCGAGCTCAAAAATCTCTTTTTAATATTTATCGCCAAAAAAAAACTTAAACCTTCTTCCGATGCCTACCATACGAGGTCTGATTTAGCTCAAATTTTACAGACAGGTTCTAATGGACATTACGAATATTTTAAAATTATCAGCACGCCAATCGGAGTCCTAACTTCAGAAACGACTGACCGAGGTCGTTTCATTTTCCTCCACATAAACTCTCGTTCGTCCTCGAACGAGCCTAAATCTAAAGCAAGATTTACGTAGATAACAAGAGAACTTGCATAACCTTCATAAACTACTCCACGGACATTATCTCATAATTACAGAATCAGAGTTATAACACGCACATCAAACTCTTGGATAAAACATATTTGGATAATATGATAACATCATTGCCCAACTTATTCGGACTAAGCCGACCCTTTCTCAATCATGAGAGAGGAGTTTTATATTTTCGAAACAAAGATACACGAACCTTTGAATGGGTTAACATGATTCAGCCGATAATTACCTCTTCGATATACCTTTCGATATAGAACATGTCGATGGAACTAAGAATTAGCTTACGCTTCAGCAACGCCTTAGAGATTTAATATTATGATTCGGTATCAATTGGAGGAAGAATCCTCCACTTAAAGCATAAACTCATACAACTAATTTGAATAGAAATAGTCATCCTCGCACAACCTGCTGGATTAAAGAAGACCTAGCTAAAAGCTGAACATAGGCAGACCTAAACTACCAAACTACCCTTTCAAGTTGCCAACTAGCTGCAACTCTCGAGTTCACAACTCCATACCTTTGCCGTAAACACCACCGCCTGATGGATGATACTTCTATATAAAAATTTCGGCAGAGTTTCCCCTGAAACTGGATGATCCGCAAAAACAGAACCAGCACTATACTATACATGGGAATGGATACCCGGATAAACTGATAACATAAACATGTTAAACGGATAACAAGATGAGACAACTGGACCAAAACAATAATATGCTTCCAAAACAATAATATGCTTACCCGGCCACAATTACACGTACTCTGGCTCAACACAGGGAACGTCACAAGCGGCTACCAATCGCCCAAGCTCACTAGTGCCGGATGAAGAAAAAATGGAAATAGATCGAGGATAGAAATAATTAGAGCTTCAGGAAGTTCATCTTCTTATTTGCTTGGCTACCAAAGCTAGACTACTTACGAATCAAAGTAGCCCAAGAATCGCAATTAAAGAAACAGATATTAAATGAGCTTTATGGAACAACATCCATGCCAATTTGACCTCCCAATAAGAAGGAAACTCTGACAACTTACAAAAAAAATCCTTTCATAACCCAGATATACTCATGGGATAACATGACTTTACTAGCGTCTTGAACCAAGAGGAGATACGTAGATCGAATATTACTTACTAACCACTTTACACCGGAAGAAACAATGACACTCTCTGATGGTGATGAACTAGAATCCCATTATCCTACCAATACTGAATTCCGAAAAGAGAGGTATACTAATTTGATATAATAATAGAAGGTGGCACGACAAGATGCCAGACAGACAATAGCAACACTCACTCCAAAATTTCTGACATTTAAACCAGATCAACTAGGAGGATCTCAGAAATGCCAGGAATAAATCATACAAGAAGCTTAACCCTCTACCGCAACCGATTCTTAATAGAAACGAAATCCAAGGAAACCATCGAAACATGATAAGACACACCATTTCTAGATCGATCGAAGGAATCAAATCTTACTCACATTTAAGAGAAGAAGAAATACATGGGTCTATTACATCGGATACCTCAGCATCCTGCCAGACTGTGAACTGCCTCTGCAGCTGAGCTGAGCCACTACCCTAATAATCACCTTCTGAAGAACCATTTATCCGGCTGATTGAGATCTAAATAAAATCGCCTGTGACTGTGCAAGTGTATGGGGGCAAGAAGAAGGACGATTGTCTACTTGCTGGAGTAAGGAAAAACTCCTCAAAGGATAACCAGACTCATGACAGTGATAACACCCTTTTCCTTAAAAATGGAAACTGGATAGATTATAGATAGCTACAAAGAGAAAACTGAGTCTATTTTGATGAACTACTAGCGCACTTTGAGAATCACGCTTTACAAGCTGAGATAACCTGGAAGGTGACCTTCCAAAATAATTAGAACTCTTACCTCCAAATGAGGTACCATGGTTGCTCTACCAGGGCCACGGGATCTCTTGCTTTCCCGCTCTAACTTATGGTATGCCTAATACCTTTGAGCAATATCAACAATGACATCAAATGAGATCCCGACCTCAATCTCTCGAGCCATCTGGGATCTCAAGGAAGGAGAAAGGTGATCAATAAATCTTTTAATCTCTCAAAAGGCTCATGGACTAGTTCTAATGCATATTCAGCTATTTTATAGAATTCAATCACCTATTCTGAAACACCAACGGGCTAACCGATAGGCTACCCTATCCAATCCACTCAAACTGGCAACACTTGTCATCTTGCTCGCTACTCGGAAGGAACTTTCCAAGAATCTAGAAGAAAAACCGAACCAAGTTAGCTAATAAGAGAGCGACCCACCCATTCAAGGCTGGACCCTGAAACTTGAAAGCAGAATAATACACAGCATATTGCTCGAGATAACCAACAGCGTGAAGGATATGCTGACATCATTTTATTTATTATTTTTTTAAAAAAAAGAATCACAAGGTTTATCTGATGCATTACTTAAGAATATCGGAAGGTTCAACCGCGTAAAATAATGCAACCTCTTCGGACACTCGGACCAAACTGATACCTCGGCTGGCTAACCAGCCAGAACAATTAGAGGTACAACACATACTACCTCCGGAATATAATTTATTGTAGCAATGTTGAGAACCAGAAAAGGAGCTCCCTTGCCCATCGCGAACTCGTACAGCTGGGACCTCCGTAACTAGATCGTCAGCACGATCAAAACTCTCGGGACTTCGTCAGTGCTAGCCCCAGGCTAGACTGCTTCGTCCTGAACTCCTTCCGTTTGCTGATTTGTCGCCCATGGGTTCACCATTACCACGAAGAATTAACAAAAGTACATTTGCATCCTGGACCGACACACGATCAGAAAAGAAGGAAGTGAAACTTCCTAAATGCCATCATAGCCTCTCGTAGATAAGTACGGACGTCTACGTACCCATCAGCGAGACTCTACTAGACACTGTCTTAGTCTGGATAGACTCTAAACTGGGCTCTGATACCAACTGACACGACCTAGAATCCGGTTAGGCCGTGCGGGCACCCGACATCCTCCCCTAGACCCGTCGGGCGAACCCTTACCAATTAAATTAGGAAAATAAATATAATAGTTCATAAATAAGGACAAGACTTAAAAAAACACACAGACATATTGACACTTCTAAGCTGTACGAAAGAAAATTACAGCTAACTACCCAACATACTAAGTTTAGGGCTATCCAGACTAGACATCTAAGAGTACAAAAGAAGACAAATACCTCCTGAAGGGAGCAAAATGCAACTGAAATAATAACCAATAAACTGGTGGCCATCCGGAATAAAAGCTGGCTCACCCTGACAGCTGAAGTCGTCTTCGCTCCTTCACAACGTGGCAAACTCAATCCTGGAGCGAACCTGCCGAAACGAAATAGATAGACAAGAAACAAACAACAAACAAGGGTGAGTCAAAAGGACTCAATAAGTGGGGCAGACTAGCCACCTCAAAGAATAGGATAGCTAGCCAGGGAGAAGAAAAACAGATAAACTAAATCCATCTTGTTTGAACTATAAACAGGCAAAGCCAAATAACAACTGAAAACACGTATGGAATCATAAACAGCCAGGGACATAAGGTAGGCAGAACATATAGATATCCTGAACATGTCGACAATCAGAAATACATCCTGTTGCGGCGTGCAAGCCGATCTATATATTCATATTGTTGCGGCGTGCAACCCGATTCGTATATTTATACTGTTGCGGCGTGCAACCCGATCCGTATATTTATACTGTTGTGGCGTGCAACCCGATCCGATCCATGTATTTATATTGTCGCGACGTGCAACCCGGGATACGAGCCAGAAATATATAGGCAAACTGAGATACGGTATACATACCGCATATATAAAACACAACACGATAGTCACACAATAGTCAGCACGCGGTGCAATGAAATGGGATGAATGCAGTATGATGCAATGGTGTCACATGTGCCAAATAGATGGAGCGGAATCCTCCTGCTCCAGGGGCGGAATCCTACTACCCTCAATATGATGCAATAGAGCGGAATCCTCCTTCTCCGAGGGCGGAATCCTCCTACCCTCAATATGATGCAACGGAGCGGAATCCTCCTGCTCCGAGGGCGGAATCCTCCTACCCTCAATATGATGCAATGGAGCGAAATCCTCCTGCTCTGAGGGTGGAATCCTCCTACCCTCAATATGATGCAATGGAGCGGAATCCTCCTACCCTCAATATGATGCAATGTGCATACGAATGCAACATGATGCAATAATAACCCATCACCAGCGCGGGACTCTCATCGACAACTGGAAAGTATATACCAACTCACATCCAAAGTACAATACTCAGATTCTCAATGCAATACCAATAACAGGACATAATATATAATATAGAATATAAATCCAAAGTTAAGGCGTAATGAGTACGCCTATCAGCAGCTACACACGTAAGGAACACGTTATAGAAAATCCACGAGGCCAGGTGCCTCCAAAGAAATTGATATAAATACTTACCTCTTCCAAAAGATAGCTCTACTAATGAACAACCACTTTATCTTTTGGTTTTATTGCCAAACGATCCCACTCTATTCAATAAGCAAAAAAATATATTAAATTAGGTTAAAGGCTTCATTCCTCACATCTTAGGGCAATCCGGTTAAGAACCTGATACCCTATTCGCATACGCAATACGCAGGCCAAGCCTATATTCAGAGTTTAAGGCCACATAACCAAACCCCGTATAAATTACATTTATAAGTTGTCCATAACTCATTGAGTACGAATATATAATCAATTTCATTATCGGTGTCCATTTGACCCTTTAAACTATCAATTTACGTCATTAGGGCGATGTCTAAGATCCCTATTTTTACTGTAAAAATATATTCAAACATACGTAATAAAATCAAATAATATATTAAGATCATTACCTGAATGTTTCGGGGTAAAAATTCTACTATTCTCCTGCCCCTTTTCACATTTTCTGGCATTTATTCCACTGTGTTTCCTCTTTTCTTGTTTCTGATGTATGTACATATCTTTCTGAAATGGAAGACAAGGGATTAACTTAATCCCTTGTCCACCGACTCCAATTCTATATTTTGTCTTTTTTTTTTTTTTTTTAAATTCGCTGCTACGATAAAAATTAAAACGGTACCCTACGATATTCGAAATAATCCCAACTTTTGCATACAAGTTATACAAAATATATATAACATACTCGTGAAGGCGGATCTCAAAATGGACTCCCGAAACTCAAGATGCGAATTTAAATAGAAAAAGTCAAATTATTTAACTTTCGGCATTTTAGCGGAAACTAGCCGAACAACATCGAAATTCACTTTCGAAAGTTTACAAAAATCAAAAATAATCATACGAACCTAACGGCGCTTTCGGATTTCGAATCGGAGCTCATTCGGCAAAACCGAGCTCAAAAATCTCTTTTTAATATTTATCGCCAAAAAAAACTGAAACCTTCTTCCGATGCCTACCAAACGAGGTCTGATTTAGCTCAAATTTTACAGACAGGTTCTAATGGACATTACGAATATTTTAAAATTATCAGCACGCCAATCGGAGTCCTAACTTCCGAAACGATTGACCGAGGTCGTTTCATTCGTACATGATGTTTATGCCTAAAATTTTCCGAATAGGTCAGACATATAATTTAGAAGGGGTCACAAGCAATAAAGTAAATTATGAAGAATATAGAGAAATAAACAGAAAGTTAGGAGTTGTATTCCTTGAGAATAGAGAGGATTCATAGTAGAATCTCTTGTGTCGTATACAATGAGGGAGAAGGATGTAAAGATTCGTTTGGTTGACGGGATATAAAAGAGGGATATCCCTCTATTTTAGGATTATAATTATCCCGTGATTACAAATCTCACACCTTATATGGGATTCGATAGTACCATGTTTATGGTATAAAAGTTACTTCGGATTAGCTAATCTCACCAATCAAACATGGGATAAAGGTTGTCCCAAAGTTAATACTGGGATTGTTAATCCAATCCCACAAACAAAACGACCCCTAAGTTTATAGGCCTTGGGCCTATTACATGAGGTGGGGAAATGAAGGAAAACCTAACTAGGAGACTAATACTCTTAAGGCGGCTGGGTATGTAAACTTCGATCCTAGGCCCGTGCCTGATGAGCAATTATGGCTATGGAGAAAGCATATATTCTCAGTATCCGATAACTTGCAGAGTAAGTTTAGCCTTCACCAGCTGGACTCGTATTCCCATAATAAATGGTGTAGTTTTACCCACACATAATCAGTTCCCTACTTGCTGAGTGCTGTCGTAAGCATTCGGGAAGCGAAAGAGTGTGAAAGATGCGAAAAGACACTTCCTTGACCATTTGATGTACCTTCTGATCCCTTGGACTGCTTTTACCAATTCAGACACTTCACTTTCTTCAAAGTTCCACGTGTTCATGCCTGATTGGCTCCATTGGTCTTCCGTATCTTCCCAATTACTGTTATTCTTCCTGTCATTGATGCACTGAATCCTTTCCTATTTTCAACTATTATTTCTCCTTGACCGTTTCGTATTTCTTCTTATCATTTTTCCTCATATATATAGGGCCTTTTGTCCCTTCTTCTTTCAGAGATGATCGTCTTTGATCTAGGTTCTTTGCCTTCTTTCAAAAATCATCATCTTCAAGATTGAGTGACGTGTGAGAAAGCAGAGAACTCAGAAATGGAAGCCTTCTTATTTTCCTTTCCTTCTAGAGGAAATTAAGTCTTCTGCTTCTTGAAATTCCATCAAGGTTCTAATGCTGTTCTTCGTAATGTCTTCACCATACGACGTGCACTGATTATGATGTAGTTGTTTTCTAGTACAACAATTGTTGTCATATTTCGCTTATCACGAGGAGCTCAGCAGTTCAAATGTCTCTGCCCAACAAGGCCTATGTACCTTCTTGCCTATTGCTTCGTTCGGAGGCGTGTTGATGCAATAAGGCTTCCGACCTCCTCCCTCTCTCCTCTTTCCTTTCCTCTTCGCGAGTGCTTAGCACTTCCTCTTTAGAGCCACTGGTGCATGAAGGGTCATACCTCTATCCTTGTCTGCGGCTCGGGGGTCATCCCTATATACGTTCATCATGAACTGATGGACATCGTAATGTTCCTTCGGCGGCTGAGCATGCTCCATGCTAAGCATGAGTTTCTTCCGCGTATAGAGCATCCAGCACCAGCCATTGCTGCTGGAAATGTTTCCACTCCTATCCTTCGTCTACTGAAGGTCTCATAGTTAAGCTGATATTACCGACATTCGCGCAGTGGCATTGCACTGATGTTTCTGCTCGAGCATTGGATGTGATGAAAATTACGCCAAGGGAATGATCAAATAGAGGATTAGAGGGCTCATAACGGAGCTTGCAGCCATAAGCAACTCAAGATACCTTTTCAAATAGAGTTCACCAGGAACATATTGTAATTTAGAGGCAACTCTTGTAACGACTCTTGTAATCGTAGCATAGTTTCATATTGTAGCCTTCAGGCCTTTTGTATTAGTGAAGTAAACAATCATTTATCATATTTGATTTATGATTTATCTTTTGATACTTTTTATTGGAATATTACATATTTTGAAGTGCCTTTGCCCCTAAGCTGGCGTTTTTACTTATCTAGTGAAGACTTCATTGCATCTGTAGAAGGTGGCTTTTTAAATTCGGCGCCAGTAGAAGGAGACTTTTTAAGTGCGACAGTAGAGGACGTCTTAAGATAGGGCAAGACCCGCGCTCTCAAGGGGACGACAGTCTATTGTCAATGACAAGACATTTTTGCGACCATAGAGTACAATTGTGCTTGTCAACTCGAGTGCTTAAGTTTTTCATGGAACTGTGCATGTGAACGTCCCATCCCATATGGGTGCAAGTGTTGAAGTGACGATTCAACGTATGTAATTGCCTGGTGGTTTAGGTAGAGTTTATCTAGTTGAGCGAGTTAATAAATTTAACTCAAAATATGGCCAAGGGTTGAGAAATGGATCTAGATGATTGAAAGAAAAACAACTAAAATTGCAATAGTAGTTTTACTAAAAAATGAGGGCTCGGGGGCCGAAAGTATGAATCAATCAGACTTCAATGAACGTCAAGTGATGCGAACAGTGAAGGTTTTTTTAAAACAAAAATACTTATCATGATGGATCAGGCCTTCTCACCTTTCAAGGATAATATTCTTGAGCCATGTCATGTTCCAGTTATTTGGGAGGGCGACGCATTCTATATCTTCAAGGGTATAGGCTCCTTTTCCAGCGACCCCTCTGATTTTATAAGACCCTCCATAGTTCGGGGCTAGCTTGCTTACATTGGCTTCTTTGGTGCTCTAAGACACTTTTCTGAGGAATAGTTATCCCATATTGAAGGAACGTAAGTTAGTCTTCATGTTGTTGTATTGCTCCACCTATTATTTTTAAGCTGCAAAAAGAAACTGCTGCTGGTTCCCCGTGCTCGTCCAACAAGTCGAGTGCGACTGCTAGGGACTCATTGTTGGGCCCTTCTTCAATGAATGATCTATGTAGGCTGGGCTCTCCTATTTTGACAAGAATTGTCGCCTCTGCTCTGTATGCCACTGAGAAAATAGTTTCTCCCGTGCTTGGTTTGGACGTAGTGCGATATGCTCACAAGACTCCTGGTAACTCTTCCGACCACTTTCCTTGAGTTTCTTTGAGCTGCTTCTTTAGTCTGTCAATGATGACCTTATTTGAAGATTCAACCTAGCCGTTTGCTGTTGGGTGGTATGGTGTTGAGGTTATCATTTTTATTTTCCACTCCTTTAAGAACTCTGTGACCTTGGCTTCCACGAATTGAGGTCCGTTATCACAAGCAATCTCGGTGGGAACTCCAAAATGGCACATGACATTCTTTTAGATTAATTGTATCATCTCTTGTTCTCGAATCTTGGCGTACGGTTCGGTCTCTACCCACTTAGTGAAGTAGTCGGTCATCATGAACAAGAATTTGGCGCCTGCGGGTGCTAAACGACCCTACAATGTCAATCCCCTACTTCATAAAAGTCCATGGTGCAATCACCAAATGTAAGTCATGTTCTAAGACAAGAAATAACTATAAGTACAAAACCGCAATAAGATGGATGAAGTAGAGCCTTGAATATTGATCTTCTCTCCTCCTTGCCTTCTTTTGATGTGGAATAGGTTTTGGGGCACGTTTTAGGGTATTTATATCGTCCCCATAGACCTACGTAACCCGAGAATCCAAAATAAACCCAGAATCAACATGTTAGGAAACTAAGCCTACCGCGCTGCGCAGCACATTGTATGGCGCGATGCGGTAGGGCTTTTTCTGCAGATTTTTCAAGATTTCAATTCTTTGAATTTCGACCCTATCGCATTGCACTACGCGGCTCCTAGCACGGTGTGGCAGGCATCAACATGATATTATTCCTATAACATGCAACGCACCAAATCAGATAAATTCAGCTCAAAGTGCTAATAAATATGACAAGTAGAAGTATGAATACGAGGCGAAAGTAAAGGAAATATAGTAATATCTAGCCTCGTATCAAAAAGTGTTGACAACTGTCATATGCTTTAACAAGCTTGTTTGCATCGCTTTCCAATTGGGGCTAATAATAGCCTGCTCTATTACCTTCCGAGCTAGAGCTCTTCCTCCCAAGTGATTCCTGTAATGTCCTTCGCAGATTTCTCTCAACATGTAGTCAGCTTGTGTCGGGCCTAAGCCCTTAGCAAGTGGGCTGCTGAACAGTCTTCAATATAGCTCTCCTCAGCCGCTTACTCAGCTTCTTATCACCAGGGAGTGTTCCCTTATCCAAGTACTCAATTAGCGCATGGCGCTGGGCCCAGACGAGTCCAGCTATGTTAACATCTAGACGCTTCAGGTCTGAATGAGTCAATTCTATCAGTGCATCCAGGTTGTCGGGGTTCATGTCGACAGCTGTTGCTAGACTAGCCAATGCATCAGATTCTGTATTTTCTTCTCTCGGTATCTGAGCAGATTTTCACTTATGGAAATTCTTCAATAAGGCCTTCACTCTAGCCAGGTAATCTTGCATGCGACTGTCTTTCGCTATAAATACTCCAGTCACTTGATTAACCACCAGTTTGAATCGCTATTGAGAATGACCTTTCTGGCCCCAAATATGTGATCTAATTTGATTCCTTGATGACAACTTTATATTCTTCTTCATTGTTCGTCATCAACAGACATTTTACGACTTTTCGAAACACCCTTCCAGATGGGATTTTCAACACTAGACCGAGCTCGGCTCTATTGACGTTTGATTCCCTGTTTGTATAGATCATCCATTCTCAGGCATGATCCCTCTAATAGCTCTCAATTCATCAACGTTTGGTAGCGTCATGGCACTGAATTCGGCGATGAAATCTGCTATAATTTGTAATTTTATGGTCGTTTGAGGCTGCTAAATGATATCATACTCTCTTAACTCCACAACCTATTTTGCCAACCATCAAAAGAGTTTAGGTTTGTGAAAAATAGCTCTCAGTAGGATGGATGAGACGACGCCAATCGTATGACCATGGAAATAAGGCCGTAATTTATGGACGGCTACAACCAGTGCCAATGTGAGCTTCTCCAGATGTTGATAATGAGTCTCCGCATCTAACAGGGATGTACCAACATAGAATATGGGAGATTGCACTTTTTTTTCTTCCCGTATGAGGATGGCACTCACTTCTAGCAGTCTTCGTATGAGGATGGCACTCACTTCTACTTTCGAGACTGCTAGATACAACAACAGTTGTTCCTTTCATGGGGCTTGGTCGGCAATGGGGGATTTGAAAGGAACTCCTTTAGGCCTCGAAGTGCCAGTCGACACTGGTCCATCTACTCAAAGCCTTTATTTTTCTTCAATACATTGAAAAACTGATGACATCATTTTGAGGACCGAGAGATGAATCTTCTTAGTGAGGCTATGCGGCCGCTGAGCCTCTTTGCCTTTTTCTCACTCTTTAGCACCACTGATATGGCCTCAATGGCTTTTATCTTAACAAGGTTGGCTTCAATCCCTTAATTCGAGATGATGAATCCGAGGAACATGCCTGAAGATACCCTGAAGGTGCAATTTTATAGATTAAGTTTCATGCCTTATCCAATATGTAGAAAGCTATTTTCAAGTGCTTAATGTTGTCCTTTGCATACTCTGACTTGACTAGCATGTCATCGATGTATACCTCCATAGTCTTCTCAATCCTTGAACATTAGATTTACCAGTCGTTGGTAGGTAGCTCCCCATTCTTCAATCTGAACGTCATTACTCGATAGAAATAAGTAATCCATGATGAAAGAAGTTATCTCTTGATCATCTGGGTTCATGAGGATTTGGTTATACCCTGAGTATGCGTCCAAGAAACTAAGTGTTTCAAGCCCCACCATTGAATCAATGAGCTGATCGATGTTAGGCAGTGGAAACGAGTCCTTCAGATATTTCTTGTTCAAGTCTTTGAAGTCTATACACATTCTCCACTTACCATTCTTCTTCGGAAATACCACCACGTTCGAGAGCCAGTATAGGTAGTGAACTTCTCGAATGAATCTGTTCAACAATTTCTCTACCTCCTTATGGACAGCTTATCCCTTTTTGCGATTGATTGGTCGCTTCTTCTGCTTGGTGGCTTTGAAGGCTGGGTCTACATCTAGCTTATGTATGATCACCTAGGTGGATATACCTGGCATGTCTGTATGCTTCCAGGAAAAAGTCATTACATAGGAGGTTGAAAAACTCTAATCGGGTTTTGGCCATCATCTTTGAACCTATGTAGAACTTAGTTTTTGGTGCAATCTTATCAAAGATCAAAGGGTCCAGATCATCTACCATGGCTTTGGAGACTTTTTTTCTTCATCCGGATCGCAAATGACAACATGTACTTCTTGGGGGTCCTCCATTTCTGGCTCTTTTAGTTCAATTGCTATATTCGCCACAAAGAATGGTCCTAGTAACCTTTCCAGTAGCTTCTGCTGATTCTTTGTTTCATCCCTTACTGAGCGTAAGACGACATTTATATAGCAACTCTAGATAATTTGTACTCACCCCATATTTCTTTTACCTCCACAACGTTGGGTATTTGTGCAATTGATGGAGCGTTGAAGGTACCGCCCTTACTTCATGTATCCACAGTCGTCCCAATATAATGTTGTGCAAGAGATTGCACACCATCACCAGGAATGACGTCAATTTTTATACTCTCGGTACGAGGACCGGAAGGACTATCTCCCTATTGAATTCTCACTTGAATTTTTGAAACTAATTAGCGTGTATGGGCATGGGACTATCTTTCCTACTAGCTCCATATCGCGGACAGCGTCCCAGCGGATTGTTAACGGCGCTTCCTAGATCCACAAGAACTCGCTTTATTTGTGTGTCATTTACCCTGAGAGTAATGGCCAGAGCTTCGTAGTGTGGAAAAATAATTTCTTTCTTGTTGTCCATGTTGAAATTTGATTGTATTGATTTGTGGCCTCTTTCTTCCTTTTTCTCGGGCCTCACAACTCATCACGACATTAGTTTTCTCGATTTCGATAGCAGGCTCGTCAAAAATTGTATTGATGCTCCACTTGTCTTTATTTAGGGCTAAATTTGGTTGTTTAGGTAAAACAATTAAGTTTGTTAGAGGGTCATTAGCAATACAGTAAATACATAAGAAAAGACTGAGAGAAAAATAATAGACAAGAAAGTAAAGAGTTTTATTCCTTGAGAATAGTCGGATTCGGTGTGAATCGCTTGATATACAATACAATGTAAGGAGGCATATTTATCGTAGAGATTTACTCAGTCCTAATTATGGTAATATACAATGACTAATAAGGTCATGGGCCTGTAAACTCAAGACGGTGGTATATACGAAACCTAACTAGGAAACCCTAAACTAAGCCAGCAGGATGTATATCTTGCGTCCTATGCCTGCGACGCCTTAGCGGCCGTGGCTTGAGGAACATGCGTGTATCTTCTGCGCCCGGTAACTTGTAAGCTAAGTCTAGTCTCACCAGTTAGAATTATATTCCCGTAATCATAGGTGGCGTATTTTTTCCCACACAGTTAGTCCCCCCACTTGCTGAGCGTTGGTGTAAATAGTTAGAAAGTAAAAGAGGTGTGATAGATGATGTAGAGATGTGCATGTACCCGATACTCATCCTCTGTCTTTTTGCATGCATCGCATTGAATGCAAGTACTTAAGTACGATGGCGTGTAACCCTCTAATTACGGGGATTTTTATTTGCTTCTTTCAAATGCTGCAACCGCTTTGTCATATCACGAGCCGCCTAATTCTCCTCAGCCCACCCTGGCAAAGAAGTGGCCGTAGATACTTCTCCCGTCATCAAGCTTTTGAGCGAACCTCATGAAGTTATTATCCCTATTGCTGCGGGAGTGAAGCTGTGTGAGAGCCCATGAGTTGTGAGTCATATGGCTGAGCTGATTGGCACTTGCGAGCAGAGACACCTTGCCGACTACAGTCACCTGAAGCTACTTGAGGTTGCCTCAAGATGCTCTCTCCGTGTAAATTTTCCTCATTCATGTGCAACGTTATGATTTGAAAATTCGCCTTCATTCTTTTGATCATCACTTTTGATGTCAATTCAGGGGTTGATAATTTATGACGAAATCCTTCGCCAAGGGAGTTCAGGTGAAACCCTAAAGGAGGAAATGACGCTTAAAGGGGAACTCATAACCACACGCAAAGCTTACCATCTGGAGCAAATGAAGAACAACAATCTAAATGCCGCAATGAGCAATGAGGCCCGTAAGCTCAAATAGGATATAGAGACTCTCCAGTCCTCCCATCAGGAAGCCAAACTTACTGGACAAGTGCGTTATGCCAATGTGATAGTCAGTTGAGGAAGGCTTACGGCAAAGGTTGTCTTTGGTAGAGGGAGCGAGTTAAGGCTGATGAGAAAGATGTTTCTTATGCTAAGGGCCTTTCTCTGTTCTTCCAAGATGAAAATGATAAGTTGCGGACCAAAGTGGCATCCTTAGGGAAAATTTGTGATAAGCTCCGCAATGATTCCCGCCGAACAGAGGAGAAGATGAATGTGCTGAACGCTCGGCATATGGCCGAAGTAGACCGTGCTAATCTTGCGGCTACACTTGCTAGCCTTCGCGGAGTGTTTCTGCTGAAGGAAGTCCACCGAAAGAGAATTAGAATCCCCCCCCCAGTGCAATTTTTGTCATCATGTTTCAAACAATTCCCCGTGTTTTGAGCGTAATTGCAATATTTTTGGCTCTTTTTGAGGCCTTTGACGTACATCTTTTGTTACTTTATTTGTGACGATTTTAATTTCTGCAAACAGTTTCTAGACGATTATCCTGCCAAGTCGTGCCTGCATGGGCGTGAGCGCCGAGAGATTTAGGCGGATTTTTTTAAGTAACAGACACCCTATTTATTCTAATGTTTTATTGTCAGTGAGCCTGCTTGGGCATGTGCGTCCATTATATGTGCCTAGTGGCTGATGGCTTAGATTGCATATGCGATGGACGACTTTTATTAAGGCAAGGATAACGCTCACAATAGGACGTCTTTAGCCCGTTGTATGTAATAGGGCATTTTTGCGTTCAAGTTAGAACGTCTATGCTTGTTCACTCGAGTATTCTAAGACTTTCTAGCACTATGCGGGCAGGTGTCCCCACTGACATGTAGGTGCAATTTGTTGAGTTGACGATTTCAGCTTACGAATAATGCTTGGTGGTTGAACTAGAAGTAATCTAGCTTTAAGATAGTAGTTTACTCTAGTTTTTTCATGAAAAGAGAGCGTATTACTTCAACTTAACTTGTGTCGGGGCTAATGAATATTTGGATCGTAGATGGATCAGATTGTAAAAACTGACTAAATAGAATAGTAGTTTTATTAATAAAGGGGGGCGCTGGGCCCGAACTGTTGTGGGTGAAAACCCGTAACATAGTTGATAAGCCTGAAAATACTGTAATTAAAATTCAAAAAGAGATTAGAGACTTAATTAAAGTAAATACTGAAAAGAAATTGTACTTTGAAGTGCCCTACTCTTTCTCTCACCCCTAAAACTTTAATCAACCAGATAATCAGAGTCGACGTCTTGGTTGATTGGGGTTTCGAGGTCTTCGTCAGTATCAAGGGGGTTTCAAGGTATTTGAGCTTTTGATATCGGGTAGAAGTCACTGCTTTGAGCTGGTGGATCGATGGCCGTCCCACGATGGTGTTATAAGGGACCTCTCCTTTGATCACCTGGAAGAATGCAACATGGTCTGCTTCTGGTATGCGCGTTTCAAGTTTTATTTATCCAATAGATTTTTTTGCAAGAATTGTTGAAGCCAGCCAGTGTGTAGACAGTTGGAATTACTTTTTCTTCAATTCCCATTGCCCATAGGGTATCCCACTTTATAAGGTTTACAATGCTGCCAGCGTTGACTAAGACGCATTTGACATTTGTATCCCCTATCCTATGTGTTATTACTAGGGCGTCGTGGTGAGGAGTGTTACAACTGGTGCTATCCTCGTCACTAAACAAGATCATCTTATCTCGGGTGTGGCCTCCATCGGGCGCTACCTTGCTTTTATTTGAATTATTAAACAATGTTTGACCGCCAACTATCATGTTGATGGACCTCTTAGGTTCCGGCAGATCTAGAGGACCTTCTAAGCTCCTGTTTTTAGCGTACGTCTGCTTTCCCCCTATCTGTAATCCTTCAAGTATCCTTTGTTGAGAAATCCCATTACATCAAGAATTAAAGCCCTACAGTCGGCAGTTTCGTGCCCGTGATCTCTGTGGAAATCACAGAAAATGTTTACATCTCTTTTGCCGGTCTCTGCCCTCGTGTTGCTAGGCCAACGTACTTGGGCGCTCTTCAGATGACCTTCTATAAATTCTACGGCATTGACGCATAGCCCTAGATCCTCAAACCTATCGGGTATTCTATCGATGCTGAGTGATCCCTTGTGAGGGAACGTCGGTTCTTTTCTTTTGTCCTCCCATTTCTCCACTGGTTTCGGGTAGTCGGGCCTATAATCTTCCTCCTGCTCTACTTCCTTCTATCTCCGACTCGATGTTCTTTGGTGTATTCATATTTTTTACTTTGACGATTAATCTCTTCGGTGACTGGACGAATGCTACTGTTGACGGTCGAGAATTGTTAAGGTTCCAAGTGGAGCTTCTCAGTATACCTCTGGTGTAGGCATTCCATATGGTAACCAGGTGTTGAGTAAAACTCCACTGTAACTCTCGAGTGGCCAATGTGCCCCTAGAGTTCAAACTCTTAGCAAAGGCTACCACAGCGATATTAGTGGGAACTAGAGGGAGCTCTATGCGTTCTCTCTGAAACTGCTCTAGGTAATCCTTCAATAGCTCGTTGCCACGCTGTCGGATCTCAAAGATGTCTTCCATGCGCTTCTCCCGCTTACTGGCTCTGGAATGCACCTTCTTGAACAAATCTTGCATCTGGGTGAACAACTCGATTGAACCAATTGGTAGCTGAGTATATTAAGTGAGGACACCCTTAGTTAAGGTCGAGCCAAACCTTTTCACCAGAGCGGATTGAGTTTTTTCTTTACTAATCTCGTTGCTTTTCATGACGGTATAATAAGCCGCAATATGCTCGTCCAGATCGATAGTTCTATCATGCTTAAGGTTATCCGGCGGGCGGAATTACTTTGGTACGCAAACCGGTGCAGCACTTGCTTTATATGCATGCTTATAAAACTTCTGCTCATCTACGGTGATAACTTGAGGTGGAGCACCAGGCACGTTATCGATCCGATTGTGGATGGCCTTCATCTCATTCAGGATGTCCTGAGTGACAGGTGTTCATTTGAGATCTTAGTTGTTGGCTGCTGTGGAGCTGCCGGTGGTGGCATCCATGTTGAGTCTCCGATTGGGCACGGATGCTGGTGACTTGTTTGCGGGCGCTTGTCCTCGCGGGGACGTGGGCCTTTGAGACGATCTAGCAAATATTGCTCCTAACTTTTGGGCTATGACTTCGGCCATGTTGGCTGAGTTTTGCTCTGCCCGTTCTTCCTGATTTTTTGAAGAGACCAATGATTAATTCCTTAAGCCCGGAGTTATGTCTGCGTGGCTGATCATCTTCCCCATCACTAGCGACAGGAATCGGATCCTTGGCAGGGTCATTCGCCTGTCAGCTAGGATCGTTGGGATCCTTTACAAAATCGTCTACAGCATCGGCAGTGTTCTTGGAAACATTGTCGTTGTCGGCTAACATGACTGCGCCTTTTCCTTCGTGGAAACCTATATTTTCCTGGGCCCCACGGTGGGCGCCAAACTGTTTAGGCCTAAATTTGGTCGTTTAGGCAGAACAATTAAATTTATTAGATAATCATAAGAAATACAATAATTAAGCAGGAAAAGTAAGTATAACTGAGAGAAAAATAATAGACAAAAAAAGTAAAGAGTTTTATTCCTTGAGAATAGTCAGATTCAGTGTGAATCGCTTGATGTACAATATATTGTATTGTGGGGTATTTATAGTAGAGATTTACCAGTCTTAATTAACGTAAAATAAAAAGACTAATAAGGCCATGGGCCTGTAAACTCAAGGCGGTGGTATATACGAACTCCTAACTAGGAGACTGTAAACTCTAAGGCAGCGGGATGCATACCTTGAATCCTATGCCTACACCGGTTGAGCGGCTGTGGCTTGAGGAGCAGGCGTGCATCCTTTACGCCAGTGACTTGTAAGCTAAGTCTAGTCTCACCAGCTGGACTTGTATTCCCATAGTCATAGGTGGCGTATTTTTGCCGACATAGTCTTATGACTTGATGCATGGGATCATCTTTCCTTTTCAATGAGTAAGTCATTGAGGTGCACTTCGAGAATGAGTGCTCTACAATTAACAGTTTCGTGATCATTCCCCCCATGGAACTCATAATACGCCAACGAGTCCTTTCCTGAATTATTCCTGATATCTATGGGCCAGTATACTTGCGGGCCTAATATTCTAAAGTGGTTTTTTACTAAATCAACTGCATTCACACGTAGCCCTAAATGTTTGAAGCTTTGCGGATCAGGGCTCTTCTCCTGAGAAGTTGCTCCTTTGGCACCACCTTGCCCATCAGAAGATCTTAAGGGATCTAAACAATATTGTGCTCTACCTTCATACTTCGGCTTCCTGCGTTTTCTTCGTGTGAAGGTTTGCGCCTTCAGATCATGCTATTCCTTTCTTCTGTCAAGTCTGGCTTGATTCTGAGCTTAAGACTGTATTGTTGATGTAGCGCATCCCAAGTTTTCACTAAGCGTTCTTGCAAGCTTCTTTATAGCTCACGCGTGGCCACTGAACCCCGGGGGTTCAAACTTTTGGCAAAGGTCAGGGTTCCTAGGCTGTCAAGCAGCAGAGGAAGTGTCATCCACTCTATCTAGAATCTTTCAAAGTAATCCTTTAGAAATTCTCCTTCTTACTGTCGGATATCAAAGATATACCACATCACTTTCTCGCGCTTTAGGGCATCAGAGTGCACTATCTTGAACTTATCTCACATCTGGGTGAAAGATTCTATCGACCCTACTGGTAGTTTGGTGTACCATGTCAAGGTCCCCTTGGTCAAGGTAGAGCTGAATTTTTTCACCAGTGCCGACTGGATTTCTTCTTCGGTCATCTCGTTGATCTTGACTGTTGTGACGTAGGCAGCTATGTGTTCTTTCGGGTCGGTGGTACCGTCATACTTCAGCGATTCTGGTCGATGGAAATTCTTTGGTACCACGAGCGGTGTGGCGCTTTCCTTGTAGGCATGCTTGAAAAACTTCTATTTGTCCGCTTTAATTATTAGGGAGGAGCACCTGGTACGTAACTCATCCGTTCGTGGACTTCTTTCAACTCCTGACGTAGCGCTTGCATAGCAGGAGACTCTGTCGATGCTGGATAGTTGGTCGTTGCCGAGCTTTCTAGGGCTTCTTTCAAATCAGTCCATCATCGGGCTACTGAGGCCAAGGTATTTCCCACGGGCCTTGATCCCCGAGGGGATTTTGTCCTTAAAGCTTATTTGGCGAAGACTCCCTCCAGGTGTTTAGCCAGTGCCTCCACTATCATTGTTGAGTTCTGGACTGATTGGTGCTACTGAGCCTTGAGAAACCTGTCGAAATCTTTCTCAAATTTATCCTCGGCCCTGTGGTCACCTTCTTTTTCTATGTTGATTGGATCTTTGGACGGATCCTTTTCATGAGTAGCAGGATGGCTGGGATCCTTCGATGCGTACTTGGTTGCCTGAGCAATATTTCATGGGATTCCGTCGTTGCCTTGCGACATGATCGTGTGTTTTCTTCGTGAAAACTAACAATTGCTAAGGTCCCACGGTGGGTGCCAAACTATTTATGCTTAAAATTTGCCAAAAAAAAGTTAAACAGAAGCAGACGATCACAAGCAATAAAGTAAATTACGAAGAATATAGAGAAATAAGCAGAAAAGTAGGAGTTGTATTCCTTTAGAATAGAGAGAATGCATAGTAGAATATCTAGTGTCATATATAATTAGGGAGAGGAATATATATAGCTTTAGGTTTACCCCAATTCTAATTATGGTAAATTACTAAATTTATACGCCTTGAGCCTATTATATGAGGCGGTGATACAAAGCAAAACATAACTACGAGACTAATAGCCTGTTTGGCCAAGCTACTCAGAAGCCAAAAGTACTTTTTTCAAGAAAAGCCCTTTTGAAGAACTTTGAGGTGTTTGGCCAAAAAAAGCATTTTTGAGAAGAAGCAGAAGCAGTTTTTCTGTTGTTGGGAAGAAGCTATAAATTTCTACTTCTCCCTAGAAGTAGAAGTAGAAGCAGAAGCATTTTATTAATTTTTCAAGACAAAAATATCCTTACAAAAAATATTTATTTATCATACTATTTTTATTTGTTTTAACTAATATATCTCTTGATTATAAATAAAACTTTGTCCTCTGCCTCCCACTTTTGGCTTAACTTAATTCCGATTGGTTAAAAACCATAACATATATTTTTATTTATATTTCATTTAAACTAAATAAAAAAAATTAATTTAAATCTTTCATAAAAAATATTTAAGTCTTTTGTATATTTAAATAATATTAGTCGCAATATGAATTTTAATACTGTCATTTTTCGTAATTTGACACACAAAAGCATTTTTTTTAAGATTTCTAAACACAATTTGTTTAGAAAAGCACTTCTCAAATGATTTGGCCAAACACAAATTGCTTATTCTTCAAAAGTACTTCTTTGAAAAGTACTTCTCACAAAAGTACTTTAAAAAATAAGCAGTTTTTGGCAGCTTGGTCAAATAGGCTATAATACTCTTAAGGTGGCTGGGTATGTGACCTTTGGCCCTAGGCCCGTGTCTGATGAGCAGTCGAGGCTGTAGAGAAGACGTATATCCCCAACGACCGATAACTTGTAGAGTAAGTTTAGCCTTCGCTAGGTGGACTCGTATACCATAATTATAGGTGTTGTATTTTTACCGACACACATGATTCCTTACTGACTTGTGTTAACTGTTAGAGATGATTATGGATGCTTATTAAGTGGTGTACTCACTCTTCTTATCTTATGTCTTAAAGATACAGACGTCTCTCCTGACTTTTTTTTTTTTTTTTTAGTTAGATCTCTCCCTATTTCTAGTTATGGGTGTCATATATATTCGATGTAATATTAATATGTTTCCTAAAATCTACGGAATGAAATTGAAAAACAAGAATTAACAACATAAATTAAGGATAGGAGATAATTTTTGACCAAAATATTTTCCCTAAATAGTTTGGTCAAGAGAGACCCAAGAATAGATAAAGAGTTGCACACCCATAAATTCTCTCAAAAGAGTCTTATCCTCAATCATCAAAACAAGCCTAAGGCTAATTACCTCTAACGCTACTATTTATAATAAACTCTACGTTAATTACAAAATGATCAAAAAGGGCCTAATCACTAATGTAATTAAACTGCCCTGGGATCCCTCCATTGCGACCAGGTCTAAGGTCTCGTAATCATGTAATGTAATTTGAGGCTTCATCATAATCACATTAGGTTTTCTCGTGAACACGCTCTGTCTCTACGTGATCGGAGCATGTACTCTAACATCCAGAATCTGCAAGCTTAATTTTATTTTGCGGCCATCCTTTGGCTTTAACATTTGTTTTCTTGACCTTTTGAATTATTTCAAACTCTTGATGTTGAGTAGGAAGTCTCCCATGCTATTAGTGTTTTTACGGTTTGCATCATGTAGAGCTGAGTGTGCTGGTGTATGTGTATGACTTGATTTTCTCCTGTGATAATTCGCAAGCTATCCAGACGTTCAAGATATATCTTTTCAAATGTTTTCATATGAAGACTTGGGAATCTTGAAGTACTTTCTAGGAGTTGAAGTTGAAAGAAGTCCGAAAGGCATCGTGTTTGCTTAAATTTATAAGAATTGTTAATAGCTTATCTTCCGAATTTGGTCATAGCTTTGAGATCAAGAATTCACAATCGCTAATTTGAACCAACATTCGGTAGAGACATCAGAACTGATCTAGTAAGTAATTTTTATTGTTTACAGTGAGCTATGTTGTTTTTGGCGTTTTGAGGTTGTTTGGATGGAGGTTTAGGCAGTTTGTCTAATTAAAGAGTGTTTTACATACTAAAGTCATTCTTTATTTTGATTTTGGTTTATATTAGATATGAGGCAAGATGATTTAATATGCATTGATATGCTATAAGAATTTAGTTCATATTTATGAATTCTTAGAGAAGTCAAAATCTCACTGCTTTTATGAAAACCTAGATAGCATTCACATTCAATACTCAAGAATGCCACTTTATTACCCTCACATATTTTGTAAGCACAAGACTCATGAAAGCATTCATCAAAACCAAAGATTTTGATTACTTTATGAAAACAAGTGTTCCATGTCCTAGATGCTTACTTACGTCCATAGATAGACCTATTAAGCTAACACAACTGGTGTTCTTTGCCACTTTTCTTGAAACTATATGGTTGCCTCATACAAATATTCATAAAGACTTTCATTAAGGAAATTTGTCTTGACATCCATTTTCCAAATTCATAGTCATAATGAGCGGCAATAGATAAGAGAATCCAAATACAATTAAGCATAGCTATCGGTGAAAAAGTTTCCTTATAATTGATCCTTTTTATTGAGTAAACTCTTTTGGTACAATCCTAGCTTTATAAGTTAGTACTTTTTCGTCCACTCCTCTCTTCTTCTTATAGATCCACTTACAGCCAATTGGCCAATCAACAGAAATATACACTGAATATCATATTCGAGGTCGGTTTATTGGGAGGAAAATCGAACGGCAGGGAGCAGAATCACCGATTGACACTCGCAAATGACCACTATCTTGAGGATCTGTAACGATACCGATGACTGGTTGGTCGTTTGATCTACATCTGTTTCACCCATCGGGATCTATCCTACATTTTTCATGTATTATCACAGTTCATAAAACAACCTAGATAGAGCATGATGATGCATCACTTCGAGCGTGCGCTATTTGAAAGGTAGTCAAGGGCATGGGATTGTGATGAGCTCTAGTTGTGACCTCTGACTATATGGATGGTGTGATTCAAATTGGACATGTTGCCCACTAACCCGAAGATCTCTCATAGGGTGGTATGTTACCCTCAGGAACTCACCCATATCTTGGGGAACTAAGAAGTAGCATACAGTATCGAGATCATCGGTACAAGCTAAATATCGTTCTATGGCAATGAACATAATCATATTGAAGTGGCTTAAAGGAATCCTATAGAGTTCTCAAGGAAACCCATTTGTTCCAGATATGCCTAAGCCCACATTGCATGTAATCCGATGTTTTTAATGGACAAAGCACATTATTGAATTATATTGTCATTTTATTCGGAATGAAATAGTTGGTTGGGTGATCGGCCGAGGATGTGTGACTTTGAAAACTCAATTTGAAGATATTTTTACGAAGGCCTTAGGCAAAGCTTAGTTAGATTATTTTCTTTCCAAATTGGGTATCCGAGATTCACGCTCCAACTTGAGGGTGAAGGGGATAATGGAATGAGTATGTAAATACAATTTTGTAATTAAGTGATAACTAGAGGGTATACTTGACAATAGATGGTGGGTTAACTTATGGGCCTACTTGGGCTTTTTCCTAGGTTTACTTTAGGGTTACTACAATTGTGTAAAAATAACCCTTTATATTAATGAAAAACCCGAGAGTTTTCACCCAGATATTTGTCTTTCTTAAATTGATTTCTAGTAGTGTTAAACTTGTTATTTTTGGTTAATAACAGAATGATAAAAAACAAAAATAAGATAAAAGAAACCTAAGCGGCGCGACGCGAGTTGAAAATAGAAAAAAATGATATGCTAACGAGCAAGGGGAGTTGAAATTTTTGCGGGTTAAGACCTCGCCAATTTCCATCTCTATTCGGTGCTCCCGGGATCAAGAACGCTCGTGTTTTTAATAAACAGACAAATAGTGGCTATTTTTCCAAGTGATAGCAAGTGCCGGCTGTTACTTGTTGAGCACTAGCTATCCATCAAAATCGCCCATATATCAGCCAGCCCAACGTGTTCTTTTCCCACAGTGACGTTTCGATGATTGGGACACTTGAAGCTCGTCTCTTCAACAATCCAGTAACTCTCACACCCTCTCTTCAACTGTGTATGTATAATATGTCTATTTATTAAAGGATAGCTTTGTTTTCAGTTTGTTAAGGTATCTTTGACAGCACTTTACCACCGCTGCTTCTACAGAAACCATGCAAGGTACTCTTCAACCTTCCTTTGCTTTTTTCTTTTTCTTTTTTTTTTTCTTTTTTTAAAATTCGTTACTTAATTTGTAAAGTCTTGATAATTTGTGGGTAATTAAATCAATTTGTGTTACAGGCCTTTAAGATAATTGGATCACGGGTTCTCTCTTTCTTTATTGAGATTGTTAATTACGTTTTGATTATATAAACACTACATTTTTGTTTCCCTAGGTTTTAATAACTTGTTAAAAAAATAAATTAATAAGATAAATGTATCCATTTAAGAAATCAGGTATTTTACGGTCAGTATTATTAGCTCAATCCACTTGTTTTAATTAAAATTCTGTATTTATCTTAGTGGATAATTTCCTGATAATAAGAACCTTTATCCCATTGGAATAAGAACATGTAGTGCAGCTTTACACATTTATAGCTTTCGGAGCGGAGAATAGGAGACAATATTAGTTAGAAAGGTCAAGCCTAGCCGATTTATAGGAAGAATGATTTGCTCAGTTCCATAATATAAATTATTACCTTCTAAATTTTAAGTCGTGGCCCTAACCTATTCCTCCTTCCGACCCCCATTAAGAAGTGTTGTACAGTGTTGGCACCTTGAGTACCAAAGCAATCAAGGTCTCTTGCTAGATATGTTTGTAGTTTCCTCTACTTCTCTTTCCCTCGTTAAAGTTCTATACATGCTTCCTCGCCCCAATGCAAACCACTGCAACCAATTCATAAGATAATTATTCCATGTGCACAATTTTATATATATACAGCTCCAATATGTTTTTGGCTGGAACTGGGGTACTGTGCAGTCATGTTGCAGTATCAGCAAACACTAACACTCGTAACGGGATTAGGACTCTGTGTTCAGTAGCAGGTGCGTCATTGGATCTCATCAGCAAAGTCTTGTACTTTTGATAATGAAATCTTTGAAGTTCAATAAGGTCCATTATGATTATGCAGTATTGGCAATTGTCTAACACATGAATTATGGCGATCAAAACAATGGAGGGAACGAGTTTTGAATCATAGAATGAAGGTCATAATATTTAAATGAACAATGAAAAGCAATTTGAACAGGGTTAAAAGAAAAGAGGGGAATGTCCAGTTCATGGGCAAGATTACAAAAGTATATGAAAGACGCATGTTTGTATATTTTTAGATGATAGGTACACATTTTTGACTGGTTATGATCTTAGTTTTAGTTTTTAGTTTATGCTTTGTGCTTAGTGTCACTGCATGCTTACATTAACTCCAAGAATTTTAAACTGCTCTACAACCTTCTGAATGAGCTAATAGTTAATAACACTTCTAACGACTTGTCATTGACTTTGATTGTCTAACAGTGATGCTGCTATCTCTTCAGAATGCATTTCTAGGATATATTGTTCCATAAATCATGTGTGGGAGAATTCCTGAATTTACTTCTTTTTTTTTTTTTTTTTTTTTTTTTTTTTTTTTTTTTTTTTTTTGTGGGTGGGAAAGGAGGACTTATCTCAGCTAAATGACTCTGGATTCAAAAGAAATGGAAGTGACAGTTATTTTACCTTTTGAGTACCCATTTCAGATTTGTCAACTAAGAAGTGTGTACCATGCAACACCAAGGACTTGAGGCCTATGACTGAAGAAGCTGCCAATCAGTTGATGCCGCAGGTTTGCAATTTAACGTGAAGTAGGCATAGTCGTTTACAATTGCTAACATTGATTTTTGCAGGTGTTGGGGTGGGATTTGGTGAATGATGGTGGTAAACTGAAGCTGCAAAGGTCCTGGAAAGTTAAGACTTTCACCAAAGGATTGGAGTTCTTTCAAAAGGTAGCAAATGTTGCAGAAGCTGAAGGTATACATACCCGTGTGTGCCCTTCTAATGGTTTTCCTGTCTCAGAGTTGTTATTTTATGTTTGTCGTGGCCGTGAGTTTACCTTTTGTTAGATTTTCTTTAGCTTCTCTTTTGTGCACGATCTCTTGTTTGTTTATGTTTTTCTTCAATTGTTTTTCTTTTACTTCTGACAGACACATACCTTGGCTATAAGATTCTGGAAATTTTGAGTCTCCAGCTTATCATTTATTAGTAGAGTTTCTGCCTCGAAAAAATAAAAAATGAGGGGTGAAAAAGGAAAGAGCTAGCTTTAATCGTCTGATCCACACCCAGCTGAATACTCTGGTCTGTTATTTTATTCAAGCCTCTAACCCCGTTATCATCAAATATTCAATGCCTCGTACACCTATATCCAGAAGATGAAATAGGCATCTGTTCCAGGTTGACGTAAGACCAGCTCTTTGGTTTTCTTTGTCTTCAGTTTACTTTGGGTGTGAATATAGCACTTGTGAATCAAGACGCATAGGGCCAAGTGCATCAGGCACCTTTGCAGTATCTGGTTTTACTACTTCTACCGATAGACCGATGAATTGAAAGATCAAGTACCTTGAAATATCGCTTCCATGTTTGAAACTCCTAGTAATCTTTTGAATCCCAAAGTAACTCCACGAACAGCACCGCCAGCTGATCTCTTTAAAGAACCCTGAGACCCTAACTTTGTAATGTTTATAAGTTATTCTGCGATATGCATCAGTGATGTCACGTCAAGACTAGTCGATTGGTGCATAAGCATATGTTACCTGTAATATAAGTTTCAATATGAAACATCTTTTAGAACATGCAATTGTTACTGAAAATTAAAGTACCCTTGATGGCTAGCAGCGAAAAGAGGACCATGGATGTACTGTTGATGGGATAGACAATGGATGTACTGTTGATGGGATAGACAAAAGTTGGCATGAGGAAGATGTGTTTATTATTTATTAACTTATTTATTTATTTAAATCACTCTTTATTCCTACGTTCTAAAATGAGGCTGCATTTGAATTTGGTAGTTCAAAGTATCTTCTGTTACTAACAAAATGATTCTGGCCTGTCATATTAGTTTGACTTGCAATTTCTTTTGGCCTTCTAGTTAGCTTTGTCCCTAATTATGTTTTGAACTTCATTTTGTGAAATGTTAACAAACTCATTTTTCTCATTACATAGTTGGATGGTGATTTTTTTTTTTTTTTTTGGCAGGCCATCATCCAGATCTTCATCTTGTTGGGTGGAATAATGTGAAAATTGAAATATGGACGCATTCTGTGGGTAAGAGTTGTCATTAGAAACATTCACTCTATTTGTTTTCCTCCTCAGCATATGTAAGCTCAAGTTGCTTTTCAGTCCCTAGCTTGTTAGCTATACCTTTTGTAGGATAAGTTAATTACTGGACCAAAAATAAACTCTATAGCAATTCATGTAGACCTCTTCCTGTTTTTTCCTTTCTTCACAAAATACAAGGATGATGGACGGACATAGCTTAAAACTATCTCGGGGCTGCATACTTTATGTGATTCCTTGACCAGTGCACATGTACATTAGATGATTGATTGTATGAAATAATATGACGTTTAATCTTTTTCCACTTCTGTAGGTGGACTCACAGAAAATGACTTCGTACTTGCTGCCAAAATCAACGGACTTGATGTGCAGAACCTTCTTAGCAAGAAAGTGACTAAACCAGCACAAAGCAGCGCTTGATCTTCCAAATTTAGGGTTTTATTATGCTATTAGTTTCTCTCGCACTAGTATCATGTACATTTGAGCCAAAGCTTTGTTATCAAATGATTGAAATTTCAGATGACACAGGGCCGCATTTTTTTCATTCTATAATATACTGTAATGGTCCGACCCTTTAACTTCAAGACTTAAAGCTATGGTTGACGTGTCGAAACTTCAAGTTGCTTCTCTATTGTGATTATAACTCGTATACAAAATTTGAGGTCATTCAGAGGTCGTTTGGTTGGGTTTGAATCGAATGTTTGGTAAGAATCGTTGTCGGCTAGAAAATAAACTATAGTATCATGTTGAGTAAAAAGCTTCATTTAATGATCTATTAGCTCTACATGATTATTCGTGGCTGGTAGAAACTTTCGGAAGTGATTCATAATCCCCTGGGGAACCTTAGAGCCGATGCAAGTTGGAAGCTTCGCGAGCGACTAAAGTTTCTAGTGAACGCGCACATAGTCTGATTTCAAATGAAAATAGTATTCAATCTATATATATTCTGGAAAAGGTTAAAAGACGAAAGTTTTAGCTCTTTGAATCTAGTTTCCAAGGATTTAAACCAATTATCAATCAAAGTTATGTACAAAAAGTTATGAGTATTTTACTGAATGCTGTCCAGTAAAGTATAATCTGAACAGTCTATGGTACAATTTGCTGATGTAGCTGGGCTGCAATAAATAGAAAAGCGGGCAGCCTCTTTATTTGGGAAATTTTGAGGTTGGGGTTTCCTTCTAGAATTCAATATTAAGCTTGAGACTTTGTCTACTAACTAAGGTGAGTTCTATATGGTGTTTTGACTTTATTTTACTCATTAAACATGGATTATAACATCATTCATCTTTTCCAATTACAAGATTAGTGGTTGAAGCTTCCAATAGTACAAAGCTCAAGTTTTAGATTTTTAAGGAAAAGTTTCAAGAAGGTAATTCCATCAACTCAAACTTATTTCTCATGAGTATTTGATGAGATTTATAGTAATTCATTTCAAGTTGTTTTGGTTGGAAAGTGTGAATTATGAAACCCTAGTTCATGGATTTAATCGTGTTCTTGAGAAAGAGAAGATGATGAATAGTGTTGATTGGTGTTGTATGTGAACTTAAGAGACCTTAATTTAAGGATTTAGGGATGTTATGAGAGTCCGATTGACTCAATTTTTGTTTGTATGAACTCGTTGAGTAATGGGTTATCGAAATTCTGACTCGGATTCGGAATCTAAGGAGTTGACACATTGGTTGACTTTTATTGACTTCATCCGAAAAGTCGTGGGCTTTGGTCCTCTAGTGTATTTTGGGGAAATTTTGATCACTAGCCATTTTTGGACGCGCTCAATGGGGACTATCCACAGTTTCAAAATTCATTGAAGAATAGCCAAAAATTCACGCGCACACTTAAGCTCCATTAGCGTTGGAAAAACACCCCAGACTAGCCCCATAACAAAAAACTGGGGCTTTGAACAAAACTTGTTCAAAGCCCAAGTATTTTGTTATGGGACTTTATATATAAAGCTGAGTCCCATAACAAAATGATGGGGCTTTGAACAAGTTTTGTTCACAGCCCCAGCATTTTGTTATGGGTTATGAGACTTTATATATAAAGCTTCAGTCCCATAATAATGCTGGGGCTTTGAACAAGTTTTGTTCACAGCCCCAGCATTTTGTTATGGGACTGAAGCTTTATACATAGTCCCATAACAAAATGCTGGGGCATTGAACAAAACTTGTTCAAAGCCCCAGTATTTATACTGGGGTTAGTTTACTGAAGCTTCCCCAGTACAAATACTGGGGCCTTGAACAAGTTTTGTTCAAAGTCCCAGTATTTATACTGGGATTTGTCCGGAGGTGGCTATTTCTCAGCGAATTTGTTTTTGATGGCTACAAATCAATTAACGCGCGCCAAACAGGCCCCTGCACCAAATTTTTACGTGTATTTTGACACATAGATTCATATTTTGAATAGTTTGGAGCGATTGGAGGCCGTTTTATGGACTTTGGATTTGGATTGGTTGTTGATGTTTCGCCGGATGCGAGGTAAGGGAGACTTGAACTTCTACTTGCTTGGTTTTCTGTATAAGCATAATATGTATCTCGTTAAAACTATTTTTTTATGGTATCCAAAGGTTTAAAGTTATTGAATATGAGCTCACTAGTTGAAGTAACGTTGGGGTGTTGTGATGCATTATCTATGCAATAATTACGATACATTATGGAGGTCTAAGTTGAGATACTTGGAATATCGAAAGTATGACTTGCACTTAATTTGGTAAAGAGAGCATAATATTCAATATATTATGAATATTGTGAGTTTAACCATATTGCGACAATGATCCTTTTATGAAAGTACTGTTATCACTTTGCAAAGCTTAGAATTTATTTATTCAAGATATCTTATTATGATCTACAATATTTTTGATTAATATCGTGTATGGCATCATAATATGCCTATTTTGGGGTGCATTGCTCGAGTTATACTACTATCCATTTGATGTGGAGTACTGTTTTGGACGATATTTCTTTTATGTTAGCATTATCCCTTAGTTGATATTATTGCCTTTGGTATCTAGATCGTTGGGCCACTGGTCTAGCCTATTATGGTGAGGGTCTATGCTACTGAGTTGATATAGCCACTGGTCTAGCCTTTTTATGGTGAGGCCTATACTACCGAGTTGGTTTGTTATTGTGGTTGAGTTGAGATCCCTTAGTTGATATTTCGGTTGAGCTAGGTTCTCATTGTATCTCTGATTGACTTTATAACCGTAGTGAAGAAGATATATCCTATCTTAGGACTATTGCACAGGTTTATCTATATATTATTTATTAGACTAGCTTTCAAAAAGGGTAAGGATAGAAGGGTTCGTCGAGGATCTTACTGGGTCAGGTGACTCACTCCCTCATAGTTTCTGTGTGGAGGTTCAGTAGTTGAGGCACTTCTGGAGTTCTTGGTCCCGATCGTGATTATCTTCCAGTGTTGTACATGGATGCTACAACATAGTTCGTGGTAGTATCTAGTCTTTCTTTATGATATTTTAGTTGGATTTGAACCCATTGTTATATATCTTACACTCATAGATGCTCCATCATTTGCTGTTGGGTTTTGGGTTGGTATAATTTATTTTATTATTTTATTCAATTATTCGATTTATGACATTATTAATGGTTTCAATTAATATTCCGGTTAACTTTTCCTTATCCAGTTTTTTTCTTTTAACAACCTTGATTTCATGAAAATGAACTTAACTGAGAAGGTTTTATGAATTGGTTCGCTTAAGGATAGAAGCTCTTAAGTGCCATCACGTACTCGATTTTTGGGTCGTGACATATACCCATTTGAGGCGTATCCCATTTCTTTGACGACAATGTGGTATATTCATATGGTGCATCCTGCTTTTGGAGAGGAAATGACATTAATTTTTTCTGTTTATTACTTTTTCTCTCTCAACCATTCTACAAAAATTGATCTTCAGCCCCAGGTTGTGCAAATCCGTGTTGCGGGTACAAGAAAGCATATGATTGTTAGGTCACAAAAATGATAGGAATGATAGAAATTAGTAAAGAAAATTCAGCTTTAAGCTCAATCTACAATTCCCAAACATTTTCAAACAAAAAAATTTAATAACTTTTTTTTGATCAAATGTTCGAAAGTCAAATGGGTGTTCAAATAGTTTTAAAGGTAAATCATTTAAATAGTAGCTTTAAATCAGATTTAGTTCACTAACTTTGATGCAAGCACCTACTTCCAAATTTGCTATGTAATTTATGCTTTAGTAATTTTCTTATTGATTTACTTATGCTTATGTAATTTTTTTGTTATATGTCTGTGCTTGATGAAATTTGCAATGTAAATTAATTTCTGTAGATGATTCAGTGCTCTTGGTCTCCATTGCTGCTAGTTTGTTATTGGCTTTTGGGAGGGTCAAATTGTAGAGGTGGTGGTTTCCGACATAGTAAAGGAAGGGGAGGAAAGAAAAAAAAAAGAAAAGGAAAAGGAAAAACATTGTGGAGGGGTAAAAAAAGAGCAGGGTAGTTATTACCATGTGGATGGGGAGTTATTTCCATGTGACAACCGGTGGGGAGAGGGGTCTAGTGGTAAGAGCACAACATGTGAGAAAAGGAAAAGGAAAAACATTGTGGAGAGGGATTTTTGTGAAAAAAAAAAAGGGCAGGAAAGTTATTTCCATGTGGCAACTGGTGGGGAGATGGGTCTAGTGGTAAGAGCACAACATGTAATGTGTGGGTTACACGTTCAAATGCTGCCCCAACAAAAACAATATATTTATGTTGAGAAAAGTTTAGGGACAGACTCATTATCCACCAAGATTCAAATTTGACACAACTGTTCATTGTGGTGTGGATTTCTTGGTTATTAAAAATAAAATTAAATGAGGATAAAAAATTTATACTGTTCTTAAGAAAGCTAAAGCCAAAGCATTTAGCTTGTACAAGAATATTGTTTGAATTAGTTGGTTAGTTCTAAAAGCATGACAAAGTATGATCCCTTTTATATTATCATATTAGGCTGACCCAGAATTAGAAGCTATCAGGCACAGGAGAATTGAAACGACCTCGGTCAGTCGTTGCGGAAGTTAGGACTTCGATTGATGTGCCGATAATTTTAAAATATTCGTAAGGTCCATTAGGACCTGTCTGTAAAATTTGAGCTAAATCAGAACTCGTTTGGTAGGCATCGGAAAAAGGTGTCAGTTTTTATTATCGATAAATATTAAAAAGAGATTTTTGAGCTCGGTTTTGGCGAACGACCTCCGATGCAAAATCCGAAAGCACTGTTAGGTTCGTATGATTGTTTGTGACTTTTATGAACTTTCGAAAGTGAATTTCGATGTTGTTCGACTAGTTTCCGCTAAAATGCCGAAAGTTAAATAATTTGACCTTTTCTATTTAAATTCGCATCTTGAGTTTCGGGAGTCTAATTTGAGATCCGTCTTCGCGAGTATGTTACATATATTTTGTATAACTTGTATGAAAAAGTTGGGATTATTTCGAATATCGTAGGGTACCGTTTTAATTTTTATCGTAGCAGCGAATTATAAAGAGAAAAAAAAGGGAAAGACAAAAGAAATGAAATGAAGTTGGCGGTGGCTAAGTAATCCGTGAGCGAACATCAAAAGTCAAAATACAGAAACAGAGAGTTGAATGATAGGAACAGAAAAAAAACGATAATGACGAAATGAAACAGAAAAATGCCAGAAAATGAGAAAAGAGCCGGGAAAAAAGTAGAATTTTCACCCTGAAACATTCAGGTAATGATCCTAATATATTATTTGAGTTTATTACGTGTGTTTGAATATGTTTTAACGGTAAAAATTGGAATATTAGACATCGTTTTAATAAGTTCAACTAATATTTTAAAGGGTCAAATGGACCTCGATAATAAAATTGATTATATATTCGTACTCAGTGAGTTATGGACAACCCATAAATGTAATTTATTTAGGGTTTGGTTATGTGACCTTAAACCCTGTATATAGGCCTGACCTGCGTATTGCGTATACCAATAGGGTATCAGGTTCCTAACCGAGTTACCCTAAGATGTGGGGAATGAAGCCTTTAGCCTAATTTGATATATTTTTCTGCTTATTGAATAAAGTGGGATCGTTTGGCAATGAAACCAAAGGACAAGCGGTTATTGAGTGGATGTACAAACTTTGTAACAAGATAAGTGTTTATATCCATTTCTTTGGAGGCACCTGGCCTCGTGGATTTTCTACCACGTGTCCCTTACGCGTGTAGCTGCCGATAGGCGTACTCATTACGCCTTAGCTCTGGATTTACATTATATATTATATGTTATGTCCTGTTGTTGGTATTTTATTAAGGATCTGATCATGGTACTCGGGCTGTGAGTTGGCGTCTACTTTCCGACCGTCGATGAGAGTCTCGCGCCGATGAAGGGTTATTATTGCATCACATTGCATATATATGCATTATATGTCATTCATAGCATTACATTGCATATCATATTGGGTGCAGGAGTATTCCGCCCCAGGAGCAGGAGTATTCCGCTCCATTGTATCATATTGAGGGTAGGAGTATTCCGCCCCAAGAGCAGGAGTATTCCGCTCCATTGTATCATATTGAGGGTAGGAGTATTCCGCCCCAGGAGCAGGAGTATTCCGCTCCATTGTATCATATTGAGGGTAGAAGGATTCCGCCCCAGGAGAGTGCAGGAGTATTTCGTCTCAGCTTTACATTATATCGGGTGCAGGAGTATTCCGCCCCAAGAGAGTGCAGGAGTATTCCGCCTCTGATTTATATTATATCGAGTGCAGGAGTATTCCGCCCCAGGAGCAGGAGTATTCCGCTCCAGTTGGTTATCAGATTGGGTTCCCCTCGAATGCAGGAGTATTCCGCTTCGAGATGGGATGACGGGCACATGTGACCCTTTGCATCACATTTTATTTCATCTCATTTCATTTCATTTCATTTCTTTTCATACCATTGTGTAGACTTGTGGTACATAACTATTGTTCTTCTTATACGTGCATTGCTTATTTGTTGATATGTTTCTGGCTCTTATTCCTGGCTGAGTATTTGGTTTCATACGTGTTTCCGATTATTATCTGGCTCCGCCTTTTTAGAATTTAAATAAGAGAAATTTGGTTTATCTGTTTCTTCTCCCTGGCTAGCTATCCAATTCTTTGAGGTGGCTAGTCTGCCTCACTTATTGAATCCTTTTGACTCATCCTTGTTTGTTGTTTGTTTCCTATATATCTATTTCGTTTCGGCAGGTTCGCTCCAGGATTGAGTTTGTCGCATTGTTCAGGAGCGAAGACAACATCAGCTGTCAGGGTTTATGGCTGATTGGTTATCACATTATGTGACCTTAAACCCTTCAGGAGGTATTTGTCTTTTTCCGTACTCTTAGATGTCTAGTCTGGATAGCCCTAAATCTAGTATGTTGAGTAGTCAGTTGTAATCTCTTTTGTACAGCTTAGAGGTATCAGTATGTCTGTGTTGGTTTTTTTAAGTCTTGTTCTTATTTATGAATTGAATTATATTATTTTCCTAATTTAATTGGTAAGGGTTCGCCCGACGGGTCTAGGGGAGGATGTCGGGTGCCCGCACGGCCTAGCCGGATTTTGGGTCGTGTCAGTTGGTATCAGAGCCCGATTTAGAGTCTATCCAGACTAAGACAGTGTCTAGTATAGTCTCGCTGATGGGTACGTAGACGTCCGTACTTATCTACGAGAGGCTATGATGGCATTTAGGAAGTTTCATTTCCTTCTTTTCTGATCGTGCGTTGGTCTAGGATGCAAAAGTATTTTCGTTAAGTCGTTCGTGGTAATTGTGAACCATCGTACGACAAATCAGCAAACGGAAGAAGTTCAGGACGAAGTAGTCTAGCCTGGGGCTAGAGCTACTCAAGCCCCGGGAGTTGTGGATCGTGCGGACGATCTAGTTTCGCAGGCCCCAGCTGTACGAGCTCGCGATGGGCAAGGGAGCAGGGCCTGGTGGTTCCCTTGGCTCTCTACGATGCTTTTACGAGAATCTTGGCAACGCAGATACCACAACAACCTATTATTCGCTAGGCAGCTTATCAGGTTGCCACAGATGCAGATGTTCGGACTTAGAGAGTTCTTGTTCCAGTTCCAGTTCCTGATGTTTCCCCAGTAAATTATGTTCCAGAGGCAGCATGTGTTGTGCCACTAATTATTCTGGTTAGTTAGCTAGCCCAAGTAATAGCTCGGTCCGAGTGACTGAAGATGCTGTATTATTTTATCTGGTTGAACCTTCGGATATTCTCAAGCAATGCATAAGATAATCCCTGTGTAAGTCTTTTTTTTTAAAATAAAATGATGTCAGCGTATCCTTCAGGCTCTTGAGTATATCGAGCGGTATGGTGTTGATTATTCTTCTTTCTAGTTTCAGGGTCCAGCCTTGAATTGGTGGGCCGCTCTCTTATTAGCTAACTTGGTTCGGTTTTTCTTCTAGATTCGTGAAAAAGTTCCTTTCGAGTAGCGAGCGAGATGAAAAGTGTTGCTAGTTTGAGTGGATTGGACAAGGTAGCCTGTCGAATAGCCTGTTGGTGTTTCAGACTAAGAGATTGAATTCTATAAAATGGCTGAATATGTATTAGAACTAGTCCATGAGCCTTTCGAGAGATTGAGGTCGGGATTTCATTTGATGTTGTTGTTGATATTGCTCGGAGGTATGAGGCATACCATAAGTTAGAGCAGGAAGAGTTAGAGCGGGAGAGCAAGAGATCCCGCGGCCCTGGTAGGCACCATACCTCGTTTGAAGGTAAGAGTTTTGATTATTTTGGGAGGTCACCTGCCAGGTTATCTCAGCTGGTAGAGCATAATTCTTAAAATACGCTAGTAGTTCATTAAGATTAGACTTAGCTTTCTCTTTGTAGCTTTCAACAATCTGTCCAGCTCCCATATTCAGCGAAAAGGTGTTATCATTGTCGTGAATCTGATTATCCTTTGAGGAGTTTTCCTGTTATCATTGTCGTGAGTCTGGCTATCCTTTGAGGAGTTTTCCCTTACTCCGACAGGTAGGCAGTCGTCTCAGGTATCTGCGCAGCCGCAGGGGATTTGATTTAGATCTCAATCAACCAGAGAAATGCCACGATCCAGTAGAGGTCAAGAGTGTGGTGGTAGTGGATCTTCAGAAGGTAATTATCAGCGTAGCGGCTTAGTTCAGCCGCAGAGGCAGTTTTATGAACTGCCAGTCTGGCAGGATGCTGAGGCATCCGATGTAGTAGACCCGAGTATTTGTTCTTCTCTTAAATGTGAGTAAGATTTGATTCTTTCGATCGATCTGGAAATGGTGTGTCTTATCATGTTTCGATGGTTTCCTTGGATGTCGTTTCTATTAAGAATCGGTTGCGGTAGAGGGGTGAGCTTCTGATATGATTTATTTCTGGCATTTGTGAGACCAACTAGGTTTAAATGTGAGAGATTGGGAGTGAGTGGTGGTATTTTCTGCTTGGCATCTTATTGTGCCACATTCTGTTATTATGTCAAGTCAGTCTACCTCTCTCTTTGGAATTCAATGTTGATAAGATGATGAGATTTTTATTCGTCACCATCAGAAAGTGTTATTGTTTCTTCCAGTGCAAAGTGATTCGTAAGTAATATTCGATCTATGTGTCTCCTCTTGGTTCGAGACGCTAGTAGAGTCATGTTATTCTATGAGCTTGCCTTAGTTATAAAAGGGTTTTCTGATAAATTGTGAGAGTTTCATTCTTATTGGGAGGTCAAATTGGCATGGATGTTGTTCCATAAAGCTCAGTTAATATTTGTTTCTTCAATTGCGATTCTTGGGCTACTTTGACTCGTAAGTAGTCTACCTTGGTAGCCAAGCAAATAAGAAGATGAGCTTCCTGAAGCTCTAATTGTTTCTATCTTCGATCCATTTCCATTTCTCCTTCGTCCGATACTAGTGAACTTGGGCGATTGGTTGCCGCTTATGACGTTCCCAGTGTTGAGCCAGAGTACGTGTTATTGTAGCCGGGTAAGCATATTATTGTTTTGGATACAAAAAAAAAAACACTTACCTCTTCCAAAAGATAGCACTGCTAAGAACCACGGTAAAAGATGTCCAAAATAGCAGCACAAAATGTTTCAAAGTCTGGAGAATTGTTTTTATCTTCGGACAGCTGTTAGTAGTTTGCGCATAACTCCTTATACAAAATTGATATTGAAATGCTTCAAGATTCCCTGGAACCCTAAGACATATATCTAAAACTTTTATGAAGGCTATGAAGCCTATAACTTTTATCTACACTCTGAAAATTAGGTTGAAAATCAGGATAGGGTGTTGTCCAGACATTCTATCTGTGGATTTGTTATGTCATCAAGTTGTCTCATCTTGTTATCCGTTTAACATGTTAAATGTTATCAGTTTATCCAGGTATCCATTCCCACATATAGTATAGTGCTGGTTCTGTTTGTGCGGATCATCCAATTTCAGGGGAAACTCTGCCGAAATTTTTTATATAGAAGTACCATCCATCAGGCGGTGGTGTTTACGGCAAAAGGTATGGAGTTGTGAACTCGAGAGTTGCAGCTGTTTGGAAACTCGAAAGGGTAGTTGGTAGCTTAGGTCTGCCTACGTTCAGCTTTTAGCTAAATCTTCTTTAGTCCAGCAGACTCTGTGGGGATGGTTATTCCTATTCAAATAGTTGTATGAGTTTATGCTTTAAGTGGAGGAGTATAGCTTGCGTCAAATCTTTTATACTGTGTGGTGACAAGGTACTTCAAAAGCTTCCCCTATTGCATCAAGCGTGAGCTAATTTTAAGTTCCATCGACCTGTTCTATATCAAAAGGTATATCGAAAGGGGTGATTATCGGCTGAATCATGTTAACCCATTCAAAGTTTCGTGTATCTTTGCTTCGGAAATGTAGAACTCTCTTCACGTGATCGAGGAAGAATCAGCTTAGTCAGAATAAGCTGTGTAATGGTACTATCATATCATCCAGATATATTTTATTCCAAGAGTTCGATATGCGTGTTATAATTCTGATCCTGTAATCAGGAAATAATACCCGTGGAGTAGCTTATGAAGGTCGTGCAAGTTCTTTTGCTATCTGTGCGAATTTTTCTTTAGATTTAGGCTCGTTCGAGGACGAACGAGAGTTTAAGTGGAGGAGAATGAAACGACCTCGGTCAGTCGTTTCGGAAGTTAGGACTCCGATTGGTGTGCCGATAATTTTAAAATATTCGTAAGGTCCATTAGGACCTGTGTAAAATTTGAGCTAACTCAGAACACGTTTGGTAGGCATCGAAAAAAGGTGTCAGTTTTTATTATCGATAAATATTAAAAAGAGATTTTTGAGTTCGGTTTTGGCGAACGACCTCCGATGCAAAATCCGAAAGCGCCGTTAGGTTCGTATGATTATTTGTGACTTTTATGAACTTTCGAAAGTGAATTTTGATGTTGTTCGGCTAGTTTCCGCTAAAATGCCGAAAGTTAAATAATTTGACCTTTTCTATTTAAATTTGCATCTTGAGTTTCGGGAGTCTAATTTGAGATCCGCCTTCGCGAGTATGTTACATATATTTTGTATAACTTGTATGAAAAATTTGGGATTATTTCGAATATCGTAGGGTACCGTTTTAATTTTTGTCGTAGCAGCGAATTTTAAAGGGAAAAAAAAGGGAAAGACAAAAGAAATGAAATGAAGTTGGCGGTGGCTAAGTAATCCGTGAGCGAACATCAAAATTCAAAATACAGAAACAGAGAGTTGAATGATAGGAACAGAAAGAAAACGATAATGACGAAATGAAACAGAAAAATACCAGAAAATGAGAAAAGAGCCGGGAAAAAAGTAGAATTTTCACCCTGAAACATTCAGGTAATGATCCTAATATAGTATTTGAGTTTATTACGTGTGTTTGAATATGTTTTAATGGTAAAAGTTGGAATATTAAACATCATTTTAATAAGTTCAACTAATATTTTAAAGGGTCAAATGGATCCCGATAATGAAATTGATTATATATTCGTACTCAGTGAGTTATGAGCAACAGATAAATGTAATTTATTTATGGTTTGGTCATGTGACCTTAAACCCTGTATATAGGTCTGGCCTGCGTATTGCGTATACCAATAGAGTATCAGGTTCCTAACCGAGTTACCCTAAGATGTGGGGAATGAAGCCTTTAGCCTAATTTGATATATTTTTCTGCTAATTGAATAGAGTGATTTGGCAGTGAAACCAAAGGACAAGCGGTTATTGAGTGGATGTACTAACTTTGTAATAAGGTAAGTGTTTATATCCATTTCTTTGGAGGCACCTGGCCTCGTAGATTTTCTACCACGTGTTCCTTACGTGTGTAGCTGCCGATAGGCGTACTCATTACGCCTTAGCTCTGGATTTACATTATATATTATATGTTATGTCCTGTTGTTGGTATTTTATTGAGGATCTGATCATGGTACTCTGGCTGTGAGTTGGCGTCTACTTTCCGACCGTCAATGAGAGTCTCGCGCCAGTGAAGGGTTATTATTGCATCACATTGCATACATATGCATTATATGTCATTCATATGCATTACATTGCATATCATATTGGGTGCAGGAGTATTCCGCCCCAGGAGCAGGAGTATTCTGCTCCATTGTATCATATTGCGGGTAGGAGTATTCCGCCGCAGGAGCAGGAGTATTCCGCTCCATTATATCATATTGAGGGTAGGAGTAGTCCGCCCCAGGAGCAGGAGTATTCCGCTCCATTGTATCATATTGAGGGTAGAAGGATTCCGCCCCAGGAGAGTGCAGGAGTATTTCGTCTCAGCTTTACATTATATCGGGTGCAGGAGTATTCCGCCCCAAGAGAGTGCAGGAGTATTCCGCCTCTGATTTATATTATATCGAGTGCAGGAGTATTCCGCCCCAGGAGCAGGAGTATTCCGCTCCAGTTGGTTATCAGATTGGGTTCCCCTCGAATGCAGGAGTATTCCGCTTCGAGATGGGATGATGGGCACATGTGACCCTTTGCATCACATTTCATTTCATCTCATTTCATTTCTTTTCTTTTCATACCATTGTGTAGACTTGTGGTACATAACTATTGTTCTGCTTATACGTGCATTGCTTATTTGTTGATATGTTTCTGGCTTGTATTCCTGGCTGAGTTTTTGGTTTCATACGTATTTCCGATTATTATATGGCTCCGCCTTTTTAGAATTTAAATAAGAGGAATTTGGTTTATCTGTTTCTTCTCCCTGGCTAGCTATCCAATTCTTTGAGGTGGCTAGTCTGCCTCACTTATTGAGTCCTTTTGACTCACCCTTGTTTGTTGTTTGTTTCCTGTCTATCTATTTCATTTCGGCAGGTTCGCTCCAGGATTGAGTTCGTTGCGTTGTTCAGGAGCGAAGACAGCTTCAGCTATCAGGGTGAGCCAGCTTTATTTCGGATGGCCACCAGTTTTATGTTTACTATTTCAGTTGCATTCTGCTCCCTTCAGGAGGTATTTGTCTTTTTCTGTACTCTTAGATGTCTAGTCTGGATCGCCCTAAACCTAGTATGTTGGGTAGTCAGCTGTAATTTCTTTTGTATAGCTTAGAGGTATCAGTATATCTGTGTTGTTTTTTTTAAAGTCTTGTTCTTATTTATGAATTGAATTATATTATTTTCCTAATTTAATTAGTAAGGGTTCACCTGACGGGTTTAGGGGAGGATGTCGGGTGCCCGCACGGCCTAGCCGGATTCCGGGTCGTGTCAAGAATGTAGGAGCTCATGGCTCAACAGAGCACGGTAAATAATCGCCTCTCTATACTTTATACATGCTGCATTTTGAAGTTGTGTTATACCTTGTTAAAGTTATGGTTTTTAATTTTATGTCTACTAACCATAAACCTTGAAACATAGGGAACTCAGCAACACCCTGATCAGCAAAAAACTCATGATGAAGCCAAAAGGTTATTTTCTTACTAGCTGCAGATTGTAAAAGCAAATTGTTACACATTTATTTTCATAATTTGGCATTTCTGTTTTACATTGTAATGTTGACAACCTAAGTGATTAATCTTGTGAGGCTGATGAACGGAGGCAGATGATGCTTACTCAGATTCTGACTTCGGAAGCAAGGGCAAGATGTAGGTGCATTTTGGAATATCTTTGACATCTTGTGAAATCGTTTGCATTTTTATTGTATGATTGAATTTGTGCATCTCGTTCTTGGATGTTGGGTGTTTCTCTACTCGATCATTATTTATATTCCTGCATTATGTGGTGAGTTAAACCTCTAAGTTTGTTTCTCTAAATTCTGATGAGTGTCAAGATTAGGCATGTTACATTCTAAGGTTTAGTAGCATTTTTTTTTGGTAAAAGTATTATATTAAACTGCAGAAATATGCTGCAAGAATTTACAGAGAAAATAACTATATTAGACGAACATAATGAACTCAAAAAATCTATCACAATTTCTGCATCTGCAGTTGCAGCTGGCCATGTGACACCAAAAGAATAATAAAGAAATGCATCTGGAATTGATGCTAACTACAGGTCCTTCCTACCTTAAAAAATTCTAGTTTTCCTTTCCTTCCAAATGATCCACCATATAGCCGAAGGCAATGAAAATCAAGCAGCCAGCTTTTCCTTCCCAAATATTCGAATGGGAATCATAGACAAAAACCACTGTATTATGATTTCTAACTGAATCTACAGCCAAAAGACGTCGCTCCTCTCTCTATTCTCCTCGCTACTTCCTTTATTGATCTGCTGCTTAGAGACATAGAAATATCACTTGTATTTAAATGAAAAGAGTTATATCCTAACATACTTCTGAGTCTTGTGGGGCATTAAAGTGCTGGTATTCCCCTCATTTTTAAGTATGTTATGCCCCACCCCAATAAGATTGTCAATATTCTTGGGAATTATATAAAGTAAACAAGAGTACCACTAATCAAAAGTTAAGCTACACAAGATTTTCTTTATTCTAATATACAAGAACAAAGAATATATTCAAAGTTGTGGAACTACTACGAATTAAAGATATGACTTATAAAATGAATTTTTGGGAAAAAGCAATTGAGCATAGACTTAATAGGAACTAAAGGTGTGATAGAGGACCATTTTGGATTTATCTCGATAATTCTACTATGGAGGTTATAAATCTGCTATGAATATCATTTGCAGTTTGGATTTATCTTGTTAAAAAGATTGATGGAAATTATAGCGATAGGAAGAAAGATTTATAGCCTCTCTACTTCAGTCGAGGTAGGGGTAAGGTATGCGCAAACCTCATCCTCCCAGACCTCACTTGTGAGACCACTGGGTAGGTTGTTGCTATTGTTGAGGAAGAAGGATTTGCACATGATATTCCTTGATCTAGATAAAGTATATGAGAGCCCCCAAAAAAGTCCTTTAGTGGAGTTTGGAGATGAAAGAATACTTATTAAATATATAAATGTCATACCTCACCCTCCCAGACCCCACTTGTTGGATCATCTTGGTTATGTTGTTTTTGTTGAATGGTCGTAAATGAGATTTATGAAATATTTATTGCAAGTTTGAGAATGATTACAAAGGAGCTTTCAGTAACTGTAAATCTACACTAGAGATTTCCATTGAGTCTGTACCTTTTTACTAGTTATGGATGTGTTACTAACATTATACAGGATGAGGTCTAATTACGTATGCTACTTGCATATGATAATGTTTTAACTTAAGACACTAGTCAAGTTGTGAACTTTGGAGAAGCACTTTAGAGAGTATATTTTTAGGATAAGTAAAAGTTGAACAAAATATGTGCATTGCAAATTTAACCAACATGGGAAGAGTGAAAAGTGAGACTAGACGGGGTTGCGAAGCATATATGCAAATGCAGAGAAGATCTTGGTTTCATGAGAATGTTTTAATAGATGAGGATGTAAAACATACAATAAGATTATACTCGTTGCATGGTAAGGGATACTGGAATGTTATGTGATTGGAGGACACCTATAAAAGTGAAAGGAAGTCCTATAAAATGGCTATAACATTGTGTTTCTACTGGGCCTCTAAGGTCTAACATATCGGCAAGATGAGTATCGTAGAAATGCTAATGCGATATGCGGTCATAAAAGATTTGAAATATTCAACAAGAGGTGCAAGCAGCTCATATAAAGAATCATGTAAGTAAGGTCGGTTAAGATGGTTTTTTCATGTCTTATGTAGATGTCGCTTCTCGCTTAAAGCGTTAGGGGACCTTGTCGCTTTTTTCTGCTTCTCGCTCTCAAAACTGCAGCCTGCAACTTATCAACAACAGTCCCCCTTTAGTTTCCAATCCGGACTATCTCAAATGGGTGTTACATCCCAAAGGTGTATACCCAGTCAAGTGTTACTACTCTTTCCTTAATGATACAATCGATCCTTCTACTTCTTCTTGGTCGTGGAAAATAATTTGGAGGACCAAGGTGCCTTAATGCTTCATATGGAATGTGGATCGTGGCTCATGGAAAATGTCTAATTATGGATAATCTTCAAAAGAGAGGACTTCACTTGTGCAACAGATATCCTCTTTGTGAAGAAGATTCTGAAGATGTTAACCATCTCTTCATTGTAAAGTCTCCTGCAACATATGGGACTTGGTCTTTAGTCTTCTAATATTAGATGGTGTACGCCCAGATCCACTTGGTAATTTATTTTGGCTTGGCAAAGGAAAGGAATCAACAAACGTTCTCTCTCGGTTTAGAATTCCATTCCAGCAACTGTTTTTTGGGTTATTTGGAAAGAATAATGACAGAATTATTAAGAATAAAGAAGATAATATTCATAAGATTAAGTTCGAGTGTATATTTTTGCTTAGTTTTTGGCGTAATATGGCATTGACGGATGGTTCAGATCCTCATGCCTTGCTCGATTTTCTTAGTTCAATTGTTTCTCTACTATCTGCTCTTTGTCCGGCTTTGTGCTAACTTATTAATAGATATTACCTGATCAAAAAAATCATGGTGCTTGAAGTGTTGAGAAAGAATGAGGTAGATCTAAATCACATGAAAGAAAGTTAACTCGAAAGACTATAATCTCTTGGAACTAATGCAAAATTAGTAAAATATAGAGATGCTTGAAGGAAAAGATCCAAATTGGTGATGACAACTAGTTTGGAAGAGCAGTCATACTAGCTCAATTTTTTAATTCCAGTATTTGCTAGGAGTCTCTTATCTCAATTTGGGCTTTGCATAAAGTAGAAAATTTTGAAAAAATTATGCCACATAACCGTTGGGAAGAATAATTACTATTTTTGTCCATCGTTTGTAGTTTCTTTCTTTCCATAATCATTTTACCTTTTCAAAATATATTTTAAATATTTCAGATATATATATATTTAATATTATGTATTTTGAATATATATTTTAGATATATATTTAATATATTTTAAATATTTTGGATATATATTATGTATTAAGTTTTTGGAATATGGATAGATAAAAAGTAAATATTTGTTAATCGGCAGATATTTATGTAAGTTTCTCGAAAATGTTAGAGAACTTCTAATATTATGGAGCTAATTTATTTAAATTTGGCATGGCATGGATCTAAATAGAGTGACATGGAAGGTGATGATTCATATGTCCAATCCCCACTAGCTTGGGATTGAGGCTTAGTTGTTGAATAAACTGGAGATAAGAGATTAATTTTGCCCCTTGCTGCTTTGATTCTATATTTTCTTAATGAATTGAAATTAGTAAAGATTACATCAAGCTATATGTCTTCCTTTGATCTTCGAAGAATTTCAATAAAAATTGTTGTGGTGAGGATAAGTGGCTCCAAGCCTTGGTGGGTAGAGTTACCTTGTACCTGTTGCTGGTGAGAGGCGATGGGTACTCGGTGAAATTAGTCAAGGTGCGTGTAAGATGACCCAGACACAATCACTATAAGCGGCTCCAGTGTTGCTTCTTCTAATATGCGATATGCATTTAGAAGGACGAAACAATATTTTGGTGTCTCATAAAGGATGGAAGACAAATCACTACCGCCACTCTCATTACTAGCGACGGTCTTGATTTAAGATCTAAATAAGGAATCCTTCGTATTTTATGCAAATTAGACATTGTTAATTGGTATTTCATTCTCTCTTTTGAAGGACATGGGTTTTGGACAAAATTAATTCAATTGGATTTCCTATGGGATCTCTTCAGTTTTTTCATCCTTATAAGTGGCTCTCCACAATTTTTCTCCTCTTCTCAATGGTGCCTAATGCAAGGACTCTCTGTCACCATTCCTCTTCATTTTGGTCATGGAGCTTTTTTCCTACATGTTGGGATTGATGTTCAACTAGGGTGTATAAGATGTTTTCTCCTTCTTTTAGGGGCTCGGTTACTCTAGATGACTCTCATATCCTTTTTTATTTTGGTTATGGAGTGTTTTACCTACATGTAGGGTGTTAGTGTTCAACTGGGATGGATAAGATATTTGTTCCTTCTATTAGGGCTCTGATTACTCTAAGATGTATCTCATATCATTTTGCCAATTTATGTGATGCTGCGATACTACAGGTTCTTTCCTTAAGAGTCATTTTCTTGACTTTTGAATCCTTTTCTACTCTGCACGTCACTTTTTAATAAGATCAATGGAGCTCCTAACATACAACTAGTCGGTGATTTCCCAGGGTTTAGCAATGGTCTCTCCTTATCCACTATTAAATATCCTGGTCTTCCGGTAGGGGCTAAATCTAATTATATTTCTATTTGGGACAGGATCCTTGAGAAATGCGAGAAGAAATTTTCCAATTGAAAAAGACAGTACCTTTCCTTTGGTGGACATTGGTTCTAGCCATGTTCTTGATGCATTTCTGACTTACTCCATGACTCTGCCTTGTGTTTTTTATGACATGGAAACAAGCAAAAAACATCTTCTCATCTCGTCAATTAGAACTTTCTTATTCTTGAAAGAAAATTGGGGGTTTAGGAATTAGAAACTTGAAGGCAGATGATAAAATTTTAATGCGCAAACAACTATGATTACTGAGAAATACAAGAGTCATCATGTTTTAGATAATGTATATTAGGATTAATTGAATTTTCTCTCCTTAGTTTTATATGAATTCTTTTTGTCCATTTGCATGCAAGTTTCCTTCATGCATCTATATATGAAACATGTCCGTGTAAGTTTTTCTGCCCATGTACATTCAATTTTTTATTTTAGAATTGTTTCTTAGTGCTTTTTCATTGTGCAACTTTGACCTTCTAATCTAAGCTGGTGGGCTTCTGCAAATTAGTAAGACCACTATTACGTTCTACCTTGGAGCTCAGCTAAGTTTACAGTTGTGTTGTATGCTGATGTTCATGTTCAGCGTAAATTAGAGATCCTTGCTTTTATGGTCTATGATGCTCATTCCTCAGACGAATGTTTAAGAGAAACCTAATGGAGCTGTGAAAACTCAGATAATGTTGGATATGGATGGTTTTTGAATTTTACACATGACTTTATCTTGATGACTTATGCGTATTCCTTAAACTTTAGCCATGTGTCAAAATATGCATGAAATATGCTAAAAATGGCTATTTTTTGTTCAAGTCGCCTTTGTTCAGGCAGCAAATTTCTCTTGTCTATCTTTTATTATCTAGTTCCCTAAATTGGCAAAGTCTGTTAAATGGTAGCAGGCATTTTTTCTGAGTTCGAAAGTGTAAGTATCTATATATCTAACTTAAGTGTAATAAAATATCTTTTCTCCCCTTAACTGAGAACTAACTATCTTTAGGTTTTGGCAGTTGAAATTTGTTATTGGTCTTTGTAGATTATATTGTTTAGTATAATGCCATCTGCACATTTCACATTTTAGTTAATTTAGTTTTTAGTTATAATTCACTAGTGAAGCTTCCATATTTTTTTTCTAATTCTTGGAAACTGCTAATCATTTCTGTTGTGTGGATTATACATTGCATGAGTTTGAGATTAGGGGATTGGAATATTTTCTCAAAGTTACTGGGCTTTTTCTACTAGTCAGTACTAAATGCTGAAATCTTATATTCTTCTTTCCCCTGATTTTTTTTGAGTTTGATATGATTTCATCTGACTTTTTCTAACAATTATCTGGTCGGATGACCAGTTGCCTTTATTTTATTATTATTATTATTATTATTATTATTATTATTATTATTATTATTATTATTATTTTGCATGCGCACTTGCTCAAATTGATCTTGTGAAGCCTGACAAGGCCAGAGGGGTTGAAGATGTTATACTCAGAGCTGCTCAATATGGGCAGATCACAAAAAAGGTGCTCTATCTCTCTACATTTTCTGTAAATTTTTCCTGTCTATATCTTATAGATAATTTGTTCTGTTACTTTGAATAATGTTACCTCTGCAGGTTTCAGAGGAGAAACTTATCCAACTTCTTGAACAAATTAACACACAAATAACTAAGTAGACAAAAGTAATTGTACGTCATGGTCTCCTGCTCATCTTTTTCATTTATTTATCTTTTTCATTTGTTTGGGTTCAGTCTGAATCTTGTTTCACTTTTGCTCCAAAATTTGATGACTCTGCATATCCAGAGGCGTTAGAATGTTCTTGAGGATGATGATTAGAATACTTCAGCATGTTATAGTGTACGATTATGGTTCTTTATAATTTTTATGAGATCCTGATGAAGCTTGCAGTGTGTCTCACCAACATTATTAAAGTCGGTCTTGGTTCTCAAGATTTTCAAATGTCACATTGATATTTCCCAGCTTGTACCAGTTATCCTTGTATGAAGAGAATGTCATGTATGCTTTTTAGATAATGAATGACCCTGCTTCTTCTTCTTCTACTTCGCAAAAAGATCAGAGGCTTATACTCTCAAGGTCCTTATTGGGGGTGAGAAGAAATTTGAAATTAGTGCAAAGCTCGAGAGTCGAAACTATACTAAAGATGATAGTCAGAGTACCTTCCATATGGGTTTACTGAAATAGGATATTTCAGTGCCACTATTAAACTTTTGGCCCCTTCAAAAGTAGTTTAACTTCCAGGCCTATTTCTAGAATCCGGAGCATTTCTTGGTGGATCACCAGGGAAGTTCCTTTGCGGGTCGTTAGGAATTTAGTGCAAAAGTTTCTTTCGACACTTTTCATCGGTGTAAAACTTAATGTTCATGCGATCCAGAGCTATTGGGTGAAATTTTGGGGCGAGGGGTCGAAAGGTACGTCAAGTCCGAATCAACTGATTAATGGTGTATATCTTTTAGGATAGTAAAGGTTGGATGAATATCACGATCGGCCATTATCTGGGGGTGCAACAAGTGATAGCTGGCATTTTCCATCTTTTGTAGCCACTACCTTGCCATTCCACATAAACGCGCCTGGGGCTTGTTCCAAAAGCACAATATGCAAATATTGTTTTGCTTGTAATCCAATGTGTACCTTGCTTTTAAGTTTGAAGGAAAAAGCACCGCATGCCACGAAGAGATCATGGACTTTAAAAGGTATAAAATATTGAAAATGATCATGGAGCTTCATCAAAAAAATCTTGAAACTTTAGACTAACCTCTATGAGAAATTTATTGGAATGTGATTCAAAATTGAAGGAATATCTCATATGACACTATATTTTGCAGTCCAAGAAAAAATTCATGTAACTCTGAACTAAGCTTCAAAAAATTTTCTAAAGTTCACTTGGATTTGTTCAAAATCACAGGAAAGTCTCATGGACTTTCACTGTTATTCATCAAATATCCAGTTTGTGTTTTAAGCAGTGGCTATATTGTCTAAACTTTGCAAGCACTGACTGTTTCTCATTTAGTGCCCTAAAAATTGGTTACCTGGCTAAATGTACACTCTTAAATAAGATTTCCAAGTATTGACTATGATTACGGACCAGAAAATCTTCAATTTGGCGGAGTGTTTGCCCCTGCCAAGATCATCAGTGGCTCCCATGCGAGCCTGCACATAGAGCAACTATGTGAGCTTTGTGCCTACACCATGAGGCAAGTTTTACTTATAGAAGTGATGTTATCGAAGTCAGTAGCTGAGCTAGTATGAGGGTGTTGGCATGAGTGCCGCACTAACAACTGTGTTGGACGTTTTGCTGGGAACATAACATTTGGGGGAGAGTGATCTTCAAATGTGAGCTATATGCAATGCGGTGATGCCAAAGCTAGATTAAGGTGTGCTAGAGGGACGTGACAAATGTGAAGAATGACTCGAGAGTAAGCTGCATTTTCAAGGATTTCGAGTGTTAAAAGAGGTGAAGTCACTCGCCATGTTTGTGTTTGCAATAGGAAGCCAAACAATTTCATGCGGAATCAAAGTCTGAATAGAGCCAAATTATTTGTAGTGAGGCAAGGTTGCAAGGAACTGAATAGCTAGACGAGGAGGAATCCGAGATTGTGACAATTTTTCGGTATAGGGAGATTCTTGTGGGAGCCAAACCACTTGGTGGGGAGGCAAATTTGGAACTAAGAGCGGAAATATTGGACGGAGCAGCGATGCTGATTGTTAACAAACTACTATGTGTGGTAAGGCAAATAATAGAAATGTGTTGTACAAGTCGGGGAGATAGTTGGGCTAAACCAGTGGACATGAAGGCAATGATGATGGTTAACCGGGCCACTATATGTGGAGAGGCAAATGTGGGAAATAGGATGAATTGACCAAACCACCAAATGGAAAGGCATTGTGCTGGAGCACTAAGGTAAAAGTGTGAGATCAAAGTGGGGAGAGCTAAGCTACACATTCGATGGATTTTCAAGTTTCAGAATATGGTCTTTCCTAAGTTAAAAATACAGAGGTACATCATACAAGGAGGCACTTACATGAGGAATAAGGTACTCTTTCTAGTTGGCAAGTATATGGGTACGAATCGGGACAAACTAAGGTGTCTACTAAAGAAGTGAATGTTTGAGAACAAAGATCTCGTTCGAGAGTACAATGAAGCTACCACTTTTAGAAATGAAGTACTATGTGGAGTACATCCCAATAGCTTGCTAAGTACTAAAGAGTGCATTTGAGAAGCCGAAGTTACCACGTTGTAGCATGGGTATTCTGAGGCCTTGTTATAAATTATTTGGACAGATTTGAGTATTAATAGCCGCTAGTGTCTTTGTGTGGGCAAGCCATTAATTAAATTAGATGTGATATTTTCTCTTGAGTGTGGGGTCAAGTTACAAGTTACTCCTAGTTACGAGCCTGAGATTTGACATTGTTCAAACAGTTGCTACAAGGAGATCTTTGTAGAGCAAACATATGAAATCAGACCACAAAAGAATAGGTCGTAAGGAGCCACATAGAGGGATGTCTATCTCAGAGGGGTTATCTTTATAAGATGTCGTTATAGTCTAGGGACATCATTTGTCCAGTTGTGACCAAAATTTTAAAGGATGCCTCGTACTTTGAGTGGAGAAGTATCTGCCTATGCAAAGGTATTAGGCGTAAGTAAATCTTGAATGAAGAAAGTCTTTAAAGTAGCAAGGGCCTATAAGGGCGAGGTGGGACAATGGGTGCTATAATAGAAGGTGTCTAAAGAAGTTACCTCAATGAAGGAAGCTACCCGAAGAGAAATGAAGTCAATGAGGGCTATAATATGGATGGCATGCGTGTCATCAAAAAGAGCTATAGTTAGTCACCACAAAAGTGCAAAAGCAGAGGCACTATCCAAGTAAACATCGTGGAGATGAAGTGGAGAGGTACGCTTGTATAAACTTGGCGAAGCAGTGCATGTGCATGACTCCATTTCCCAGAGAAGGTACTTTGAAGAAGTATGAGGTGATTTGACCAAGGAAGCTGCGATGGAGAGATCCGAAGGGGTATACTTCAAGTATCTGCGGGCGTATTTCATCACCAAGGACGATGACTAGCTTGAATGAGGGAGAAATTTTACATGGTGCCTTTATTGGTACCTTAGCTCGCCTCATGACTGTACTGAATAGACAGGATGGACGAATATCAGCCGAACGGATGACTGCCAGTCTTGTGTTGGACAGGTGTCAGCTGTGCGCTGGGTATGTGTCAATCATGCGGGTATTGTGCGGGCATTGAGTGTTATTTCTAAATATCATGGAGCTACAATTGGAGTATTAGATTTGGTTAAGGACCTTATTCATAAGATGCTAAGTAATGTGCATGCCAGATATGTGGTCACTCCAAGATTCTTCACTTATCGGCTTGACTTAGCCAAGTGGCAATGGAATTATCATAATTATCCAGAACTTAAGAAGGCCATGACAGAACATCTGAATGCCATATTGCTTTCCACGAGTACAGGAAACGGATAAAACTTTTTTGGAGATGTGAGATGCGTCAAAAGGAATCTCTTAAAATAAATGACACCTCATTTGGATATCGGAGTTAAGATAAAAGCCCCAATACGATTGTCGAGACAAAACATGTCAACTACAAGAACATTGGCTTTTCATTTTAAGAGATATATAAAGAGGGCATGAATTGTAAGAGCCGACCAATCCTCCTTGTGTGTGTTTTCGATACATCGCCCTAAGTAAGCTACCTTGAGGGTGTCTTCAAGTGCCTGCTTGGAGATCTCTAAGGAGTGTCTAAGATATCATGTTAGGATACTTTATGGACAGTGCGTGGCTAGGAGGGCAGAGTTAGGCGCCCAACGAGTGTCGGAGGCTTGACATAAAGAAAGACTATGCCCCTGGGGTTGTCCTCGGGAAGGATAAAGACTTATGTGATGATTGAGTACTTGAGGCACCATAAATTAAAAGGCTCATGTATCAACTTATAAGCATGGCTGGGGTTCATTCTTGCAAATAAGGGTCCGTTGGCCTAGACGTGCAGTTGTGGGGCAACATTGTACTATTAAGAATAGAAGCATGTCGTAAGGACTATGCTTGGGAATGCCATTGGAAATTTGAAGGCATTATATGAAAGGCGCACATGATAAAGGCCAAGCGCATATGAGTTGTCCTACTCGAGCAAAGCACGACCAAGTGCCATGGCACAAGGCAGGTGTCGAACTTGAAGATTGTACTGAGCACGTGGGAGCAACGCTTAGTGCTAGCCAAGGGATTGACATGTCCTTAGTCAACCCTAATTATGCGCATAGAGAATTATTTGCATAAGAGATGCACACAAGGGAGAAGTGTTCGGGCGGCACATTCGAAGCTAAGAATTTGAGACAAGTTTCATATTAACTTGGAATAGATAAGGGATGGCTTGTAGTTAGGTGAGACTTCCGCACGGGCTTTTTGCATGTTGCTAACACAAAGGAGTCAACCCATGACATGAATTATGTTCAAGGTACGTCATGCTCAATGAGATCTCGATGTAAATACCCACTATCAGTCATGGGTCTCATTTTAATCGTGATTTCAGGTGCTCTTTTCTTAGAGAAATAAGCCAAGTCAATAAAGTCGCACATACCATTGTACCACTAGTAAGAAATGTAAGTAAAAGACTACCGAGGAGTTTTGAATACACTTTAGCAACTACTCCCTCCGTTTCACAAAGATTGACATGTTTCGGATTTCAAGAGTCAAACGACTTATTGTTTGACTGCAATATTTTCATGTCTTGTAAATATTTAGAATTATTAGTTAGTGTGATTTATAGTACTTTTTATATAGTTTTCAAATATATAAATATTACTTCAAAAAATTGAAAGATTTTATGTCCAAATTCACGGTAAAAATTACAAAATTTGACTCTCGAAATCCAAAACATGCCAATCTTTGTAGAATAGTGGGAGTAGTTATTAATTTTCTTTTCCAATGTTTTAGAATGTTTCGAAGACGACTTAGAGAAAATACATATTGGAAAGTAAACATCCAATGGAATTTCCTATTTAAGATGAAATCTGTCTATAAAGAAAGCAAATCCACTAAGTAGATTGAAATTTATTTTTAAGGATGCAAATCTACTGCATAGATTTATTTTACATGTGAAGATCACAAATTTATAACACATACCTAAAATCAATGTAAATATCCAGTTATGAGATCAGAAAATCTTCTGTGTAGATACTCTTTGTCAAATGTGATTAATGAATTACTTATATTGCTCTTTTTTTACAATATAAATAGAGAGACGCATATCTCTTTGAGTACTATCAAGGTAAAGTTTTCAAGTTTTTATTCGAAGCACAAGAAAGGTACTTACTACATTGTCTGGCTTATTTTTCTCTTTGGGGTGTGATGAATTTCATATAACTTCGGTCTCCTATTTTAATCTTAGCAAGCCAGTATCTCTAGTTATCAATACAATCTAAGCCTATAAGCATATTTTCAAATAATGAACATATGAGTTTGATTTCAAGTTAAAAGAACCTAATATATACAAGTAAGGTATTATAAAACGAAGGAGAATGTTTAATTAAATCCAAACTTAGGTACAAGATCTGAGGCAATATGCATGTTATATCACATTATTGGATCCTGATTACTTTCATTATTTATGCCTTCAATTCTGGTTACTACATAATTTTTTTGTGATTTATTAATCAGGAAAAATGTCATTATGTTATGATGCTTCTTCTTCCAAGAGAAAGACAAATGTTGAAAATAAGAATAATCTCGATGTTGGAAAAAAACTTAAGGCGCTTATAGTAGATGATGACCGCATAGTTCGAATGGTCCACAAAATGCTCCTTAAGAAATTTGATGTGGAAACTCATGAAGTGGAGAATGGCCAAGCAGCCGTTCTAGCTCATCGCTCTGGAGCATCATTTGATCTGATTCTAATGGACTTAGATATGCCCGTGATGAATGGTCGTCAGGTATACTTCCATCACTCAAAATTATTTAGTGAAATTAAATAAAGTAGACTAAGTGTTCACACTAGATTAATGTATGCAAGAAACATAACTTGCACACTCGATGCGGTTAAATATGCCAGTATAATGTTATCGTTTTTCACAAGTACATTCAGCCCCTTTTTTCCATCCAAAGCCTTTGTGTACTCCCAATAAAGGAGTAATAATTTACTTTCCAAAAGACAAAAGTAATTAAAACCTTGAACTTCAAAGCACTTACCACAGTTTTTTTAATAGTATATTAATTTTTCTGGACATTTTATTTTTATGCTGATCATGTGTAAAAATATGAAGTAAGGATGCTATTATGCAGGCTACTCTGGAACTTCGAGATATGCATGTTTCTAGCTTGATTGTGGGAGTGACTTCCACTGGAGAAGCGGAGAAACAATCATTCATGGATGCTGGTCTTGATTATTATTATCAGAAGCCGCTTACTATTGATGCCGTTCGTCATCTAGTGGAGAAATTTAAAAACGATGTCTAGACCAATATATCAAACAGCACTTTGATTTTGATACAATGCATGCGTTATTAATCTTTAAGAAAAAATTACAGCAGTCAACTTAGATATCACCTGGGACTAGTTATGAAGTCTTTTCTTGTTACGGGTTCCAAGCAATATTATCAATAAATTGGATTTTCTTCGTAAAAGATACAACTTCTCATTTTTTTGATTAGAGTTGTTAGCTTGGTTGCCAGATTTCTTCCTATAATCGATTTTCCATTTTATAGAAGGTAAAAAATTCCATTTACCATATTTGACACTCCCTTTTTTATTATAGAAACGGGTTACAGGATTTTGTAGATTATCTTTCTCACTTGGTAGTATATAAAATATAACATTATGAAATTAGAGAGTTTGGTTAAAGGGAGAGATAACCTTTTACATGATGTGTTGCTTGACACTTGTGCGAACTTCTCTCAAAGTGAATTTTATGAGCTTACTCCCTTTGACTACTCTCTTTTGATTTACTTTTGAATAGTGAGTTACTCATTCCACTCATGAATTCAGGTCTAATTGACGGAACCACGCTAAACAATTGTGACAGATTTAATAAATTATTTGGTTTTCTCTCATTTAAACTTTGATACTCTTTGTTGGAATTTATGTAACACAAGTTTTTTTAGTCTATTTAAAAAAAAATGACACGTTTTTAAATTTGAAAAGAATTGAATTTGTACTTTCTATTTTACTTTTAATGAGAAAATTTTCTAAGCACATGAATATTATGACATGTTTAATGCTACAAGTTTCAAAAGTGTAAAATCCACAGGAATGTTATGACGTACTTTAGACCACATGTTTCAAAAGTGAAAAATTCTTCCTTGAAATCTGAACCGATTCAAACTATGTCACATATATAAATTGAAATGTATGGAATATATCTAAATTATTTTATGGATTGTATTTATGAATTACATAAGAGATAAGTGGGACAAGAAATATATCTTGTCTGTTGATTTCAGATTACTATGATGATATTATTTTCTCTTTGAAGGAGATATTCACCTAAGGATGCTATCATGAAATATATGGTAGAACAAAATAAATTGAGAGCTCTAAATCTAAATTATTTTATGGATTGTATTTATGAATTACATAAGAGATAAGTAGGACCAGAAATATATCTTGTCTGTTGATTCCAGATTACTCTGATAATATTATTTTCTTCTTGACGGAGATATTCATCTAAGGATGCTATCATGAAATATATGGTAGAACAAGATGAATTGAGAGCTCTAAAAGAGCTGATATTACCCCAGAGGAATGAAATGAACACTTCCTAAGTTACTTGGCCATTTAACTATGAATAACTTTTAAATATTTTGGTGGAGTAACAAAATACTTTGCAGTCAATGTAATTAACATGTATACAATCATGTTCAATATATTGAAATGTATTATGTTCTACTTTGTTCCAATTGTATACGTTTTTCGTAGCTAGATATTCGCTCTTGTTTTGTTTTATATTTGTATTTTGGTGAAATTTTAGGAGTTTACTCGAGATATTATAAAAAGCTTATTTAGACCAATTGAAATATTGTAGGTGTCTAGTTGTGAAAAATCCATCTCTTTATCTTTCTGGTGTAATCAATGAACAGGAAAATATTTTGACTCGTATTTTCTGTTATCCTCCTTTTTATTCCATGTAGAAACAGGGTAAAAATTTCGTGTAGGGGCTGTTTGGCGCGTGCTAATTGATTTGTAGCCGTTAAAAATAAATTCGCTGAGAAATAGCCACCTCCGGACAAATCCCATTATAGTATTTATACTGGAAAGCTTCAGTAAACTAACAAGGCCCCAGCATTTTGTTATGGGACTTTGTATAAAGCTTCAGTCCCATAACAAAATGCTGGGGCTGTGAACAAAACTTGTTCAAAGCCCCAGCATTTTGTTATGGGACTGAAGCTTTATATATAAAGTCTCATAACAAAAAATTGGGATTTATCCCTTTGATGGGACCTTTGTTATGGGATAAATTCCATTATTTTTGTTATGCAATAAATTCCCATTATTTTGTTATGGGACTTTGTATAAAGCTCCAGTCCTATAACAAAATACTTGGGCTTTGAACAAGTTTTGTTATGGGACTAGTCTGGGGTGTTTTTCCAACGTTAATAGAGTTTTGTTCAAAGCCCAAGTATTTTGTTATGGGACTAGTCTGGGGTGTTTTTCCAACGTTAATAGAGCTTAAGTGTGCGCGCGAATTTTTTGCTATTCTTCAATGAATTTTGAGACGGTGGATCGTCCCCAATGAGCGCGTCTAAAAATGGCTAGTGATCAAAATTTTCAAGAAACAAGTATATTAGTCTTTCAAGAACCTGAGGACTTGGAGCAAAGTGCACGAATAGCCACTTTTGTCAGTGGTCTTGGGTTTGAGACCACTTCTTTTAGTGATTTTACATGAGAGGCCACTTTTTAGAACTTTAATTCTTGTGTGCTGAAGTTCAAACCTTGTGGGCTGAAGTTGAATCCCTGTGGGTTGAACTTCATGCCTAAGGTATAAAGTTCAATTTCAACTCGCAAGGGCTGACTTTTAGGCATAGATGCGTAACTTTCAACCCTTGTGGTATGAAGTTCGGTCCACAAGAATTGAAGTTCCAAAAAGTAGCCTTTCATGCAAAATCAATTAAAAAAATGGTCTACAAGCAAAGACCAGTGATAAAACTGATCTCTGAGCGAAATTTTTACAAGGACTTGTGACAAAGAAAACCAAAAAGTAAACCTTTCATAAAACAAATAAGAAACCCCCCTCCCCCACCCAAAAAAAAAAAAAAAAACTCGCCTACTAAATCCCAATATTGTTATTGCTTCAAGCAATATCTTGATTCCTTCACCCGCTGTTTTTCTTTTTCTGGACAAAATTACATGTTGGATATAAAAATGAACTCGTATTCAAGAACATATGATTTTGCTGAACAGGGGGCGGATTTATGCAGTGGTTAAGCGCAATGCTTTAAAAGGCGGGGGCGCAAGGCGAGGCGTTTTACTCACAACGAGGCGAGGCGTAAGCCCCGAGACATGAGGCGTAAATCCCATTGATCTTATTTTTTTAATTAATTTTAAATTAATAAAATGCCAAAAATACAAATTAAGAAAATTAAAAATAAGAAAAAAGATTATAGGAAAAAAAGATCTAACATTTTTAATAATTGTAAGAAATTGAATAATGTTACAGTTTTTATGAGATAGAAATAAACCATAATGCCTTAACTGTCAAACAATTAAAAATAAAAATATGTTACTATAAAAAGTGAATAAACAATAAAATTTATTACTATTATAATTTAAAACATTAATTCTTCTATAAAATATAAAATTGGTTCTAAATGGCAAAATAATTGAAGTCTAACAATATTGAGTGACAGAAATAAAACATAAAGACCAATAACAATTGATGATATTATAAACATCGACTATGCATTTTTAGATTAAGTATACAGATGATATTCATCCTCATGATATTCTCAATTATATTACAAATAATATTATGTCTCGTTAATTGAGCTATGCTCAATTTTTGAATTTCTATAGATGAATATAACTACATTTTTAAAGAAAATTATGGATAAACTATCTTAATAAGGGAATTGGACAAATCATGTGCATAGGTTCTATAAGGCGAGTCCCGAGCGTTGAGCGTTGGGCGTGCTCTGGGCGCATCATCGGGTGCTTGAGGCGTAAGCCTCATGGATCTAAGCCCTGTCCGAGGGTCTCAGGGCGTTTTGCAAGTGCCCCGCCCCGGGGCAAGTCTCAAAACCAGTTGCGGATCCAGGATTTCTGCTAAGGGGTATCAAAATATAAAAAAATACACAACTAAAAGGTCGTTAAAATAAAACACCACTCTATTAGTTAAAGTACAATATAAATATATTATTACAATTGTACTCGACGCACTGTCATCTCTTGAAATTTTTTACAATAGCATCGTTAGAAATAGTACTAAATACACCTCTTTCTACATAAGGCACCATGCAACCACTAAAAAAATTTCATCCATTCGGTTCCGCAAGTCATTTTTGATAAACTTCATTTTCGAAAAAGCTCTTTCAACTGATGCGGTAGCAACTGGTAGAAGCAGAGCAAGTTTAACTAAGCGGAATACAAGAGGAAAAGTCATATGTTTTTTTGTCTGAACCTTTTTTTTTTTTTTGAAAGGTCACAAAGACCATTTAGATCAATGAACCTTTCATCAACATCACGAACATCAATAATGTAAGTAGCAAGTTGATTCTCAAGAGCAACCATATTAGATTCATCAAAGTCATCAGGATATAGCTTAGCCATAGTCATTATCTTCCCAATATCAAAGCTAGAAAATGAGTCATTTGGATTCAAACAAGCAACTCCATATAGCAAATCAGTCGCCACCTCATCAAAACGATTATTGAGTTCTTGAAGTTGCCAATCAATAATTTGGTTGAACACAACAACATGATAATGATGTAAAATATTATAATCAGCAGGTAAACGTCGTGATCTTCCAGAGCTAACATATGGCTCATCAAAATTAGGCATTAAAATGTCATACTTGATGCAAAATATTTTCACCATGTCAAAAAGCAAACCCCACTTTTTATCCCTTAACTTTTGCAATCTTCCCTTTGCTACTTCAACAAGTAGCATTGCATTTGCAATATCTTGTTCCTTCTTCTGTAAGGATTTACTAAGCTCATCAGTAATTCCTAAGACATCTCTCATCAAATGCAAGATAAAAACAAGATCAAATGATTGACACTTTGTAAGATATCCTATTGCCTTAGCTCTATCATCTGGAGAACCATTATCAACAATATAATCAAGTAAATCAACAACACTACCAAACAAGCTAATAAAGTTGGTAAAAGATCTGTAGTGAGAGTCCCAACGAGTGTCGCCGGCCCTAATAAGACCAAGTTCTTGAAGCAAGCCCCTCCCACTTGTAACTTCACCCATATCTAATGCCTCTTGAATTTTTTCTCTTTGAGATTCTCGAAATGCATCCATACGCTTAAAAGAAGAACCCAACATATTCAAAATATTAGAAACTAATAACACTGGTTCACCCACTTGGACACATTTTTTAGAAACCCCAACAAGAGCTAGTTGAAGTTGGTGAGCGAAACAATGGATAGAACGAGCCGATCTACTTTCTTGCTTGATCAATATTTTAAGACCATTTATATGACCTTGCATATTACTTGCCCCATCGTAACATTGTGCACGCACATAAGATAGTCTCAAAGAATAGTGAGCAAGTAAGTCTACAATTGCCTTCTTGAGAGATAGGGCACTAGTATTTTTAACATGAATGATATCAATAAGGTGCTCCATCACAAATCCCCTTCTATCAACATATCTTAAAACTACAGCCATTTGCTCCTTGAGTGAAACATCAAAAGATTCATCAACTAATAAAGCAAAGTAATCATCATTTAAATCCTCTATGATAGCTTTAACTGTTTCAATCTTACATGCAGTCACAATATCTTTTTGAATCTTAGGAGAAGTCATTTGATCATTTTGAGGAGCATGTTCCAATACAAAATCACGAATGTTATCACACCTTTTTTATACCATGAAAGAATCTCAAGAAAATTACCTCTATTCAGTGATGATTTAGATTTATAATGACCTCGAAATGCCATTCCCTGATTCATAAGAAGTCTAACTACATTAATCGAAGCAGTCAATCGAATTTGATGCGCATGCTTAATTTGATTAGATTGTCTATCAAATGCAGATATAATAGACCTTTGTTGCCTCATCGGATCTTGATATTTCTTTTTTGATTGATTATGAATGCTACTGACAGGACCAATATATTTTTTAAAGGCCTTCTTTTTCCCCCAAGTTCTAAATCCCTCCATAGACCATACTTCCCCTCCACCTTGATGAATGTTATCATCCTTAAACAAATAACAATATAAACAATAAGCTGCATCTTTACTTACACTATACTCTAACCAATCATGATAAATATCAAACCACTTTGAACTAAAACGATGCAAATATCCTGAAAAGTTTGTTTGAGGAAATTTGTGATTTCGAGGTTGACAAGGACCTTTTTGTAGATATGCTCTTCTAATTGTATCACGATGATTTGAGTGATAGTCCAAAATTTGAATTCTTTCACCTGGGTCTGCCTTTAAAGAATCTAAATCAAATTCTTGTCTTTCGGGAGATTGGGGTGGTATTTCCGGTTGATTTGCATTTTCTTCTTGATTGGGTTGATTATCAGAGACCAAACTCGGTTTGATTGCTTGAGGAAAAATTTCTCCAATGACTTTTGCAACTGAATTATGAAATAAGACTTTAGTTAGAATAATGTACAAAATTTAGTAATTCTAATTAAAAGCAGAAAACATAGCACATAGTCTAAAAACAGAGTTTAAATTTAGTAGAACACTGAGTATAAAAGCAGAACATAACATCTAAAAGTAGGACACATAGATTTTGTTTCAAGGATCTTTATTCAGGTCACATTTTCTCATATCTACATCTATCTTCCCTCCAAGTCTTTCTCTACTATTCAGCTAAAAATTATCTCAACGAGCATTCCCTCCAATGCCTACCAATCAGCTAAAAATTATAGTTTCTCTGACCATTTTGTTCTAATCAAGACTACCCCAAGGCCCAATGTGAGCTTTAACCAGAGTCTCAAAAAATTATTCCTCCTCTTATTAACAATCTTATTTTCTTGAAAGGATTCATTCTTCTTTCAGATTACTTCATGAAAAAATATTGCAACAATATAATTGTGAATTAAATAGTACTAATATTATGTATATTCCAAAGAAAAAAAAGAGTAAGTACCTTGGGCACCATTGACAGAGCCCAGCGATGTTGCAATGGAGGAGGCCGAAGGAGGCGGAGTGGTGGCGTGGAATGGTGGAGTCGGGACTCAGGCGTGGGGCGTGGGCTGTTTTGTGTTGTTTTCTTCTTCACGTTTTAATTTTTGTTTGGAGAATTAGGGATTTGTTTAAGGATCCCAAGGTGCAAGGTCTGATGTTATTGAAAAGTCAAAATATAACCAAAACGACGTCGTTTTGGTTACTGCTATTAAAAATAATAGCCAATTTGTTAAATGTTCCAAAAGACTGCTGAAGCGGGGATTCGAACCTGGTAAACTGGGCAATTCTTACGACCCCTTAACCACTGGGCTGCTGCACCAACTCATTTCAAAGGGACTACCCACCTGTGTCGGTTTCGGGTACAGGTACCCTCTTGCTCAAAGTCGTTCGAGAAGTTTACTATATATACTTATACGAAAAAATCTTAACCTATATATATAGTGTAAATGTTCGGCGAAGGGGTATCAATTGGTACCCCTCGGAAGGCTGTGGGTCCGTCCCTGCTCAAAACTGCCTTTTAAAACAGAGGTTAAGGGGTGCCACGGCACCCGCAAACTTTGGTTGAGACCTTATATATATAGGCATATTTATATTAACATACATATAAAATGAAGAGGTGGCACCCACAGTATGTAAAGCGCCCGGGGTGCCAGTGGTTGATGGGGTGCGCTTTAACCCATTCGACCCAAGATCAAATCCTTCTGGTTGGTTTTTTTTTTTTTTTTTTTTTTGAGTTAAACTCTATTTGCCTTGCACTAATTACAAAGGCCAAATGGCACGCCCCACATTAGACATTTCTTTTCCTATTCCCTGTTATCCTTTTTTTCTTTTATTAGCTAATAATCTCTCCATCCTACTCCTCTTCTTCTGTCGTTTTTCTTTTTGTTTTGTTTTTTTACTTTATTTCTATCATTATACAATATTTTATTGGTCAACTTATTTTTAGTAAATAATTTAAATTAATATTAATTGATATTATGTAGCCACTTTTTTTTATACATATTGCTAAATAATTTGAGCTATATTTCAATTAAATTTTTAAATATTTGAAATACCTTGATTAATAGATCTTTTGAGTTAATTAACTCTCGTAGAATTAACTTGACAGGCTCAATTAATATAGTCAAACAAAAAATATATAACAATTAAACCACTTTAAAGCAAGTTTTTCAATTGGTGTGCTCTTTCATTATGTATTTACAATGTTCTTCCGTAATATAGAATTTAAAACAAGTAAAAAAGATTAATTTAATTAAACTAAACTTATTAGTTTATTATGAATAAAAGACTCAATCAACTTAGGCAAAGTAGCAAAAATCTGACCCGACCTAACCCTCCTTTCTATTTGATCTTTGTAGCTAAGAGTAGATATAAAGAGTAAAGAATGGCACCCGCAACCTCGGAATCCTATATCCGCCCCTGTTGCGGAAAGCAGTAAAAGTTTCAGGATAGTATCAAGGACAGGAGCATATTTAGTGAGGAAGAAGGAGGTGTTACGGCGCCTGTTAACTTTGATCGAAACATTATATATACATGTATATATACATAACAAAATTGGATATATCAACTTATTGGCACCTGCAGTAACAACATGCAAAATGGTGCCAGTGGCACGCGGTCAATTCTTCCCGCCAAGTTACTGGGAGTACTGGGGTTCGATTCACAAAGGCAGCTATATTTAACTTTTAAGCTTATAACACTAGATATAATTATGTGGGACCTAATCTCTTATTTTCTCTCAATTTCCTTCAAGTCTCTCCCTTTCTTTTCCTAAGTTCTGCTCCTCCCCATCCCCCAAACCAATACAGCAACTAGAATATTTGTTATTTGTCAATAAGTTTAGTAAGAGTAATTTCATATTTTAGATGTATAAATTACCACGATGACTAGGATTCATTGTTTTTATTCTCTTTAATTACTGAATGTGTTTTGATTTTATATCATTTCTCAACAATTTATAATTATCTTCTTTTTCCTTTTCTTTTCCCTCCAAAATAGGACCAAAATAGTTTTAATTCTTCCAAAAAATTATTTGAACTTTTCATTTTAAGGGGAAATTCCAACACCACCATTAAGGAACACGAAAAAAGAGACAACAAATGAAGCAAATAAAATATAAAGTGCGTACATGAAGTTTGTATATTTATGATATTAGTAATATTCTTAGGAGTTTTATGATTTGCGTCTAGTTGTCATAATTTTTCTAATCGGATTGTTTTGTCTATATGAATAAAAAGACGAATGCTCTAAGTAAAACTCGAAGTTGATCAAATCGAACAAATGTTATCCTCTACAGTGTAAATAGATACGTGTCTGCGTCCAAATGGCACCCGGTACTTTCAAATACTGGATCCACCCCTGATCAAGGAAGTGAGAAAATAGTGGCTACAAGAAACACTTTTTTCTGTTCCAACTAATGCTTTTAGAGATGTGAATAATAGGTTAACTATCAAACCAAATAGATTAAAATATAAAAATTATAGATATTTGAACGTACAAGATGGAGAACGCAAGTCACAATGAATTGTGAGAACCTTTTGCCAAGACATAATGCGAGCATAGGGTGAATGCTCTAGTTTTCAAGTCATTAGACTAAAAAACTCAATGGCCCCCTCAAGAGTACTGGCTTTACCCATTAAAATAATGATTAATAGTCTACTGTGCAGCCATCTAAAAGATTAATATCCAATCGAAGTTTCTAGGGATGGCAATGGGGCGGGAGGGGCAAGGTAAAGCCTTAATGGAGCAAGGTAGGCGAGTGCTTTAATAGGGTAGGGAGGTTGAAAGATGACTTTTGAAAAATAAAAACAGGGCGGGGCAGGCCAGGGATGGGACAAGGTACTGATTACTGAAGAATACTAGAAAGTTTCAAAATGCTAAATCTCAATTCAAAGTGCCCCTTTACTATGTCTTCGTATTCATGAGTTTAACATGCAGTAATAGTTGAATACTCCATATGTATTAAAAGAATTTTTGTTCGATTACAATACATGGAACCCATATTCCAGGAAAAATATGATTAATATTTATATTTTATGAGCAACAAATTCAGAAAAAATGTCATGATTGGAGTTGGTTAAGAGGAACATAAGCTTGTTGAAGTCACGTGAGCAAGCTTGGGAGTTTAGCCCAACTATATATTAGATGAGCTACAATAGTAAAAGGGATATCCAGAAATATATTGTACCTTTTTCCTATATGTCTAAGTCTTTCTCTCTATGTTTCTCTATATTCTTTCCGTTTCCTTCTTCTTCTTTAGCTTACTCCTTCTTCTTATATCTTTAGTTCACATTCCCAATTCTTGTAATTTCAGTGTATTCATAAATCATCAATAAGAAATCCCAATTCGTCTATTTCATTGCTTCAAATTACAAGTTCATTACAAGTGGTATCAGAGCCTGATCTTGGCACCTTTTGAATCTTAACAATTATGCCAGAAGAAACCCTAGTTCAAGAGTTTCAAAGAGATTAGAGAATCAAATTCAATTTTCTAGGGCTCAAATTGGAGCAAAATTTGATAAAATGCACAGAAGTTTGGACAATAGTATCTCGTTATTGAACAAAATGATGGATAAGTTAAGAATTACTTTTAAAAATAGTAGAGGTGATTATCATGTTCTTAAAGATGATCAAGAAAGTACAAAAAAGGAATTTGATTATTCTAAGAGGAGAAATGAGGTGAAAAACTGCATATGTAGCGTCGACTGCCAATGCCATTCTTGTTTTGATGATTGCTTGAAGGAAAATAATGAAGGGGTTAACGTAGGTGAAGAGAAATATCCAGGCGAGACTGATATAATGATGCAGGGTAAAATGCAGAAGCAATAAAGTAAATATAAAAGCGAGATTTGGCTCGAACGATTATCTAAGTAGCAACGAGGAACTAAGTCTCATTACACCTAGGGTGAAGGTCACTAAGCAACTATCCTCAAGAGGCACTCGGCTCTCGCAAATAGAATGATCGAAAAGGATTGAGGTTCAACTTGGATTCTATCAATTGAAATTAAGCCAAGAACATGGTTTCATTAGAGAGCATTTCTCAATTGTTTGTATATTCAAAGTTAGGTAATAAAGAAAATGGCTAAGGAAGCCTTTTATAGTGCTTTCTTTACATGTTGTGAAATGTCTAAACCCCACAAGAGGAGTTAAAATAATACAAGTTACGTAGGGCTATCAGAACCATGCACTCCATATGGTGTACTAGGCGCTGCGCCTACTTGCTGCTAGGTTTCCACCACCTCTGTAACAAGGGCGGTCCGCCCAATCCAAAGTCCAGAGAGTTTGACATCAAGGAGGCGGTCCGCCTAGTGCAGTGGGCCGTTTGCCCGTTGCTATGGCTTCACATGCGCTCAAGTTCATGGTCTTCCAATCATCTTCAAAGCCTCCATCTTCCAAGCCCTTCCAGACCAAGTGTAGGTGAGCATCTTTGATCTCTTCAGCTTGACTCCGAGTGAATGGTCTTGTGGTAGTTTTTCCGGCATCATCCTCACCTTCTTGAGAAGATTTCGTCCTCGAAATCAAGGCGTCATCCTCCACAACATCATCTCCTACATCACAAAGAGTCAATTCAGAAATGTTAAGAGTGCTAAAAACATTATACTCACCCGGCAAATCTATCATATATGCATTGTTGTTGATCTTGGATAGCACTTGGAATGGTCCATCTCCTCGTGGTACCAACTTCCTTTTCCTATGATTTGAAAATCTTTCCTTCCGGAAGTGCACCCACACCCAATCACCCTTCTTCAGTTCCACCTACTTTCTTCCCTTGTTTTTTTTGGAGGCCACCTTTTCATAAGCTTCCTCCAAGTTCTTCTTCACCTTATAATGGAATTCAATCAAAGCCTTAGCTCGGCTTTTGCCTTCAAAATTAACAACCGCATCCCTAGGCAAAGGGGTAAGATCAAGTGGAATTAACGGATTAAAATCATAAACACACTCAAATGGAGTCATGTCAATCATTCTATGCAAATTACAGTTATATGCAAACTCCATGAGTGGTAACTTCTCCACCCATGTCCCGGCTTTACCTCGGGCCATAACTCTAAGAAGAGACCCTAAATTTCGGTTCACCACCTCGGTTTGTCCATCCGTTTGAGGGTGGTGGGACGTAGAGAACAACAATGTGGTGCCAAAATCACCCTATAAGCACCTCCAAAAATAGCTTAGGAACTTAGTGTCCCTATCACTCACAATGGTTTGAGGCACTCCATGCAATTTTAACACATTATCAATGAACAAAGAAGCTACATGTTGTGTATCATTACTCTTTTTGCACGAAATAAAGTGTGTCATCTTGGAGAACCTATCCACGACAATATAAATGCTATCATGTCCTCCTCTAGACCGTGGAAATCCCATAATAAAATCCATAGAAATGTCTGTCCACGGGCTAGTAGGAATAGGCAAGGGAGTATATAAGCTATAAGGATTCAACTTAGACTTGGCATGCTTGCAATCTAAACAAGCATTGCATAGCCTCTAAACATGCAACCCCATCTTAGGCCAATGGAATTGTTCCATTAGGATGGCTAAAGTCTTATCCCTCCCAAAGTGACACATCAAGCCTCCACAGTGTGCTTCATGCACTAGCAATTATCTCCATGAGGACTCAGGTACACAAACTCTCCCATTTTTGAAAACTTAGCCATCTACCCATTGGTATTTCTCTACCCTTTCCCCTCTCATTAGAGCATCATGAATGCTCTTGAGCTTTGGGTCATGTTCATACATCAATTTTATACTTTCAAGATCCATGAGCCTAGAAGCGAGAGTGGTAGCAAGAGCGAACTTCCTAAAAAGTGCATCGGCTACAACATTGTCCTTTTCCTTTTTGTAATGAATTACATAGGGAAAAGACTCAATGAACTCCACCCACTTGGCATGCCTCTTATTCAATTTCTCTTGGCCTATAAGATGTTTGAGTGACTCATGATCACTCTTAATAACAAATTCCCTAGGCCAAAGATAATGTTGCCAATGAGCTAGAGCTCTCACTAGGATATACAACTCCTTCTCATACGTGGAGTAACTTAAGGTTGCACCCTTCAGCTTTTCACTAAAGTAGGCAATGAGTTTCCCATCTTGCATGAGAACACCTCCAATACCCACCCCTGAGGCATCACATTCAACCTCAAATGCCTTTCTGAAGTCGGGAAATTGCAACAAAGGGGCGGTACTCAACCTACTTTTCAACTCTTGGAAAGCCTTTTCTTGTGGCTCTCCCCACACAAAGGGCATTTCTTTCTTCACCAACTCGGTGAGTGGTGCGGCAATGGTGTCAAAGTCCCTAATAAATCGCTATAGAAACAATCTAGGCCATGGAAACTGGTGCAATGCAATTCCCGAAGGGAAGCTTAGCACAAACGCGGAACAAGAACAATTAAAGAAGAAGATAAGAGCAAGACAAAACTTGCTTCTTTCGAAAGAACAGAGGGGAACCTGTCCCTAAGCTCGATCAAAAGGGAGACAAGAATCACCCTAACTATGCAACAATCCTCAAGAGAACATTGCCTCTTGCAAACTGAATGATCAAGAGGAATGTTCAATCGGACTAACCGAAAGCCACAAGTCCTTAAAAGCCCTCACAGGGGTTTTGCTCTCGACGGAGACAAGAAGAAATGTGCTCGGCACTTTCATTCACTTCAATATCCAAAAACAACTACTCTACAGTGTAAGGGAATAAGGTTTATATAGGGACTACTAAGGGTAAACTAGTAAAAGGTCACAAGCGACCAATAGAAATAAGCCACGCAGGGCTGAACTAAAATGTGTTCGGCAGGCTTTGACTTCGGTAAGCTTTGGCTTCGGTTCTCGATTGTCTGCTCGAACACACACTTGTTGCCTTCGGACGCTCAATTGTCTTCGAGCTCATTGTCCTCGTTCACTTTGCCTTCGGGCTCAAATCTGAAGATAATGCCTTCGATTCTTGAGCTCGGCCACTCAGCTTCGGAGCAATTGTTTTCCTTCGGCCAGGCTAAGTGAACGTGCACATCGTGCAGCAACTTGGCTTGGCTTCTTGTCATCGGTCTCATCGGTGGATCGATCACTTGATCAGCACGTGATCGGGCTGCATCATCCTCCCCTTCTTGAGAAGGTTTCGTCCTCGAAATCAAGCCTTCCTCGTCCTCCGAAGTTGGGCCTACAACACAAGGAACTAAGTCAGCAACATTAAAGGTGTTGGACACGTTATACTCACCAGGGAGGTCGATCACGTAGGCATTGTTGTTGATCTTGGTCAACACTTGAAATGGACCATCCCCTCGAGGAGCCAACTTTCCTTTCCTTTGGTTCGGGAAGCGTTCCTTTCGGAAGTGAACCCAAACCCAATCTCCCTTCTTTAATTCCAACTTTTTACGCCCCTTGTTTTTCTTTAAGGCAATCTTTGCATAGGCCTCCTCGAGGTTCTTCTTCACCTTTGCATGCAATTCGATCAAGGCAGCTGCTCGTCGAGTACCTTCAAAATCAAGAACAGAATCTCGAGGCAATGGGGTTAAATCAAGTGGAATTAAAGGATTAAAGCCATACACACATTCAAACGGGGTCATGTTGATCATTCTATGCACCGTTCGATTGTATGCAAACTCCATCATGGGCAAACGATCAGCCCAGTTTCCAACCTTCCCTTTGGTCATTGCCCGAAGCAAAGATCCCAAGGTTCGGTTAACTACCTCGGTCTGTCCATCAGTCTGTGGATGGTGAGACGTCGAGAAGAGTAGTTTGGTGCCGAGGGCACCCCATAGACACTTCCAAAAATGACTCAAGAATTTTGTGTCTCGATCACTTACAATAGTACGAGGTACACCATGCAATTTCAACACATTAGAAACAAATAATGTAGCTACATGATGTGCATCATCACACTTCTTGCAAGGAATAAAGTGAGCCATTTTCGAAAATCGATCAACCACAACGAAGATGCTATCATGTCCTCCCCCCGACCTCGGTAACCCCAAGACAAAGTCCATGGATATATCAACCCAAGGGCGATCAGGCACAGGCAACGGGGTGTACAAACCATGAGGGTTGGACTTCGATTTAGCTTTCTTGCAAACGAGACAAGCGTTGCAAAGCTTTTCCACATCTCGTCGCATTTTGGGCCAATGGAACTGCTCGGTCAAGATACCAAGAGTTTTGTCGACACCGAAGTGTCCCATCAGTCCACCGGAGTGAGCTTCTCGAACCAAGAGCTCTCTCCACGATGACACTGGCACACAAACCCTCCCATTTTTGAAAAGGTAGCCATCATGCCACTGATATTTCTCAACCTTTCGGCCACTCAAGATTGCGTCTCGAACACATTTTAGCTTGGGATCGTCTTCGTACATCGACTTGATGCTTTCAAATCCCATGAGCCTAGAGGCGAGAGTGGTCGCTAAAGCAAATTTCCTTGATAGCGCATCGGCCACAACATTGTCTTTTCCCTTTTTGTAATGAATTACATAGGGAAAGCTCTCAATGAATTCAACCCACTTGGCATGTCTTCGATTCAATTTCTCCTGACCTCGGAGATGTTTCAAAGACTCATGATCACTTTTGATCACAAACTCTCGAGGCCACAAATAATGCTGCCAATGGGCGAGTGCTCGAACGAGGGCATACAACTCTTTGTCATACGTAGAGTAATTCAAAGTTGCACCCTTAAGCTTTTCGCTAAAGTAAGCGATCGGCTTCGAGTCTTGCATCAGCACTCCTCCGATCCCAACTCCAGACGCATCACACTCGACTTCGAATGCTTTGCCGAAGTCAGGGAGTTGCAACAACGGGGCAGAACAAAGCCTCCGCTTCAACTCTTGGAAAGCCCTCTCTTGGGACTCTCCCCACACAAATGGATTGTCTTTCTTCACCAGCTCGGTTAAAGGAGCTGCTATGGTGCTAAAGTCACGAACAAACCTTCGGTAAAAGCTAGCTAAGCCATGGAAGCTACGAACTTGTGATACCGAGGTTGGAGTTGGCCAATCTTTGATGGCTTCGACTTTTGATTCGTCGACTTCGACACCATTAACACTGACAACAAATCCAAGAAAGACTACACGATCGACACCAAAGGCGCATTTCTTGAAGTTGGCATACAACTTCTCTTCTCGAAGCTTTTCAAGTACTTGCCTTAGGTGGTCGACATGTTCATCCACGGTTCTGCTATAAACAAGTATGTCATCGAAATAAACGACAACAAACTTGTTTATGAACGGTTTGAGCACATGGTTCATCAGTCGCATGAATGTGCTCGGTGCATTGGATAAGCCAAAAGGCATCACCAACCATTCATAGAGACCGAATTTGGTCTTGAATGCGGTTTTCCACTCGTCACCGGGTTTCATTCGGATCTGGTGGTAACCGGACCTGAGGTCTATCTTCGAAAAGCATGAAGAACCACTTAACTCATCTAGCATGTCATCTAATCGAGGGATAGGATGACGATACTTTACCGTTATTTTGTTGACTGCTCGACAGTCGACACACATTCGCCATGTTCCATCCTTCTTCGGGACAAGGATAACAGGAACGGCGCAAGGACTCAAGCTCTCACGAACGAGACTCTTGTTCAGCAATTCATCAACCTGCCGTTGGAGCTCTTTGGTGTCTTCGGGATTACACCGGTATGCAGGTTTGTTAGGGATTTGAGATCCTGGTACGAAGTCAATTTGGTGCTCGATTCCTCTCAATGGAGGTAATCCACCTGGCATTTCCTCGGGAAACATGTCCTCGAAGTCCTGCAAAAGTTTTTGAACAAACAAAGGCAAAGGGTTATCATTAGAAAGATCGTCATTAGAGTTTAGAAGGATACCCTTGTGCACGAGGCAAATCATCATCTGACCGTGGTCGTTGCCTCGTAAGATCTCACCGGGTTGCATGATTGCACAAATTCCTTTTACTTCGGTCGGTGAGTTTGTCTCATCGGCTCCCAATTTTGCTCCCATCGGAAGCTTAGCTTTGGCCGCTTCTTTCAATTCTTTCATCCGTTTATAGTCCTCGGAGACTTGTTTCGGAGACAATGGTTTGAGGATGAAACTCTTCCCATCAAGCTTTACGGTGTAAGTGTTGGATCTGCCATTGTGAACAGCTGTTCGGTCATATTGCCATGGTCGACCCAAGAGCAAATGACAAGCTTGCATCGGCACCACATCGAATACCATTTCATCTTGATACTCGCCGATTCTAAACTTGATCCACACTTGTTTGACAACCCTCAATTCTCCACACTCATTCAGCCATTGTAATTTGTAAGGGTGGGGATGCTTCATCGTAGGTAGTCCCATTTGTGAAACCAAAGTTTGGCTCACCACATTTGCACAGCTACCAGAGTCAATGATCATCGAACACACCTTTCCCCTCACTCGACATCGGGCATGAAAGAGGTTTTCTCTTTGGTTGTCCTCTTCTTCAAGAGTCATGCAGCTCAAATTCCTTCGAACCACAAGAAACATTTCCGGATGATCTGCTTCGGCAGCCTCATGATCATCATCATCCTCAGCTCGATCAATCTCCTCGATAATTTCCTCCTCGGTGTCACTCGCTTGCTCATGGACGGTTCCATCTTCGAGCAGAAGCATAACTTTGCGAGTTGGACACTCTTTTGCCATGTGACCATAACCTTTGCATTTGTGACACTGAATATTTGAAGCACTAGGAGAGTTGAGTTGAACTTTGCCTCCCACTTCTCTTGGTTGGTTAACGGTCACACCTTTCTCGAAGGGTTTCTTCGAATCTCGAACAGTATTGGCACTTGTTTGGTGAGGATTCTTCCAATCTTTTCCTCGGTTCAAGGGAGTAGAAGTAGTGACTCCTCGATACCGGTTTGCCTTTTCTTCCTTCACCAATTTTTCAGCTTCGGTGGCAGCTTCAAACAAATCTTCCAACGTGTGGTACACGTGGAGTCTCAACTGAGATGACACATCCCTAGCCAAGCCATTTTTAAATCTGATAATGGCTTGCTCTTCGTCTTCGACCAGATCAAGATTCAATCGAACCTTTTCAAACTCATCGTGGTACTCTTGGACGGACTTAGACCCTTGCTTTAACTCATAGAGTTTTTGCATTTGAGTCTGCCTGTATTTGGCACTCAAGTATTTACCATCCATTGCTCTCAGCAACTGTGGCCATGTATTGACTACTGGATAGTCATTTCTTCTTCTATGCCTCTTGTCAGATTCCCACCATGTTGATGCATAAGCTTCGAACGAAGCAATGGCATGGGCAGCTTTTCTCTCATCGGTCATCTCATTTGTTTCAAAGATGCGCTCCATTTTAAGCTTCCATTCAAGATACTCATCGGGATCACTAGTTCCTTTAAAGGGTGGAATAGTGATCTTGACACTGTTCAAATTTGAGTCTCGAACAGCTCTAGCCTGTTCGGGAAACTCATCTTCTCGATCATAAGCCTCACGCTCAATATTTCTTTCTACATTTGCGCCTCGACCTCGACCTCGGAAATTTCCACGTCCTCGGGGAGCTTGCCTTCGTTGAGCGAATGGCGGCTCACGCTCATATTCGTCCTCGGGAAATTCCTCTTCATCAACCTCTTCGGTTACAGCTCCAAGATCTCTTCGGGTCCTTGGAAGTGGTAACCTCTCTCCTCGGGGAATGCCCAAGTTTTGATTTCCAGCTTGGGGATTGCCCAAGTTAAGCTCTCTTCGAATTGCTTCACTAGTCAACTGATGTTGTCGAAGAAGCTCAGCATACAGATCAGGTTTCATCGGAGTGGATTCGCTTGTTCCAGCGCCGGACCCATGCATGGCCACGGACGCACTTCCCTGTTCGAGTTGAGTTACTCGAGCACTCACTCCTCTTACATCGGCACTGATGCCTTGTATCGCAGCCATGAGATCGGCTAACGACAATTCAGGCCTTTCAATGCTTTTGCCATCGTTTCCAGCCATTGTACCTGCACAAGTCAAAGATCAACAAAATGTTAGGGTTAGAAATCACCTCACACTCTCCCTCACCTTTGATGGGTGGCGCTCGGGTCCACTCAATATATGGGTTCGGTTTTTGATCACTCAGGGACTTGTTAACAGTGGCTCGTCCAATTGATCGGTCCTCTAAGATCCTTCAAGTTCAACAATAGTCACTGCCTCTTCGGGAAGAGTGAAGTGATGTTCGACTCGATGGAACGGACGCTTTTAACTGAGCTCGGGGAGTCAAAAGAATTTCTACGAAAGTTTGGACTTCGGTCACCCCTTCGCACGAGTTCCTATCAGCTTAAAAGAGTTAGTACGACCTCGAGTAGGACAATTACTCAAAAGATCCACCAACTAGAATTTTGACACGAAAGAAAGTGAGAACCTAGGAGAATCTACCCTTTGATTCCCTTTGGAATCTTTTTCAATCACACCCACTCCTGTCCGTACAAAAGTGGTCCCTCCTTGGTACGGATAGGGTTTTACCTTATCCACTTTCCTTTTCAGCCGACAACTTTCACCTGGGGGTTTTGATGTTAAAATTTTAACCCCTTTCTTCTTCAATGGAACAGTGACCTTGCTCCGGCGTACGGACACAACGACTTCGGTTCACTGACCACGAAATTCAACAGATCTGAGTTGCTTCTTTCAACTCCGGTTCCAAACAACAACGGAGGAAATCAAACGAAGCTCCTTGAGCTAAGATCCAGCTCGACGCGTCGCACACTGTTACGAACTTGTAACAATTTTCCGGTGTACGGACAACGTTTCCAACTTAAGAACTTCGATTTTAAGCAATAAACAAACCCAAATCACTCAAGAACCACCAACCTTCATCGGTTTCTTCCAAACACAGTGGGGTTCCAAAGCTAAAAACAGTCCAAAAATTCACCAAGAAACCCTAGTCACGAAATCAGTACGTCGGGTATTCGTTGGAATTCAGAACTCGATGGTAAACAAGAATCCAAGATTGTTTTTCCCAAACAACCAACAATCAAACACAATCACAATTTTTGAATTTTCTTTTAACACTTTTTTTTTTTTTTTTTTTTTGTAAGATAACACCACAAAACAAACAAACAGGAACACGAAATGGAAAACAAAGACTCAACGCACGAAAATAAAGATAACTTGAACAGGATTGGGGTTGTAGAAACAAGCCCAAACCGTGCTCTGATACCAAGATGGTGCAATGCAATTCCCGAAGGGAAGCTTAGCACAAACGCGGAACAAGAACAATTAAAGAAGAAGATAAGAGCAAGACAAAACTTGCTTCTTTCGAAAGAACAGAGGGGAACCTGTCCCTAAGCTCGATCAAAAGGGAGACAAGAATCACCCTAACTATGCAACAATCCTCAAGAGAACATTGCCTCTTGCAAACTGAATGATCAAGAGGAATGTTCAATCGGACTAACCGAAAGCCACAAGTCCTTAAAAGCCCTCACAGGGGTTTTGCTCTCGACGGAGACAAGAAGAAATGTGCTCGGCACTTTCATTCACTTCAATATCCAAAAACAACTACTCTACAGTGTAAGGGAATAAGGTTTATATAGGGACTACTAAGGGTAAACTAGTAAAAGGTCACAAGCGACCAATAGAAATAAGCCACGCAGGGCTGAACTAAAATGTGTTCGGCAGGCTTTGACTTCGGTAAGCTTTGGCTTCGGTTCTCGATTGTCTGCTCGAACACACACTTGTTGCCTTCGGACGCTCAATTGTCTTCGAGCTCATTGTCCTCGTTCACTTTGCCTTCGGGCTCAAATCTGAAGATAATGCCTTCGATTCTTGAGCTCGGCCACTCAGCTTCGGAGCAATTGTTTTCCTTCGGCCAGGCTAAGTGAACGTGCACATCGTGCAGCAACTTGGCTTGGCTTCTTGTCATCGGTCTCATCGGTGGATCGATCACTTGATCAGCACGTGATCGGGCTGCATCAGAAACTCCTTACATGAGAGGAGTAGGCCAATTTCTAATGGCTTCAACTTCGGACTCATCAACCTCTACACCATTGGTACTAACAACAAAGCCCAAGAAGAAAACCTTCTCAATACAAAAGGCACACTTCTTAAAGTTCGCATAGAGCTTTTCGGCTCTTAGCACTTCAAGTACTTGCCTCAAGTGGCCAACATGATCATCTATTAACTTACTATAGATCAAGATATCATCAAAATAGAAAACCATAAACTTGTTGATAAGCGGTTTCCAAACATGGTTCATTAACCTCATGAAAGTGCTAGGTGCATTGGAGAGGCCAAACGGCATCACCAACCATTCATAGAGACCAAACTTGGTGTTGAATGCGGTTTTCCACTCATCACCCAGTTTTCTTCGGATTTGGTGGTAGCCGGACCTAAGATCTATCTTAGAAAAAACACTAGAACCGCTCAATTCATCAAGCATGCCATGAAGTCTAGGAATGGGATGATGATACTTTACCGTTAACTTGCTGACCGCACAAAAATCAACACACATCCTTCATGTACCGTCTTTTTTTGGAACAAGGATCACTGGTACGGCACACAGACTCAAGCTTTCACGAACCAAGCCTTTGTTGAGCAACTCATCCACTTGCTTTTGCACCTCTTTTGTATCTTCAGAATTGCTCCTATATGTCGGCTTGTTTGGGATTTGGGACCCTGGAACAAAGTCAATTTGGTGCTCAATCCCCCTCAATGGAGGAAGACCACTAGGCATCTCCTCGGGAAACATGTCCTCAAAAACCTTCAAAACATTCTCAATAGCACTAGGCAGAGGGTTAGGGTTAGTAGCATAATCACAATCGGAATTCAAACCCATACCTTTGTACACTAGGCAAATGAGCAATTTGGTGCCATTATTACCTCTCAAGTGCTCAGCCGGTTGCATCATGGCACAAATGTTACCGGATAGAGATGGTGTGGTTGCTTGGTTCACGGCTATAGGCCTAGTCTCCACGGGAGACTTTGCTTTAGCTGCTTCTTTCAACTCCTTCATGCGCCTATAGTCATCACTCACTTGCTTAGGTGACAAGGGCTTGAGAATGTACTTTTTACCCTCATGCTTGGCCGTGTAAGTATTTGCTCGGCCATCATGAACCACACTGCTATTGTATTGCTGAGGCCTACCAAACAAGAGGTGGCAAGCTTGCATTGGCACAACATCAAACATGAGCTCATCTTGATAGTTCCCAATCTTGAAATTTATCAAGACTTGTTTTACAACCTTCAACTCCCCACACTCACTTAACCATTGCAAATGGTAGGGGTTTGGGTGTTTAAGGGTAGGCAATTTCAATTGTGATACCAAATATTGGCTCACCATATTAGCAAAACTACCGAAACAATAATCATGGAGCATACTTGTCCCCTCACTCTACATCTAGCATGGAATAAGTTTCTCTCTTTTCACATCCACTTCCTCCTCACTCACCATGGCACTCAAACTACGACGTACCACTAGAAACATGTTAGGATCATCACCCTCCGCCGCTTCCTCTTCACCCTCAACTCGCTCATCTCCCTCAACTACCTCACCTTCGGGCTCACTTTCTTCCTCATACACCAACCCATCATCTATGATTATCATTATTTTTCGAGTGGGGCAATCTTTGACAAAGTGGCCATAGCTCTTATACTTGTGACATTGAAAAGAAGAAGGATAATTTAAATGAATTTTAGAATTACCTCCCGACTCCTTGAAGTCACTCCTTGGTGTAGCTTTTTCATAAGGCTTCTTCACATTTTGGCTTCCACTAGCACCACTGGTATAAGGGCTCTTCCAATTCTTGGTTTGCCTCACGTGAGTAGAAGTAGTGCTTCTATAGCGAGTAGCTTTGTCTTCCTTACTCCACCTTTTGAATTCTACAGAGGCATCATAGACTTCTTGAAGTGATTGGAAATGGTGCAACCTCAATTGAGAATCAATCTCTCAGTTTAGGCCATTCTTGAACTTAATGATAGCTCGTTCAACATCTTCCGTTTCCATGTCAAGGGACATTCGGTTCTTTTCAAAGTCATTGAAATATTCTTCAACCGATTTGGTACCTTGTCTCAACTCATAGCGTCTCTTAAGTTGCTCTTGTCGGAACTTGAGAGTCACATATTTCTCATGCATCACAACTTTAAATTGTTCCCAAGTCATGGGACTAGGCATCCTAATAGCACGTCTAGACCTCTTAACCGACTCCCACCAAGTGGAAGCATAGGACTCAAACGAAGCAATAGCATAAGTAGCCTTCTTCTCATCCGACATGTCATTGGTGTCAAAGACTCTCTCAACTTGTACCTTCTACTCTAGGAACTTCTCCAGATCACTGGTCCCTTTGAATGATGGGATATTGATCTTGACACTATTCAAATTGTTATCAGGACCCCCACGGTATGGATCTGGTTGACCCCCATAGTAGTAGTCATCATAACCATCATACTCTCTTCTCAAGTTTCTCCCCATATACCCCACTTGAGGTCCACGACCTTTTCCTCGACCTCTATTCATACCACGACCTTGTTGCATTGGCCTCCTATTCGGATAGGGTGCCTCAAAGTCTTCATATTCATCACTAAGCTTAGGTATCTCCCCTCCTTGAGCACTAACATCTTGCTCATCCGGTTCAATGTTTCTTTAGGGCCTCATTTGTGGTGGAACAACACCTTAGGAAATGCCCAAGTTGTGGGAAGTACCCACTTGTTGAGGAATGCCTAACAATCTTGCACGACGAGTAGCTTCATCTTTCAACCTTTTTTGTTGAGCTATTTTGGCAAAACGATCCGGCTTCACGGTTGAGCCATCCCTTGTGCCTTCTCCGACATCTTTGTTAACACTAGGGGTTTTCTCCCTTTCAAGGTTTTCAAGCCTCAAGCTTATTGATCTCACCTCAGCCAAATAGGTGGGCCAAAGTGGATTTCGAGACCGCTATGGACCTCTCTCCTTCTTCCGCCATGTACCTACAAGCAATCAAAGATAAGAAGAAATTAGAGTAAAAAGTCCTCACTCACTCCCTCACTTTTGAATGTCACTCGGGTTCACTCAATTTAATAGGTAGGATCACTCAAGCTTGATTCCAAAGGCTCCTCGTAGTTGAACAACCTCCTCAATAACCAATCAAATCCAAAAGAACCAAATACTCTTCAGGAAGAGTGGAGTAGACGTGACTCTATGGACGTTAGACTATATGAGTGAGCACTTGAAGAAAAAATGTTTTACGAGTCTTCTTTGATTTCTAATCACCACTACGCATGAGTATCCTAAATGCACAATGAACTAGTACTAATCAATTAGATATTTTACTCTAAAAGTACTAGCCGGAAGCAATGCAACCTACGAAACAACTACCCATACAACCTTCCCAGGAGTGGGCACTCCGCCCTTGTAAATAGGCAGTCCGCCTAAAAAATGTTCAGAGAGTTGGAAAAAAAGTAGGTGGTCCGCCTCTAAGAGTAGGCGCTCCGCCTACTGCAGGTTCTGCAACTTCTCAAGAATGTGTTCTTGGTGCGATTCCAACCAAATTTCCAACATTTTCAAGTTGTTTTTCAAATCTAATGGTACCCAAAGATGTATATTATGATTCTAAACAATCCCCAATAGGTTTTAACCCCAAGCAAACAACAACAAGTTGATTTTTCATTTTGAGCAAATCTTTTTCTAAGGTTTTAAAAATTTTGGGATTTGATTCTTCAAATTTTGAATCGCAACTCCGAATCAAGATATTTTAGTACCAAAAGAACGAGAATCATACATAGAACAAACTCCAATGATTTTCAATGTAAGGGGATTCAAATCAAACAACTTCAATGAATTTTTTTATAGTTTTTATGTTTTTCTATTTTTTTTCTTCTTTTTCAAAATAACAACAACAGGAACAATAAGAACAACAAACACAAAGATAAAATAGCACGATGAACAGGACGAGGATTTGTAGAAATAAAACCTAGTCGGGCTCTGCTACCAGCTAATGCAGGGTAAAATGCGGAAGTAATAAAGTAAAGATAAAAGTGAGACATGGCTCGAACGATTACCTAAGTAGCAACGAGGAACTATGTCTCATTACACCTCGGGTGAGGGTCAACGAATACCAATACTAAGCAACTATCCTTAAGAGGAACTCGACTCTCCCAAATAGAATGATCGAAAAGGATTGAGGTTCAACTTAGATTCTACCAATTGAAATAAGTCAAGAACAAGGTTTCGTTAGAGAGCATTTATCAATTGTTTATGTATTCAAAGTTAGGTAATGAAGAAAATGGCTAAGGAAGCATTTTATAGTGCTTCCTTTACATGTTGTTAAATGTTTAAAAGCCCACATGAGGGGGTTAAAACAATACAAGCCACGTAGGGCTAAAATAGGGAATACACTTCAAAATCCCGTCTTGAACTTATCAGAACCAGGCGCTCCGCCTAGTGTACTAGACGCTCCACTTACTTGCTGCTAGGTTTTTACCAAAAAGAGGCGGTCTGCCTCTGTAACAAGGGCGGTCCGCCCAGTCAAAAGTCCAGAGAAATGGACATCAAGGAGGCGGTCCGCCTGGTGCAATGGGCGGTCCGCCCATTGCTGTGGCTTCACATGCGCTCAAGTGCATGGTCTTCAAATCATCTCCAATGCCTCCACCTTCCAATCCCTTCCAAACCAAGTATAGGTGAGCATCTTGGATCTTTTTAGCTTGACTCAGAGTGAATGGTCTTGTGGTAGTTTGGTCGGCATCATGGAAAATGCAAGGTTGTGCTGAAACTTGAATTGGTTGCTACTGCCAGAGAAAGTAAGCTGCACCAGGTGTTTGATAAGGTTCCTCAAAGAGCTGAAATGAGGATGGAGACTCACATAGTACCACATAGCTCACCAGTTGAAATATTTGTCAAAATGGATGAGCCATTGGATTTTCCTTCTTGCAAGGTTCTTTCGAATCAATACCATTTATTATCTGAAAAAATAATAGTGAGTTAACCCATAATGCATGAATTTTATACTATGTCGAATTGGGTAAGGCGTGAGCAAATGAAATTTGATTTGGCTCATGAGATTCGGGGGATGTTTCATGAACTTACTGTTATATCATTACCTTATGGTCTAGAAAGAAGAATAACCATAGTACTGTGAGTTTTTATCCTGGAGTTACTTCATTTTATCAGTCTAATATTAGCTATATGAAGTTTATTGCCTCGCGATTGAATGTTAGTTCTCAATCAGAGTTACTCAATTGTAATACAAGGATATTGTTTATTTGGCTGAATTGCTCGACGGAGCTGAAATGTCACCTAGTGTCTCACTCCCTTGGTTTGCGTCTTCACTGCATTATCAGAACACATAACTAGCTAGCAAAGCACAGACTACGAACAACTGGATTGTGAGGAGATTAATTGTGTTGCTTGATGTCTATCTGAGATACATTAAACCTGAAATTAGTGGTTCGCAGGATAACGTGTTAGCAAGCTTTCTGTTAGGATGGGACATCATTATCGGTGTAGTGGTCATCGTTTTATCCATATATATCACAGCAACAAGAGTATCAATTTTTTAGGATGAGAGTGGTATCATTGAGGTGGTTCATGTAGACATGAGTAGCTGCTACTTGCTGGCGAGATACTCTTAGACCTTTTCTAATTTTTAGCTGCACCAAGCCTGCAGTCCCTTGGTGGGATAAGCAGCAAGCTATTTACAACCTTAAGGGTGCGGGCAATGAACAATGGAGTAATGTACTATGAGCTAGAGGTGGTACCTCTGGACTTGATGTTCCATATGCATGACTTTAAGAAAATTCACAACAAATGAGGTAAGAAGCCAGTTCAGAAAAGGAATAGGCAGGGCAAATTGTGATACATCAATCAACATTGAGCGAGCAACAAGTAGTGAGACAAGATCTATTTTTATCCTGTGGCATTGACATATTACGGGAAGCCACTTAATAAGTGAATGAGTTGGACTAACAGTAGGGGCGGCCCAACCACATATGTGGCCTAAAGCCAAATCTTAAGAAGAGGCCTTAGCTTGAATTAAAGCAATAATTTTTTTGAATTGTTGTTTGATTTCTATTTTTTTTTTGTGTTGTAATGGAAGTGTACTCTATAATATATGTATTGATCATTCACTTGAATACGTGCTCGTTCAGTTTATCTAAGAAAATATTTGGTAATTAACCCTTCTCATTAAAACTTCAACAATATTTTTATAAGAAACTTTACGATTAAAGTAATACTTTAATAAGTTTCTATCATCTAATGATATCAATTTATTACTATTGAGTAGATGTTAAAATAGTTTCATATATTTGGAACATATATAAGTCTACTTTGAATTGAAAACTAGGTTTGATCTACTCTTTTATAAGAAATAACCACTCTAAAAGTTACTACAAAAAAAAAAAATCTACTTTTATTGTCTTATTATCAATTGTGCAATCAAATTATCATATTTCACCTAAGCATGCTTATTATTAAATTTGACTATTTAACTAACTAAACTCTACCAAATAACAAAAATATAGTATCTTGTTAATATAATATTATTTCATAAAGCATACAATATCATAATAGAACAAAAAAATTAGGGGCCCCTCATTTTTTTTTTTTTGGGGGAGGGGAGGCCTAAAGCAATGGCTTTAGCTGCCTTCCCCTTGGGCAGGCCCTGACTAACAGGAAAGCATTGTCAAGGAAGAAATGACAATAAAGCATTGAAGCTTACTATTTGCTTAGACAATTATAATACTATTGGCAGAACCTTATGCTTGTGTCCTTAAGAAAAGACGTTTGTTGCAGTCCCTCTATCAAGCTGGAGTGGATCAGCTTGTTGAGCTCTTCAAGCACGATTGATGCAACCCGAGGCACGAGCAAACCATTTACAAGGAGCCAAGTAAGGGAGTTGCAACAGTTGCAGGCCATGTTTGCACAACTGGAGCTGCTGAGGCAACTGTTGGAGGTTTTCGGGCATTTCTGCATGCTTGCTACCTCAGAATCTAGATACTTTCATCGCGGTCGCGTGTCTCCAAACGTGATTGCGGAAGGCCAAAAATATGACTAGCGCGGTCGCGCTCCACCAACCGCAATCGCGCAAGGAAGAAAAGAAGAATTGTGCGATCGCGAGTTCCCAAACACGATGCGATCGCGCAAGAGGCTGAGTATGGATGAAGGACAATTCCTTCGCGATCACGTGACCATAGCCGCGATCGCGAGGTTTTGATTTATTGCACTGCGCGATAGCGCCTGCTCCAGCGCGATCGCGCTGTATCGTTGGTCAGAATGCTATGTTTCAGCTAATGACTTTTGAAGGCCCATTGTTAAGGGGTAATTAAGGCACTTGTGCCATTTTTAGAACCATTATATAAGACCCTTATTGTTCATTATTTTAGGGTTAGCTTTTGATGATTATGAACATTGTGAGATTACTGGCTAAGCTAGTTTGCTTAAGCACATTACGTCCTTGATTTGCAATTAGACCTAATCTAATTGAGGATCAAATAGTGTGGGTTCTTTTGTTTAGATAATTAAGGAGGTGATTAGGCTATCTTTCCCTAATCCAGTTTCTTAATCCTTTTCTAATCAATTGGGTCTTGCTTTAATTCTTGTTAATTTTATTTTCGTGTCTTTAATTTTCGTATTGGTATCAGAGCTGGATTAGTTCTTGTTCTCACAAACACTAACCAATTTTGTTTATCAATTCTGAAAACCCAAAAAAAAAAATCAAAACTCCAAAATCCAAAAATCCAAAAAAATAAGTCTTAGGTTTAGGTTTCTTTTGGGTGAAATTTTTGTTACCAACTGAAGATATTGGATCTAGAAGCTATTCCTAGAAGGAATTGACCAAACAACAACATTTGAGGTGTTGATTTGAAGATTCAAAAGTAGGGTTCTTCATCAAGAATTGGGGCTTTTAGAAATTGGTTGTTGCTATTGAAGATTCAACTACTGGGGTTTGTTCACGAACCAACAAGGAACATTAATCTCAAATTTGGAGCAAAAATATGGTGGTTTGTGAAGATTCAACTGGAAAAGAAGGTTTGAAAATTGGGTTCTGCTTCAGGCTCAGAAGCCTACGCGAACGCGCGTCACCAAGTGCCATCTCGCAGGCCAAGAATTAAAAGCCTACGCGATTGCGACTTTCTTACACGATCGCGCACAAAGCTTCCAGTATACCCATCGCGATCGCATCGTGTCTCACGCGATCACACTGAACAACAATTTTTCGGAAAAACAGTTTCTTAGACAGATTGCTCAGAACAACCCCGGAACAGTTTCCAATCACCCGCAACCCAATTTCAGCATCAAGTACAGTGAGTTTCTAGATCATAAACAAAATTTCATCCAAATCCAAATCTGATTCGTGCCAATTCGATTCGTGCCTTTCTTCTTTCTTTTCTTCGATTTTTTCTAAATTCCATCCGTTAGTTTCAATTGTCCGTTTCTTATCAAAACAATTCCTTTCCATCCCGAATTAGTTTGAGTTTGATTGTCAAGTTGGACTTGTGTGCGTAGAACAAACTTGCATTAGCCAAGAGTGGAAAAAGGCAAGTGTGGTGAGAGTATTAGAGCGAGTAAAAGCCAATCGTTGAGTGTAACACGAGTGAATTAAGTGCAATCAATTTGAGTGTAAACACTTAGGGAGCGACTTGGTGAGAACTCATTCTACTAACCTTGTTTGTTTAATTGTTTGTAGGTACGATGGCTCAAAAGGAAGTCGAGACGGACATGAAACTTAAAACCATGTTGCAAGCCTTGGTGGCGAGTGTTATTCAATGCAAGATGAGTTCAAAGGGATGAAGGAGACGGTTGATGACTTATCCCAAAAAGATAGGCTTCGGGAAATGGAAAAGCAAGTGACTAAAACACCTCCAACCGTGGGGGTGCGGGGTGATGGACCTAGCCGAATATCTCGGGTTAATGACCGCTATTCTCACATGGTGATCCAAGATAACTATTCTCCAAATGACACTCCACAAGTAAAGGATCCCACTCATGATCTCCCAAAAAATGAACCACTAAGAGATGAGACTCCAAGGCGTGAAGGAAGGGTGCCTTCACAAAATGAGTGCCCATATGATGATGAGTCTTTTCAAGAACATGAGAACTATGATGATGACCCTTTTCACTATCCAGGGGATGCACGACAAAGGGGAAATAGGGGCCGAGGAGGTCGATTTGGGAGAGGGTACCAAAGGAGAGCGGAACGTGAAGAGGACTACTATGATTACGGGGGTCATGGTGGACATCGGAGACATCATGATGATGTTAGAGGGTTGAACACCATCAAGATCAACCTACCAACTTTCCAATGAGAAAGTGGTCCCGAGGAGTATCTAGAGTAGGTTGTCAAGATGGAGAAGATCTTTCAAACCAACAATGTTCAAGAAGCACAAAAGTCAAGTATGCCATTACTCAATTTGAGAATTATGCTTCTACTTGGTGGGAGTCCAAACGAAGGCAAAGGGAAACTTAAGGGCTAATTGAAAATAGTGGATGGGGAGCTTTGAAAGCCATGATGGAGGCTCGATTTCTACCCACCAACTATGAGGCAAGGGAATAAGAGTGTGCCGAAATACTTTGATGAATTTGAGAAGACAAGGACAAGGGCCAACATTCAAGATGGCGACCGATTCCTCATTCCAAAATTTTGTGGAGGCTTGAATAGGAAAATCTCTTCCCATGGAATTCCACCAATATGATTATTTGTATGATGCTTTTCAAGCGGCTCTTAAGGTGGAGAAAGGGCTTAAATTGGACAAGTCCTACAAGTCCAAAAACATCTCTTCCACTTGGAACAAAGGAAAGGATAATGTGAAGGCCTATACCCCATGGGACAAAGCAAAGGAGCCCAAGCGAGAGTTCAAAGGCCAATTTGACAAAGCCAAGCCCAAAGAAGAGCCAAAGGTGGGAGGTAACAAAGCTAAACTTGAAAGCTTGTCTAACGTTCAATGTTATAAGTGTAATGGCCGAGGCCACATGATGAGAGATTGCCCAAATAGGAAAACTATTGTTGCTTTGGGTGATGGGGGCTATGAAATGGGTGGCAGTGATGTAGAGGAGATAGATATGGGTATGCCATATGATGATGATTTTGACGAGGGCTCGGTGGAAGGTGAGCAATTAGAGGAAGACTACGCTACTCTTGTGGAAAGAAGAATAATGGGAGTGCAAGTGAAAGAGGATTCGAGTCAAAAGGGAGAATTTGTTCCATGCATATTGTAAGGTTCGAGGAACTACTTGCTCTCTAATTATTGATAGTGGTAGTTATGTCAATGTGATGAGAACCACTTTAATTGAACAACTCAAACTACCCACTAGGGAACGTCTACAATCTTATGAGTTACAATGGTTGAACGAGTGTAGTGAGCTAAAGGTGACCAAGCAAGAATTGATCAAATTCAAGATTGGAGACTACTATGATGAGCTTTTACTTGATGTGGTTCCGATGCAAGCTTGTCACATTTTTCTTGGTAGGCCTTGGCAATATGACAGTTTGGCAAGGCATGATGGCAAGACTAACAAGTATGCCTTGGAATTGGAGGGTCCGAAGTTTATCCTCAACCCATTGACTCCGGTTCAAGTGAGTGAGGGCTATAGGAAGATGAAGGAGTTGAAGTTGAAAAGAGAGAAAAAAAAAGATGGAGTTGTGGAGGATAAGAGAGTGGGAGTTTCCACACAAAAGAGTGAGGAAACAAAAGAGGGAGTGAACTTGTTCTTGTCCAAGAAGGAGTGTTTGAAAGATGTGGAGGAGGGAATGCCCATGATTCTCCTCCTACATAAGGACCATGTTTTGCTTACTAATGAACTAACCCCTTCTTTGCCTAGTTCTATTTCTTCTCTTTTGCAAGGTTATGAAGACATCTTCCCCGAGGAGTTGCCTAGTGGATTGCCGCCACTAAGAGGCATTGAGCATCAAATTGACCTTGTTTCGGGCTCCCAATTGCCCAATAAGGCCGCTTATAGAAGCAACCCGGAGGCTACTAAAGAGCTCCAAAACCAAGTGGAAGAGTTGCTTGAAAGAGGACTTGTGCAAGAAAGCTTGAGCCCATGTGCAGTCCCAGCCATCCTAGTGTGAAAGAAAAATGGGACTTGGCGCATGTGTGTGGATTGTAGAGCCATCAACAAGATCACGGTAAAGTATCGTCACCCTATCCCTAAGTTAGATGATATGCTTGATGAGTTGTGTGGATCTTGTGTGTTCTCTAAAATTGATTTGAGGAGTGAATACCACCAAATCCTGGTGAAATCGGGTGATGAGTGGAAGACGGTATTTAAGACTAACTTTGGTCTTTATGAGTGGCTTGTCATGCCTTTTGGCTTGTCCAATGCTCCTTCAACCTTCATGAGGTTAATGAATCATGTGCTCAAATCTTTCATTGAATTTTTTTTTGTAGTTTACTTTGATGACATTCTTATCTATAGCAAATCCATTTATGAGCATGCTAATCATTTGAAACAAGTGTTTGATGTTTTGAGAAAGGATCAACTGTTTGATAATTTGAAAAAGTGCTCCTTTTGTGTTGAAAAAGTTGTGTTTCTTGGTTTTGTGGTGAGTACAAATGGTGTGGAAGTAGATGAGGCTAAAGTGGAGGCCATTAGGGATTGGCCCACTCCTAAAAGTATTGGTGATGTGAGAAGTTTCTATGGGTTGGCTAGCTTTTATAGGAGGTTTATAAGGGGATTTAGTACTATAGCCGCACTATTGGCCGAAGTGATAAGGAAGGATAAGGCATTTGTATGGGGAAAAGAACAAGAAGAGGGTTTTGAAAAATTGAAAGAAATGCTTAGCTCCACACCTCTCCTTCAATTGCCTAACTTTGATAAAACTTTTGAAATTGAGTGTGATACTAGTGGGGTAGGAATTGGAGCCGTGTTAATGCAAGATCAAAAATCCATTGCCTATTTTAGTAAGAAACTCAGGGGAGAAACTACTAAATACTCCACTTATGATAAAGAGTTGTATGCCTTGGTGAGGGCATTGGCAACATTATCTTTGGTCCAAAGAATTTGTCATTAGAACCGACCACCAATCTTTGAAACACCTCAAATCCCAAGATAAGTTGAATGTGAGACATGTCAAATGGGTGGAGTTTCTTGAGACTTTTCCTTATTCCATCCATTACAAAAAGGGGAAAGAGAATGTGGTGGCGGATGCCTTGTCAAGAAAGTTTGTTCTACAATCAAGAAGACAAGTGTTGTTGAATACTTTGGGGTCCAAACTCATGGGTTTTAAAAGTATGAAGGAGATGCATGCCAATGATCCGGAGTTTGGGAAAATTTATGTTAATTGTGAATTGGAGGAAAGAGGAAGGAGGATCAATCGAATGTGTGGTGAGGAGGAACTTAGTGGTGATAGGGAGAAAAAGAGGTTTCACAAGTTTGAAGGGTTCTTATTTAGGAATGGGAAGTTGTGTGTGCCTAGTTCATCTTGGAGGGAGTTGCTAGTGAGGGAGGCACATAGTGGGGGACTAATGGGGTATTTTGGAGTGGGCAAGACCATGGAGATTCTTAAGGAGCAATTTATTGGCCTAAGATGAAGGTAGATGTTGTGAGGGTGTGTGGCCAATGCTTGGACTGTAGGCAAGCTAAGTCAAAGCTACTTCCATATGGTTTGTACTCACCCCTTCCCATTCCCCAGGTCCTTGGCTTGACCTTTCTATAGACTTTGTGCTTGGGTTGCCTAGGACCAAAAGGGGAAAAGATAGCTTCTTTGTGGTAGTAGATAGGTTTTCCAAAATGTCTCATTTCATTCCATGTCATAAGATTGATGATGCATCCCATGTAGCCAATTTGTTTATTGAACATGTACTCAAATTGTATGGAGTCCCAAAAACTATTGTTAGTGATAGGGATCCGAAATTCCTTAGTAATTTTTGGTAAGAACTATGGGGGAGGCTTGGTACTAAGTTGCTATGCTCCACTTCTTGCCACCCCCAAACCGATGGCCAAAACAAGGTTATCAATAGAACCTTGGGTGCTATGCTTAGAGCATTGGTTAAGGGGGAACTTGCTTCTTGGGAAGAACATTTACCTTTGATTGAGTTTGAATATAATAAGACCATGCATACTTCTACTTGCATGACGCTTTTCGAGGTTATGTATGGTTTTAACCCCCTTACCCCATTGGATCTTGCGCCTTTGTCTAGTGATGTTGTCTTAAGCTTAGATGCAAAGGTGAGAGCTCAAGAGATGAAACAACTTCACGAGCAAGTAAGGAAACAACTCGAGAAGGAAAATCAAAAAGTTGCCAAAAGAGCGAATAAAGGAAGGAAGAAGGTTATCTTCGAGCCCGGTGATTGGGTTTGGGTTCATTTCCGGAATTGATAGATTTCCCAACAAGTGGGCGAGCAAATTGACGCCTAGAGGTGATGGTCCATTCCAAATCCTTACGCCTCAACAACAACGCGTATAAGGTGGACTTGCCAAGCAACTACCAAGTGCACAACATTTTCAACGTGTGTGACTTGTCTCCTTTCAAAGTCGAAGAACAAGCGAATCCGTGGACGGATTCTTCTCAAGATAGGAAGAATGATGCAACCCGATGCACGAGCAAACCATTCACTAAGAGCCAAGCACGGGAGTTGCAACAGTTGCAGGCCATGTTTGCACAACTGGAGCTGTTGGGGCGAGTGTTGGAGGTTTCAGGGCATTTCTGCATGCTTACTGCCTCAGAATCTCGATAGATGCGATCGCGGAAGATCAAAAAGATGACCAGTGCGATCGCGCTCCATCAACCGCGATCACGCAAGGAAGAAAAGAAGAGTTGCGCGATCGCGAGTCCCCAAACGCGATCGCGCAAGTGGCTGAGTATGGATGAAGGACAATGTGTTTGCGATCGCGTGACCATAGCCGCGATCGCGAGGTTCTGATTTATTGCACTGCGCGATAGCGCCTGCTCCAAGCTCGATCGCGCTGTATCGTTGGTCAGAATCCTATGTTTCAGCTAATGACCTTTGAAAGCCCATTGTTAAGGGTTAATTAAGGCAACTTGTGCCATTTTTAGAGCCACTATATAAGACCCTTATTGTTCATTACTTTAAGGTTAGCTTTTGATAATTATGAACATTGTGAGATTATTGGCTAAGCTAGTTTGCTTAAGCACATTATGTCCTTGATTTGCGATTAGACCTAATCTAATTGAGGATCAAATAGTGTAGGTTCTTTTGTTTAGACAATTAAGGGAGTGATTAGGCTATCTTTCCCTAATCCACTTCCTTAATCCTTTTCTAATCAATTGGGTCTTGCTTTAATTCTTCTTAATTTTGTTTTCGTGTATTTAATTTTTGTATCAATGGTTCTTATATTTCATTGTTCAACAACCTTGAGGACAAGGTTGATTTCGAGGGGAAAGGAATGTCATGATTGGAGTTGGTTACGAGGCACATTAAGTTTGTTGAAGTCACATGAGCGAGCTTGTGAGTTTTGCGCAACTATATATTAGATGAGCTACAATAATTAAAAGGATATCCAGAAATATATTGTACCTTTTTCCTATATATCTATGTCCTCTCTGTGTCTCTATATTCTCTCTCTTTCCTTCTTCTTTAGCTTACCCCTTCTTGTATCTTTAATTCACATTCCCAATTCTTCTAATTTCAGTGTATTCGAAAATCATCAATTTGAAATCCCAACTCTTCTATTTCATTGGTTCGATTACAAGTTCATTACAAAAAATACTCATATCTCAGTATGAAAAAAATATTTTTCTAACTATTTCGCATATTATGAAAGGATCGAATGATATTGTACCATTCTTTCATCTTATTTTTGATAAAGTGTTCCAAAATTAATAAAGTAAAAAACTAATTAAATTTCGACATATTTGAACTGAGAAACTCTCATTAAAGTCCAATTACAAAATATTTCATCATTAAATTCTTGCAAAATACTAACAAGCATAAAATAGATTGAAGTGAAAGTTAACAAATCTAAAATGAACAAACGGGCAGGTCGGGGCTAAACGGGCAGGGCGGGTTTGGTACAAAATGGGGCAGAGAACAAAATGGAGCGGGGCAGAGCGGGACAAAATTTTGGCAGGGGAAGGCTTAACCCGCCCCGCAGCACTTGGGCACAGATAAAACAGCATGGAGCATCTATTTTACAAACGTTGTTTACATAAAACACAGTTTCGAAGGCTAATGTACAGAAGATATTACATACAGAACCCAAAGTTGAGCACCAAGTGTATTCTGGTTTGGTTGGGCAGAAGGCTCGTTCAGTCATCCGAAGTCGAGAGACTATAGACTAGAACTGCGAATGTACAGAAACAACGCCAAAATTCACGTATTCCTACCAAACATCTAACATTGAAGATTACAAACAATGACTGATGCTATTCGTCAAAATCTGAGTCGTCTTCATACTCTTGAAACTCTCCATTTTCCTGCACATAGTTTCCATCACATGGAAAGAACAACACAGCCTCAAATTCATATCACCAGCTAAGGAATTAAGGGAACTAGGAAGGGGATCATAACGAACATGCTTACCTTTCTCTTGTTAAAGTCTGCCATGGCTCTATCAAACTCTCTTCGTTTCTCTGTTGCAACATCATAGTAATGCACTTTTTCCTACAACCAGTAAAGTCAATGTCAATAAATTTTGGTCGGATCTTCAAAATTCTATTTCCAGAGAAAGCAAATCCTTTAACAGATACAAATGATGAATGAAAATATATAATATGGTCCAAAAATGCAAAAGAGGGAGTCCCCTCATCAAGCAAGAATTGAGGAATTACTCAGAACCAGTTGTCCAGTGAAATATGCCTGACTGCTTCTGGTTTTTTGTTTTGTAATAAGATAAAATACCTAATCTCCCCAGGAACGTGATCATCTGCTGAAGCTAAGGATCTATACAGCCGTAATGCAGCTTTCGCAATTCTTTATATTCGCAGCTATGCAGCCCAGTGATTCTGGCAATTCGTTGATTGCCATGTCTACATACAGACAAGAGGATACTACTGCTCTAATACCATTTGTAATGACCAATCAAGTCTCTGGAAAAGTAAAATGTAAACCACGATCTTGATGGATAATTTTCTGAATTTTTTATTAATAAAAAACAACAAACTGCAATGGAACAAGCAGTAATAACTTGAGAATAACTTACTAATTACAAATAGAAAGAGAATAGAGAAAGGAGGAGAAAAAAGATCAGAAGATGAGGAGAGAAAAAAGGAGAGAAAGTGTGAAGAGAAAGAGAAGATTCCAACTGTTCGTTAGCCTCCATCACTCTCCTCTGGTTTAGTTATATTCATTAATCAGCCTCCAATCTCATTAATAAGAATGAAATCCTAGTTGTTCACGTCACCTATTTTAGTTTCTTTTATTCCCTCATCTATTATCTTTTCAGCCTGTATATCGAGTCCCCTTTCAGTCATAACATGTGATGTCTCAGTGATACCTGTTAAAGTTTTGAAACATGTGTGCTAAGCCATTGATCCTTCCTCCATCTACTGGAAACACAGACATTCCCTTTCCTATCTGAACCCAGCATAGAATTTGGCAGATCCAATAAATCGTGTTTTTTGTTCAAGCGGAGCTTGCTGACAAATCTGGGCTTCCTTCACATCCGTCCAAAACATGTAATTTCATCAAAACCTTTTTTCCTTTGGCTCAAGGATTTGGGACCAACAATGAAATGAGCTCCCCGATCCATGGAAACAAAAGTGGAGAGTCTTAAGATGATAACTAATGGACTAACCACCTGAAGATTGAACGTAAAAAGGTTATGGAGTGAGGTTTCAACTAGAGATAGGGGAGACATTCTCTCCCCTAGTTTTTCCACTTCTCTTTGTTAACTTTTTAATTGTTGTGATTTTTGAGCAATTTCTACTTAACATCAATAACTATTCGACTTGGTTCAAAATCCTCAGTAATATAAAACTGACAAGAACAAGATTTTCTGAGCACCAGTAAACTCATGTTGGTGGAAAAACAAATCTCAAACTAGGCGAATGCTTTACTCATTTCTTGTGTACAAAACTAAAATGATAAGAATGTAATTGTTTGGTCAGAAAAATTACCGTTGACATAAAGCTTGACACTAACTTCAAGCATGAACCCAATATTAGCATCGCAGTTACCGGAATAAATCACCCAACTTTTCTTTGATATGTAATTTACTCCCCTGGTGACTTGTACCCATAACCTTAAGGTTGGAGGTGGAGGTGCTTTCCACTTGAGCTTTCCTCTCTTGTCCGGAAGATAAATCACCCAATGGAGGCCATTCTTAATGAATACTACCATCTAAACTAGGCTGAATACATCGACAGCCCCTCAAACTAACCAATTTTTTTCATTTAGACACCTAAACTTAGCTCACGACCTATTGGACACCTGACCTATGCTCAAGTTGTGTCTTTTAGACACACATTGTTGATGCCTGACATGGAAAATTGAGTGAACCACATCCATTCTAGGCACGTGAAAGGCCATTGTTGTTCTTGAAAAATATTCTCTCCTACATTCTTTCCCCTCATCACCAGGCTCCTCCACCATCCAGCCACCACCACTTCCCATCCACCCTTCCTCTTCCTTCGCTTTCTTTCTCCCTCCCAGCCAACCACCACCACCACGAACTGAAATATCACGAATATAAGGAGTAACCCAACTGTGTACCACATGATTGACATCCCCAAATTTAAAATTGGAGCTTTGATTTTCGTCCGTCCTAGCTCTCAAGTGCTTTTTCAAGTTGTTCAGTGGATACCAAGAGATGTGGAAGTCCAAATGGAAAACTTTATCTAAACCAGCGCTGTTAAAGGCAAGCGCCTTGTCGCCTGAGGCAAGAGGGCGAGGCGAGACAAAGCAGTGTCGCCTCCGTCCAGCAAGGCGAGTAGTGATTACAAAGGCGAAAGAAGGCGATGAGGCGAGAAAAGGCGTCACCTTTTTTCTTAAAAAAATAGACGCTGACTTATTAAAACATAAAACGCAGAGAGTTAGGGTTTCTGTTTCTTATCTGCAGCTTCAGCTGCGCGATTTGTCGCTCTTCTTCAGGTACGTCTTTCTTCTGTCTTCTCCTTCTTTCTTCTTTCTCCTCTGCTTTCACAGCATAACTTTTCTTTTCTTTCTTCCTTCTCCTCTCCGATCCAGCTATTTACTCCGGATAACACTTGCATCCTCTGTATTACCGTGGCTGCTGCTGCTTTTATAGCAGATTCTTTCTTTTTCTTTCTTCTTTCTCCTCTGCTTTCATAGCAGATTCTTTCCTTTTCTTTCTTCTTCCTCCCTCTGTTTTCTTTCCTCTTCTGCCCAAATTTCTTCTTGCTCCTCCATTATTGTTATTCATTAGTTTTTAATTCTTTTTTATAAAGAGTAATTTTCAATGGCATCGTTGGATGGTAGCAAAAACGGTGAAAAAAAGAAAGACATAGCTTGGAATTACGGTATCCAAGACCCAACAAGAAATTCGGTTATATGTATGTTTTTTGAAATACACTTGCAATGGCGGAATTAGTTGTCACAAACATTTGATTGGCGGGTATAAAAATGTAAAACAATGGTTCAATATTTTATGGTACTTAATGTACACTAGATCATAGTGACGCGATAGCTCAAGCCAATTCCTCTTTTTAGAATAAATTAGTGCATAAGTTCTAGAGAGTAATTAATAGATATTATTAATAGAGCAGTGTTTTGGAGAGCGTGAAGCGAAGAAAAGCGACATTGGCCCCTAACGCTTAAAGTGTGAAGTGTGAAGCGAAGCGCTCGCTCATTGAAGTGCAGCGAATTTTTTAAAAAAAAAATAATAAGTCTTGCAAAATAATTAGAATGAATAAGAACTCACCAAGAACAATTAAGCAAATTTTATATTTAAAACAAAAAGCAAAGAGTCAATAATCGTCCATAGAACAAGGTGATAAGCAAAATGAACGAAAAACCAAATTAGAAATAAATCATAATCCTATTCTTCTTCACTAATATTGTCATCATCCGAGATCTCTTCATCATCATCTTTAAACAGAGGAAGATAAAAAACAGAGGAAGAAAAAGAAAGAGAACAGCAAGAAAGAAAAAGAGGAGGAAGAAGAAAGAAACCCTAGCAACTAAAGAAGAAAGAAAGAAGAAGAAAAGAAGATTACCTAAGGAAGCAGCGATGGAAAGAAGATGAAGAAACCCTATACAACGTGATTTTTCTCCAAGACTCTACTGGTCTTATTTTTTCTTTCTTTACAAATTGGTCCCAGCTTCTATTTTTTCTTTCAAAAAACACTGTTAAACGCTTTTTTCAATGAAACGCTCGCTTCACGATTCAGTCGCTTCACACTTCAGCACATGAAATGTGCGCTTCATTGAACACGCTTCACTTCACAGATCAAAAGCGTTGAAGGGTCGCTTCGCTTCGCTTCATCGCTTTAAGCGATGAAGCGACCGCTTTTCAAAACACTGTAATAGAGTAATATAGAAACTAGAATAAATAAATCTTCTTTTCACATGTTCAAACACGTCCAATTTCTCAAGTTAAACTTAGTACTCTCATAGCAAACTTTTGCAAGGTCGGAGTTTGACTGCCAAATAGCGATCACAATTCAACTACAGAAAAAATAAATTCAAAGGTTAATATAAAACAATCATGGGTTCAAAATATGGCCTACTGCATGCAAAGGTCGATGAAGTTGGTCCTTCCACCTTCTATCAATGATATCGAAAATTTTCTCATATTACTTCTGATCCCCTTTAAAACCCAGTCCAATAGCTTCTTTGGTTCTATCCATTGCTTCGTAAATATGCCCATTGGTGGTTATTTTTCCATCCACCAAGCGAATTACTTTAATCAAAGGACCACAAACTCATTGTGCCCGGACGACATCACATCAAAAGTATGTCGAAATAAAACGTTTGACAACTGTTCTCCCAAAAGTTCCTTTGCAAAACTAGTTTCTTCCTATTCTTCTGAGAGGACCAGAGTTCTCAAGCTTTACTTTTGCATGTAAGAAGCTTGCTAAATTAAGAATGTCGTTGCAAATCTTGTCATTGGCCGGTTTCACCAAATTTACTTCGTTTGTAAATTTCCTCATCAGCTTCAACAACAATGGCCTCTGACTAATGTTAGAATATATCTTAACGGCCTTCTTAAAAACTTTAGAAGTAATATTTTAGTCTAAGTTGCTCGGACACGGGTGCGGGTGTCCGACACGGGTGCGGATCTAGAGGCCGGATCTGTCGTGATTAAATTCTAAGATTTGGGAATATGGATCCTAGTACGGCTACGGGTGAGAGGATTCGGCTACAAATAATTCAAAAAATAAAATAGAGTCATAATCTGATCCTATATTTTTTGTTGGCCTCAAGAGACCTTCCCCTTTTGAATACTGGTTGAGGTAATGTAGGAAGACATTATTTGAGAGGTAAAGTCTTCAAATTTACCCTTGCTCTGGTTATGATGTCAGGAATCAAATTGTATCTTATCTCGAATTTTTCAATCACTCGTGGTCAAAGTACTAAAAAATGTTTTACCAAATCCGGTACGGATCCCACACCATACCCTTACTAGTGTCATGTCGACACGGGTACGGCACCGAAAGTGCCATGTCCGAGCAACTTAGCGTTTTTAGTAGCTAACAACTATAAACTATAAAAAAAAGTTAGAGCTATATTATTAAAGGAAAATATATTAAAGTAACCTCAAGCATACGGGTTTAGCTTGAAGATGTCACCAAACATCAAATTGATACAATGGGCTGCACATGGAGTCCAATAAATGTGTGGGTACACACCCATCATCATGTCACCCACTTTAACATTCTCACTAGCATTATCGGTAACAACAGTTTGCGGTCCAATTAGCTCAATAGTTTTCCCAAACAAGTTATACAATTTGGTGGAATTTGTAGATTCATTGGTAGCATCAATGGATCCAAGAAACCCACTACCTATTGGGAATTCACCACAATATTGATGATCATATTTTCATCTCGTGTTGTCTATCTGTGCATCATAATGGAACATCCAAACTTTGTCCATTGCACTTTATGTTCCTCAACAATCTTGTCTATCTTCTTCACCTCATCTTTTAGATGAGTAAATCTGACTTTGTTATAGCCAGGAGCATCCATTCCTAGGCCATATTGTCTTACGGCCTCAATGAATCGATCAAAAGTCTCCCTTTGAATTGTGTCAATTACAAAACTTTTGATAGCTTCATTAAGGCCGTAGGACAATATGGCCCGGGAATGGATGCTCCTAGCTATCACGAAGTCAGAGTTACTTATCTAAAAAAAAATTGAAGAAGATAAACAAGATTGTTAGAGGAACATAGAGTGCAATGGACTGTTTCATTATGGACAGATGGACAGCACGAAATGGAAAAATGATCATCAATATTGTGGTTAATTTTTCGATAGATAGTGTGTTTCTTGGATCCGCTAATGCTAGCAACTAATTTACAGGTTCCACCAAAATGTACAACTTGTTTGAGAGAACTATTGACCAAACTTGACCAAAAAATATTGTACAAGTTGTTACCGATAATGCTAGTGAGAATGTTAAAGTGGGATCCCTGATGATGGGTGCGTACTCACACATTTGGAGCATATTTGAACATGTGAAAAGAGTTATTATATTCTAATTTCTATATTATATCATTATTAGTATCAATAAATTACTCTCTACAACTTATTCGCAGATTTATTCCAAAAAGAGGAATAGACTCGGGTCTATCGCGTCTCAATGATCTAGTGTACATTAAATACAATAGAACATTGAAGCGTCGTTATGATGCTTGCGATAACATTGATCTAATTCTGTTAGATAATATTGACGAGGCAAATGAAAAGTTAGCCGCAGTTGGAGTAAATGAGAATATATATGGTCTTAGAGGGAGTTCTTCAAGGTCACATAACAAAGGAGTACTACGCCTACTATAAGTTCACGTAGGTCCTAATTGATGAAGACTCCTAACAAGAAGATGAGGGGCAATATAATGCTGATAATCTTAGACTTCACGAATTTGAAGATCTTGAAGAAGAATCGACTTTTAGTATTGCTTGTCTTATGAAGTGAGTCATTCAAGTTTTAGACTTTTAGTATCTACTATGATTATCTAGTTTTAGTTTTTGAATTTAAATATTTGCTAATATGCTATTGTTGTTGAGATTTTAGTTATTTATATATGCAATTAAATATTTTAATTTATTGGTATTAATTGGCGTCTCACTTCAAAAAGGCGAGCGTCTCACCTCAGTGCAATTGGCCCTTGTCGTCTTTTGTCGCCTACCGCCTTCCAAAACATTAGTATCTAATAGGCACATTTTGACTTGGGTTTAGGTGTCCAATTGGTCGTAACCTTGGTTTCAGTGTCTAAATAAAATTTGTGGCAAGTTTGAGGGGCTGTCAATGAATTCAATCTGTAGACTAATATTGACCTATGTTATGGACTCGTCCAGGGGTATGTATGTACCCATTGGGTATTTTTATGTATACAATATGGTACGTGCAGTTTTGTACTGATTGTGAGTGCATTTCAAAGATTGCATATGAAGTACCCGTACACATGTAACAGCCCTTTCACACCAGTACCCAACACAAAAGGAGGGCATATATGTAATAAAAGATAGATAACAATTTATGGACAACCCTCAGAATGCTTGCTTAAAGTTTTCTGTAACAAGACCGTTCATCTTCCAAATTAATGCACAAATAGCCGAATGAGCAGCAAACTAGAAGAGAGGAAGCAAAAGGCCAGATTTATATCACCAACCTCATATGTCATTGTTTTCCATTTCTCTCCACAAGCTTTCCCAATCTTCAGCATGATATAGATGGAGGACATCATTGACATGAAAATTAGTGAAGAAAGCAATAAACAAGCCAAACTAGTTAACACTAACGAAACATTCTAGACCAAATTTAAGTTCAAGAGACATACATCTCGCATCGACTTGACATCTGGATTTTTCTCCTGGAATTCCTTACGGAAGTCCTCCCTGGAATAGGAGTAGTTATTTAGCATAACACATTAAAAATATGGACCATTTTGAGCTTCGACCAATCTATAATGCAACAAGAGTCTAGTCAGGAACACCCAGAGACGCTACATTGAACAAAGAATCTTGTGACAGGAAAACAATATCAAAATGTGAGATCATCAGACAAAAAGCTACAACCACGGAACTTCTGCTAGGGAAGAACCTGAATTCAAGTGAAAGGACACGAAATACATACAGCAAAGGAGTTTAGAAGGGTGACAAAGGTGGCAGTAAGATATGAAATCACTGTTTCAGAAGCATGTTGGATGACACAACAATGAGTAATGCTTATATCCTAACTTATTCTTTGTGACCTTGAATTTATCCGCAACACTTTGAAGAGCATTTCATTGTCTTTAGCTTTAATTTATGTCTTAGATCTATTTTCATAAGCCACTGATTTTTTATTTTATTTTTTAATATAAGGTATTTCATAAGCCACTGAAATATATATTTCATTAGTTGTGTTTTTTTTAAGTATATAACGGTAAACTGATGTTTGGCGATAACTCATATATTTCCTCAGAAAAGATCCCTGGAGAATTTAGAAGAAATTGCCAGTTTAGAATAAAGTCGTTAACAATAGTCAGGGGCGGATATAGAGAACAACGGCGGGGTTCTGTGGAACCCAATAGGTTTAGCACAAATAGTGTGTTTGTGTTTAAAAAAACACTAAAATGAACATAAATTAAGCCCGGAACTCAGTTACTAGCGGTTGAAATCATTACCCTAAAATTTAGAGCCCATAAGGTTAAAATTCTACATCCGCCTCTGACAATAGTCCTCGTTGGAACTATTATCAACTCATTACTTTATTACTTGCCGACCGTGAATACTTGTGTGCGCGCTGGGAAGCAACATAGACCAACAATAATCTCAAATTAAAAGCTTGACCAATGGAAATCACTTAGTTTCAGCTACTTCTTCCACCTGCAGTCTCCATATACCAAGAGCAATTCTTTTCCACATGGAAGCAGGAGCAGACAATGTTGGGAAGGGTCAAAGATAAACGGGAGTTTCATCATTACAACTACTTCAAGGTTCTGTTAATGCCAGATCGACACAGGTGTATCCAAATTACAGTCCAAAAGCTGGGCCTAGGATTAAAACCCATACGGTACGAAAGGATGGATTAAAACACACCAGGAAATTTTTACTGTTCAACCACCCAGTAAACATGGAATTGTACGATTGATCATGATATTTGTCGAAGAAAAAGCCAAGACAGAGAGAAGGAAGCTTTTGAGTCTTCAGCAAGCGGTGTAAAGTAAATGGTGCAGAGACGTATATTAAAGAACTAGATATCCAATTTGGAGTACTCAAATCCAACAAAAAAATTTTGGACAATGCAGCTAGAAGATACTGAATTCTCTAATGTAGCGGAGGAGCAAGTAGCTTGTCCTAGAGGGGCACTGAAGAAAGGAATCTACAGGCAATTAGGCCCCGCAATGGATACAAAGCTCAAGGCAGTGGTAGCTTTATCTGGTGTTGCTCAAATTATCAGAGATTTGGAGTTCACAAAAGGTAGATGTGGCCACAGCGGCAGCAGGAGAAGATTTCCATGATACAGGCACATTAAGTGTATATGCTTCTTTCATTGCTTTGGTTCTCAAATAAGAGTGTTACCTTATCAGCTCAGTCTGCAGCACATTAGTGTCCACAAATAACAGCAATTATATTGTATACAATCTTGATGCTGGAGTATCATAGGCTTAAATGGGTGTTCAGTAACTTCATTTAAGAATCTCAAAAGTTTTTAGCTGGAGTATACAAATCTATGATCCTGAGAGAACCAAGGGATGTCACCAGGATAAGAAGAGCCAGAACCAAGGGCATCGTATAAACTTGACCGTGTCCCTTGATACAATTGATCCTCATGCTGATCATTTTGAGAAATGATAACGGAGCTTTCAGTAGGTTGATGGACAGGATATTCCCAAGTGGGCATGTGAATGGTTTAGGAGTTCAGGGAGAGGAACACATTACAGCTTGTCGAATTTCTTCTTGCTGTGAATGCTGTCATGGTATATAAGACTTAGGTGGATTTTGTCTTTTGACTTTGATGTATATTCTTTTCAAGCGAAGTGCCACTATCAACTAGCACTAGAGAATCTCCACAGTTTCCACTGACATAAATCTCTCTAAACAGACTGAAAAGCTCCCCTTTTAGGCTCTTAGCAAACAGTGAACCTAAAGTAAGTGCGCCGCCATGACTTTTTTGATCAGTAATAAGATTTTATTGATGTAAACCAAAAACAACATTAAGCATATGCTGTGGCAGAGTACATCCAGAAGCAGCGAATTTTAAAGGGACAATGGTCGCAGATTTAATATAATGTTAAAAAGTTATAAGTTATGAACTATAGCTATGTAGAGTCTCATGTAACCGAATTTCTGCCAGCTCTAACTGGTTATTATTCCATGAAATTCCAACTAAGTTTTCTTATATTGCACTAGAAAACTTGTATAAACCTCAACACATGTTAAAAGTACCATTGTGGAGGATGCTCATACACCACAGCACCAATCAAAGTTAATTATAACCACTTCAAATACAAATTCAAAAATTCACCTGTAGTGACAAATTTTACCTACTAACAGTTTCTGTTAACAGCTAAGCAGGTTGCTATACTAATATGACTTTCTTTTTAATAACCGAGAAATCACCAAGAGGCAATGTCACATGTCGGTGGATAATGGAGTCGCCCCTCTACTTGTCCAATAAGAAAAGAAAGTTAGAGTAAAAAGTAAGTAACATACAAGAAGTAGAAGAAAGCAGTGGGGGGCTTCTTAGGCTTCATGGCATCAATTTTTGAAATCTTTTTCTTGGAATTTTTGGTCTGCTTCACTCCTTCATTTGCCTTTTTAGTCTCACCTGATTTTACTCTCAGCACCATTTTACTGTAGGAAAACACAAATGAGAAACACCACAAATAACCAAATAAAACAACAAGTGGTTAATACCTTTTGGTAGAAGCTGAAGTTGAAGCGGAAGCAGAGGCTGATGAACCTTTCTTTGCCATTTTCTTGTTTTTTAACCTAACCACAATTTCAATCGTTTTTGTATTTTGTCATAAAATTGAAACAAGTTAAAATTGCTTTAGAACCTATTTTGGTCAAGTTCCAAAAATCGGCTTTATTTTGATAAATGGAGTAGTAGTAGTACTTTGTTATTAATTTACGTTTGGCAAGTACTTAAAAAATAAACTAAATTAGAAAAAAGGATACATATTAATACCTGTTTGAATTAAATATGAAAGTTTAATATAGGAATTCTTGTCTGAAATAATCAAAATAATAACTTAGTTCCTCCTACTATTTAAAATCACTTATTTTTCATAAAAGATTGATCGAACACTTTAATTTTCTTTGTGAAAAATAAGCATGCTTTTACCTCTCATGAGCTTGGCCAGACAGGCTATTAGCTTCAATTTGTCCCCTATGCTTCCTTATGCTTGATAACACAAATATATAAGCATCCATTTGTTCATAAAACTTGAGACCAAAGTTTGCGATAATATTTTAAATTTTTGTTTGTTTATACAATTTTATCAAAATTTAAAAATAAAATTTTCAAATTCTCAAATACTGGTTGAGACCAATATTTGATAGTTTTAGGGAAAAAAATCCACTCACAAAACTTCAACTTTTCTTCATGTAAAATGTATGTTCAACATAACTTCAAGTTTCAACAACTATTTTTCAACTAAATTCAAAAACTCATTTTTTTCAAGTTTCAACCAAACCATTTCTAAGTGTACGATTCTATTTTCTTAAAAATAAACACTACTTCACTTTTAAAATATAAAAATATTATTTTTACATAATCTATACAATCTCCCATTAATCTCACAAAGTTAGGAATGAATATTTTTCTCTTTTTTCTTATCGTTTCTTTCACAAAAACCATAGCTGTCACTATCTCATAAACCGCCACTGTCCCTACCAAAAAAGTTGTCGAAACTTCATCATTTTTCAAGATACATAAACATAGCACAGATATAGAAAAAATACAAAAGATACAAAAACTTAGTGACTTGTAGCGTTCCAGAACACCACAAGTCTTTTTTGGCAGAAAAGGTCCTCTGCTTTTCTTTTGTATTTTCTTTTTTTTAAGTCTGATTAACACTAATCATGGACCAAATTAACACTTTTAAAACTTGAGGATTTTTCTTAAAACATACATAATAATAATTTCAAATATTGGGAACAACATACCATTAAACTCCCTCCCCACCCCACTCGTGGCCTTTTGAACTGCTTCTTCATTTCACTTCATCTCCCAAGTCAAGCCAAATCTAAACCAAATACTCTCCAACTTCTCTGTGGTTTTCAAGTAATCCGATCAGCAATACAACAAAAGGTAAACAATGTCAAAACTGTGGTGTAAATGTCGAACCTAGTTTTTGTTTTTAATTTTTTCGTCGACAGTTATTAACGATGATTTGGGTGTTTGTTTTTGTACAAAAGGTGTAATATTGTGTTGAAATTGAATGGCATTATGTGTTTTAATGGGTAAAATAGTTCTGAACTACAAAGGGGATTTTCGATGTTCAACTGAAATTTTTAGGCTTTTTACATTTTTTGGTTAAATTGTGACGATTTGAGGATTTTCTGGGAACCAACGCTGCTTTATTTAGTTGCAAATTGAAGTTATTGTTGTTATGTGTCTTGATGTTCCGAACACCATAGTAGTTGAGGTTCTAAACATCTAATAGGATGTTCATGAATTTATGTAACTAAATTTTGTATCCCCTTGTTTCGCTTTGCAGAAAAATGGTAAATTTAAGACCAAGAAATAAAGATGAAGATGAGCAGAAGAAGCAGCCTACAAAGACTCCCAAGAAGGCAATTTCTAAAAGAAAGGGCCATTCGCCGAAGAAGAAACTTGAAAAGCCTACTGCTTCAGATTCGGAACGTACTCCTACAGATTTAGAACCTACTCCTAAACGCCCAGTAACAACTAGAACAACTAAAAGAAAATTAGTTGTAGAGAGTGACGACGATAGCCAAGGAGAAGTAGTAGGTCCATGGAACAAAGGTGATAAACAAGAGGAAAGCCAAAGTCCAGCACCAAGTTACGATCTAAGTAAAGGTGGGGGAGGATTTGGAGAGGGCTACAGATGAGTGTGAAAAAAGGGTGGATTTAGATGACGCCGGTATTGATGAACTGTTAAAAAGTGATTTTTTGAGGACTGGAGTGGAAGATGGTGATCGTGAAAAGGAAGAGGAAGATGGTGGTAAAAAAAATGAAGAAGCTGATGATTTAAGTAGAGAAAAAGGAGAAGAAGTAGATGGGGAAGCAGATAAAACAGGGGAGAGTCCAAGAAGCAGTAAAAGAAGTAGAAGAGAGGCGGATGATGTAATTTTAAAAAGCAACTTTCTGAAGGATCATGAAAAAAGAGTTAAAATAGATGCGGAAGCTGTAAATAATGTAGGTGGAAATGTTGAAGGGGAAGCAGGTGAAGAGAAGGAAACTGCTGAAGGAACATTTGGATTGAAACTGGAGGAAGACCAGGTGATAGTTGAATTGAAACTCGTATTGTTCGGAACGCAAATGTTGATGTTCTACACGGCATTTGTATGTTCCCAACATCAGCATTAAGGCTGGTAGCTCTCGTTCTGAACACGTTACGTGTTGTTCCAAACGGTTGCTACTGTCGTTCAGAACCTCAGAATAAATATGTTCCGAACATTTATGTTTTCCCTTTAATGTGATTTACTATCATTGTGATTCATTTTATTAATTTTATGCTAAAATTATGTGCAGTATGAAGACGTTGGTCATGCTACTTTCAAGAATAACGTTGAGGGTCTCTTCAAGACCTTCCTGACCAACAATGAACCTTTTAATGGGAAGATTATTGTTCGTTCTTCATTGGCTAGGGGTATGATACAGTTCAAGGAGGTTCTGAAAAAATTGCAGGTAAGAAGGGGATTTGTCAATAGCTGTTTCGGTCCTTTTCTTGCAATTACCGGAATATCCACTGTTTGGCACCAAGTTGGTGCATAACCTCCTCATGCGAAGGATTATTTGCAAGAAGCAGAAAGAGGTTTGGATATCCTTCAATGGATTGCCAGCACGTTTTGGCCTATCCGAGTTTGCACTAATGACGGGGCTAAATTGTGGTCCCTATCCAAGTAAACAGTACATGGAAAAAATGAATGAAAAAGGGAAGGAATTGTGGGAGTTTGTTGTTGATTACTTCAAGGAGAAAAAGAGAAAGGAGAAGGAGAAAGAGATAAAGGAAAAGGAGGAGAAGGAGAAGAAGGAAAAGGAGGAGAATGAGAAGGGTAGTGGGAAGCGGAAGGGGAAGAAGAAGGTGGAGGAGTCACCCTCACCCTCACCTTCACCCTCACCCTCACCTTCACCTACCAAGAGGAAGTTCAACAAGCACAAAAAATAAAAACAGTCGAAGAAAAAGCAAGCTGTGAAGTCTGGTGACTTGCTTGAGTTGGTATGTTCTAGAACCTGTCCCAAGAAGTGGTATTTGAATCTGTGCATGGCTTGGTTTGTTCATGCTATTCTTTGTGCGAGGGATTCCAAATATGGAATAGAGGAATGGGTGGCGTGCTTGTCCGCCGATCTTGAGGCATTCCAGCGTTATCTTTGAAAAATAGTAATAATAATAATAATAATTAATCGAATAAAAGCTTATTTGCAAAATATTTTTTATTTGCACGCATTTGTTAAGATGGCCCCAATTTGCAATAAATTAAATAACGACTTCAAAATAAAAGGCAATGAACATAAAGTAAAGAAATACACAAACAATCAAATATTATTGATAAATAAATATTTTACGCATTTATTTACATAAATATCTCTAAGAAAAGGAAGGCAAAGTTAAAGATAGAACCCGGGAAATTGATCAACTCGTGGGAGCCTTGAATTTCCTAAATTCCTAAAGTCTTATTTCTTGAATGCTCGAGCCCGAACTCGATCCCAAATGACTCCAAATCAATGCATATTCCCATTTGTAAGTTAGCCAAACTAGTCCAACAATTGTTCGTGCCAAAACGTACCTCACAAAAAATATGAAAATGAAATTGGATTAGTACGATAATAAAGTGTAATAACTGATGAAAATAAAATAATAATAATAATAATAATAATAATAATAATAATAATAATAATAATAATAATAATAATAATAATGGGGTTTTATTTTGTAAAATTTAGGCTCAGGTTTGTATGGCGTGTCATGTAGAGGGTCGGGATGTTGATACGGCTGCAAACACGGAGCCCGGGCCGGTTGCCATGCCAAGTACCAAACCCACCACTCTATTCGACTTGCTTTGCATTAAATTCATACATTCATCATCGCCTATTTATTTTAGGGACATGTGGACGGGACTGTTCAAGTGTAGCATCCGTTCGAAATCAGTCGATAAGCCTCAAATAAATATATATTTTTTCATAAGCCAGCAACATGGTATAATATCTGTTCAAAATCATTAAAGTCCATTAGAGGACAATTATTCCAACAGAATATGGGTCAAATTGCATAGCAAAATAATCCAAAAGAGAAAACGAGTCAAAGTATCGTAACAGAGCAAGCCAACCAAGTAAACGGGTCAAATGAAGCTTCATCAGAACAACAAATGGGTCAAAACAAGTGTTTGAACCCTTCATCTATAACAAACGGATCTCAGCCTATAGCAAAAATCAGACAACCATAATCATAGTCATAGGTAAATCGAAACCCAATGAAAGAACCAAACTGAATAACGGAAATAGAGCAATCCACCGGTGCAAATTTCCGGCAGACAACAGCGAGCTCAACAAACAATGGCAAACGGAGGAGCGACAGCCAGCAAACTGCAGCAGCGTCGCTGCTACTCCGGTGATGGGAAATTGGACAAAGAATGGGGTGACTGCCTGTGACTTTCCCGGTGGAACCACGGCGTCACCACCACGCCAATACCCTCAATCCAACTGATTCCTGAAAGTGAACACCCCTCCCCGATCTCGATATCACTGGTTCAGTTACCCCCCATCTTCCCCCCGTTTCTCCTCTTTTCCCGGTTGTGGTTTTGCCTATCGCCATTGTTTTGGTTCCGTCAAACCCATGTATCGATTTCCCTTTTCCTTTCTCTATCAATAAACAAATATGGTGGTGTCATGGCTTGGTGTGTTGTAATGGAGATCCGGTGAGTATGTGTATCTTGTTTTCTGTATATGGAATAGAGGAAAAGGAATCGTGTCGTGTGTTGAAGCTATCATTACTGGCTTTTATAGTAAGGATTTGGAAAAGAGATGCTGAGTGATTGAGCTTGATTCATGGGAGATTGAGACATTGAAGAGATTAGAGGGGTATTGTGTATATAATGGTGTGCTTGCGTAGATTTGTGGAGAAATGAGAAAATCACTTTGTGTTGTGTATGTAAAGGAGAGAAAGTCTTTTAGTGAGGAAGATGATGAATCTCTAATGGGGTTTTTGGGATTTTTTTTTTGTAAGGAAGATGATGAATGAGGCTAGGGTTTTAGATTTTATAGGGGGTGAGGATGAGGGTTTTTAGAATTCGGCTAGGAAAATGGGAAAAAAAAATATTGCGTAAATAAGCTAAGACTTAAAATGAAGAACAATTGCGGCCTTTTTTCGTTAAAATTATGAACTTAATTTATTCTAAAAATTTAACCTTATTTTAAACATAATTAGACATTAATTGAAAATTCCGGGATAAAATTGGGTGTCAATAGCTGCCCCTCTTTATCCGAAAAGGATGAAAGAGTTTTCAGGGTAAAGAAAGTTGACGTGAAAGCCAATTTTGTCACGGTAAGGCCAAGACTCTGATTCCTGGGATCAAAATTTGAGGCTTATGGACATGGCCGAACTCCAGTTTCTGAGTTCCCTACATATCTCGGGCTGAAAGAGAATCAGGCCATATGTAGTTCGGCACGATTTGAAAATCAAAGACGAGATAGTAACAACTACTCAAGCGCGGGAAAAGAGGCTTGTAATCACCCAAGTTATGAAGATGTGGTCGTCGACACACCCATAAAGAGGGGTTTACATGGACAAAGCTTCCACTGCATCTCGATAACCGAGCCATCTTGTCTTCAATCTCAAACCTCAGACTCTAGGGTTAACAAGAGACTTACCTCTAGGGTTGATGACTTATGCGGGTGCGATTCTTCAGGTCTTTGTTGACGAGTCTAGCTCATATCAACGATTGCCCCAGTTCACCGCTAAGAAAAGTTCCATGTTATGCTTCAAACGCTGCTGCGGTGCTGCTAAAAATCCTGTAATAATCTCAACAAATGGTAAGCTAGCAACTGCTAATAAATTGTAATAATTGGAATAGAAATAGATAAAGTGATAACATAAAATTGTAATGGGTTGTGATATCATCAATAAGTTCTTCTTTAGATTAACTGACGAGGCGCTCCGCCTGGGGAACCTCTAGGCTGATCATTATTCTGAAACAGTAAAGTAGAGCAATAAGTAAAGCGAGAAAAAATTGTAAAATGCAAGGCTTTCATAAGATAAGTTGACTAACGAGACATAATGTCTCAAGTCGACTCGTTTACCGCTATCATCTACTTCAAATATATTATGCCAATATTGCAAGACAACCAACATCGCGAGACACTTCGAAAGTGGTGCCTCAAGTTGACTTGTCTATCTCTAATCTATGTAGACTCCAACATAATGTTTATTTTGAAATAAGAATCATAAAGATAGAAATGCCACCTATTTGGAAATGAACCATGATAAGCATAATGCTCTTAATCATGAAGAGGTAGCCTGCAATGCGATCTTGGACTGTGCTCCAATCACTTGATAAAGCAATGAGGCATCTGGTCCTGAAGTATCCAATGACTCAATGCAACTTGGAATAAACCTGCATATCCTATTTACAGGTGGATGAATCCCGATTGTTCATTTTTAAGGCGAACGGGCCCAAAACATTCATTTATAAGGCGAACAAGCATGCAAATGAAGTCAAACATGCGTTTTGAAAATTTCTGCCTTGACTTAAACTTGTAACATATCTTAAAACAAACTGAACGTCCTTTGTCTTAGACTTTGCACTGTTCGCTTAACCAATTACAGAGTTCTTGCCAACTCATCTTTAATAACCAACGCTGCTTCTTGCAAAATTCTGCCCCAGTTATTATCTTTCGCATCTCCAACTCGTTTGCAAAAATTGCCCCAGTTGTCCTTCTTGGGGGAAAATTGAAAATTTTAATGCTAAAGGGTCGAGCCCGATGGGGGAGCCTACGTATCCCTCCTTAGGAATCAGACCGTGCGTAGTTCTGCATCACTGCTTCAACGCCATATACCAACAAATAAAAGCTGCCCCAGTTGAAGTTCTAACAGTAGTGCGATATCCAAAGAGGCAGACAATAACTTTTCAGTGCATCGCTTTCAATCTGTTCAGTTGCTTTGTCATACGTCACAATCAAAGCTTTGGCAGTTTTATCAATTTTAGTTTTGAAACAGAAACAAATGCAAGAGTAAATAATATAATAAGAATGCGATGCATTTTATTTCAACTTTCATAAATTCAAAATGAGTTGATTCAGATTAACATAAGTTTTAAAGTACAATGCAATTCAGGGCCTCAATCTGAATTAAAATTGAAAATAATGCTACTAAGTTCAATTGCCAAGTTCTTTCAAACAATGCCATTAGCTTCTGGTACTACATCGTTCACAAGCTAGAGCGTCTACCATCAATCAGATCTTGAATCTTGCGTGATTTGCACGGTCAACCACTTTAAAAATCAAACTTCCGCTAGAGAAATAAACAAAACAAAAGAAACTTCAAAGGGTAACTATGGTAGTTTGCACGTCATTCCTAAGATTGCACACAAGCCAGCAACACCTAGTATTTAATGCATTTTGAGCAAATAAAGCAAGACAATCAATTAACATGTGAAAATCACAAGTAGTTGAGCGTAAATAAAATATGCAAACGCGCCCTACCCTGTAAGGTGCCTCTTTGTGCTAGAGGTAAGCCTAAACGCGCAAACAAGTGGTAACGAAAAATAGTTCATGTCAGTTCTGAGCCATTCAGACTTAGAGTAAGCGATAAATAATAACAATAATTGATAACAATCAGCTCTCCGCCTCCACACTGCAATTCTGTTATCCCAACTAACTTCCAAAAGTTGGCATCAACTCGAAATTCTAACACAGCTCATGCTCTCCACAACTTCTGCACAAAATTTTAAACTCAAATACCTAACCTAAAACAATCCTCCATACCTTTTGCAAACATCCATACTCCTCTAAGCACTACTCCAATTATTTTACCACATCCAGGAGTGAGATTTCCAACTGTCTTTACAATACCAGACTGCAAATGATAAAAGGTTCCAATTGACCTTTTACAAATAAAACCTCACTAGTCCTTGGCTTTGGGACAAGCCTCTCAGCTTCTTAGGTTTTGCAAGGCTCACAGACTTTGTTCATAGGGTTCCTTACTGGTCCTTGGCTTTGATCAAGCCTCTCAGTTTCCTAGGTAGCCAAGACCGCACTGGTCTTCAAGGAGGGACCCCATTGGTCGTTTATAGACATAGGGGCTTCACTCTCCTAGTATGCGACAAACATACTTCAATTATCATGAATGGAGCTGGACAGTCAACATAGGCCTGCACACAGGCAAAGCCATTCACGAGAGGGACCTCACTGATCCTTTTAAAGACACCAGGGGCTTCGCCTCTTAGATCTCACTACACCAGGCCATCTCCAAAACACAAACCAACCAAATATGCCTAACTTTCCCTAGACTACAATTCTGTCTTCTTCACAAAATTCTGCACTATGATGTCAAATTCTCCGTGGACTGCTATGACCACATAGATTCTGCTAAATTCTTCCATTTTCTAACCTAAAAGACAACATAGGAGAAAAATTCTAAATCTGATTTTGCTCAAAACATGGTTAGGACTGAGGATTCGTTATCACATAGCACATAATATGCATTGTCCTTGGGTTTCAAAAACCCGTTGACGTAAGGGCGGTTTCCTAACTATGGAGGCGGTAACAAGGACCGGGGTCCATAAGGTGTAAATGCATGCATGCTCCTAAAAGCTCCGTCTAAGAGTGGGTTAACGGTTGAGGCTAACAGGTGAGCGGCAAGCGGCTTCGCAGTCGAATTACTCCCACGACAACCGCCGGTATACCAACTCGTCAGAAGGGTTCTTTAGTGGAAGAAAGTGCGGGTACGTATGAGCGTACCTCACAGATATTTGGGGTGAAAATGCAAGAGGTTCCCAGGAGTGGGGAAATATGAAAGGAATGCCATTTTATATATGTGCACAAATAAGGGTGTAGTGACATGCTTTCCGTGGCACACAAACAACAGATATAATAAAGCAAAATAAATTAAACATGCTAGTTGCAAATAATTGGAAAACTTTATGGTCAAAACCTTTATTGCTCCCCAGCGGAGTCACCATGCTGTTGAACCCCAAAAATTACTCCGAAAAGGATAAATTCCGGAATATCAACTGAATGGACTAACTCTTTTGGAATTTTTGGAGTCGCCACCCAATTTAAGGAAAACAGGGAACCAAATTAACAAATGCGTGCAAAAAATCCATTTTTGAAAAAAGACAGTCTTTCTTTCAGAGATTCTAAGTAAGAGGTTTTGTTAATTTTGAAAGAAGGTTTTTAAGGCACTTTCAAAATTCCGTAAAATACGGTTAATCCGACAGATTTCCAAATATTTATAAGTGCGATTTTCTTTCGAAAGAATTATTTGAAAAATAATAATAATAATAATAATAATAATAATAATAATAATAATAATAATAATAATAATTAATCGAATAAAAGCTTATTTACAAAATATTTTTTACTTGCACGCATTTGCTAAGATGGCCCCAATTTAGAATAAATTAAATAACGACTTCAAAATAAAAGGCAATGAACATAAAGTAAAGCAATACACAAACAATCAAATATTATTGATAAATAAATATTTTACGCATTTATTTACATAAATATCTCTAAGGAAATGAAGGCAAAGTTAAAGATAGAACCCGGGAAATTGATCAACTCGCGGGAGCCTTGAATTTTCTAAAATTCCTAAAGTCTTATTTCTTGAATGCTAGAGCCCGAACTCGATCCCAAATGACTCCAAGTCAATGCATATTCCCATTTGTAAGTTAGCCAAACTAGTCCACAAATTGTTCGTGCCAAAATGTACCTCACAAAAAATATGAAAATGAAATTGGATTAGTACGATAATAAAGTGTAATAACTGATGAAAAAAATAAAATAATAATAATTATGATCAACTATATAATAATAATAATAATAATAATAATAATAATAATAATAATAATAATAATAATAATAATAATAATGGGGTTTTATTTTGTAAAATTTAGGCTCAGGTTTGTATGGCGTGTCATGTAGAGGCTCGGGATGTTGATACGGCTGCAAACACGGAGCCCGGACCGGTTGCCATGCCAAGTACCAAACCCACCACTCTATTCAACTTGGTTTGCATTAAATTCATATATTCATCATCGCCTATTTATTTTAGGGACACATGGACAGGACCGTTCAAGTGTAGCATCCGTTCGAAATCAGTCGATAAGCCTCAAATATATATATATATATATATATATATATATATATATATATATATATATATATTTTCATAAGCCAGCAACATGGTATAATATCCGTTCAAAATCAGTAAAGTCCATTAGAGGACAATTATTCCAACAGAATATGGGTCAAATTGCATAGCAAAATAATCCAAAAGAGAAAACGGGTCAAAGTATCGTAACAGAGCAAGCCAACCAAGTTAACGGGTCAAATGAAGCTTCATCAGAACAACAAATGGGTCAAAACAAGTGTTTGAACCCTTCATCTATAACAAACGGATCTCAGCCTATAGCAAAAATCAGACAACCATAATCATAGTCATAGGTAAATCGAAACCCAATGAAAGAACCAAACTGAATAACGGAAATAGTGCAATCCACCGGTGCAAATTTCCGGCAGACAACAACGAGCTCAACAAATAATGGCAAACGGAGGAGCGACAGCCAGCAAACTGCAGCAGCGTCGCTGCTACTCCGGTGATGGGAAACTGGACAAAGAATGGGGTGACTGCCTGTGACTTTCCCGGCGGAACCACGGTGTCACCACCACGCCAATACCCTCAATCCAACTGATTCCTGAAAGTGAACTCCCCTCCCCGATCTCGATCTCACTGGTTAAGTTACCCCCCCTCTCTTCCCCCGTTTCTCCTCTTTTCCCGGTTGTGGTTTTGCCTATCGCCACTGTTTTGGTTCCGTCAAACCCATGTATCGATTTCCCTTTTCCTTTCTCTATCAATAAACAAAGATAGTGGTGCCATGGCTTGGTGGTGCTGTAATGGAGGTCCGGTGAGTATGTGTATCTTGTTTTCTGTATATGGAATAGAGGAAAAGGAATGGTGTTATGTGGTCAAGCTATCATTACTGGCTTTTATAGTAAGGATTTGGAAAAGAGATGCTGAGTGATTGAGCTTGATTCACGGAAGATTGAGACATTGACGAGATTAGAGGGGGTATTGTGTATATAATGGTGTGCTTGTGTAGATCTGTGGAGAAAGGAGAAAATCACTTTGTGTTGTGTATGTAAAGGAGATGAGGTTTTTTAGTGAGGAAGATAATGAATCTCTAATGGGGTTTTCGGGTTTTTTTTATGAGGAAGATGATGAATGAGGCTAGTGTTTTAGATTTTATAGGGGGTGAGGGTGAGGGTTTTTAGAATTGGTCTAAGAAAATGGGAAAAAAATATTGTGTAAATAAGCTAAGACTTAAAATGAAGAACGATTGCGGCCTTTTTTCGTTAAAATTATGAACTTAATTTATTCTAAAAATTAACCTTATTTTAAACATAATTAGACATTAATTGAAAATTTCGGGACAAAATTGGGTGTTAACACGCATCACAACTGCACTACAAGCATGTGTCTGCGTAACAGTATCCAAATCCTGAAAATCAAATTTCCTCTATTGCAGGTCTTTCATCATCTTGGCATATCCGGGCATCTTCTTGATTGCATCTATCAAAGGAATATTCACCTGAATCTGCTTTAGCATCTGCATAAACTGTCTGTGTTGGTCCTCTTTCTGGTGCTTTGCAAATTTCTGAGGGTAGGGAGGAGATGGTCTCTTCCTCCCATTGACAATGGAAGTATCTTGCACAGGTGCCTTTTCTGCTTCTACTTCTGGAGTTGACCCAGCTTCTTTTGCCTTATGTTTCTCAGTCCGTGCCTGCTGAACTTCCACCTCTGTCAAATTAAGAGGCTCATCAATATCTACTCTGACTGGTACAGGCTGCAAATCATCATTATTGGCCTGCTGAAGCTCTTGCTCTCTATCTAAATCTCTGTCATTCCTAAGACTCGCTGCCATCAACTGTTTGTTGTCTTGGTCCTTAGGATTTACAATAGTATCACCAGGCAAAGCTCCTTGAGGTCCGTTGCTCAAAGCCTTAGAAATCTGACCCAATTGTGTCTCAATGTTCTTGATAGCAGTGTCGTGTGTTGTCAGCTGCTCCTGCATTTTGCCTTGAGTACCCACCAACTGCTGAAACATGCCTTCAATTCTTGCCAAACTGTCATCTTTTTGAACTGCTGCTGGTTGTGGTGGTGGTACATATCTCTGTTGTTGAGCCTGCTGATTATACCCAACTTGCCTCTGGTATGACACTGTTTCACCCTGTGGTGCTGCAGGTCGATACTGTACCTGCTGAGGATGTTGTCCCCATTATTGGCTCCTTCTCTCTGGTTGCCATAGTTGTTCACATAACTGATCTCTTCACTGTAAACCTGAGTTAGAGGATCAATCTCATTGTAAACTGGATCAGGTATGATTAGCGCACGGGGCACATAATCCATCATTTCTAGCATCGAGTATATGAACTTGTTTGGTTCCCATTTCATCAATTTTCTTTGTCAACAATTGCAACTGAATCATCATTGCAACCATCTGCTCATCTTTTGACGAATTTGAATTAACTGAATCTGAATGAACAATTGGTGCTATAGATGAATCCCTTGTTGACCAGCCCGAGTTCTGTGCCATAGTTTCCAAAAATTGTCTAGCTTCTGCAAAACTTTTGCTCAAGAATGCTCCACCGGCGGAAGCATCAACATTTGCCTTCAAATTGTCATTCAGACCCATGTAAAACCTCTGTCCCAGCATCTGCTCTGGAATTTCATGGTGAGGACACTTAAGCAACAATCCCTTGAATCGTCCCCAAGCCTCTTGCATTGACTCCAAAGGTGACACGACCCGGAATCCGGTTAGGTCGTGTTGGCACCCGACATCCTCTCCTAGACCCGTTCGGCGAACCCTTACCAATTAAATTAGGAAAATAAATATAATTCAATTCATAAATAAGAACAAGACTTTTTTTAAAAAAACAGACATACTGATACCTCTAAGCTATACAAAAGAAATTACATCTGACGACCCAACATACTAGGTTTAGGGCTATCCATACTAGACATCTAAGAGTACAGAAAAAGAAAAATACTTCATGAAGGGAGCAAAATGCAACTGAAATAGTAAACATAAAACTGGTGGCCATCCGGAATAAAAGCTGGCTCACCCTGACAGCTGAAGTCGTCTTCGCTCCTTCACAACGTAGCGAACTCAATCCTGGAGCGAACCTGCCGAAACGAAATAGATAGACAAGAAACAAACAACAAACAAGGGTGAGTCAAAAGGACTCAATAAGTGGGGCAGACTAGCCACCTCAAAGAATAGGATAGCTAGCTAAGGAGAAAAGAAACAGATAAATCAAATTACTCTTATTTAAATTATAAAAAGACAGAGCCAGATAATCACTGGAAACACGTGTGGAATCATAAATTCATTAACAACCAGGAACATAAGATAGCCAGAACATATAGGTTTTTAAGTATCCCGAACATATCGACAATCAGAAATACATAATGTTGCGGCGTGCAACCCGATCCATATATTCATACTGTCGCGGCGTGCAACCCGATCTATATATTTATATTGTTGTGGCGTGCAACCCGATCCATATATTCATACTATTGCGGCGTGCAATCCGATCCATATAACTAAATCTTATAAACCAATTAAGGACACTAAATAGCCAGAATCGTATATGCAAACTAAAATATGTCCACAATATGGTATACATGCCGCATACACAAAACACAACACAATAGTCACACACTAGTCAGTATGCGGTGCAATGAGATGGGATGAATGCGGTATGATGCAATGAAGTCACATGTACCTGATACCTTCACCGGCTCGGGACTCTCATCGATTACCGGGAAGTATATGCAATAATGACCCTTCACGGGCTCGAGAATCTCATCGATTACCAGGAAGTATATGCAACAATGGCACTTCACCAGCTCGGGACTCTCATCGATTACCGGGAAGTATATGTGATGAGAATCAAACGCGGAAAGTAAAAGATAAAGAACGAGACGTAACTCGATCTCTAATCCCAAGTAGCAACGGAGAACTTGTTCCGTTACACCCCGAGAGAAGGACAAGAACACCTACGCTATGCAACTACCCTCGAGCTAACGCGAGCACGCAAGTAGAATGGTCGGAGAGGAAGAGTATTCATCTAGATCCGCTAGAAGACATACAAGTCCAAGAACAAAAGGTTTCATTCAATAATCAAGAGCCTTGCTCATGTTCATCATTCATAATCATCAATAATAAGCTGAGTGTAAAATAAGCTAGGCTTGGGTATTTATAGTGTTTCCCAAGCTTACACAAAGACTTAATTACCCTTACTAATAAGGTTCATCAAATAAGCCACGTAGGGCAAAATAGTAAAAGAAACATAAGTTCAGCAGCTAGGAGGGGCGCCTGGGGCTGGGAGGGGCGCCTGGATCATGCTGAAGCTAGGCTGGGCGCCTGGAGCTAGGCGGGGCGCCTGGCTTGGCCTTCAGCTAGGCTGGGCGCCTGAAGCTAGGCGGGGCGCCTGGCTTGGCCTTCAGCTAGGCTGGGCGCCTAGCCAGGTGGGGCGCCTGGTGCATTTTCTGAGCCTTAGGCAGTGAGCTCCCTAGGCGGGGCGCCTGGGCTAGGCGGGGCGCCTAGCTCTGCTGGGCTCTCTTCTTCCTTAGGCGTGAGGCCTAGCTTGAGCACCCGGAACGGCTTCCAATCGCTTCCTTCTTCAAGGCCCTTTCTCACCAAGTGTAAGTGTGCTCCTTGGATCTCCTTAGCTTGACTACGTGTGAATGGTCTTGTGGGGGTTTGGGTCTCATCATCCTCCCCTTCTTGAGAAGATTTCGTCCTCGAAATTGAGGCATCATCACCCACGACCGCATCATCACCTACATCCAAAGGAACCAAGTCACAAACATTAAAAGTATTAGAAACTTGATACTCACTTGGCAAGTCGACCACATAGGCGTTGTTGTTTATCTTTGAAAGCACTTGGAATGGACCATCGCCACGGGGTGCTAACTTCCCTTTTCTAAGGTTTGGAAACCTTTCTTTCCGGAAGTGCACCCACACATAGTCACCCTTCTTGAGTTCCACCTTCTTGCGTCCTTTGTTTTTCTTGGAGGCAACCTTAGCATAGGCTTCCTCCAAATTCTTCTTTGCCTTTGCATGGAGTTCCATCATTGCCTTCGCTCTAGCTTTACCTTCAAAATTAACAACCATTTCCCTTGGCAAAGGGGTTAGATCAAGGGGAATCAAGGGGTTAAAACCATAAACACACTCGAATGGAGTCATGCCAATCATTCTATGCACGGTTCGATTGTAGGCAAACTCCATAAGAGGTAAACGATCAATCCAAGTCCCGGCCTTACCCCGGGTCATGGCTCTAAGAAGAGCACCCAAGGTTCGGTTTACCACTTCCGTTTGCCCATCGGTTTGTGGGTGGTGGGACGTGGAGAACAAGAGCTTGGTGCCTAAAGCACCCCATAAACTTCGCCAAAAATGGCTTAGGAACTTAGTGTCCCTATCACTCACTATAGTTTGAGGCACACCATGTAACTTCAAAACATTTTCAACAAACAAGGAAGCTACATGTTGGGCATCATCGCATTTCTTGCATGGAATGAAATGAGCCATCTTTGAGAACCTATCCACAACAACATAAATGCTATCATGGCCTCCCCTAGTCCTAGGTAATCCCATCACAAAATCCATTGAGATATCCAACCAAGGACTAGTAGGTACGGGGAGAGGGGTATACAACCCATGGGGGAGGGCTTTGGATTTAGCACGCTTGCACTCAAGGCAATTGTTGCAAAACTTTTCCACTTGCACCCCCATCTTTGGCCAATGAAATTGTTCTTTAAGAATAGCCAAAGTCTTTCTTGTGCCAAAATGTCCCATGAGTCCCCCGCAATGTGCCTCTTGCACAAGCAACTCCCTCCAAGAGGACTCCAGAATGCACACTCTACCATTTTTGAAGATATAACCATTAACCCATTGGTATTTCTCAACTCTCTCCCCCTTCTCTAGAGCGTCATGGACACTCTTTAGCGTTGGGTCATGAGCATACATCAATTTAATGCTCTCAAAACCCATGAGCTTAGAGGTGAGAGTGGTGGCTAGAGCAAACTTTCTCGAAAGCGCATCCGCCACAACATTGTCCTTCCCTTTCTTATATTGAATCACATAGGGAAAGGACTCAATGAATTCAACCCACTTGGCATGTCTCTTATTGAGCTTCTCTTGGCCTCTCAAATGCTTGAGTGACTCATGGTCACTCTTGATTACAAACTCACGAGGCCAAAGATAGTGTTGCCAATGGGCAAGGGCTCTCACAAGGGCATACAACTCCTTGTCATATGTAGAATAGTTCAAGGAGGCCCCTTTCAATTTCTCACTAAAGTAGGCGATGGGTTTGCTATCTTGCATTAATACACCACCAATTCTCACCCCCGAGGCATCACACTCAACCTCAAATGCCTTTCCGAAGTCGGGCAATTGCAATAGAGGGGCGGTACTCAACCTACTTTTCAACTCAAGGAAGGCCTTCTCTTGAGGCTCTCCCCACACAAACGGTTGGTCTTTCTTCACCAATTCGGTGAGTGGAGCGGCAATGGAGCTAAAGTCCCTCACAAATCGCCTATAAAAGCTTGCGAGACCATGAAAGCTCCTCACTTGAGTCACGGTAGTAGGAGTAGGCCAATCACGTATGGCCTCTACCTTAGACTCATCCACCTCCACTCCTTGGGCACTCACAACAAACCCAAGAAAGACAACCTTATCCACACCAAAGGCACACTTTTTGAAATTAGCATAGAGCTTTTCGGCTCTCAAAGCATCAAGCACTTGCCTAAGGTGGTCAACATGTTCATCCATTGTCTTACTATAGATCAAGATATCATCAAAATAGACAACAACAAACTTGTTGATAAAAGACTTCAAAACATGATTCATGAGTCGCATGAAAGTGCTAGGTGCATTGGAAAGCCCGAAGGGCATTACCAACCATTCATAGAGACCGAATTTGGTCTTGAATGCGGTTTTCCATTCATCCCCGGGTTTCATCCGGATTTGATGGTAACCGGACCTAAGGTCGATTTTGGAAAAGACACACGACCCACTCAATTCATCCAACATATCATCAAGCCATGGAATAGGGTGACGGTACTTGACCGTTATCTTATTCACGGCTCGGCAATCTACGCACATTCTCCAAGTGCCGTCTTTCTTTGGGACAAGAATGACCGGTACGGCACAAGGACTCAAACTCTCCCTTACCAAGCCTTTGGAAAGCAAGTCATCAACTTGTTTTTGCAACTCCCTTGTATCCTCGGGATTGCTTCTATAGGCCGGCTTGTTCGGGATTTGAGAGCCCGGAATAAAGTCAATTTGATGTTCAATTCCTCTCAAGGGAGGTAAGCCATCGGGCATCTCATCCGGGAACATGTCCCCAAAGTTTTCCAAGACATTTTTCAAAGCACTAGGCATAGGGCTAGAAGAAAAATCACAATTAGAGTTAAGGATCATACCTTTGTGCACTAGGCATAGGAGAAACTTGGTGCCATCATTACCTTTCAAGAGCTCGCCCGGTTGCATCATGGCACACATGCCACCGGTAGATGAAGTAGGTGGGATTGCCACCATGCTTTTGGACAAAGGGCTAGTCTCAATGAGTGACTTAGCCTTTGCCACCTCCCTCAACTCCTTTATTTTCTTGTAATCATCACTCACTTGCTTAGGAGTGAGTGGTTTTAGCACAAATCTCTTCCCCTCATGTTTGACCGTGTAAGTGTTGACACGACCATCATGCACCACTTGCCTATCGAATTGCCATGGCCTCCCTAAGAGTAGGTGGCATGCTTGCATAGGCACAACGTCAAACAAATGCTCATCAACATAACTACCCATTCTAAACTTGATCATGGCTTGTTTCATTACCTTAAGCTCTCCACATTCACTAAGCCATTGTAACCGGTAAGGTTTAGGATGCTTCATGGTAGTTAACTTCAATTGAGCCACTAGTGATTGACTCACTACATTTGCACAACTTCCGGAATCAATTATCATAGAGCAAACAACATCTTTGACCCGGCACCTAGCATGGAAAAGATTTTCCCTTTGCAAGGTTTCACTATCTTCCACGATCATAGCTCCTAGGCTCCTTCTCACAACCAAGAAAGTATGACGATCCTCATCCTCCACCGTGTCATCAAGCAAATCATTCTCCTCTACTCCCTCATCTCCCTCTACTCCCTCTACTCCCTCATCCTCCGATTCACTCTCTTTCTCATATGCATCATTACCAACAACAATCATGGTCCTCTTTGTAGGACATTCCCTAGCAAAGTGACCATACCCCTTGCACTTGTGGCATTGTATTGAAGAAGAAGTAGGAGCATGTAGTTGAGTTTTAGAGTTACCTCCCACATTAGGTGTGTTCTTTTCAAACGGCTTCTTCACATCCTTGGTAGCATTTGCACCACTCGTTCCACTTGCACTTGGGAACCTTGCATTTGTAGTAGGAGGCTTCCAATCCTTTGGTTTGCTTGTTGGAGTAGGAGTGCTACTCTTGTAGCGGAGGGATTTCTCCTCCTTGAGCCATTTCTCGGCCTCAACCGCATCTTCACATAGCTTGTAATGATCATCATATTTGTGGAACTTCAATTGTGAAGCTATGTCTCGGTTCAAGCCCCCTTTGAAACGGATCATGGCCGTCTCATTGTCTTCATCATCTAAGTCAAGGATCATTCGGATTTGCTCAAATTCATTGAAATATTCACCAACCGATTTGTAACCTTGCTTCAAATCATATAGACGCCTTTGTTGTTCAACCCGGTATTGGTTAGTCAAGTACTTCTCATCCATCACACGGATCAACTCTTCCCAAGTAAGATTAATAGCCATACCCGTCCTTCTTCTATTTCTCTTCACCGACTCCCACCAAGTAGAAGCAAAAGATTCAAAGGAGGATATTGCATACTTGGTTTTGTTCACATCGGGCATATCATTGGTGTCAAAGATACGCTCCATAGCCAATTTCCAATCAATGTACTCCACCGGGTCACTACTTCCTTTGAAAGAAGGAATAGTGAGCTTCACACTATTAAGGTTGTTGTTGTTGTCACGACCCCCTTGGAATGGCTCCGGTTGGCCTCCATGGTGATCATCATAAGCAACATAGTCCCTTCTAACATTCCTCCCTCCATATCCTAAGGGTGGCCCTCGACCTCGGCCTCTACCCCGATCCACATTTCGACCCCAATTCATAGCTCGCCTTGGTTGAAAGTGATCATCAAACCCATACACATCGTCACCATAATCAACTTCCTCCCCTTCTTGAGCCTCAACAACTTGCTCAAGAGGTTGCACATTTCGGACGGGTCTTGGTAGTGGAAAGTTTCTTGGAGGATTGTCCAAGATACGGGGAATGCCCGTTCGTTCAATTCTCTCTCGATCCTCCTTTACCCGTTGTTGATTGAGCAATTCAACAACTTGATCCGGGGTAAAAGTAGGACTACTTGAGCCTTCACCGGTCTCAATTTGGACACTCGGGGTCCCCTTTTCAATTGGGACACTCGGGGTCCCATGTTCACCTTGAGTACTCGAGGCTCCTTTTTCAAGAGAATCTATCCTTTGGTTCATGAGGTCCATCTTGGCAAGAAGATTAGCCAAGGCCTCCTTAATGAAATCTTGACCTTCGTTGGCCATTGTACCTACAAGAAAGAAACAAGAGTTAGTTAAAACACCTCACTCGCTCCCTCACTTGTGTTCACTCGGATCACTCTTTGGGTGGCGGTGGATATTTCACTCAACTTGTAGTTCCAAAGCTTCACGTAGATGATTAGCAACTCCTCAACTCAACTAAACTATTCACGAGTCACACACACTCCGGGGTGAGTGGAGTTATTGGGACTCAATGAACGCTAGGCACTTTGAAGTGAAGGACTTGAGTTAAAAGATTCTACGCTTTTCCTTAGAAGTCTACTCTCCTTGCTAGGCACGAATCACTTAAGAGCAATCAAAGGGTTAGCACTATTCAAGTAGATCGGTTACTCAAATTAGTACTAACTAGATGTTATGTTATCAAACAAAGGGAAATACCTACGAAAATCTACCCGAAACAATACCTTCAGCACTCAGGAGGGGCGCCTGAAACTCAGGTGGGGCGCCTAGTTTGTGCTGTATGCCAGGCGGGGCGCCTGGGTCTAGGCGGGGCGCCTGGGACTTAGGCAGTAGCCAAGTCAGGCGGGGCGCCTGGCTTAGGCGGGGCGCCTAGCCTGAAGCTTTTTCCAACTCGTTCCAAACTCGTTTCAAGTCGATTTTCAAGCCTCAAATCCGATGTTTTCAACTTGTTTTCACAATCCAATGATACCCAAAGTTGTGTTTGATCTTCCTTAACAAAACCCAATCAAATTTTCAATCAAACAATCAATCAAATCTGGATTCAATCTCAAGAACTCAAGAGCACAAGGGTTTAACAAAAGGGTTTCAACAAGGATTGTGATTCATCAAAGTAGGTGTTAATCATGTTCAATTCCCACAAAATTGGTACCGAATTGTTTGTTTTTCTATGAAGATCAATCCCCAATAACAAGTTCCCAATCAAACATCAATCCATCCCAAGAATCAAGCCAAAATTCTTCAAGAACAAGTTCTTCAAGGGTTTAAGGGGTTTTGGGGGTTTCAATTTTTCAAACTTCACCAATTCCAACAATTTTGGTACCCAAGTAACGGGAAATCAATCACGATCAAGAATCCATAACACCCATATCACAATTCATCCAAATCAACAAGTTACACCAAATTTTTGTATTTTTTTCAATTTTTCAATTTTTTTTGCAATTTTCTCCCTTCTAATAACTTCAACAACAAGAAAAACTAAAAGAAGATACTAGGCACGAAGAATCAAGGGTCGGGGGTTTGTAGAAACAAAACCCGAGCCTTGCTCTGATACCAAACTGATGAGAATCAAACGCGGAAAGTAAAAGATAAAGAACGAGACGTAACTCGATCTCTAATCCCAAGTAGCAACGGAGAACTTGTTCCGTTACACCCCGAGAGAAGGACAAGAACACCTACGCTATGCAACTACCCTCGAGCTAACGCGAGCACGCAAGTAGAATGGTCGGAGAGGAAGAGTATTCATCTAGATCCGCTAGAAGACATACAAGTCCAAGAACAAAAGGTTTCATTCAATAATCAAGAGCCTTGCTCATGTTCATCATTCATAATCATCAATAATAAGCTGAGTGTAAAATAAGCTAGGCTTGGGTATTTATAGTGTTTCCCAAGCTTACACAAAGACTTAATTACCCTTACTAATAAGGTTCATCAAATAAGCCACGTAGGGCAAAATAGTAAAAGAAACATAAGTTCAGCAGCTAGGAGGGGCGCCTGGGGCTGGGAGGGGCGCCTGGATCATGCTGAAGCTAGGCTGGGCGCCTGGAGCTAGGCGGGGCGCCTGGCTTGGCCTTCAGCTAGGCTGGGCGCCTGAAGCTAGGCGGGGCGCCTGGCTTGGCCTTCAGCTAGGCTGGGCGCCTAGCCAGGTGGGGCGCCTGGTGCATTTTCTGAGCCTTAGGCAGTGAGCTCCCTAGGCGGGGCGCCTGGGCTAGGCGGGGCGCCTAGCTCTGCTGGGCTCTCTTCTTCCTTAGGCGTGAGGCCTAGCTTGAGCACCCGGAACGGCTTCCAATCGCTTCCTTCTTCAAGGCCCTTTCTCACCAAGTGTAAGTGTGCTCCTTGGATCTCCTTAGCTTGACTACGTGTGAATGGTCTTGTGGGGGTTTGGGTCTCATCAATATGCAATAATGATCCTTCACCAGTGCGGGACTCTCATCGCCAACCGGGAAGTACATGCAATAATGACCCTTCACTGGCTCGGGACTCTCATCGATTATCGGGAAGTATATGCAATGCTCAAAACCACAGTGCAGTGCTCATATGCTCAATGCAATACCAACAACAGGGCATAACATATAATATACAATGTAAATTCAAAGCTAAGGCATAATGAGTACACCTATCGGCAGCTACACACGTAAAGAACACGTGGTAGAATATCCACAAGGCCAAGGGCCTCCAAATAAATGGATATAAACACTTACCTTATTACAGAGTTAGCAACTCTACTCAACAACCGCTTTGTCCTTTGGATTCATTGCCAAAACGGTCCCACTGTGTTCAATAAGCAGAAAAATATATCACATAAGGCTAAAGGCTTCATTCCTTACGTCTTAGGACAATCCAGTTAGGAACCTGATACCCTATTCGCATACGCAATACGCAGGCCAGGCCTATGTACAGGGTTCAAGGTTGCATAACCAAACCCTAAATAATTTACATTTATATGTTGCCCATAACTCACTGAGTACGAATATATAATCAGTTCTATTATCGGGGTCCAATTGACCCTCTAGACTATCAATTTAATTTGTTAGGACGATGTCTAATATCTCAATTTTTACCGTCAAAATATATTCAAATACATGTAATAAACTAAAATAATGCATTAAGATCATTACCTGAATATTTCGGGTTAAAAATTCTATCTTTTTCCAGCTTTTTTCTCATTTTATGGCATTTTTTCCGTCTCCACGTTCTCTGTATCTATTTCCTGTTTTCGTTCTCAATGTTCCTGGTTGTTCTCTGTCACCTCCCTTTGATTTCTTTTGTCCTTTTTCCTTCTTTTTTTTTTTCATTTTCGTGGCAACAATTAAAACGGGACCCTACGAAATTCGAAATAATCCCAAATTTTGCATACAAGTTATACAAAATATATATAGCATATTCGCTAAGGCGGATCTCAAATCGGGTTCCCGAAACTCAAGATGCGAATTTAAATGAAAAAAAGTCAAATATTTAACTTTCGGCAATTTAGATGAAACTAGCCGAACAACCTCGAAATTCACTTTCGAAAGTTCACAAAAGTCACAAATAATCATACGAACCTACGCTTTCAGATTTCGAATCGGAGTTCATTCGCTAATACCGAGTTCGAAAATCTCTTTTTAATATTTATCGATGATAAAACTGAAACTTTCTTCCGATACGTACCAAACGAGGTCTAATTTTGCTCAAATTTTACAGACAAGTTCTAATGGACCTTACGAATATTTTAAAATTATCGGCATGCCAATCGAAGTCCTAACTCTCGAAATGACTACCTAAGGTCGTTTCATTCTCCTCCACTTAGACTCTTGTTCGTCCTCGAACGAGTCTAAATCTAAAGAAAAATTCACACAGATAACAAGAGAACTTGCATGAATTTCATAAGCTACTCCATGAGCATTATCTCCTGATTACATGATCAAAATTATAACACGTGCACCGAACTCTTTGAATAAAACATATATTGATAATATCCTCACATCGTTGCCCGGCTTATTCTGACTAAGCTGATCCTTCTTCCATCACGAGAGGAGAGTGATACATTATTGAAACAAAGATACATGGAACTCTGGATGGATCAACATGATTCCGCCGGCGAATCACCTCGTCGATATACTTTTCGATATAGAACAAGTCGGTGGAACTAAGAATTTGCTCACGCTTCAACAACGCCTTAGAGATTTTAATATTAGCATTCAGTATTGAAGAAAGACTCCTCCACTTAGAGCGCAAACTCATGCAGCTATTTGAATAGGAATAACCATCCCCGCACAGTCTGCTGGACTAAACAAGACTTAACTAAAAGATGAACGTAGGCAGACCTAAGCTACCAACTACCCTTTCGAGTTGCCAAACAGCTGCAACTCTCGAGTTCAAAACTCCATACCTTTGTCGTAAATACCACCGCCTGATGGATGGCACTTCTATTACCCTTAGAAGCCTTGAGAAACAATAATGTGCTTACCCGGTTACAATAACACGTACTCTGGCTCAACACAGGGAACATCACAAACGGCTACTGACCGCCTAAGCTCACCAATGCCGAGTAAAGAAGAGATGGAAATGGACTGAGGATAGAAATAATTAGAGCTTTAGGAAGCTCATCTTTTTATTTTCTTGGCTCCTAGAGCTACACTACTCCGAGTCAGGCTAACCAAAGAATCACAATTGAAGAGATAGACATTAAATAAGCTTTATGGAACAACATCTATGTCAATTTAACCTTCATATAAGAAGGAAACTCTGACAATTTACCAGAAACCCTTTTATAACCGAGACAAGCTCATATAATAACATGACTCTACTAGCGCCTCGAACCATGAGGAGATACGTAGATCGAGTATTACTTACTAATCACTTTACACCGGAAGAAACAATGACACTTTCTTATGGTGACGAATAAGAATCTCACCATCCTACCGACACTGAGTTCCAAAGAGAGGTAGACTAACTTGACATTATAACAGAATGAGGCACAACAAGATGCCAAACAAATAATACCGATACTCACTCACAAATATCTCATATGTAAACTAGACAAACTAGTAGGGTCAGTACAAATGCCAGTAATAAATCATATCAGAAGCTCACCCCTTTACCGCAACCGATTCTTAATAGAAACGACATCCAAGTAAACCATTGAAACATGATAAGACACACCATTTCCAGATCGATCGAAAGAATAAAATCTTACTCACCTTTAAGAGAAGAAGAAATCTCAAGGTTGTTGACACCCAATTTTGTCCCGGAGATTTTAAATTAAATGTTTAATTATTTTAAAATTGAGAAAGTTAAAAGGTCATTAATTAATTTCAAAATAGAGGCCAAAATTGTTCCTAAGCTAAAATCAGGCTTATTTGAGCACCCCCCCCCCCCTTAATTCCCTTCACTTATTCCCAAGAGGGGGCTAATTTCGCAATAATCCCTGATTTCAGCTTACCTTTGTAAATATACATATACAATACACACACATACACTCCTCCTCATTTCAGTAAACCCCGCGACCCATTTCCCTTACCCGAACCCAATTCCCCCAACCCGTTTCCCCTCGCGACCCACAGCAAAGCCCGATCCAAAAACTCTTTCTTCTCCGTACGATTGTGCTGGACAAATGAAGCTTTCCCAGCTAAGCTTTTGGAGTTTTCTCACTTGTTTTTCTAGCAACGGGCACAAGATCTAAAGCGTTCATTTTGAATCAAGCCATCCTGAGTCGTTGATCCATTTTCCTTAGAGATAAGGACGAGAGGGGCTCTGATTTGACCCTCTCACCCTTATCTCATGAGGGGAAGGATCAAAAAGGGAAGGGCAATTCGGATTTTTGAAGCCCAAGGTAAACCCTAAGCTTATACTATATATTTAGCATTTCTGGTAGGGTTTAGGGGTTCTGATTTTTTGCATAGAAGAAACAGCAGTAGAAAATAGATTGGGAGTTCAACTTTTCCTTTAAAAAAATATATATATACAGTGAGTGTTCTGTTTTTTTTTTCCTGGTTGTGTTCCTGATATTGGTCTGCTACTATCGCTTCATCGTTTTCGCGTCGCTGCTTTATCATTCAAGTCGTCGACCTCGTTCGAGTCTTCGCTTTTGTTCTAGTCGAATTCGGATCCATTGCTTTTCGTTCACTGCTCTGCAATAGGTAATAGCTCATCCTCTTTACATTTTAGTTAGTTTAGAACAATGACTGTCCATGTTCATATTCTGTCGTCTCTGTTTGATTTCGACCCATATTTGGTACGATTGATGATTTCATAACTAAAATTGCATAAAAAGAACTTAGAACCATTGTTGGAAATAATATTGACTGGAGTTTGAGCTATTTTTTTTCTTTCTCTTAGGGACTCACCATTTGTTAGGATAAGCTTAAAAAAATGAAATTTGGAGATTCAAGGATCTAATCTTAGATAGCGTAATTATTTTTCAAAGCTGCTAAGTGTTCTGTTTTCCATGAGTTCTCTTTTTCCTAATATTCCAGTTTTAATTCCTGGTTTTCTTAATATGATTGAATTGTTTAGTTGCTGGTATTTGCTGGTAGTTGGTTGGGGCAGCAGGGGTCCAAGGGGGTTGTTTTGGTTAGTTCTGGTAGTTGTTCAGGTATTGGTGTGTGTCTGTGGAGATCTGGGCTAGAAAAGAAAGTTGTTTCTGCTTAGTTCTATGTAGTATGAAGTCTATGTGCTGTTTCTGTTAGCTTCAGGGAGCTGCTGGTGGTTCTGTGAGATTAGGGAATAGGGTGTGTGTGTTCAGGTAGTTTTTGGTAGTCCAGAAGGGTATGTTGAGTTGTTATTGGTTGTTCTGTTTTGTTGTGTGTGTGCAGGCTATTAGCAGTAGTAGTAAGGGTCATTAGGGAAGTGTTCCGGGTTGTTTCTCTGGTGTAAGGAGGATAGAGAGAAGCTGTTTTGGTTTGCTGTGGAGCAGGGTAGATTGTTTGAGTTCAGAAGGGAGTAGGAGGTGCTGGTAATTGGTTAGGGATGGTCTGGTTTGTTGCTGAAGTATAGAGGTGAGCTGGGGGGTCAGCAGTAGTAGTGAGGAGAGTGTGTTCTGTTTGCTGCAGGTGAAGAGATTTTTCTGGTGAAGTTTAGGAGGCAGTGAGTTTTGCTTTGGAGAGGTCCATGAGCTTGTCTTGCGAATAAGAAGTGATGCTTTTGTTGTTATGAGTTTGTAAGGTTTCAGGAAGTGGTTGGGTGTTTAGAAGTATGTAGGTGTGCTGCAGGCAGTTAGTTTAGGTTCTGTAAGTGTAAGGGCCTTTCCTGGGTAGGTGCAGCAGGGGCTATAAGGAGTATCTGTTATGGTTTGTTTCAGGAAGTCAGTGTAGAAGGGCTTAGGTTCTGGTAGTAAGAGGATAATCAGGGAAGGCCTATAGGTGATGTTGGTTGTTTTGAGGAGGATCTAGTGAAGTTTATGGATGCTGCAGTTTTCTTTTGAGAGAGTGTAGTTGTTGTTAGGCATTGAAAAAGGCTTCAGGGAATGATTATGTGAGGTTGGTATTAGGTGTAGGATGTCCTGGATAGGTAATGCTACATTTGTTAGTACAGATAACAGATCTTCCATTTGCTAGTATGATGATTTGGTTGCCTAATTTTTTTTATAGATTTTGTGACATGTGTTTTTGGCTAAAACGTAAGAAAATAACATAGTTAATAATGTTAAAAAGCTGCCACCTTTAATTGGTCATATGTATAACTCTGAGAATGGTCATTCAAATGTGAATAAAATCTATAGTAAAAAGTAAGGTTCTAATCTGTGAAACATGGGCCATCATATGCAGTCAGGCGTGTGTTTTCAAAAGTAGTGAGAATCTGGCTTTAACCCTGAATCATAAGCAATTGGTCTTTAATTAATTACACTCCAATGTAATACGAATTTTGACCTTTCTCTATCCTTCTTGCTTGTCTGTTTGTTTTGCTATTAATTTGATCCTTTTTCTACTATGTATAACTGCTTGCTTCAGCTTTGTACACATAGTATCCATAGTTGATGATATGCTAAGTTGGGATATCATGATTCATGAACTCACTATTTTCTTTTCACTAGTTGGAAAATGTGTTTAAGTTTTTTGTTAAGTAAAAGTTCTGTTCTTTACTCCGTAATGAAGGGTGGAGTTTCTAGTTTGGAAGGGGATTGTTTGGCTTCAAGCTTTCAAGCTGTAAAGGAGCAGGGCAGGGGTGTTAGTTGTAGTTTGTTTTGGTATTTGGCTTCCTCGTGAAGCGAATGAATTCATTGGTTGATTTCTGGTTGTTTTAGGGAGATAGTTCTTAGGAGGAGTAAGCAGGAAGTAGTATATGTTCTTTATTAGTCCTCAAATGTTGTTCCTCAAACTCTTAGAATCCGAAACCTTTTCTATCTTAATTTATCGGGATTTAAGCTTGAAATTTATGTTGAGTAGCTCTTATGTGTTTGCACTTCTCTATCTGATGACCTTGGCAATCACCCAAGTTAAGTAAACTCTTTCAATTCATAAATTAGTGCAAGTAGAGTCGTAGACTTATAGTAATAATTAAAGAGTTAATGTAAACATTTGCACTTGTTTGAGACTTTGTTGCTCTTATTCTTTTTGTCTTCTTAAGATCAAATTGTTATTCATCGTTTGTTTGCAGTAGTAATTAGTAACATAATCTGAATTTTGTCTCCTACTAGAATGTTTGGAACCAACTTTTCATTACGATTGTCTCTTACACTTTTGAGGCTATCAGTAGATAGATCTAGATAGAAGTAACTCTATTATCTTCATGAGTTTATCCTAACCTGCAATTTAGTTTTCAAGCTGCTTTCTTTAATTTTTTAATATATGTACTAATTTTATCTTACTTTTCGTTGCATGAACCTTGGGACTGAGTTGAAATAAAACTCACAATTGGGACGGCTGTTTGCATTTGAAGTTATTTGCTCCGCTTCGCATTTTCGGGACTTGATATCCCCGAAAATGTAAAAGAAAAAAAAAATAAAAATCACAAAGTCCAAGGCTCAATGATTGAGTTTGCGCTTCCGGGTTCTATCTTCTAAACTCCATCCTTCCCCGCTCCCTTAGAAAATGCATGTTGTAGAGGATTTCCCCATAGACCGGATTAGTAGCCTGTAGGATAGAAATGATATTTGAATTGTGAATAACTATTGTAAATCACTTAAATTGTTTTTATATATGAATGCTTTGTATCATTTCTTTTCGAATCGCCAATTAATTTATGGATGTTTAGAATCATTTGTCAATTAATGAGTGCAAAATCAAATTTGACTAAAAAATCGTACCCTCGTCATAATTCGCATTTGAATTGCTTCTTTATTTATTATATTAAATATTCAAATATTTATTTATCTAATCTAATTTATTTATTTAGTTAATCAATTAAATTTTAATCCTTTATTTATTCATTTAGTAATTTATTTAATTTCAATTAATTATTTATTTAATAAATTAAATATTTATTTATTTATTTATTTAATCAATTATTATTTATTTACTCTTTTATTTAATTAAAATTTATTATTCATTTACTCCTTTCTTTAATCAAAATTTATAAGTATTCATTTATTTAATTAAGTTATTTATTTGCTTATTTATTTATCTATTTATTCAATCAATTAATTAATCCTTTATTATTATCCAATTATTTATCTAGTTTGTTTTATTTAATTATCTAACTTCATTTAACATTTACTTATTTAATTAATCTTAAATTGGATCATTTATTTATCTAAGTATCGACATAATTAAAATCTTATCTTATTTAATCATTTATTTATCTAAGTATCGACATAATTAAAATCTTATCTTATTTATATTATTCATATTATCCTTGTATAAAATTAGCTTTATATATTTATTATCCTTAACAAATTCGTGAAAACCGCCGGATTAACCGCATTTAGCGGATTTTCGAAAGTGCTCCCGCAAGGGACCTTCTTTCGAATTTAAAAGAACCACTTACTCAGAATCTCTGAATTTAATTTAATTTCTTTTAAATAAAGGTTAAATTGCATACTTTAGTTAACTTAGGTTCCTAATAATCCTTAAATTAGGTGGCGACTCCAAAGAAACCCTTTGGAGTCCCATTTTGTTGAAATATACCCGAAACCTGTCTTTTCTTAAAGAAAGGGTAATTTTTGGGGTTCAACAAGAGTCTATTACATCGGATACCTCTGCATCCCGCCAGACTAGCAGTTCATAGAACTGCCTCTGCAGCTGAGCTGAGCCACTACCCTGACAATCATTTTCTGAAGAACCATTGCCACCACACTATCAACCTCTACTGGATGGTGGCATTTCTTTTGCTGATTGAGATCTAAATGAAATTACCTACGACTGTGCAGGTGCCTGATGACGAGAGAAAGGACGACTGCCTGCTCGGAATAAGGGAGAACTCCACAAAAGATGACAGGTTCACGACAATGATAACACATTTTCAGTGAAAATGGAAGTTGGACAGATTGTTGATAGCTATAAAGAGAAAAACTAGGTCTTATATGGACGAACTACTGGCGCACTCCAAGAATCGCGTGACACAAGCTGAGATAACCTGGAAGGTGACCTCCCAAAATAACCAGAACTCTTACCTCCAAATGAGGTACCATGGTTGCCCACCAGGGCTGTGGGATCTCTTGCTTTCCTGCTCTAACTTATGGTATGCCTCGAACCTTCGGACAATATCAACAACAACATCAAATGAAATCCCGACCTCAATCTCTCGAGCCATCTGGGATCTCAAGAAAAAAGAAATGTCATCAATAAATCTTTGGATCTCTCGAAAGGCTCATGGACTAGTTCTAATGCATATTCAGCCATTCTATAGAATTCAATCTCATATTCTGAAACACCAACAGGCTACCCTGTCCAATCCACTCAAACTGGAAATACTTTTCATCTCGCTTGCTACTCGAAAAGAACTTTTCCACGAATCTAGAAGAAAAACCGAATCAAGTAGCTAATAAGAGAGCGGCCCATAAATTCAAGGCTGGACCCTGAAACTGGAAAGAAGAATAATCAACACCATACCGCTTGATATTATCAAGAGCCTGAAGGATACGCTGACATTATTTTATTTTAAAAAACTTACACATGGATTATCTAATGCATTGCTTGGGAATATCAGGATGTTCAACCGCGTAAAATAATGCAACCTTTTTTAGAACTCGGACCCAATAATTACCTCAGTTACCTAACCAGCCAGAACAACTGGAGGCACAACACATGCTGCCTCCGGAACATACTTTACTGCGGCAATATTAAGAACTGGAATAGGAGCTCCTCGAGATCGAACATCTGCATCTGCGACAACCTGATAAGCTACCTAGCGAATAATAGGTTCTTATGGTATCTGCGTCGCCAAGATTCTCGTAAAAGCATCGTAGAGAGCCAAGGGAACTACAAGGCCCTGCTCCCTTGCCCATCGCGAGCTCGTACAGCTGGGGCCTCCGAAATTGGATCGTCAGCATGATCCACAACTCTCGGGGCTTGATCAGCGCTAGCCTCTGACTAGACTGCTTCGTCGTGAATTCTAACATTTTGCTGATTTGTCGCACAAGGGTTCACCATTACTAGGAAGGAATTAACGAAAATATTTTTGCACCCCAGACCAATGCACGATTAGAAAAGAAGGAAGGGAAACTTTCTAAATGCCATCATAGCCTCTCGTAGATAAGTACGGACGTCTACGTACCCATCAGCGAGACTCTAGTAGACACTGTCTTCGTCTGGATAGACTCTAAATCGGGCTCTGATACAACTGACACGACCCAGAATTTGGTTAGGCCGTGCGGGCACCCGACATCCTCCCCTAGACCCGTCGGGCGAACCCTTACCAATTAAATTAGGAAAATAAATATAATTCAATTCATAAATAAGAACAAGACTTTTAAAAAAAACACAGAAGTACTGATACCTCTAAAATGTACAAAAGAAATTACAGCTGACTACCCAACATACTAGGTTTAGGGCTATCCAGACTAGACATCTAAGAGTACAGAAAAAGACAAATACCTCCTGAAGGGAGCAAAATACAACTGAAATAGTAAACATAAAACTGGTGGCCATCCGGAATAAAAGCTGACTCACCCTAACAGCTGAAGTCGTCTTCGCTCCTTAACAACGTGGTGAACTCAATCCTGGAGCGAACCTGCCGAAATGAAATAGATAGACAAGAAACAAACAACAAACAAGGGTGAGTCAAAAGGACTCAATAAGTGGGGCAGACTAGCCACCTCAAAGAATAGTTATAGCTAGCCAGGGAGAAAAGAAAAACAGATAAACCAAATTTCTCTTATTTAAATTATGAAAAGGCAGAACCAGATAATCACTGGAAACACGTATGGAATCATAAATTCATTAACAACCAGGTACATAAGATTGCCAGAACATATAGGTATTTAAGTATCCCGAACATATCGACAATCAGAAATACATAATGTTGCGGCGTGCAACCCGATCCATATATTCATACTGTCGCGGCGTGCAACCCGATCCATATATTCATACTGTTGCGGCGTGCAACCCGATCCATATAACTAAAGCTTATAAACCAACTAAGGACACTAAGTAGCCAGAATCGTATAGGCAAACTGAAATATGTCCATAATATGGTATACATGACGCATACACACAACACAATAGTCACACACTAGTCAGTATGCGGTGCAATGAGATGGGATAAATGTGGTATGATGCAATGCAGTCACATGTACCTGATACCTTCTCCGGCTCGGGATTCTCATCGATTACCGAGAAGTATATGCAATAATGACCCTTCACCGGCTCGGGACTCTCCTCGATTACCAGGAAGTATATGCAACAATGACCCTTCACCGGCTTGGGACTCTCATCGATTACCGGAAAGTATATGCAATAATGATCCTTCACCAGTGCGGGACTCTCATCGCCAACTGGGAAGTACATGCAATAATGACCCTTCACCGGCTCGGGACTCTCATCGATTATCGGGAAGCATATGCAATGCTCAAAACCAGAGTGCAGTGCTCATATGCTCAATGCAATACCAACAACAGGGCATAACATATAATATACAATGTAAATTCAAAGCTAAGGCGTAATGAGTATGCCTATCAGCAGCTACACACGTAAAGAACACGTGGTAGAATATCCACAAGGCCAAGGGCCTCCAAAGAAATGGATATAAACACTTACCTTGTTACAGAGTTAGCAACTCTACTCAACAACCGCTTTGTCCTTTGGATTCATTGCCAAAACGATCCCACTGTGTTCAATAAGCAGAAAAATATATCACATAAGGCTAAAGGCTTCATTCCTTATGTCTTAGGACAATCCAGTTAGGAACCTGATACCCTATTCGCATACGCAATACGCAGGCCAGGCCTATGTACAGGGTTCAAAGTCACATAACCAAACCCTAAATAAATTACATTTATATGTTGCCTATAACTGACTGAGTACAAATATATAATCAGTTCTATTATCGGGGTCCAATTGACCCTCTAAACTATCAATTTAATGATTTAGGACGATGTCTAATATCCCAATTTTTACCGTCAAAATATATTTAAATACACGTAATAAACTAATATAATGTATTAAGATCATTACCTGAATATTTCGGGGTAAAAATTCTATCTTTTTCCAGCTTTTTTCTCATTTTCGGGCATTTATTCCATCTCCCCGTTCTTTGTATCTATTTCTCATTTTTGTTCTCAATGTTCCTGGATGTTCTCTTCTAAGGGATTATATCCTTTAGCCCCACCGCCTCCCTTTGATTTCTTTTGTCCCTTTTTCTTTTCTTTTTTTTTTTCGTTTTCGTGGCGACAATTAAAATGGAACCCTACAATATTCGAAATAATCCCAGGTTTTGCATACAAGTTATACAAAATATATATAGCATACTCGCTAAGGAGGATCTCAAATCGTGTTCCCGAAACTCAAGATGCGAGTTTAAATGAAAAAAGTCAAATTATTTAACTTTCGGCATTTTAGCGGAAACTAGCCGAACAACCTCGAAATTTACTTTCGAAAGTTCAAAAATGTCACAAATAAACATATGAACCTAACGGCGCTTTCAGATTTCGAATCGGAGTTCATTCGCCAAAACCGAGCTCGAAAATCTCTTTTTAATATTTATCGATGATAAAACTGAAACCTTCTTCCGATACGTACCAAACGAGGTCTGATTTAGCTCAAATTTTACAGACAAGTCCTAATGGACCTTACGAATATTTTAAAATTATCGGCATGCCAATCGAAGTCCTAACTCTCGAAACGACTACCTAAGGTCGTTTCAAAAGGCTTCTGCCTAAATATCAGTATTTCATCACTCAACCTTGCAGTTTTGTTGGGCGGGAAGAAATTCTTCAGAAACAGCTTAACCAACCCATCCCACGTAGTGATGGAATTAATTGGCAATGAGTTCAACCACGCCATTGCGTCTCCAGTGAGGGAAAATGGGAACAACAGAAACTTAATAGCATCAGGTGACACACGAGCTTTCTTTTGTGTGGCACATACAGACAGAAAGTTCCTAAGGTGCTGTTGTGGGTCTTCATGTTCATTCCCAGCATACTGCCCTTTGTTTTGAAGCAGGTTCAACATAGTATTTGTGATCTGAAAATTCTCTGCTTCAATGGCAGGCACAGCAATGGCAGTTGCCAGGTTATCAGACGTGGGCTGAGCCCAGTCATACAGAGCTGCGTCTGCATTGTCAGCCATCTCAACTTCCCTCTCTACTTCTTGTCGAACTGGTGGATGCTTGTTCTTATTGGCCCTGTTTAAGGCCTTGAATGTCCTTTCTATTTCTGGATCCGGTTGAAATAGTTCAGCGAATCTTGAACTTCTCAAGGGCATACACCTGTTCAACACAAGCTAAAAAGTTAGAATCAAGATGACCAAAGTAAAAGTTGCTTAAACTTCTAAACTTAGCTATTATTTGAAAACTACAAACTAAACTGATGCTCCCCGGAAACGGCGCCAAACTATCCAAAATTTGATCACGCCCAAAACTCGTCCTAAAAAGGATAAGTGGTCGCTGCAAATATAACCCGGTTTAACAAGTCTGGGGTCGAATCCCACAGGGAGCAACGTCAAGTTCTAGTAACTTTAATAGCCAAAAATTCAAAGTTCAACAATAATGTTTCAAGTAAGGAACTATTAACTTAACTAACAATTAACTAAGATCAACTAAGAATGATAAAAATTGAACTTTCAGATGTTAAAAAGCCTAGGATAATGAATTCACCAATTACTGGATTAGTCCTGAGTTCACTCCAAACTTGCACGAAATACTATTCTATTGGCCTAGAACTTAAACTTGTTCGCTAGAGTTTCCCAAATACTAACAACACCGTTCTTGAATTATTTTTCCTAAAATAATCAAGACCATTAAGAACTGTCCAATTTCAGACCATAGTCGAATCACGATATCCCTATAGTGGCTCTAAATCAGTTTAAGTAATCCCTTATCATAACCTGAAGTACTGTTATTTGACTGACCCTAACCCAAACGTCTTTCCCAAGATCATTCAAGTGAAAAGGGAACAAACAATCGCAGGCCTAACAATTGAATTCAATAAAAATACAGACAAATAAATAGAATATTGTATTACTCAATCTTGGAGTTACTCAAAACTACCCCAATAATGGGTTCGTCAAAATTCTAGAGTAGAAATTTAGCTACTCATAATTGTATTAAACAATAATGAATTCATAGTTAAAACAACACCCATAGGAAAGAGAATAAGAAAAGTTGAGAAAAACTCTTTAATTCTTCAGTTCCAGTGGTTTTGATGCGTTTCCAAGCTCCAAAGTGCTTCAACAATGGTGGTCTTGCTCTCCCAAGTCAAGATATGGGCTGAAAATAGGTTAGAAAACCTTATAAATCTCGTGTCAAACTTGTGGAAAAGTTTGCCCCTCGCCACTTTTCTCCAGAAAATTTGCCTCATGGCTGGATCATGGCCTTACGATGCCTGGGCCATGCACTTGCGAAATTCTGCTTTCAACTTCATGGTTGAATCATGGCTTTACGATGCTTGGGCTGTGACCTCTTGTCTCTATATTTCATTCACAACTAATCCAAGGCCTTGGAAACTAATGACGTGGCTCCTCGTGGGTTGATTTCACCATCAATTCACTTTATTTTACTCCAAATCATCAAGCTTTAACCATTCTTCATATTGCTCGAGTCCTACACAGTCAGAAACTCAATATAAGCACAAAACACTAATATTAATGATAAACCGTCCACCAAAGCACCCAAAATGTGAAGAATCTAATACTAAAATACACGTTTTGTGGTCAAATATCATCGAGCTTATAAGAAAATATACCATGCATTAATATAGTTCAAGCAAACAGAAAATTATTAAGGCAACAAGTTATTGAGAAGATTACTTACCATTTAATTCATTCCATAACCAAGTGCGAGCACACATCAAAGCCTCCAAAGTATTAGGATGAAGTCTACTACGACGTGGACTAATCGACCTCCCGCTAGTGCTAAATGCCGACTCCGAAGAAACGGTGGAAACGGGAATGGCTAAGAGGTCACGAGCCATCCTTTGCAAAGTAGGAAATTTTAATCCATTTGTCTTCCACCAACTTAAATTTTCAAAATGTGGAGTTCTAGGTATCAAGCTCTCTTCTAAGTACAAATCTAGCTCCGACCTCGTCTCCACATTAGCACTACTCAAAGCGACATATCTATCGAAGCTAGATAGTCGATCATCCTTAACAATATCATTGCCTTCACTAGAAAAAGAAGTATCAAATGAAGTAGCTCTAGTCTTGTACTCTTGAAACATATCATTACAATTGGTTAGGACTTCTTGAATTTTAGTTGAAGTTCCTTCACCATAAATCCGTTCAAGATTGAACTCCACCAATTTCATTTTACCCTTTTAGTTTATTTTAAAAAAAATTAGGTTTTTTATTCAACCCGCGACCCGCCCCGCCCCGCTTGATATTTTTAAAAAAACTTTAAAACCCGCCCCACCCCGCGAACACTATAACCCGCCCCGCCCCGCGCCCGCTCCGCCCCGTTGCCATCCCTACTAGCAAATAATTAATTATAACAAATATCTAAATAAAAAAAATAAAGTAAGATTCTAAATAAAGGATAATAAATAAACGGGATCTTCTTTTATTCGAAACATTTCGTGATCTTCAACCAATTATGCGCTTCCATATAATTACCGGGAGTAAGTGCTATAGCCTGTTTCCAAAAATGTAAACTTATGCCGTTTAATTATTTTGTACTGTTCCGCTAGAATAGAATGTTATCTTATCATAATACTAAGTCTTAAAGATTTTTATTTGGAAAGCTGAGTTTTTATGCTGATATTGTAACAATGGATATTTGGCTATATTTCATGAACTTATATTCACACCATTTCAAGTACAACTATCCCTGAATTAGTCTTCATGCTATTAACAGCAGGCATAGGGATTTGATTTATGCATTGTTTCAAAGGACTTTATCATGTCCACTTACTTCAAGGTGTTGTAAGATGGAAGTCCGAACTATTGATTCCTAAGAATATGATGTAGGAGGAGTTCTTGTGGGGGGTTAGTCTTCAAAATGTGTAGGGATCGATTATAGAGGCTTAAAGCTGTAAGGCAATGCTACAAATAGACCACTCTTATTAAGGGCTAAATGATGCAGATACATAAGATATGGAGGTTCAATGCACAAAAAATAAGACTTTTACATCGCACTTCATCGTGTGAGCTAAATATAGAATTTATTGAGCTGTGAGCCTTCTTTCTCTTCTTCCTTCGTCTCATACCCTCAATCTCCTGCTTCTTCCTTATTGTTGTATATTTTTTTTAATGATTTACCGATACTAAAATAGAAAGTTGACTGCACTTATACTTTAATGGTCCAATTCCTTGTTCTTTAGCAGAATGGTCCTTTAGAAACAAGAGGAGCTCTTGACTTACTGTCAATTTTTACATGGTTATTCTTTTGACATAATATAGAATTATTGGAGAAGCTTTATTTTATTTTGAAAGAACACGTGAAGAAATTAGTAGCCATCATTTTTAGGAACAACTGTATAAAAATAATACTAATACTGATGCTTGAGCATCTACCATTGTACTTAGCCAAGAGAATTTAACAGTGCATTTGGTGCTCATAGCCATCCTCTATTTATGAAATTTGTTGCTTGATTTAAAAAATGTTTTCTTATAATCTGTATACCGAAAGGCCAAATTGTTCCTTTTGATTTTCTATTGATTAGATACAATAGTTGATATTGAAAGATAGTTTATAATTCTTGTAGATTTAAGTATTATTTAGTAATTTAGAATCAAAATGCTTATATGAAAATTATTTCATGTCCACATGGAAAAAAAGGGAGACATCCAACATCCTATATCAACTATGATCAAGTTTGAGCTTGGATCCCTTTGTAGCTTGCTAGAGTAATTTAAGTCCTACATATTTTAGTTTGAAGTTGAAAACTTAATATCATATGATGTATTTATTGGTTTAGGTTTGTGTGCGTGTACATATTTCCTCACCTATTTCAATTAAGTAAGTAGTTTAAGGAATTTGTTTTATGCATCTTTCACAAGAAGAGGTTAGCGATATACATTGAGCACCGTGTCATATCAAGGAGAATTCCAATAAAAAAGAACAAGAAGTCTTTACAAGGTTGTAGAACAAAATGGCGTTTGGGGCTTATCTTGGACTAGGAAATTGATTGGTGAAAGAATTTTACGTTTAATTTCCCTATTAGAAATGTGTGTGACTTGCTTCCTCAGCCTAAGGGTATATGTACAGGACAACACGAGCTTTTTGGTTTATGTGGTGTTAATTTTATTGAAGATCAAAGTGAACAGTAGCAGGTTATTTTTTGCTGTAGGGTAGGTGGAAAAACTAACGCATTTTTAAACTTGAATCCTTAAAGACCTTTTTTTGGTGTTCAACTTTTATCTGTTGATCCCTCATATCTAAGGTTGTCCACCGGTCCGTTCCGGTTCCGGCGCGTCTTACCCGGTCCGGCGTAAAAATAAAAAAAATCCGTTACCGGTCCAGTACCGGTCTTGTCTAACGGTGCAAATGCACCAATGTCGTGTCGGAACCGGTACCGACAAAGGAGAACCGGTCCAGTACCGGTTCGACCCGGTCCGGTACCGGTTCGGTTTCGGATATATATATATATTTTTACTTAATTTTTTTATTCTTTGAAATAGATTAAAAAATTATTGTAGACAAAATAAACAACACAAAAACAGATTTTATTCAACAATACAAAAATATATTAAGTTGGAAATACATAATTAAAGACTTAAAGTGACATACTAGAAAATAAAAACTAGAAAATAGACTAGAAACTAGAAAAATACATAAATCTTCAACGACTCAATTGTCGCGCTTGCGCAGATATATTCCACCACCACGAGCGGCCCATTCGGGGCTATGGTTGGTCTGCAAATGAGTCGTAAACTTCCCTGTCCCTCCATGATTTGCTCCAATTTGATAAATCCAAGTTCTCTTACAAAGAGTACACTGAGCAATGCCAGTATCATGATTTTTCGTGATAAATTCCCAAACTTCGGATCTTGCAGTTCTTGGATTGAAGGGACCTTCAGTAGTAGCACCTTGAGCTTGAGTAGGATTATTTGCAGCCATTTTGATAGAAAATTTAGAAAATAGCCTTTGATAGAAAATTTTTAGAGAGAAATGAATAGAAAATATTGAATTGTGATTAATTTGATTAAATATGAGAGTATTTATAGAAAAAAGGTTGGGGGAAGGGGGGGGGGGGGGGGGAGGCTGTTGGGGCGTTTATTGGGGTGGGGGATGGAAAAATAGTCGTTTCTTGTCATTGCCAACGGCTATTTTTCAAAAGGGGGAGTTGAAAATTTGTGTTGGGTCGGTCCGGTCCGGCCCGGTTTGGACCAATTTTTTTGTTTTGGTTATCTTTTTGTTTTTAATTTGAAAGTAGTTTTGAATTTTAAATTAAGTATATGAATAAATAAAAAATGATAAACACTTATAAATTGATAGCAAGGCCTATAACTTGTTATTTTTTATGTAGTTATACTACTAGTATTAAGTATTAAGTATTAAGTATTGTAGTATTTAAGTATTGAATTGCAAAAAAGATATAACAAAGGACAATTGAGAATATATAAAGAATGATAACTTAATACTAAGACATAACACTTGTTATTTTTTCAAAATAAAATACTAAGTATTAAGTATTTAGTACTTACTATTTAGTATTTAGTATTTAATTATTGAATTGCAAAAAAGATATAAAAAAGGATAATTGAGAATATATAAAGAATGATAACTTAATAGCAAGACATAACACTTGTTATTTTTTTCAAAATAAAATACTAAGTATTAAGTATTTAGTATTTAGTATTTACGTATTGAATTGCAAAAAAGATATTACAAAGGATAATTGAGAATATATAAAGAATGATAACTTAATAGCAAAACATAACACTTGTTATTTTTTTCAAAATAAAATACTAAGTATTAAGTATTTAGTATTGAATTGCAAAAAAGATATAACAAAGGATAATTGAGAATATATAAAGAATGATAACTTAATAGAAAGACATAACACTTGTTATTCTTTTCAAAATAAATAGTAAGTATTAGTATTTAGTAATTACTATTTAGTATTTAGTATTTAGTATTTAGTATTTGCTATTTACTATTTAGTATTTACTAGTTAGTATTTAAGTATTGAATTGCAAAAAGATATAACAAAGGATAATTGAGAAATAACAAAGAATGATAACTTAATAGCAAGTCGAAACACAATTTATTGAATAATTTTTTTTTTTTTTGCAAAGTACATACTACATAGATATTAAATTGCAAAACTACATATTAATAAAAAAAACTTTTCATTTTCTGAATAATTTCTTCTGGCACCTCAAGAAGAACCGGTGGCAAAGATTCATCTTCTTCATAATCATTTTCATTTTCCACACTTCCACCACCTGATAAGATTTTGGTTGAATATGTTGCATCTGCATCTTCATTTTCTTCAGCAAATCTAAAATTTCTTCACTCCGATCTAATCCGATCTAATCCAATATCTGAATAATATGGTCGTCTCCATTGCTTCTTCCTTCAAGAATGTCTATGATCTCCAATTTGTAATCTTCCTTGGCTAAACGCGCTTTCTGAAGCAACTGATGATGCTTGAATTGTTAGAATATCCCGCGCCATTTTTGCTAAAACTGGAAACTGTGCTTGTTGATCTTTCCAAAATTGCAGTAGTTGATCGCTTCCAAAATACTCAATTTCCTTGCAACCATGAAGTAAATAAACATCAAGCTCGTTGAACCCTCCGCTACTCGATTGCCTGCTAGAAAGCCTTTGATTAAGACTGGAAAAACTTCTCAATCCGGCTGCAGCTCTTTTACTCGCTTGATCCAGCTTCTCTTGGAACACTTGGAACAACATTATCAGCTGTACTCCTATACCTTTCATAAATCCGTTGGCAATCTACAATTACCTGCGTACAAGCTGTTTCTACACTTGGTGTTTCTTCATCAGTAATTTCCAAACTTCGATAAATTTCTCTAATAAGCATTTCGGTATTAAACCGTTTAAAATAGGGATGTAATACAGAAGATGTAATAAAGTGGTGGAATAGGAAAAATATATTTTTTAAAATTTTCAATTATTGCTGCTACGGCTTGTTTATAACCAGGCATTAATTTATATTCATTAAGTAATTCTACTATTCCAGCTATAAAATACAACACAGTTGTAACTGTAGGATAATATTGACCGAAAAATTCTTTAGTAGAATAAAAAACTTTTCTAAAAATATAAGAAGACTCTCAACAAGTTTCCAACTACAGCCATTTTGTCATTAAAATAACTAGTTATAGCCACTCGTAAAGTGTAAGCAACAGACAAAGAGTCATATTGATGCAATCTAAAATGCGGAAGCTAAAACATACGATAATCGAGCGGAAGCAAGTAAAGGATAACAAGAAATCGAGAATAAGGAGGCAAGAATTTAGAAGAAAGAAATGAATTCAATTCAATTACGTGGATTGAATTCAAGAGGGAGAAAAGGAAACTTGAACCTTACAATGGATTCAACTAGGTGTCGGTCCCCACAGATTCCAAGTACATAGATAAACGAAGCTTGAAGCTTCGAACTCGAAGGGCTCGGCCTCTTCAATGTTCTCTCTTCTTTCTATTCAATGTCAAAACTAGCTAATGAATGAAACGGCTAAGGGGTTTATTTATAGTGTTTCCTAACCCCTTGCGAAATGACTAAAAAGCCCCTAAGTCTAATTAAAACAATAGAAGTCACCTAGGGCTATAGTTGTAATTACACAACAAAATAGAGAAAACTCGGATTGGCTCGCATCATGGGTAGGCGGTCCCCCCACCCCAAGTAGGCGCTCTGCCCAGTGTCTTCCTTCAGCAGAGTGGGCGGCCTCCTAGGCACAGGGGCGGTCCGCCCATGGAGATCCAGAGAGTGACAACAATTCAGGCGGTCCGCCCTTTTGAGTAGGCGGTCCGCCTCTTCCTAAAGCCTTTTGAGGCGCCTCAATTTGTGTCCCTCGAGCCTCTCCTTTGGTGCCTAAGTGCTTCTCCTTCCTTGGCGCTCCAATGCATGATATTCAAGACGCTTCCGGAGCCCTTGACTTGTATCCTTTGTGCTCTTCAAATGGCTCTCGATGGTTGGGAACTAAGCCAATTTGGACTGCATCACATATACAATGTTCCACCTAGTTGAAACTTCCTTAGGAACTCTTTTAGGCTGCAAACCTTCTTTCATACACTCTACCTTAAAGTTCATCCATCTATTCGATTTTTTAGATGTAAAAATATAACTAATTGCGAGTCTAATCTTAACAATAGTAGGATCAAATAACTGAATGCCATCTTTTACAACTAAATTATATATATGACATGCACATCTAACATGAAACAATTCTTCAAAAGGGGGATATAATGCGAGTCTTAACTTACCAATAGCATAATCATTGTTTGCAGCATTATCAAGAGTTATACTTAAATTTTTGTCACTAATAAAATACGCCTTATAAATATCAGTTATTTCTCTCTTAACCCGTGTGTGGTTATATGCTAAAATTCTTTTATGCATTACCCAGTTAGGATCTATCCAATGACAAGTAAGTGTTAAATAGTCATACCCATTAACACCACGACCCAAATCAGTAGTAAGAGTAACTTTACAATCAAAGGGATAAAATATATATCGTAACTATTGTCTATATTCATTTTTTAAATTTTATAATATCACTTCTAACCATAGTTTTTGGAAAACCTTGAAAAGGATTATATACGGTTTGAATATAACGAACAAAACCTTGACAAGAAGCAAATATAAAAGGTAAGCACTCTATCGCAATCATTTTTAGCATTTGTTCCCTATCTTTCTTCTTATCATAATGCATAAGCCCCCCGTCACTGGGTTAATTTTCTGTTGAACTCCACTACCTTGAAATGGAGCCATTCTGTTCCCTGATCGAGTGCCACACGTCCTCTTTTCCCAATCATCCTTATGATGGTTTTCTAAGTGTGTTCTCAACTTCCCTGTCCCACCATGATGCTTGCCGGTTTTAAAATCCCAAACTTTTTTACAAAGATTACATTTAGCGGTCCGAGCCGGAACATTTTTAGTCATAAATTTCCAGACATCCGATCTTTCTGGTCGTACAGCTGGTTCTCTACTAGGAGGCATAGGTGGTAATTCAGATTCGGTTTCTTCAGGTTCACCATGAAATTGACTAGAAGATGTTACATAATCTAAATTAACCCATTCGGTATTTTCTTGATATCGTGCCTCTAACATATCATTATCTAGTGGTACCTCAAAATCTACATCATGATAAAATTGCATGTCATTTTCCTGAGTAAAATCATCTAGATGAGAAGGAGCGCTAGAACTACCAATTGGTCTTTTACCTAAAGCACGACTACATCTATCACCCCCCACTTGGTCAGTAGCACGTGATCTACGACTGCTACCCGTATGCCCAGTAATCGCTCTCCACACTCCAGACATCATTATAAGTAAATCAAATAAATAAATTACTAAAATATACTAAAAACAATATTGCACAAAAATTAAAATAGATAATAAGAAGTAAGAACGAGTTTACTTGATGTCGCAAACTTAGAACGTAGAACTTAGAAGTGAAAGTTGAAACTTGACCGGAACCGCACCGAATAATTTTCCACCTCACTCCAAATATTTTTTGTAATGCGATTTAGAATTTAAACCCTTTTTGCGAGAGCAAATTTGAATTATTTAGCAAATAGCCTTTGTAGAAATAAGAAAGATTGAGAGAGATTTAGGGAGAATATTAGAGAAATTGTGAATAAATTGATGGAAAATTATGGTATTTATAGAAAAAATAGGTTGAGGGGTATGGGGGCGCCTAAGGGGTAGGGGAGCAAAAAAGAGCCGTTTTTGGCCGTTGGCCAACGGCTGTGGGTGAAAAGAGCAGTTGCCAACGACTATTTTTACACCAACCCAACAGATTTTATTTTTTATTTTTTCGGACCGGTTCCGGTCCAATTTTATCCGGTTTGGCCAGTTCAGAAATGGGCTGACGGGTCGCGTTACGAACCATTTCAATTTTTTTTAATTTGGTCCGGTTTGCGCTGGTCCGGTGCAAACCAGACCGCTGGACAGCCTTACTCATATCATAGTTTATTCTTTGTTGGATTGGTTTTGTTCTTAAGTTAACGCTGAACTTTACTGACTTATTTTGGGGTTTTGATTATTCAATATAACTTCTATTTTTTGCCATTATGTTGTCTATCCATGTAGCATTTTTTTTAATGGCCTCTCATTTGCCATTAGTTTGTTCTCTGTTGGTGTTGAGCCCATGCTTTCGACCTTCTAGTATGGTATATTTAGGGTTTCTTTCAGAAATAACACCTCAAAGTAAGGAATTTACAAATGAGAGGCCATTAAAAAAAATGAGGCGCCATATTTTTTTCTTACATGGTATACCACCCCCTTATTTTAAGAATTACATAACATATTACCCCTTTGAACTCTCCCTCAAAATTACATAAAAAAACCCTAGGTGCTACTCCCCCATCCTCCCCCACCACTGTCCTACCGCCAGCCACTCTACCGCCGGTGCCGGCGCAGTAGGTCGGCAGTGGCCAAAAAACTGAAAAATTGTTGGATCTCATTGGGATTTCTTATTTTATGTCACTGGAGCTTTATTATTGCTGGTTTTGTTTAAATAATTATTTTTGATAATTTTATACACACAAATCCATTAAAAAATAATATATTATACATGTAAATACATAGAAAAATGTATATGTGATGCAGCCCGACCACGTGCTGATCAAGTGATCGATCCACCGAGGAGACCGATGATAAGAAGCCAAGCCAAGATGCTGCACGATGTGCATGTTCACTTAGCCTGGCCGAAGGAAAACAATTGCTCCGAAGCTGAGTGGCCGAGCTCAAGAATCGAAGGCATTATCTTCAGATTTGAGCCCGAAGGCAAAGTGACCGAGGACATTGAGCTCGAAGACAATTGAGCGTCCGAAGGCAACAAGTGTGTTCGAGCAGACAATCGAGAACCGAAGCCAAGGCTTACCGAAGTCAAAGTCTGCCGAACACAATTTAATTCAGCCCTGCGTGGCTTATTTCTATTGGTCGCCTGTGACCCTTTTACTAGTTTACCCTTAGTATTTCCTATATAAACCTTGTTCCCTTTTATTGTAAGGATAGCTAGTTTTTGAAGAATGATAAATTAATGAAAGTGCCGAGCACCTTTCTCTTGTCTCCGTCGTGAGCAAAACCCTGTGAGGGAATTATGGACTTGTGGCTTTCGGTTAATCCGATTGAACATTCCTCTTTGATCATTCAGTTTGCAAGAGGCATGTTCTCTTGAGGATTGTTGCATAGTTTAGGTGATTCTTGTATCCCTTTCGATCGAGCTTTGAGACAGGTTCCTCACTGTTCTTTCGAAAGAAGCAAGTTTTGTCTTGCTTCTATCTTTTTATCTTTCTTGTTCATCTTCCGCGTTTGTGCTTAGCAACTCCTTCGGGTTTGCATTGCACCATCTTGGTATCAGAGCACGGTTTGGGCTTGTCTCTACAACCCCAAATCCTGTTCACGTTATCTTTATTTTCGTGCGTTTGTGTCTCTGTTTTCCGTTTCGAGTTCTTGATTTGGTTTTGTTACTGTTGTTATTATACAAAAAAAAAAAATGTTAAAAAGAAAATTCAAAAATTGTGTTTGATTGTTGGTTGTTTGGGAAAAACAACCATTGATTCTTGTTCACCATCGAGTTCCGAATCCAACAAGTACCCGACGTACTAATTTCGTGACTAGGGTTTCTTGGTGAATTTTTGGACTGTTTGAGCTTTAATGGTGACTGAAAACTCGAACCCCACTGTGTTTGGAAGAAACCGGTGAAGAATGGTGGTTCTTGAGTGATTTGGGTTTGTTTGTTGCTTAAAATTCGAAGTTCTGAGTTTAAATCGTAGTCCGTACACCGGAAACTTGTTACAAATCGTAACAGTGTACGACTCGAACGAGCTGGTTCTTAGCTCGAAGAACTTGAACTGAATTCCTCCGATGCTGTTGAAACCAGAGTCGATAAAGCAACCCAGATCTGTTGAATTTCGTGGTCAGTGAACCGAAGTTGTTGTGTCCGTACGCCGGAGCAAAGGTCACTGTTCCATTGAAGAAGAAGGGGTAAAGTGTAAACATCAAAACCCCATGGTGAAAATTTGTCGGCTGAGAAAAGGAAAGTGGATAAGGTAAAACCCTATCCGTACCAAGGAGGGACCACTCTTGTACGGACAAGAGTTGGAGTGGCCGAGGAAGATTCCAAAAGGGAATCAAAGGGTAGATTCTCCTAGGTTCTCACTTTCTTTCGTGTCAAATTCTAGTTGGTGGATCTCTTGAGTAATTGTCCTACTCGAGGTCGTACTAACTCTTTTAAGCTGATAGGAATTCGTGCGAAGGGGTGACCGAAGTCCAAACTTTCGTAGAAATTCTTTTGACTTCCCGAGCTCAGTTAAAAAGCGTCCGTTCCATCGAGTCGAACATCACTTCACTCTTCCCGAAGAGGCAGTGACTATTGTCGAGCTTGAAGGATCTTAGAGGACCGATCAATCAGACGAGCCACTGTTAACAAGTCCTTGCGTAATCAAAAACCGAACCCATGAATTGAGTGGACCCGAGTGCCACCCATCAAAGGTGAGGGAGTGTGAGAGGTTATTTCTAACCCTAACATTTGTTTGATCTTTGACTTGTGCAGGTACCATGGCTGGAAATGATGGCAAAAGCATTGAGAAGCCCGAGGTGTCGTTAGCTGATCTCATGGCTGCGATACAAGGCGTCAGTGCCGAAATTAGAGGAGTGACTGCTCGAGTAACTCTCCTCGAGCAGGGAAACGCGTCCGTGGCCATGAATGGGTCCGGCGTTGGAACGAGCCAATCCACTCCGATGAAACCTGAGCTGTATGCTGAGCTTGTACGACAACATCAGTTGACAAGTGAAGCAATTCGAAGAGAACTTAACTTGGGCAATCTCCAAGCTGCTTATCAAAACTTGGGCATTCCCCGAGGAGAAAGAATACAGCCTCCAGTGGCCCGAAGAGATCTTGGAGCCGTTGCCGAGGAGATTGATGAAGAGGCATTTCCCGAGGACGAATATGAGCGTGAGCCTCCATTCGCTCAACGAAGGCAAGCTCACCGAGGTCGTGGAAATTTCCGAGGTCGAGGCCGAGGCGCAAATGTTGGAAGAAATATTGAGCGTGAGGCTAATGATCGAGATGATGAGTTTCCCGAACAGGCTAGAGGTGTTCGAGACTCAAACTTGAACAGTGTCAAGATCACCATTCCACCCTTTAAAGGAACTAGTGATCCCGATGAGTATCTTGAATGGAAGCTTAAAATGGAGCGCATCTTTGAAACCAATGAGATGACCGATGAGAGAAAAGCTGCCCATGCCATTGCTTCATTCGAAGCTTATGCATCAACATGGTGGGAATCTGACAAGAGACATAGACGAAGGAATGACTATCCTGAAGTCACTACCTGGCCGCAATTGAGAAGAGCAATGGATGCTAAGTATTTGAGTGCCAAGTACAGGCAGACTCAAATGCAAAAGCTCTATGAGTTAAAGCAAGGGTCTAAGTCTGTCCAAGAGTACCACGATGAGTTCGAAAAGGTTCGATTGAATCTTGATCTGGTCGAAGACGAAGAACAAGCCATTATCAGATTCAAAAATGGCTTGGCGAGGGATGTGTCATCTCAATTGAGGCTCCACGTGTATCACACGTTGGGAGATCTATTCGATGCAGCCACCGAAGCTGAAAAATTGGTGAAGGACGACAAGGCAAACCGGTATCGAGGAGTCACTACTTCTACTCCTTTGAACCGAGGTAAAGAATGGAAAGGTCCAAACCAAACAAGTGCTAACACTGTTCGAGATTCGAAGAGACCCTTCGAAAGAGGTGTGACCGTTAACCAGTCGAGAGAAGTGGGAGGTAAAGTTCAACTCAACTCTCCTAGTGCTTCAAATATTCAGTGTCACAAATGCAAAGGTTATGGTCACATGGCAAAAGAGTGTCCAACTCGCAAAGTTATGCTTCTGCTCGAAGATGGAACCGTCCATGAGCAAGCGAGTGACACCGAGGAGGAAATTATCGAGGAGACTGATCGAGCTGAAGTTGATGATGATCATGAGGCTGCCGAAGCTGATTATCCGGAAATGTTTCTTGTGGTTCGAAGGAATTTGAGCTGCATGACTCTTGAAGAAGAGGACAACCAAAGAGAAAACCTCTTTCATGCCCGATGTCGAGTGAGGGGAAAGGTGTGTTCGATGATCATTGATTCCGGTAGTTGTGCCAATGTAGTGAGCCAAACTTTGGTTTCACAAATGGGATTACCTACGATGAAGCATCCCCACCCTTACAAGTTACAATGGCTGAATGAGTGTGGAGAATTGAGAGTTGTCAAACAAGTATGGATCAAGTTCAAAATCGGAGAGTATCAAGATGAAATGATATTCGATGTGGTTCCGATGCAAGCTTGTCATTTGCTATTGGGTCGACCATGGCAGTATGACCGAACAGCTGTTCACAATGGCAGATCCAACACTTACACTGTGAAAGCTCGATGGGAAGAGTTTTATACTCAAACCCTTGTCTCCAAAACAAGTCACTGAGGACTATAAACGAATGAAAGAATTGAAAGAAGCGGCCAAAGCTAAGCTTCCGATGGGAGCAAAATTGGGGCCCGAAGAGACAAACTCACCGACCGAAGTGAAAGGAATTTGTGCAATCATGCAACCCGGTGAGATCTTACGAGGCAACGACCACGGTCAGATGATGATTTGCCTCGTGCACAAGGGTATCTTTCTGAACTCTAATGATGATTTTTCTAATGATAACCCTTTGCCTTTGTTTGTTCGTAAAGTTTTGCAGGACTTCGAGGACATGTTTCCCGAGGAAATGCCAGGTGGATTACCTCCGTTGAGAGGAATCGAGCACCAAATTGACTTCGTGCCAGGGTCTCAAATCCCTAACAAACCTGCATACCGGTGTAATCCCGAAGACACCAAAGAGCTCCAACGGCAGGTTGATGAATTGCTGAACAAGGGCCTTGTTCGAGAAAGCTTGAGTCCTTGCGCCGTTCCTGTTATACTTGTCCCAAAGAAAGATGGAACGTGGCGAATGTGTGTTGATTGCCGAGCAGTCAATAAAATAACGGTAAAGTATCGTCATTCTATCCCTCGATTAGATGACATGCTAGATGAGTTAAGTGGTTCTTCATGCTTTACGAAGATAGACCTCAGGTCCGGTTACCACCAGATCCGAATGAAACCCGGAGACGAGTGGAAAACCGCATTCAAGACCAAGTTCGGTCTCTATGAATGGTTGGTGATGCCTTTTGGCTTATCCAATGCACCGAGCACATTCATGCGACTGATGAACCATGTGCTCAAACCGTTCATAAATAAGTTTGTTGTCATTTATTTCGATGACATACTTGTTTATAGTAGAACCATGGATGAACATGTCGAACACCTAAGGCAAGTACTTGAAAAGCTTCGAGAAGAGAAGTTGTATGCCAACTTCAAGAAATGCGCCTTTGGTGTCGATCGTGTAGTCTTTCTTGGATTTGTTGTCAGTGCTAATGGTGTCGAAGTCGACGAATCAAAAGTCGAAGCCATCAAAGATTGGCCAACTCCGACCTCGGTATCACAAGTTCGTAGCTTCCATGGCTTAGCTAGCTTTTACCGAAGGTTTGTTCATGACTTTAGCACCGTGGCAGCTCCTTTAATCGAGCTGGTGAAAAAAGACCATCCATTTGTGTGGGAAGAGTCCCAAGAAAGGGCTTTCCAAGAGTTGAAACGGAGGCTTTGTTCTGCCCCGTTGTTGCAACTCCCTGACTTCGGCAAAGCATTCGAAGTCGAGTGTGATGCGTCTGGAGTTGGGATCGGAGGAGTGCTGATGCAAGATTCGAAGCCGATCGCTTACTTTAGCGAAAAGCTTAAGGGTGCAGCCTTGAATTACTCAACGTACGACAAGGAACTGTATGCCCTCGTTCGAGCACTCGCCCATTGGCAACATTACTTGTGGCCTCGAGAGTTTGTGATCAAGAGTGATCATGAGTCTTTGAAACATCTCCGAGGTCAGGAGAAATTGAATCGAAGACATGCCAAGTGGGTTGAATTTATTGAAAGCTTTCCCTATGTAATTCATTACAAAAAGGGAAAAGATAATGTTGTGGCCGATGCGCTATCAAGGAAATTTGCCTTAGCGACCACTCTCGCCTCTAGGCTCATGGGATTCGAAAGCATCAAGTCGATGTACGAGGACGATCCCAAGCTCAAATGCGTTCGTGACGCTATCTTGAGTGGCCGAAGGGTTGAAAAATATCAATGGCATGATGGCTACCTCTTCAAGAATGGGAGGGTTTGTGTGCCAGTGTCATCGTGGAGGGAGCTCTTGGTTCGAGAAGCTCACTCTGGTGGACTGATGGGACACTTCGGTGTCGACAAAACTCTTGGTATCTTGACCGAGCAGTTCCATTGGCCCGAAATGCGACGAGATGTGGAAAAGCTTTGCAACGCTTGTCTCGTTTGCAAGAAAGCAAAATCGAAGTCCAACCCTCATGGTTTGTACACCCCGTTGCCTGTGCCTGATCGCCCTTGGGTTGATATATCCATGGACTTTGTCTTGGGGTTACCGAGGTCGGGGGGAGGACATGATAGCATCTTCGTTGTGGTTGACCGTTTTTCAAAAATGGCTCACTTTATTCCTTGCAAAAAGTGTGATGATGCACAGCATGTAGCTACATTATTTGTTTCTAACGTGTTAAAATTGCATGGTGTACCTCGTACTATTGTAAGTGATCGAGACTCGAAGTTCTTGAGTCATTTTTGGAAGTGTTTGTGGGGTGCCCTCGGCACCAAGCTACTATTCTCGACGTCTCACCATCCTCAGACTGATGGACAGACCGAGGTAGTTAACCGAACCTTGGGATCTTTGCTTCGGGCAATGACCAAAGGGAAGGTTGGAAACTGGGCTGATCGTTTGCCCATGATGGAGTTTGCATACAATCGAACGGTGCATAGAATGATCAACATGACCCCGTTTGAATGTGTGTATGGCTTTAATCCTTTGATTCCACTTGATTTAACCCCATTGCCTCGAGATTCTGTTCTTGATTTTGAAGGTACTCGATGAGCAGCTGCCTTGATCGAATTTCATGCAAAGGTGAAGAAGAACCTCGAGGAGGCCTATGCAAAGGTTGCCTTAAAGAAAAACAAGGGGCGTAAAAAGTTGGAATTAAGGAAGGGAGATTGGGTTTGGGTTCACTTCCGAAAGGAACGCTTCCCGAACCAAAGGAAAGGAAAGTTGGCTCCTCGAGGGGATGGTCCATTTCAAGTGTTGACCAAGATCAACAACAATGCCTACGTGATCGACCTCCCTGGTGAGTATAACGTGTCCAACACCTTTAATGTTGCTGACTTAGTTCCTTGTGTTGTAGGTCCAACTTCGGCAGACGAGGAGGGCTTGATTTCGAGGACGAAATCTTCTCAAGAAGGGGAGGATGATGCAGCCCGACCACGTGCTGATCAAGTGATCGATCCACCGAGGAGACCGATGACAAGAAGCCAAGCCAAGATGCTGCACGATGTGCATGTTCACTTAGCCTGGCCGAAGGAAAACAATTGCTCCGAAGCTGAGTGGCCGAGCTCAAGAATCGAAGGCATTATCTTCAGATTTGAGCCCGAAGGCAAAGTGACCGAGGACATTGAGCTCGAAGACAATTGAGCGTCCGAAGGCAACAAGTGTGTTCGAGCAGACAATCGAGAACCGAAGCCAAGGCTTACCGAAGTCAAAGTCTGCCGAACACAATTTAATTCAGCCCTGCGTGGCTTATTTCTATTGGTCGCCTGTGACCCTTTTACTAGTTTACCCTTAGTATTTCCTATATAAACCTTGTTCCCTTTTATTGTAAGGATAGCTAGTTTTTGAAGAATGATAAATTAATGAAAGTGCCGAGCACCTTTCTCTTGTCTCCGTCGTGAGCAAAACCCTGTGAGGGAATTATGGACTTGTGGCTTTCGGTTAATCCGATTGAACATTCCTCTTTGATCATTCAGTTTGCAAGAGGCATGTTCTCTTGAGGATTGTTGCATAGTTTAGGTGATTCTTGTATCCCTTTCGATCGAGCTTTGAGATAGGTTCCACACTGTTCTTTCGAAAGAAGCAAGTTTTGTCTTGCTTCTATCTTTTTATCTTTCTTGTTCATCTTCCGCGTTTATGCTTAGCAACTCCTTCGGGTTTGCATTGCACCAATATGCAAGACGAAAAATACTAAAATATACACAAAAAACGTAAACTTTATACAAACATCTATAAATAATGGACAAATCTAAATTTATACAACTTTATTCATTATTCATACACACTTATACAAATTTATACAGTTTTATACAAATTTACAGAGGTATACAGAAATATGTTTATTCACTGTATATATACACATATACAGATTTATATATTTTTATACGCATTTATAGAAGTGCATAAACTTGTATAAAAATGTATAAAGCTGTATAAACTCTCAAAATAATTTTATACAATATTTTGAATATCTTTTATACAAAAGCTTAACAAATATACAAGATTTATACACTTTTCTACAAGGAAAACACTAGATCTAAACATTAGAAAAAAGTTTTAACAAAAAACTAGTAGTTCTTACCGGATTTTTATGAATAAGGTACAAAAAAAAAACATGATAAACAAACCCTCACTGGAGTTTTGACCAGAATATACAACGGAAAATCGACATTGTTATTCAAAAAAAAAAAAAAAGAGCTGAAGAAGAAACGGCAGCGCCGACATTGTATAACAGCGAGATCGGCGGCGGCGGCGGCTTGGAGGAGAGGGGATGAAGGTGAGGTAGTGGTGGAAGGGGTGGGGAGGCGACAGCTGTAGTGGAAGGAGGGAACAAGAAGAGAGGAAAAATGGGAGTTAGGATTTTTTGTTTCTTTAAATAAGGGGTGCTATGAGCGAAAGAAAAAATTAAAAAGAGGGATGGGGTGCTAGGTCGGGTAAAGTAGTGAAATATGGGCCTTTTTTGGTAATATTGATGGGTTGGGTATCTCGCTATGGAAAAATCTAATAAAAGTTTGGTTTCTATTTAAATCCTTTAGTGTTCCGCTTTCTATGGGCTTAAACAGTTTTTACATGTTGGATTTTTTTTAAAAAAAATTTGTTTGATCATGAAATCTATGGAAATATTTTTAAAAATAAATTAAAATTGGTTTAAGCAAACATCAAAAACAAATTTTTACTACTCCTCTGTCCCAATTTATGTGACACTGTTACTTTGACGGTAAATTTAGACAGATCTTTCAAGTTCTTGATAATAAATTTTATATATTCAAAAATTGCATAAAAAGTACTATAAGTCATATTAATTTATAATTCAAATATTAATAAAATATACAAAATATATTTGGCCAAAGAACCACCTCGTGGACTCCCTAAATAGTAATTGTATCACATAAATTGGGAGAGAGGAGTAGTTCTTAGTGAAAAATATTTTCTTTACTCACAAAGCTTTAAATTTTTTAAAGCGAAATGAATGTACAAACACAACTTCAACTTCCAAATATAATTTTCAACTCAATTTCAAAAGCTTTTTTTTTTTTTCAAAATTTTTTATACGTATCTATGGCCAAAGCCTACTTAGAGGGGTTTTGCCATAAAAAGCTTTTTTTTTTTTTTTTTTTAGAATTTTTGTTTAAAAACTTGTTTGTCCATGAAAATATATAAATATTTGAGAATTTGTTTAAAACGAGATTTTAAAAATAAAAGTGATTGTGATCTTAACCGAAAAAAAGTTTTTTTCTCCTTTTTACAGAGCTTCATTGTTTTACAAATAAAATGCATGGTCAAAAGCAACTACAACTTTTAAAATATTCTTTCAACACTACCTAAGTTTTCATTTTTTTTTTTTCTGAAATCTATTATTGCGAAACGCCTACTTAAATAGAAATGATTATTTTCCTCTATCAATTAGAGCCTAGAGGAACACAATCACTAGTGAAACAAACCCAAGTACAACGGCCAACCATCCATCTGTCCCTTGTCTGAACACAATCTAACATGCAATGAATTTCCAAAGAAAATTCTCTTTTCCTCCCCCTTTCTCAACCAGATTTTGCTTTTTCCGTTTCATGCACGGAAAACGCAAGAAGAAGAAAAAAAAAAGGCCTAAGGTGGCGCCAGCTTCGACTGTCGCCACAGTGGCCTCAAATATTGAAGAGATCAGGTTGTTTTCATTGTCAATATGGTTAAGTCTGATTTCTTGAAAACACCAGAACTTGCAACGTATAATGTGCGTGGGTCTCGACCTGTTAATGGTGTTGACAAATTATGTTATATGACGGATACTGTTACAGACAATGGCATTTGGGAAGAAATTAATCCTTTGAATTCAAAACTACCAACTTTCATCTTTCAACTTGCTATTGTTCTTTTCGTTACCCGCCTTTGTCTTCTCCTCCTCAAACCTCTCCGCCAACCCCATTTCGCTGCTGAATTGCTCGTACGTCTTACTCTCTCTCTTCTTAATTTATGTGGCATTGTTTGATTGAGACTCGTATACCACATAGACGTTTTCATCACTATAAATCTATCAGTAAAATATGAAGTTTAAGTTAAACTGTTTCTAAATATAAAGAGTGATAATTCTTGAAGAGACTAGCAAGGAAATTATGTTATATCAGTTAAGAAAGTGAGATTAATACTTAATATTTTATATATAGTGCTCAGTCATAAAATCATCATATAAAATGACACCAAGTAAGGTCTTATCCCTAGTTAATCAGCATTTTCTTTACATGGGATTGTTATTAATTGAATATATGCTTTAGCATTTATTTAGTTGGTTTATGATAAAATTTTGTGATCCAACAGTTTTGCATTATTTTCATGTAATCTATCCTGTATATGGAGATATTAATCAGTACAGACTGATGCTAATTTTGAAGTTTTTGAGGTGAAGTAAGTCACACTGTTGTATCAAAGACGGAGCTGCACATTAAGAGAATGTAAAACATCAAGTGTAATATGTGCATATCTTTTTTTTAGAGGAGGAGCAAATTCATCATTTATAAATTATTACTAAGCCAATTTTGCTTCAAAATGCGAACTGTAGCACTTCGTTTCAATTTTATTTTGAATCCTTAAGGTCATGAGACAATGCTTTTGGTAGGCTGGTATACTTGTGGGTTCAACTGCAATTGCAAGTGAATTTGCACGAAATCATATTCCAGCACTGGGTTCTGTATTTGCAGCCTCTCAAATTATGATGATGGAAACAGTGGGAAACCTTGGACTAATTTATCATATATTTCTTGTCGGGTTGGAAATGGACTTGAGAGCATTATCAAGTGTTGGCCCCAAAGCCCTTAGCATTGGTATTACTGGAGCTCTTTTCCCTTTTTTTATTGGAGCTTTCGTGTACACATTTATAGCGGATTATCCAGAGAATTTCAGGTGGGGTTTCCTTTATTGGGGTGTAGCACTCTCAGTCACTGGGCTTCCTGTTATAGCAGAGATATTTGCAAAGTTAAAGCTCCTCCATTCAGAAATTGGAAGAATAGCCATGTCTTCCGCCCTTGTTAATGACCTTTCTTCATGGATTCTCCTTGTATTCTCTTTGACAATAACTAGTAGCTATTCAAATACGTACTTGTCATTGTTTAGTGCTACTATCTTCATCATTTTCAGTATTTTTGTAATCCGTCCGGCACTTTTGTGGGTGATTAGGAAGACCCGAGAAGGCGAAGACTATAGTGAAACGACAGTTTGTACTATACTCGCGATGGTCTTGGCTTGTGGGTTGGTCACGGATGTATGTGGAGTTAGCTCTGTGCTTGGTGCATTTGTATTTGGACTTATCATGCCACCAGATCTCTTGGGGCATAGGTTTGTGTTGATGCTCCAAGGCTTTGCATCTGACTTGATGATGCCTCTTTATTATGCTAGTCTTGGAATGAGGACTCATCTGGGAGCATTTAACAAAGAGGATGTGCTTATGATGGTTCTAGTTAGCTTCTTCTCTTTCATGCCGAAGATTGTTTGCACTATTGCTGTTTCTTACTTCTGTAGAATGTCGGTGCGTGAAGGATTTACTCTTGGAGTCCTGATGAACACCAAAGGCCTGATAGCTGTCGTGGCAATGAGCTTGGGGCGTGACCACACTGTAATCTCTCTCCCTCTCATCTACATATGCTCAAAACTTATGCTTATGATAGAAGAATAAATTTCCAGTGCACTTTGTTCATTGTAGAGTAACTGTTATTAGGTCATATTGATAATTCTGAAGAATGGTCCCGAAGTTCCTAAACTTTTCCCGGTCAAATTATGTTTCTCCTCCTTATATTTATTCATCAAAATTTGGAAAAATGAGCACCAAATCAAATGTCTAATAAAATCCATAAATGTTTGATAGTGCAGGAGATACTTTAACTGAAGTCTGATTGTGTTGATCCACAATATATGCATCTAGACTTGTATATACCAATATTTGAAAAACTAGTCTTATATGTTTGTTGTACTCTTAACCTCTTAACCTAGCACATGTGACTGCCTGTTCAGGTCATGAACGATGATGGATTTGCCATCATGTTGTTTACCATTTTTATCATGACCATTACAACATCACCAATTGTGAACTTCCTCTATAAACGTACCAGAAGATTCTTGCCAAGCCAGCACACGATGTTACAGAACCTAAAACCAGATGCTGAGCTCCGCATTGTCACCTGTATTCATGAAGTGCAAACTGTGGCTGGAATCATTACTCTCCTGGAAATCTCTCATGCCTCTAGAAGATCCCCAATTTCTGTGTTTGCTCTTCAGCTAATGCAGCTGAAAAAACATGCCACTGCTCTGCTCATTGTTCATGGTTCCAGTTGGACTAGCTCAGGAGACAGCAGAGTAGAACAAGTAGACCAATTAATTGCTGCATTCAAGAACTTAGAGCATCAAAGTCCAATGCTATCTGTTCAGCTTTTGACTGCTATATCTCCTTATGCCACAATGCATGAAGATGTCTGCAGTGTTGCTGAGGAAAAGCAGGTGACACTAATCATTCTTCCATTCCACAAGAGGCAGACTATCCACAATAACATGGAAGAAATGAATCCTGCTTACAGAGATGTAAATAACAATGTCTTAGCAACTGCACCTTGTACTGTCGGTATTCTTGTGGATCGTGGTTTTGGCACATTATTACCTACTACAAACGATAATGGTAATAGTAGGAGTTGCAGAATTGCCATGATTTTTCTAGGTGGTCCTGATGACAGAGAGGCATTAGCCTATGCTTCACGCATGGCGAGACATCCGATGGTAACTCTAATGGTTATGAGGTTTATTCTTGATGAAAATTCAGCTGTATCTGGTTTAACACAAAATGGTGATGCGGATTTATCCCTCCCAATGGAAGGTGAAGCTGAAAAGCAAGCTGATGACTTTGTGGTAAATGAGTTTAGGCACAAGGTACAGAATGATGACTCAGTTGTTTATGCAGAGGAGATGTCAAGTAACGGGGCAGAAACTGTGAAAATAATAAGATCACTAGGTCAGGATTTCGATCTATACATAGTAGGAAGGGGATTGGGATTCTTTTCGCCGCTCAAGGGTGGGTTAGATGAATGGAATGACTGCCCAGAGCTAGGGTCCATTGGAGATCTGTTGTTGACATCAGACTTTTCTTCGGCGGCTTCAATTTTGGTGGTGCAACAGCATGCAGGGCTCAACCCTGCAGTAGATGGATCATCAAGTCAAGGGAATTCAATTCTATGATACATTTAGAGTCATGCTAATTTGGAACAACTTATGAGACTGAAAAGACGGATGATTATCTTTGGCATCTAGCTAGCTTGTACAGGAAAAACAAATCATTTTTGTTTATTTAGTGGGATTTTGTTTCCTCTCTGAGTAGGTGTTTACCTTGAAATTTGAATCCAAAAGTTTTGAATACCTTTTTGTATATTGTTTGATAGATCCACCTATAATGGAGGGTGGTCCACCTTTAAATTTTATTTTACTGGTGAAAGATGACAAAGTCCTTTTTAGTTATTGTCTTGATGATTTTAAAGGAATGGTTCCTCTTAGATAAACAAATCCATCCATGGCTCACATATCCAACATATATAAGGGGAAGCTACAACCAATGTAATAAAAGTAATCTCCTCCTATGCTGTGGTTGCCAGGGATTCTTATGGATAATCAAGCTTTAACATAGTAACTGTAGTTTGCAGTTTTAAACTGTAGAAGATGCTACCATATATGTAGGTTGCCATTGGCAATGTGCTATTTTACTTGAAATACCAAACTCCCTACATGAGTGGTGCAAGCCAACTAGGCTAAACACAAACACACACGCGGAAGGAACAAACAACGAAAAAGTAAAGTTAGAAGCAAGACGGATCTTAATTAGCTTCAATCGAATGAATCTAACAAACTAGTCTTGGAGCCACTCGAACGAAAGATAGACACACCCAAAACTATGCAACAATCCTCAAGGAGACTCAACAAACTTCTTGCAAATTAATTACCAAAGAAGAAGTTGTTCAAACGGAATCTACCGATTGGCACAAGTTCCTATAATAATCCCATGACGGGGTTCGGCTCACAATGGAGACACAATAGCATTCAGCTAATATTCAATATCAAAAACTAGGTGTCTAAAATACTATGGGGTTTATATAGATAGCCCCAAGGATAAAAGAGCAAAATGGTCACAGCCGACCAATGAAACAAGGCCACGCAAGGCCGAAGTAAACAATGTGCTTGGGCGCTCTTGGCTTCAAATGCTCGGGCTCAGCCCCGGCACAATTAACAATGGATGCTCTTCTTCCTCGGGCACAGTTATAACCCTTCAGTCGCTTTAGTGCTCGGTGTCATTGATCAGTGTTCGGGCACTTTCAGCCTCGGGCTCGAGCTTACAAGTGTAGCTTCCAAGTCTTGAGCTCGCCACTCATTCTCCGAATGGTTGTTTTCTCCAGCCACGCTAAGTGAATGTGCACGTCATGCAGGATCTTGGCTTGGCTTCACGTGACCGGTCTTGATGGCTCGAACTTTCGCTCTGACTCGGTTGCTTGATCAGCACAGACACAGGTTGCATCATCCTCCCCTTCTTGAGAAGATTTCGTCCATGAAATTGCGTCCTCTTCAGTCTTTGGTCCTCGGCCTGCGACACAAGGAGTTAAGTTAACAACGTTGAATGTGTTGGACAGATTATACTCATCTGGGAGGTCGATCACATAAGCATTGTTGTTGATCTTGCTCAGCACTTGGAACGAACCGTCCCCTTTCAGAGCCAACTCCTTTCCTTTGGTTCGGGAACCTCTCTTTTCTGAAGTGAACTCAAACCCAATCTCCCCTCTATAATTCCAACTTCTTACGCCCCTTGTTCTTCTTCGAGGCCACTTTGGCATAGGCTTCCTCAAGATTCTTCCTCACGTTGGCATGTAGCTCGAGCAAAGCAATAGCTCGGCGTGTACCTTCAAAATCAATAACAGCATCTCGAGGCAACGTGGTTAAATCAAGTGGAATAAAAGGGTTAAAACCATACACATACTCAAACAGAGTCATTCCAATCATTCGATGCACAGTACGGTTGTATGCAAATTCTATTACAGGCAAACGATCAACCCAGTTTCTGGCTTACCTTTAGTCATAGCTCGAAGCAGAGCACCCAAGGTTTGGTTGACTACCTCAGTCTGTCCATCAGTCTGAGGATGGTGAGACATCGAAAATTGCAATTTGGAGACAAGGGCTCCCCATAGACATTTCCAAAAATGACTCAAGAACTTAGACTCTCGGTCGCTCATAATAGTACGAGGCACACCATGCAATTTCAACACATTAGAAATAACAAAGTAGCTACATGTTGTGCATCATTACATTTTTTGCACGAGATAAAGTGAGTCATTTTAAAAAAAATGGTTGACTACGAAAAAGATCCTACCATGCGCACCTTCGACCTCGGTAACCCCATTACAATATCTATGGATATGTCAACCCAAAGGCAGTTAGGAAAGGGTAACGGAGTATACAAACCATGTGGGTTGGACCTTGATTTAGCTTTCTTGCAATCTAAACAAGCATTGCAAAGCTTTTCCATATCTCTTTGCATCTTGGGCCAGTGAAACTGCTCGGTTAAGATACCAAGAGTTTTGTCAACACTGAAGTGTCCCATTAAGCCCCCAGAGTGAGCTTCTCGAACCAAAAGCTCTCTCAAAGATGACACGGGCATACAAACTCTCGCCTTCTTAAAGAGATAGCCATCGTGCCATTGATACTTCTCCACCCTTTGGCCACTCAGTATAGCATCACAGACGCTCTTAAGCTTGGGGTCGTGTTCGTACATCAACTTGATGCTTTCGAACCCCATTAATGTCGAAGCGAGAGTGGTCGCTAAGGAAAACTTCCTTGACCGGGGCATCGGTCATAACATTGTCTTTACCCCTCTTGTAATGAATTACATAGAGAAAGCTCTCAATGAATTCTACCCACTTGGTATTCCTTCGATTTAACTTCTCTTGGCCTCAGCGATATTTCAAAGATTCATGATCACTTCTTATCACAAAACTCTCTCGGCCACATATAATGTTGCCAATAAGCGAGTGCTTGAACGAGGGTATATAATTCCTTGTCATACGTAGAGTAATTTAAGGTTTCACTCTTAAGCTTTTCCCTCAAGTAAGCGATCGGCTTCGATTCTTAAATAAGCATTCCTCTGATCCCGACTCCGAACGCATCACATTCAACCTCAAACGCTTTGCCGAAGTCAGGGAGTTTCACAACAGGGCAGAGCTTAGCCTCCGTTTCAACTCTTGGAAGGCTCTCTCTTGGGACTCTTCCCACACAAACGGTTGGTCCTTTTTACCAGCTCGGTTAAGTGAAATGCCACGGTACTAAAAGTCATGGACAAACCTCCTATAAAAGCTATCTAACCTATGGAAACTTCGAACTTGAGACGCCGAAGTAAGGGTCGGCCAATCTTTAATAGCCTCGACTTTTGAGTCATCAACTTCAACATCATTTGTACTCACAGCAAAACCAAGGAAGATGACATGCTCAACACAAAAGTCATTCTTTATGAAGTTAGCATATAAATTCTCATTTCTCAAGGTATCAAGCACAAGCCTTAGGTGTTCAACATGTTCATCTACATATTTACTATAAACAAGTACGCCATTGAAATACAGAACAAAAAACTTATTTATTAATGGTTTAAGCACAGGGTTCATCAATATCATGAAAGTTCTCGGGGCGTTAGAGAGGCTAAACGACATCACTAACCATTTATACAGACCGAATTTGGTCTTGAATGCAGTCTTCCACTCATCACCCTATTTCATTCGGATCTGGTGGTAAACGGACCTAAGGTCTAATTTTGAAAAACAAGAAGAACCACTTAATTCATCAAGCATGTCATATACTCGAGGAATAGGATGAAGATACTTTACCATAATTTTGTTGACTACTCAGAAATCAACACACATTCGCTATGTTCCATCTTTCTTCAGGACAAGGATAACAGGAACGGCGCACGGGCTCAAGCTCTCTCGAGCTAGTCCTTTGTTCAGCAATTCATCCACCTTCCGTAAGAGCTCTTTGGTGTCTTCGGGATTACACCTGTAGGTTGGCTTGTTCGAGATTTGAAACCCTAGGATGAAGTCAATTTGGTGCTCGATTCCCCTCCACGGAGGCAATCCACCTGGCATTCTTCGGGAAATATGTCCTTGAAGTCTTGTAAAACACTTTGAACAACACTAGGCAAATGGTTATCGTTAGTTAAATCATCATTAGAGTTCAAGAGGATACCTTTGTGCACGAGGCACATAATCAGTCGGCTTCGATCATTGCCTCGGAGGCACTTACCCAGTTGCATAATTGCACAAATTTTATCTACCACGGGCAGCGTCTCTTTTTCCTTGGCCACAATTTGTGTCCCCACGGGAGAGTTGCTTTGGCCATTTTCTTTAGCTCCTTCATTCGTTTTAGCCCTCACTGACTTGTTTTGAAGACAAAGGTTTGAGAATAAAGTTCTCTCCTCCGATCTTAGCAATGTAAGTATTTGATCATCCATTATAGATAACCAACCTATTATACTGCCACGGTCACCCAAGTACCAAATTACAATCTTGCATCGGAATCACATCAAACATCATCTCATCTTGATAAATTCCCACATTGAATTTGATCCAAACTTGCTTAGCAACCTTCAGTTCTCAGCATTAATTCAACCATAGAAAACGATAGGGGTGAGGGTGTTTTGAAGTAGGCAATCCCAATTGTGAAACCAAGATTTGGCTCACCATGTTTGTTACACCTCGTATGTCTAAGGTGTCGTGTATTATTTTAATGACATGTTAAGAATGTTTTGAGTAAGTCTAAAGTCATAAATGACTGTATATGGCGTTTAAATGTTGAATATAATGTTGGAAAAAATCGAATTTAAGTTGCGGAAAAACGACTAAGGATTTGCCTTTTAACGAAGCTTTTTGAGGAGTTAACTCTGTGTGTTATATGAGGTATTTTTGCAACATATTATATACCAAATTGAAGGTTTTGGAATGTAGTTTCCAACACACTTTCCTGTTTTCTTATACGACGTCTGGTAAAGAGATATGAGCATCAGAAGTTAGGCCAGAAGAAGGGACATAAGCGCAAAAGATGGATAGAAGTGAAATGTTTCGAATATAAAAGGAAAACTTATCTTCTTTTTCATCATTTCTAGAACATTCATGGTAGGAACAGAGGTTCCATGAAGATTAAGCCATTGATAGGCTTTTGGAAGGAACAACGTCAATCTTAACTTCAAATTAAAGACGGATTACATCAAAATGCTCTACGTGGCGATGGTCACGCCGTGCTACCTTCCTTTTTTTTCATCTATAGCTTGAGTTTTAGAATTACTTAATGGCTAAGAAAAGTTCTTAATTTCTGTGTTATAGATTTTTGAAGCTTTGGAAGAATTTTTTTCAAGAAAACAAGGTTTAGAAGCAAAAAACATCAAAGAATAAGGACAAACCTTTCTTTCGACAAGACATATATCTTATAGCTTTTGAAGCTTGTCTTACTTCCAAACTTAGTGTTTCTTATGGGGAAATTCTATGAAATCAAGAGAACCTTGGATATGTTTAATTTAGTATAAGAAACCATGGTGAAAGAGGTCCAAAACAGTAGCACGAAATATTTCAAAATCTGGAAAATTATTTTTATCTTCGGACAGTTGATAGTAGTTTGAGTATAGCTCATTGTACAAATTGATATTGAGATGATTTAAGATTTTCTATAACCCAAATACTTATATCTACAACTTTCATGAAGACCATAAAGTCTATAACTTTGATTTAGACCCTGAAAATTAGGTTGCAAGATGGGGCAGTGGTGCTGTACTGAGATTCTGTCCGCGGATTTGTTATGTCGTCCGGTTGTCTCGTCTTGTTATCCATTTAATCTATTTATGTTATTAGTTTAGCCGGGTATCCATTCCCATGTATATTATAGTGTTGGTTTTGTTTTTGCATATCATCCAGTTTTAGGAAAAACTCTGCCGAAATTTTTAAAGAAATTTAAAGAGTTTGACAAATTCTGAGTCCCAGGTTGTGTCTATGATTCCATCTAGGGTTTTTTTTTATCATTCCCTTGAGTTCATATCTATTGCTGCCACATGTGCTATGCCTCATACATGCTTATGTTTATATTGTGATCATATTATGTGTGATTTGGGGTCCCCAGAAGAGGCTGGACATTGAACACACAGTCCGATCACGTGTGATACTACCCATTTGGGGGACACAACACATCTAGTTCATGAAAAAGTTGAAACACCTAGTGTGATCGGGTTTCATTCACACAGTCTGACCAGAGAGACTACTGGATAGGGGGACATAGCCCATAACACCCGCCAGGTTTGTTATATACGCGTATATAGCCACAATATACACCACATGACTATACATGAGGCTAGTTCAAATATTTAGTTACCTGATTTGGAGGGATACAACCAATAACACTAGACAGGTACCATGGTAGATAAAAGTTCAGTTTTAGCTCAGTACTAGTTATTAGTTCTCAGCCATCAATTCTTTATGTCAATATCAGTTGAAAACTATCAGTTCCCGGTTTCTAGTTACCAGTTATCAATTTAGCTCATCCTTCAGTTTCAGATTTAGCTACACTTCAGTTTATATTCGGATCATGTTTAGTTCGTGTTTCATATTTCCAGCTACATTGTTATGCTCCAGCACATATTTACATATTTATATTCTGGCATTACAGTTTCACTCAGCTATGATATATTATATGCTCATGCCTTACTGTTGAAGGATGAGTTTTGAAGATGACAAAGGACCTGGTGCTAGGTGGACCGCGAAAAGGTTCACAGTCGAAGTGAGAAGACCATCTGTTCAAACGAGATATTCAAGTCAGAGCTGAAGAAGGAAAGAAAAGACCAGTTAGGTCAAAGTTCCAATCCTACCGAAAATAGAAGAAGCAAGAAGCGGTGCTGAGAAGGACGTGGTTCCTAAACGTAAATGGATTGGGAACTAAGGCAAATTAACTTAGGTTTTAAATAAGGAAATATGTGTAACCTTGTTTAAACTGATTTCAAAGAGGAAAAGGAATCCTATACTTAGTTGGATCAGGCTAAGTGTAGTCCCTATAAATACAAGTTAATTTGGCCAAATTCGAGACGCACAAAAGACATCTCAACAGAGCATATCAAGTACAATCAGATCGTGAGAAGCTTTGTGTGCAAAAACAAAGGTTGAGCAGCAGAACCTTACGAAGGAGCAGTTTCATAGATAAGTCTGTTGTTTTAGTTTCTTTGTTATAGGCTATTGAGTTGTAATCTATCAGCTTGTTTGAGAAGCATTAAGTAGAGATTACTTTTTGAGGTTAAGTAGAGGTAACCTTACCAGCTAATGTGTGGCTGTAAAGCTTCTAGGTACTAGGGGGTTCTAGTTTCTTGACTACATTACGTTGTAGTCTAAAACTTGCTCGGGTTTTCCTCTAGTAGAAGAGTTGAAATCCCAAGAGTTTGGGTCGTGGTTTTTTATCCCTTGAGCAAGGATTTTTCCACGTAAAAATCTTTGTGTTCTTTATGATTCCGCAATTTGTTTAGTTTCAGAGATAGGTGAAACTTGCAAGGAACCTGGTTCTTTGTGAGTTAGGCACAGAAAGTTAAAAGCAAGTTTTAGGATTTAAAAATCGGGTAAGGATACTATTCACCCTCCCTCTAGTATCTTACAAAGGTGCACCAAGTGCAACACTTACATACTTTGTACATATCGTACTCACGTCCTCTCTTGGGCGTTGTGTTTCATGCCGCATAGGTGCAGAGAGATCAGACCTTGAGCCACGTTAGTAGGCTATCTACCAGCTGTTGGAGTCACTTTGCCTCCTCTCAGAGTTCACTACTTTTGGCATGTTGTACAGACACCTAGTAGGTATGGCGAGGCCTTGTCCCGTCCTTTGTATATCCAGTTTAGCACTCTTAGAGGCCTGTATATATGTCCATGTGTGGTTCAGTCAGTATGTTATGTATGTCAGCGTGTGATAGCCTTGTCGTCTTTTCAAACTTTATGCTTTCAGCAAATATGTGTGTATATATGACTAGGTTGCCAACTTATCTCTATTATTAAAAGATTATTAGTAGGTTTAGCGATGATCAACACTCAGTTTTGGTTATCCGTCATGGCCCTAGGTTGGGTCGTGACAAAAGTGGTACCAGAGCAGTTCAATCCTAGGGTGTCTACAGGCCATATCTAGTAGAGTCTTGTTCAGGAGTATGTTGTGTGTCATACTTATGAACAGGAGGCTACAGGGCATTTCAGGATGGTTGTCTTTCTTTCTTCTCTAGATCGTACGATAAGGCCATGATTATAGAACTCACCCTTCTAAACGTAATATTTTGAATGTAGCAATACCGCTGAAGAAAGTAACAGCTCCCTGGAAGGGCAAAGACATTGTCGGCCAGGATACTAGTAGAATACCACCTGAGGTGGATGAGAGTGGGGGTCCAGACTTGAGGCTCCATTTTGAGGCCTAACAGATCCCCTCAGTTCAGGGCGATGTTAGAGGTACTGCAGCTACCGTACCTCCAGCTCCTCATCCTGATAGCCAGAGGCAGAAAGTGAGGGATGCCATCAGATTATTGACCTGTCTTCTAGTTGCTCAGACTAGACGGCACAACGCAGATGCCCTGGGAGATGTTGGATCAAGGATTAGGGATTTTATCAAACTAGAGCCTCCAGTATTTACTGGGTCCCGTACATTAGAGGACCTCAAGATTTCCTAGTAAGGATAGCCAGAGTGTTAAGGCTCATGCACGTGTCAGACACAGAGTCAGTAGAATTGGTTGTATTCAAATTGCATGACCTAGCAGCAGGGTGGTATCAAACATGAGAGCTATCTAGAGGACCAGATGCTGCTCCAGCGACTTGGCAGGAATTCTTGGATGCCTTCCTTTGTCAGTATATGCCTATAGAGACACAAAGAGAACATGTTGATCAGTTCCTAACCTTGAGACAAAGAAGTTTCAGTGTAGAAGAGTATAATTATCGCTTTAATTCTTTAGCAAGGTTTTCCCTTACGGTGGCGGCGATTATGGAGGATAGAATCCACAGGTATGTAGTGGGACTAGGTCCACACCTGGTGAATGAGTGTATGACTATTGCTATGCAGCCAGGTATGAGCATATCATGTATTCAGGCATTTGCTTTATCACTTGAGGAGAGGAAGCAGAAACAGAGAGCCGAAAAGGATAGAGGGTCACACAAAAGAGGCAGATTTTCTGATTTGTTTGGAGAGACATCTGGAGCGAGCAGGCAGCAGAGTTTTAGACAGCCACCTGCTATTATACTTCCACAGCCCCGTGGCCCGAGGTTTGATAGACCTCCTCAGTCCAGAGCTAGTCAGGCATCACAGACTTTAGGATTCAGCGCCGTGGTACTTTTGTACAGGCCGGTCAGACATATACCAGATGCCTAGATTGTGCTAGACACCACTTGGGCCCATGTCAGTTAGGAGTTGATACTTGTTATATTTGTCGCGAGGCAGGCTATTTTATATTATATTGCCCGACTAGGGGTGGTAGTGGTGCAGCCCAGCCAGCTAGATTAGCAGTAGCTTCCTCAGCACCAGCACGCCATCAGTGGCAAGTTCCTCAGGCACCAGCAGGCCGTGGTAGAGGCCAAATTGGAGCTCCTATAGAAGACGGTCCTCAGAACCGCACCTATTCTCTTATTGGTCGACAAGACCAAGAGGCTTCTCCAGAAATAGTCACAGGTACTCTGTTAGTAAATTCTCTCGATGTATATGTGTTGATAGATCCTGGTTCTACATTATCGTATGCTACTCCCTTCGTTGCTATCAAATTTAAAATAGAACCAGATGCTATTAGGCCTTTCGAGGTAACCACTCTTGTTGGTGATTCAGTAGCATCTAGGTATGGCGGCGCCTTGTTCCGTCCTTTGTATATTCAATTCAGCACTTTAAGAGGCCTGTGGATATATCCCTATGTGGTTCAGTCAGTATGTTATGTATGTCAGCGTGTGATAGCCTTGTCGTCTTTCCAGACTTTGTGCTTTCTGCAAATATGTATGTATATATGACTAGGTTGCTAGCGTATCTCTATTATTAATAGATTATTAGTAGATTTAGTGATGATCAACACTCAGTGTCTGTTATCTATCGTGGCCCTAGGTTGGGTCGTAACAACGTTAGAACAACTACCCGAATTAATAATCATCTAACACGCTTTCCCTCTCACTCGACACCTTGCATGGAAGAGGTTTTCTCTCTGATTATCTTCGTCTTCTATGTTCATAGAGCTCAAGTTCTTACGAACCACAAGAAATATTTCTAGTTGATCAGCTTCGGTTGTTTCTCGACCATCATCATTTTTAGCTCGGTCAGTCTCCTCTCCATTTTCCTCCTCGGAGTCACTTGCTTGCTCATGGACGGTTCCATCTCCAAGCAAAAACATAACTTTGCGAGTTGGAATCTCTTTTGCCATGTGACCATAACCCCTATATTAGTGACACTGAATGTTTGAGGCATTAGGAGTGTTAAGTTGAACTTTACCTCCTATCTCCTTGGAGTTATGAAAAGTCACTCCCTTCTCGAAGGGTCTCTTTAGATCTCGGGCAGTATTCGCACTTGTAGGATTCAGACTTTTCCAATCTTTACTTCCGTTGAAAGGAGTCGAAGTGGTGATCCCTCGGTACTTACTTGATCGATCGTCCTTCACCCACTTCTCAACATCGATCGTTGCATGGAGAGCTTCATCCAATGTATGGAACACGTGATGTCTCAGTTGAGATGACACATCTTAAGTCAATCCATTTTTTAATTGAATGATGGCTTACTCATCATCTTCTTCCATATCAAGGGCCAATCAAATTTTCTCAAACTCATCGTAGTACTCTTCAACTGATTTGGAACCTTGTTTCAACTCATAGAGCTTCCGAAGTTTCTATTGACGATATTTAGATGTCACAAACTTAGCATCCATCACTCTCTTCAATTGAACCCAAGTAAGGTACTCTAGTAAAGCATGCCTTCTTCTCATTCTCTTCACAGTTTCCCACCTAGTAGAAGCATATGCCTCGAACGAAGCAATATCATAGGCAGCTTTTCTCTTATCGGTCATCTTATTGGTTTCAAAGATTCGTTCAAATTGAACCTTCCAATCATGATAGTGGTCCGGATCACTAGTTCCTCTGAACGATGGAATATTGATCTTCGCACAGTTCAAGTTTGTATCTCTGCCACCTCGGGCTGGTTCCGGATATTCATCGTAATAATAATCATCAGCCTCACATTTAAGATGTCTATCAACATAAGCTCCTCGTCCTCAACCTTGATGGTTTCCACGGCCTCATTGAGCCTGACCTCGGGGATAGAACGGTTGCTCATACTCAGCTTTGACATACTCTTCATCTCGAACATCACCCTTTTCAACAACGGCTGCTAAATTTCTTTGGGGTCTTTGAGGTGGTGGTACGTCAGCTTGGGGAATCCTCAAGTTTTTTTTGCTCAGCTATGTGAATGCCCATGTTTTTCTCATTTCGAGTAGCTTTAGCTCTCATTTGTTGGCATCGGGCCAACTCAGCAAATTGTGTCGGTCTCATATGAGTGGAATTGCTTGTCCCAGCCCTGGACCCTGGCAAGGCCTCGGAGTGGTCCCACTGAATCTCTCTCACTCCCCAAGGAGTCGGGTATTTAAGGATCTAATGAAGTGTAGACAGTACTGCACGCACTTCGTGAATCCAAGGCCTTCCTAAGATAATATTAAACGAGGGATCATGTCATCACTTGAAAGGACGCTACCCTTGCTGCCTTTGGAAGATGTACCTGGAGGAGTATCTCTCCCACAGATTTTTCTCTAGAGCTGTTAAAGCTAGTTATGGTGTATAGACTAGGGATTACTTGGTTCTGCATCTCCATCTGACAAACAACATTCCAGTGGATGATGTTTACCGCACTACCGGGGTCTATCAACACGCTTTTGACATTAGCATAATGTACATGTAAGGTAATTATGAGGGCATCATAGTGGGGGTATAGAACTTGCCGTAAATCTTTATTATCAAACTCGATGGCACTGATACGAGGTTTCGTGGTTATCTTCTAATGTACCTCACAGACCATGACGGTTCTAGTGCTGGTACTGCTAACTCTGTGGCCTCAAAAAATCGTCTTGATAGGCTTCTGGACCCCTGTACCACCAGTATTGCTTCGTCTACATCACTATAAAAGCACAGTATCCTGGTTGGATTCTGGCTATGAAAACGAATAAAAGGGCGTTGATCTCAAATATCCGTTCATAGTTTCAGCCGTATTAGCCAAGTTATGAACCGTCTGTTAGATTTCGATACAGGCATCCTGTGCGGCGTAGCCGCTGTTGTTTGACATAACTGTGTCTTTTCCTCGTAGAATACCTATAATTTTCTGGATCCCACAGTGGTCATCAAACTATTTATGCCTAAAGTTCAACGTCTAGGTAAAATACTTAAATTTATGAATGGGTCACAAGTAATACAGTAAAATATGACGGAAAAATAAATAAATAGAGAGGAAAATAATAGACAAGAGAGTAAAGAGTTTTATTCCTTGAGAATAGCCGAATTTAATGGTGAATCGCTTGAGGTACAATACAATGTAAGAAGGGATATTTATAGTGCTGATCACCCAACCCTAATTATGGTAAAATACAAAGACTAATGAGGCTCATTGGCTTATAAACTCAAGACAGTGGTATATACGAAACCCTAACTAGGAGACTATAACCCTAAGACGGCAGGATGTATGCCTTGCATCCTACGTCGGTACCGCCTGAACGGTCGTTACTCGTAGAACAGGCGTGTATCCTTTGTGCCCGGTGACTTGTAGGATAAGTCTAGTCTCACCAGCTGTACTTGTACCACCGTAATAATAGGTGGCGTATTAGACACACAGTATAAGACAAATCCAAGAGCGTAAAACACAAATCCAACAGCGTAAAACAAAAATAGATAAGTCTTCTAACTAGTCTCCTATAGCATTCGGGATCTTTGACAAAACGGCCAGTCGCTAGGCCAAATGATGATATTGTTCTATCGATGTACCCACTGATTTTGCACTTAACATACCGGCCTCAAAGATAATATCCAAAGCATACTTTCTCTAGCATATGAAAATCCCTGTCGGACCCGCTGCCACTTCAACATCCAAGAAATACTTCAAAATGCTCAGATCCTTCATATGAAAGCAATTTGACCGATACAACTTGAAGATTTGAATAGCTCTCGAATTATTTCCGGAGATAATAAAGTCATCCACATAAACAAGCACAATTAATTGCACATTTTCTCTCTTCATCGTAAATAAAGAGTAGTCGGAGTATGACTGATGAACTCCATAATTCATTAGAGCTGCCGATAACTTTATAAAACATCATCAAGGAGCTTACTTTAATCCATACAAGGATTTTCAGAGTTGGCATACGTTTTCGTTCCCATGATTTTGATGCCCCAAAGGAGTTTCATATACACCTTTTCGCGAAGATCTCCATGCAAAAATGCATTGTGCACATCCATCTGATGCAACTCCCACTGTTTTGCTGCAACCACGGCCAAAAAACTCAAACAGTTACTATCTTAACAAGCAATGAAAATGTCTCCGTGTAATCAATTCATTCCACCTGTTGAATTCCAAATTCACAAGTCTTGCTTTGTACTTCAATAGTACCATCAGAGTTATACTTGATCTTATATAACCATCTATAGTCGAGTTTCTTCTTACCTGGAGGCAAGCACTCAATACCCCAAGTGTTGTTTGTTTCCAGCACTTGCAACTCCTATTTTATAGCTAATCTCCATTTCTAATCTCTGACAGGCTCCGAGAAGGAGGTAGCTCATGTCCTTCCGTTATAGCTGTAAGAAAAGTCACATATTTCGAAGAGAAGTTATCACAATTAACATAATGTGCTAGAGAATAAGGCTTACTGGAGGGTCGTTGAGACACGGGTAAACATTTAGATTTTTGGATACATGACGATACCCGATGACTTAGTATTTGGACTGTATTAGTGAAAAAATCCCGCAAAAGAACATTACCCTTCTTGGTTCACTTTCCTCAACCCAGCTCTTCCTCCAACACTTCAGCTTCCAAGTGTTCGGGAACGGCATCAAGGTCTGGATCATTATGATCTACCCCCTCATTCCACGGGTTCATTTCCAGTTCCACTTGAGCGTTGTTCCCAACGCCTCTCTCACCCTTATATTCTCTTTTTTTCTCTATCATTTCGGTCACTAGTACGTCACCATGACTCGGTCTCTCTTTTTCACCATTCTTTAGTGCAAACAGAAACTCATTCTCATAAAATACAACGTCGCAGACACCAAAAATTTCTTTATACCTAAGTCATAAACCTTTCATGCCTTCTTCCTGTTTGGATAGCCAAAAACACACACCGATAAATCCTACTCTCAAATTTTTCACCTGTTCATCCTTGGTTATGTGCATAAGACAGACATCCGGAAACCCTTAAATGATCATACTGCAGTTCACTCCCATCAGAATATCATGCGAAGTCTTTTCATTCAGCAACAGAGATGGTGTCCGAATAATTTGGTAACATGTCGTCATTAGACACTCTCCCCAAAACTCAATTGATAGGTTTGCTTAAAACCTAAATGCTCGAGCTACATTCAAGGTATGTCGATATTTCTGTTCAACCTTTCCATTTTGTTTTGGTGTTCCGATACATGAAGTTTGAAATAGAATTCCTTATTCCAGAAAGTACCTTTTCAAACTTACAAACTCCATTCCATTACTACTTCAGACACACTTAACACGTTTATTAAATTGTCTTTACACCACTGTGGAGAAATTTTTCAATATTTATCCAAATTCTTTCATATCAATTAACAAAAATACCCATACCTGTCGGAACAATAATCGACAATAGTCAAGAAAATATGAATGAAGCACCACACAAAGATTCAGTTATATAAGAACTCCGCAAATCAAAATTAATCAAATCAAAAGTTTCGACAGCTTTATTATCACTTTACGGGAATACATTCTTTGTCTATTTTTCCCGAAGGCTTATACATCACATGCTTTCTCATCTAAACTGCATTTCCTAGGTCTATAATCTAGAATTGAAAGAGATTTGGTCACTTGTACCGAAGGGTGCCCTAACCTTTGATGCCACAACTCCATCACATCAACCTTCATCACTCTCATTAGGGGTACGATATGGAAATAGTAGAGTCCATCCTTTTGTTCACCTACTCCAATCAACTTCCCCGTAGCCAGGTCCTACATAGCACAAAAATTGTTAGTGAAATGTACATTACAATCAAACTAATTAATCAATTAGACACAGAAGTGAAATTGCATATCATTCTAGGCACATATAAAACTCTGTGAATAATCATGTCTTTATTAAGCATAATGGATCCTTCTTGGGTAGCCATTGTACTACTTCCATTTGGAAAACATACCAAACACTAGGAATTGCCTGTAGATTTTCCAAAACAATCAATTCGATGCTCCCGTGTAAATTATCCATGGAAGTCAAATTTGCTTACCAATGGATGGTTCACTCATGCCCGGCTTCTCTTTCAAAAAACCAATCAACATTTGCCACTGATCACTGCTTAGTCCGGACAGACTTGACTCTCTGTGCACAGCAGTGTGTCCGGATTCCACACTTTCTCGGCCACCACGTCCTCAGCTAGTATTTAGCCCATTCTGTTGGTTTCCACGACCTCGACCACCTCGTGCACCATTAGTTCTTCCTCTACCATGACCACTACTCTAAAACCTATGTTGTTGGTTCCCTTGCTTAGGTAGATTAGTCTACCACTTCAGATATCACTACAAATTGTGTTATGATTTTGATATGGTTAAGGAGTTTGTTAAGCTAGTGGATCTCAAAGTCTATTCAGACATTTGGTTTGACACTGGATAGAGATTTAAGCCTCGTATGTTCTTCCTAGTTATGCTTGTGAGTATTATGATTGATATCTATATGTATGTCAAAAGTAGTTGGCTGAATGATGGCATCAGTTCAGTTGATGAATTAGTCGCCAAGAATCTTGTCATTGTGCTCAAGTCTCTTATACTTTCAGCAATTTTCCATCAATTCTAGTGAGAAGTCTAGGTCTAAGTATTTTGGCTTAAAAAAATCAGAATTGTTGTGTTGATATTCTAGGATTTCTTCCTAATTTTATTTGATTTTTACCATCTTAACTAGCTATTTTAATCAATTAGAAGGAAAATACTAAAATTGCATGAAAAATATTATTTTAATTCTCATTATCTAATTGTCGTTTTTGTGTTTATTTGTGTAATTAGCATAATTTTTGTATTTTAGTTAATTAAGTTGTCTTGAATTGTGAACTTTGTTTAGCCATTTGGACTAAGAATATCAAAAGAAAAAAGAAAAAGAGGTCCCAAAAGCCAAACATCTAGCCCATTTTCATACCCGACCCGTCCAGCCATCCAACTATTTGGCAAAGCTTTTAGGAGTGTTGTTGAACTACTAGGGGGATGTTTGAACTAGTGATGATGTGCGCTCGGAGAAAGCTGGTGCGTAGACGACGAGGCAGTGGTAGTATTGGTGATGGCGACTTGCTGCGATTATGAGTAGTGGTGGTGCTGCAGTTTTGTTTTTAGTAAAGCAGACAGCAGTGGCGTTGTTTGAAGGTGTAAAGGTGCAGCCAGTGAATGAAAAACAATAGTGGACGGACAGTGGAGGTTCTGCATTTATTTGTCATGGCAATGTTTTGGTAAGAACATGGTGGCGAGGCAGTTTCTCTTGGAGGTTGTGAAGCTCAAGCATTGACGATGATATAGGCATTGGCAAGGCGGTGGCTGCGCCATGATTTGCAAACGGGTTAGCAGAAGAAGCCCTTGGTCTTTTTATTTTGCCTTGTTTCTTTCCTGTTATGATGGAAAATTATTTTATATATTACAGTTTAAGTCGTGCATATGTATGTTTGCTCGTATATAGAATTGATGTTCAGTTTTGCTTAATTGCTACTGTAGTTCTGTTGGCTCGATACATGAATCTACTCCTATTTAGTCGTGGTGAAAGTTTTACTTTAATCTTTTGAAAATTTATATGCTGGTTCTGCATGATCCTTATGGTTCATTGAAGAATGGAGCTGTTGTTCTCCTTCAATGGTGTTTGTTAGTTTTTTTTAGTAAAAGAAAAGAAGTTAAACTTTGACAACCCCAAGCATTGAGCTTTGTTTAGTCAGTATTTGGATCTTTTTAAAGTGTGAAGTCCTTCATTATTTGTTCAACTGTCAAGTATGGAATATTTACAAGTTTATTAGAGATTCTTTATTTTTTTTAATTGAGTGTATGTTTCACTTGATTAGTTTGAAATCTGGTTTTGTCTGCTAGCTTTGGTTTATCTCTTTTAAATTTAAAGAAGATCATATGTTCTAGAGTTAAGGCTGAGCATGAGATCCCTGTCTTGGCAACCACATTGAGTGTAATTGTGTATTGAATCTACATATTAATCTTAAAATTTAGCTTTATTTGTTTAGTGTTCTGTCAAGATTATATTTTATGTTTGAGGTGTGAAGTGTATGAATATGCCTGTGAAGAGGTACTTCGTAGCATAGAGAGTTATGGTTTGATATGTATATCTTGTGTAGTCAATCTGGTAGATTTTTTTATCTTGGACTTAGTCTCTTTTATTGTTTTTGGGCTGATGTTCAACGGGATGACATTGGCCTTAAAGAGACTAGTTTAAGTCTAAATTTGAGTAAGTTTTGTGCTGGTTTAGTATTGTTTTACAGTAGTTTCAGATCTTTTTTGTTAGTGTAAAAGGGTTTTGGGTTGGAATTTAGCATAGCCCATGGACTGTTTTTTCCAGTGGCAACCAATATTTTCAGCTTTTGGGCGGTAAAGGGAGGCTGAAAACACTGCCCAAGACACCTTTAAAAAGGGATAGGAGATATACTGAAGTATAGGGGGTGTGGGCATGTGACTTGAGGCACCCCAACTACCACCCCCTCCTCTCTATATAAGTAAATCTTCTACCTCGTTTAAAAAGAAACATTCAGAGCTGAAAGATGAGAGATGAAAAAAGCATTGAAAGCTTAGGAACTTGAGAGAAAATAGTGACACAAGGAGTTTAAGGGTAAAAGTTTTAGAACCAAAAACACTCTGAACTTGAGAGTCTTTGTGGGATATAAAACCGAAGTTTAGACAAGTTAGAAGTGATATTTAAGGGGATGTTAGCTGATATCCTGTTAGCTAATTTTTCTACTTGTCCTTCAGTGCTATTAGCTAGCTCGGATTTGCTGCAATGTAGGTATTTTTTCTTTTTACATTTATTGAATATCCAATGTTGTTTGCTGGGTGGAATACTTGACTTGTTAAAGGCCCATTAACTTGATGAATGTCTTTCGTTTGTGGATGACTATGTTGATGTTGTTTTATATGTATAGCATAAATGATATTCTTTAGCAAAGATATGTTTTTTTCATGGCATGTTAAAAGATCAGCTTTACAACCTATCAATTTGGACCACATACATTGAATGTGCAGAAAACTTGAGCAGTTAATATGAATTTCATAAATCTTTAAATGTATTCATGTGCTAAACCTGGACCAAATCTGAAAAGGGTGTAGGACTGTAATGAAATAATTTGGCCAAACAAACAAAAAATGAATGAAGTGTGAATATCTTCTTTTTGAATTGATAATGAGCAAATGCTAATCTTTTGTAAAGTTGGCACGCTTGACAAGTTCCGACGTTTTATCCCTTGTCACATAATAATTTTATTAAGAAAAACGGTCATCATATTGACAAAACAACCATTATTGGAACAAAAATTAAATATTGTAATTTTTGCAATACGGACTTTAAAACAACTCATTTTTGCAAACCAACCAGCTCAGTACCTTAATGAAGCAGCCCACAATTTTTTGCTAAATTAGTCCACAAACCAGCCTTCCAATTGAACAAGCAGCTCACCTCTTTTAACAAACAGACTCTTTTACTTTAACAAGCAGCTAATTTCTTTACAAAGCAATCATTTTAAATAGCCTCACTTTTACTAACAGTTCCTCGTAGCAAAACGGTTAGCTTCCTTAACAATTTTTAATTTAATAATTCATATTTCAATCAATGAAGGCAAATTTGGGAGTACCGGTTTGTTACTTAATAAAGTTAGCAATTGCACTCAATTAAAAATAGATTAGGAATAACGATAAATATGATCAGTGATCTAGTTATTAGGAAAAAAGAAAAATTAAACTAATAAAATCAATTTGTTTTTAAAGTATACACGGCGGGTGACTTGATACAATATTTGGTTAAACAATCAAAGTATGACTTTAATTAAACAGCCAAAAAAAAAAAACCATGTTTAATAAATCAAAACGCGACAATTAAGCAACTGTTCTTGGCACAGGACTCGAGGGTGCCGAATACATTCCCGAGAATCAACTGAGGACCTTACCCGAATCTATGATGCAGACCATTTAACGAGTCAAAGATTTTCTAAAGGTACACCAACTAGTGACTTGGCACACCTTTGAACTTGTCAAGTGGTGACTCTGAATTGTATTAATTTTGTACCTTTCAAAACACCAGTCACAACCTTAAAACACTCTTTAACTAGAGAGAATATTCTTTTTTCGAAAAAAAGAGGGCATGACAAGTTTCATCCACTGTTTCACAATTCATTGAGAAATAGCCAAATTACCTCCCCTCCTCCCTGCACACTTACAGCCTCTTGGCGTTAAACAACAGCTAGACTAGCCACAGTACAAATATTTGAGGCTTTGAACTAAACTCTAGTATAAAAATCTGAAATTTTGTTCAAAGTTTCAGAAAAAAAATACAAGTTTTATATGTAAAGTCTCAATATTTTATACTAGAGCTTTGGACTAACATATTCAAAATTTCAGTGTTTTATATTGGGATTCATGTTTAAGTGATCGCAGTATAAAATTCTGGGATCTTGAAATTTTGCTCACAAATCCCAGTATAAAATACTGATTTTTTTTTGGATTTGGCTAGTCTCCAAGGAGTTTTGCACCACTGGCTAGTATTTATTTAGCGCAGTGCAAACATGCAACGATGCCAAACTTTTTACGGTTATTTGACTATAATTGGGACCCAAGTTGAGGTATATGTGTGTTACTATAAGTATCAGCCATTGCAAAGAAAGAGGTATGCTAAATGTAAAATTGATTAAGGCAAAACTCTAATCTTCTCATCCCCATTCATTCTATACCTCCCATCCCCCTTCACAATCTATATTAGCTATTAGCTATCTTATCTTTCCATTTTGAGCTTATTTATCCTTGTCAATATAATCAAAGACGAATGTGTTCTTATTAGGTATCTGTTCCTATAATTTGTGAGTTGAGTATTAGTTTTTTATGCCTAAAATCAGTCGCCTAGGTTAAAAAATTAATTAAGAATAAGGTCACAAGCAATACAGTAAATACAATGGAAAAGTAAATAAGTATAATAAAGAAATAATGAGCAAGAAAGTTAAAGTGGTCTTATTCCTTGAGAATACCCGGATTTTGTGGTGAATCGTGATGATGTAGAATTCAATGTAAGGAGGGGTATCTATAGTAGTGGATACCCTGTCCTAATTAAGGGAAAATACAAAGACTAATAAGACCATGGGCTTATAACTCAAGGCTGTGGTATACAAAACTCTAACTAGGAGACTGTAATCCTAAGGCGGTAGGATGTATGCCCTTTGTCCTATGCTCATACCGCCCGAACGATCGTAACTTGTAGGATAGGCTTTTATCCTTTGCGCCTGCTGACTTGTAGGATAAATCTAGTCTCACCAGCTGGACTCGTATACCTGTAATAGTAGGTGGCGTATTATTGTCCATACAGTCTGTCCCCCCACTTGCAGAGTGATGACGCGAGCAGTCAGAAAGTGAAAGAAGCGTGATAGGAGACGTAAAGGTATAATTGTACCGATACTCGTCCCCTGCCTCTTTGCATGCGTTGCATTAAATGCAAACCCCTTCAGTATGATGACGTGTCCCTTTGCGATTGGAGGGGTTTTCCTCGTATCTTCCTATTGCTACTGCTGGAAGGACCAAATTCCTTTATCTTTATCATGGCACAAGGACCAAATTTCCTCCCTGCTAACTTCAGAGCCCAAGACTATCTCTCTTCCTCCATTAGTTTCAAGGCGATAGTCGCATACAGGGCCAGACTTCTAAACAAGAAGGGAAGAATAGCAATCTCTCCATAGAATATTACCATTCTATGGTTGTGAAGAATGATCTGATGCACATCGGGTATGAATGCAAGTGGCTAGAATTTGTTGATATCATTGTCCCTGGAACTGAGGAAAGGATTTCCTCTCATCGGGCCAGTTATTCGATAGTCCATACATACCCTTTCACTCTATATCTCCATAAGCGTGTTCACGCAATCTTTGAGGACATATGCCACCGGTATAACATCTTTTTGGGCCAAATTAGCCCCTCTACTTGGCGTCTGGTGCCCGTGCTGGATCATCTGGCTAATTGTGCTCAAGTTGCATATACCTTCGGACATCTTCTGGCTTTCTATTCTCCCCATTTTCAGAAGGCTGGTATGCTGATGTTCATAAAATGGGAAGAAAGGTATAGTTCCCAATAGCAAAGATTCCAAAGACCGAGGCTGGGTCTATAGGTACGTTGTTGTACGAACGGCTAGCATAGGTTCCTCTCTTCCCTTCCCGGGGGTCTTCAACAGAAAGTGTAAGTTCTTGTGAACCCTTCCGTATACCCTGATGCTATCTATTTCTTAGAACCGATTTCTGTTTTCCTTAGTAAATCCTATAACTGCTATTTGACTGAGCCACAACGAGTTGACGATGTGGGTCACGACGATCTTTGCAAGGAACCACCCTAAAACTTTGACCTTCACTGCCCTGGCTACTGCGAATAGTTGGCGGGCAAAAGACCATTGTAATTTAATGCTAGCAAATTTCCATCTTGAATCTTCATATGTCTTCATTAACTTCCCTTTTTGCCTCAGGATTCTCTTATCAAGAAATGCCTCCGCTGAAAGAGATCAAGATTGTTGCCCCGTATATCGCTCCTCTACCTGACATGCAGGCCTCTGGTGGGAGAATGTTGGAAAGAGCGAGCAGTTCCCGCTCTTCGAAGAGGAAAAGACCTTCCAGGTCTACTAGCATGGTGGATGCTAGTAAAATCCTGGTGATTTCTGACGACGAGCGTGAAGTCCCCCAAGTACCCTTGCCTGAAGCTGTTGAGACCACTTCGATTGTTACTACTGAATCAGCTCCGTCTATGCGAAAATGTAGGCACTTGATTGAAGAGACCCCTATGGCTAAAAAAGAAGCCGTCGTATAAGATGAAATAGTAGAGTCACCTGCCTCCTCTGAACCTTAACCGCCTGGTTTGAATTCCGCTTCTAGTAATGTAATTGTGTTTTTCTCATGCATCTCATAAGCTAACATTTCTCATTCATGTCTAGAAACCGTTGCTTCGACTCCTATCCCCGAGGCCAATGACTCTTTCCGATGCCGTCCTGGCAAGGAAGTGGTCGTGGATGTTGCGGCCGAACCCGTGAATGGAGCTCATGAGGTTGTTATCCCTATCGTCGCGGGAGTTAACCTGGTCAGGACTCCAAGGGTTGTGACAGATCATACAGCCGAGTTCGTCGGTCCCGCTGAACAGGGTCACCTTTCCAGTTATAATTGTCGTAAGCAACTTGAGGTTGCCGGGGGGTGCTATCTTCGGGTAAGCTCTTCCTTCCTTGTTTCGTAAACCATAACGTTGTCTTCTCTCGCCGAATGCTCATTCTGTCAATTGTCCGGGGGTTGATAGTCTACCATGTGATACTTCGCCGAGGGGGCCCAGAAGGAAGTCTTCCTAAAGAGATAGAAGCCTTATGGGGGCAAGTTGCCAACTTACAACCATTCGTGGAGAAGGTTGAAGAACTGAAATGGGAGCACCATACTACTCATGAAGCCTATCAGATGGAGGCTTTAAAGAGCAGGAACCTGGACAACGCTCTGGCCAATGAAGTTCGCAAGCACAATCAGACCGTGGAGACTTTCAAATCTTTCCTCACGGATTCCCAAGTCTCAAAGCAATTGCATCAGAGCATTGTGAACCGCCTAGAAGCAATTGTGGATGAACTGCAGTAAAAACTGTCTGGCGTGGAAGAGAGAATGAACGACGCTGAGAAAAGCATCTCAGATGTCCAGAGCCTTTCTACTTTCCTTCAAGATGAGAATGATAGGTTGAAGAGCAAATTTGTGTCGCTGGAGAGGACCCACAGTGAACAGGTGAATGCCTTGAACGCTCGTCGCGCGGCTGAAGCGGATCGTGCTAACATCGCAGCTGCTCTTGCCACTTTCCCCCAGATTCGTGACGACCCTAACTTAGACCTGGCCGCCGAGATTGCCTTGTGTAACGAGCTTGTTGCTCAGGCAGACGCTCAGCTTGGATCCAACCTTGAGGAAGGTTCCAAAGAGGACAATGGATAAAGAGGAGATGAAACACTAGATAGGGAACCTGTAGCTGGTGAAGTAGGACATTCGCGACGTGTTTCCACCGAAGAAAGTCCCCCGAGAGAGGAATAGAAATTCCCCCTTGATGCATATTTGTTTTTCTGCATATCTGTTTTGAACAGTTTCCTATACATTTCGAGCGTAATGGTATAATTTTGGGCCCGTTTTGAGGCATTTTAACTTGAATTACTTGTTTGCTTGTTTGTGAAACTTTTTACTTTCCGCCGTAAACATTAAGTAATGTTAAGTTGTACCTTTGTGGGCGTATGCACCTAAAAGATTAGATGGCTTCCGATCGTCTTGAATGTTCTAATGTTTAGAAAATTTATCAGTAATCCTGCTTTGGGCAATTACGTCTGTTGTTCACAATTGTTTGGCAGCTTAGGTTGTATCTGTAGGAGATGGTTGTTTGCGCCCATAATGGGACGACTTTAGCCCGTGTGATAACGGACACTTTTGCGTCCGAATTCGAACGTCTCCGCTTAGTTACTCGAGTTTTTAAGACTGCTGGCACTATGCAAACAGGCATCCTCGTCGGCATGTAGGTGCAGTTGCTAAATTAACAAGTTCAACATATGAATTATGCATGGTGGCTATGCTAGACGTGATCTAGCTCTAAGCGAGTAGTGTACCCTACTTTTTTCAGGAAAAGTAGGTGTATTACTTCAACTTATAATTGGCCTGGGCTATGAATATTTGGATCGTAGATGGATCTTAAATTGTGGAAAAGCTGACAATATGAATAATAGTTTATTAATAAGGGTGTGAAGCCTAGAGTGTTGTGGGTGAATACCCATAACATGTCATAAGAGCATGAAAATGCTGTAACTTAAGAACAAAACTCAAAACAAGTAAATTCCGAAAAGGAAAAGTACTTCCAAATATCCCTACTCCTTCACCCCTCGAAAAACGTCAATCAATCAATCGTATCATCGGAATCATAGTCTTGGTTGATTGAGGTTTCGAGGTCTTCGGTGACTTCAGGGATGTTTATTTCAGGTACCTCTTAGGGGACAGCTGCTCCTAGGGTGGCCGATGTATAACACTCCCTTGCTGCCTCTTGATCCCCGTTGACTTTTTTGATCCCCCACTTGGTAGGGTATTTAAGCTTTTCATGCCAAGTAGATGGTACTGCTTTGACTTTATAGATCCATGGTCACATTGCAGGGGACGTCACCCTTGATTATTTGAAAATATGCAACATAATCTGCTCTCGGGATGTGAACAGTAAGGTTAATTTTTCAAACAACCTTTTCACAACAGTTGAAAAAAGCCAACCAGTGTGTAGACACTTGGGGCCATCTTGTCCTCGACTCCCATCACCTTCAGCGTGTCCCATCTGATGAGGTTTACAGCACTGCCGACGTCAACAAAGACACGTTTGACGTCTGTGTCCTCTATCCTGAGCATTATGACCAAAGCATCGTGGTGAGAAGTATTGCAGCATGTGCTGTCCTCATCACTAAATAGGATCATCTCATCCCGGGTGTGGTACTCAATTACCCGATGCTGTTTGACTCTTTGAGCAATGTTGGTCCGCCGATTATGACATTGATGGATCTCTTTGCATCTGGTAGCTCTAGTGGTCCATCTTAATTTTCACTTTTGGCGTAAGTCTGCTTTCCCCAGTCACTGAGCAAATCCCTGAGATAATCCTTATTCAGCAAACCCATGACTTTCACGATTAGTGCTCTACATCCATCCGTCTTATGTCCGTGATCCTTATTAAAATCACAATAAAGATTCTTGTTCATTCTACCCAGTTCGGCCCTCAAATTACTAGGCCAGCGTACTTGGGCGTCCTTTATCTGATCCCTTACAAATTCTATGGAGTTGACACGCAATCCTTACTCTTCAAAACTGTTAGGTACCCAATCTATGATGAGTGACCCCAAGGTTGATGGCGATGAGGACTTCCCGATATCTTCTCGTTTTAGAAAATCATCTCTGTAATCTCTATTGCTTCGCTTCCTTTGTCTTCGGGTCGAGATTCCTCCTTATTTCTGTCCTTGGCGGATGGCGTCTTGGAGAATAGGGTGAACTTCCTCAGGGGTGGATGATTCTCCTGGCGCCAGGCGAAGCTAATCGGTATACCTCTGATGTAGGGCGTTCCATGTTGTCACAGGATGTTGAGTCAAACTCCAAATGCAATTCCCTTATGGCTAGTGGCCCCTTCGAGTTCATACTTTTGCCAAAGGCTACCACGACAATATTATCAGGGATGGAAGTAAGCTCCTTGCGTTCCCGCTGGAATCTGTCAAGGTAGTCCTTTAGAAATTTGTCGTCATGCTGACGAATCTCGAAGATGTCCTCCATGCGTTTCTCCCGCCTGTGGGCACCAGAATGCGCTTTCTTGATTAGGTATTGCATCTGAGTGAATGACTCGATGGAGCCCATTGGTATTTGGGTGTACCAAGCAAGGGCGCCTTTGGTTAGAATTGAGTCACACCTCTTCAGCAGAGCAAACTGAATCTCTTCTTCAGTGATCTCGTTAATCTTTACAGCCATGTAGCACGCAGCAATATGTTCATCCGGATCAGTTGTTCTGTCATACCTCAAGTTATGCGGTAGGCGGATGTACTTTGGTATGCGAACCGGTCTAGCGGTTGCTTTGTAAGTGTGCTTGTAAAATTTCTGCTCATCTATTGTGGTAACTTGGGGTGGAGCACTCAACACATTACCAATTCGATCATGGATGGCATTCATCTCCTTTATGAGGTCATGGATGACGGGCGCTCCCTTAAGGGCTCTCCCTTAAGGTCTTGATTGTTGATTGATAATGACCCTCCAGGTGCGGCACCCATGCTGAGCATGCGGGTAGGAACACATGTTGGTGAATTTTTTGTGGGTGCTGGTCCTCGTGGGGACGCTAGCCGCTGATACAATCCCAAAAACGTTGCTCCTAGCTTCAACAATACTCCTTCGACTATATTGCTTGAATCCCGCTGCTGTTACTCTGACATATTTTTGAGAAGATTAACAAGGAAGTTTCTGAACTCGCGATTATCCTCTAGTTATCGATCGCCTTCTCCACTGCTGGCAATGTGAGTTGGCTCCTGGGAAGGACCTTTTGATTGCTCAACCGGATCCTTAGGCTGCACGCCGGGATCACTAGGTTCTATCACGGATTCATCTATTGCGTCTGTAGTGTTCTTCAGAACGTTGCTGCTATCATCAGACATGATTGCACGTTTTCCTTCATAGAATACCTACAATTTTCTGGGCCCCACGATGGGCTCCAAACTGTATATGCCTAAAATTGATCGCCTAGGTTAAAAAATTAATTGAAAGTTAGGTCACAAGCAATACAGTAAATACGATGGAAAAGTGATGCAGGGCAAATCGAGCCAAGACACCAACTATACAGAACCAAGCTTGAGAGCACAAGGAATGCAAGTTAAGAGCTCCAGAAGCGACTTGAAGATCATGCATCAGAGCACCAAGGAAGGAGGAGCGCCCATCACAGTCAGGCCGAGTGCCCAGCTCCTAGGAGGAGTGCCCAAGCTGAGGCACATCACAGCCAGGCGGAGCGCCCAGACACAACTAGGTCCAGGCGGAGCGCCTAGCCTTTGCACCATTTTTTATCAGTGGGCTTTTTAGGTGGAGCGCCCAGATTCCAAGCAGAGCGCCTGACGCTGAAGGCTTCTTGAATTTTATGTAAAGTTTTGCCCTAAGTGGCCTTGTATGTCTTAACCCAACCTATGGGCATTTTAGTCATTTCATAATTTCTTAGGAAAGACTATAAATATGAACACTTGGCCATTTTCTGCGTTAGCTAGTTTTGATCATAGAATTGAGAGGAAAGAACATCGAGAGGCTTGGCCTTCGTGTTTGGAGCTTGAAGCTCGTGTATCCACTATGACTTGGAAACTCGAGGATTTCATCCTAGTATGAATCCGGAATTTGGTTCAAGTTTCTCGTTCTCCCTTAGAATCAATCTACGTTAGTAAGTTCGATTCGTTCTTTCTTCTTTTTCTTGTCTTCCTAGTCTTGATTTTTTCGATATCTTTAGATATCACATTATCTCATTTTACTTGCTTCTGCTCGTTTATCGTTATTTGCTTCCGCGTGTTTTTTCCTTATCAGTTGGTATCAGAGCGAGGCTAGGGTATCGTTCTTACGAATCCTCGTTCTTGTTTTTGTTGTTATTATTGTTCTTGTTCTTGAAAAGAAGAAAAAAAATATTGAAAAAGTTGAAAAGTTGAAAAAAAATTGGTAGATCGGGTTGGATTTGATTCCCCAAGCGTTTAAAAGTATTGGGGATTGTTCTATATTGTATTCCCGTCATTTTGATACCCATATATCACAATTCGGTGTTACGAATCAAATTTCGAAAATCAAAATCCCAAAGTTTGAAAATTTCTTGAAAATGCTTCAATCTAATCGAAGTTTGTTGTTGTTTGTTGGAGGTTGAAAACCATTGGTGATTGGTTAGAATAGTTGAATACACCTTTGGATATCGTTGGATTTGTGTATCGGGTTGAAATCGATCGAAAAATTTGGCCAAAATCACCAAAAACATGTTCTTGAGAGCTGCTGAACCGCATCCCAGGTGGAGCGCCTAACCTTGGGCGGACCGCCTAGATGTTTGGGCAGAAGCCAACCCAGGCAGAGTGCCTCCTTGCACTGGCAGGAGCGTTTCCCCATCTGGGTGGAGCGCCCACCCCTGTGTCGGGTCCGGAACGTTTTCGTTTCGTAGTTTTTGTGTTTCCTTTGCGTCTTAAATTCTTGGTTAGTGTTTCTAGGGTAATTGACCTACTCAAAAGACACTAATTCTTTAGCGCAATAGGACACTCGTGCGTAGAGGAGATTAGAATTCAAAGAAGAGTCGTAGAACTCTCTTTAGCCTCAAGTGCGCACTTAAATAGTCGTCCGTCCATCGAGTCCTATTAACTCCACTCCAAACTAATACTTGGACATACAAGTTGTGATCACTGTGGTTCCTAAGTTATTAAGGCCTTGCCCTTAAGTGTTCATATATTGAGTGATACACATGAGGGAGTGACTTTTGTGAGATTTTTCTCTTGGTGTTGCAACTATGTCGGGTGATGATTATGGAGGTTATGACTCGTGTGGAGATGAGGAAGACTATGGTTCCTACGAGGGTGATGATGGGTATTGCTATGATGAATCGGGGAACTATGGCTCGTATGAGGATGAAGCAGTTCACTATGATGATCGTGAGGTTGATGAAGACTATGAAGGTCATGAAGATGAATGTGTTGATCCTTGTGCTTCTAGTCAAGAATACGAAGATGGTGACGCTTCAAGGTACAATGTTCCTACCTACTCTACTTGTGATGAATTTGAAAGTATTGATAATGACATAGAGAGTTGATGATGAAGTTGCTTATAGAGATTATTCATATGCATCCTCGTCTCTTAATGTTGCATGTGAACAAGGGAGTAGTAGAGGTCCTTCCATTAGTGTGGAAGGAGGTTGTGGTTGTTCTATGGAAAAGAAGAAGCTTGTATCTTCTAGGTATGCTAAACGACCTAATGCATCTAATTCCCATGTGGAGGTTGGTTTGAGAGATGGTGTTGCTCTTGCTACAAGGGGCTTATATTATTCTATCAATGCCGTGAAGGGTATGGGTAGTTATAGCAGGAGTAGTGTTATGGCCAATGGAACCAAGGCGAGGGGTTCTTATGGGTTCCATGGCAAAGGTCCTTCCTCGACTTCCAACAACATTTCTAATATTTGAAGAGTGACGGGAAGTGGAAGAGGAGGGATAAGGGAGACCCAAGTTGTTGGTGTTGGGACTCGTGGGCATTAAAGTTCTCTCTTGGATGCACCTCTAGGAAACTTGGGTAGACGTAGGTTCGTTGTTGAGGTAAATGGTATTAGAGGACACTTGCTCAAGATTGGTGATACCGATGCCAATTGCATTAGCACCTCTTTGGTTGATAAGTTAAGGATACCATGCCATGTGCTAGAGAGTCCTTATGAGTATAATGAAGTGTGGGTTTCCAAGGACGCTCGAATACTTATAACTCATAGGAATTACAAATGCTATGTGTGGTGTAATGTGTATTCCATGCAACATGTTGATGTGTGGCTAGGTGGGCCATGGATGGAAGACAAGAGGTTGCAATATAATGCTATGAAGGATGCGTATCTTGTAGGCATAGCGCAAAGGGTTTATGACTTTCTACCTTATCGAGAAAGAGGCCAGTTGCCTACTAGTGCACCTTCTTTGGCTATGCAAAAGAGCAAGCAGCGAGAACGTCATTCCATGGGTAAAATTGTGCAATCTAGGAGTCCTACGAACACAAGAAATGGTGGGACTAGTGCAAGAAAAGAGTTGGCAAGTGTCAACAAGGTGACCAAAAACCACAAGTTTCAAAGCCAAGTGGTTCACCAACAAAGAAGAAGGAGACATCAAGTGATGAGTCTCCAAGTCCTAGATTCTGGGTTGAAGTAATGAGTCCACCTACTCCGGCTATGGGTATTCTTGGGCCTCGCCTGAACTCGCCCGAATATGAGAGACAAAAGATAGAGAGGAGTAAGGGAGCGACCGGTGACAACTCTCTAGTCCAAAAAAGAGAGGCTATGTTGAGTGATGTGAGTGGATTGTCACCACCTGAATCTACATTCGACCTTGAAAAGAAAATGAGGGAAAAGAAAGAGGGAAAAAGAATCATTAAGAGTGAGGGCAACTCTTATTCTAACATTAACCCTTTTATCTTTTTCTTCTACTTGTTTGAGTTCTTGTGTAGGAATTATTGGAGGCAAACCAATGGAGCCTCAATCATGCTCCACAGAGGAAAGGCAAGGTGAAGGAGATTCCAAATGTGAGCTACAAGGTGGAGAAGCTAGCCATGAAATTCAAATGCATTGACTGAGCAAGATGGAAACTCAAGTGTAAGTGTTAGTTCTTCTATCCTTAAGCATGATACTTACTTGTCTTATGGAATTGTTTGTGAAAACTCTATGCTAGTTGATGATTTGTATGATTAAAATGTGTTTGCCACTAGTGTAGAGTCGAATGGTCAACTTGTATGTGCAAACGAACCACTAGTTGAGAGGGTTGAAAAGCCACATCATGATGTGAGCTCGGTTTTCATTGAACCTCTCTTTAGTGAAAATATTGAAGTTGACCTTGTTTGTGGACCTTGTTATGACACCCCACCCATATTTGATAAAGGAGAAGATGAATTGCATGAATATCCCATTCTTCCCTTTGATTGTATGGATGGTTCTGACCTTGAGGAGTCTCTAGTGTATAAGATGGATCGAATTGTGTTCGATGATTCCTCAAGTATAGATGTTGTTCTAGTTTGAGAACTTCACCTTTGCTTGCTAATGAACTTGAGAAGTGCGCCTATACTAATTCTTTGTATGGGGCAACTTCAATGAAAATGGTGAATCGTATGAAACTAGAGTGGAGTGTGAGTTTGAACCTCTATGGTTTGGAAAGCTTTACTCTATAGATAATCCATTGTTTGAGACCTCCCTTAGGAGTTTGTCTAGCGAGAAGGGTTGTCTTGGAGGTAAAAATGGAGGTGAGGAGGTACTTCTTAGTGTGTGTAAGAAAACTTCTATGAAGGGGAGTGGAGTATTTGATGTTAGTTGTCAATTGAACTATTTTGCCTACTCCATCTCATATGTTGATCACACCTTGAGTCTTGAGCATGCCAAAGCCGAAGTGTCATATTGTGATAATATTGATTTAAAGGCCTAGTGTGTGGTTGCTCCCAACGCACATGCAAGTATACGTGGTCGACAAGTAATAAAGTGATAAGTAGAGTATCGTTCCCACGAGGACTATTCAGACTGGACTCCTAACAAACAATTTCTTAACAACTATTCAGGGATCTTTTCCAATAGTGAGAAAATTATCAACTACCAAAAATAGTAATTAAAATTGTAGAAGTGAATTCAAACAATTGAGCAAAAATTGGTTGTTATCAGTAATAAGGAGACGGCCCAGGTTAGAGCTGCGAACAATCCAGTTGAGTTATATTGTGGATTCTGCTTCTTAAGTCCCAAGATTGCTAACTAACAGGTTAATTGTACCCGTAAAAACCTTTCGATTCTTCACGGTCTATGCAAGCTACTCTAACGCCTATATGTCTATGGAGTTAAATCACATGCACGCATTAACGAACTCTGAATTTAGCTAACCAAGGTGAATAGGTATATATCTATCCTACCCTCAAATTGATTCCCCGATGCCCAGGTTCACAATCAAGCCATATTCTTTCTTATGTGTGTTCATAAATTCCCTTTGTCGAGTTCAATGTAAGAACCGTAGATAGTGTTCAATTATTCGGTCGTTATAATCAAACAATTATGATCAAGAAAGAATAAACAATCTATAATTGGAATTCAATTCATGGAAATCAACATTCGAACCTCAACCTTCATGAAATCGCTCTAGCCCTAGAATGATATATTTAGCTACGCTTACTCATAATAACAACACAAGGATTTAATGATATAATGAAATAATGATGTAATAAATTAATGGAAGGAAGAAAAACCCTTGTTCAAGATGTTATGAGCTCTCAAATTTGCTCCAAAGTCTGAACTCCATCAAAAAACTAAGTAGAAGGGTACTTATAATGTTTACAACGCCTAGCAATTAGTTACGCCTAAGCCTAGACGAAACATGACTTCCAAAAATGCTCCAGGGGCGCTATAGTTGACGCTCCGCGCCTCAAACCGCGTGGAACCAAGCAGAGGACATCGAATGTTGCACGTAACGGCCATGCCCCGCGTCCCAAAATGCGGAAGAAATTTGGGCGCTGCAGTAGGCTCCCCACGGGCCATACCGCGCTCACACTGAGCGCTGTAGTGGGCGCCCCGTGCCACCTAAAGCGCCAGGCTAATTCCAGTTTTTCTTCGTCCGCAACTTGCATCGCGTCGTGCCTTCATGTGTTCGATCCAATCCTCAATCTAATTCCAGCCTTTTCTTGCTTGATTATGCTCTTTAAAGCTTCAATTGCACTTCATAACAACCTACACTCATACGGTATAAAATCAGTGCAACATCATGCTCATCAACTAGAAACGTGCGAATAAAGTATCCAAACATGAGGAAATATTAAGTAAATATAGGCATAAAATGCCAAACATCACCACCCCACACTTGAACCTTTGCTCGCCCTCACGCAATCACAAATGACTCCCCAACCTAGGTAGAACAGGTCTGCCTATGACTATGGTTGATACCGACCATTGAACAAATGCATACATGACTACTATGGGTCCAACAAACATGCCAACAATATAACAAACTCAAAACACGAGAACAACCACCCCAAGACAACTCAACCACCCCTACCTACTCAACCAAGAAGCCATGACTTCACATATCTCATATAAACCGTGTGCCCTCACCAATAATGAAGCAAGAGAGTGTCCCCCAAATATCACACACAACAATGAATATCAAGAATAGAACGGGGACAATAGCATAGAAAGAATTCACTCACTCTTATGAAAAGCTCACATGTCACACATGAGGTACCATAGGCTTGCCCGTAGTGTAGGACTCCACCAATGTAAGCTCACTCCCGTCAGGATTAAGTAGGACTTTACAGAGTTGTAATGTAGGCTAAGGGGCTGGTAGGATAAATATGGGTAATAGTGACTACCTCTCTAAGCATTTTAATACATCACATTCGATTTAAGCACATATCTCATCAAAGCCACCCAATTCACCACCCAACAAATTTCACACACACCTTTTTCAACAAGTAGCAATTTTTCTTTTAAGCACAACACTAGCAAGGATGGATATTCATTTCTTTTCTTTTCTTTTTCTTTTTTCAATTTTTTTCAGCTTTTTTTTTCATTTGTTTTTTTTTATTCAATTCTTTCCAAACCTTGCCAATGGTCCTTCAACTACTTCACAATTTATCAAGTATTCCCCTCATTGGTTCCACTCAAAAACCTCCCAATACTTCAACCACAAACTCCACAATAATATAAAATTATCAATTAGAGTGCTTAAGGAGTAAGTGGTCAAAAGAAGGAAAATAGGAACAAGTCGGTAGGCTTGCGGTGTGGGTGACAACAAAAGGTCAAAGGGATCACAACAATTAAGGATGCATATAAGGGTAGGCAAATCAAGGTAAAAGGCTTATCCAAGAAGGCCTGTATCATCTCCCGACTAGAGCAAACCTAGAATTTCGATTTGCACACACACGGGGCAAGTTCTAGACACCAATATGCAACATGGAGTACAATAAGGATATGCCTCACAATACACATTGCACACGATCTACACAAAATGGCTCCATCACAACTCTCAATCAAGCAAATAGGGTGCAACTTGTGGGAATTTAAGCACTAATGCTCAAAGGTTCACAAAAAAGTCAAGTGAGTGGACTCAAGCATCTCAAGGGGACCATTCAATTTTTTCTAGGCATGAATCACAGTTTTAAAACCAAAACAACACCGCAAGTATCACATGCTCAAGTCCAAGTACATCGGTATCAAACAAATCAAAGGCACCTAGCATTCTACCTAATTCTTCGTCTAGGGCCACCTAACAACTAATACTATCCTAATCCTAAAAAATAAAAAATAACCCGGTTCAAAGGCCTCCCCGTGGAAAAGAACCGAGGTCATAAGAAAAACCACGGGGTGGATGACATGTACCACTAACAAAGACTAAAAAGAAAATCTTTTTGCAAATTTTTCTTATAAAACAAAAGCGAATACTAAAAAGAAAAACCAAATGTCAACTGACAAAAGAAAAAAAATAACGGTACATGCATCCCTAACCTAAAAAATAAAGGGGAGTTCCCCCACCCCACACTTAAATCAAGCAATATCCTCAGTGCTAAAAATAAGAAAGTGCAAGGGTAAAGAAAACTTCCCTGAGTGCCAATCGACCTACAATGAATGGTGCAATGGAGTGCGGTCCTCGTTCAAGCTTCCATACAACATGGGGTACTCAGACTTTCCCTAACAAGTCATCAACAATAAGCAGGGGTGCGGCCAATAACTCAAAAAGGAGTACAGAAATTGCGAAACCACCCCAGACGCGGTTTCACCCGCGGCGCGCCACCAAGGCGCCTGAAAATTTTTTTCCGCACTGAATTCTTTTCCCTCGCGTGATACCAAGAGTGGGACATGCTTTAAAGCGCCTCAAATCCCCGACGAGGTCCTCTTCGAGTGAGACATAGTACGATGTTTGTTCAAGGTGCAAACCAGACTAAAACACGCCGACTACATCTCGTTTCGCACTCCCAACACCTACAAAAATGACAAAATAAAAACAAAAAACTACGTGACACTATAGATAAAATAATACAAGTACAAACTTGGGTTTCCTCCCGAGAAGTGCCTTAGTTAACGTCGTGGCACGACGACACTTTTAGCTCACTTCCAGCATTTATGTCTTCTCTTCTTATGACGAACCTTTGCTTTCTTCTTTCTTCCTTTCTTTGAGAGAATCCATCTTCAACTTCACATGTGATGTGCCATTGCTATCTTGTTCCACATTCTACTCACACACATCATTTGGTTTACTTCCATGTTCTTGTTTGACACATTCGATCATAGAGCACTCTTCAACCTTAGTTATGTGCTCCTTCTCATTATAAACCTTGAAAGTAACCTTTTCTCCATGCGCTCTAACAGTCATCTCTCCCAGCTCCATGTCAATAATTGCCTTCGAGGTGACTAGGAATGGTCTCCCCAAAATGATTGGAGCTTGTCGGTCCTCTTCATAATATAGGACTACAAAATCAGCAGAGAATGTAAACTTACCAACTTTAAGCAACAGATCCTCCAACTTACCATCAGGGCGAGTGAGTGATCCATCCACCATCTTAAGAGTAACTGAAGAGGGCTTGATTGCTCCTAACCCTAACCTTTTGCAAACAGATAGAGGCATGAGATTTATGCTCGCACCCAGATCACACAATGCACCAGTGATATTATGCCCTCCAATGGTGCAAGGAATAATAAACCTCCCAGGATCTTGAAGTTTTCGAGGTAGCTTGCTCAAGATTGTGCTACACTCCTCGACTAACTCAACTGTATCTATCTCTTGAAGTTTTTTTTTTTTTTTGACTAAAATCTCTTTTAAGAACTTCACAAATGATGGCATCAATTCAAACACATCAGTCAAAGGAATGTTAACTTGAAGCTCTTTCAACATACTCACAAATTTTTGATACTGTGCCACATCCTTCGATGGTATAAGTCTCTGCGGGAATGGTGGAGGCGGCAGAGGTGCCTCCTTTTTCTCTTCTTTCTTCTTTACCTTCTCCACTTTTTCAACTTTTTCTATTTCAGCTCTCTCTTCAGACTTGGCCATCAGCTCTCCACCTTCAATTAAAGTCACTACAAGACATTGCTCAGGCCCTTTTCTAGCAGTACTGGATCCAGCATCACCAGGAGGTGCTCCATGTTGTCTAGAATTTGTAGCGCCCACCAACTGCCCCAACTGGTGCTCCAGGTTCTTTTGAGCATTGACAAGATCTTGTATGGAATGTGCATGGGCTGCAGTGTCAGCTATCATTCTCTACTGGCCTGCCATTAGCTGCTTTAGCATATCTTCAACTGAATTGCTAACCTGCTGTGGTGGAGCTGGAAGTGGTTGGTAATTATTTGGAGCTCTCATATTGCCTTGATAATAAGCATTATCAAACTGATTTTGACCCTGCAGCCTGTTTTGATTACCCACGTAATAAACTGACTCTGGATTAGAGGAGCAAACCTCTATAGCATGATCTTGACCACAAACCTCACAAAAACTTTGGAGTTGTTGCACTGGAGCCACTGGTTGCTGAGTCATTAGCTTGCTGATTTGGTTGGAAATGGTGTCCATCTTTGCATTCAATGTTGAGATTTCATCTAGTTGAAGTACCCCAGCAGTCTTTTGAGTAGTAGCTCTACCATAACCCTGCCAGTCAGGATTGCTCTGCGAGAATTTATCTAGTAACTCATAAATCTAGTCAAAGTTCAAGGCCAAGACTTGGCCTCCAGCTGCAACATCTACCACGATCTTAGTGTGAGTAGTCAACCCTTCCACAAAAGTATGTGCCAGAACCTCATTTGATTGGTTATGGTGTGGACAATCTCTCAGTAAAGCTTTAAACCGCTCCCAAGCTGAATACAAAGACTCTCATTCTCTCTGTCTGAAGGACATAATTTCACTCCTCAACAGGGCTGTCTTGGCAGATGGATAAAACTTAGCTAAGAACTTCTTAGCCAAATCATCCCAAGTAGTGATAGACCCAGGCTTTTCAGCGTTTAACCACTTCCTTGCTGCCCCAATCAAGTGAAAACGAGAACAATGTCAAGCGACCATAATCAGTAGGAACTCCTGTCAGTGTATAAGTATCACTGATCTCCAAGAAATTCTGAATGTGTTGCTGCGGATCTTCATGAAGTAATCCACCATATTGCCCAGTCGCATGCAGCAACTGAATCATGCTGGGCCTAATCTCAAAGTGCCCGGTGATAGCGGGCTTCACAATGCTAGACGCCACTCCCCCCAGGCTGGGAAGAGCAACATCTCGCACAGCTAAGGTGCATTCTTCTGCCATTCCTGTAGGTAAAGATCAAGCAAGACCTAATACTTGAAACAACACAAAACTCAAAACAAAAATTAAACCTGAATAGAATATAATAAAATGTTCAAAAAGAAATAAGTCAATTGTTTAGTCCCTGGCAACGGAGCCAAACACTTGTTGCTCCCAACGCACACGCAAGTATACGTGGTTGACAAGTAATAAAGTGATAAGTAGAGTACCGTTCCCACGAGGACTATTCAGACTGGACTCCTAACAAACAATTTCTTAACAACTATTCTGGGATCTTTTCCAATAGTGAGAATATTATCAACTACCGAAAATAGTAACTAAAATGGTAGAAGTGAATTCAAACAATGGACCAAAAATTGGTTGTTATCAGTTATAAGGAGACAGTCCAGGGTTAGAGCTGCGACCAATCAAGTTGAGTTATCCTGTGGATTCTACTTCTTAAGTTCCAAGATTGCTAACTAACAGGTTAATTGTACCCGTAAAAACCTGTCGATTCTTCATGGTCTATGCAAGCTACTCTAATGCCTATATGTCTTTGGAGTTAAATCACATGCACGCATTAACGAACTCTATATTCAGCTAAGCAAGGTGAATAGGTATATGTCTATCCTACCCACAAATTGATTCCTCGATGCCCAAGTTCACAATCAAGCCCTATTCTTTCTTATGTGTGTTTATAAATTCCCTCTGTCGAGTTCAATCTAAGAACCGTAGATAGTGTTCAATTATTCGGCCGTTATAATCAAACAATTATGATCAAGAAAGAATAAACAATATGTAATTGGAATTCAACATTCAAACCTCAACCCTCATGAATTCGCTCTAACCCTAGAACGATATATTTAGCTATGCTTACTCATAATAACAACACAAGAATTTGATGTAATAAATTAATGAAAGGAAGAAAAATACTTGTTCAAGATGTTATGAGCTCTCAAATTTGCTCCAAAGTCTGAACTCCATCAAAAACTAAGTAGAAGGGTACTTATAATGTTTACAACGCCTAACAATTAGTTACGTCTATGCCTAGACGAAATAAGACTTCCAAAAACGCTCCAGGGACGCTATAGCTGGCGCCCCGCGCCTCAAACCGCGTGGAACCAAGCAGAGGACGTCGAATCTTGCACGTAATGGCCATGCCCCGCGTCCCATAATGCAGAAGAAAGTTGGGCGCTGCAGTGGGCACCCCTCGGGCCAAACCGCGCTCACACTGGGCGCTGTAGTGGGCGCCCCCCGCCACTTATAGCGCCAGGCTAATTCCAGTTTTTCTTCGTCCGCAGCTTGCATCGCGTCGTGCCATCGTGTGCTCGATCCATTCCTCAATCCAATTCCAACCTTTTCTTGCTCGGTTATGCTCTTTAACGCTTCAACTGCACTTCATAACAACCTACAATCATACGACATAAAATCAGTGCAACATCATGCTCATCAAATAGAAAAACGTGTGAATAAAGTATCCAAACGTGAGGAAATATTAAGGAAATATAAGCATAAAATGCCAAACATCATGTGTTGGTCATAAGCTTAGGGGTCATAGGGAATTTGATTGCTATATCTTACATGTTCCATGTCCTATTCTCTTTGCTCGTATTTGTGTTGGATGCACTTTCTTGTCGAATCAAGTACTTGTTGTCTTCTTGGGAGGCAAAAGCTTTTTAATTGTTATTGACGCTTGGCTCTATTATAAGAGTTTCCACACTTTTTGAGCATTAACCTACATGTTGCTCCCAAACGCACACGCAAGTATACGTGGTCGACAAGTAATAAAGTGATAAATCGAGTATCGTTCCCACGAGGACTATTCAGACTGAATTCTAGCAAACAATTTATATAAACTATTCAGGGATCTTTTCCAATAGTGATGAGTTTATTAACTAAAGAACAGTAATTAAATGGTAGAAGTGAATTCAAACAATGGAGCAAGACTTGGTTGTTATCAGTAATAAGGAGACGGTCCAGGGTCAGAGGTACAAACAATCCAGTTGAGTTTTCCAATTGATTCCACTTCTTAAATCCCGGGTTACTAACTAACAGATTAAATGTACCCGTGAAAACCTTTCAGTTCTTCACGGTCTATGCAGGCTACTCCAATCCCTATATGTCTATGGGTTGAATCACGTGCACGCATTAACGAATTCTGTAATTAGTTAAACTAGGCGAGCAAGTATATGTCTATCCTACTCACAAATTGGTTCCCCGATGCCCGGGTTCACAAACTAGTCCTATTCTTTCTTATTACGTAATTAAATTCTCTCTTTCGAGTTCAATCTAAAAACCATAGATAATGCGTAATAATCGGGCCCTGACAATTACACAAGTGAAATCAAGAAAGAATAAGCAACCCGTTATGGGATTCAATTAATGGGAATCAATCTTCAAACATCAACCTTCATGTAATACTCTAACCCTAGAACGATAGATTTAGCCACGCATACTCATAATAACAACACAAGGAATTGATGTAATAATGAAATAATGATGAAATAAATTAATGGAAGGAAGAAAAACCCTTGTCTTGATGTTATGAGCTCTCAAATTTGCTCCCAAGTCTCCCCTCCTATGAAAAACTAAGTAAAAGAGTTTTTATAGAGTTTACAAACACCTAGTAATAAGTTAGACCCAAGCCTAGACGAAATAGGACATAAAATCGCGCACCAGGGGCGCTATAACGGGCGCCCCGCGCCCACGATCGCGTGAGGATGGACAGAGGACGTCGAAAGTTGGCCGCCTTGGGCATGCGGCGCGCTGAAAAACGTGCAGGGGTACTGGCCGCGGTGGGGGGCGCGGGGCGTGCCCTACAGCGCCCGGCCAATTTTCGTGTTTTCTCGCTCCTTTGCTCGCTCGTGTCGTGCCTTCGTGTGCTCGATCCAATCCTCAATCAAAATCCAATCTTTTCTTGCTCAATCATGCTCTTAAAAGCTCCAAATCCATTGCGTAACAACCTACATACACACGGCATAAAATCAGTGTAAAACCACAGTCACAAGCTATAAAACGAGCGAATAAGGTACTAAAACGTGAGGAAATATTAAGGAAATATTGGCATAAAATGCCAAACATCACCACCCCACACTCGAACCTTTGCTCGTCCTCGAGCAAGCACAAATAGCTTCCAACCTAGGTAGAACAGGTCTGCTTATGACTATGGTTGATACCGACCATTGAACCAATGCACACATGACTACTATGGATCCACAAACATGCCAACAATTTACCAAAACAAAAAAATATGAGAACAACCACCCCAAAATAGCTCAAATGCACAAACTCAACTTAATGCAACCATGCTCCCACAAAATCACACCTATCCACTCAACCAAGAAGCCATCAACTTCACCTATTTCATGCAAACCATGTGCCCTCACCAATATGAAGCAAACAAGTGCCCCCCAAAGATCACACACAACCATCAATATAATGAATAGAACGGGGGCAATAACAAATGAATTCACTCACTCTCACGAAAATCTCACACGTCACACACAATGTACCATAGGCTTTCCCGTAGTGTAGGACTCCACTAATGTAAGCTCACTCTAATCGGGATTAACTAGGACTTTAAAAAGGTCGTAATGTAGGCTAAGGTGCGGGTAGGATACATATGGTAATAGTGACTACCTCCCTAAGCACTTTAATACATCACAATTAAATTCAAGCACAATTCTCATCAAACCACCCAATCACAAGTATCACACATACACCTTTCCAACAAGTAGCATTTTTATTTTCAAGCACACACTAGCAAGGAATAGACATCTTTCTCTCTTTTTTTCTTTTCACAATTTTTCTTTGCTCTTTTTTTTTTATTTTCTTATCATTTCATTTTTTTTTCCAGTTTCATTAACTTCCATCATTGCCAATGTTTTCCACTACTTCACAATTTTCACAAGTATTCCCCTTTATTAGTTCCACTCAAGAACCTCCCAACATCCAACCACAACTCCAATCATCTACACAATATCAATAAAGTGCTTAAGGAGTCAAGGGCCAAAGGAGTCAATTAAGAACAAATGGGTAGGCTCGGGGTGTGGGTACCAACAAAAAGGGTCAAAGAAATCACAACAACAATTTTTCCAAGGTATATATGTAAGGGTAGGCTAACAAAAGAAGGCCTTGTATCATTTCCCGACTAGAGCAAACCTAGGATTTCGCTTTGCACACACACGGGGCAAGTTCTAGACATTAATATGCAACCTGGAGCAAACAAGAACATGCCTCACAACACACATTGCACATGGTCCACACAAAAAGATTCCATCAACAACTCTCAATCAAGCATCTAGAGTGCAACTTGTGGAAATTTAAGCACTAATGCACAAAGGTTCACAATAAAGTCAATCAAGCGGACTCAAGCATCTCAAGGGGTCGTTCCATTTTTTCTAGGCATGCATCAAATTAAAAACAAGGACACCACAATTAGCATATGCAATCAAGTTCAAGTCCACCGGTATCAAACAAATCAAAGGCACCTAGCATTCCACCTATTCCTTTCGTCTAGGGTCACCTATACTAACTATCCTAATCCTAAAAATAGAAATACTACCCGGTTCAAAGGCCTCCCTGTGGAAAAGAACCGCGGTCATAAGAAAAACCACGGGGCGGATGACATGTACCACTAATAAAACTAAAAGGAAAATCTTTTTGGAATTTTTAATTGGTTTTCTAATTTTTTTTTCTTTTTTTCATGTATTAAAGCAAGAAACAAATAAAAATAAAGTCAAGTGACAAAAGAAAAATCCTAACGGTACATGCATCCCTAACCTCAAAAATAAATAAGGGGTAGTTTCCCACCCCACACTTAAACTAAGCACTGTCTTCAGTGCTAAAAATAAGAAAGCGCAAGGTAAAGAAAACTTCCCTGAAGATTCTAGTCCTTGGTGCTAGCATCCTCCAAGCTTCCATATCGTATGAGGTACTCAGACTTCCCTCATCAGGTCATCAACATTAGGCAAGGGTGAGGACACCCCACACTTAGCCTCGACATTACATGAACCTGCAATCCAAGGAAAAACAACAACTACATGACACTATAAATAAAATAATACAAGTACAAACTCGGGTTGCCTCCCGAGAAGCGCCTTAGTTAACGTCGTGGCACGACGACACTTTTAGCTCACTTCCAACATTTATGTCTTCTCTTCTTTCGCCGAACTTTTGCTTTCTTCCCTTCTTTTAGAGAACCCCTCTTCAACTTCACCTCTGGTTTACTTCCATCTTCTTGTTTGACACATTCAATCATAGAGCACTCTTCCACCTTAGCTATGTGCTCCTTCCCATTATAAACCTTGAAAGTAACCTTTTCTCCATGCGCTCTAACAGTCATCTCACCCAGCTCCATGTCAATAATTGCCTTCGAGGTGACTAAGAATGGTCTCCCCAAAATGATTGGAGCTTCTCGGTCCTCTTCATAATCTAGGACTACAAAATCAGCAGAGAATGTAAACTTACCAACTTTTAGCAACACATCCTCCAACTTACCATCAGGGTGAGTGAGTGATCCATCCGCCATCTTGAGAGTAACTGAAGAGGGCTTGATTGCTCCTAGCCCTAACCTTTTGCAAACAGACAGAGGCATGAGATTTATGCTCGCACCCAAATCACATAAGGCACCAGTGATATTATGCCCTCCAATGGTACAAGGAATAGTAAACCTCCCAGGATCTTGAAGTTTTGGAGGTAGCTTGCTCAAGATTGTGCTACACTCCTCAACTAATTCAATTGTATCTATCTCTTGAGGCTTTTTCTTCTTGAGTAAAATTTCTTTTAAGAACTTCACAAAGGATGGCATCAATTCAAACACATCAGTCAAAGGAATATTAACTTGAAGTTCTTTCAACATACTCACAAATTTTTGATACTGGGCCAGATCCTTCGATGGTAATAGTCTCTGCGGGAATGGTGGAGGTGGCAGAGGTGCCTCCTTTCTCTCTTCTTTCTTCTTTACCTTCTCCATTTTTTCAACTTTTTCTATTTCAGCTCTCTCTTCAGACTTGGCCATCAGCTCTCCACCTTCAATTAAGGTCACTGCAAGACATTGTTCAGGCTCTTTTTTAACAGTGCTTCTTTCTCCCACCAACTGCCCCAACTGGTGCTCTAGGTTCTTGTGAGCATTGGCAAGATCTTGTATGGCTTGTGCATGGACTGCAGTGTCAGCTATCATTCCATGCTGGCCTGCCATTATCTGCTTTAGCATATCTTCAACTGAACTGCCAACCTGCTGTGGTGGGGGTGGAAGTGGGTGGTAATTATTCGAGGCTCTCGTATTGCTTTGATAATACCCATTACCAAACTGGTTTTGACCCTGCAGCCTGTTTTGATTACCCACGTAATAAACTGACTCTGGATTAGAAGAGCAAACCTCTGTAGCATGGTCTTGACCACAAACCTCACAAAAGCTCTGGAGTTGTTGCACTGGAGCCACTGGTTGCTGAGCCTTTTGCAGAGCTAACTTGCTAATTTGATTGGAAATAGCATCCATCCTCGCCCTTAGCTCTGAAACTGCATCTAACTGAAGTACCCCTGCAGGTTTCTGCGTAATAGCTCTACCATCTCCCTGCCAATCAGGATTGCTCTGCGAAAACTTGTCAAGTAAATCATAAATCTGATCAAAATTTTTTAGGCCAGTACTTGGCCTCCAGCAGCAGCATCAACCATGATCTTAGTGTGTTGGTTCAACCCCTCAACAAAAGTGTGTGCAACAACCTCATTGGATTGGTTGTGGTGTGGACAATCTCTCAATAGAGCTTTGAATCGCTCCCAGGCTGAATACAAGGATTCTCCTTCTAACTGTCTGAAGGACATAATTTCGCTCCTCAGCCGGGCTGTCTTGGCAGACGGATAAAATTTAGCCAAGAACTTCTTAGCCAAATCCTCCCAAGTAGTGATAGACCCAGACTTTTCAGCCTTTAACCACTTCTTTGCTGCCCCAATCAGTGAAAATGGGAACAACGTCAAGCGAACATAATCAGTAGGAACACCCGCTGGTGTATAAGTATCACTGATCTCCAGAAAGTTCTGAATGTGTTGCTGCGGATCCTCATGAAGTAATCCACCATATTGTCCAGTCACATGCAGCAACTAAATCATGCCGGACTTAATCTCAAATCCCCCGGTGATAGCGGGCTTAACTATGCTCGATGCTACTCCCTCCAGGCTGGGGAGAGCAACATCTCGCACAGCTACAGCTTGGTCTTCTGCCATTCCTGTAGGTAAAGATCAAGCAGGACCTAATACCTGAAACAGCACAAAACTCAAAACAAAAATTAAACCTGAATAGTAAGTAATAAACTGTTCAAAATGAAATCAGTCAATAATTAGTCCCCGGCAACGGCGCCAAAAACTTGTTGCTCCCAAACGCACACGCAAGTATACGTGGTCGACAAGTAATAAAGTGATAAATCGAGTATCGTTCCCACGAGGACTATTCAGACTGAATTCTAGCAAACAATTTATATAAACTATTCAGGGATCTTTTCCAATAGTGATGAGTTTATTAACTAAAGAACAGTAATTAAATGGTAGAAGTGAATTCAAACAATGGAGCAAGACTTGGTTGTTATCAATAATAAGGAGACGGTCCAGGGTCAGAGTTACAAACAATCCAGTTGAGTTCTCCAATTGATTCCACTTCTTAAATCCCGGGTTACTAACTAACAGATTAAATGTACCCGTGAAAACCTTTCAGTTCTTCACGGTCTATGCAGGCTACTCCAATCCCTATATGTCTATGGGTTGAATCACGTGCACGCGTTAACGAATTCTGTAATTAGTTAAACTAGGCGAGAAAGTATATGTCTATCCTACTCACAAATTGGTTCCCGATGCCCGGGTTCACAAACTAGTCCTATTCTTTCTTATTACGTAATTAAATTCCCTCTTTCGAGTTCAATCTAAAAACCATAGATAATGCGTAATAATCGGGCCCTGACAATTACACAAGTGAAATCAAGAAAGAATAAGCAACCCGTTATGGGATTCAATTAATGGGAATCAATCTTCAAACATCAACCTTCATGTAATACTCTAACCCTAGAACGATAGATTTAGCCACGCATACTCATAATAACAACACAAGGAATTGATGTAATAATGAAATAATGATGAAATAAATTAATGGAAGGAAGAAAAACCCTTGTCTTGATGTTATGAGCTCTCAAATTTGCTCCCAAGTCTCCCCTCCTATGAAAAACTAAGTAAAAGAGTATTTATAGAGTTTACAAACACCCAGTAATAAGTTAGACCCAAGCCTAGACGAAATAGGACATAAAATCGCGCACCAGGGGCGCTATAACGGGCGCCCCGCGCCCACGATCACGTGAGGATGGACAGAGGACGTCGAAAGTTGGCCGTCTTGGGCATGCGGCGCGCTGAAAAACGCGCAGGGGTACTGGCCGCGGTGGGTGGCGCGGGGCGTGCCCTACAGCGCCCGGCCAATTTTCGTGTTTTCTCGCTCCTTTGCTCGCTCGTGTCGTGCCTTCGTGTGCTCGATCCAATCCTCAATCAAAATCCAATCTTTTCTTGCTCAATCATGCTCTTAAAAGCTCCAAATCCATTGCGTAACAACCTACATACACACGACATAAAATCAGTGTAAAACCACAGTCACAAGCTATAAAACGAGCGAATAAGGTACTAAAACGTGAGGAAATATTAAGGAAATATTGGCATAAAATGCCAAACATCACTACACTTGGAGTAGGAAGTTTTTTTGTTTGTGCTTGTCTTTAGATGTAGACTTGATGATTTGATTTCGAGGACAAAGCTTCTCAAGAAGGGGAGGATGATGCGGGGCAAATCGAGCCAAGACACCAACCATCAAGAGCCAAGCTTGAGAGCACAAGGAATACAAGTCAATGACTCCGGAAGCGACTTGAAGATTATGCATCAGAGCACCAAGGAAGGAGGAGCGCCCAGCACAGTCAGGCCGAGCGCCTAGCTCCTAGGAGGAGCGTCCAAGCTGAGGCACAGTACAGCCAGGCGGAGCACCTAAACCCCAGGCGGAGCGCCCAGACACAACTAGGTCCAAGCGGAGCGCCTAGCCTTTGCACCATTTTTTATCCGTGGGCTTTTTAGGCGGAGCGCCTGACGCTAAAGGCTTGTTGAATTTTGGGTGAAGTTCGTATTTTGCCCCTAAGTGGCCTTGTATATCTTAACCCAACCTATGGGTATTTTAGTTATTTCACAATTTCTTAGGAAAGACTATAAATATGAACACTTGGCCATTTTCTTCATTAGCTAGTTTTGATCATAGAATTGAGAGGAAAGAACATCGAGAGGGTTGGCCTTCGTGTTTGGAACTTGAAGCTCGTGTATCCACTATGACTTGGAAACCCAAGGATTTCATCCTAGTATGAATCCAGAATTTGGTTCAAGTTTCTCGTTCTCCCTTAGAATCAATCTACGTTAGTAAGTTTGATTCATTCTTTCTTCTATTTCTTGTCTTCCTAGTCTTGATTTTCTTGATATCTTTAGATATCACGTTATCTCGTTTTACTTGCTTCTGCTCGTTTATCGTTATTTGCTTCCGTGTGTTTTTTTCTTATTAAAAAGTAAATAAGTAAAAGAAAGAAATAATGAGCAAGAAAGGTAAAGCGGTCTTATTCCTTGAGAATAGTCGAATTCTGTGGTGAATCGCGATGATGTACAATACAATGTAAGGAGGGGGTATTTTATAGTTGTGGATACCCTGTCCTAATTAAGGTAAAATACAAAGACTAATAAGGACATGGGCCTATAACTCAAGGCGGTGGTATACAAAATCCTAACTAGGAGATTGTAACCCTAAGGCGACAGGATGTATGCCATTTATCCTACGCACGTACCACCTGAACGGTCGTAACTCGTAGGACATGTGTTTATCCATTGGCCGGTGACTTGTAGGATAAGCCTAGTCTCGCCAGCTGGACTCGTATCCCTGTAATAGTAGGTGGCGTATTTTTGCCCACATATTAGTAGTGTTTACTACATCTTTATTTAATGGAATGATGTAATTATTTTGTCATCTCCTAATCTTAATCAGAAATAAAACTAACACCACATTATTATTTTTGTACAACCTTTTGTTTCAGGCTGTAATAAACTGGTATCATTTCTGGTTTTTCCAAATCATGGGCCAGTTATTATGACTTATAAATATAACTGCAACTGCACAAAACCAATTGCCTGAAACATATATTGATTAAGTCTCAGCAATCAGCCTAAAAGATAATTCACAATTAATTCTAATGTCATAAACCTTACCAAACTACTCATGGACCTCAAAATCCACAACCCAAATATAACTATAAATTTTTTATTATCATTAATTATGTGTACTGTGAATTTTTGATGAACCACTTTTTCATCTACCTCAAAGAATCTCTTTTCCTGCTATGGAGATTTGTACCTTTTTTGCCTCTTTATGCAAATTTTGATTGTTTGAAGTTTTTTCTCATCAGAAGCATTTATTTGACCTTATGATCAATTTTGTTCTCTCTTTTTTCCGTAGTCACAGGCAATTATAGGATTTAAGTCTAAAGTTGCAAAAGGATTTTATTTTGATATTGTTTTTCTTGGCAAATTTGTTATTACGAATTATAGTTGGGCTTATCCGGATACGCAAACGACTATTAGGCCAGGAAAAAGCAATAAGGCTAGAAGGAATTCATATAGGTTATTTGAATATAATTGGGACCCGGATTGAGTTGTATGTGTGGTACTATAAGTATTAGTTGGTGCAAAGGAAGAGGTATGCAAAATATGAAATTGATTAAGACAAAACTCTACTCTTCTCATCTCCAATTCATTCTATGCCTCTCATCCCCTTCCCAATCTATCCTTTAATATTAGCTATTAGCTATCTCCTCTTTCCTTTGTAAGCTTGTTTATCCTTCTCAATATAATCAAAGATGATGTTGTTCTTATTAGGTATCTATTCCTATAATTTGTCAGTTAAGTATTAGTAGTGTTTACTGCATATTTATTTAATGGAATGTTGTAATTATATTGCCATCTCCTAATCTTAATCAGAAATAAAATTAACACCACATTGTATTTTTTATACAACCTTTTATTTCTGGTTTTCCCAAACCATGGGCTGGTTATTATGACTTATAAATGTAACTTCAACTACACAAAATTAGTTGACTGAAACATATGTTGATTAGTTCGCAGTAGTCCGCCTAAAAGGAAAATCACAATTTCTAGTGTCATAAACCATACCAAACTACTCATGGACTTCAAAATCCACAACCCAAATGTAACTTCATAATTTTTTTCGCATCATTAGTTTTGTGTCCTATGAATTCCTGATGAACCATTTTTTCATCTACCTCAAAGAATCTCTTTTTCTGATATGGAGATTTGTACTAAATATTTGACTTTATATTTTTCAAACCTGTTTTTTAATTTTTTTTAGATGATTTTCTATCAGAAATAACATCTCTACTTTACTTGAGTAGAGGTAAACACTTGATATGCTGTTGGTAGGAGTGGGCGTTCGGTACTTCGGTTCGATTTTTTGAAACTTCGGTTAGGTACTTCGGTCTTCGGTTCGGTTTAAAGTGTAGAAAAATCCGTAATTTTTATACTTCGGTTCGGTTCGATTTTTTAGTTCGGTATTTCGGTTTGGTACATCGGTAATTCGGTTTAAACCAAAATTTATGGCAAAAAAAAAAATCCGAACAAGAAAATTTATAGCCTATAACTAACTAGGATAATTTGGTCCCCTCGACCACACCATAATTTCGTCCTCTCACTTTCTCATTTCTTTCAAATTCTTTTAGCTTAAACGAAATTAGTACTAAAAGTATGACTAATTATAGGAAATGAAACTATTCTGACACGACCCGGAATCCAGCTAGGCCGTGCGGGCACCTGACATCCTCCCCAAGAAATGTCGGGCGAACCCTTACTAATTAAATTAGAAAAATAAATTTAATTCAATTCATAAATAAGAACATGACTTATAAAAAACACTGATATTCTGATACCTCTAAGTTGTACAAAAGAAATTACAGCTAACTACCCAACATACTAGGTTTAGGGCTATCCAGACTAGACATCTAAGAGTACGAAAGAAGACAGATACCTCCTGAGGGGAGCAAAATACAACTGAAGTGATAAACAATAAACTGGTGGCCATCCGGAATAAAAGCTGGCTCACACTGGCAGCTGAAGTCGTCTTCGCTCCTTCACCACGTGGCGAACTCAATCCTGGAGCGAACCTGCCGAAACGAAATAGATAGACAAGAAACAAACAACAAATAAGGGTAAGTCAAAAGGACTCAATAAGTGGGGCAGTCTAGCCACCTCAAAGAATAGGATAGCTAGCCAGGGAGGAGAAACAGATAAACAAAATTTCTCTTATTTAAATTATAAAAAGGCAGAGCCGGATAATAATTAGAAACACGTATGGAATGACAAACTCATCAGCAACCAGGAACGTAAGATAACCAAAACATATAGGTATCCCGAACACATCAACAATCAGAAATACATCCTGTTGCGGCGTGCAATCCAATCCATCTATTCATCCTGTTGCGGCGTACAACCCAATCCTTATATTTGTACCGTTGCGGCGTGCAACCCGATCCATATATTTATACCGTTGCGGCGTGCAACCCGATCCATATATTTATACTATTGCGACGTACAACCCGATTCATATATTTATACTGTTGCGGCGTGCAACCAAATCCATATATTTATACCGTTGCGTCGTGCAACCCGATCCCCACAACCCAGAATACGAGCGAGAAATATATAGGCAAACTGAGATATGTCCACGACATAGTGTACATACCGCATACATAAAACACAACACAATACACACAATAGTCAGTATGCGGTGCAATGAGATGGGATGAATGCGGTACAATGATGACCCTTCACCGACTCGGGACTCTCATCAATTACCGGGAAGTATATGCAATGATGACCCTTATCCGGCTCAGGACTCTCATCGATTACCGGGAAGTATATGTAATAATGACCCTTCACCGGCTCGGGACTCTCATCGATTACCAGGAAGTATATGCAATGATGACCCTTCACCGATGCGGGACTCTCATCGCCGACCGGGTTGTATATGCAATGATGATCCTTCGCCGGTGCGGAACTCTCATCGCCAACCGGGAAGTATATGCAATGCACAAAACAAGAATGCAATGTTCATATGCTCAATGCAATACCAACAACAGGGCATAACATTTAATATACAATGTAAATTCAAAGATAAGGCGTAATGAGTACGCCTATTGGCAGCTACACACGTAAGGAACACATGGTAGAAAATCCACGAGGCCTGGTGCCTCCAAAGAAATGGATATAAACACTTACCTCGTTCCAAAGTTAACACTGTTACCCAACAACTGCTTTATTCTTTAAATTCATTGCCAAACAATCCCACTGTATTCAATAAGCAGAAAAATTATATCAAATTAGGCTAAAGGCTTCATTCCTTACGTCTTAAGGTAATCCGGTTAGGAACCTGATACCCTATTCGCATACGCAATACGCAGGCCAGACCTATGTACAGGGTTTAAGGTCACATAACCAAACCCTAAATAAATTATATTTATATTTTGCCCATAACTCACTGAGTACGAATATATAATCAGTTCCATTATTGGGGTCCATTAGACCCTTTAAACTATTAATTCAACTTATTAAAACGATGTCTAATATCCCAGTTTTTACCGTCAAAATATATTTAAACACACGTAATAAACTAAAATAATGGATTAAGATCATTACCTGAATGTTTTGGCTGAAAATTCTATCTTTTCTCCGGCTCTTTTTTTATGACATTTTTTTACCTCACTGCGTTTTTCTTTCTCATTGTTCACGTTTTCGTTTATGCTCTCTGCTCCTTTTTGTTCCTTAACTTTTGTTAAGGATATATATTAGGTACAAAAGCACCCACCTCCTATCATTCTCAGCTTCTCTCTTTTGGTTTGTCTTTTTGTTTTTCTTTTTTTCTTTTTCCTTTAAAATTCGCTGCTACGGTAAAAATTAAAATGGTACTCTACGATATTCGAAATAATTCCAACTTTTGCACACAAAATATATGTAACATAATCCCGAAGGCGGATCTCAAATTGGACTCCCGAAACTCAAGATGCGAATTTATATAGAAAAAGTCAAATTATTTAACTTTTGGCATTTTAGCGGAAACTAGCCGAACAACATCGAAATTCACTTTCGAAAGTTCACAAATAATCATAGGAATCTAACGGCACTTTCGGATTTCTAATCGGAGCTCATTCGCCAAAACCAAGCTCGTAAATCTCTTTTTAATATTTATCGATAATAAAATCGAAACCTTTTTCCGATGCCTACCGAACGAGGTCTGATTTAGCTCAAATTTTACAGACAGGTCCTAATAGATATTACGAATATTTTAAAATTATCGGCACGTAAATCGGAGTCCTAACTTCACCGGCTCGGGACTCTCATCAATTACCGGGAAGTATATGCAATGATGACCCTTCTCCGGCTCGGGACTCTCATCGATTACCGAGAAGTATATGTAATAATGACCCTTCACCGGCCCGGGACTCTCATCGATTACCGGGAAGTATATGCAATGATGACCCTTCACCGATGCGGGACTCTCATCGCCAACCAGGAAGTATAGGCAATAATGACCCTTCACCGGTGCGGGACTCTCATCGCCGACCGGGTTGTATATGCAATGATGATCCTTCGCCGGTGCGGAACTCTCATCGCCAACCGGGAAGTATATGCAATGCTCAAAACAAGAATGCAATGTTCACATGCTCAATGCAATACCAACAACAGAGCATAACATTAAATATACAATGTAAATTCAAAGATAAGGCGTAATGAGTACGCCTATCGGTAGCTACACACGTAAGGAACACGTGGTAGAAAATCCACGAGGCCTGGTGCCTCCAAAGAAATGGATATAAACACTTACCTTGTTCCAAAGTTAACACTGTTACCCAGCAACTGCTTTATTCTTTGAATTCATTGCCAAACGATCCCACTGTATTCAATAAGCAGAAAAATTATATCAAATTAGGCTAAAGGCTTCATTCCTTACGTCTTAAGGTAATCCGGTTAGGAACTTGATACCCTATTCGCATACGCAATACGCAGGCCAGGCCTATGTACAGGGTTTAAGGTCACATAACCAAACCCTAAATAAATTATATTTATATGTTGCCCATGACTAACTGAGTACGAATATATAATCAATTCCATTATCGGGGTCCATTTGGCCCTTTAAACTATTAATTGAACTTACTAAAACGATGTCTAATATCTCAGTTTTTACCGTCAAAATATATTTAAACACACGTAATAAACTAAAATAATGGATTAAGATCATTACCTGAATGTTTCGGGGTGAAAATTCTATCTTTTCTCCGGCTCTTTTCTCATTTTCTGACATTTTTTTACCTCACTGCATTTTTCTTTCTCACTATTCACGTTTTCCTTTATGCTCTCTGCTCCTTTTCGTTCCTTAACCTTTGTTAATGATATATATTAGGTACAAAAGCACCCACCGCCTATCATTCTCAGCTTCTTTCTTTTCGTTTGTCTTTTTCTTTTTCTTTTTCTTTTTTTCTTTTTCCTTTAAAATTCGCTGCTACGGTAAAAATTAAAATGGTACTCTATGATATTCGAAATAATTCCAAATTTTGCACACAAAATATATGTAACATAATCCCGAAGGCGGATCTCAAATTGGACTCCCCAAACTCAAGATGCGAATTTATATAGAAAAAGTCAAATTATTTAACTTTTGGCATTTTAGCGGATACTAGCCGAACAACATCGAAATTCACTTTTGAAAGTTCACAAAAGTAAAAAATAATCATATGAACCTAACGGCGCTTTCGGATTTTGAATCGAAGCTCATTCGCCAAAACTGAGCTCGAAAATCTCTTTTTAATATTTATCGATAATAAAACCGAAACCTTCTTCTGATGCCTACCAAACGAGGTCTGATTTAGCTCAAATTTTACAGACAGGTCCTAATGGATATTACGAATATTTTAAAATTATCGGCATGCCGATCGGAGTCCTAACTTCCGAAACGACTGACCGAGGTCGTTTCATATTAACCCCATTCGTACAGTCTGGTATTATCATGGCGGAGCTACAATCAGTGAAAGTTGATACTGAAAAACTATAATTGTATATATAAGTCAAAAAGGAGTATTACTTGATATTTATTAAATTTTAAAAATTCTTAAACACTCTTAGCAAAATTGTTGGTTTCGTCACTCGGCACCGATGTAATTTGTAACGTCTCAATTTAGATAATTGTGCTATGAATGATTTTTACACTGGGACATTTCATAGACCAGTATAAGTATATTACAACAAAAAACGAAACTTGAGAATATTAATTATTTTAGGCGAATTCAACTTGTTTGACAACTAAGACCTTAACGTTGATCATGACAATAACAGTCATTTTGAAGGAAAAATAAGAAACTCTATTAATTCCTCTTTCTCAAATCAAGCATATCGTGCACTTTTGGTCTCGTACCTTTTGCAAATTATAATTTTGTTTGCAATGAAATAGATTGAGCACATTTAACTTTCAGACTCAGAGATTGTGCGGCTCTAATCAATCCATTAACAAACTTTATGTAACCTATCTATGGTTTACTATAATACAAAAAGTAAAAAACATTTAGGTACTTTCTCTATTCTACAAAAAAAAAAAAAAAAATAGCAGAACCTTTAGTTAAACAATCAATATGTAGAATCATGTTACTTACTGATGATGAGTAACTTAGGGATTTAGGAAATATATGGTATATGTGTAAAAAATAAATTAAAAAAATTTAGATTTTTTCGGGTCCCGAAATTCCAAGTTACCCGAAACCGAAGACCGAACTGAAGTTTCAAAATTTCTTGGACCGAACGGAACCGAAATACCGAATCCGAAATACCGAATTAGTTCGGTTCAGTTCGGTATTTCGATTTTTTCTGTTTATTGCCCACCGCTAGTTGTTGGTATGTAAAAGTGACTACAGTGTACTTCTCTCCGTAAAAAATTTAGCCCATAGGCCATTTTTTGTACTGGTATTTAATTTGAAGCCACTATTTTTATTGGTTTTACATGAAAGGCTACTTTTTGGAACTTTAATTTTTATGGGCTCAATTTCAAACTTTGTGGGTTGAACTTAATGCCTAAGTTATGAAGTTCAACTTCAATCCGTAAGGGCTGAACTTTTAGGCATAGATGCGTAAAATTCAACCCTTGTAGCCTGAAGTTGAACTTCAGCCCTTGTGGGCTAAACTTGTACAACCCACAAGTTAAGTAACCTACAAGGATTGAAGTTAAAAAAAAAAAGTGATCTCTCATGCAAAATTAATAAAAAAAATAGCCTCAAACTAAAGACCGTCAAAAGTGGCCTCTCATGCCCAAAAAATTTCACCCCATGTACCCCCTTATCCTTGGTTATGTCTTTTTGTCCCCACTTAGAAATGCCTTAGCAAAATGGCCTCCTACTTATTTTTAAACATGCGAAAAGACTATTTTGCCCCTAACCATTATAATTCCCTAATTCTGCCTCTTCTTTTCTGTTTCCCTCTCTCCCACTTTCTCTTGCAAATTAGGGTTCTATAAGCCCTAATTCTGATGTGCCGCCCCTTATCTTCTCTCTCTATCTCCCTTTCCTTTCTCTTGCGAATTAGGATTATACATCTTAGTTTGTTTGTTTCTCCTTTTTTTTTTAGTTTTATTTTTTTTACCTTTGTTGATGTTTATTATTAATCCAATTTTTTGTTCCGCCAATGTTTAAATTTTGTTGTTAATCGATAATATTTGTTTAATATGTTATATGAAATTATATTAATTAGGCAGTTTATGTAATTTTTAGCAAAGTGTTGGTGTTGCACTTTGTTTTCTTTTCCTGTAGAAACTGTTAATCTTGACATAAATCGCATTAATTAGGTAGTTAATATAATATTTAGCAAAGTGTTGGTGTTGCACTTTATTTTCCTTTTAGTGTAGAAACTGTTGCTCATAGGCCAACAATTGACATAAGATTCAAGCATATGTTCCATTGGGTCTTGTGTTTTCCTTTTGTTGTAGAAATTATTGCCTTGTGCCTAACAGTTGACATCATAACATTCAAGTATGAGTTCTGTTTGTAGTTAAAGTGCTGCCTAACAGGATGTGCTTTGCTTACTGTTTCGTAATAGATGTTGTCCTTTTTATTATTGTTTCTTTTTGTGATGTTGATAATGCATTTTTTGCTTGTATGAGAAAAGTTGTTAGTTTGAGTTCATTATGGTGCGTCGTAATACATTTTATATGCTTTTTACACTACTTTTTTATTGTTATTATTATTTTTCTGTGGTTTCAGTATTGTGGTTTGTTTTTTCAGGTTATAGATAGTGAACCTTATGAATTGCAATCTATAGATGATTTGGAAACTTTATAAACCAACCAGTCATTTATGAGGTTGTCGTTGCTAGGAAAAGGCAAAAATATGGATTGGATGATGACTTTGATATGTCGTCGTTCCGTGGTTATGTGAGTCACAAGATGTTGTGTTAGATACACCATGTATTAATATTGAGATCAGGACATTTTGTACGGCAGAAAAGTTAGAAAAAAAACTTATGTTTTGATTCTATGTAGTTTTGTAATAGTACAACAGATTTTGTGATTTTGTTCTTCTTTTATTTATATTTAAATTTGTATTTTGTTATGCTATATTAATGTTAGTAATTATATTTTAAGTGTTACTACATGTGTTACATATAGTTGATTTTAGTTGGACTTTAATCTTGTTGGGGGGTGGAGGGGCTTGTTATTTGATAAGGGGTTTAGGTAAAGTATAGCCCAGGCAATAGCTCAAGGCTATTTTTCAAGGATAATTTTATTAGTTGTTAATGTCTATGAGCTGCCTGGGCGGCAACACTCCAAAGTTATTTTCTGTGATAGATCAGGGCGTGATGAAAGCAACATGCTGCCTAGGAGGCTTCACCTTAAAGCTATTTGTCTAGGGGGTTTAGCTATGTGGTAAGGTCGGGAAGTGCTACTTCTGCGGCATTATTTTCAAGCCATTGAGTTGAAAAATTTGTGACATGTTGGAGGATAAGTGCTGCCTAGGAAACACTTTATGGTTATTGGTTCTGAATTGGGTATGCTAAAAGGTGTGAAAAGTGCTACTTGAGAGTCAATACTTTAGTGCTACTAGCTAGTAGAGATTGGGACGTGGTGGAAAAAAGTGTTGTCTAGGCAATTATATTTTTTTTTAAATGTCACTTGCACACTAGGGAAAAGTGATTCCCTGGCAGCAGTTCATGGCAATTACTAGAAGAAGATTTTGAGGAGTTGAACCTAAAGTGCTGCCGCCGCCCGGGCAACACTTTGAGGTAGTTAGTCTGAGCGAAGGTGTGGAATGAGGTTGGTATAATTGTTGCCTATTTTCCCATAGTTCAAGGAATTTTAAGTGCATCGAGGGTGAAGGGGTTGATGGTGCTTATTTACCACGTTTTCAATGTAAATCATGGATCAAATTTAAATTTGTGGATTGAATGTATTCATGTGACTACAATGAGAATGACAATATTTGTGACTGCAACAAAAGAAAAAGTATTTGTTAACAAATTCAATACAAGTTCATAAGAAATTCATGTCACAACTATGTTTTTATATCTTCTTGCATGAAGTTGTTGGACTGGAGTATAAAATCTCGTTCTATTGTGTCCTAATCTTTTACAGCGCGAGCATCCGATCCTACTCTTGAAAAAATCTGCTCTTGAAACATATCTTTTTGTTTGTCTCCTTCCGAAGTGAATTTTGTAACTGATGGATGTATTGATGAATTCCTTTATACTTTGTGGAACATCCCACGATCTAGCACTTCATACTGGGGGAATTTCTCCTTGATAAACTTGTGTCCAAGTGCTTCTTGTCAACTATTGTGCACAATAAGTCAACTTGTTCAAATTTCTTCTATCTATTGCTGCAATGGCGTCGGTGCATGGTATCTCGTCCATTTAAAACTGCAAGCAGTCACATGACCTTTTTATTACGTCTACAGTGAATTCATCAAGTCCATCTTTGACAACAAATCTTGTGTCGTTGATAGGATTTACCTGCGAGCAAAAGCAAGAATCAACTTAACAATAAAGTCAAGAGTCTAAATGTTATTAGATTCTTTGCTTACAAAGCTAATAGTGAAGTATCTTTTTGTTGAAGAAGTGTTACTTATTGTCAGAGTAGCAATCTTGTTGTTCAACTCTTTTTCGGCCCAATGTAGATGCAATTTGTTGACATTCAAATGCTGCACGCAATGAAATGAAAATACGAGTTAGAGTTTAACGAATAGATTAACTAGATAGAAGCAAGCATCAATATTCCTTTGTTAAGTGATACGCATAAGCGGTGGAGGTCGAGTGGTAACAAGTTGTAGAGACTTCTCTACACCAATGCTTAAAGCATTGGCCTTCAGTGACAACTTGTAGGAAAATTCACTACAAGATATGGCAAGTGTACGTAGAGATTGCACCACAGGTAAAGTGTTTCCTATTAGGCAACACATGTTGAGACTTCTCTACAGGGTGTTTTGCACTAAACCTTTAACTGCTGCTCACAAAGCACCATTTACAAGGCAACACCACTTCATGAGATAAGAAGTGATACCTATTAGGCCTTAGATGTGGAATTTCTCATCAAATGTTTGTTGCACCACAACTTCAAGTGTTGCTCACAAGCAAGTGAGTGCAGTGCAAATATTTTCCCATGCATCAGAGCTTAAAAAGTGTTCACATGCAACCAAAATTCACGGAGATTATCTACAAGTTATTCCATGTTAATTTAGGGCAAAGTATTGCCATTCCAATCATAAAAGAATACTCTCAGTTCTACCACTAAATTTTACAACAAATACACACTGAAAATATTATAAAAAATTCAGTTCTTGACAATCAATTAACGCTAATTGTTGGTTATTGGGCACTAGTTTCCGATCGGTATCATCAACTTGTCCACACTTTCTTACTCAAAGTGTTGTCCTTCAGCCACAATTTTTAGGGCAATTCAGTAGACAAGTTACAGCATGAACAACACAACTAAAGTGATGCCTAACTTCAATTTCTATATTTTATTTTGCATTAAACCTTCAAGTGTTGTCCACAAGGCAACACTTAAAAGGCACCTACTATGCGTTCTAAACTGGTGCCTATTAGGCAGTACATGTCGAGCTACTCTACATGTACTGTTTTGAACTAGACCTCCAAGTGTTGCCCTGTGGGCAACACTTACAAGGCACCACTCCATGCAATTAAAAGTGCTGCATATTAGGCAATACATGTAGAGTTTATCTACAAGCAATTGTTTGCAGCACAGCTGCAAGTACTGCCCACAAGGCAGTGAGTGCATTGGAAACAAATTCCATTGAACAAATCTTAAAAAATGTTTCCTGTTATTGACAATTTACAGATATCATCTACAAGTTATTTCAAGTTAATTTAGGGAAAAGCAACGCCAGTTGCAACTAAATAAGAGTAATCGCAATTTCTATTCGTAAATTCTGCAGCAAATACATATTCAAACTATTTTTTTTTTTTGCAGCAATTGAAAATCAATGTGACGTTAATTGTTGGTTATCTAGCTGTAGTTTCATTATCATCAAAATTCACAACTCCCTATAGCTAACCTGTTATTATTATCAAAAACTAAACAAATTCTACGAATTTAAGATGTAATTATGCAAAATTTAGTTTAAGAGCAACGTATAATTAATGAAATATTGAAGAAACTTACCTTTGCATCTTCTTTTTTCTGGAAATTTGGAGTTCTTAGGGTTTATCAGTTGCAGAGCTTCTTTTTTGCTGGAATTAAGTTGCAGAATGATAAAGGACAGGAAAGGGACATGTCACGTATTTTTATTATTTATTAAGGGGTAGTATCGTCCTGAAATGTTCCACTTAAGTTAAGCAAGGCCATTCTTGCTAAACCACACTTATAGCCTGTTTGGCATTGCTTCTCCAAAGCCAAAAGTCCTTTTTTTTTCAACAAAAGTATTTTTTTTTTAGAATTTTGAGGTGTTTGGCAACTAAAAAAAATACTTTTAGGTTGAAGCAGAAGCAGTTTTTCTGCTGTTGGGGAGAAGCTACAAATATCTGCTTCTTCCAAGAAGCAGAAGCAGAAGCAGAAGCAGTTTATTAATTTTTTCAAGACAAAAATATCCTTACTAAGAATTCATATTTACCATATTATTCCTTATAAATTAACCATATCTCTCTCAAAATACAATTATATTTTTTTTCCTATTTTTTTTACTACGTACTTTTACAAATCTTTTTCCTCCAGGACTAATTTTTATTTCTAGGTATTACTATCAACCGTATATAGCATGTCCTACTCTTTAAATCATCTTTTAAAAGCAAGTGATTACTAGAAATTCCTAATTCCGTTATCACTTTAATTTAACTATATTTTATGTTCAATAACTTAAATTTATATCTTTTACGTTATGTTTTACATTTGACTAAATAAATTTTCTAATTAAAATCTTTTATGATAAATATTCAAAGTTATTTTTTTGTTTTTATTAATCCAAATGTAAAATGAACTTGGATGTCTTTTTCGAAATTTGATACTGAAAAGTACTTTTCGTAACGATTAACCAAACACAAATTATTTATCAAAAGTACATCTCCAATGAGTTGTCCAAACACAAACTGCTTATTATCCAAAAGTACTTATTTAAAAAATAGTTATGCCAAAAGTACTTCTCAAAATAAGCAGTTTTTGGAAGCAATCCCAAACAGGCTATTAGTGAGGTCAATTAGGTAAACCATAGGCTTAAGTGTCATAGTTCTGTAATTTACCCTCTCATGCCCTTTTCCCCTTCTCTCCAAACTATGAGTCCCAACTTCCTTTAAAGCCCAATGCTGAATATGGCTCTAAGTCAAAAAAGCCCAATTTTACAGAAACTTTAGGGTTGTCTAGGAAGTCCTACAAAATAAAACCATTCCCATTTCGGCTCTCCCCATATTCCCAAGAAGACAGCAGCTGCAGAAATGGTGAACTACAAGGTAATCCTCACTATTTTACACACAAACATACATTTGTTTTTTCTGTTATTAATTTGTTTTTGTTGGGCAGTTTCATCAGTACCAGGTTGTAGGGAGAGCTTTGCCAACAGAAACAGATGAGCACCCAAAGATCTACCGAATGAAGCTATGGGCAACAAATGAAGTGCGTGCCAAATCCAAGTTTTGGTATTTCTTGAGGAAGCTTAAGAAGGTCAAGAAAAGCAATGGTCAGATGCTCGCTATTAATGAGGTACCCTCTTCATTTTAGCCTTATTGCTTTTACTCCACCTTTATTGGAATTGTCTCTGCTCCTAAGGCTTAGGTCTAGTAGTAAGGGCACAACGTGTGATGTCTTATTAGGCGCACACCACGATTAAACAGTCTGGTGTTTAAGTCAAGTACGGCAGAGACGGGGGCACATTGTTCACCCGTGCACTTGCTGAGCCAGCCCATTCTGAAAGAAACTATGTGCCATCTCTGTCTAGCTTTTTCTTGTTTTTGAAACAAACAAAACTCCTATATGTTTGCTAAATGCTTGCACGACAGTGTTCAACAACATAGCCAGTGATATCCCACTAGTAGCACAACATTGGAAGTAGGCATTTACTTTGTAATGGGATTTTATTATGGGTACTCATATTAGGATAAACTATTTAGTAGTTGATTCTTAAAAGAGGGTGTATTTACGAGTAATTTCAGCGATGTTCTTTAAAGAAGTACGAGTAAATGGAGGATGTATGTGTGAAGAGAGAGGGAGAGCGGGAGAAGGGGGGGGGGGGGGGGTGAGAGTCTACCATTTTTAAATGTAAATTTGTATGGCAAAAGTATAAAGGCGTCGTTCAATTAAGTCAACTGCTTTTTGGAGTTCTCCAGCTTTTGTTGTCTTTTTTCATTTTTGGCAAAGTAAGAGTATGAGACAGAGGAAGCCTACTTCTTAAATTGCCAATTTGGTTATGGTCTCATGTCTTTGATGTAACCGAGATACCCATTATACTTGTAGCAGTTTATGAGTTGTGATTAGCATTTTCTGGATAGCACTTGTTTTTACACTTTGATACACTAGCTTAACTGGTTGGAATTTTCAGAACTTCATCTAAAAGAGTTAAACTGCTTATCCATCTAAACAATTTTAGATCTCTCATTGTTCCTGAAGATTCTCTATGCTGGTGATAATTGCATGTATCCATCATAATTAAGTCTAAGCTTTTTGTGTTTTTTATATCATCCAGTGAAATAAGTTGTCCAGCAAAAGTGTTTCGTTTCATTGATATGAGTGCTACATATGCCAGTTAATAGTTTCAATATAAAATGCTAGTTAATTCTAATAGTGCTTATTTTTGGCAACTTGATAGCTTTTTTTTTTCCTAGCATGGGTATTTGTTTTGACTTTAAAATGTGTTATCGTCGTGGCACTGCTTTAAAGCCTAATCCCTAGTTGTGTTTCTACGGAGAGTATAAATTGGATGGGTGAAATGTTGCGTACTTGGTTTTTTGTCCTTTTTTACTAATTGTTTCCCATTGGTCTTATCCTAAGTTGTGGAAAATTATTCTGAGTAACTTTTCCCTGTTCAACTTGTTAAGTTTGTTTCTGTTTTTATAGATCTTTGAGAAGAACCCAACTAAAATCAAGAACTATGGCATATGGCTTCGTTACCAAAGTAGAACTGGATATCACAACATGTACAAGGAATACCGTGACACCACATTGAATGGTGCCGTAGAGCAGATGTACACAGAGATGGCATCTCGTCACAGGGTTCGCCATCACTGCATCCAGATCATCAAGACAGCAACAATTCCTGCTAAGCTCTGCAAGAGGGAGAGCACGAAGCAGTTTCATGACTCCAAAATTAAGTTCCCCTTGGTGTTCAAGAAAGTCAGGCCACCTACTAGGAAGCTCAAGACCACATACAAGGCAACTAGACCCAACCTGTTCATGTAACATCTTTTGTCTTGCCTGGATTGAGAAGCAACTTCAAATTTCTGCAATTTTGGTTCTCTAGTTGAATATTTAGCATTCATTAGTGAAGAGGAGAAAACCTTTTTGTTGTGATCAAATGCCCATTGTTCTTGCTCTTTATAGGTTCAAACATGAGACTGTATCTTTTCAAAAGTGGTATTTTGTTTGCTTTGACACAGTTGATATCCTTGCCATGTTTCTCAATGTTGGTTGCTCAGTTTTGTGTTTCTGTTTTGTACAATTAGAGCACATGTACTGTATTTACAAGTGATGATGGTGATATTTTGATCTTCATCCCCAATACTGCTGCTATGGGCTGCAGCCTGCATGATTAAGATTGTAGCTGAGAGTATCAATACTGGCAACCTCCCATTAAGACTCTGCCAGTTCTTTGTGAGGCTTTTTTCTCTGGCCAGTAACAATATCTTTCAGGAGCACTAATTGGGTTCTAATAAGGTAAATATAGGAATATTTTGATCCAGATTTTCGTTAGTAGTTTATACAGCTTATATATTGTGAATGGTACAAGACCCTCTGAGCAATTTTAACTGCTGAGGCATTTTATTCTTATATGATTTAAATCTCTTAAGAAAAACATAAAAATAGGCGCTGGACGATAATATGGGATTTGCTCACTTGTGTGGCCATCTTAAATTAGTTTGAGGGTTATTACCATTAAATTTTTTAATGTCATTCTTAATCAAAGTTAATACGTGCCATCATCGTACATTTGCATCACTTACTATGACTGTATTTTCTTGCTTGTTACTTTACGCTAACTCACTCATGTGATTTGTTATGAGCATCGTCCAAGCAATTTTCGGGTCTCACTTCTCTTTCTAACATAAAAGTTACTGGGGAAAATAAGGGAAGGAGAATAAAAATCCCAAGTCTTATTTAGAAAGAGTCATATTTTATTTAACATTCAAATGCTCTTGGGGTTTTTAGCCCCTCCCTTCTTCACGCCTCTCCTGCCACCGCCCTCTTCGTCTTTCATTCTTTTGGCCGCCGCCTCACTATTCCCTCCGTCGCCTCTGCCTCGCACTCCCCTTCGTCGCTCCGTCCCTCTTCCTCTCCCTTCCCTCCTCTGCCGCCGCCTCCTTTTTCTTCATCTCTTTTGCTCTGCCGCCGTTGCTTCTTGTTTCTCTCCGACTCCAGAAGCATGTTATCTGCTGCATCATACCAGAAGCAGATTTTCCATTAACACTGCATCATCTTTCTTCTTCAAATTCTATTTATTATTATTATTGTTTTTTTTTTTTTGTGTGGAAATTTGGTGTTATATATATACAATATATTATATTAAAAATGTATACACGACATATTATATCTATATATTAATGTATACTAATTAAAATTGACTGTATATACACCGTAAATTAAGTGCACATATACTATATAAAACTGCAAATATTGATGTATACACTGTGTATAATTGAAAAATGTAATTGTCTGCACGGTAAAACTGAGTGTACGTGCTCTGTATAAATGAGGAAAGAGATTGTAGACACTCTTCCCTCTGCTGCCGCCTCCCTCTTCCACTCCCCTCCCTCCTCCGCCGCCACCTCCTTCCTCTTCCTCTTTTCAGATTTTCCATTGACGCCGCCTCATCTTCTTCTTCTTCTTCTTCTTCTTCTTCTTCTTCTTCTTCTTCTTCTTCAGTTATTATTATTATTATTATTTTGAAATATGGTGTTATATATACAATGTGTACTATTGAAAATTGAGTGTGTATACACTAGTAACTGAGTGTACATGCTGTGTATAAATGAGGAAACAGATTGTGTATATTGTGAAATTTATTATATACGATGTGTGTTAGCTAGTTGTATAATTGCTTCAAAAGGTAAGGCCAACTGAAGGTAATTAAGTCCGCCATTGCTGTACCCCTAATCGACTTGTTGAAGAAGAACCGTCCTTGGGAGTGGACGGAGAGCAGCCAAAGAGCCTCCCTGCTTGCAGAAATGAATGGATTAGAAAGGGGCTTGGTTCTCTATCTCCGGGCAGTCGGCCTGACTCTTTATGTAATTGTATATATAGATTTAGCCTACAACTATTCTAGCTTTCAATAACAGTTGCCATTCGGTACATTTTTGAGATTTTTACCTTAGGAGACAAGCGACACAAAAATATTACCGAAAATGGTCCCTATTTGCGATTCTTATCCGAGATGGCAGCAATTACGCAAAATAGTAGCTCGTCGCTAGTTATACAGGTTTATACACGTGTATGAACATGCATATATATATATATATATATATATATATATATATATATATATATATATATATATATATATATATATATATAAGGTGTATGTACAAATGAATAAAATTGTATAAATTTTCAGATTTGTAGTATTAAGGATGTTTATATAAAGTTTCGGTTCTTTTGTGTATATTTTTGTATTTCTCTCTTTGCCTACACATTTATCTATGTATTCATGTATAATTTAATTATTTTTGTTAGATTTGTGTGTATTGGCAGCTAGGGTTTTTAATTTTGAAGGAACGCCTAAATTTGTAATTTAGGAACTGTGCTATACATGTAACAAAAAAATATGGCACCTCATTTACAATTTACTTTGTTTGGAGTGCTATTTTTGAAAAGTTCCCTATTTTGAAAAAGTTTTTCGAATTACACTGCTCTAGTTGTTGCCTGTACACTTTCTTTTTCTGATATTTATATATATATATATATATATATATATATAAATATTATATATATATATATATATATATATAAATAATCATTTTATTACCAAAAGCAGTTAAACTCAATAGCATAGAAAAGAAAAAAAAAACTGTAGGAAACGACATTCCCCATTCCTGCTAAATATATATCTACTTTACTACTCAAAACTAAAGCAGGCTATGTCTAATAACTTGCTCAGAGTTTATGTTTAACATACAAGGATGCAAAATCAACTCCAAACAGTGAAAGAAAACCAAATGATCGCTGTGTAGATAAGGAATTTCAAAATTGGTACAAAGTAAAAATCTGTGCACATGGAATAATCTTACGAAAACGACTCTGCTGGGGATCGAACCCAGAATCTCTGGTTCCGTAGACCAGCGCCTTATCCATTGGGCCACAGAGTCTTATATCTTATGCCGTTTCCCTTTGCTATATAATTAGTATCTTTCGAATGCTATTTCTGCAAATCCATCTATTTTTCGTGTGAATTCTGCGATTGTCCTTCTCTCTCTCTATAATGACAAAGTTACGAGAAAGCATCATTTTAACTAGGCACGAGCAAGTAACCTCACGTTATCGATAAAAACATATGTAATGTAAGTCCTCTAGCTTATTAATTGCGTTCATAAACGTTTTTCATAAATAATATTCCCTACGTCTCACTTGAGAAGAATTAGCTAAAAGACCCCTCAAAGTGTTGAATAAAAAGTTTAACCTTTCCATTTCTTTTTGACTTATTTTTGGAGAGAGAAAAAGTTAAGTGGGTTTAAGTGGGGACCAAGGACTGGATTAGTATACATAAAAAACTTGTGGGTGCAAAACATAAAAAACTTGTGGGTGCAAAACATAAAAAACTTGTGAACTCTTTTGAAATAAAAAAAAGTACCCGGGTAATTTAAACAATAACGGATACTACATCTACTCTATTTGGTTGATCATACACTACTGCGTTCCATTCCAATTTTCACTCTCAACTTCTCCTATTTTCTCTCTATCAACTGCCTGCACGACTTCAACTACTGTGAGTGTCTTTTTGGAGTTATTTAAAGGATCTCTGTGGGTTAAGCACATTATCGACGAACAGCATAAACAGGTACGCACTCGATTTTGTTAGGATTTTTATTTGAAATTTAACTTTGTATTTTCTACGATTAATGGCTATTCTGCATCTTTACATCTTGATTTCGGGTAATGGGTTTTGTTATTTTACCGGTTTATATGCAATTTTCGATTTTGGTTTTCGGTTTAATTTTTGGGGTTTTTTCTTTAACTTTCGTATTAAAATGTGGTTTGTGTAGGTGTAATTTTTGGGGGTTTTTCTTCAACTTTCGTATTAAAATGTGGTTTGTGTAGGTGTAATTATTAGGGGTTTTTCTTTAACTTTCGTATTAAAATATGGTTTGTGTAGGTGTAATTATTGGGGATTTTTTCTTTAACTTTCGTTGTAAAAATGTGTTGTGTTTAGGTGATTAAATGCCTAGGTTAAAGCGCGTCGTTCCGAAAGGAAAAGGTCCGCGAACTTGGGAAGAGCGTAGAGCGGAGCTTTTAGAAGAAAAGAGAGCTAAGGAAAAAAATATACGTACGCGTAGGTGGTCCATGCTCAAATCAGCACAAGAAGCTTGGATGTCTTCGAACATCCCCACAGATTTTGTCAAATGCAAAAGAAGAAGGGTGGAGGAAGAAGATGATGACTGTGATGCCACATCCACTGATAAAGATGTGGGTGGTGGTCAAACAGAGGTTGGTGACAACTTGAGTTCAAAAGGTGCATCTGTTGATACCTTTGATCAGATAGACAGATTTCAAGTTGAAGATGGAGTTGGTAGTAGTGCTGCTGCTGCAGCAAAAAGAAAGGGAAAAACTGTTGTGATTGATGATGATGAGGATGAGGATGATTCTGGGGAGGCAAGTAGGAAGAGTGATGGAGAGGAGGATCAGGCTGGTGATAGGGATGATGGAGTTGATAAAGGGGTTGATAGGGATCAGGCTGGTGAGAGGGATGATGGAGCAGATGATGGAGTTGATAAAGAGGGAGATGATGATGATGAAAAGGATGTGCATCCTCTTGACAGATTAAGCATTCCACAGAAGGTGATTGACATTGATGTCAGTACCTTTAGGTTCAAAACCTGGTTGTCCAGGTTTGAATCATTTAATGCAAAGATCTCTGTGAGATCTTCAGTGAAAAATTTTTATGACTTCAAGACCAAGCTGGCAAAATTGGGTCTTGAAAAGATGTTTAGGAGATCAGTTTTTGGGGATTTCTTAAACCTTTCTGAGAGCTGGACCTTCAATGGTCAGTTGGTGCACTCAGTGCTTTTGAGGACTATTAGACAGTCCAAGAAAAAGCATGAGATGTGGTTCTTAATTGATAGTAAGCCAGTCTGTTTTGGCTTGAGGGAGTTCTACCTGATGACTGGCTTAAACTGTTGTGAAGAGCCAGATACCAAATTGAAGGCCAAGTTCTTGGCAAATGGTGAAGGATTTCTAGAGAAGGTCTGTGGTGGTGGGGATGTGAGGGCAGAAAATCTATTGTACTTGATAGAGCAGAGATAGTTCTCTAAGGAAGAGAAGCTAAAGTTGGCTCTCCTGTGGTTCCTCCATACTGTCCTGATGGCCAGGGACAAAACTAAAAATGTTGAGAAATGGTGGATCCAATGTGTGGATAACCTGGACTTTTTCAGCAAGTACCCCTGGGGCAGGCTTTGTTATGACCTGATAATGGACTACCTCTACAATAAAGTGGATTTTGCGAAGACCCATCGACATCATGTAGAGGGTAAAACTGCTGGTTATGCACTATTTGGATTCCCATGGGCCTTCCTTGTAAGTATTATTATTTTATTTTCCAGTTTTATTAAGAATGATTGTGCGAAAACATAAGTAATGTGACTGTGGCATTCATGGCAGGCATGGATATATGAGGCTGTACCCTTGGTTGGCTGTAATGCTGGGAAATCTGAACAGTCTCCCTTGCCAAACCCAAGGATGCTGAGGTGGCAGCATACAAGAAGAAATGTGGGAGATGTTGATGCAGGCCATCAAGGAGCTAGACAGGTATGTACCAATTCAATTTATTAATTATGCTATCATTTAATGATTAATTAATTTATTAATTATTTTATCATTTGATGACAGGTTTTGCACCCTTTCTTGATCCCAACAGTGCAAGAAGTTGAGGGTTGCAAAAAATTTGTCTCTCCTCATGCTAATGAGGTCGAGGATCCTGCATTGGACAAGGTAAGGGCTATGCTGGAGGGGGTCACTGGGATTAAGTACATTGTGGAGGAGTATGCTGATGAAATGCACAAAACTGAAAGCCAGGAAGATAGGGTTGATGATGTTGATGATGGTGATGATGCTGTTGCTGGTGATGGTGTTGATGCAGGGGAACTTGCAGGCACTGTGGGCATGTGCAAGGTGTTCTGACAAGAATATTGGAGGTGAGTGAGGATATTTTAAAATTGTTGAAAGAGAAGAAGGTGAACAGTGAAAGGAAAACAAAGTCCAGGAACTTGATGAAGAGGAAGCTGTTCAAGCAAAGGAAGCTTGTGAAGAGGAAAAAGAAAGGTATCTATATTCATTTTAATGATAATTTGATTATTTTTGTCAGTTTCTAAGTATTTCCTTTTAGTTGAAGTGAATGAAGGGAATAATGATGAAGAGAAGAATGAAGATGTGAGAGAAAACAATGCGGCAGTCGATGAAGAAGAAGAGGTTTTCCATGATGCTCAAGTTCATGGAGCAGATGAAGAGATGACAGCAGATGCTGCAGATGCAGAAGATGCCAGAAATGAAGCTCAAGTTGATGGAGCAGATGAAGAGAAGTCTGAAGAATGAGACAATGCAGAGATTGTTGAAGAAGCTAGAAATGAAGAGATTGTTGAAGAAAATCGCGAGACACAAGCGGCATTGCATGTGGATGAAGCTAATGTTGCTGTGAATGAAGTTCTTGCAAGTCTGAATGTTCAGTTTCCTTCAGAGAATATTGGAACAGATAATGTTTGATGGGTTCAATATTAATGATTGGTTTCCTGGTTTTGTATAAGTTGAATGTTGAACTAGTAGTTTATAACAGTAGTTGATGGTTAACTTTAAACTTGTTAAGGTATATTCTATTGATGAGAGTCTAGTATATTCTATTATGGTTATCTCTGGTTATCTCCTGGTTAGTCATAGACAAGTGTATGGTGGCTGACCTTGTTTTTGGACATAAACTGTGGGTTTATTAATGCAGGGTACTTGTTAGGAGAGAACTCATTTCATTCATTGTTCAATGTTTCAATTATAGTTTGCAACTAATAACATGTTTCTCCTTATGTGCTCGCAACTCAAACAATAACGAAGATTTTATAACAAAAACAAAACAGAGCTTTCCCGACTACATTACAATATCGATGCTTTTATACAAAAACAGCCAAATTATTGGCCTTAAGTTTATACAATAACAGCCAAGTTATTGGCCTTTATACAAAAACGGCCAAGTTATTGGCCTTTATACAAAAACGGCCAAACGATTGACCTTATGTTTACACTGCGTCAAAATAATAATACACATATCCGAATTATGAACAAAATTTACACAGTGTCAAAATACTACACATACTAAAAGAAGCGAACTACTAGGAGATCCATTTAAAAACGGCGCAGATAACACAACCAGCTACCATCGACTTAATCAACACCTTCAGTCGATGACTCTTCTGCTCAGCTTCTTCCCTCTTCTTCTCAGCTTCTTTTAACTTCATTTCACCATCCCTCAGCATGATTTTCAGAAAACTATTCTGCTCTTCACATTCACTCAATAGTTGTCTCAGTAAAACACAAGTGTCTTCGGTATCCTTAAGCTTTCTAACCAGATTCCCAATCACACTCGATGCTGCTGCAGGCAGTGGTCCACCATCAAACCACCGAAAGTAGTCGCAACCCACCACTGGACTGCATTATTTAACAAAACCCAAGAAAAAATCAGTACATTAACAAATAATCAAAAACAAAAATGAAAATAGTCGCACCCACCACTTGACTGCATTATTTAACAAAACCCGAGAAAAAATCACTACATTAACAAATAATCAAAAACAAAAACAGAACTATAATGTATGAGTAACACACCTTTGGAGTTTTACAACTCCAAAATCTGCGTCCACGGTTTGTATTAGTGCGAGAGGTCCTCAACTTCGTACTTTTGCCGCAGAAACAAATATTGGCTTCCGCTGCTACATTGGAGCTGGACGAATCTTCACTCATGATTGTCTTTGAGTTGTTTGATTTTTCAGCTGGTGAAAGAGGGGTCGTGAAAGAGAAGGTATTGAAGAATTGGGTGGGTTAGGTTAGAAATTGGGGTTCTCTAGAAATTGGGGTTCTCTAGAAATTATTTGGGGAATCGTTAAACCAGCTTTTATATATTTGGGGATTTGTTTCCAAATATTAAAGTTAATGTTTAAGTGAGGCGGGAAATTTGGGCTCCATTTTCTGCTCAAATTTTTTGACTTTTACCTAAGCCACGTGACCTGGGGCGTGATGTGTTCCGTGTTTTGGTTCGGGGTTTGGGGATTTGGGGTTAGGGTTAGGGTTAGCGATAATCGACATATAGTAGTCGATAATCAACTTTGTATCTTGAAAATTAACATATGGAATTATTCTCGAATCCAAGAATAGAAATTAGTAGGCTTAACAAGAATAGACATAGTAGGCTTATATATACATGAGATTTTCCCTTGTAGGCATCAATGAGTTGTTATAATGTATTAAAGTGGTCAATAATACTCAAATGGGGTCCATATACCGTCACATATGGTGTAACAAGACATATGAGTCATAACACTAAGGCATTGCTTAACAAGAATAGACATAGTAGGCTTATATATACATGAGATTTTCCCTTGTAGGCATCAATGAGTTGTTATAATGTATTAAAGTGGTCAATAATACTCAAATGGGGTCCATATACCATCACATATGGTGTAACAAGACATATGAGTCATAACACTAAGGCATTGCTTAACAAGAATAGACATAGTAGGCTTATATATACATGAGATTTTCCCTTGTAGGCATCAATGAGTTGTTATAATGTATTAAAGTGGTCAATAATACTCAAATGGGGTCCATATACCATCACATATGGTGTAACAACACATATTAGTCATGATTTTTTTGATTTTATTTGAAATTACACTAGGTCGATAATCAACCCTTTCGGGGTTGATTTGGTTAATAGTCGATTATATTTGTCCAGTCTAGTCCCGACTTTTTATTTTTCTGCAACGTTTCCCCTTTTCAGAAAATTCTCCCATTACTTAAATATTTTTCGTATTACTTAATATTTATTTTATTTACATTTTTCGGTAAATATTATTATCGTAATTTATTATTTTACTTTTATCTTTTTGTATTTATATTTTTATTTTTGGTCATTTTCTGATTATTTCCATTTTTGCGAACCTATCTATCGATTTATCTACTTGGTGTTGGTTGATTATACACCAAAATGGAGTACAGACAGTTGGTTAATAGTCGATTATATTTGTCCAGTCAAGTCCCGACTTTTTATTTTTCTGCAACGTTTCCCCTTTTCAGAAAATTCTCCCATTACTTAAATATTTTTCGTATTACTTAATATTTATTTTATTTACATTTTTCGGTAAATATTATTATCGTAATTTATTATTTTACTTTTATCTTTTTCTATTTATATTTTTGTTTTTGGTCATTTTCTGATTATTTCCATTTTTGCGAACCTATCTATCGATTTATCTACTTGGTGTTGGTTGATTATACACCAAAATGGAGTATGGACAGTTCATCAAGCATAGACAAAAAAGGGGAGCGGGAAATTGAACGAGAAATTAAATGAACAATCAGATATAGTAATAATAATAATGCCAAGGGGGCTTTTCATTTATAATAATTTTAAAGAAAAGAGCAATCATAATGAAAACTCTTTTCTTTTTACATTTAAAAATTAAAAAAAAAACTAATTATTACGAGGGGGGGGGGGGGGGGGAGGGGTGATGTAGTTGTCCAGATCCTCCCCTGCTCGTTCCATGACCACCCTCAACATCCTAGCAGTACGGCGGATGTTCATCTCCTGCCTCCTACGATCATCAGACAGGAGGCGGATAAGCCTGTCTATGTCAGCACGAATCAGCAGCACCTCTGGGTCGTTGTTCCTGAGATTGGGAATTCCTCCATTGCCATTCTTGCTGTTGTCGTTTCTAGTGGCACTTCCACTTCTACTTGCAGTGCCTGGAGCTCTTGCCATTATAAGATGTGAGTGATTCTTGAGTTGTGTTGTGGATTGTTGGATCTTATGACTCTATTTATAGGCTCCAAATCAATGCAATCTTTGGTGTTCCCAGAAAAGTCTCATCGTTTCAAGTGGCAATTATGAACAGCCACTTCGTCTAACCCAATTCCGGCTGCTTTCAATGACGGGGCGCACGAGTGTATTAAATGCGTTCAATCACTTTATCAACTGCATTGGGTCAATTAATCTACGTTATTTTTTTTCAATAATCAACCCATATAGTGTCTATTAATCGAAAATGTAAATACTCAACTAGTTGTAAACATGTCCACCATTTGGTGAACTCAAATAATAGTCATTTTTATAAAAGACACTTAAAATAGAAATAAAATACATTAATGAAACTATTACAATCAGTTCAAATTGTTCCAACAAATAACACAATACCAAATTAAGACAACCACATCTAACACTACTTAAACACACCAAATTATCACAACTTAAGCTAATACACCAAATCAGAATTGCAAGGTTGATTATCAACCTCGTACCAAAGCAGGGCAGGTTGTCCTCTTATGGCCACTTCTCTTGCAGTTTGAACATCTATTTTGCCTCTTCCTTGAGAAAAAAGTTTCACCAACTGAGGGAAAATGATTAATTCTCCTTCTACCCTTTTTGGGATCGACCATCGGCGGAAGAATTCTTCTATGAACTACCTCTGGAGGAACCATCCATTCTTGCTCCGGTGGCATTGGATAAACATTTTCTTCATACGCACACATGTAAGTCTGAAGCCTATAAAATGGACAAGTGTAATGGTACGCACTAGCACCATATTCATCTCCATATCTAATCCTTAACACTGCAAATGCATGCTTGCATGGTATCTTGTCCAGGTCAAACTCCCGGCATGTACACGTTCTGAAATGAAGATTAACAGTGTGGGATAGGCCATCTCCAACCACAGTGCACTTCAGTACTTCCAAGTTCCCGCCTGCATGATAAGCAATCAATTTATTTCCTTCAAGCATATTCTGATTCAATTTTGTTTCAGCATTGGGCACCAAAATGGTGTTGTGTTTCTTCATCTCCTCACGCCTCTCAATGAACTTGTCAGTAAACCTGCGAGTAATAGCATTGCACAGTCCCAGGATGGGGTATTCTCTCTCGTCCTTGAAAATTGCGTTGAGGGACTCGGAAAGGTTTGTGGTCATTACATCGTACCTGTTTCTTGGAAAATATGCTCTCGTCCACCTATGGAAGCCCACTTCATCCTTAAGACAAGCAGCTGCAGCAGGGCATTTTGACGCGAGCTGGTTAAAAGCATCGCTGAACACTTCAAATCGGTACGCCTTCGCAGCGGTGTAATAATCCTTCAAAAATGATCCACACTTGAACCTTACGTGCATGTTCTCAGCAAGGTGCTTGGTGCAACAGCCATGAGATGCTAAGGTATACACCCTTCTAATCCCATTTGCTATGGCCTTGGCGCGATCGGAAATTATGCACAGGTCCGGTGTATTGGGACTACGTGAGCTAGCTGTTCAAAAAAGAATTTCCATGAGCTATCGCACTCCTTGTCTACCACACAGAAAGCCAATAGATAAATGTGGTTCTCCGTGTCCTGCACGACAGCCGTCAACAAAACACCGCCGTAGGTTGACGATAAATGTGTCCCATCGACTGATATCACCTTCCTCATATATGTAAACCCTCTAACCCAAGCTCCGTAAGCTACAAAAAAATACTTGAACCTCCCCTGTTCATCAACCCTTAACCCAGTCTTGCTGCCAGGATTTAGGCTTTCCAACACAAAACTGTACGCATCTAAAATTACGTAACTATGCTCCGGACTGCCCCTAACTAAAGCCTTTGCAATTTCTCTTCCTTTCCAGCACTTCCAATAACTTACCTTACTATTCAGTTGTTGATCCAAAGCGCTCTTGATATCTTTTGTCGTCAACCCCTTCAATAAACCTGTTCTTGAAATATTCTCCGATGACATCCGCTGAAGCATGTGGATGATGGCTTGGTAGATGTTGCACCCCACAGGTGTGCTCTTTAAAGTATTTGGTGATCACAAACCTGTTGGAATTAACATACTTCATGGCGCGCACCATCCACCTGCAGCGCGCTTCTACACACGCCACGACATACAGGGATTTAGTACTCTTCTTTGTTTTGAATGTGAATGGCTTCTTCATTGAACCCATCTTCAAAGCCACAACCAGGCTCTTCTTGGTATCGAAGGTTTTCCCAGTATGAAAACCTGTGCAATCATCAACCACATCACCCAAGTTGCTGCCTTGAGTGGGAGCAGATTCGGCAACACAGTTGCTCCCATTTACAGCGGGTTCTCTAATCTCTGGATCTTCAATAGCATTGTCTTCTTCACTATCCATATCACCAGCAGTATCACCAACTCCAGCATCACTGCCATGATCACCCGTACTCTCATTGAATAGTGGTGGTCGTGGTGGTCTTGCAGAATCAGCTGCACCATTAGTGGCAGCATTTGAGCCTGCTTGAGAGCTCTCGCCAACAAATATCTTTAAAATAGGCCTGCTACCATTATTTCTAACATCGAGCATATAGATATGCAAATCATTATCATTCCTTATAAAAGAAGGAGCCACCTTACCCCTCATAGGAGCAGCACTAAAAACATAGCTAATTGAAACCTCGCTGCGATGGCACGTTAAGTTGCCGCGATCGATTAATTGGTCAATTAACTGATCGTAGGTACATTCCAAATTTAATGCAATAGGGATTGTTGTCTTTGTCCTAGATTGCCAATTCCAGTATTTCGGGGTCTCAATCCATTCACCCATAAAGTCAGCACCTACTACTACGAAACCCCCCATCTACTTCAACGAAGTCGATGATCAACCAAATGTGGTCGATGGTCGATGAAATAATGCAGTAGTTCTGCAACAATGGCGAACGAATAAAAGATAGCTTGAACTTCTTACCAGTTGAAGAAATGAAAGGATGTATGTGCAAAGACGGAAGCCCAGACCAATTCACCTCAGATTTCCATCCACATTAATTGCATCGAGACGTTACAGCCGCAACAAGAAATTTCAAGAAAAACAGGTTCCAAAAGATAAAACAGTTATAGATCGAGATGAGGGAGTTCTTGATGAGTGAAATGGAGCAAAAAACGAAGCTCAAATAGCCATTGAAGGCGCAGGTGGTTCTGGGCGGGAAAGCTTGGAGGGAAGAAGAAGGCAACTGGGGGTCTAGGGGTTTTGGTGGGAAGATTTAATTATTTTTTTTGCTATTTTAGGTAAATAATAATTGTTTATATAGTAGACCAAAGTGTAGTTTTTGTAACTTGGGGGCTGGGGGTTTGAGCCTAGAGAACTTGGGTAAGGTCATTATTGTTAAATGGTCATTAAGCAATTAAAGGGTTATACACCCAATTTTTAAGACTTGAGGGTTATTCCCTCTATTTCCTTCATTGCAGAGGTCTTTTAGCCAATGCACCCGTCTCACTTTGTTTGTCATACTTTGCTTATTAATTGCGTTCCAAAAAACTTGTCATACTTCTAAAGAATGGAAACAATTCAACTCTAAACTTTTTTTTGACTAATTTATAGGCACACAAATATCTATAGTTTATTTTAAATCACAAATTTCAGGAGTCCTCATTTCATTATTACACTTTATGTCAAGTCAAACTATGACAAACAAAGTGGGACGGAGAGAGTATTATTATTCTAAATAATACAATATAGTTTTTTTTTTTAACGTTATACATAATTAGAGACTTTGGTCTTACATAAGTCCTCTTTAATTTAAACATTTAAAACGAAGGGAAATGAAGAATTGATTATTCCATGTGTTTTTATTAGTTTTCACTTATTATATTGTTAATTGTTTCAGCACAAGTGTTCGTGGGATGCTATATATGATGATGAAATTCGAGCAATTTTTGAGAAAAAAGCTGCTAAAAGGCTAAGTGATTCCCTATCAAAATACAGAAAAAGGGGGTAAAGTTCCCAAATGGATTTATCAACAGAATTGGGAAAAACTCAAAATTTATTGGCAAACACCTGAATTCATAGCCCAGAGCGAGCATGCTAAGAAAAACAGAGCATCGACAAAGGGAGGATCGAAGCACACATGTGGTTCACTTAGTTTGGCCACCAATCGGGTGTGATATGTAAGTCAATCTAATTTTTATTTAAATTAAAAACTTAACACCATTTTGATTTAGCATTAATACATTTGCATTGTGTAGGAAGCGGTACATGGAAAAGTTAGTGATTATGAATTTTTCCGTCTGTTCCATTTTTTATATGACGAACAAGGAAATGAGGTGGGATGGCTCGAGCCACGTGCACAACAACTAGAGGTGAGATATCATAATTAATTTTATTTTATTTTAAATGATTCTTTAATTAATTATTCTAATCGTGTCTTGTGTTTTAGGAAAACTACAAAGCTCTACACCAAGAATGGCTTGAGAGCCAAGAGTCATAGGTCATTGAAGGCTCTCCTAAACCCACTCCGGAAGAAGAAAATACAATGTTCGTTGAGGCGGGTGGTGGCTACACTAGCAAAAACTGAGCCTATGGTCTTGGTCCTTCGCGGTAAAAGATGCCTTCTCGTGTAGGTATCATCAATGCTAATTGCTCTTCTTCTTCTTCACCTGCACCAAAAATTGTGGATGATGATTTGCGCTCTAAATTGGCGGAAATGGAGCAAAGGCTACTGGATAGTGAAAGGCAACGCTTGGCTGATCGCGCGAATGTAAAGAAATTAGAGAAAATTGTGGCAAAGATTTGGAAGGATAAGGAGCAAGGCAGTGACTCCTCCCAGAGGGCGGAGTAGTATCATGGTTTGTTAAGTTTGTCGAACATGTTACTAATTAAACACTTTAGTGTTTGTTCGTGTTGAATGCTTAATGATGAAACACGTATGTAGAATTGTTTAATTGCCTGTGGTGGTTTTTTTTTATGTTAAACAAGTTGTATAACTGTTTTAATGGCGTATTCTGGTTTTTGGCTGCTTTGTATCGAGTTTCTAATATTTTTATTTAGCATGGTTAATATTGTTGGAGAGTGAATTCCGTCTCTAAAATAAAAAAATAATTAATTTACGCATTTTTGAGACGGACTACCATCTCAAATGAAAAAATTATGTATGAAATTATTTTTCTGGAGAGGGAATTCCGTCTCTAAACACTAAAAATAATTTCTACAATTAATGCTGGAGAGGGAATTCCGTCTACAAGCAGTAAATTAATTATTTTGCTAAAGAGGAAATTCCGTCTCTAAACACAAAATAGCGAAGGTCGTGCAGAGACGAAATTCTCTCTCTAAACTCCGAATTGAGACGCAAAACACTCTTTTTCTAGTAGTGCGGAGACAGTCACTATCAGAAGTATTTGATAATTTGCAAAACTCTGGAGAATAATGTGTTTGGATGGTCATGTTTTAATCATACTTAACCATTTTCGATATGAGATAATAGCTACCTTAACTTTTCAAGCAAAACCTCTTTTGTAGTTACTTTGAGTACTCAGCTTAGAATCTTTTTTCGGTGGGATACATCAATATTGGTAAAATATCCTTGGGATGAGGTCTTTAACACGCTACAAGCTATTGAAAATTTTCGAGTTCTATCCAGTTCTTTCAAACAATCTTAAGTATATTTTAATTCTTCTATCATGGAACACGGAAACAAATGCAACATGATACTCCACAAAACCCCGATGCTTTTATTACAAATGTTGATGCTGCTACTACTGGTGTTCCAATTGTGTCTTCACCTACCTTTTCCAAACCATTTCCCGATGTGTCAAAGGTTGAAGTATTTGTTGGAGAAAATTTTAGGAGATGACATGAATGAATTTTTTCTATTCTTGATATGCAAGTTGTTGCTTTTGCCCTCACGAATTCAAAAGTCGACGAGTCATTTTCTAGGAAATTAGAATTGTGGGCTCAGGAAAATAATGTACATAGATATACCATATTAAGTACTTTTCTAATGAGTTGTTCGATATCTATTGTTCTTATAAAGAAGCAAAAGAGATATGAGATTCACTGATTAATAAGTTGTAACGCGCAACTATGCTATATAAAAGAGACTTAGTGGTCGTTGCAAATATATCCGAATTTTAAGTCCGGAGTAGAATCTCACAAAGACCAAAGTTAAGTTCTAGTAACTTTAATAGCAAATATTCAAAGTTCAGCAATATATATAATTATACTTGAGTTTTAAGTTATAAACTATTAACTAAATAACAATTAACTAAGAACAATTAGAAATATATTAAGAATGACAAGAATTAGATGAACTTACACATGTTAAAAAGCCCAGGATAATGAATCTCCCAGTTACTGGTATAGTCCTGAGTTTACTCAAAACTTGCACGAGATACTATTCTATTGGCCTTGAACTTAATTAAAATTGTTCACTATTGTTTCCTAACTACTAATACCATCGCTCTTGAACTATTTTTTCTCAAAATAATCAAGACGATTAAAATCTCCCCAAATACGTGCCACACTCTAATCACGATATCCTTATAATGACTCTAAATCAGATTAAGTAATTTGTTATCGTAACATGAAGTACTGTTATTTTAATGACCATAACTTAAATGACTTTCCCAAGATCATTCAAGCAAAAAGGGCACAAATTATTGCATACATAAATAATTGAATTTAATATAAATATAACCAAACAAATAAAATTATGTATTAATCAATTTTGGAGTTATTCAAAACTAACCATAACTCATTTAACAAAATCCTAGAGTAGGAATTTAGCTACTCATAATTGTACTAGACAATAATAAGTCCATAGTCAAAACAACATCTATAGGAAAAGAGAATAAGAAAATTTTAGAAAACTCTTTTATTTCTTCAGTTCCAATATATTTGAAGCTTTTTAAAGCCCCAAAGTTCTTCAACAATGGTGGTCTAGCCTTCCCAGGTCAAGATAGGTAATAAAAGAGGCAGAAGAAACTTTTTTACCCTGTAGGAAAATAATCAAAGAGTCCAAAATACCCTTAATTTTTTTCCTATTTTTCTACTTCATGTACCGCCTGTGTGCCATGAGGACATAATTTAATTCAGATAATTCAGCTCGCGTGCTTCTCACTTATTAGGCCTGAATGAGCTGAAATTTTTCTTCACTTCTTGGCAAAATCTCTATTTCTTCTCGTGTTACTTGTGTGGCACATGGATTCCTGATTGCTTCAATTTCAACTCCCATGCTACTCACGTGGCACACGACCACCTGGAATCATTAATTTCTTCAATTTTCATTCCAAAACTTGCACTTTAGCCTCAATTCACCATGTTCACTTCCTATCACACCAAACAACTCAATTAGTAGCAATTCATGTTAGTTTTGCATATAAGCTTTTAAAATAATTATCAGAACATGGTAAAAATGCCCTAAAAAATTAGTAAAATATCCAAACATTACCACTCCATACTCGAACTTTTGGTCGTTCTCGAGCAAATATTAGACAACTAACCTGAATCACAATTAAGCATTCAAGATCATTCAGAACACCTTGCCAAGCAATTGTGTGGAGAAAGCAACCACTAGACTTAAACGCCCTTTACTTCGCTCATAATTATGTATTGAAAATAGAAACCTTGCAAATTCACCGACCTCAATGTACCTCAACAACAAAGAATCGCCCCAGACTCACACTTGTCATGCAGTGAATCAAAATTATTGGGGCGCAACATCATGAAAAATTGTCGAACTCAGAAACGAATTCCACATGTACATAAGACAACACTAAATGTTTGCCCGTTGTCACTCTTTACTAGTGTAGGCATCTCAAAATAAGATCAAGTAGGATTCTTTCTCTGGATGCATTGTAGGCTTATAGACGGAATTGATAATATGGGTAAAAGTGACTACGTTTCCAATGACACTACCATTACAAAGCAATTAAGCTCTAAAGTCTTCATAATTACTTTCTGTACCCAGTTGCCTCTTTTTTCTAGCTATTCCCACAAACAAACAACAACATTCCTTCTTCTCTTTTTCTTTCTGCAACCTTTTTTTTCTTTTCAACAATTAAACCCAAAATGTCAGGGTTCTTCCTTTTTTTTTTCCTACAATATTACAAGCCCAACATATTTAATTTTACTTAGAGCATAACAAATCAGAATTCACGGCCAGTTTTTCTCTTTCAACTTCCACACCATTTCCATCACATTAGCTAGTCTCGCTAATATCAAATAAGGGTTGCCACTTGGGAATAATGTGAAAATTAGGGGAATCAACTTTAAAAACTAAGGGTAATTTCTGGGCTGCCAAAAAAATAGATTACTTTTAGGCTCAATGGGTCTATTTAGGGATAATCTAAAATCATTGGTAGGCTTATTTAGGCTAGAGAGACTAAGCAAATAAGGCCTACAATCCTTTCCAAGCTCAAGAATATCCTAGGATTTCGCTTCAAGGATAAGCGTGGCAAGTTCTACACTGAACTGCATACATGGAACCGCACCTCACTATGTACATGAAATCCATGACTCACTCAATTTCATTCTTCAATAAAAAATTATAAGCTCAGAAAGAAGGTTTGAGAGAAAAAATGCTGACTCTCACACGACAGTACTTTCCAAGCATCCGAACTCTCTCTCTTTGGTTACCATTTTATTTTTCTATCCCATTTTTTTCAATTTCTGTTAGTTTTTTTTTTTTTGTTTTATATTTGAAATACTACCTAAAAATAGCCTTGTTAAAAAAAAAAAAACTTAACAGAAAAGAACCAAGGCCAAGAAAATCCATGAGATTATTACTACAACGACAATAACATACCCAATGTATTTTCACAAGTGAGGTTTGTAGAGGGTGAGATGTACGCAAACCTTACCCCCATCAAGGTGGAGAGGCAGTTTCCGATAGTCCCTCGGCTCAAGGAAAATAATCCAAAAACAAGCTAGCAAATATAAGATAAAGCTACCCATAATAAAGAAAATACTGTAAAAGAGACTACTTATAGCTAAGGTAAACAAACAACAGTGCAAGTAGTAAAGGCACATAATAGGATAAACAAAGTATATAAAATAATACAAATGATACTAAAACAACACTCTCACGACTACTACCTAACCTTATACCCTAATCCTTGATCTCCACGTTGTTCTATCAAGGGTCATGTCCTCTGTGATCTGAGGTGAGCCATATCCTGATGAATCACCTCTCCCCAATTCTTTTTTTGTCTACCTCTACTTCTCCGTAGACACAACACTTCCAATCTCCCGCACCTTCTCATCTATAATCCTTCTTCTCACATGGCCGAACCATCGCAACCTCGCTTCTCGTATCTTGTCCGCCACTGCAGCCATTCACACATTGTCACGTATGACGTCATTCCTAATCTTATCCATCCTCGTACGACCACATATTCATCTGAGCATTCTAATCTTTGGAATGATCATCTTCTGAATGTGTGTGGTCTTAACTGGCAAACACTCTGCTCCGTACAACATAGCTAGTCTAACGACCACTTTATGGAACTTACCTTTGAGTCTAGGTTCCACTTTTTTATCGCATAGGACACCGGACACGAGTCTCCACTTCATCCAACCTGCCCCTATACGATGAGTAACATCCTCATTAACTTCTCCATTACCTTGAACAATTGAGCCAAGGTACTTGAAGCTTCTCTTCTGCGAAATAACCTAGGCCTCAAGCATCACGTCCACTCTGACTCATGAGATTATTACTATTATAGTAAAAATATCTTAAACAAATAAAAAGTACTCCACCCTACACTGAAGAAGTTGCATTGTCCTTAATGCAACAATATTTATAATAAGGGTAAAGAGTGGGGCTCTTGCCATAATTGGCAAACGATAGTGTCATTAGATCCACGTCTTTGCTAGACTGCTACTCGCCATCATCATTGGTAGACTCAACGTCCATAGAGAAAGGTGTTAAACCCCAAAAATTACCGGGTTAAGGCAACATTTTGGTATATATTATCAGCAATATGACGATTCTAAAGGGTTTCTTTAGAGCTGCCACTTAATTTAGAAAATTAGGAACCATTGTTAATTAATTAGTGCAAATTTCTTCCTTATTTAAAAGGAAAAAGATTTTAGAGATTCAAAGTAAGTGATTCAATTATTTTCGAAAGAATGTCTTTATTATTAGAGCACTTTCGAAAATCCACCAAAGGTGGTTATTCCGACGGTTTTCACGAATAGGTATAAATAAATAATTTAGGAACTTTAAAGAAAAATAGGGTAAGTAAATAAATAAATAATAAATAAGTAAATAGATAGGTAAATAAATAAATAAATAAATAAACAATTAAATAAATTAATAAATAAATAATTAATTTAAATATATATAAAAATCATAAATAGACAAGTAAATAATTAAATAATAATTTAAATAAAGAAATAGAAAAATAATTATTATTTACAAATAAGTAATAATTTAAGGGTGGTAAAATTTAATTGTGATTTTATTTGAACTCATCCTTTAACAACGGTTCTTAAAATTCATAAATTAATTGGTAATTCAAAAAAAGAAAAAAGAATTAAAAGTAATCACAAGGCATTTTTAATCATAATAATTTTCTCCTACAAGGCTCCTAGTCTGTTCTATAGGGATCCTATAACATGGATTCTAAAGGGAACGAGAAAGAGAGAGTAGAGAAGGTAGAACCTAGAATATGCAAATTCCACTCCAAATGCGGTTTTCGTTCTCCCAGTTTAAATGTAATCGTCCCGAATGTAAGTTTTTGCCAAACTCGTTTCCCAAGGTAGATCATGTAAAAAGTTAAAGAAAAAGGATAAAAATTATAGCAAATATTCACAAAAAATCAGATAAGATAAATTATTTATAGAAAGAGCTGTCAGTAACTTCACAAGGCTAACTGAAAGAGAATGATACCATCCCAGGGATATCGTGCAAGCTCATACTAATCAAATACTAAAATAAAAAAATTCAAGCTAATGAGAAATTGGCAATGTCAGGAGTATTACTAACTAAGAAACTTAACCTCGGTGAATGATTATGCACCATTCACAACAGAATCAATTTTCGACCCAAGGAAGAACAAGACTTGATTTTCGGGGCAACAAATGCAGGTTTAAAATTAAGACGAGTTCATTCAACTTTTACTAATATTTAATAAAATATGGATTAAAAGAAGAAAGAAACTAGGTGCTGGGATCCTACCTTCAGGTTGGCAGCAATTCATTAACCTAAGGATTATCTCAAATTCACTTTAACACCAATAAATAGATTGAATGGCAACCAGGATGAACTCACTAAAGACTTGAACTATTACCAACACAGAGAGAAACTCCAACCAAATGACTGGTATGGAAGCATAAACAACCTCATTGAAGATATTCCATAGCAGAACTACGAATCGATATACTCTAAAAACGGAAACTAAACAATTAAGGAAGGCAATATTTCAGGAATTTAACACTAACAACATAGAGGACCATAAATTTTGACTGAAGTTCGGCTCCTACTCCTCCTTTAAGTCAATTGAACTTCAAACTTGGACCATAGCAAAATAATCTCCACTTAACCAGCCTTAAACCTCTACTTCATCCCATAATTCATGCAGGCAACAGAGCCTACCAGAAAAATAGAACAGGAAACTAGATCACCATGCCTCCCCTTCTACTTCTCACCAGAAACTTTTGCAGACAACCGGAGAAACATAAATATCCCTTTCCCCTCACCTTTTGTGAAGAGAAAAAAATCATATTCAAGCTTCAACATACCTCTTGATTAGGAACTTGAAAATTGAGCAAAGATTTGCCCCTGAACCACCATTTGCTAACTAACAGAACCAACCAGAAAGTATTCCCAATTCAAACATGACACTTCTAGTCCTCCTATTATCAACCACAAATCATCTCATTACTACACTCACAAAAGCTCATGCAACTGACAGAAAAAACAAACTACACCCAGACTTATCACATTCAGAACAAAACTAGCAATCACTGATGAAGCTGGAACATTTGCTGGAATTAAGACACAACAGAGAAGGCATAATATATGAGAAAAAACTAAGAACTTGAGAAAAGGAAAAAAAAACTAATAGGAGGTATACTGCCTATGCAACAGGCAGAACCAAACTTTTATACCATCAAAACTAGATCTTAGCAAAACAGAATTACTTTGTACTAAAACTTGACGTGATTAAGGAAGTGTTAAGCTAAAATCATTAATTCAATAGATAAAGTAAACATATTTTACAACTAGGAAGAGAAAATCATGATAAATTTCTATGAAACAGAGATAACACCAAAGCTGAAAACCCTTTCAAACTTCACATTTTATTTTCACATATTAGAGGTCGAATGGAGTCTCACCCTTTTTTCGAGGAAACAATAACTTTATATATCTGCTTCTAGTGTTTCAGATTTGAGATTTTAATTTCAAATATAGTGCTAAAGTGGACATTTTTTTTTGTAGGATAAAGGAGAAAACAGTCCAATCTTACAAAGATTGTATCGTTTTCTCCTTTGATGCAGCCCGTGTCCGTGCTGATCAATATGCAGTTGTGTTCGTGCCATCAAGATAGGTCACACGAAGCCAAGTCAAGACTCTGCATGAGGTGCATGTCCATCTAGCGTGGCCGGGAGGAAGCAGCAATTGAGAGAGTGAGTGGTCGGGTGCCAGACTTGAAAGCTACATCACCAAGCTCGAGCCCAAGGAAACAAGTGTCCGAACTCAGATGATTGACGCCGAGCAGTGAAGCGGCTGAGGGCTACACTTGAGCCTGAGGTAGGAGAGCGTCTGAGCTACTAAACTCATTCAGCCCTACATGGCTTTGTTTCATTGGTTGTCTGTGGCCGTTACTATTTTAGCCTTATGGATCTCTATATAAACCCCCTTAACATTTCATTTTTGGATAGTTATTGTTGAATGTTGATTAACCGTGTGCTGCTTTTGTCTCTGTCGTGAGCGAACCCCATCGTGGGAACCTTTGTTAATGGAATTTGTGACATTCGATGGAAAACTCTTGAACATTTTCTTCTTTGATTATTCGATCGGCAAGAACCATGTTTTCTTGAGGACCGTTGCTTAGTATAGGTGTTTTTTCACAATCTAACCGAAAGGCTCCAAGACTAGTTCCATGGTTTTGCTTGATTGAGTTGAGATTATGTCTTACTTCTATCTTTTACTTTCTGTTTGTTTATCTTCCGCTTGTGTTCGTTGCTCGTCCAGTTTGGCTTGCACTATCTTGGTATCAGAGCACGATTTGGATCATGTTCTTACAAGTCCAATCCTATTCTTTATCTTCGTGCGTTTGTGTTTTTCAGTTTCCGTCTCATGCTCATATTGTGTTGTTGTTTTATTCTTACAAAAAAGAAGTAGAAAAGAAAATCTCAAAAATTTTGTTGGTTGTCGGTTATTTGGATTAAATAACCATATATTCTGTTTTATCATTGCTTGGAGCATCTGAAAATCTCTGGTCGTATATAATTTGACGACAAGGGTTTTTGTGTGTTTGAATCTGTCAGATATCGGCTCCACTATTTTGAAAGCCCTAGTAGAATTTTGGTTGTTTATAATTTTTTGGGGTTAAATCTGGATGTTATCGATTGATTTTGGTCACGTGTTTGCTTGAAAAACTTTGAAGCTCAGTCGTGAAACACCGTTCGTATGCCGAAAAATTGTTAAGTTTCTTAACAGTGTACGAAGGACTGAAGCTGTGTTCATAGCTTAGCTTGGAGCATAAGTTATCCATTTAAGTTCAAAGTTTAACGGAAAACGGCGTTGAATCATACATTATTTTGGACTGTGAACGAAGTTAAGCTTGTCCGTACACCGGAAAGGGAAAGTTCACTATTCCATTTAAGAAGAAGGGTTTAGCACCGTTGCTAAAACCTCATGTGAATGTTACTTGCTGGAAAAGAGGAAAGTGGATAAGGATAAACCCTAGTCCGTACAGTAGAGGGACCACTTTCATTCCGTATAGAGTAGAGTGTCCGAGGTTTCTAAAGAGGAAATGAAGGGTAGATTTCTTAGGTTCTCTTTCTTTCTTTGTGTTCGTGACTTCTCGTCAGTAGATCTCTGGAGTAAATCTTCTACTCGAGGTACTATTAATTTTTTTAAGCTTATAGGAACTCGTGCGAGAAGGGTCGAAGTCCAAATTTTGTAGAAAATTCTTGACCTCATGTGCGCAGTTAAATAGAATCCGTTTCATCGGGTGGAACATCAATTCACTCTTCCCGAAGAAAAAGTGAATCTTGTCAAACTCGGAGGATCTGGAGGAAATTGATCAATCCGAAGGAGCCATTGGTTACAAGTTCTGAGTGGCTGTACCTACAAATTGAGTGGACCCGAGTGCCACCGAACAAAAGTGAGGGAGTGTGTGAGGTGATTTCTAACCTTAACTTTTTTCTTAAGTCATTTTTTTTCCAGGTAAATGGCTGGAAACGGAGAGAAGGGTAAGGATGCGTTCAAGGTATTGTTGGCTGATGTCATGGCCATGATACAAGGCATAAGTGCCGAGCTAAGAAGAGTGAATTTTGGAGTTGAAAATCTTGAACACGATCGAGCCTCAGAGGCCTTACCAGGGTCCGGGGATGGAACAACCAATTCTACTCCTATGTGACCGACACAATTTGCTGAGTTGGCCTGACGCCAACAAATGAGAGCTGAAGCTGCTAGAAATGAGAAAAACTTGGGCATTACCCAAGCTAACTTACCACTACCTCAAAGACCCCAAAGAAACTTAGTAGCCGTTGCTGAAGAGGGTGATGTTCAAGATGAAAAGTATGTTGAAGCTGATTATGAGCCACCATTCTATCCACGAGGTCAGGCTCAACGAGGCCGTGGAAACCCTCGAGGTCGAGGACGAGGAGCTTATGTTGATAGACAACTGAACGTGAGGCCAATGATTATTACTATGATGATTATCCGGAACAAGCCCGAGGTGGTAGAGATACTAACTTAAATAGTGTCAAGATCACTATTCCACCGCTCAGAGAAACTAGTGATCCAGACTAATATCTTGATTGGAAGGTTCGTTTGGAACGAATCATTGAAATGAATGAGATGACAGATGAAAGAAAAGCTGCCTATGCAATTGCTTCGTTCGAGACATATGCTTCTACTTGGTGGGAAACTGAGAAGAGAATAAGAAGGTATGCTTTACTTGAGCACCTTACTTGGGTTCAATTGAAGAGACTGATGGATGCTAAGTATGTTACGGCTAAACATCATCAAGAGCAACTTCAGAAGCTCTATGATTTGAAACAAGGGTCTAAACCGGTCGAAGAGTACTTTGACGAGTTTGAAAAGATTCGTTTGGCTCTTGATATGGAAGAAGACGACGAGCAAGCCATCATTTGGTTAAAAAATATGCTTAATCGATAGTTAACATCTCATTTAGACTGCATATGTTCCATATACTAGATGAAGCTTTCCATGTTGTGATCGATGCTTAGAAGTGGGTGAAGGACGATAGAGCAAATAGGTACCGAGGGAGCACTACTACTACTCATTTGAACTGTAGCAAAGAGTGGAACAATCTGAATCCTACCAATGCCAATACTGGCCGTGATCAGAAGAAACCCTTCGAGAGAGGAGTGACCAATTATAACTCCAAGGAGTTGGGAGGTAAAACTCAACTTAATACTCCAAGTGCTTCATCGATTCAATGTCGAAAATGAAGGGGTTATGGTCACATGGCTAAGGAGTGTCCGACTTACAAGGTTATGATGTTGTCCATGAGCTAGAGAGTGACTCCGAGGAGGAAAAAGGAGAAGGAACCGAAGCTGATCATGATGAAAACGATCACGCAGCTACTGAAGCCGACCGTCTGGAAATGTTTCTTGTGGTTCATAGGAACTTGAACACTATGAACATAGAAGAAGAGGATGATAATCACAGAGAAAATCTGTTCCATGCAAGGTGTCGAGTAAAGGGAAAGGTGTATTCGATGATTATTAATTCAGGTAGTTGTGCTAATATGATGAGCCAAACATTGGTTTCACAATTGAGACTGCCTACCTTGAAACAACCCCTGTCCTATCGATTGCAATGGTTGAATGAATGTGGAGAACCGAGAGTTGCTAAGCAGGTGTTGATCAAATTCAAAGTGGGAGCTTATCAAGATGAAATGGAGTTTGATATTGTTCCAATGCAAGCTTGTTATTTTGCTACTAGGGCGACCGTGACAGTATGATAGGTTCGTTGTCCATAACGGTCGAGCCAACACTTACATTGCTAAGCTCGAAGGTGAGAGTTTTATACTCAAGCTTTTATCTCCAAAACAAGTCAGTGAGGACTATAAACAAATGAAGGAGCTTAAAGAAGCGGCCAAAGCTAAGTCTCCAGATGGGACACAAATTGTGGCTGATGAAAATGCTGAAACACCTCCCGTGTCAGGTAATATTTGTGCAATCATGCAACCCGGTGAGTGCCTCCGAGGCAATGACCAAAACAAGATGATGATTTGCCTTGATAACAACGGTATCCTTCTGAACTCTAAGGATGATTTCACTTACGATAACCTTTTGCCTAGTGCTATTCAAAGTGTTTTACAGGACTTTGGAGACATGTTCCCTGAAGAAATGCAGGTGGATTGCCTTCGTTACAAGGAATCGAGCACCAAATTGACTTAATCCCGAGGTCTCAAATTTTGAACAAGCTAGCCTATCGGTTTAATCACGAAGACAATAAAGAGCTCTGATGGTAGATGGATGAATTTGCGGAACAAAGGACTGGTCCGAGAGAGCTTGAGTCCGTGTGCCATTCCTGTTATACATGTGCTAAAGAAAGATGGAACGTGGCGAATATATGTTGATTGTCGAGCAGTCAACAAAATAACGGTAAACTATCGTCATCCTATTCCTCGATTAGATGACATACTTGATGAATTGAGTGGGTCATGTTGTTTTTCAAAGATTGATCTTAGGTCCGCTTACCACCAAATCTGAATGAAACCGGGTGATGAGTGGAAAACTACATTCAAGAAAAAATTCGGTCTGTATGCATGGTTAGTGATACCATTTGGCCTCTCTAACGCATCAAGGACATTCATTAGATTGATGAACCATGTGCTTAAACCGTTTATAAATAAGTTTGTTATTGTGTATTTCGATGACATACTTTTTAATAGTAAATCTGTGGATGAACATGTAGAACACTTAAGGCTTGTACTTGATAATTTGAGAAATGAGAAGTTGTATGCTAACTTTAAAAAGTGTGGCTTTGTGTTGAACGTGTTATCTTCCTTGGTTTTGTTGTGAGTGCTAATGGTGTTGAAGTCGATGGCTCAAAAGTCGAGGCTGTCAAAGATTGGAGGACCCCTACTTCGGTGTCTCAAGTTCGATGTTTCCATGGGTTAGCTAGTTTTTATAGGAGGTTTGTCCGAGACTTTAACACCGTAGAAGCTCCTTTAACCAATCTAGTAAAAAAGGACCAACCGTTTATGTGGGAAGAGTCCCAAGAGAGGGCCTTCCAAGTGTTGAAATGGCAGCTCAGTTCTGCCATATTGTTGCAACTCTGACTTTAGAAAAGCTTTTGAAGTTGAATATGATGCGTTTGGAGTCGGGATCAGAGGAGTGCTTTTGCAAGAAGGTAAGCCAATCGCTTACTTCAGCAAAAATCTTAAAGGTGCAACCTGAATTACCCGACGTATGACAAGGAGTTGTATGCCCTTGTTAGAACACTTGCTCATTGGCAACATTATCTATAGCCATAAGAGTTTGTGATTAAAAGTGATCATGAATCTTTGAAACATCTCCGAGGCTAAAAGAAGTTGAATCGGTAATATGCCACACAGTGAGTCCCCCACTTGCTGAGTGCTGACAGAAGCAGTCAGGAAGTGAAAGCGGCATGGATTTGAAAAGATATCTCACTGATTCCTTGAAACTCGCAGTCTCTTTGACCTAGGATGATATTGATTTCTTCAAAAACCTCGCGTGCTTTCTTCTAATTGGCTGATATCGATCCCATGCACCTTTTCAGGAACTGCCATTAACTACTTCGAATCGTTTCATATCTCTAGTAATAATGACGCTTGACCGTTTCGTGCTCCATCCTTATCCTTTTTTCCTATAAATAGTGACTTTATGAAAATGGGAAATCATAAGCTCCTCTTCAGAAAATAACTCACTTCTTTAGCAATTTTTTATGATAGCGAGAAACTTTTCTTCCCTAAAAAATATAAGCCTTCAATCTTAGTTTGATATTTTCAAAAAACCTTCTTCGTTCCGAATGGATATTGCGTGAAGGAACTATTGGAGGTAATTCTCCTGCAATCACCTCTTTCTCTTTCTTCGTCCATGAGGAAACAAATGAAGTTCCTCGAATCATGAAGTTTGATCGAGATTCTAACGATGTCCTTTGGGATGTCTTCATTGCGTCATGTGCACTTATTATGGTGTGCTCATCTTCTAACATAGCGGTTGGTGTGATATTCTTCATGTCATGCGGGGTCGGGATGCTTAGCTCTTTCAGCTTCCATACACCTTCCCCACCAGGATACCTTGTATGTCCAGACCGCTCCTTCAATGGTACCGCGCTGGTGATCCACTGCTTGGCCCCATTTTATGATGCAAGAGAATTTAGCTTCACAGCTGCAGGTAGCTAAGGTGTCACTGAGCTTTGGATTCCTCCGTGGCTTATGGCTTTCACCTTGGTTATCCGTTTCAGTTGAACCACTATTGTAACGCTTCATCGGCGGTTAGCTGTGGGAAACCCTAGGGAAGAGGCTACCATATGGTAGGTTTCCAGCTCAAGCCTTTTCGTTCTCGGCTATCTTCAATTAGTCCTTGAAGATGTGCGGGGCTGTGCACTCAGGTTTGACCAGCTGAGGTTGACTCGGATGTTCAAGCTTTGCTGCTAGTCTTCTAGTTTCTCTTTGAGTTCAGTAGACGAAATGGTGGAAGGCTAGGCCTATACCCAGACGCTTCTGAGGTCCCTTGCTTTGATCAAGCAGATCGGCTTTGGTTGCACCAACACCCGTGTGCCTTGAAGGAATGCACGGGCCGACATATCTCGGGCTAAAAAAAAAGAAGAAGAACTCCGGACTGTTTATGGCTGGTAGCTAAAATCCAGATGAAGGATTTTTAGCCATGTTTATCCTGAGAGCTCTTTGTTTCTAGTCTTCCCTTTTCTTTTCTTTTTTTTTTATCTACAATTGTTATAAATAAATGTTGTATTCAGAAAGAACTAAATGTATATTTTGAGCCTACGCACTGTTCTTTATTAACGAAATGGTCGTTCATCAATACTCTTTTACGTACTTGTGTTATTACATGTTTTGTAATGTATAATCAAGCAGTATGTTTGTGCACCTAAAGATTAGATGGCTTCTGATTGTCTTGGATGTTTTAATGTTTAGAACGTTTATTAGTGTGTCTTCTTTGAACAATTACATCCGTTGTGCACCAATATTTGACGGCTAGTTTGCATCTGTAAGAGATGGCTTTATGCGCCCACAATAGGACGACTTTAGCCCGTGTGATAACATGCTATTTTGCGTCCGACTTCGAACGCCTCTGCTTATTTATTCGAGTATTTAAGACTTTCTGGCACTACGGGAACAGGCATCCCCATCGGCGTGTAGGTGCTATTTTTGAATTAACAAATTCAATACACGAATAATACCTGGTGGCTGAGCTAGCCGTGACCTAGCTCTAAGCGAGTAGTGTACCCTACTTTTTGTTGCAAAAAATGAGTGTATTACTTCAACTCAGGTCTAGCCGGGGCTATGAATAGTTGAATCGTAGATGGATCTGAATAAGTAAGTAAAACAGACTAAACATAGTAGTTTTATTGATAAAAGGGGCGTGAAGTCTGAGATACTGTGGGTAACCCGTAACATGATTGATAAATATGAAAATACTGCGATCGAAGTTAAAAAAGAACATAAAACATAAAAATAAATGCCTTTAAGATACTTTATGCTCAACTCTCAGAAGGTTTGGGGGCATGTGCTTGGGCTTACCTACTCGAGGGTTCTGAGTCTGGAGATGTTACCTCTGGGCCGCTAACAACCCGATGGTATAGTTCTGTGCCAATCAAACAATAATGAACGGCTTGTTTTTGAAGTTTTCTGCTTTCTAATCTGTCTTTAGGGAGGATTCCTTTTCTCAGGTAGTTGATCAGCGCATGACTCTGCCCTGTGGCAGATCCTGTGTCTGGAACTTCGAGGTTTATCAGGTCCATGAGGGTTAAATCAACCACTATCTGTTGATCGTATGAATCTTCGGACGCTTCACCTCTGTTTGAACTTTCTTCTTGATAGGAAAACTGCCACGTCTGAAAATTTTCAGGAGTGCTTTCATTCTCTCCTGCCGATCTGGTGTGTAGATGCCCTCTGTGGTGAACACTTCTTTGACTTGATCGACGATCAGTTGAGAGCCGCTAAAGAGGATGACCTCCCTGGCCCCAGTATGTAGGCTAAGTCAAGGGCTTGAATTATGGCCTCATACTCTGCTTCGTCGATTTGATCTTTGGTAGGCTTATAAAATATCATCCCACCGGGTGTCATAACCCAGAAATCGAGATCAGCTTCTTCTTTTTTTTGGTCTGCTTCAACGCTGATTTCTCAACGTCCGCACTCGATGGCCTCTTTATTTTTGATTGACTCCTCCACCTGTGATTTCAGCTTCTCCACAAAGTCTGAGGTAAAACCCTCTAGTTCTTATGAGTCGATGGCTATCCGGGGTTGGTAGATAATGTCGTACTCTCCCAGTATCTTGTCCCATTATGCCATCTCCTCTGAGGGTCTGGTTTTGGCTAAATAATAAATGCTCACCTGGCTTTGGCTCAGTTATCACCGGAAGCTGTAGGAGCTGCATATTAGTCTAGGCTACAGTTAAGTAACTGTGTATCAGCCAAAGGGGCCTCCCTTGTTTTCGCATCACCTTAGAAAGCTGACATACCAATTCTGTGGCTTTGGGGACTAGTTGATCCATCACCGCTAACCGATCCCATAGTTTACTAGACTCTTCTCTGACCTCTCGCTCCAAGGCCTCAACCTCGATAGAATCCTCTTCGACCATATTTATTTTGGCTACCAGCCGTGCACCGAGATCCCTGCCACAAGTAGGACGATACTCTCCAAATGAAGACCGTTCACCTCGTAAGTCATCAATTACACGTGAGTTCGGGTATTTGAAAAGTTGATGAAATGTTGAGGATACTCCCTTATGTGTATCCATGCTCGTCCTAAGATGACGTCATATGGTAGATTACAATTCAACACCTGGAAGAAGGTTATGCTTGTCACGCCCGATATATGAATCGGTAGAACTAATTCTCCGTCAGGCTCTTCTCGGGATCTATTGAAACCGATTATCTTTCAGGTGTTTGAGGCTACTTGACGGCATAAACCATTATTCCGCAGTACCTCTCCCTGGATTATGTTAATGCTATATCTTGGATCGACCATGGCTCACTGGACGCGTAAGTCAAATATTTCCACAGGCACGATGAGGTCGCCTTGATGTTCTGCCTTTTCATCCAAGCCAAACAGGATTGGACCTTTAAGTTCCCATGGCAACGTAGTCCCCCGTGCGATGTCGGGTTCCATAGTTGACAAGATTGTGTTGATAGTCTTCCAGTTTTCAGAGTCTGATGCTTTCGAACACCGTGGTCCTTCTTCAATTAGATCTTTGAGTTGCCCTTGTTTCAATAGATACTCGATTTCAATCATCAAGGATTTACAGTCGACTGTGGCATGACCGCCCTTGTGATGAAAATCACAATAGGGCGTTTTGTTCCTCCCCGTAGCTCCTTTCATGGTAGGCAGCCATGAGACCCTTGGACCTAATCTACCAAAGTGATTGGCGACTAGATCCACGGCGTTGACTCGCAAACTAAAATAATTGAAATTATGAGGTTCCACCAATTTTTAATTAGATCCTGATGCTCGGGAGTTGTTCTGCCTTCCGGCTCCTGATGGTTCTATGCCTTTGGCTTCACCCTTCTTCTGTTCTCTTCTTCTTCTTCTTCTAAAGAAAGGCTTCCCGCTCTCTTCCTTCGCTCGTCTTCGGGGTTATGAGAGTTGTCCGGCTCCAAGTAAAACTTTTCAGTATACCTTTAATGCAACAGGCTCCATGTGTTCACGGGGTGCTGGGTTAAACTCCAATGCAACTCCCTAGTGGCCAACGATCCCTTTGAATTCAGACTCTATCCAAAGGCTACGCAGCGATGTTTTCAGGAAATAGAGGAAAATCCATGCATTCCTTCGGAAATCTGTCAAGGTAGTCTTTTAGTACCTCATTGTCCTGTTGACATATCTCAAAGATATCTTCCATGCGCTTCTCCCCCTTGCGGGCACCAGAATGTGCTTTCTTGAACATGTCTTGCATCTGAGTGAATGATTCAATAGATCCCATCGGTAGCTGAGTGTACCGAGCGAGGGCCCCGATGATCAGGGTCGAGCCAAACCTCTTCACTAGAGCAGACTGGATTTCTTTCTTGCTAATCTCATTACTCTTCATAGCTGTGTAATACACAGTAATATGCTCGTTCGGATCAGTCGTTCCGTCATGCTTCAAGTTATCCAGCAAGCAGAAGTGCTTTGGTATGCAGACCGGTGCAACTCTTGCTTTCTATGCATATATTTAAAACTTCTGCTCATCTACCGTGGTAATTTGGGGTGGAGCACCCGGAACATTACCAATTCGGTCGTGGATGGCCTTAATTTCTTTTATGAGGTCCTGAATGATAGGAGCTCCTTTGAGTTCTTGGTTGTTGATTGTTAACGAGCCTCTAGGGGCGGTATCCATGATGAGCCTCCAGCTTGGGACGGATGCTGGTGAATTGTTCGTGGGCGCTAGTCCTCGCGGGGATGCTGTCCTCTGAGACGATTCGGCTAACATCGCTCCTAACTTCTGTGATATCCCATCAACTATGTTATTCGAATTCTGCTTGGATGCGGTTTTGAGGAGATTACAAGGAAACGTCTAAATTCAGAATTACCTCCAACATGTTGATCTTCTTTCCTGTCGCTAGTAACAAGGATTGGTTCTCGAGAGGTGTCTTTCAGTTGCTCAACGGGATCCTTAGGCTGTATGCTTGGATCATCGGTATCCTTTGCGGACTCGTCTACTACATCTACAATATTCTTTGAAATGATATCATTGTTAGACATGATTGCGCCTTTTCCTTGGTAGAAAACCTACAATTACCTGGGCCACACGGTGGGCGCGAAACTGTTTATGCCTAAAATTGTACGTCAAGGTTAAATAATTATTTGTGTTTAGGGTCACAAGAAATACAGTAACTACAATGGAAAAGTATGTAAGTATAACGAAAATAGTAATGAATAAACAAGTCGAAATAATTAAAAGTAGGTAGAGTAATTCTTATTACTTTAGAATAGCCGAATTCGGTGATAAATCGCATGATGTACAATACAATGTAAGGAGGAGTATTTATAGTAGTGATACCCAGACCTAAATAAGGTAAAATACAAAATACTAATAAGGCTATGGGCGTTTAACTCAAGGTTGTGGTATATACTAAACCCTAACTAGGAGACCTTAAATCCTAGGCGGCGGGATATATACCCTGTATCTTGTGGCCGTGCCGCCTAAATGTTCGTTGGCTCCAAGAGCGGGTCTGTATCCTATGCACCTAGTAACTTTTAAGATAAGTCTAGTCTCACCGGCTGGACTTACATCCCCGTAATAGTAGGTGGCGTATTTTTTCCCACACATTTGTGGAGTGACCTTAGCTCTAAATTTCTATTCTCGACGTCTCACCATCCTCAGACTGATGGACAGACCGAGGTATTCAACCAAACCTTGGGAGCTCTGCTTTTTTGAGGGATGACCAAAGGTAAGGCCGCAAACTTGGCTGATCATTTGCGCGTGATGGAATTTGCATACAACTGTACTATGCATAAAATTATTGGAATGAGTCTGTTTGAGTGTGTGTATGGTTTTAACACGTTAGTTCAACTTGATTTAACCACGTTGCTTCGAGATACTGTTATTGATTTTGAAGGTACACGCCGAGCTACTGCTTTGCTCGAGCTTCATGCCAAAGTGAAGAAGAATCTTGAGGAAGCCTATGCCAAAGCTTACTCAAAGAAGAACAAGGGGCATAAGAAGTTGGATTTAAAGAAGAGAGATTGGGTTTGGGTTCATTTTTGTAAGAAATGGTTCCCGAACCAAAGAAAAGGGAAAGGAAAGTTGGCTCCGAAAGAGGATGGTCAGTTCCAAGTGCTAAACAAGATCAACAATAATGAATATGTAATCGACCTCGCAGGTGAGTATAATGTGTCCAACACCTTTAATGTTGCTGACTTAATTCCTTGCGTCGTAGGCCGAATACCAGAGGACGAAGAAGATGTGATTTCAAGGATGAAATCTTCTCAAGAAGGAGAGCCCGTGATCGTGCTGATCAAGATGCAGCCCGTGGCCGTACTGATCTAGATGCATTTATTTTCATACCATCAAAATAGGTCACACGAAGCCAAGCCAAGACTATGCACGATGTGCATGTTCATCTTGCGTGGCTGGGGGAAACAACAATTCGAAAAGTGAGTGGTCGGGTGCCAGACTTGAAAGCTACATGGCCAAGCTCTAGCCCGAGGTAAAAAGCGTCTGAACTCAGATGATTGATGCTAAGCAGTGAAGCGACTGAGGGCTACACTTGTGCCTGAGGTAGGAGAGCGTCCGAGCCTCAAACTCATTAATCCATGTGTGGCTTTGTTTCATTAGCTGTTTGTGACCGTATTTTACTATTTTAGCCTTAAGAATATGACAAAATTTTTAAGGAATCGTTGTTTGATTCAATGTTCTTCGCGTTTTGGGATCGAATTGAGAGAAAGGGTCGCGGATTAATGGGTTTAAGGTTGATATATGGGAATTGGGGCTTCTGGGTTGTAGAACAGGTAAGGGGTAATATACAAGAGTTTAGCATAGGTAGGCTACATTTTAGCTTATGTATTGTGATTTTGACCCTTTTCCTTCACAATTTAGTGCAAATGTACAACTGCCCCTCTTTACTCGAAAATGATGGAAGAGTTTTCAAGGTAAAGAAGCTAATGTGGGAGCCAATTTTGTCACGATAAAGCAAAGATTTTTGATTCAAAGGAACAAAATACGAGGCTTATGGACATGGCCGAACTCCGATTTTCAAGTTTTCTACATATCTTGGGATAAAAAAGAATCAAGCCATATGCAGTTCGATGCGACTTAAAAATACGCCTGATTGACAGACACACGCACGATTGACAGAGAAAGATGCATGAATAGGAAGAAATTCAAACTAACACCCTAATCTGGAATGATGGATTAGGTTAGACTTGTTTGTTCGAGTGTGATTATTTAGGACTTCGTTGATGAGTCTAGCTCATATCAATGATTTCCCAAGTTTACTGCTAAGAAAAAGTTCCACGTTATGCTTTAAATACTGCTGCATTCCTGCTAAAAGTTTTGTAAAATCTCGGTAAACGGTAAGCGAATAACTACAAGTGAAGCTTAATAAATGTAGTATTGAATAAATAACGATAAATAAACTTGCAGATATAAAGTGAACTTTAAAGAAAATTACAAATATAAAAATGCCGCCTTTTCGGCAATAAACCATGAAAAAATATAATGCTTTTAATCATGAAGAGGTAATTTGCAATGCAATCTTGGAATGTGCTCCAATCAACTGATAAATCAAATGAGACATCTGATCCTGAAGCATCTTATGTCCCAAAGCAACTTAAAGTAGACTTGCATATCCTATTTATGGGTGGATGAAGCCTGCATATCCTATTTGTGGGTGGATGAACCCTGCATATCCTATTTATGAGTGGATGAACCCTACATATCCTATTTATGTGTGAACGAACCTTTTATATCTTATTTGTAGGTGGATAGACCCGGAAATATCCCTTTTGTAGTCAGAAATACCTAAAATATTCTATTTGTGGATGGACCCACCCTGCATATCCTATTTCTAGGTGGATGAACCCTGCATATCCTATTTCTGGGTGGATGAACCCCGCATTTCCTATTATTGGGTGGATGGGCCTGGCATATCCTATTATTGGGTGGATGGACCTGAATTGCTCATTTCTAAGGCGAACGGGCCTAAAATAAAGTTTAAATCTAGATTGATTAGCAAAATCTGAGGTTGTACGACTTGTACTGTTGATGCTGCAAAGTGTTGAATGCCGTAATTGATCCATATGGAATATGATGCTCAATTCCTGCATAGTTTAAAATAAAGGCATTGATAATAATTTGATGATCAAGAAAAGCTAAAATGAAAAAAAGAGAAATAGAGTTGTTATGCATATGTGATAAGGCTGAAAATCTTCGAGGATGTGATGGTTGCTAGTTCCCTTCAATTTCTGCTTGGGATTCCTACACTCAAAGAAAAATCATAAGTTCTAAAATTTGTGTGGAGTTGCGATGCTTTTCATTACTCCTTCCACCTTGATGCTGAACTTTGCGGTAGATGCAAAAAATTTGGCTCTGTTTAATCAAAGATTTTTCCTTTGTTTTGATAAAATAATGGCTGGCTAGATTGAACACCTAATTTGGCTTCAAATATGTATTTTATTAGCATGTTGACCGAATGTGTTGCTGCTGAGGGAGTCTGGCGCTCTTGTAATTCTTTCTTATGCACAAGAGATACAATCTAAAATTGCTTTAACTTGGCTTATTCGGGGAAATAAATTTTTAATGATTTTGGGGACTGCACCCAATAAGGCTGTCTACTTATCCTACTACTGACATGAATCAGGTCGATAGTAACTTATTACAACAAGGCTTAATAACATTTCAAAAGAGTAGCAAAACATAAGATAGTTGGGCAACGAAATGCCATTTCAAAACTACAAAGTGAGGTTTTTTAGTCTTCTTAGGTTGCCAACTGCTTCTTCTTTGAATACCTTGGGGCTGATGCCTCGCCTTTAACAAAGATTATGCCAGTGGGTTAGAATGCTGTAATTGCAACTTAATGAATCTTGTTTCACTAATATTTTTCCACTATCAATCATGCTTTGAATCTTGTATCTCAAGTCAGTGCCTCATCTAGTATCATGCCCTTGGATATTTGAATGATAAGCACAATGCTTTAATGGATCAAAATGTTGAGGTATGTGCTTAGGAATTGTTCCTTTCCTTGGTTGCAAAAGTCCTTCAGATTGCAAATTTTCCAATATGCTTGTCACAGACTCATCTAGAGTAGTGAATGTATCAAACCTCCTCTTCTTTGACGCCAGCTGATCAGAATGTGCTCGTTGAAACTGACTTTGAGAGCCTCACATATTTGGGTGTTTTTCTGCTTGAATGGTGTATCCAAATAAATCAGAAGCAATTCTTCCCTATTGCTATGCCTTATTCTATTCTTTCCCCGGTTGGATCAATTCGGAGAAACTGCTTGCACTAGTGCTAGCAATTTTGTCATAATATATGCCTTCTTGAATGTCAATCAAAGCTGCTACTAGCTCCTTCTTAGGCCATGACAAATGCATATAAGAAGCCTCTAACCTCCACCTCATAGCATATTCTGCAAAAGACTAATGAGAAATCCATTAAATGTTGCACATATCAATCAAATCAAGATCTATTACTATATTGAAATTGTATTGTTCCATAAAGTCTTGAGCCATATCCTTCCATGTGTTCCATTTGGAAAAATCTTGCTCGGTATACCATGAAAATGCCAATCCTACAAAAATCTGAATAAACAATCTAATCCGCAAAGCTTTATTCTGGCCAATTCAAATCAATCTGCTGCAATAATCTTTCAAATGAGCATACGGGTTCCCCTTTCCATCAAAAGTATTGAATTTTGATATCTTATTGATAGTAGGTGACGTATTTTTGCCCACACAGTGAGTCCCCACTTGCTGAGTGCTGATGCAAGCAGTCAGGAAGTGAAAGCGGCGTGGATGTGAAAAGATATCTCACTAATTCCTTGAGACTCCCAGTCTCTTTGACAAAGGATGATATTGATTTCATCGAAAACCTCGCGTGCTTTCTTCTGATTGGCTGATACCGATCCCATGCACCTTTTCAGGAACTGCCATTAACTACTCCGAATCGTTTCATATCTCAAGTAATAATGGCGCTTGACCGTTTCGTGCTCCATCCTTATCCTTTTTTGTCTATAAATAGTGAGTTTATGAAAATGGGAAATCATAAACTCCTCTTCAGAAAATAACTCACTTCTTCATCAATTTTTTATGATAGAGAGAAGCTTTTCTTCTCTAAAAAATGTTTGCCTTCGATCCTGGTTTGATATTTCCAAAAAACCTTCTTCGTTCCGAATGGATGTTTCGTGAAGGAACTATTGGAGGTAATTCTCCTGCAATCACCTCTTTCTCTTTCTTCGTCCATGAGAAAACAAATGAAGTTCCTCGAATCATGAAGTTTGATCGAGATTCTAACGATGTCCTTTGGGATGTCTCCATTGCGCCATGTGCACTAATTATGGTGTGCTCATCTTCTAACATAACGGTTGGTGTGATATTCTTCTTGTCTTGCGGGGTCGGGATGCTTAGCTCTTTCAGCTTCCGTACGGCTTCCCCACCAGGATACCTTGTATGTGCAGACCGCTCCTTCTATGGTACCGGGCTGGTGATCCACTGCTTGGCCCAATTTTATGATGCAAGAGAATTTAGCTTCACAGCTGCGGGTAGCTAAGGTGTCACTGAGCTTTGGATTCCTCTGTGGTTTATGGCTTTCACCTTGGTTATCCGCTTCAGTTGAACCGCTATTGTAACGCTTCATCGACCGTTAGCTGTGGGAAACCCGAGGGAAGAGGCTACCCTATAGTAGGTTTCCAGCTCAAGCCTTTTCATTCTCGGCTATCTTCCATTAGTCCTTGAAGATGTGCGGGGCTGTTGATGCGGGGCATATGACCTCAAGGCCGTTCACTAGGAGTCAAGCTAAGTTGATTCAAGACACCCATCTTCACTTGACTTGGAGGGACATGGAAGGAGGCTCCGAGAGTAGCTCGAGGATCATGCTTTTGAGCACCATGGATGGAGGAACACTTGGGCTCCAAGGGGATCCACCCCAAGCTCATTTTGAGCCTCTTGCACAAGTTCCAGAAGGAGGCGGAGCGCCTACCAAAAAGATGAGAGCTGAGCAGAAGAAGGCGGAGCGCCTCATCCTGAGGCAGAGCGCCTCATCAGCTGGAGGCGGAGCGCCTCATCAGCTGGAGGCGGAGCGCCTCATCCTGAGGCGGAGCGCCTCCCCCTGTTTCAGCATGCGGGATATTTTACTACTTTTTGCATGAATTTCCAACTATAGCCCTGCGTGGCCTTTTTTGTTTTAACCCACTTTGGGGGTACTTTAGACCTTTTAGTATGACTAAGTGAAGCCTATAAATACTTCACTTAGCCTCCTCAAACATTAGCTTACCTTTGAATCTTATGAATGATGAATAGATTTTATCTCTTTTTATGAAGAAACCCTTTCTTGGTTGCTTGAATTCACTAGCGGATCCTAGTTGAGTCTTGAACCGAAAACCCGATCATTCTACTTGCGAGTCCCGGGTGCGACTCGAGGGTGGTTGCATAGTGTAGGTCCTTCTAGACGCCGATTCGGGGGTACCTCGGGAAAAGTTCCCCGGGGTTACTTCGAAGGGAGTTCGAGAAGTGTCTCGCTCTCCTATCTTTATTGTTTTGTCGTATTGATCCTTATCATCTTGGTATCAGAGCAAGGCTCGGGTTTTATTTCTACAAACCCCCGACCCTTGATTCTTCATGCCTAGGTTAGTTTCTACGTTAGGTTCTTATATGTTATTGAAGAAAAAGAAGAAAACACAAAAAAATAGAAAAAGTTGAAAAAACACAAAAAAATTTGATCATAGATTCTTGGTTTGTTGGACCCGTTGTGTGATTGTTATTGGGGTTTGTTCCTTATTGGAAACCCGTTCTTTTGGTACCCTAAACACAAGATTTTAAGTTGAAACATAAGATTTGAAAATTTGAAACCCTTTGAAAATTTGAAAATTTTGAAACCCTAGTCTTGAAGATGATGAACATGGTGGATTGTTTGTTTTTGATTGGGGTTTGTTAAAAGTTGTTGGGGGTTTGTTCTTTGTGATTGAAACAATATTGGGGTACCTTTGAATTGCTAAAACAACGTGAGGATTGTTGGATTTTTGGGTGCAAAACCAAGAAACCCCGAAGTGAAACTGTGTTGAAGGTTGCAGGAGGCGGAGCGCCTAGATTCTGAGGCGGAGCGCCTAAAGTCTGTGACCTCTCTGGAATTTGCTGAGGCGGAGCGCCTCCTCCAAAGAGGCGGAGCGCCTCCAACAGAGGCTGAGCGCCTACTCTTCTGAGGCGGCCTACTCCTGGAAGGTGTTGCTTTGGGTAGTCTTTCGTAGGATCTCTTGTTTCTTTGATTGCATTGCATCTAGCTAGTACTTGTTTGAGTAATCTTACCTACTTGAATTGTGCTAGCCCTTCTAAGCTATTAGGAAACTCAAGCCTAGACCGGAGACTAGAATTCAAAGAAGACTCGTACTCTCATTTGGCTCAAGTCCGCACTTAAAGAGCTTATCGTTCCAATAGAGTCATATCAACTCCACTCACACCGGAGTGCATTTGGCTTTTGAGTCGAGTGATTAAGTTGAGGTTTTCTATTCAACTTAGTGAAGCTTTGGATTCAAGCAAGAGTGAAATAGCCACCACCACTAAACGAGTGACCCGAGTGAAACACTTGTGAGGGAGTGTGTGAGGTTGTTTTGCTAACGTTTGTTACTTGTGTAGGTATAATGTCTACCGAAGGCGAAGATTTTGCTAAGAGTGCCCTTGCTACTATCCTTGCCAAATTGGATAGTATGAACTTGAGGATTGAAAGCCTTGAGAGGGTGAACTCTAGTGCTCTTGTTGAGCAAGGGACTTCCAATGTCCAATCGGAGAAAGGGACCCCGAGTGTCCAAGTTGAGAAAGGGACCCCGATTGTCCAAGTTGAAGTCTCAAGTACTCCTAACTTTACCCCGGAGCAAGTTAGCAATGTCATTGAATTGCTCAATCAACAACGGGTAAAGGAGGATTGAGAGAGAATTGATCGAACGGGCATTCCCCGTATCTTGGATAACCCCCCCAAGAAACATTCCACTACCAAGACCCATCCGAAATGTACAACCTCTTGAGCAAGTCGATGAAGCTCAAGAAAGGGAGGAAGCCGATTATGGTGATGATATGTATGGGTTTGATGATCACTTTCAACCAAGGCGAGGTATGAATTGGGGTCGAAATGTGGATCGAGGTAGGGGCCGAGGTCGAGGGCCACCTATGGGGTATGTTGGAGGGAATGCGAGGAGGGAGTATGGTGTGAATGAAGATCACTATGGGGGCCAACCGGAGCCTTTCCATGGGGGTCGTGACAACACCAACCTCAATAGTGTGAAGCGTAATCTCCCATCCTTTAAGGGGAATTGTGATCCGAGTGCCTACATTTAATGGGTACTACTCATGGAAAGGATGTTTGACACAAATGACATGACCGATGACAAGAAGGGAACTTATGCTATTTCATCCTTTGAGTCCTATGCATCTACTTGGTGGGAATCCGTCAAAAGATCAAGGAGAAGAGCGGGAATCCCCATGAATGTGGGTTGGAATGATTTGAAGGGTATCATGAGTATCAAGTACATCACTCCAAGATATCGTCAAGAACAACTCAAGAAACTTTATGAGTTGAAGCAAGGTGTCAAGACGGTGCATGAATATTATGATGAGTTTGAAAGAACTCGAATGGCCTTGGATATGGACACCGAAGATGAAGAGCAAGCCGTGATCCGTTTCATGAATGGGTTGAGCTATGGTATAGCTTCACAATTGAGATTGCATGCTTATCTTTCACTTCAAGAAGTCCTTGATGCCGCTATTCAAGCCGAGCAATGGCTTGACAAAGAGAAGTTCAACCGTTATAAGAGCAACACTTCTACTTCCATGAACAAGCCAAAGGATTGGAAAAATCCTACTCCCAATGCAAGATTCACAAATGCGAGTGGCCCTAGCGGAGCAAATGCTAGCAAAGATGTGAAGAAGCCGTTTGAGAGGTACACACCCAATGTTGGAGGTAATTCTAAAACCCAATTGAATACTCCTACTTCTTCTTCCATTCAATGTCACAAATGCAAGGGATATGGGCACTTTGTTAAGGAATGTCCTACGAAAAGGACCATGGTTGTTGTTGGTGATAGTGCTTATGAACAAGAGAGTGAGCCGGAGGGAGATGAGGGAGTAGAGGGCGATGAGGGAGTAGAGGAGGATGATCAAGATGACACGGTGGAGGATGAGGAACCTCATAGTTTTCTAGTTGTGAGGAGGAGCTTAGGAGCTATGATTGTGGAGGATGGCGAAACCTTGCAAAGAGAAAACCTTTTCCATGCTAGGTGTCGTGTTAAGGGTGTTGTATGCTCTATGATCATTGACTCCGGGAGTTGTGCTAATGTTGTGAGTCAATCACTTATAGCCCAATTGAAATTGCCTACCGTGAAACACCCTAAGCCATATCGATTGCAATGGCTTAGTGAATGTGGGGAGCTAAAGGTAGTGAAGCAAGCGATGATCAAGTTCAAAATGGGTAGTTATGTGGATGAACACTTGTTCGACGTGGTGCCCATGCAAGCTTGCCACCTTCTCTTTGGAAGGCCTTGGCAATTTGATCGACAAGCGGTTCATGATGGACGTGTCAACACTTACACGCTCCAACATGAAGGAAGGAAATTTGTGTTGAAGCCCCTAACTCCCAAACAAATGAGTGATGACTACAATCGGATGAGGGAGTTGAGGGAGGTGGCAAAGGCCAAGTCAATCATTGAGACTAGCCCTTTGTCCAAAAGTATGGTGGCAATCCCACCTTCTTCTTCTACCGGTGGCATATGTGCAATGATGCAACCGGGCGAGGTCCTAAGAGGAAATGATGGCACCAAGTTTCTCCTATGCCTAGTGCACAAAGGTATGATCCTTAACTCTAATTGTGATTTTTCGACTAACCCTTTGCCTAGTGTGTTTGAGAATGTCTTGAAGGATTTTGGGGACATGTTCCCGGATGAGATGCCGGATGGATTACCTCCTTTGAGGGGTATTGAACTGTCACGACCCAACTTAGGGCCGCGACGGATGACCAACACTAAGTGTCGATCATCACTAATCCTACTGATAATATGCTAACCATTATAACTGATAAACAGAATAAGCATAAACCTAGCTGATAAGGAGTATGCAATGCAAATAGCTGACAAGGCTAACATAAGCTGACATACATAACATACTGACTGCACCACACAGGGACATATCTACAGGCCTCTAAGAGTGATGAACTGAATATACAAAGGACGAGATAAGGCCCCGCCATACCCAAGCTGGCTGACTGTACACATACCAAAAGATAAGTAACTCCGGGAGTAAGCGGAGTGACTCCAGTAGCTGATAGATGGCCTACTAACATGGTCCAAGCATTGATCTATCTGCACCTGCGCAGCATGAAACGCAGCGCCCCAGAAAAGGGCGTGAGTACGATATGTACCAAGTATGTAAGGCATGAGCATATAATATGTCATAGCTGAATGAAACTGTAGGCTGGAATATAAATATGTAAACATGAGCTGGAGCATAGCAATATAGCTGGAAATCTGAAGAACGTACAAAACATGATATGAATATAAGCTGAAGTCTAGCTGAATCTGAACCTGAAGACTGAGCTGAACTATACTGATAAATAACTGTAATATGACTGATAGCTGGTTACTAGAAACTGGAACTGATAACTGTCAACTGATACTGACGCTAAGAACTGGTGGCTGATAACTGAGAACTGATAACTGTCAACTGATACTGACGCTAAGAACTGGTGGCTGATAACTGAGAACTGATAACTGTCAACTGATACTGACGCTAAGAACTGGTGGCTGATAACTGAGAACTGATAACTGTCAACTGATACTGACGCTAAGAACTGGTGGCTGATAACTGAGAACTGATAACTGGTACCGAGCTAAAGCTGAACTGTTATCTGAACTGGTACCTGTCTGGTGTTATGGGCTATATCCCCCCAAATCAGGTAACTGAACATCTGAACTAGTACCTGTCTGGCGTTATGGGCTGTATCCCCCCAAATCAGGTACTGAAAACCGGAATTAGCCTCATGTATAATCATGCAGTGCATATTGTGGCTATATACGCATATATAACAAACCTGGTGGGTGTTATGGGCTATATCCCCCCCAGCCAGTAATATCTAGTCTCTCTGGTCAGAGTGTGTGAATGACACCCGGTCACACTAGGTGTTTCAACTCCCGCCTGAACCAGAGGGGCTGTATCCCCCAGACGGGTAGTATCACACGCGACCGGACTGTGTGTCCAATGTCCAGCCTCTATGGGGGACTCCAAATCACACATAACATGATCACAATATAAGCATAAGCATGTATGAGGCATAACACATGTGGCGACAATATATATGGACTCAAAGGAATGATAAGAAAACTCTGGATGGAATTGTAGACACAACCTGAAACTTAGAATTTCTCTAACTCTTTGATTTTTATAAAAATTTCGGCAGAGTTTCCACTGAAACTGGATGATACGCAAAAACAGAACCAGCACTATACTATACACGGGAATGGATACCCGGATAAACTGATAACATAAACATGTTAAACGGATAACAAGATGAGACAGCTGGATTACATAACAAATCTGCATATAGAATGTCTGGACAGAAACACTGTCCTGACTTTCAACCTGATTTTCAGAGTGTAGATCAAAGTTATAGACTTCATAGTCTTCATGAAAGTTTTAGATATATGTCTTAGGGTTCTTGTGATTCTTAAAGAATCTAATATCAATTTTGTATAAGGAGTTATGATCAATATACTAACAACTGTCCAAAGATCAAAACAATTTTCCAGATTTTGAAACGTTTTGTCTTGCTGATTTGGACGTCTTTCACCTTGGATTTTAGTACCAAATTAAGTATATACAAGGTTTCCTTGGTACCATACAAGTTTCTCCGAAGAAATACTAAGTTTAGAACTAAGAAAAGCTTTAAAAGCTAAAAGACACATGCCTTGCCAAAAGAAAGGTTTACTCTTACATACCTTTGATGTTTCTAGCTTGTAAACTTCGTTTCCTTTTTAATTCCACACCTTCTAAAGCTTAAACAAGCTATAAAATAGAATTTAGATACTTTACTTAGCTATGAAGTAATTCTAAAACTCAAACTATAGACGAAATTGAAGGTAGCATAATGTTACCCTAATCGCGTAGAGCGTTTTGACGCAATCCATCTTCCGGTTCGTGTCAAAATTGATGTTCTATCTTCAAAATCATAAAAAAATGGATTCAAACTGAAAAAGCTCTGTTTATATCATGGTTTTACTGGAAATTTCGAGAGAGAGAGAGAGAGAGAGAAATTTCTCTTTTATAATAAAAACATTTCATTTCTAGCCCTCTTTTGCGCTTATGTCCCTTTTTCTGGTCTGACTTCTGACGCTCATATCTTTTTATCTATAAGTTATATGAGCAAACCATTAAAAGTGTTGGAAACTACACTCCAAGACCTTCAATTTGGTATATGATATGTCCCCAAAAGACTTCATATAACACATGAAATTAATTGCTGAAAAAGCTCCGTTACAAGGCAATTCCTTAGTCAGTTTTTCCGCAACTTAAATCTGATTTTTCCCAAACTTTATATTCAACATATAAACATCATATATTGTCATATTATTACTTTAAACTCACTTAAATCATTCTTAACATGATATTATAATGATATACGTCAATTTAGACGTACGGGGTGTAACAATATTCCCCCGTTTGGAATATTCGTCCTCGAATGTTAAATGAAGTATGTAGAAGCATTAAGCAACGATCTGTTACATACTCGAAGTAATGAAGAGATGTGTATATTTGGCCCTCATGTCATTTTCAGCTTCCCAAGTTATTTCTTCTATATTATTGCTTTGATATAGCATTTTAACTAAAGGAATGTCTTTCGTCCTTACTCGACGAATCTGCCTCTTTAAATTGCAACTGGCACCTCCTTATTAGTCAACTGTTCTGTAATCTATACATCCTCTACTGGTACAACTCTAGAAGGATCTCTGACACATTTTTTTAAGCATGGAAACATGGAATACTGGATGTACCTCCTGAAGGTCTGCTTGAAGGCCTAACTCGTAGGCTACACGCCCAACTCGCCTGATAATCGGATATGGACTAATAAATCTAGGGCTAAGCTTTCCCTTCTTTCCAAATCTCATAACGCCTTTCATAGGTGATACTTTCAGGAATACCTAATCGCCAATATGAAATTCTAAATCTCAATGTCGATTATCTGCATAGGACTTCTGTCTGCTCTGCACTGCTAATAATATTTCCCTGATCAACTTGACTTTATCAATTACTTGTTGGATTAAGTCTGGACCTATCAATTGAGACTCGCCAACCTTGAACCATCATATAGAAAACCTGCATTTGTACCCATACAAAGCTTCATATGGCACCATCTGTATGCTAGAATGATAGCTATTATTATATGCAAACTCTATCAACAGTAGGTGACCATTCCTGCTGCTTCTAAAATCTAACACGTAAGCTCTAAGCATATTTTCTAATGTCTGAATGGTCCGCTCAGCCTGTCTGTCTGTCTATGGATGAAATACTGTACTCAGATACACCTGTGTCCCTAAACCTGTCTGGAACGATCTATAGAAATTAGCTGTAAACTGGTGCGCCCCCGTCTGAAATAATAAATACTGGAATACCATGTAGGCGCACTATCTCTCTGATATAAAGTCTGGCATAATCCTCTGCTGTATATGTAGTTCTAACAGGAAAGAAATGAGCTCATTTAGTAAGCCTGTCAACTATAACCCAAATAGAGTCATATCTGCTCCGCATACGGGGAAAGCCTGTAATGAAGTCCATATTCACTTCTTCCCATTTCTATGATGGAATCTCGACTTCCTGTAACAAGCCACTAGGTTTTTTTTTTTATGCTCGACTTTAACCTGCTGGCAGTTAGCACACTGAGCCACAAATTCTGCTATGTCACACTTCATTTCGTCTCAACAATAAATTTGCTTAAGATCATGGTAAATCTTAGTCGAATTAGGATGAACAGTGTATCTGGAATAATGTGCATCTGTCATAATCTGTCCACATAAATCTGCAACATCAGGAACACAAAGTCTATCTTTATATATAAGAACCCCGTCACTAGTAACCTATATAATAATTTTGGTTTTCTTCTGGCTATCTGCCTGTATTGAACTAGAACTGGATCCTCATACTGGCGCTGCTTTACTTATGTCACTAGGCAAGTAGTGGTTGCGCTCTGAACTGTAACTCTTGCGTCCTCTGAATCTATTAATCTGACATCCATGCTGGCCAACTGGTAGAGTGTATGAGCTAACTTTATTTTCTCTGGTTGTAAATAAGATAGACTACCCATAGGCTTGCGACTAAGGGAATCAGCAACAATGTTCGCTTTACCCGGATGATAAAGAATGTCCATGTCATAGTCCTTCAGCAACTCTAGCCACCGCCTCTATCATAGGGTTAGCTCCTTTTGCTTAAATATGTACTGGAGGCTCTTGTGATCCGTATAAATATCAACATGAACACCGTAAAAATAATGTCTCCAAATCTTCAATGCATGAATGACTGCTGAAAGCTCAAGATCATGGATGAGGTAGTTCTGATCGTGCTTTTTCAGCTGCCTAGAAGCATAAGCAATTACTCTTCCATGCTGCATCAAACACAACAAAGACCAATTCGAGAAGCATCACAGTAAATGACATAGCCCTCAGATCCCTCTGGAAGTGTAAGTACTGGAGCTGTTATCAACCTGTTCTTTAGTTCTTGGAAGCTGTGCTCGCAAGAATCGGACCACTCAAATTTAGCTGATTTCTTTGTCAATTTGTTCAGTGGAGCTGCAATGGAGGAAAAACCCTCTATAAACTTTCTGTAATAACCTGCCAAACCCAGAAAACTACGTACTTCAGTTGGCGTCGTAGGCATGGGCCAATTCTTTACAGCCTAGATCTTCTGGTCATCTATTTTAATTCTTTCTGCTGAAACTATGTGGCCAAGAAATGCCACTGAATCTATCTAGAATTTACACTTTGAGAACTTAGCATATAATTGTTGGTCCCGATGAGTACCCAATACTGTGCGTAGGTGCTCCGGATGCTCTGATTCAGACTTTGAATAGATGAGAATATCATCAATAAATATAATCACAAATAAATCTAAATAAGGCCTGAATACGCTGTCCATTAGATCCATAAATACTGCAAAGGCATTAGTGAGTCCAAACAACATCATTAAAAACTCATAATGGCCATTCCTAGTCCTGAATGCAGTCTTAGGTATATCAGATTTTCTAACTCTAACCTGATGGTAGCCTGATCGCAAATCTATATTCGAGAAGCACTTGGCACCCTGGAGCTTGTCAAACTAGACATCAATCCTGGGCAGAGAGTATTTATTCTTAATAATGACTTTATTCAGCTGTCTGTAATCTATGCACATGCGTAGAGAGCCATCTTTTTTTTTTTTTTTTTTTTTTTACAAATAGAATCGAGGCTCCCCACGGGGAAATGCTGGGTCTGATGAGGCCTTTATCTAACAAATCCTTCAATTGCTCCTTAAATTCTTTCTGTTATACAGGTGCCATCCTGAAGAACATGCCCCTGATGGCGTGCTGATGCTGAGCAAGCAACTGGTGATCTAGCTGGCTGGGCTGTACAACTGCCACCCCTAGGTGGGCAACCTTTCATGAAATAGCTGCCTCGCGACAAATATAACAAGTATCAACTCCTAACTGACATGGACCCAAGTGGCGTCTACCACAATCCGAACATCTGGGATATGTCTGATTGGCCGGTATAGAAGTACCACGACACTTTAATCTTGAAGTCAGTGATGTGTGACTAGATCTGGACTGAGGAGGTCTATCAGATCTAAAGCCACGAGACTATGTAGGTATACTAGCTGGTGGTTGTCAAACACTCTGCTATCTACTCGCTCCAGACGTCTCTCCAAACGAACCAGAAAATCTGCCCCTCTTGTCTAGCACTTTATCCCTGTCGGCTCTCTATTTCTGCTTCCTCTCCTCAAGTAACAAAGCAAATCCCTGAATGTTATGTTCATACATGACTGCATAGCAACTGTCATACGCTCGTTCACTAGGTGTGGAGCTAGTCCCACTATATACCTATGAATTCTATCCTCCATACTCACTACCACCGTAGGGGCAAACCATGCTAAAGAACTAAAGCAATAATTATACTCTTCTACACTCAAACTTCCCTGTCTCAAGGTCAGGAACTGATTAGCACGGGCTCCCTATGTCTCTATAGGCATATACTGATAAAGGAAGGTATCTGAGAATTCCTTCCAAGTCGTGGGAGTAGCATCAGGCCGTCTAGATAGCTCCCATGTCTGGTATCACCCTGCTGCTAGGTTATGCAATCTGAATGCAGCCAACTCTACTAACTCTGTGTCTGACACGTGCATAACCCTCAACACTCTAGCTATCCTCAATAGATAATCCTGAGGGTCTTCTCCTGTACGGGATCCGGTAAAGACTGTAGGCTCTAGCCTGATAAAATCATTGATCCTGGATCCAACATCTCCCTGGGCATCTGCATTGTGTTGTCTAGTCTGAGCAACTACAACACTAGTCGATAATCTGATGGCATCCCTCATTTCCTGCCCCTGACTATCAGGCTAAGAAGGTGGAGGTATAGTAGCTGCAGTACCTCTAATATCACCCTGAACTGATAGGATCTGTGAGGCCTCGGATGGAGCCTCAGGTCTGGACTCCTCACTCTCATCCACCTTAGGTGGCACTCTACTAATACCCTGGCCGGCAATAACCTTGCCCTTCTGGGCAGCTGTTAGTTTCTTTGGCGGCATCGCTTTGCTGAAATTACTATTGTTAAAGGGCTGAATTCTATAATCATGGCTCTATCGCACGATCTAGAGAAGAAAGAAAGACAACTGTCCTGAAGTGCCTTGTAGCCTCCTGTTCAAAAGTATGGCGCGCAACGTACTCCTAAACAAGACTCTACTAGACACGGCCTGTAGACACCCTAGGACTGAACTGCTCTGATACCACTTTTGTCACGACCCAACTTAGGGCCGCGACGGATGACCAACACTAAGTGTCGATCATCACTAATCCTACTGATAATATGCTAACCATTATAACTGATAAATAGAATAAGCATAAACCTAGCTGATAAGGAGTATGCAATGCAAATAGCTGACAAGGCTAACATAAGCTGACATACATAACATACTGACTGCACCACACAGGGACATATCTACAGGCCTCTAAGAGTGATGAACTGAATATACAAAGGACGAGATAAGGCCCCGCCATACCCAAGCTGGCTGACTGTACACATACCAAAAGATAAGTAACTCCGGGAGTAAGCGGAGTAACTCCAGTAGCTGATAGATGGCCTACTAACATGGTCCAAGTATTGATCTATCTGCACCTGCGCGGCATGAAACGCAGCGCCCCAGAAAAGGGCGTGAGTACGATATGTACCAAGTATGTAAGGCATGAGCATATAATATGTCATAGCTGAATGAAACTGTTGGCTGGAATATAAATATGTAAACATGAGCTGGAGCATAGCAATATAGCTGGAAATCTGAAGAACGTACTAAACATGATATGAATATTAGCTGAAGTCTAGCTTAATCTGAACCTGAAGACTGAGCAGAACTATACTGATAAATAACTGTAATATGACTGATAGCTGGTTACTAGAAACTGGAACTGATAACTGTCAACTGATACTGACGCTAAGAACTGGTGGCTGATAACTGAGAACTGATAACTGTCAACTGATACTGACGCTAAGAACTGGTGGCTGATAACTGAGAACTGATAACTGTCAACCGATACTGACGCTAAGAACTGGTGGCTGATAACTGAGAACTGATAACTGTCAATTGATACTGACGCTAAGAACTGGTGGCTGATAACTGAGAACTGATAACTGGTACCGAGCTAAAGCTGAACTGTTATCTGAACTGGTACCTGTCTGGTGTTATGGGCTATATCCCCCCAAATCAGGTAACTGAACATCTGAACTAGTACCTGTCTGGCGTTATGGGCTGTATCCCCCCAAATCAGGTACTGAAAACCGGAACTAGTCTCATGTATAATCATGCAGTGCATATTGTGGCTATATACGCATATATAACAAACCTGGTGGGTGTTATGGGCTATATCCCCCCCAGCCAGTAATATCTAGTCTCTCTGGTCAGAGTGTGTGAATGACACCCGGTCACACTAGGTGTTTCAACTCCCGCCTGAACCAGAGGGGCTGTATCCCCCAGACGGGTAGTATCACACGCGACCGGACTGTGCGTCCAATGTCCAGCCTCTATGGGGGACTCCAAATCACACATAACATGATCACAATATAAGCATAAGCATGTATGAGGCATAACACATGCGGCGACAATATATATGGACTCAAAGGAATTATAAGAAAACTCTGGATGGAATTGTAGACACAACCTGAAACTTAGAATTTGTCTAACTCTTTGATTTTTATAAAAATTTCGGCAGAGTTTCCACTGAAACTAGATGATACGCAAAAACAGAACCAGCACTATACTATACACGGGAATGGATACCCGGATAAACTGATAACATAAACATGTTAAACGGATAACAAGATGAGACAGCTGGATGACATAACAAATCCGCACATAGAATGTCTGGACAGCACCACTGTCCTGACTTTCAACCTTATTTTCAGAGTGTAGATCAAAGTTATAGACTTCATAGTCTTCATGAAAGTTTTAGATATATGTCTTAGGGTTCTTGGGATTCTTAAAGAATCTAAATATCAATTTTGTATAAGGAGTTATGATCAATATACTAACAACTGTCCAAAGATCAAAACAATTTTCCAGATTTTGAAACGTTTTGTCTTGCTGATTTGGACGTCTTTCACCTTGGATTTTAGTACCAAATTAAGTATATACAAGGTTTCCTTGGTACCATACAAGTTTCTCAGAAGAAATACTAAGTTTAGTACTAAGAAAAACTTTAAAAGCTAAAAGACACATGCCTTGCCAAAAGAAAGGTTTACTCTTACATACCTTTGATGTTTCTAGCTTCTAAACTTCGTTTCCTTTGAATTCCACACCTTCTAAAGCTTAAAACAGCTATAAAATAGAATTTAGATACTTTACTTAGCTATGAAGTAATTCTAAAACTCAAACTATAGACGAAATTGAAGGTAGCATAATGTTACCCTAATCGCGTAGAGCGTTTTGACGCAATCCATCTTCCGTTTCGTGTCAAAATTGATGTTCTATCTTCAAAATCATAAAAAAATGGATTCAAACTGAAAAAGCTCTGTTTATATCATGGTTTTACTTGAAATGTCGAGAGAGAGAGAGAGAGAGAGAGAGAGAGAGAGAAATTTCTCTTTTATAATAAAAACATTTCATTTCTAGCCCTCTTTTGCGCTTATGTCCCTTTTTCTGGTCTGACTTCTGATGCTCATATCTTTTTATCTATAAGTTATATGAGCAAACCATTAAAAGTGTTGGAAACTACACTCCAAGACCCTCAATTTGGTATATGATATGTCCCCAAAAGACTTCATATAGCACATGAAATTAATTGCTGAAAAAGCTCCGTTACAAGGCAATTCCTTAGTCAGTTTTTCCGCAACTTAAATCTGATTTTTCCCAAACTTTATATTCAACATATAAACATCATATATGGTCATATTATTACTTTAAACTCACTTAAATCATTCTTAACATGATATTATAATGATATACGTCAATTTAGACGTACGGGGTGTAACATGAACACCAAATCGACTTTGTCCCGGGATCCCAAATCCCAAACAAGCCGGCTTATAGGAGCAATCCGGAGGATAAAAGAGAATTGCAAAAGCAAGTTGATGAATTGCTCACTAAGGGCTTGGTGAGGGAGAGCTTAATTCCTTGTGCCGTACCCGTGATCCTTGTTCCCAAAAAGGATGGCACTTGGAGGATGTGCGTTGATTGTCGGGCCGTGAACAAAATAACGGTAAAGTACCGTCATCCCATTCCCCGACTTGATGATATGTTAGATGAATTAAGTGGTTCATGTGTGTTTAGCAAAATTGACCTTAGGTCCGGCTACCATCAAATCCGGATGAAACCCGGTGATGAATGGAAGACCACATTCAAGACCAAGTTTGGTCTCTATGAATGGTTGGTGATGCCCTTCGGGCTCTCCAATGCACCTAGTACTTTTATGAGGCTAATGAACCATGTTCTAAAGCCATTCATCAACAAGTTTGTGGTCGTCTACATTGACGATATATTGATCTATAGCAAATCAATAGACGACCATGTTGATCACCTTAGGCAAGTGCTTTAAAACTTGAGAGCCGAAAAGCTCTATGCTAATTTTAAAAAGTGTGCCTTTGGTGTTGAGAAGGTAGTCTTCCTTGGGTTTGTTGTGAGTGCCCAAGGAGTGGAGGTGGATGAGTCTAAGGTAGAGGCCATACGTGATTGGTCTACTCCTACTACCGTGACTCAAGTGAGGAGCTTTCATGGTCTTGCTAGCTTTTATAGACGATTTGTGAAAGACTTTAGCTCCATCGCCGCTCCACTCACCGAATTGGTGAAGAAGGACCAACCTTTTGTGTGGGGAGGGCCTCAAGAGAAGGCCTTCCAAGAATTGAAAAGTAGGTTGAGTACCGCCCCTCTATTGCAATTGCCCGACTTCGGAAAGGCATTTGAGGTTGAATGTGATGCCTCGGGGGTGGGAATTGGTGGTGTTTTAATGCAAGATAGCAAACCCATCGCCTACTTTAGTGAGAAATTGAAAAGGGCCTCCTTGAATTACTCTACGTATGACAAGGAGTTGTATGCCTGACACGACCCGAAATCCGGTTAGGCCGTGCGGGCACCCGACATCCTTCCCTAGACCCGTCGGGCGAACCCTTACCAATTAAATTAGGCAAATAAATATAATTCAATTCATTAATAAGAACAAGGCTTAAAAAAAAACACTGACATACTGATACCTCTAAGCTGTACAAAAGAAATTACAGCTGACTACCCAACATACTAGGTTTAGGGTTATCCAGACCAGACATCTAAGAGTACAAAAGAAGACAAATACCTCCTGAAGGGAGCAAAATGCAACTGAAATAATAACCAATAAACTGGTGGCCATCCGGAATAAAAGCTGGCTCACCCTGACAGCTGAAGTCGTCTTCGCTCCTTCACAACGCGGCGAACTCAATCCTGGAGCGAACCTGCCGAAACGAAATAGATAGACAAGAAACAAACAACAAACAAGGGTGAGTCAAAAGGACTCAATAAGTGGGGCAGACTAGCCACCTCAAAGAATAGGATAGCTAGCGAGGGAGGAGAAACAGATAAACCAAATTTCTTTTATTTAAATTATAAAAAGGTAGAGCCAGATAACAACCGAAAACACGTAAGAAACTTATAAACTCAACCAAGGATGCGTGCCAGAAACATAACAACAAATAAGAAATGCACATATAAGCAGGACAATAGTTATGTACCACAAGTTTACACAATGGTATGAAATAAAATGAAATAAAATGAAGTGAGATGAAATGAGATGAAATATGATGCGAAGGGTCACATGTGCCCGTAATCCCATCCCGAAGCGGAATACTCCTGCATTCGAGGGGAATCCAATCTGATAACCAACTGGAGCGGAATACTCCTGCACTCTCCTGGGGCGGAATACTCCTGCACCCGATATAATGCAATGGAGCGGAATACTCCTGCTCCTGGGGCGGAATACTCCTGCCATCAATATGATACAATGGAGCGGAATACTCCTGCTCCTGTGCGTATTGCTACTGCTAAGCTAAGGGATTAAATCCCTTAGCTTGACCGACATACATAATTAATTTTTAATTATTATATTTTTTTGTTTTCTTTTATTATATTTTCTTTTCTTAACGAAAATTAAAATAGTACCCTACGATATTCGAAATAATTCCAACTTTTGCATACAAGTTATACAAAATATATGTAACATACTCGCGAAGGCGGATCTCAAATTGGACTCCCGAAACTCAAGATGCGAATTTAAATGAAAAGAAGTCAAATTATTTAACTTTCGGCATTTTAGCGGAAACTAGCCGAACAACATCGAAATTCACTTTCGAAAGTTCACAAAAGTCATAAATAATCATACGAACCCAACGGCGCTTTCGGATTTCGAATCGGAGCTCATTCGGCAAAAACCGAGCTCGAAAATCTCCTTTTAATATTAATTGCCAATAAAAACTGAAACCTTCTTCCGATGCCTACCAAACGAGGTCTAATTTAGCTCAAATTTTGCAGACATGTCCTAATGGACATTATGAATATTTTAAAATTATCGGCACGCCAATCGGAGTCCTAGCTTCCGAAACGACTGACCGAGGTCGTTTCATTCTCCTCCACTTAAACTCTCGTTCGTCCTCGAACGAGCCTAAATCTAAAGCAAGATTTACGCAGATAACAAGAGAACTTGCACAACCTTCATAAACTACTCCACGGACATGATCTCATAATTACAGAATCAGAGTTATGACATGCACATCAAACCCTTGGATAAAAACATAGCTGGATAATATCATAACATCATTGCCCAAGTTATTCTGACTAAACCGATCCTTCCTCGATCACGAGAGGAGAATTCTACATTTTCGAAGCAAAGATATACGAAACTCTGGATGGACTAACATGATTCAGCCGAGAATCACCTTTTCGATATACCTTTCGATATAGAACAAGTCGATGAAACAAAGAATTAGCTTACGCTTGATGTAATAGGGGGAACCTTTGAAGTACCTTGTCAGTACATATTATAGAAGATTTGATGCAAGCTATATTATTTTTACAAACACACTAGGCAACATCTCAGTTGATGTTAGTGTTGTTCCGCAAGCTCCTTGTGGGGATGTAGTTACTCATATCCTAATGTATGTCAAAGGTTCATCTGAACAGGGTCTATATATAAGGATAAGGATCAGGCAAATACTTCTGGATAGTATGATGCAGACCAGGAATGACCCCCAGACTGAACACCTACTTTAGGGTATTTTCTTTGAATTGAAAATATTATGACTTGAAAAGGTGAAAATAAAATAGAGATGTAGTTCGACCATGAGCCGAGACAGAATACCAGCAACAAAGTTGATTACATGTTTACCTATAATGCTAAAGTAACTTCTTAAAGAATTGAGGTGTGAAAGAGATATACACACCAATGATGGATTGTCGACAAGCTGCACTAGACCTTTAACTCTAAGTTTTCATGAAGTAAAACAGCGTCAGTATAAAAATCGAGTCATAATTGAATACAGACAAATAGCCAGAAGAAAACCGGAGTCACCATACAGGGTTACTACTGACGGTGTTCTCACGTATACAGATAGACTTTATATCCCTGATGTTGCAGATTTACATGAATGGATTATAATAGAGGCATATTATTCCAAATACGCTGTTCATCAAGGTTCGACTAAGACGTACCATGATCTTAAGCAGATTTATTGGTGGTACGGAATGAAGTGTGACATAGCAGAATTTGTGGCTCAGTGTTCTAATTGTCAGCAAGTTAAAGTCGTGTCATCTTTCCAGACTTTATGCTTTCAGCAGGTAGGTACGTATATATGATCAGGTTGCCAGCTTATCTCTGTCATTAATAGATTATTAGTGGGTTTAGCAATGATCGACACTCATTGTAGATTTCTGTCGTGGCCTTACTTTGGGTCGTGAGAAAAGTGGTATCAACACTTCAGAGATTTAATATTACCATTCAGTATTTGGAGGAAAACTCCTCCACTTAAAGCACAAACTTATGCAACCATTTGAATAGGAGTAACCATCCTCGCACAGTCTACTGGACTAAAGAAGATTTAGCTAAAAGCTGAACGTAGGCAGACCTAAGCTACCAACTACACTTTCGAGTTGCCAAACAGCTGCAACTCTCAAGTTCACAACTCCATACCTTTGCCGTAAATACCACCGCCTGATGGATGGTACTTCTATATAAAAATTTCGGCAGAGTTTCCCCTGAAACTGGATGATCCGCAAAAACAGAATCAGCACCATACTATACATAGGAATGGATACCCGGATAAACTAATAACATAAACATGTTAAACGGATAACAAGATGAGACAACTGGACCACAACAATAATATGCTTCCAAAACAATAATATGCTTACCCGGCCACAATAACACGTACTCTGGCTCAACACAGAGAACGTCACAAGCGGCTACCAATCGCCCAAGCTCACTAGTGCCGGACGAAGAAGAAATGGAAATGGATCGAGGATAGAAATAATTAGAGCTTCAGGAAGTTCATCTTCTTATTTGCTTGGCTACCAAAGCTAGACTACTTTCGCGTCAAGCGAGCCAAAAAAATCGCAATTGAAGAGATAGACATTAAATAAGCTTTATGGAAAAACATCCATACCAATTTTAACCTTCCAATAAGAACGAAATTCTGACAATTTATCAGTAAACTCTTTTACAACTGAGAGAAGCTCATGGAATAACATGACTCTACTAGCATCTTGAACCAAGAGGAGACACGTAGATCGAGTATCACTTACAAATCACTTTACACAACGACACTTCCTGATGGTCACGAATAAGAATCCCATCATCCTACCAACACTGATTTCCGAGGTGCGGTAAACTGAATTGACATAATAACAGAAGGTGGCGTAACAAGATGCCTAGCAGGCAATAGCAATACTCACCGTCAAATCTCCCATATTTAGATCATATAAACTAGTAGGGTTTCATAAATGCCAGGAATAAATCGTATCAGAAGCTCACCCCTCTACCGCAACCGATTCTTAATAGAAATGACATCCAAGGAAACCATCGAAACATGATAAGAGACACTATTTCCAGATCGATCGGAAAGATAAATCTTACTTACAGATAAGAGAAGAAGAAACACATGAGTCTACTACATCGGATGCCTCAGCATCCTGCCAGACTAGCAGTTCATAGAACTGCCTCTGCAGCTGAATCGAGCCACTACCCTGACAATTACTTCTAGAAGAACCACTACCACCACGCTCTCGACCTCTATTGGATGGTGGCATTTCTCTGATTTATTAACATTTAAATGAAATTCCTGCGACTGTGCAGGTGTCTGAGGGCAAAAAGAAGGACCATTGTCTACTTGCTGGAGTAAGGAAAAACTCTTTAAAGGATAACCAGACTCATGACAGTGATAACAGATTTTCATTGAAAATGGAAGCTGGACATATTGTCGATAGCTATAAAGAGAAAAACTGGGTCTAATCTTGATGAACGACTTGCGCACTTTGAGAATCACGCTCTACAAGCTGAGATAACCTGGAAGGTGACTTCAAAAAAATAATCAGAACACTTACCTCCAAATGAGGTACCATGGTTGCCCACCAGGGCCACGAGATTTCTTGCTCTCCCGCTCTAACTTACGGTATGCCTCGAGCCTTCGAGCAATATCAACAACATTATCAAATGAAATCCCGACCTCAATCTCTCGAGCCATCTGGGATCTCAAGGAAAAAGAAAGGTCATCAATAAATCTTTGAATCTCTCGAAAGGCTCATGAACTAATTCAAATGCATATTCGGCCATTTTATGAAATTCAATCTTATATTCTGAAACACCATCAGGCTAACCGACAGGCTACCCTGTCCAATCCACTCAAACTAGAAACACTTTTCATTTTGCTGGCTACTCGAAAGGAACTTTTCCACGAATCTAGAAGAAAAATCGAACCAAGTTAGTTAATAAGAGAGAGAGGCCCATCAATTCAAGGCTGGACCTTGAAACTGGAAAGAAGAATAATCAACATCATACCGCTCGATATGATCAAGAGCCTGAATAATATGCTGACATCATTTTATTATCACGAGGTTTATCTGATGCATTGCTTAAGAATATTGGAAGATTCAACCGCGTAAAATAATGCAACCTCTTCGGACACTCGGACTGAACTGATACCTCGGCCGGCTAACTAGCCAGAACAATTAGAGGTACAACACATACTACCTCCGAAATATAATTTACTGCAGTAATATTAAGAACCGGAATAGGAGCTCCCTGAGACCGAACGTCTGTGTCTGCGGCAACCTGATAGGCCGTCCAGCGAATAATAGGTTGTTGTGGTATCTGCGTTTCCTAGATTCTCGTAAAAGCATCGTAGAGAGCCAAGGGAACCGCAAGGCCCTGCTGCTTTGCCCATCGCGAGCTCGTACGGCTGGGATTTCGTAACTAGATCGTCAGCACGATAAAAAAAACTCTCGGGGCTTCGTCAATGCTAACCCCAGGCCAGACTGCTCCATCTTGAACTCATACCATTTGCTGATTTATTACACGAGGGTTTCACAATTACCACGAAGGAATTAACGAAAATACTTTTGGATCCTAGACTGACGCACGATCAGAAATGAAGGAAGTGAAACTTCCTAAATGCCGTCATAGCCTCTCGTAGATAAGTACGGACGTCTACGTACCCATCACCGAGACTCTACTAGACACTGTCTTAGTCTGGATAGACTCAAAACTGGGCTCTGATACCAACTGACACGACCCGAAATCCGGTTAGGCCGTGCGGGCACCCGACATCCTTCCCTAGACCCGTCGGGCGAACCCTTACCAATTAAATTAGGCAAATAAATATAATTCAATTCATTAATAAGAACAAGGCTTAAAAAAAAACACTGACATACTGATACCTCTAAGCTGTACAAAAGAAATTACAGCTGACTACCCAACATACTAGGTTTAGGGTTATCCAGACCAGACATCTAAGAGTACAAAAGAAGACAAATACCTCCTGAAGGGAGCAAAATGCAACTGAAATAATAACCAATAAACTGGTGGCCATCCGGAATAAAAGCTGGCTCACCCTGACAGCTGAAGTCGTCTTCGCTCCTTCACAACGCGGCGAACTCAATCCTGGAGCGAACCTGCCGAAACGAAATAGATAGACAAGAAACAAACAACAAACAAGGGTGAGTCAAAAGGACTCAATAAGTGGGGCAGACTAGCCACCTCAAAGAATAGGATAGCTAGCGAGGGAGGAGAAACAGATAAACCAAATTTCTTTTATTTAAATTATAAAAAGGTAGAGCCAGATAACAACCGAAAACACGTAAGAAACTTATAAACTCAACCAAGGATGCGTGCCAGAAACATAACAACAAATAAGAAATGCACATATAAGCAGGACAATAGTTATGTACCACAAGTTTACACAATGGTATGAAATAAAATGAAATAAAATGAAGTGAGATGAAATGAGATGAAATATGATGCGAAGGGTCACATGTGCCCGTAATCCCATCCCGAAGCGGAATACTCCTGCATTCGAGGGGAATCCAATCTGATAACCAACTGGAGCGGAATACTCCTGCTCCTGGGGCGGAATACTCCTGCACCCGATATAATATAAACCAGAGGCGGAATACTCCTGCACTCTCCTGGGGCGGAATACTCCTGCACCCGATATAATGCAATGGAGCGGAATACTCCTGCTCCTGGGGCGGAATACTCCTGCCATCAATATGATACAATGGAGCGGAATACTCCTGCTCCTGTGCGTATTGCTACTGCTAAGCTAAGGGATTAAATCCCTTAGCTTGACCGACATACATAATTAATTTTTAATTATTATTATTTTTTGTTTTCTTTTATTATATTTTCTTTTCTTAACGAAAATTAAAATAGTACCCTACGATATTCGAAATAATTCCAACTTTTGCATACAAGTTATACAAAATATATGTAACATACTCGCGAAGGCGGATCTCAAATTGGACTCCCGAAACTCAAGATGCGAATTTAAATGAAAAGAAGTCAAATTATTTAACTTTCGGCATTTTAGCGGAAACTAGCCGAACAACATCGAAATTCACTTTCGAAAGTTCACAAAAGTCATAAATAATCATACGAACCCAACTGCGCTTTTGGATTTCGAATCGGAGCTCATTCGGCAAAAACCGAGCTCGAAAATCTCCTTTTAATATTAATTGCCAATAAAAACTGAAACCTTCTTCCGATGCCCACCAAACGAGGTCTAATTTAGCTCAAATTTTGCAGACATGTCCTAATGGACATTATGAATATTTTAAAATTATCGGCACGCCAATCGGAGTCCTAGCTTCCGAAACGACTGACCGAGGTCGTTTCAATGCCCTTGTGAGAGCCCTTGCCCATTGGCAACACTACCTTTGGCCTCGAGAATTTGTCATCAAGAGTGACCATGAGTCACTCAAGCATCTAAGAGGCCAAGAGAAGCTCAATAAGAGACATGCCAAGTGGGTTGAATTCATTGAGTCTTTTCCCTATGTTATCCAATACAAGAAAGGGAAAGACAATGTCGTGGCGGATGCACTTTCTCGGAAGTTTGCTCTAGCCACCACCCTAGCCTCCAAGCTCATGGGTTTTGAGAGCATTAAATTGATGTATGCTCATGACCCTAAGCTAAAGAGCATTCATGAAGCTCTTGAAAAGGGGGAAAGGGTTGAAAAATACCAATGGGTTAATGGATATATCTTTAAAAATGGTAAAGTGTGTGTTCCCGAGTCCTCTTGGAGGGAATTGTTGATTCGTGAAGCTCATTGTGGGGGCTTGATAGGACACTTTGGGAGAAACAAAACCTTGGCCATTCTCATGGAACAATTCCATTGGCCAAAGATGGGGGTCCAAGTTGAAAAGCTTTGCAAAAATTGCCTTGAGTGCAAGCATGCGAAATCTAAAGCTAACCCCCATGGTTGGTATACTCCTCTCCCCGTGCCTACTAGTCCGTGGGTTGATATATCAATGGATTTTGTGATGGGCTTGCCACGGTCTAGGGGGGGCCATGATAGCATTTATGTTGTCGTGGATAGGTTCTCCAAAATGGCTCACTTCATTCCTTGTAAGAAGTGTGATGATGCACAACATGTTGCTTCTTTGTTCATTGACAATGTCTTGAAATTGCATAGTGTGCCTCAAACCATTGTAAGTGATAGGGACACTAAGTTCCTAAGCCACTTTTGGAGGAGTTTGTGGGGTGCCCTTGGCACCAAACTCTTGTTCTCTACGTCCCACCACCCACAAACGGATGGGAAAACCAAGGTGGTAAACCGGACTTTGGGTGCTCTTCTAAGGGCCATGACCCGAGGTAAGGCCGGGACGTGGGTTGAAAAATTACCCCTCATGGAGTTTGCCTACAATCGTACGTTGCATAGCTTGATTGGCATGACTCCATTTGAATGTGTGTATGGTTTTAATCCCTTGATTCCCCTTGATCTAACCCCTTTGCCAAGGGAAATGGTTGCTAATTTTGAAGGGAAAAGCCGAGCAAAGGCTATGATTGAGCTCCATGCTAAAGCCAAGAAGAACTTGGAGGAAGCCTATGCCAAGGTTGCTTCCAAGAAGAACAAGGGAAGGAAGAAGCTTGAGCTCAAAAAGGGAGATTGGGTATGGGTGCACTTCCGCAAAGAAAGGTTTCCAAACCTTAGGAAAGGGAAGTTGGCACCCCGTGGAGATGGTCCTTTTCAAGTGCTTTCCAAGATCAACAACAACGCCTATGTGATTGATCTACCCGGTAAGTACAATGTGTCTAATACTTTTAATGTGACTGACTTGATCCCTTGTGATGTAGGAGATGGTGATGCCGGAGAGAAGGAAGCCATAGTTTCGAGGACGAAACCTTCCCAAGAAGGGGAGGATGATGCGGGGCATATGACCTCAAGGCCGTTCACTAGGAGTCAAGCTAAGTTGATTCAAGACACCCATCTTCACTTGACTTGGAGGAACATGGAAGGAGGCTCCGAGAGTAGCTCGAGGATCATGCTTTTGAGCACCATGGATGGAGGAACACTTGGGCTCCAAGGGGATCCACCCCAAGCTCATTTTGAGCCTCTTGCACAGGTTCCAGAAGGAGGCGGAGTGCCTCAAAGCTTAGGCGGAGCGCCTACCAAAAAGCAGAGAGCTGAGCAGAAGAAGGCGGAGCGCCTCATCCTGAGGCGGAGCGCCTCATCAGCTGGAGGCGGAGCGCCTCCCCCTGTTTCAACATGCGGGATATTTTACTACTTTTTGCATGAACTTCCAACTATAGCCCTGCGTGGCCTTATTTGTTTTAACCCACTTTGGGGGTACTTTAGACCTTTTAGTATGACTAAGTGACTAAGTGAAGCCTATAAATACTTCACTTAGCCTCCTCAAACATTAGCTTACCTTTGAATCTTATGAATGATGAATAGAGTTTATCTCTTTTTATGAAGAAACCCTTTCTTGGTTGCTTGAATTCACTAGCGGATCCTAGTTGAGTCTTGAACCGAAAACCCGATCATTCTACTTGCGAGTCCCGGGTGTGACTCGAGGGTGGTTGCATAGTGTAGGTCCTTCTAGATACCGATTCGGGGGTATCTCGGGACAAGCTCCCTGGGGTTACTTCGAAGGGAGTTCGAGAAGTGTCTCGCTCTCCTATCTTTATTGTTTTGTCGTATTTATCCTTATCAGCTGTGCACTCCGGTTTGACCAGCTGAGGTTGACTCGGATGTTCAAGCTTTGCTGCTAGTCTTCTAGTTTCTCTTTGAGTTCAGCAGCCGAGATGGTGGAAGGCTAGGCCTGTACCCAGACGCTTCGGAGGTCCCTTGCTTTGATCAAGTAGATGGGCTTTGGTTGCACCAACAACCGTGTGCCTTGAAGGATGCTCGAGCCGACATATCTCGGGCTACAAAAAAAACAAAGAAGAACTCCGGACTGTTTATGGCTTGTAGCTACAATCCAAATGAAGGATTTTTAGCCATGTTAATCCTGAGGAGCTCTTTGTTTCTACTCTTCCCTTTTCTTTTCTTTTTTGTCTATAATTGTTATAAATAAATGTTGTATTCAGAAAGAACTAAATGTATATTATGAGCCTACAGGCTATTCGTTATTAATGAAATGGTCGTTCATCAATACTCTTATATGTACTTGTGTTATTACATGTTTTGTAATGTATAGTCAAGCAGTATGTTTGTGTACCTAAAGATTAGATGGCTTCCGGTCGTCCTGAATATTCTAGTGTTGAGAACATTTATTAGTGTGCCTTCTTTGAGCAATTACCACCGTTGTACACCAATATTTAGCGGCTAGGTTGCATCTGTAAGAGATTGCTTTATGCGCCCACAATATGACGACTTTAGCCCGTGTGATAACAGACACTTTTGTGTTCGACTTCGAACGTCTCAGCTTATTTATTCGAGTATTTAAGACTTTCTAGCATTACGGGAATAGGCATCCCCATCGGCGTGTAGGTGCTGTTTTTGAATTAATAAATTCAATATACGAATAATGCCTGGTGGCTGAGCTAGCCGTGACCTAGCTCTAAGCGAGTAATGTACCTTTTTTTTTGTAGCAAAAAATGAGTGTATTACTTCAACTTAGGTCTGGCCGGGGCTATGAATAGTTGGATCGTAGATGGATCTGAATAAGTAAGTAAAACTAACTAATCATAGTATTTTTATTGATAAAAGGGGCGTGAAGTATGAGATACTGTGGGTAACCCGTAACATGATTGATAAGTATGAAAATACTGCGATCGAAGTTAAAAAAGAACTTAAAACATAAAAATAAATTCCTCTAAGATACTTTATGCTCAACTCTCAGAAGGTTTGGGGGCATGTGCTTGGGCTTCCCTACTCGAGGGTGCTGAGCCTGGAGATGTTACCTCTGGGCCGTTAACAACCCGATGGTATAATTCTGTGCCAATCAAACAATAATGAAACGCTAGTTTTCGAAGTTTTCTGCTTTCTAATCTGTCTTTAGGGAGGATTCCTTTGGTCAGGTAGTTGATCAGCGCATGACTCTGCCCTGCAACAGATCCTGTGTCTAGAACTTCGAGGTTTATCAGGTCCATGAGGGTTAAATCAATTACTATATGTTGATCGTACAAATCTTCGGACGCTTCCCCTCCGTTTGAACTTTCTTCTTGATAACAAACCTGCCACGTCTGAAAATTTTTCAGGAGTGCTTTCATTCTCTCCTGCTGATCTGGTGTGTAGATGCCCTCTGTGGTGAACACTTCTTTGACTTGATCGACGATCAGTTGAGAGCCGCTAAAGAGGATGACCTCCCTGGCCCCCACTATGTAGGCTAAGTCAAGGGCTTGAACTATGGTATGGGTTTGGACAAAATAATAAATGATCACCTGGCTTTGGCTCAATTATCACCGGAAGCTGTAGGAGCTGATATTAGTCTAGGCTACGGTTAAGTAACTGTATATCAGCCATAGGGGCCTCCCTTGTCTTTGAGGCACCTTAGAAAGCTGACATACTAATTCTGTGGCCTTGGGGACTAGTTGATCCATCACCGCCAACCGATCCCATAGTTCACTAGCCTCTTCTCTGACCTCTCGCTCCATGGCCTCAAACTCGATGGACTCTTCTTCGACCATATTTATTTTGGCTACCAGTCGTGCACCGAGATCCCTGCCACAAGTAGGATGATACTCTCCAAATGAAGACCGTTCACCTCGTAAGTCAACAATTACACGTGAGGTCGGGTATTTGAAAACTTGATGAAATGTTGAGGGTACTCCCTTTATACTGTGTATCCATGGTCGTCCCAAAATGACGTCATATGGTAGATTAATATTCAACACCAGGAAGGAGGTTATGCTCGTCACGCCCGATATATGAACTGGTAGAACTAATTCTCCGTCAGGCTCTTCTAGGGATCTATTGAAACCGATTATCTATCAGGTGTTTGAGGCTACTTGACGGCATAAACCATTATTCCGTAGTACCTCTCCCTGGATTATGTTCACGCTATTTCTTGGATCGACGATGGCTTGCTGGACGCGTTAGTCAAATATTTCCACGGGCACGATGAGGTCGCCTAGATGTTCTGCCTTTTCATCTAAGCCAAACATGTTTGGACCATTCAGTTCCCATGGCAACGTAGTCCCCTGTTCGATGTCGGGTTCCATAGTTGACAAGATTGTGTTGATAATCTTCGAGTTTTCAGAGTCTGATGCTTTGGAACGCCGTGGTCCTTCTTCAATCAGATCTTTGAGTTGCCCTTGTTTCAATAGATACTCGATTTCAATCATCAAGGCTTTACAGTCGACTGTGGCGTGACAGCCGTTGTGATGAAAATAATAATAGGGCGTTGTGTTCCTCCTCGTAGCTCCTTTCATGATAGGCAGCCATTAGACCGTTGGACCTAATCTACCAAAGTGATTGGCGACTAGATCCAAGGCGTTGAATCGCAAACTAAAATCCTGAAATTACGAGGTTCCATCCATTTTTCTTGAGATCCTGATGCTCGGGAGTTGTTCTGCCTTCCGGCTCTTGATGGTTCTAAGCCTTTTGTTTCACCCTTCTTCTGTTCTCTTCTCCTTCGAAAGAAAGGCTTCCCGCTCTCTTCCTTCGCGCGTCTTCGGGGTTATGAGAGTTGTCCGGCTCCAAGTAAAGCTTTTTAGTATACCTTTAATGCAACATGCTCCATGTGTTCACGGGGTGCTGGGTTAAACTCTACTGGAACTCCCTATTGGCTAACGATCCCTTTGAATTCAGACTTTTGCCAAAGGCTACGACAACGATGTTGTCAGGAAAGAGAAGAAACCTCCATGCATTCCTTTTGAAATCTGTCAAGGTAGGCTTTTAGCAGCTCATTGTCCTGTTGACGTATCTCGAAGATATCTTCCACGCGCTTCTCCCCTTTGCGGGCACCAGAATGCTCTTTCTTGAACAAGTCTTGCATCTGAGTGAATGATTCAATAGATCCCATCGGTAGCTGAGTGTATCGAGTGAGGGTTGCAATGGTCAGGGTCGAGCCAAACCTCTTCATTAGAGCAGATTGGATTTCTTCCTTGGTAATCTCGTCACTCTTCATAGCCGTGTAATACACAGTAATATGCTCGTCCGGATCAGTCGTTCCGTCATGCTTCAAGTTATCTAGCAAGCGGAAGTGCTTTGGTATGCAGACCGGTGCAACACTTGCTTTGTATGCAAATTTATAAAACTTCTGCTCATCTACCGTGGTAATTTGGGGTGGAGCACCCGGAACTTAACCAATTTAATCGTGGATGGCATTAATCTCTTTTATGAGGTCCTGAATGATAGGAGCTCCTTTGAGTTCTTGGTTATTGATTGTTGACGAGCCTCTCGGGGCGGTATCCATGTTGAGCCTCACACTAGGGACGGATGCTGGTGAATTGTTCGTGGGCGCAAGTCCTCGCGGGGATGCTGTCCTCTGAGACGATTCCGCAAACATCGCTCCTAACTTCTGGGATATCCCATCAACTATGTTATTCGAGTTCTGCTCGGATGTAGTTTTGAGGAGATTACAAGGAAACCTCTGAATTCAGAATTACCTCCTATAGGTTGATCTTCTTTCCTGTCGCTAATAACAAGGATTGGTTCTCGAGAGGTGTCTTTCAGCTGCTCAACGGGATCCTTAGGTTGTATGCTTGGATCAATTGTATCCTTTGCGGAGTCGTCTACTGCATCTACTGTATTCTTTGGAATTCTATCATCGTCAGACATGATTGCACCTTTTCCACTGTAGAAAACCTACAAATCTGGGCCCCACGGTGGGCGCCAAACTGTTTATGCCTAAAATTGTATGTCAAGGTTATATAATTATTTGTGTTTAGTGTCACAAGAAATACAGTAACTACAATGGAAAAGTATGTAAGTATAACGAAAATAGTAATGAATAAACAAGACAAAATAATTAAAAGAAAGGCAGAGTAATTATTATTACTTTAGAATAGCCGAATTCGGTGATAAATCGTATGATGTACAATACAATGTAAGAGGCATATTTATAGTAGTGATACCGAGTCCTAAATAAGGTAAAATACAAAATACTAATAAGGCTATGGGCGTTTAACTCAAGGTTGTGGTATATACTAAACCCAAACTAGGAGACTGTAAATCCTAGGCGGCGGGATATATACCCTGTATCTTGTGGCCGTGCCGCCTAAACAGTCATTGGCTCCAAGAGCGGGTCTATATCCTATGCACCTGGTAACTTTTAAGATAAGTCTAGTCTCATCGGCTGGACTTACATCCCCGTGATAATAGGTGGCGTATTTTTTCCTACACATTTTTGGAGTGACCTTAGCTCTAAATTACTATTCTCGACGTCTCACCATCCTCAGACTGATGGACAGACCGAGGTATTGAATCGAACCTTGGGAGCTTTTCTTTTGAGGGATGACCAAAAGTAAGGCCGGAAACTTGGCTGATCATTTGCCCGTGATGGAATTTGCATACAACTGTACCGTGCATAGAATGATTAGAATGAGTCCGTTTGAGTGTGTGTATGGTTTTAACACATTAATTCAACTTGATTTAACCACGTTGCTTTGAGATGCTATTATTGATTTTAAGGTACACGCCGAGCTACTGCTTTGCTCGAGCTCCATGCCAAAGTGAAGAAGAATCTTGAGGAAGCCTATGCCAAAGTTTCCTCAAAGAAGAACAAGGGGCGTAAGAAGTTGGATTTAAAGAAGAGAGATTGGGTTTGGTTCATTTTCGTAAGAAAAGGTTCTCGAACCAAAGAAAAGGGAAAGGGAAGTTGGCTCCGAAAGAGGATGGTCCGTTCCAAGTGCTAAACAAGATCAATAACAATGCGTATGTAATCGACCTCGCAGGTGAGTATAATGTGTCCAACACCTTTAATGTTGCTGACTTAATTCCTTGCGTCGTAGGCCGAACACCTGAGGACGAAGAAGATCTGATTTCAAGGATGAAATCTTCTCAAGAAGGAGAGCCCGTGACCGTGCTGATCAAGATGTAGCCCGTGATCGTGCTGATCCAGATGCAGTCATTATCGTACCATCAAAACAGGTCACACGAAACCAAGCCAAGACTCTGCATGATGTGCATGTTCATCTTGCGTGGCCGTGGGGAAACATCAGTTCGAAGAGTGAGTGGCCGGGTGCCAGACTTGAAAGCTACATGGCCAAGCTCGAGCCGGAGGCAAAAAGCGTCCGAACTCAGATGATTGATGCTAAGCAGTGAAGCAGCTGAGGGTTACACTTGTGCCTGAGGTAAGAGAGTGTCAGAGCCATAAACTAATTAAGCCCTGTGTGGCTTTGTTTCATTGGCTTTTTTGATCGTATTTTACTATTTTAGCCTTAAGGATTTCTATATAGACCCCCTTAGCATTTCATTTTCGGATAGTTGTTGTTGAATATTGATTAGCTGTGTGGTGCTTTTGTCTCCATCGTGAGCGAACCCCGTTGTGGGAACCTTTGTTAATGGAACTTGTGTCATTCGGTGGAATCCGATTGAACATTTTCTTCTTCGACCTTTCAATTTGCAAGAACCATATTCTCTTGAGGATCGTTGCTTAGTATAGGTATCTTTTCACAATCTAACTGAGAGGCTCCAAGACTAGTTCATTGGTTTTTCTTGGTTGAGTTGAGATTACGTCTTACTTCTATCTTTTACTTTCCATTTATTTGTCTTCTGCATGTGTTCGTTGCTCGTCAGTTTGGTTTGCACCATCCGTATCCTTACAGATTTGTCCATTTTGAGCATAAATCGACGCCTCAGATTTTATTCGTACAGAAATGAATGCACACGATTTGGCCAACACAGCTTCGGTATGGAGAATATGACAAAATTTTTAAGGAACCGTCGTTTGATTCAATATTCTTCGTGTTTTGGGATTGAATTGAGAGAAAGAATCGCGGATTAACGGGTTTAGGGTTGATATATGGGAATTGGGGCTTCTGGGTTGTAGAACAGGTAAGGGGTTAGTATATAAGAGTTTCGCATAAGTAGACTACATTTTAGCTTATGTATTATGATTTTGACCCTTTTCCTTCAAAATTTAGTCCAAGTGTACAACTGCCCCTCTTTGCCCGAAAATGATGGAAGAGTTTTCAAGGTAAAGAAGTTGATCTGGGAGCCAATTTTATCCCGATAAAGCCAAGACTTTTGATTCAAAGGAACAAAATATGAGGCCTATGGACATGGCTGAAATCTGATTTTCGAGTTTCCTACATATCTTGGGCTAAACAAGAATCAAGCCATATGTAGTTTGATACGACTTAAAAATACGCCTGATTGATAGACATACGCACGATTGACAGAGAAAGATGCATGAATAGGAAGAAATTTAAACTAACACCTTAATCTAGAATGATGGATTAGGTAAGACTTTTTTATTTGAGTGTGATTCTTTAGATCTTCATTGATGAGTCTAGCCCATATCAACGATTGCCCAAGTTCACTTCTAAGAAAAAGTTCTATGTTATGCTTTAAATGCTGCTGCGTTCCTGCTAAAGTTTCTGTAAAATCTCGGTAAACGGTAAGCGAGTAACTGCAAATAAAGCTTAATAAATGGAGTATAGAATAAATAACGACAAATAAACTAGGAGATATAAAGTGAACTTTGAAAAAAATTACAAAGATTAAAATGCCGCCTTTTCGACAATAAACCATGATAAAGCATAATGCTTTTAATCACGAAGAGGCAACTTGCAATGCAATCTTGGATTGTGCTCCTATCAACTGATAAAGCAAATAAGACATCTTATCCTAAAGCATCTAATGTCCCAAAGCAACTTGAAGTAGACCTGCATATCCTATTTGTGGGTGGATGAACCCTGCACATCCTATTGGTGGGTGGATGAACCCTGCATATCCTATTTATGGGTGGATGAACCCTACATATCCTATTTATGAGTGAAAGAACCTTTCATATCTTATTTGTAGGTGGATAGACCCGGAAATATCCCTTTTGTAGGCAAAAATACCTAAAATATCCTATTTGTGGATGGATAAACCCTGCATATCCTATTTCATGGTGGATGGACCCTGCATATCCTATTATTGGGTGGATGGACCCCAAAATGTCCTATTCGTGGGTAGATAAACCCTGCATATGCTACTTGTGGGCGGATAAACCCTGCATATCCTACTTGTGGGTGGACGAACCCCGCATTTCCTATTATTGGGTGGTTGGGCCCGGCATATCCTATTAATGGGTAGATGGACCCGAAATGCTTATTTCTACGGCGAACGAGCCTAAAATAAAGTTTAAAACTAGATTGATAAGAAAAATCTGAGGTCGTACAACTTGTACTGTTGATGCTACAAAGTGTTGAATGTCGTAATTGATCCATATTGAATCTGATGCTCAATTCCTGCATAGTTTAAAATAAAGGTGTTGATAATAAACTGATGATCAAGAAAAGCTAAAATGAAAAAGAGAGAAATAGAGTTGTTCTCCGTATGTGAAAAGGCAGACAAGCTTCGAGGATGTGATGGTTGCTAGTTCCCTTCAATTTCTAATTGGGATTCCTACACTCAAAGAAAAATCATAAGTTCTATAAATTTTGTGTGGAGTTGCGACGCTTTTCATTGCTCCTTCCACCTTGATGCTGAACCTTACGGTAGATGCAAAAAATTTGCCTCTGCTTAATCAAAGATTTTTTCTTTGTTTTGATAAAATAATGGCTGGCTTGATTGAACACCTAATTTGGCTTCAAATATGTATTTTGTTTGCATGTTGACTGAATGTGTTGCTGCTGAGAGAGTCTGGCGCTCTTGAAATTCATTATTATACACAAGAGATACAATCTAAAATTGCTTTAACTTGGCTTATTTGGGGAAATAACTTTTTAATGATTTTGGGGACTGCACCCAATAAAGGTCGATAGTAATTTATTACAACAAGGCTAAATAACATTTCAAAAGAGTAGCAAAATATGAGATAGTTGGGCAACGAAATGCCATTTTAAAACTAAAAAGTGAGGTTCTTTAGTCTTCTTAAGTTGCCAACTGCTTCTTCTTTGAATACCTTGGGGCTGATGCCCCGCCTTTAACAAAGATTGTGCCTGTGGGTTAGAATGCTGCAATTGGAACTTAATGAATCTTGTTGCACTAATATTTTACCACTATCAATCATGCTTTGAATCTTGTATCTCAAGCCAGTGCATCCTTTACTATCATGCCCTTGGATATTTGAATGATAAGCACAATACTTTAATGGATCAAAATGTTGAGGTAAGTGCTTAGGAATTGTTCCTTTCCTTGGTTGCAAAAGTCCTTCAGGTTGCAAATTTTCAAATATGCTTGTCACAGACTCATCTAGAGGAGTGAATGTATCAAACCTCCTATTCTTTGACACCAGATGATCAGAATGTGCTCGTTGAAACTGACTTTGAGAGCCTCACATATTTGGGAGTTTTTTTGCTTGAATGGTGTACTCAAATAAATCAGAAGCAATTCTTCCCTATTGCTATGCCTTATTCTTCTCTTTTCCCCAGTTGGATCAATTCGAAGAAACTGGTTGCACTAGTGCTAACCATTTTGTCATAATATATGCCTTCTTGCATGTCAATGAAAGCTGATACGAGCTCCTTCTTAGGCAATGACAGATGCATATAAGAAGCCTCTAACCTCCACCTCATAGTATATTCTGCAAAAGAGTCATGAGAAATCCTTTAAACGTTGCACATATCAATCAAATCAAAATCTCTTACTATATTGAACTTGTATTGTTCCATAAAGTCTAGAGCCATATCCTTCCATGTGTTCATTTTGGAAAAATCTTGCTTGGTATACCATGAAAATGCCAATCCTGTAAAAATCTGAATAAACAATCTAATCCGCAAAGCTTTATTCTGGCCAATTCAAATCAATCTGCTGCAATAATCTTTCAAATGAGCATACGGGTTCCCCTTTCCATCAAAAGTGTTGAATATTGATATCTTATTGATAGTAGGTGACATATTTTTGCCCACACAGTGAGCCCCCTCTTGCTGAGTACTGATGCAAGCAGTCAGGAAGTGAAAGCGACGTGGATGTGAAAAGATATCTCACTGATTCCTTGAGACTCGCAGTCTCTTTGACCAATGATGATATTGATTTCTTCGAAAACATCACGTGCTTTCTTCTGATTGGCTGATACCGATCCCATGCACCATTTCAGGAACTGCCATTAACTACTCCGAATCATTTCATATCTCTAGTAATAATGACGCTTGACCATTTCGTGCTCCATCCTTATCATTTTTTACCTATAAATAGTGACTTTATGAAAATGGGAAATCATAAACTCATCTTCAGAAAATAACTCACTTCTTCAGCAATTTTTTCTGATAGCGAGAAGCTTTTCTTCCCTAAGAAATAGTTGCCTTCGATCCTGGTTTGATATTTCTAGAAAAACTTCTTCGTTCCGAATGGATGCTGCGTGAAGGAACTATTCGAGGTAGTTCTCCCGCAATTACCTCTTTCTCTTTCTTCGTCCTTGAGGAAACAGATGAAGTTTCCCGAATCATGAAGTTTGATCGGGATTCTAACGACGTCCTTTGGGATGTCTTCATTGCATCATGTGCACTTATTATGGTGTGCTCATCTTCTAACACAACGGTTGCTGTGATTTCTTCTTGTCATGCGGGGTCGGGACGCTTAGTTCTTTCAGCTTTCGTGCGGCTTCTCCACCGTGATACCTTGTATGTCCAGACCGCTCCTTCAATGGTACCGGGTTGGTGATCCACTGCTTGGCCCCATTTTATGATGCAAAAGAATTTAGCTTCACAGCTGCGGGTAGCTAAGGTGTCACTGAGCTTTGGATTCCTCCGTGGTTTATGGCTTTCACCTTGGTTATCCGCTTCATGTAAACCGCTATTGTAACGCTTCATCGGCCGTTAGCTGTGGGAAACCAGAGGGAAGAGGCTACCCTATGGTAGATTTCCAGCTCAAGCCTTTTTGTTCTCGGCTATCTTCCATTTGTCCTTGAAGATGTACGGAGCTGTGCACTCCGATCTTACCAGTTGAGGTTGACTCGGATGTTTAAAGTTTGCTGCTAGTCTTCTAGTTTCTCTTTGAGTTCAGCAGACGAGATGGTGGAAGGCTAGACCTGTACCCAGACGCATCGGAGGTCTCTTGCTTTGATCAAGAAGATGGGCTTTGGGAGCACCAACAGTCGTGTGCCTTGAAGGAATGCTTGAGCCGACATATCTCGGGCTACAAAAAAAAAAGAAGAAGAACTCCGGACTGTTTATGGCTTGTAGCTACAATCCATATGAAGGATTTTCAGCCATGTTAATCGCAAGGAGCTTTTTGTTTCTAGTCTTCCTTTTTCTTTTATTTTTTTGCTACAATTGTTATAAATAAATGTTGTATTCAGAAAGAACTAAATGTATATTATGAGCCTACTGGCTTTTCGTTATTAATGAAATGGTCGTTCATCAATACTCTTATACGTACTTATGTTATTACATGTTTTGTAATATATAGTCAAGCAGTATGTTTGTGCACCTAAAGATTAGATAGCTTCCGGTCATCCTGAATGATCTAATATCAAGAACGTTTATTAGTGTGCCTTCTTTGAGCAATTACATCCATTGTGAACCAATATTTGGCGGCTAGGTTGCATCTGTAAGAGATGGCTTTATGCCCCCACAATAGGACGACTTTAGCCCGTGTGATAACAGGCACTTTTGTGTCCGACTTCGAACGTCTCTGCTTATTTATTCGAGTATTTAAGACTTTCTGGCTCTACGGGAACAAGCATCCCTATCGGCGTGTAGGTGCTGCTTTTGAATTAACAAATTCAATACACGAATAATGCCTGGTGGCAGAGCTAGCCATGACCTAGCTCTAAGCGAGTAGTGTACCCTACTTTTTGTCGCAAAAAAATGAGTGTATTACTTCAACTTAGGTCTGGCCGGGGCTATGAATAGTTGGATCGTAGATGGATCTGAATAAGTAAGTAAAACTGACTAAACATAGTAGTTTTATTGATAAAAAGGGCGTGAAGTCTTAGATACTGTGGGTAACCCGTAACATGATTGATAAGTATGAAAATACTGCGATCAAAGTTAAAAAAGAACTTAAAACATAAAAATAAATGCCTTTAAGATACTTTATGCTCAACCCTCAGAAGGTTTGGGGCATGTGCTTGGGCTTCCCTACTCGAGGGTGCTGAGCCTGGAGATGTTACCTCTGGGCCGTTAATAACCCGATGGTATAGTTCTGTGCCAATCAAACAATAATTAACGGATTGTTTTCGAAGTTTTCTGCTTTCTAATCTGTCTTTAGGGAGGATTCCTTTGCTTAGGTAGTTGATCAGTGCATGACTCTGCCCTGTGATGGATCCTGTGTCTGGAACATCGAGGTTTATCAGGTCCATGAAGGTTAAAGCAACCACTATCTGTTGATCGTACGATATTCGGACGCTTCGCCTCCATTTGAACTTTCTTCTTGATAGGAAAACTGCCATGTCTGAAAAATTTTCAGGAGTGCTTTCATTCTGTCCTGCCGATCTGGTGTTTAGATGCCCTCTATGGTGAACACTTCTTTGACTTGATCGACGATCAGTTGAGAGCCGCTAAAGAGGATGACCTCCCTGGCCCCATGTATGTAGGCTAAGTCAAGGGCTTGAATTATGGCCTCATACTCTGCTTCATTGATTTGAGCTTTGGCAGTCTTACGAAATATCATCCCACCGGGTGTCATAACCCACAGATCGAGATTAGCTTCTTCCTTTTTCTGGTCCACTTCAATGCTAATTTCTCAACGTCCGGACTCGATCGTCTCTTTATTTTTGTTTGACTCCTCTGCTGTGGTTGAAGTTTCTCCACAAAGTCTGAGGTGAAACCCTCTAGTTCCTATGAGTCGATAGTTGTCCGGGGTTGGTAGATAATATCGTACTCTCCCAGTATCTTGTCCCATTACGCCATCTCCTTTGAGGGTCTGGGTTTGGACAAAATAATAAATTCTCACCTGGCTTTGGCTCAGTTATCATCGGAAGTTGTAGGAGCTGCATATTACTCTAGGCTACGGTTAAGTAACTATATATCAACCATAGGGGCCTCTCTTGTCTTTGCAGCACCTCAGAAAGCTGACATACCAATTCTGTGGCCTTGGGGACTAGTTGATCCATCACCGCCAACCGATCCTACAGTTCACTAGTCTCTTCTCTGACCTCTCGCTCCATGGCCTCAAACTCGATAGACTCCTCTTCGACCATATTTATTTTGGCTACCAGCCGTGCACCGAGATCCCTGCCACAAGTAGGATGATACTCTCCAAATGAAGACCGTTCACCTCGTAAATCAACAATCACATGTGAGGTCGGGTATTTGAAAACTTGATGAAATGTTGAGGGTACTCCCTTGATACAGTGTATCCATGGTCATCCCAAGATGACGTCATACGGTAGATTTCAATTCAACACCTGGAAGGAGGTTATGCTCGTCACGCCCAATATATGAACTGGTAGAACTAATTCTCCGTCAGGCTCTTCTCAGGATCTATTGAAACCGATTATCTTTCAGGTGTTTGAGGCTACTTGACGGAATAAACCATTATTCTGCAATACCTCTTCCTGGATTATGTTCACGCTATTTCTTGGATCGACCATGGCTCGCTGGACGCGTAAGTCAAATATTTCTACGGGCACGATGAGGTCGCCTTGATGTTCTGCCTTTTCATCCAAGCCAAACAGGATTGGAACTTTCATATCCCATGGCAACGTAGTCCCCCGTGCGATGTTGGGTTCCATAGTTGAAAAGATTGTGTTGATAGTCTTGGAGTTTTCAAAGTCTGATGCTTTGGAACGTCGTGGTCCTTCTTCAATCAGATCTTTGAGTTGTCCTTGTTTCAATAGATACTCGATTTCAATCATCAAGGCTTTACAGTCGACTGTGGCGTGACAGCCGTTGTGATGAAAATAATAATAGGGCGTTGTGTTCCTCCTCGTAGCTCCTTTCATGGTAGGCAGCCATTAGACCGTTGGACCTAATCTACCAAAGTGATTGGCGACTAGATCCACGGTGTTGAATCGCAAACTAAAATCCTGAAATTACGAGGTTCAATCTATTTTTCTTGAGATCCTGATGCTCGGGAGTTGTTCTTCCTTTCGGCTTCTGATGGTTCTAAGCCTTTGGCTTCACCCTTGTTTTGTTCTCTTCTCCTTCTAAAGAAAGGCTTCCCGCTCTCTTCCTTCGCTCGTCTTCGGGGTTATGAGAGTTGTCCGGCTCCAAGTAAAGCTTTTTAGTATACCTTTAATGCAACAGGCTCCATGTATTCACGGGGTGCTGGGTTAAACTCCACTGGAACTCCCTGTTGGCCAACGATCCTTTTGAATTCAGACTTTTGCCAAAGCCTACGACAACGATGTTGTCAGGAAAGGGAGGAAGCTCCATGCATTCCTTCTGAAATCTGTCAAGGTAGTCTTTTAGCAGCTCATTGTCCTGTTGACGTATCTCGAAGATATCTTCCATGCGCTTCTCCCCCTTGGGGGCAACAGAATGCGCTTTCTTGAACAAGTCTTGCATCTGAGTGAATGATTCAATAGATCCCATTAGTAGCTGAGTGTACCGAGCGAGGGCCCCAATGGTCAGGGTCGAGCTAAACCTCTTCACTAGAGCAGACTGGATTTCTTCCTTGGTAATCTCAATACTCTTCATAGCCGTGTAATACACAGTAATATGCTCGTCCGGATCAGTCGTTCCGTCATTCTTCAAGTTATCCAGCAAGTGGAAGTGCTTTGGTATGCAGACCGATGCAACACTTGCTTTGTATGCGTATTTATAGAACTTCTACTCATATATCGTGGTAATTTAGGTTAGAGCACCCAGAACATTACCAATTCGGTCGTGGATGGCCTTAATCTCTTTTATGAGGTCCTGAATGATAGGAGCTCCTTTGAGTTCTTGGTTGTTGATTGTTGACGAGCCTCTCGGGGCGGTATTCATGTTGAGCCTCACGCTAGGGACGGATGTTGGTGAATTGTTCGTGGGCACTAGTCCTCACGGGGATGCTGTCCTCAGAGACGATTCGGCAAACATCGCTCCTAACTTCTGGGATATCCCATCAACTATGTTATTACTCAGTGTGCCCCCTTTCTTCGAGTGCCCCGCCTAGTTCACTGGGCTGTTGGCTTACCAAGCACTTGCCCGCTGCTCCTGCCGCCCGCTTGGCGGGCGGAGCGCTCGTTATCCTGACTTTTCTCTCTGCTGGGGCCCTCCCATTGCTATAGCCATAAGCTATGGCAGCTCCAGCTCGCAACCACAGGGGCCCGCCCCGCGAGGCCAGAGTGGGCTCAGCGGTCAGCCTCCATTCGAATTATGTTAGGGGGTCTTTCGCTTTTGCCAGATCTAGAGAGATACTACAAGTCTTCCGTCCCAGATTCCATCGCCGCGGCCATCCGGTTCACCGATACTACCAAAAAGTCTCATGATTCTGCTCGGACGCGGTTTTGAGGAGATTACAAGGGAACCTCTGAATTCAGAATTAGCTCCTACAGGTTGATCTTCTTACCTCCTACAGGTTGACCAGCTCTCTTTCAGCTGGTCAACGGGATCCTTAGGTTGTATGCTTGGATCATCGGTATCCTTTGCGGACTCGTCTACTACATCTACAGTATTCTTTGGAATGCTATCATCGTCAGACATGATTGCACCTTTTCCTTTGTAGAAAACCTACAATTACCTGGGTCACACGGTGGGCGCCAAACTGTTTATGCCTAAAATTGTACGTCAGTGTTAAATAATTATTTGTGTTTAAGGACACAAGCAATACAGTAACTACAATGGAAAAGTATGTAAGTATAATGAAAATAGTAATGAATAAACAAGACGAAATAATTAAGAGAAAGGAAGAGTAATTCTTATTACTTGAGAATAGCCGAATTCGGTGATGAATCGCATGATGTACAATACAATGTAGTGATACCCAGTCCTAAATAAGATAAAATACAAAGACTAATAAGGCTATGGGCATTTAACTCAAGGTTGTGGTATATACTAAACCCTAACTAGGAGACTGTAAATTCTAGGCTACAGGATGTATACCCTCTGTCTTGTGGCCGTGCCGCCGAAACGGCCGTTGGCTCCAACAGCTGGTCTGTATCCTATGCACCTGGTAACTTTTAAGATAACTCTAGTCTCAATAGCTAGACTTGCATCCCCGTAATAGTAGGTGGCGTATTTTTTCCCAAACATTTGTGGAGTGACCTTAGCTTTAAATTACTCTTCTCGACATCTCACCATCCTCAGACTGATGGACAGACCGAGGTATTCAACCGAACCTTGGGAGCTCTGCTTTTGAGGGATGACCAAAGGTAAGGCCGGAAACTTGGCAGATCATTTGCTCGTGATGGAATTTGCATACAACCGTACTGTGCATAGAATGATTGGAATGAGTCTGTTTGAGTGTGTGTATAGTTTTAACACGTTAATTCAACTTGATTTAACCACGTTGCTTCGAGATGCTATTATTAATTTTGAAGGTACACGCCGAGCTACTGCTTTGCTTGAGCTCCATGCCAAAGTGAAGAAGAATCTTGAGGAAGCCTATGCCAAAGTTTCCTCAAAGAAGAACAAGGGGCGTAAGAAGTTGGATTTAAAGAAAAGAGATTCGGTTTGGGTTCATTTTCATAAGAAAAGGTTCCCGAACCAAAGAAAAGGGAAAGGGAAGTTGGCTCCGAAAGAAGATGGTCTGTTCCAAGTGCTAAACAAGATCAACAACAATGCATATGTAATCGACCTCGCAGGTGAGTATAATGTGTCCAACACCTTTAATGTTGCTGACTTAATTCCTTGCGTCGTGGGCCGAACGCCTGAGGACGAAGAAGATGCGATTTCAAAGATGAAATCTTCTCAAGAAGGAGAGCCCGTGACCGTGCTGATCAAGATGCAGCCCGTGACCGTGCTAATCCAAATGCAGTCATTTTCATACCATCAAAATAGGTCACGCGAAGCCAAGCCAAGACTCTGCACGATGCACATGTTCATCTTGCGTGGCCGGGGGAAACAACAATTTGAAGAGTGAGTGGCCGGGTGCCAGACTTGAAAGCTACATGGCCAAGCTCGAGCCGGAGGCAAAAAAGCGTCCGAACTCAGATGATTGATGCTAAGCAGTGAAGCGACTGAGGACTACACTTGTGCCTGAGGTAAGAGAGTGTCCGAGCCATAAAATCATTAAGCCCTGTGTGGCTCTGTTTCATTGGCCGTTTGTGACCGTATTTTATTATTTTAGCCTTAAGGATTTCTATATAAACACCCTTAGCATTTCATTTTCAAATAGTTGTTGTTGAATATTGATTAGCTGTGTGCTGCTTTTGTCTCCATCCTGAGCGAACCCCGTTGTAGGAACCTTTGTTAATGGAACTTGTGTCATTCGGTGGAATCCGATTGAACATTTTCTTCTTTGACCTTTCGATTTGCAAGAACCATATTCTCTTGAGGATCGTTGCTTAGTATATGTGTCTTTTCACAATCTAACTGAAAAGCTCCAAGACTAGTTCATTGGTTTTTCTTGGTTGAGTTGAGATTACGTCTTACTTCTATCTTTTACTTTCCATTTATTTATCTTATGCATATGTTCGTTACTCATCTGTTTGGCTTGCACCATTAGTATCCTTACAGATTTGTCCATTTTGAGCATAAATCGACGCCTCAGATTTAATTCGTAAGAAATGAATGCACACGATTTGGCCAACACAGCTTCGGTATGGAGAATATAACAAAATTTTTAAGGAATCGTTGTTTGATTCAACTGCCCCTCTTTGCCCGAAAATGATGGAAGAGTTTTCAAGGTAAAGAAGTTGATGTGGGAGCCAATTTTGTCACGATAAAGCCAAGACTTTTGATTCAAAGGAACAAATACGAGGCTTATAGACATGGCCGAACTCCGATTATCGAGTTTCCTACATATCTTGGGCTAAACAAGAATCAATCCATATCTGGTTCGATACGACTTAAAAATACGCCTGATTGACAGACACACGCACTATTGACAGAGAAAGATGCATGGATAGGATGAAATTCAAACTAACACCTTAATCTGGAATGATGGATTAGGTAAGACTTGTTTGTTCAAGTGTGATTCTTTAGATCTTCGTTAATGAGTCTAGCTCATATCAACGATTGCCCAAGTTCACTGCTAAGAAAAAGTTCCACGTTATGCTTTAAATGCTGCTGCGTTCCTGCTAAAATTTCTGTAAAATCTCGGTAAACGGTAAGCGAGTAATTGCAAGTAAAGCTTAATAAATGGAATATTGAATAAATAATGATAAATAAACTTGCAGATATAAAGTGAACTTTTAACAAAACTACAAAGATAAAAATACCACCGTTTCGGCAATAAACCATGATAAAGCATAATGCTTTTAATCATGAAGAGGTAATTTGCAATGCAATCTTGGATTGTGCTCCAATCAACTGATAAAGCAAATGAGACATCTGATCCTGAAGCATCCAATGTCTCAAAGCAACTTGAAGTAGACCTTTATATCCTATTTGTGGGTGGATGAACCATGCATATCCTATTTGCGGGTGGATGAACATTTCATATCTTATTTGTAGGTGGATAGACCCGATAATATCCCTTTTGTAGGCGGAAACACCTAAAATATCCTATTTGTGGATGGATAAACTCTGCATATCCTATTTCTGGGTGGATGAACCCTGCATATCCTATTATTGGGTGGATGGACACCAAAATGTCCTATTCGTGGGTAGATAAACCCTACATATCCTATTTGTTGGCGGATGAGCCCTGCATTTCCTATTTGTGGGTGGACGAACCTCGCATTTCCTATTATTGGGTGGATGGGCCCAGCATATCATATTATTGGGTGGATGGACCCGAAATGCTCATTTCCAAGGCGAACGGGCCTAAAATAAAGTTTAAATCTAGATTGATAAGCAAAATCTGAGGTCGTACGACTTGTACTGTTGATGCTGCAAAGTGTTGAATGCCGTAATTGATCCATATTGAATCTGATGCTCAATTACTACATTGTTTAAAATAAAGGTGTTGATAATAAACTGATGATCAAGAAAAGCTAAAATGAAAAAGAGAGAAATAGAGTTGTTCTGCATATGTGATAAGGCAGACAATCTTCGAGGATGTGATGGTTGCTAGTTCCCTTCAATTTATGCTTGGGATTCCTACACTCAAAGAAAACTCATAAGTTATATAAAATTTGTGTGGAGTTGCGACGCTTTTCATTGCTCCTTCCACCCAGATGCTGAACCTTGCGGTATATGCAATGAATTTGCCTCTTTTTAATCAAAGATTTTTTCTTTGTTTTGATTAAATAATGTTTGGCTTGATTGAACACCTAATTTGGCTTCAAATATGTATTTTGTTTGCATGTTGACCGAATGTGTTACTGCTGAGTGAGTCTGGCGCTCTTGAAATTCTTTCTTATGCACAAGAGATACAATCTAAAATTGCTTTAACTTGGCTTATTTGGGGAAATAACTTTTTAATAATTTTGGGGACTGCACCCAATAAGGCTGCCTACTTAACCTACTACTGACAGGAATCAGGTCGACAGTAGTTCATTACAACAAGGCTAAATAACATTTCAAAAGAGTAGCAAAACATAAGATAGTTGGGCAACGAAATGCCATTTCAAAACTACAAAGTGAGGTTCTTTAGTCTTCTTAAGTTGCCAACTGCTTCTTCTTTGAATACCTTGGGGTTGATGCCTCGCCTTTAACAAAGATTGTGCCTGTGGGTAGAATGCTGCAATTGCAACTTAATGAATCTTGTTTCACTAATAATTTACCACTATCAATCATGCTTTGAATCTTGTATCTCAAGCCAGTGCATCCTTTAGTATCATGCCCTTGGATATTTGAATAATATGCACAATACTTTAATGGATCAAAATACTGAGGTAGGTGCTTAGGAATTGTTCCTTTCCTTGGTTGCAAAAGTCCTTCAGGTTGCAAATTTTCAAATATGCTTGTCACAGACTCATCTAGAGGAGTGAATGTATCAAACCTCCTATTCTTTGACGCTAGATGATCAGAATGTGCTCGTTGAAATTGACTTTGAGAGCCTCATATATTTGGGAGTTTTTCTGCTTGAATGGTGTACCCAAATAAATCAGAAGCAATTCTTCCCTATTGCTATGCCTTATTCTATTTTTTTCCCCAGTTGGATCAATTCGGAGAAACTGCTTGCACTAGTGCTAACCATTTTGTCATAATATTTGCCTTCTTGCATGCCAATGAAAGCTGCTACTAGCTCCTTCTTAGGCAATGACAGATGCATCTAAGAAGACTCTAACCTGCACCTCATAGCATATTCTGCAAAAGACTCGTAAGAAATCCTTTAAACGTTGCACATATAAATCAAATCAAGATCTCTTACTATATTGAACTTGTATTGTTCCATAAAGTCTTGAGCCATATCCTTCCATGTGTTCCATTTGGAAAAATCTTGATCGGTATACCATGAAAGTGCCAATCCTATAAAAATTTGAGCAAACAATCTAATCCGCAAAGCTTTATTCTGGCCAATTCAAATCAACCTGCTGCAATAATCTTTCAAATGAGCATACGGGTTCCCCTTTCCATCAAAAGTGTTGAATTTTTGATATCTTATTGTCACGACCCAAAAATGGAGTACGTGATGGTACTTTAAATCTTCTACCCTTAAGTGAACCAATTCATAAAAACTTTCTCAGTTAAGTTGATTTTAAGAAATCAAGGTTTCAAAAGGAAACCGGACAAGGAAAAGTAAAGCGGAATATTATAAAACCACTAACAATGTCATAAATATGATAATTTAAATAAAATACTAAAATAATTTATACCAACCCAAAACCCAACAGCTAGTCATGGAGCATCGATGAGTATAAGATATGTAACAATGGGTTCAAACCCAACTAAAATATCATAAGGAAGAATTAGACTTTACCACGAACTATGCGGCATCATCCAAGCACAACGCTGGAAGATAATCCCGAACAAGACCAACAACTTCAGAAGTGCCTCAACTAATGAACCTAAGAACAGAAACTATGAGGGAGTGAGTCACCCTGACCCAATAAAATCCTCGACGACCCATCCTGTCCTTACCATTTTTTAAAGCTAGTATGATATCTGATATATAGATAAGTCCGTGCAATTGTCCAAAGATAGGACAGTTATAAAGTACAATCAAAGAGCTAATGAGAACTTAGCTCAATCAAAATATCAACCAAGGGATCTCAACTCAACCATAATAACAAACCAACTTAGTAGGATAAGCCCTCACCATAAAAAAGTTAGACCAGTGGCTATATCTTCTCAGTAGCATAGGCCCTCACCATAATAGACTAGACCAGTATCTATATCAACTCAGTAGCATAGGCTCTCACCATAACATGCTAGACCAGTGGCTATATAAACTCAGTAGCATAAGCCCTCACCATAACAGGCTAGACCAATGGGTATACCAACTCAGTAGCATAGGTCCTCAGCATAACAGGCTAGACCAGTGGGTATATAAACTCAATGGCATAGGCCCTCACTATAATAGGCTAGACCAATGGCCCAATGATCTAGATACCAATAAGACAATAATATCAACTAAGGGATAATGCAAACATAAAAGAAATATTGTCAAAAACATAACTCCACGTCAAATGGATAGTAATATAACTTGGGTAATGCATGCTAAATAGATATATAATGATGCCATACAGGATATTAATCGTATTTTCGTAGATCATGATAAGATATCTCAACTAAATAATTTCTAAGCTTGCAAAGTAATAATAGTACTTTCATAAAAGGATCACTACCACAATATGGTTAAACTCGCAATATTCATAATAGATTGTATATTATGCTCTCTTTACCAAATTAAGTGCAAGTCATAATTTCGATATTTAAAGTATCTCAAATTAGACCCAAAAATATATCATAATCATTGCATAGATAATGTATCGCAATAGTCCAACCGTATTTCAACTAGTGAGCCCATACTCAACAGCTTTAAACTTTTGGATACCACAAAAATAGTTTTAATGGAATGCATATTATGCTTATACAGAAAACCAAGCAAGTAGAAGTTTAGGTCTCCCTTACCTCGTATACAGTTTCCACAAGTACTACGACTTGAATGTAGCCAAAATTCCACAAATGAAACCTCGGATGGTTCCAAACTATCAGAAATTTGATTCACCACGTCGAATTAGGCTTGGAACAACCTTTTTCAAAATTTCATAAAAGTCAACTCCGGACCGGGTCAAACCCAAAAGTCAACCCCGAGCCCACAAGCCAGAATCCCAAAACAATATATTTTTGGGCTCCCGAACACCCCATGAGTCCAAATATATAATTAGTTTGAAAATCAGAACTCGATTGGGTCACCAAAATCTCAAAACTGCTCACTACCCCGAAGTGGGTCGGGGCCTCGAAGGCCGAAAACAGAAATTAACCTCAAAATCATTTTACCAATTCAAATACGAGTTCACACCTATAACATTTATCAAAAAAGGAGTCCGTTTACTCTTTAAAATCATCAAAATACTCCATTTTAGACTTAGGACAAAAATCTCAAAATTAGGCATGGAAACTCAAGATTTAACGGATAAAATCACACCAAAATCGAGTATAATAATCCTTATATGGTAGAGAATCATTACCTTAAAAATCACGAAACAATTCAACTCAAAAATCCGGTTCCAATGAGCTCCCATATGCCAAAAATGGAGCAAAAATGAACTAGATAAAAACTAAAATCAGCCTTATAATGCCCTAGACCCACGGGTCAGAGTCGGGCCCGCCGGGTCGGCTCCGCGGACTAGGAACTACCCGCTTCACTATTTTGGCTCTAGAAACCTCATACGACCTTCGATTTGAGCGATTTCAGTTGCGTTAGTTTTAAAATTTCGATACGCATCTATCCCAACAATAAAAACTCAATTCCAATGTCGAATAGATATAATGAGATACCAAAACACCGACAGCGCTACACTTTCGCTATAGGCTCAAACACCAAAGCATGACCAAACAAACTCGAAATACGAATCCGAAAGTTTCTATGAGTAAAAAATGATCATACGGAGCTATTGAAACCAACTAATTCACAAACGGGGCTTAATTACTCAATATGATGGATTTTTACCATTTTCTAGTCGGCAAAAAACCTAAAGTTGAAACCTTTACCAAAACCTAACCAAACGGATTTCAAATCAAACGAAATTTTGCACCATGCTCAAATATGACTTAACAGAGCTAATGAGTCCACAAAATGCATATCGAAGACTGGGATCACCAAAATGACCGAGCGAGTCGTTACAATCGCCCCCACTTAGACTCGTTGGCCACGAACGAACCAAGCACAAAGCCAATGACACATCCTCCGTTCGAAGACTACTAATTGACATCAAAATTTTTCACAGTCTTGAAATTCTTAGAAATTTCGATAGCACCTCCCCTAAAACTGAAGGATCGCTGAAAATATCAAACAACCACAACGACCACACAGTTTCAACTATAAAACCGATAATAACTCGATAACAATGTAAATGCCCCAAACGACAACAATATCAAAGTTGAATATAAGGATACCACGATGAGAAGGAACGAGAGCAAACCTGCAAACCAAATAGCAATACCGACCATACACAATTCCATAAATCCCACTAAGGCACAATTTGCAAAAATTTTGGCAGCATCTCCCCTAAAACTGGGCGACCACCGAACTACTAACAACTACAACAACCCAAGAGGCATAACGATCTAACCAAAAGAAAACAGCGACATCATATAAATAGCCAAAATAAATTCAATATCATGGTACCCACACGGTTACCAAAACAACTAAAATAATACAATAATGACAAAATGACAAGGAAAAAGGGCAAACTTGTACCGATGAATAACTGAGATATCCCATCCACGCATTCAAGCCTAACCATATAAGAAATCTCTTTAGCCAACAATCTAAATGGAGTAATATAAATCTCACATGCCTCAACACAGAACCAGATGGCACAAAACCAAATCAGTACATGGAGGATTAATAATCAATTTGAATCCACATATTCGATATAAACCTCGATCGACCGAAAGGTACCAACTGAGCGCACAAGGCCTAGAAGCAACATAGCAACTTATCCTCCATCACAAACCGCATATGGAATCCTCAAATCAGACGACCAAAAGCACGACAAGAATCACCGATGAATAAAACTCAAAAAATCGGAGTCAGCCCAACCAGTTGCTCGAAACACGGCTTCCTAAACCGACGACGAACAGAAGAATAAATACCCAACTCTATCAATGAAGAAACATAACTACGCCCACGAAGACCACAACATGCCCTGATCCAACATTGAAAGAGACTCTCCAAGAAAATAGAGGTAACCTGAAGACACAATGGTAAACCACTAATACAACAGTATGAAGGCTAACACACTCTTTAACCGGAAACTATCAAAATCATCTCCGAACATTTCTTAGCTGCTAAGATGAACCAATCCTAACTGAAAACACCCCACAACACTCAACAAGATGCCTCAACCCAAAACGAGATGCTGCCTCGAATTTCAGGAGAAATCACCACTCTCAAAACACACCGATCCGGACAAACCAACTCACTTCGCGAGAAAACTGAAGCCAATTGCCCCTACAACTGATATACATCAACACCATCACTAGAACTCAGGATGCAACTAAAAGCACAAACATACTGCATAACATAATCTCAAACACTAAGAGACAAGAATCTAAAGCCATCTACCGCGCAACATACCTCATTATCCACAAAGATCACACATAACCAAGCCCAAAGATAACGCAAATATTTAAATCTAAGACACACCACAACCACGACGTAAGGCATATAACCAACCATTTCTCAAGAGTAGCACTCCCCCACATAGGATTCATGCCAGGAAACCATCTAAACTTGGAAAGACCACATATTCAATCACCACAATCTAACTTTCAACGTAAACAAAGGTCAAATCCTCATACTGAAAAAAATATCAGAACACAATTAACGATCCATAGACAAATAAAAACAACGGATCAAGAGCTTAAACCATAACAGCTCCCCAGTGAAGCCAAAACATATGAGCCCGACGACCACAAACCGTAACCTTAAACCCACGCATGGTTCTACACACAAAACCATAGCTTCAACACCATTCGGCACAATAAGGTCTCTGAAAATACCATGACAAATTCATATACCCAAGTGTCGATCTAGTGCAAATATTAAGTATACACCACTGAAAAAAAAGCAACAAACTGAAAACACAGCCTCACAAAGACACGCCTGCTAGAAGAACTCCGCTACTTGTTCCAAACAAGCAGCCAAAATATCAACGACTTACCACAGACATTCCTGCACATACTTAGCTCATTCGAAACTTGATTACAAGATCACAGTTGCAAGTCGCACAAGCTTTACAGACTGACCAATGTAACTATGTGAAGACTCCCACGACCGCATTCTTAGTTATATAGAGCGATGCGCCCGCGATAACTCCCTCGTAACCGCACAGGTCAAAGTCTTTACCCAACACAAAAAACCAATCACACATATACAACTTCGCCCCACGAGGCCCACACAGAACTCCTCAATTCCACACAACAACACACTTTGGACTGCTTCCCGACAACTCGCATAACTAACCGTTACGATCATGATGAAACATCTAGGAAGAAGAGACACCAAGACTTATGACATCTAAACAAAACTCATAACTCATCGATTCTGCTAGAGCCAACCACCACGATAAAAGAAAAAACAGTTCAACCTTTATTGACAAGAAGTCTCAACAAGACGATTTCGACAATCACAAGTGTCTCACAATCCACCACACACTCCTTTACTTGGGCCTCGCCCAAGAATGAGTCATCAAAGGACTTTTAGGGTCCACGACCGACAGGAAATACCACAAACTAGATCTTACTACTTTAAGTTTACAAAACCCAAGGTGCTATCACCTCACACGAATTAGGGAAAAATGGTAAAAACTAATGACGCCTCAGGTCACAAAAATTTCTAAGCACTTGGCCCAGCCGAAAGAAATCCCATCCAACCATGGGGAAAGATAATAGAAAGAGCTAGCACGATTTTAGATTTCACAATAACATACTAGACATGATTAACTGAACACTCTAAAGAAGCAAGCACACAAGGAATAAGTGCTCGTTAAAAACACTTAGCTGGACGGAATATCCGAGCGCAAGCCCTAGGCCCGATGTCTTCTAAAACTTCACAATAGAATGCCAACCCACGGCTGGTCATCTTACAAATAGAGCCAATAATGCATAAAGGAAGAAAATATCAATTATAATGCAAAGACAAGCAACGTTGCACTGGACTCCGCTCCGAACGTTTAACGTTACCAGAAACTCTAAAAAATAGGTAGCAATTTACCTGGTCAAGCCCGCTCTCACTTATTACACATACTCTGATCAGGGAAGAGATAGAGATTCAAAATATTATCACATTAAAAGGTTTGCAGCTAACAAAACTGTACTAACAATTGGGTGATTCAACTTAAAAGCCATATTAAAATGTACATCCACAACGACGTATCTGATGCAAGGAGACATTATTTGAACAACACACAAAGCACGAACTTCTTTTAGAAGAAGGGAAACGACACTTTCCTAAATCCCTCCATAGCCTCCTGTTTAAAAGCATGGTGCACAACATACCCATAAACAAGGATTTACTAAGCCACTACTCCATGACTACCGAGGACTCGGCATAGAACTTAGGGCGCTCTGATACCAATTTGTCACGACCCAAAGATCAAGTCATTATGGCACTTAAGATTTTCTACTCTGATGGCACTTAAGATCCTTTACCCTTAAGCGAACCAATTCATAAAAGCTTTCTTAGTTAAGTTGATTTTCAAGAAATCAAAGTTTCAAAAGGAAAACAAACAAGGAAAAGTAAAGCGGAATATTATGAAACCACTAACAATGTCATAAATCTGATAATTTTAATAAAATACTAAAATAGTTTATACCAACCCAAAACACAACAGCTAGTCATGGAGCATCGATAAGTATAAGATATGTAACAATGGGTTCAAACCCAACTAAAATATCATAAGGAAGAACTATAAGGGAGTGAGTCACCTTGACCCAGTAAGATCCTCGATGAGCCCTCCTGTCCTTACCATTTTTGAAAGCTAGTATGATAAATAATATATAGATAAGTTTGTGCAATTGTCCTAAGATAGGATATAACTTCTTCACTAATGTTATAAAGTACAATTAGAGATCTAATGAGAACCTAGCTCTATCAAAATATCAACCAAGGGATATCAACTCAACAATAATAACAAACCAACTTAGTAGCATAGGCCCTCACCATAAAAAAGTTAGACCAGTGGATATATCTTCTCAGTAGCATAGGCCCTCCCTATAATAGGCTAGACCAGTGGCTACATCAACCCAGTAGTATAGGGCCTCACCATAACAGGCTAGACCAGTTGCTATATCAACTCAGTAACATAGGCCCTCACCATAACAGGCTAGACAGTGGCTATATCAACTCAGTAGCATAGGCCCTCACTATAACAGGCTTGACCAGTGGCTATACCAACTCAGTAACATAGGCCCTCAGCATAATACGCTAGAATAGTGGCTATATCAACTCAACGGCATAGGCCTTCACCATAATAGGCTAGACCAATGGCCCGATGATCTAGACACCAATAAGACAATAATATCAACTAAGGGATAATGCTAACATAGAAGAAATATTGTAGAAAATATCACTCCACGTCAAATGGATAATAATATAACTCAGCTAATGCTAAATAGGCATATAATGATGCCATACACGATATTAATGGTAATATTGTAGATCATGATAAGATATGTCAACTAAATAATTTCTAAGCTTGCAAAGTAATAACAGTACTTTCATAAAAGGATCACTATCACAATACGGTTAACTCGCAATATTCGTAATAGATTGTATCTTATGCTCTCTTTACCAAATTAAGTGCAAGTCATACTTTCGATATTCTAAGTATCTCAAATAAGACCCAAAAATGTATCATAATCATTGCATAGATAATTTATCGGAACAGACTAACCGTACTTCAACTAGTAAGCCCATATTCAACAGCTTTAAACCTTTGAGTACAACAAAAATAGTTTTAACGAGATACATATTATGCTTATACAGAAAATCAAGCATGTAGAAGTTCAAGTCTCCCTTACCTTGTATACGCTTTCCACAAGTACTACGATCTGAATGTAGCCAAAAGTCTACAAATGAAGCCTTGGATGGTTCTAAACTATCACAAATTTGATTCACCATGTCGAATTAGGCTAGGAACAACCATTTTCAAAATTTCACAAAAGTCAACTCCAGACCGGGTCAAACCTAAAAGTCAACCCCGAGCCCACAAGACCGAATCCAAAAAAAATATACTTTTGGGCTCCCCAAGACACCACGAGTCCAAATATATAATTAGTTTGCAAATCGGGACTCAATTGGGTCACAAAAATCTCAAAACTGCTCACTACCCGAAGTGGGTCGGGGCCTCGAAGTCCGAAAACAGAAATCAGCCTCAAAATCATTTTACCCATTCAAATACGAGTTCACACATATAAATTTTATCAAAAAGGGAGTCCGTTTACCCCTTCAAATCATCAAGATACTCCATTTTAGACTTAGGACAAAAATCCTAAAATTAGGCATAAACTCAAGATTTAACGGATAAAATCACACTGTAACAACTAAATTCGAGTCAAGAAAATAAATATCGAGACAGGAAAATATTGCAAAAATATATTTTATTTATAAAAATATGAGTGTTACAATCTCTATGATTCCTCTGATTCGTCTATATAAAATAATAACTTCAAGGGCTTTTGAGATTGATTTGAAGTTTGGATTTGGATTTGGATTTGGATTTTGATCTTGAACTTGACTTGATGAGTTCAAGGGCTTGGAGCTTGGTCTTGAACTTATACTTGTACTTGGATTCAAGGGCTTGAAGCTTTATCTTGAATCTTCGTCTTGATCTCTAGAACTTGTAGAGAAATACTTGAGTGCTTGCAGCTTTTGTAGAAATCTCTTGCTTTGATCCACGAGCCCTTTCTTGCTTCTTGTTATGGATTCTTGCTTCTAATTTCTTCTCTTTCAAATGAGAGATTTGACCCCTTTATATAGATATGGGGTGGAGTAGCCACCAAGAAATCCTGACGAGCCTTGGCCCGTGGACCGGCCAATCAAATTTAAGTAGTGACAAGACCGTATTTGATATGCCATAGCATGTGACATGCACACATGGCGTATTTTTATGGGTCTTGGGGTTTGACTTGGATTTCCACATCATTTGACGTGTGACATGACCCAATTGGCTATTTTATTTGATTTGGTACCACGTCACTTGCCACGTGGCACATTTTTGGGCCTCTAGGAAAACTTATATCTATTGGGCCTTAGGCTAATTTGGGCTAGTCTTTCAAGATTGGGCTTTTATTACATTTAAATAATTAGCTCAATTATATTAGCCCACAATACTTATTTTGACCAATATGTCTTGAATTTAATAAGTAGCCATATTGGTGCAATGCAATTCCCGAAGGGAAGCTTAGCACAAACGCGGAACAAGAACAATTAAAGAAGAAGATAAAAGCAAGACAAAACTTGCTTCTTTCGAAAGAACAGAGGGGAACCTGTCCCTAAGCTCGATCAAAAGGGAGACAAGAATCACCCTAACCATGCAACAATCCTCAAGAGAACATTGCCTCTTGCAAACTGAATGATCAAGAGGAATGTTCAATCGGACTAACCGAAAGCCACAAGTCCTTAAAAGCCCTCACCGGGGTTTTGCTCACGACGGAGACAAGAAGAAATGTGCTCGGCACTTTCATTCAATTCATCAATGTTCAAAAACTACTGCTTACAATGAAAGGAGACAATGTTTATATAGGAAATACTAAGGGTAAACTAGTAAATAGGTCACATTTGACCAATAGAAATAAGCCACGCAGGGCTGAGTTATAATGTGTTCGGCAGATTTTGACTTCGGTAAGCCTTGGCTTCGGTTCTCGTTTGTCTGCTCGAACACACACTTGTTGCCTTCGGATACTCAATTGTCTTCGAGCTCCTTGTCCTCGGTCACTTTGCCATCGGGCTCAAATCTGAAGATAATGCCTTCGATTCTTGAGCTCGGCCACTCAGCTTCAGAGCAATTGTTTTCCTTCGGCCAGGCTAAGTGAACGTGCACATCGTGCAGCAGCTTGGCTTGGCTTCTTGTCATCGGTCTCCTCGGTGGATCGAACACTTGATCAGCACGTGTTCGGGCTGCATCATCCTCCCCTTCTTGAGAAGATTTCGTCCTCGAAATCAAGCCCTCCTCGTCCTCCGAAGTTGGACCTACAACACAAGGAACTAAGTCAGCAACATTAAAGGTGTTGGACACGTTATACTCACCAGGGAGGTCGATCACGTAGGCATTGTTGTTGATCTTGGTCAACACTTGAAATGGACCATCCCCTCGAGGAGCCAACTTTCCTTTCCTTTGGTTCGGGAAGCGTTCCCTTCGGAAGTGAACCCAAACCCAATCTCCCTTCTTTAATTCCAACTTTTTACGCCCCTTGTTTCTCTTTAAGGCAACCTTTGCATAGGCCTCCTCGAGGTTCTTCTTCACCCTTGCATGCAATTCGATCAAGGAAGCTGCTCGTCGAGTACCTTCAAAATCAAGAACAGAATCTCGAGGCAATGGGGTTAAATCAAGTGGAATTAAAGGATTAAAGCCATACACACATTCAAACGGGGTCATGTTGATCATTCTATGCACCGTTCGATTGTATGCAAACTCCATCATGGGCAAACGATCAGCCCAGTTTCCAACCTTCCCTTTGGTCATTGCCCGAAGCAAAGATCCCAAGGTTCGGTTAACTACCTCGGTCTGTCCATCAGTCTGTGGATGGTGAGACGTCGAGAAGAGTAGTTTGGTGCCGAGGGCACCCCATAGACACTTCCAAAAATGACTCAAGAATTTTGTGTCTCGATCACTCACAATAGTACGAGGTACATCATGCAATTTCAACACATTAGAAACAAACAATGTAGCTACATGCTGTGCATCATCACACTTCTTGCAAGGAATAAAGTGAGCCATTTTCGAAAATCGATCAACCACAACGAAGATACTATCATGTCCTCCCCCCGACCTCGGTAACCCCAAGACAAAGTCCATTGATATATCAACCCACGGTCGATCAGGCACAGGTAACGGGGTGTACAAACCATGAGGGTTGGACTTCGATTTAGCCTTCTTGCAAACGAGACAAGCGTTGCAAAGCTTTTCCACATCTCGTCGCATTTTGGGCCAATGGAACTGCTCGGTCAAGATACCAAGAGTTTTGTCGACACCGAAGTGCCCCATCAGTCCACCGGAGTGAGCTTCCCGAACAAGGAGCTCTCTCCACGATGACACTGGCACACAAACCCTCCCATTCTTGAAGAGGTAGCCATCGTGCCACTGATACTTCTCAACCCTTCGGCCACTCAAGATTGCGTCACGAACGCATTTCAGCTTGGGATCGTCATCGTACATTAGCTTGATGCTTTCGAATCCCATGAGCCTCGAGGCGAGAGTGGTCGCTAAGGCAAATTTCCTTGATAGCGCATCGGCCACAACATTATCTTTTCCCTTTTTGTAATGAATTACATAGGGAAAGCTTTCAATGAATTCAACCCACTTGGCATGTCTTCGATTCAATTTCTCCTGACCTCGGAGATGTTTCAAAGACTCATGATCACTTTTGATCACAAACTCTCGAGGCCACAAATAATGCTGCCAATGGGCGAGTGCTCGAACGAGGGCATACAACTCCTTGTCGTACGTAGAGTAGTTCAAGGTTGCACCCTTAAGCTTTTCGCTAAAGTAAGCGATCGGCTTCGAGTCTTGCATCAGCACTCCTCCGATCCCAACTCCAGACGCATCACACTCGACTTCGAATGCTTTGCCGAAGTCAGGGAGTTGCAACAACGGGGCAGAACAAAGCCTCCGCTTCAACTCTTGGAAAGCCCTCTCTTGGGACTCTCCCCACACAAATGGATTGTCTTTCTTCACCAGCTCGGTTAAAGGAGCTGCCACGGTGCTAAAGTCACGAACAAACCTTCGGTAAAAGCTAGCTAAGCCATGGAAGCTACGAACTTGTGATACCGAGGTTGGAGTTGGCCAATCTTTGATGGCTTCGACTTTTGATTCGTCGACTTCGACACCATTAGCACTGACAACAAATCCAAGAAAGACTACACGATCGACACCAAAGGCGCATTTCTTGAAGTTGGCATACAACTTCTCTTCTCGAAGCTTTTCAAGTACTTGCCTTAGGTGGTCGACATGTTCATCCACGGTTCTGCTATAAACAAGTATGTCATCGAAATAAACGACAACAAACTTATTTATGAACGGTTTGAGCACATGGTTCATCAGTCGCATGAATGTGCTCGGTGCATTGGATAAGCCAAAAGGCATCACCAACCATTCATAGAGACCGAATTTGGTCTTGAATGCGGTTTTCCACTCGTCCCCGGGTTTCATTCGGATCTGATGGTAACCGGACCTGAGGTCTATCTTCGAAAAGCATGAAGAACCACTTAACTCATCTAGCATGTCATCTAATCGAGGGATAGGATGACGATACTTTACCGTTATTTTGTTGACTGCTCGACAGTCAACACACATTCGCCATGTTCCATCCTTCTTCGGAACAAGGATAACAGGAACGGCGCAAGGACTCAAGCTCTCACGAACGAGGCCCTTGTTCAGCAATTCATCAACCTGCCGTTGGAGCTCTTTAGTGTCTTCGGGATTACACCGGTATGCAGGTTTGTTAGGGATTTGAGACCCTGGTACGAAGTCAATTTGGTGCTCGATTCCCCTCAACGGAGGTAATCCACCTGGCATTTCCTCGGGAAACATGTCCTCGAAGTCCTGCAAAACTTTTTGAACAAACAAAGGCAAAGGGTTATCATTAGAAAAATCATCATTAGAGTTTAGAAAGATACCCTTGTGCACGAGGCAAATCATCATCTGACCGTGGTCGTTGCCTCGTAAGATCTCACCGGGTTGCATGATTGCACAAATTCCTTTCACTTCGGTTGGTGAGTTTATCTCTTCGGGCCCCAATTTTGCTCCTGTCGGAAGCTTAGCTTTGGCCGCTTCTTTCAATTCTTTCATTCGTTTATAGTCCTCGGAGACTTGTTTCGGAGACAATGGTTTGAGGATGAAACTCTTCCCATCAAGCTTTACGGTGTAAGTGTTGGATCTGCCATTGTGAACAGCTGTTCGGTCGTATTGCCATGGTCGACCCAAGAGCAAATGACAAGCTTGCATCGGCACCACATCGAATACCATTTCATCTTGATACTCGCCGATTCTAAACTTGATCCACACTTGTTTGACAACCCTCAATTCTCCACACTCATTCAGCCATTGTAATTTGTAAGGGTGGGGATGCTTCATCGTAGGTAGTCCCATTTGTGAAACCAAAGTTTGGCTCACCACATTTGCACAGCTACCAGAGTCAATGATCATCGAACACACCTTTCCCCTCACTCGACATCGGGCATGAAAGAGGTTTTCTCTTTGGTTGTCCTCTTCTTCAAGAGTCATGCAGCTCAAATTCCTTCGAACCACAAGAAACATTTCCGGATGATCAGCTTCGGCAGCCTCATGATCATCATCACCTTCAGCTCGATCAGTCTCCTCGATAATTTCCTCCTCGGTGTCACTCGCTTGCTCATGGACGGTTCCATCTTCGAGCAGAAGCATAACCTTGCGAGTTGGACACTCTTTTGCCATGTGACCATAACCTTTGCATTTGTGACACTGAATATTTGAAGCACTAGGAGAGTTGAGTTGAACTTTACCTCCCACTTCTCTTTGTTGGTTAACGGTCATACCTCTTTCGAAGGGTCTCTTCGAATCTCGAACAGTGTTAGCATTTGTTTGGTTTGGACTTTTCCATTCTTTACTTCGGTTCAAAGGAGCAGAAGTAGTAACTCCTCGATACCGGTTTGCCTTATCGTCCTTCACCAATTTTTCAGCTTCGGTGGCAGCATCGAACAGATCTTCCAACGTGTGGTACACGTGGAGTCTCAACTGAGATGACACATCCCTAGCCAAGCCATTTTTAAATCTGATAATGGCTTGCTCTTCGTCTTCGACCAGATCAAGATTCAATCGAACCTTTTCAAACTCATCGTGGTACTCTTGGACGGACTTAGACCCTTGCTTTAACTCATAGAGTTTTTGCATTTGAGTCTGCCTGTATTTGGCACTTAAGTACTTACCATCCATCGCTCTCATCAACTGTGGCCATGTATTGACTACTGGATAGTCATTTCTTCTTCTATGCCTCTTGTCAGATTCCCACCATGTTGATGCATAAGCTTCGAACGAAGCAATGGCATGGGCAGCTTTTCTCTCATCGGTCATCTCATTTGTTTCAAAGATGCGTTCCATTTTAAGCTTCCATTCAAGATACTCATCGGGATCACTAGTTCCTTTAAAGGGTGGAATAGTGATCTTGACACTGTTCAAATTTGAGTCTCGAACAGCTCTAGCCTGTTCGGGAAACTCATCTTCTCGATCATCAGCCTCACGCCCAATATTTCTTTCAACATTTGCGCCTCGGCCTCGACCTCGGAAATTTCCACGTCCTCGGGGAGCTTGCCTTCGTTGAGCGAATAGCGGCTCACGCTCATATTCGTCCTCGGGAAATTCCTCTTCATCAACCTCTTCGGTCACAGCTCCAAGATCTCTTCGGGTCCTTGGAAGTGATAACCTCTCTCCTCGGGGAATGCCCAAGTTTTGTTGTGCTTGGGGATTGCCCAAGTTAAGTTCTCTCCGAATTGCTTCACTCGTCAACTGATGTTGTCGTACAAGCTCAGCATACAGCTCAGGTTTCATCGGAGTGGATTGGCTCGTTCCCACGCCGGACCCATTCATGGCCACGGACGCGTTTCCCTGCTCGAGGTTAGCTACTCGAGCACTCACTCCTCTTACTTCGGCACTGATGCCTTGTATCGCAGCCATGAGATCGGCTAACGACAACTCAGGCTTCTCAATGCTTTTGCCATCGTTTCCAGCCATTGTACCTGCACAAGTCAAAGATCAAACAAAATGTTAGGGTTAGAAATCACCTCACACACTCCCTCACCTTTGATGGGTGGCACTCGGGTCCACTCAATTTATGGGTTCGGTTTTTGATCACTCAAAGACTAGTTAACAGTGGCTCGTCCAATTGATCGGTCCTCTAAGATCCTTCAAGTTCGACAATAGTCACTGCCTCTTCGGGAAGAGTGAAGTGATGTTCGACTCGATGGAACGGACGCCTTTTAACTGAGCTCGGGGGGGTCAAAAGAAATTCTACGATAGTTTGGACTTCGGTCACCCCTTCGCACGAGTTCCTATCAGCTTAAAAGAGTTGGTACGACCTTGAGTAGAACAAATACTCAAAAGATCCACCAACCAGAATTAGACACGAAAGAAAGTGAAAACCTAGGAGAATCTACCCTTTTTGGATTCCCTTTAGGAATCTTTTTCGATCACACCCACTCTTGTTCGTACAAAAGTGGTCCCCTTTGGTACGGATAGGGTTTTACCTTTCCACTTTCCCCTTTCAGCCGACAATTTTCACCTGGGGCTTTGATGTTTAAAATTTTAACCCCTTTCTTCTTCAATGGAACAGTGACCTTGCTCCGGCGTACGGACGCAACAACTTCGGTTCACTGACCACGAAATTCAACAGATCTGAGTTGCTTTCGACTTCGGTTTTCAGTAACAACGGGGGAATTCAGTCGAGTTCTTTGAGCCAAGAACCAGCTCGGCGTGTCGTACACTGTTACGAACTTGTAACAATTTTCCGGCGTACGGACACGATTCAACTTAAGAACTTCGATTTTTCAAGCAACAAACAATCCCAAATCACTCAAGAACCACCAACCTTCATCGGTCTCCACCAACACAGCTGGGGTTCGATTTCCAGTCACCAAGGAAGCTCAAGACAGTCCAAAATTCACCACGAAACCCTAGTCACGAAATCAGTACGTCGGGTACTCGATGGAATCAGACAGCAATGGTGAACAAGAATCCAAGGTTGTTTTTCCCAAACTTCCAACAATCAACACAAATTTTTGAATTTTTCTTTTTAACACTTTTTTTTTTTTTTTTTTTTTTTTTTTTTTGTAAAAACACCAACAGTAACAAAACAAACAGGAACACGAAATGGAAAACAAAGACTCAACGAACGAAAATAAAGATAACTTGAACAGGATTGGGGTTGTAGAAACAAGCCCAAGCCGTGCTCTGATACCAAGATGGTGCAATGCAATTCCCGAAGGGAAGCTTAGCACAAACGCGGAACAAGAACAATTAAAGAAGAAGATAAAAGCAAGACAAAACTTGCTTCTTTCGAAAGAACAGAGGGGAACCTGTCCCTAAGCTCGATCAAAAGGGAGACAAGAATCACCCTAACCATGCAACAATCCTCAAGAGAACATTGCCTCTTGCAAACTGAATGATCAAGAGGAATGTTCAATCGGACTAACCGAAAGCCACAAGTCCTTAAAAGCCCTCACCGGGGTTTTGCTCACGACGGAGACAAGAAGAAATGTGCTCGGCACTTTCATTCAATTCATCAATGTTCAAAAACTACTGCTTACAATGAAAGGAGACAATGTTTATATAGGAAATACTAAGGGTAAACTAGTAAATAGGTCACATTTGACCAATAGAAATAAGCCACGCAGGGCTGAGTTATAATGTGTTCGGCAGATTTTGACTTCGGTAAGCCTTGGCTTCGGTTCTCGTTTGTCTGCTCGAACACACACTTGTTGCCTTCGGATACTCAATTGTCTTCGAGCTCCTTGTCCTCGGTCACTTTGCCATCGGGCTCAAATCTGAAGATAATGCCTTCGATTCTTGAGCTCGGCCACTCAGCTTCAGAGCAATTGTTTTCCTTCGGCCAGGCTAAGTGAACGTGCACATCGTGCAGCAGCTTGGCTTGGCTTCTTGTCATCGGTCTCCTCGGTGGATCGAACACTTGATCAGCACGTGTTCGGGCTGCATCACATATTATTTCATGGATTTAAATCCAATAAAATTTACTTGTCTATAAATGCCCCCTACTTCAAGGCTTGTCGATGTCGAATTTGTAGACATTTGAAGACTAGGCTTGAAGTAATTTTTTTTTATCTATGTTGGCGGCTTCGAATCAATGACAATAAAATTGGCTACTTGATTGACTATATCCCGATTAGCAGTTTAGACCATGGCTACTCATTAACAAGTTGAGAACTGGCTGCTTCTAGTTAGCAGTCCTAAAGGTTGTTGTTGGTCAAAATCCCTCCAAAGTCACGTTGAACAAAGACAAACGCCAACAAGCTTATTAATACCAACTTATTTTCCTACTTGACATGGAAAAACAATCCATATCCATTCACCGCCTCTATGCATTTGAGTCCTTGTAGCATTCTAAAACCTTGAGAACTCAAACGTAAACTTTTGCTATCTCTCCGATTTTGAATTTTAGTTGGACTTCAACTCTTCAAGAGAGCTGCTTCAGTATGCAGAGACCGAGTTGTTGTCAAACATAGATTCCTTATTGGACCAAATTCTAATTTGTGAAGTCGCCTTGGAGTTCTATAAATACCATGAGAGTAATGTACTTTTCATAATGCAAACCCTTTTGGTGATTACAGAAATAGTTAGTTGTGAGGTCTCAATTCTTTGGCTCTTTTCAAGGTAACCACTGTATCTCTATCTTCATTTCTTTCATTCATTGCTGCAGCTATTTTGTTTAAAACAGTAAGCTAGCAATCTTTAATAACTCACACTTCATAGTAAGATTTAAGACGAGGTGTACCCATTTTATCTCCATCTATATCTTTGATTTTTTTTTTTGAAAATAATTACAGTACTTAAAAGTAATATTTATGTTCGCAAAGTTTTTTTTTTTTCTCTTTTTTTTTTTCGGCATGCTTGCTCTTGTGAACAGATTTGACCAATTTTCTTGACCAAAATTACCAAATACTAGTTCTTGATTAAATCTGCTCCATATCTTTTTAATGAAAGCCACCAGTGAGTGGTTGTTGACTTGACTCGAGAGCATGTAATTAATACTTGGGAATAAACTTGTGCACCCTCAAACATAATTCACTTTTTGAAAACTTTTTTTTAATCCCTTTCCTTTCAACGATACCAACAGCTAGTAATGTTTTTCATCTCCATGAGTTAAGTCAATGTGCATAGCTTTAGGAGATAAAAATTTTGTACCATTGTAGTCTTTTGCTGCTGCCCTTTAAACTTTTTCCTTGTTTGCTTTAAATTATTTTTCTAACTTTTGTCTTGCTTTTCCTCAAATTTTGAAACAGGAAAGACAAAACATTACTTAGCCCCAATTATTGCCGCTTCTTCGCTGCTAATTCGAACAGTAAGTTATCTCTTTCTTTCATATTTTTTTTACTACTCGTCTTTTTGTTGTAGGCCAAAAGATGGGTATGAAGAAGCCAAACTTTATTTTAACGACGACAATCTAATGGAAGACTTGGTTGTGAGCGATACTCATGGGAAATTCAAGTTTAAAGTGATTGGGGTGGCAACGCATCCAACTTTAACGATGACAATCCCATGGAAGAAGCCATTTGAAAGAGCAACTCGAAGACCAGTGAATATGAAAACTCCATCCCAAGACTCGACAAACTCGAAGGCTCTTTAAATTAAGTACTTCAACTTTGAAGACTTTCCGTACCTGAATGACATCAACTTGAAGACCGATGGACTTGAAGACTTCAACCTGCAGACTTGTCAAACTTGGAAGAGTCGAAGACCATAACTTGAAAGATTGTCAAGTTTGAAGATTCCACTTGAAGACTTTGGCGAACTCAAACTCTAACTTGAAGACTTCGTGAATTGGGAGACTCCAAGATGAATACTATGCAACCTACTAAAGGACTATAACCATCCCATCGAAACCACCATTTTACTTTGGAGGGTTGTCCCCATTAAACTATTATGAGTTTTTGAGAGCATCTCTCACTTGCCATGCTTGAAGAATATCAGAAAGTCGAAGAGATATCCTCCCACCACAAATCAAATATCTTGAGTCGAGTCTCTCCAAACTTTCCTATGATAGTAATTTGAGCTCGACTCGAAATTCGAAACACCCTGGCAGGTAATCATGTTTTCTCTTTGGGTTGTAAGCTTTAATAATTAAAACTTGATCTATACATAACAATGTGAAACTTGACAAGGGATAGAACTTTTCTTCTTTTTGGGCGACTGAACTTAGAATTTGAGCTCTAAGCTGCCTACGTACCTCGATGAAGAGGATCAAGTCATTACGTAGTTCATAATAAAAGAAGTGTATACTTTTTTTCTTTTTTGTTGTCCTAAATTTTTCCTAGGCCGCCTCTTTCGAGGTTTTCAACCTAGCGGACTTTTTTTAAGCCGTGCACAGTTTAGACTCTTGCGCGCCAGGAGTTTTATGAAGTTTATGCTCGTGTATCAAATGAGCGTGGCGATTTGCAGTTTAGGCTCGTGCATCGAGAAGCATGTTAACTTGAATTTTTGGCTCGTGCGTCGAGGAGCATGTCAACTTGCAGTTTAGGCTCGTGCGTCGAGGAACATATCAACTTCAAGGATAGTACTTCTTCAAGAATTTCCCGTGAATGGGACCGAGTCTTTTTCCTTCAGCATCAATAAGCTTATAAGCTCCATTTGAATAGACTTCTTGCACAACATATGATCCGTCCCATTTTGCAGTGAACTTGCCCCCAGATTTATAGGAAGTGATGATGGGTCTTCTTACTACAAGAACTTGATCACCAAGACGGAAAGATCTCGGACGAACCTTTTTATTGAAAGCACGAGATAGACGAGCTTGATAACATTCAAGGCTTTGCTGAGCTTCGAGTCTTTTCTTATCGAGAACCTCCAACTCTTCAAGGCATAAGCGAGCATTTTCTTCATCAGTGAGCCTTTCTTGGAGAGCAAGTCTCAAGGATGGTATTTGACCCTCCAGTGGCGACACAACTTCAACTCCATAAACAAGCAAGTAAGGAGTTGCTTGCGTTGGTGTGCGGTGAGTTGTCCTATAAGCCCATAAAGCTTCTTCCATCCTTTCATGCCAATCTCGCTTGGATTTGGTAACAACCTTATTAAGCAAGTTGCACAAGGTCTTGTTGAATGCTTCGGCTAGGCCATTGGCGGCAGCATTGTACATGGAAGATTTGCGCTGCTTGAAGCCAAAGAGATTACATATTTTATTCATCAGGCTATTATCGAATGGCTTGCCATTATCCGCTATTATATAACGAGGGATACCGAAGCAGTAAATAATGTTCACTCGGATGAAGTTTGCAACCTTCTTCTTCTTTACTTCCTTGAGAGCGACGGCTTCTGCCCATTTTGAGAAGTAATCAGTTGCAGCTAATATGAACACGTGTCCTTCAGAAGACTTCGGCAATGGTCCGACAATGTCTAGTCCCCAAGCATCAAATGGCCAAGACGCGACCATTAGGTTCAATACTTCAGGTAAATGATGTATGAAGTTTGCATGGAGCTGACAAGCTTTGCATCTCTGAGCATTGTCCAGGCAATCCTTCACCATTGTTGGCCAGTAGTACCCCATCTTTTTATATGGAAGTGAAGCTTCGGCCCAGACTGATATGATCTACATACCCCAGAGTGTGCTTCTTCCAGAGCTTGAATTGTTTCATCATCTCCTAAACATCGCAAAAGTAGTCCCTCGAATGATCTTCTCAGCCTCGAAAACAGCAACAAAACGTTGAAGTTCATTTTCACCATCCACGCCTTCATTAAACGGTGGTACTACCCATTTTTGGCAGATAGTAACTTGCGTCTGTTCAGGCAATTAAGTGTTGACGCCAAAGCCGCTAAGGCATCAACTTTCTTAATTTCCTTCCTCGGCATAATCTGGAGAGTTACATCCCCAAGCCATCCTATTAATTTCTGTGCATAATTGTGATAGGGTTGATTGGTTACCAATTTAGAGTCTCCATATACTTGCAACTGTAACTGATTCATGTCAACTGCCATTTCGAGACCAAGTATGAGTGCTTGATACTCTGCGACGTTATTAGAGCAACGTTGTGTCAGCATGAAAGAATATGGGAAAACCTCTCTTTCAGAAGTTACGAAAACCACACCAGCCCCAGATCCATCATGACGTGCAGCACCGTCGAAATATATCTTCCACGATGGTTGAACCTTGACGACCATTGCATCTTCATCAGGTAATTCATCAGTGAGCTCCCAATCATCAGGTATCAGTTGGTCTGCCAAGAAGTCTGCTAATTCTTGTCTTTTCACCGCTTTTTGAGGGACGTATACAATCTCAAATTGTTGAAACTGGAGGTACCATCTCGCTAGACGATCACTAAGGACGAGTTTTCACATCATAAATTTTATAGGATTTGCTTTGGAAATGAGTCGGACGACGTGAGCTTGAAAGTAGTGCTTCAACTTTTGAATAGAGAAGACTAGCGCCAAACACAACTTTTTGATTGGCAAGTACTTCAACTTATTTGGTGTCATCATCATACTTAAGTAGTAAAGGGAATTTTCTTTCCCTTCACTATTCGCTTGAGCCAAAAGTGCCCCAACAGACCTTTCTTGCACTGCGATATATAATATCAGTTGCTTTCTAGGTATAGGTGCAGCTAAAACTGGAGGTTTCATCAGGTACGACTTGATGCTCTCAAATGCGTTACTGCAAGCTTGGTCCTATTCGTTAGGGACACCTTTCTTCATAAGACGATTGAATGTTTGACATCTTCCGGCCAGATTTGAAATGAATCTCCTAAGATACGCCAACTTTCCATGTAGACTCTTTAGTTCATGAATATTTCTAGGCTCAGGTATCTTTAAAATCGCATCGACTTCAGCTTGATCGATTTCAATCCCTCGATGTCGAACAATGAAACCAAGGAATTTACCAGAGGTAACTCCGAATGCGCACTTTAAAGGATTCATCTGAAGTTGGTATCTTCGCAGCAATTCAAACACCATACTCAAGTCCTATAGGTGATCCTCTTTGTTTCTTGATTTCACCACCAAGTCATCAACATAGCACTCGACACTTTTGTGAAGCATGCTATCAAAAATATTTTGCATAGCTCTTTGATAGGTAGCTCCAGCATTCTTCAGGCCAAATAGCATCACCTTGTAGCAGTAAATTCCCTTAGGAGTTCGAAACACTGTAAGTTCTTCATCCTTAGGAGATATGCGAATCTGGTTATAGCCAGATGAGCCAGCCATAAAAGACATTGCCTCATATCCAGTAGTGGCATCAATCATGTGTTTTGGGATGGGGAGTGGGAATTCAACCTTAGGACATGCATTGTTGAGATCTCTAAAATCAACACAAACTCGAATTTGGCCATTTTTCTTCCTTACAGGGACTATACTTGAAATCCAAGTAGGATACCTGACTTCCCGAATAAAACCAGCCTCAATAAGCTTGCTGACTTCATTCTCGATCAAGGGTACCAGCTCTGACCTGAAGCGGCTTTTGCTTTGCTTAACAGGACGAGCATCATTTCTAACCGCCAGATGATGTACTGCTACTTTGGGGTCTAAACCAGGCATCTCTTTGTAGCTCCAAGCAAAGACATCTCTATACTTCTTCAGCAGCTCTACATAAGCACTTTCTTCATCCTTCATTAGTAAGCACTTATATAGGTGGGTCTTGGTTCTTCATCTGTGCCGAGGTTGATCTCTTTCAATGCGTCAACTGTCGCCTTCACTCCTTCTTCAAGCTCAGGTAGAGCATCTTTAGAATCTTCATCTTTCTGCAGATCTCCGTCATTGAAAGATATATGGTGACACCAAGAAATATCCTCCAACTCATTCTTGACATTATTTGGATATGAAGCATTCTGTTCTTCTTCTGCGATGATGTAATAAAGATCCTACGCTTTCTTCGTTTTCCTCATGCTCCTTTATGTGGACTATAGTGTGAGTCTTTTCCTTTAACACTTCTCCATATGAAACTACTAGTTTTGCTTGACGCTTCATCCTTGAAGGGATCAGACTTTGGCAATCTCTCGAAAGTTTTGGGACGTTAGGAGAAATGGTTATCTTCGACTTTGCATCACCCTTCTAGAGCTTGTTCCTCTTCTTCGATGGTCCCAATCTATCAAAGACAGAAGTTCTTACAGTTGGTTCTCCGAGGCGATCAAAGACAGACTTTCTTTTGTTCGAAAGGACGGACTCATCCTCAGTGCCAATATAATTGCTGCTATCCCTCCTTATAGAGATGCGAACTGATGGGGGGTTTTTTGAAGCCCAAGCCTTCACGTGATTTCTTCATTGAACCTTCTGGTAGGAGATTCCCTAACTTAGATGGTTTCTTGGGATCATACCCAGCCTTTGCAAATAGTTTATAAGCATTCGGATCAAAACCCTTGTTTGTGCGCTTTGTGGGGAGTGCACTATTCTCCGGCAGATTTCGGGCCACAAACTTTCCAAGCAAATTTAAGGATAACTTCAAAGCATCAAGCCGCTTGATAGGAAGGGTTAATCTATTCAGCACGTCACTTTTCAGGTCGGATGATTGGTCTTTCTTTTCCTTCAGTTTTTGGACGTAGCGGAGCGTAGATCCCGTCTTCTTGCCTGAAGGTGCAAAGTATTGCTTATGTGATTTCCTTTGAATAAAGTGGCTTCTATCTTCATCATCTACAACTTTTGCTTTCCCAGCTGCAATCTCAGACTTCTTTATTGCAATCTTAGGATCCGATGTCTTGGCGATGTTATCAACCCTGACTTCATTCACAATATTCTTTAAGTAAAATTTAGCATCATCACAGTACGCTTTACATTTAGTGAACGGCTTGTCATCAGCAACGATTTTCTTCTCAATACCATCTTCATGAGACTTAAGGCATTGGTGATAAGTGGATGGAACGACTTTATTCTCATGTATCCACGGCCTTCCGAGCAAGATGTTATAGGAAGTCTTTGCATCGATCACATGCAACCATGCGCTTGAAGTCATTTCTCCAATAGTGAGGTCTATTTTTGTAGCACCCATGGCCCTTTGCCCCCCTTGGTTGAATCCATAGATCATCAAACGGCTTTCAATCAAATTCTCTCTTAGATGCCAAGTATGTTCATTGTGTGAATAGGCAGAATGTTGATTCCGGATCCTCCATCAATCAAGATTTTATTCACTTTTTGTTCATTCACATATCCAACCATGAACAACGGACGATTGTGAGGAACTTCCCCAAGTAGAATATCATCACTTGTGAATGTGATCTTTGCTTCACAAGTATTTGCTTCTCCGACTATAGATTCGGTGAATTTTTCTGACTTCGTAGGTGAAGATGGCTCTGGACTTTCATTGTTCTCGTCTACTTTATTAGCATTACAACATGAGGCCTTCGTATCATCTTTAGGGATCTTCATGCGGAAACAACTTGGTAGGAACTCCTCTAGGGTCACTGGCTGACGCGACTTTTGGCGATATTGAACCTCCACCTTTGCCTTTTGTGGACATCTGATTGCTTTTTGCTTCTTTGGCTTCTTTAACATCTTCTTCCTTGTTGGCTTCTTAGCTGGTTCATCTCATGGGCTTGCCTTACGACGCCTCTGTCGAGTCACCAATGTCCATCCATCATCATCTTTCTCGAGCGATGCTTTCTTCATACTTTGCTCACACAGCTTTGGGGGAGAAATGATCCTTTTGCTGGTACGAGTTCGAAGTCGCAAAACTTGATCATGACATCTTGCCCTTTGAATCCTTCAGTGAAGTTGCAGATCGCAATAGGGTCTTGTGAGCCGAAGGTTATGGAAACTTGGTTTCTATTTTCCTTTTCATCTTCGAGTATAATCTCCCCTTTGTCGGCCAACTCCATGACTTTGTCCTTAAAGACAAAATATTTTTCAAGAGAGTGACCTAAAAGCCGATGGTACTTGCAGTAGTTTGGATTATTCGTTCTTCCAACTTCATCATTAGGACGCTTCATTCTGGTAGCTCAATGAGCTTTAGTTCCAGAAGTTCGTTGAAGATTGCGGGAACATCAGAATCAAGAAATGGGTATTCCCTATCTTGCATCTCTCTCAAAGTTGATTTACGACCTGTCGTATCCTTGAAAGAAGTCATCTTCACACTTTTTTTCTTGCTAAACTTTATGGTGAACTTCATAGGTTTGACATCAACATTCATGGACTCTTTGCTTTCAACCTTGGGTACCACTTTGCTCCATCTCTTGATTTCTTTCTTATCTTTTCCCTTGCGAGGTTCGGTGACCTGCGACCCTTCTTTTCCAGTAGAGGCCATGCTTAGCTCCATATCATGAGCACACATTGCCAACTCTTCAAAAATCCTTAGCTTTATGCCTTGCAAGATGTACCGAAGCCCCCAATGCATACCTTGAATGCACATCTCAATTCCTGAAGCTTCACTGAGTCTATCTTTGCAGTTGACACTTGCATTCCTCCATCGGTTGATGAAGTTAATGATTGGTTCTTCCTTTCGCTGCTGCGTGTTTGTAAGCTCTATCATGCTTACAGTACGCCTTGTACTGTAAAAGCGATTGAGGAACTCATGTTCCAGCTGCTCCCAGCTATCAATTGAACCAGACTCAAGGTCTATATACCAATCGAAAGCATTCCCTTTGAGGGAACGGACGAATTTCTTGACGAGATAATAGCCGTAAGTCCCAACATTGTTGCATGTCTCAACAAAGTGCGCCACATGCTGCTTTGGATTTCCTTTGCCATCGAACTGCTGAAAATTTGGGGGTTGATAACCGATGGGCATATTCAAGCTATCGATCCTTGCGGTGTATCGCTTTTCATATATGAGAGAAGATTTAGAATAAACCTCGTACTTATCCTTTATTTTTCCAATAATGAACTCCTTCAGCTGATCAATTGGAATCACCCCATTGGCAGAAAGTTGGATTTCCTTAGCAGGTGTTACTTGTTTAGCTGGAGTATTAATCATAGGTTGCACTTCTGGATATTTCTCTGGTGCATAGCTAGATTCTCCCTCCATCATACTTTCCATCTTGTTGATGCGAGCATCTTGATCCTTGATATAGTTTGATAAGCTATCGATCGCCTTTATCAAGTTTGCAAGTTGTTCCTGCGCTGTTAAAGTATTAGTCGCCATGGCCTGCACGGCTGTTGGAGATGATGGAGAATAACATGGATTCTTCCACAGATTGATCTTTGACTGGAACGACCCGCGTGGCGTGGTTGGAGAGGACCTAATTCTTGAAGCTTCATCGTCTTTCTTCGCTGCTGGACTTCTGGATCTGCAGAGCCTAAGTCGAGCCAAAGTATTTTCAACAATCTCAGCGACATTGTTCCCTTTTTCCAATGGGCCAGTTGATGATCCTGTGCCTTTGGAAGATGAAGGACCGAAAGTTGGAGTTGATGCGGGCGGCACCTAAAGTGCTTGTTGTCCCATCAAGTTTGCTTTGTTTCTTGTAACTGGTCTAAAGCTTCCCTTAGTAGCATTCATGCAGATTTGAACCTCAAAAGAGAACTTGGAATTGGCATCAAGGTCAAGAGGCCAGACAGATTTTGCAGGGACAGATTTTGAGTTGGCGTTCCTAGAAGCCATTTCAATGTTGCTGAACTTTGTGAGTTGAAAGTTGAGATGAGAGGTAGAGATTGTCCCACTGGGCGTGCCAGAATTTGTAATAACTAAATTCGAGTAAAGAAAATAAATATCGAGACAGAAAAATATTGCAACAATATATTTTATTTATCAAAATATGAGTGTTAAAATTTCTATGATTCCTCTGATTCGTCTTTTCAAAATAATAACTTCTAGGGCTTTTGAGCTTGATCTTGAAGTTTGGATTTGGAGTTGGATTTGGATTTTGATCCTGATCTTGACTTGATGAGTTCAAGGGCTTGGAGCTTGATCTTGAACTTGTACTTGTACTTGTACTTGGATTCAAGGGCTTGAAGCTTGATCTTGAATCTTCGTCTTGATCTTTAAAAGTTGTAGAGAAATACTTGAGTGCTTGCAGCTTTTGTAGAAATCTCTTGCTTTGATCCACGAGGCCTTTCTTGCTTCTTGTTATGGATTCTTGCTTCTAATTTCTTCTCTTTCAAATGAGAGATTTGGCCCCTTTAAATAGATATGGGGTGGAGTAGCCACCAACAAACCCTGACGGGCCTTGGTCCGTGGACCAGCCAATCAAATTTAAGTAGTGACAAGACCGTATTTGATTGGCCATAGCATGTCACATGTACACATGGCGTATTTTTATTGATCTTGGAGTTTGACTTGGATTGCTACATCATTTGACGTGTGACATGACTCAATTGGCTATTTTATTTGACTTGGCGCCACGTCACTTGCCACGCGGCACATTTTTGGGCCTCTAGGAAAACTTATATCTATTGGGCCTTAGGCTAATTTGGGCTAGCCTTTCAAGATTGGGCTTTTATTACATTTAAATAATTAGCCCAATTATATTAGCCCACAATACTTTTTTGGACCAATATGTCTTGAATTTAATAAGTAGCCATTTTATTTCATGGATTTAAATTCAATAAAATTTACTTGTCTACACACACCAAAATCGAGTATAATAATCCTTATATGGTAGAGAATCATTACCTTAAAAATTATGGAAAATCCAGTTCCAACGTGCTCCCATATGCCAAATGGAGCAAAAATGAACTAGATAAAAAGTAAAATCAGCATTATAACGCCCCAGTCGGACCCGTCGGGTTGGCTGCGCGGACTAGCAACTACCTTCTTCACTATTTTGGCTCTAAAAACCTCATACGACCTCCAATTTGAGCAATTTCACTTGCGTTAGTTTTAAAATTTCGATACGCATCTATCCCAACAATAAAGCCTCAATTCCAACATCAAATGGATATAATGAGATACCAAAATACCGATGGCGCGACACTTTTGCCATAGGCTCAAACACCAAAGCATGACCAAACGCACTCGAAATATGATTCCAAAAGTTCCTATGAGTCATAAATTATCATCTGGAGCTACTGAAACCAACAAATTCATAAAGGGAGCTTTATTACTCAATATGACAGATTTTTACCATTTTCTAGTCAGCGAAAAACCTGAAGTTGAAACCTTTACTAAAACTTAAGCAAATGGATTTCAAATCAAACCAAAATTTGCACCATGCTCAAATATGACTTAATTGAGCTAATGAGACCACAAAACACATATCAAAGATTGGGTTCACCAATAAAACCGAGCAGGTCATTACAATCTATCCCACTTAGACTCGTTTGCCATGGACGAACCAAGCACAAAGCCAATGACACATCCTCCATTCGAAGACCACTAATCGACCTGAAAATTTTTCCAAGTCTTGAAATTCTTAGATATTTCGATAGCACCTGCAACACCGATATACAACGTAAAATGCCCCACACGACAACAATATCAAAGTTGAACATAAGGATACCACGATGAGAAGGAACGAGAGCAAACCTGCAATCCAAATAGAAATACCGACCATACACAATGCCATAAATCCCACTAAGGGACAATTTGAAAAAATTTCGGCAGAATCTCCCCTAAAGCTAGGCAACCGCTGAACTTCTAACAACTACAACAACCCAAGAGGCATAACAATCCAACCAAAAGAAAATACAGACATCATATAAATATCCAAAATCAATTCAATATCATGGTACCCCACACGGTCACCAACACAACTAAAATAAGACAATAACAACAAAATGACAAGGGAAAAGGGCAAACCTTAACCGACGAAAAACTGAGATATCCCATCCACGCATTCAAACCTAACCATCAAAGAAATATCTTAGGCCAACAATCTGAGATGGATTAATATGAATCTCAAATGCCTCAACACAGAACCAGATAGCATAAAACCAAATCAGTACAAAGAGGATTAATAATCAATTTGAATCCACATATCCTATACAAAACTCGATCGACCGAACTGTACCAACTGAGCGCGCAAGGCCTAGAAGCAACATAGCAACTCATCCTCCATCACAAACCACATATGGAAACCTCAAATCAGACGACCAAAAGCATGACAAGAATCACTGATGAACAAAACTCATATAACTAGAGTCAGTCTAACTAGATGCTCGAAACACGGCTTCCCAAATCGACAACGAACAGAAGAATAGATACCCAACTCTATCAATGAAGAAACATAACCACGCCCAAGAAGACCACAACATGCCCCGATCCAATATTGATCGAGATATTCCAAAAAAAAAATAGAGGTAACCTGAAGACACAGTGGTAAACCACCAATACAATAGTATAAAGCCTAACACACTCTCTAACCGGCAACTATCAAATTTATCTCCGAACATTTATCAGCTACTAAGATGAACCAATCCTAACTGAAAACACCCCACAACACTAAACAAGATACCTCAACCCAAAATGAGATACCGCCTCAAATTTCAGGTGAAATCACAACTCCCAAAACACACCGATCCTGACAAACCAACTCACTTTGCGAGAAAACTGAAGCCAATTCCCGCCAACAAATGACATACATCAACACCATCACTAGAACTTAGGATGCAACTAAAAGCACAAAACATACTACATAACACAATCTCAAACACTAAGAGACAAGAATCTAAAGCCATCTACCGTGCAGCATACCTCAGTATCCACAAGGATCACTCAGAACCAAGCCCAAAGATAACACAAATATTTAAATCTACGCGAACAACACCATCATGCATTTACCACAGCCGACGCACCACAACCACGACGTAAGGCATATAACCAATCATTTCTCGAGAGTAGCACTCCCCCATATACGGTTCGCGCCAGGAAACCATCTAAACTTGGAAAGACCACATATTCAATCACCACAATCTAACATTCTAGGTAAACAAAGGTCAAATCCTCAAATGATAAATATCAAAACACAATTAACGACCCATAGATAAATAAAAACAACGGATCAAGAGCTTGAACCACAACAGCTCCCCAGTGAAGCAAAAATATATGAGCCCGACGACCACAAACCATAACCTTAAACCCACACATAGTTCTACACACAAAACCATAGCTTCAACACCATTCGGCACAACACAGTCTCCGAAAACACCACGACAAATTTATATACCCAAGTGTCGACCTAGTGCAAATATTAAGTATACACCACTGAAAAAAAAAGCCACAAACTGAAAACACAACCTCGCCAAGTCACACCTGCTAGAAGAACTCCGCTACTTGTTCCAAACAAGCAGCCAAAATATCAAAAACTTACCACAGACATTCCTGCACAGACTTAGCTCCTTCGCAACTTGATCATAAGATCGCAGTCGCAAGTCGCACAAGCCTTACAGACTCACCAATGTAACTACGCGAAGACTCCCATGACCGCACTCTTAGTTGTACAAGGCGATGCGCCTGCGATAACTTCCTCATAACCGCACAGGTCAAAGTCCTTACCCAACACAAAAAACCAACCACACATATACAACTTGGCCCCACGAGGCCCACACAGAACTCCTCAATTCCACACTACAACACGCTTTTGACTGCTTCCCGACAACTCGCATAACTAACCATTACGGTCATGACGAAACATATAGGAAGATGACACACCGAGACTTATCACATCTAAACAAAACTCATAACTTATCGATTTCGCTAGAGCCAACCACCACAATAAAAGAAAAAAAAGTTCAACATTTATTGACAGGAAGTCTCAACAAGACGATTTCGATAATCACAAGTGTCTCAAGATCCACCACACACTCTCATACTTGGGTCTCACCCAAGAATGATTCATCAAAGGATTTTTAGGGTCCACGACCGACAGGAAATACCACAAACTAGATCTCACTACTTTAAGTTTACAAAACCCAAGGTGCTATTACCTCGCACTAATTAGGGAAAAATGGTGAAAACCAATGACGCCTCGCGCCACAAAAATATCTAAGCACTCGGCCCAGGCGAAAAAAAATCCCATCTAACCATAGGGAAAGATAATAGAAAGAGCTAGCACGATTTCATATTTCACAATAACATACTAGACAAGATTAACTTAACATTCTCAAGAAGCAAGCACGCAAGGAATGAGTGCTCGTTAAAAATACTTAGCCCCACCGCATATCTGAGCGTCGGCCCAAGGCCCGACGTCTTCTAAAACATCACAATAGAACGCCAACACGAGGCTGGTCGTCTTACAAATAGATATGGTGCATCGAGATCGATCCAACTCATCTGACGCCAACAATGCATAAAGGAAGCAACTATCAATTATAATGAAAAGATAAGTAACGTTGAGCCTCACTCCGCTCTGAACGTCTAACGCCACCAGAAACTCTCACAAATGGGTAGAAATTTATCCTCGACCATGTTGACCGAGTTCTGCTCTGCACGTTCTGACAGGGTTGTGAGGAGATTATGAAGAAAACCTCAGAGATTAGAATTACTTTCACGTGATTGATCACCTTCACCATCGCTGGGCACATAGACTAGCTCCTTGGATGGATCCTTTGGGTGCACGCTAGATTGCCGGGTTCTTGTACAGATTTGTCTACTGTGCCGACAATGTTCTTTGGGGTGTTAGCCTTTTCCTCATAGAATACCTACAATTGTGTGGGCCCCATGGTGGACGCCAAACTGTTTATGCCTAAAATTTGACGTCTAGGTAAAACACTTAATTTTATGAATGGGTCAGAAGCAATACAGTAAAAATGATGAAAAAGTAAGAATAAAGAGGAAAACAATAGACAAGAAAGTAAAGAGTTTCATTCCTTCAGAATAGCCGAATTCAGTGGTGAACTGCTTGATGTACAATACATAGTAAGAAGAGGTATTTATAGCAGTGATTACCTAGCCCTAATTATGGTAAAATAGAAAGACTAATAAAGGCCATGGGCTTATAAACTGAAGGCGGTGGTGTATATGAAATCCTAACTAGGAGACTGTAACCCTAAGGGGCAGGATATATGATGTACTGCCTGAACGGTCGTAACTCGTGGAACATGCATTATCCTTTATGTCTGGTGAATTGTAGGATAAGTCTAGTCTCGCTAGCTGGACTCGTATCTCTGAAATAATGGGAGGCATATTTTTGCCCACACATTCTTCATTCCCGGAAGATGTACCGCCAAGAGCACTTCTCCCACTGACTTCTCACTGGAGCTGTTGAAGCTAGTTATTCTGAATGGGCTGGGAACAATCTAGTGCTGCACCTCCATCTGGAAAACTACTTTCCAGTGAATAATATTTCACTGCGCTGCCCGGATCTACCAACACGGGTTTGAATGCAAGGAGATGATCAAGGCATCGTGGTGCGTCTAGGGGGCCTGTTGTACATCTTTAGTATCGAATTGGATAGTTTTGATATGGGTCTTTTTAGTCACCTCATGGTGAGCTTCGCAAACCATAACGGTTCTGGCCATGTTGTTGTCAACCTTGGGTCCTCCGAAGATTGTTTTAGCGGATCTTGAGGTACCTTGACCTTCGGGTGCTGCATTGTTGGAGTCGTTAGGGGACACGGATTCTCGACAGGATGCTAGCCTCAGTAATGAACCAAGAGACAGCGTATCCAGACATCTATTCATAGTTTCAGCCATGTTGGCCGAGATACGAGACGTCTGCTGGATCTGGACGGTGGTGTGTTATAAAGCATCGTTGTTGTAGTTTAGTATGGCTGTGCCTTTTTCTTTGTAAAACCTACATTTGCCTGGGCGCCACGGTGGGCACTAAATTGTTTAGGAATAAATTTTGTCATTTAGGTAAAACAATTAAATTTGTTAGAGGGTCACAAGCAATACAGTAAATACGCAGGAAAGTAAGTAAAACTTAGAGAAAAATAATTGACAAGAAAGTAAAGAGTTTTATTCTTTGAGAATAGCCGGATTTTTTGTGAAGCGCTTGATGTACTATATAATGTAAGGAGTGATATTTATAGTAGAGATTCACCCAATCCTAATTATGGTAAAATACAAAGACTAATGAGGCCATGGGCCTATAAACTCAAGGCGGTTGTATATCACGTCCATGCCTGCGCTGGCTGAGCTGTCGTGTCTTGAGTAGCGGGTGTATATCCTCTACGCCCGGTGACTTGTAAGCTAAGCCTAGTCTTGCCAGCTGGACTTGTATCTGCGTAATCATAGATGACGTATTTTTGCCTACACAGAGAAAATGCAGGAAGAGATATAAAGGGGCAAGTGTTGCCTTTTGCCAATACATACGACCAGGTGTTGGCAAGTGTTGCTTTTTGCCAACACTTAAAGAAGCAAGTGTTGGCAAATAGAGAGGGATCAAAGGCAAGTCATGGCCCTATGCCAAGAGATTGATATGGTTGTTTTCGTCCAGAATTTGTTCATTAAATTTAACGGGGATGCTTTGTGCACCGGGCTGTCCTTTTAAAATTTAACGAGTGTATTTGTAAAACCCTGTTAAGGGGGGGCTAGCGAGCAAAAAGGCATGCCATTGCTTATGATGTCATATTTATGCAAAAATGCCTTTTAAATCAGTCGCTAGGCCTTGCAGTTATCTTTGGGGTGTAAAATTTTTGTCTGGTAGCATATTTTAGGCTGCTAAATAATGAATATTTAGTATTTGTAAAGTCTTTCCTGAATAGTCGGATTCCTTAAAGTTTAGACTTTTTTTTCATAGTTCAAAATCTCACGTCGAGAATACTGCAATCTAAAATATAAATTTCAGGAGAAAATACTAGAATTCTCAAAGTCAAAAATTTTTCCAAATAAATCAGAACTTTTTACTACAAAAAATAATTGTTAACATGGGTTAAAAGAGGAGTTTAGCAGCGGTTCTGACCGCCACTAAAAAACATACCAGCGGTTTGAAAACAGTCGCCCAAGAAGGCGTGTCCTTAAACTATCATGCAACGGTTTAGGGCAGCTGCTGGCATAACCGCTGCTAAATCTTTTTAAACCACCGGTTGTGCCTTACACTGCCGCTAACTCCAGGATTTGTAACAATATGGAAACAACAACTGTAGGGCTCTATTTCGAGATGGCCCAACTAGCAACAGATCATTGGCCGATGTATTTTAGTTCAACTTCCATATTGGGCCTTGCGAATCAAAACTCTCACGTGATATAACCGCATGCACCGCTGCAAAATGCATAAGAAGTGCTGCTAATTATAGAAGTTATCCGAAACGCCGCAAGAAATCTGAAAATCGCCGCTAATTATTTAGTTTAGTGGCATTTAAACAAAGCACCGGAAAGTAGTAATTTAGATGCGGTTTATTGAACCGCTGTAAAAAAATGGTGCAAGTTACCGATTCTTTTATAGTGTTTTCACTTCAAACTTTAGTATTTTGACATGAGATATTAAAATTTATGAATTTTATTTAATGTTTGACTGGTTATAACTATTCACTTAAAATTTTATTAATACTGGTTCAACTCGTGACTCCGAACTCCATCCCCAAGCTGCACATAGTAACTTGCACATGCATATGCTACTACGTACAAGTTACTATGTGCGGCTCGTGGAAGGAGTCGGGAGTCACGAGTTGGACCAGTATTAATAAAGTTTTAAGTTAATAGATATATAATATTATAATATAAAAGTAGGAATCCCTAAAGTAAAAATTGAAATACAAAAATATCCTTAAAAATTCAGTAACTATAATATTTTTCTAATCTTCTTTATAATTGGTGGCACTCAGTGAATTGATAAATCATGCTGCATTCATCAGCTCTTCCAAAAATTAATGTATTTTCATTAAATCTCATGCATGTATTAGTACAATTTAAGAACTAGCTTTTACAATTCTTGCTTATCTAATCATGTCCTTTCAAAATTGCTCAAAATACAGATAATCTTACTCTGAGAAAAGGTAATTAATCATAGAATATGAAAGAGACTTCCGTCAAATACTTCAAAGGATATTTATTTCAGATTAGTCATTAAAACTAAACATTTATATTTAGGCTAAAGTAAGTCAGAAGTGTTGCAATATATTAACTCTACATGAATACAAAATTCCTCATTTCCTGTGTAGCTATCAATATAATGTGAGGGTTCCAGGATTAATATTTCAGGTGCTATTTCATCTTCTTGCATCATTTACCAGCAGTGTGAGTTCGTAAAATTGTAATTGGGAATATTGAACACACTCCTCCAAAAAGAGTGAAAGTCAAAAGGATTCTTCAAAAATAGTCACTGATATTCTTTATAATTCTTTATGTTGCTTTTGTGTTAAAATAAATATCCTACAAATGCTTGCACTTGCACTTGTAGATAGTTTTATCATTGACATTATAAGTACATCACTGATGATGTAAATTGCTTCTCGTGAGTTCACCTTATTGATCTACGAGGTATCGATCATATATTGTAACGTTTTTGTTAAGATCCATAGTACTAACTTAATTCTTTTTTGGTGAAATAGTACTTAAGGATTAGAACGTAATGTCTTTTAATCTGTTGATAGTAGTTGAGTGTAATTTCTGTTTTGGTTTTTTTTTCTCCAAAAAAGATATATCCATGAGGAAACAATGAAAATAGTGTGGATGGCATTTGAATGTGAATGTGGAAAAAATTGAAGTTTCTCTTTTCCAAGAATTTTTATGTATTTGAAAACTTACTTTTGTTTAAATGGAGGAATTTATTTATTTTTCTTTATCTATTTAGTTGCGTAGCCATCGTTGTGTTTTTCTAGTCATCACATAGATCATGCACATATTAATCAGGAAGTTATCCAAATTTTGAATCCTTACACTCAATAAACACACATATGAGAATGTCTATCATAATCAAATTGACATGAAAACACATTTTAATATGGTGAATAGTTTGATGGTATCTCATATTTGTTAGATCTCTTGAGAAAAAAAAAAAATTCTCCACTCACAAATTTTATAGTGTAATAATTAATATAGGATACAACGTGCGCACCTAATTTCTATAAAACCAAATAAACCATTGAACTACCTCGTCCAACAAAGTTAGCTTGAAAACTTAGGGGTCGTTTGGTATGCATTTAGGGTGAAACAATACTAGCATTAAAACTTGTGATCAACAATTCATTGTTTGGTAGAGTGTTTCCTATTTGCACTAAATTCAGCATTGCTCATACCATATTTGCTCGAGTTTTTCTCTTATCCACATAGCTAACATCTACATAAGTTATGCAAAAACTTATGTATTATTGTATGTGAGGTAGAAAGTGAAACTAATATTATGAATATTAAATATAAGTATTAAAATTTAAAATAATAAAACTAATCCTCATAATAATAAAAATATTTTTTATATTTATTTAACGAGTAACTTAATATTTTAAATTATAACAATGTATATTAATTTGTAATATATTAAAGGTTCAAGAAATAACCATTACATCATGATACTTACATAGCTTATAGCGGTATTACTAATTCCCGCATTGTTAATACCCGCATTAATAATACCCACATTACTAATGCCTGTATAAAATCAATTTCAAGCAAACGACCCCTTACATTTTATATCAAGGGACTTTGTATTAAAACTGTTTAGGCACATTGTTAGAACTTTTAGGACGAAGAGCCAAAATTACCATTAAATTATTAGAAAAAGTTTAGTTATGTTACCATTTATAGTTGGGTCTAATGTATCATCGCCGTGAGCATTTAGCTAAAAATATCGTTATTTCCAACTCACGGCGATAGCATATTAGACCCATCTATTAACCAATGTCATGGTCAAGCCTTTTCCAGTAATTCAGTGGCTTTTTTAATCCTACATCCAAATTATCATGCCACACGCTATTAAAACTTTCAGCTCTCACTAGATATTTAAGGACTTAAATCTTCCGCTTTCCCTGCTCATACATTATAAATGAAATCCGATTGAGGAACAAAAATTTTAAAGAGAATCCTCAAGTATTAAATCTGAATAAGGCATTATGTAGTTTTTTGTTTTTTCAATTCCAATATTCCCATTTTAGTATTTTCGGAATTTCCTTTTTCTTTTGCCACATGCATGGCAAAATAACACCCAGTAATGCAAGTTTAGTTCGTTGTTACAAAGATACTAAAATATTGGGACGGAAAATTATGGTCCCATTGCAATCATTTCCGACTTAATAATCGAAATGTTCATTGGTCGAGGCACAGGACCACAAGGCCAAATGTGGGAATCCATTAATGAGAAAGACCCTCAACTTTTCTTATCTGGAAGTAGATGCGAGATGCATTCATCATCTTGTCAAAGTTTGGTAAGAAAAAGGAGAAAAGCCACTCAAGAAACAACACTCATTTTCATAAAGATTTATGTTTCATTCGAAAAGTTTGGATTTCTATAATAAAGACAAAAGAATAATATGCTCTTCCCCTAAATATCTGCTAAATTTATTGATTCAAAATCACAAACAAAGTCTTACACCTCAAAAACTCCTATATTTCCTCTTGAGAAATTCTTTCTTCGATGAGATCTCAACTATAACATGTACTGACGTGTATTTCTAATGCTCGATAGCTCGAGCAGCATTCATTTAAGAGAACTTTAGTGTTCATATGATTATTAAGAAACTGCAAATTATATCACATGTAGTTGGTGCTATGACATATTTAGCGTCTATTACGTTAACACAGATGGCTGCAACGCGTAAGTTCTTTTCTCTCAACCTTAATGATTTGATCAGTGAATAAGAAAAGGACTAAAACCCACTCAAAGAAAGGGAAAAGAAAGGAGTGGACCACGAAATTGCATGCCTCTTCACATGATATGCCCGTAAATTAAAACTTGTAGCAGCACCTTGAGGCACATGTGCAATGGCTATAATGCTTGAAAAAAGGCAATATGGTGAACTTGCCTTGTCCTTGGCCTGTCGTGCAGGGCAAAACATTCACAAATGCCACTCATTTAAAGCTGGGGTAAGCCTCAACTAAGTCACTCCTATTTCCGGTTCGAATCTTTCCATTGCAAAGGTGCATGAAGAGTTTAGGTATTTTCTGATTCGAATATTTTTATTTCAAAGACGCAGAAAGAGTCTTGGTACGATGAATGGGTTGGATTTGCAGTAGAATAGCTTAATTAAAAGATCAATTTATTTGTCAGTTTGTCACAAAACAATATACAAATAATTTTTTCGAATGTTATGAACAATAGTTTAATATTCTGTTGTATTTCTTTTTGAATCATACTTGTTAAGATAAAACTACCGGGTATTACGCATAAGCTAACAAATTAAACTTAATATGATGATAAATCAGACGACAAAGTTAAATATTTAGAAGGAAATCCAATATTTTAGGTTTGGTCGACAAGCTGAGATTAACAATCTATTATTTCAAATAAAAGACTGAGATGAACAATCTAATATTTCAAATAAAATATAAAGGAGAGTATATGAATATAATATTCTCTAATTCTACTTATATTTGCCTCATTCCAAAATTTAAGAATGCAGTGCATCTCAAGAATTTCAGGCCTATAGGCCTTTGCAATACGATCTATAAAATTATCACCAAAATTATTGCAAATCGGATTAAGCCCTTCCTTGACATCCTCATTAGTCCTTGCCAAGCCAGCTTCCTTAGGAATAGAAGAGCATCAGATAATGCTATCATTATTCAACAGATCATGCATAGGTTTGGTAAAAAGAAGGGTGCTAAAGGGGAAATGCTTATTAAGATTGACTTAGAGAAGGCTTTTGATAGAATAGAGTGGTCTTTTATACGCTCAATGTTACTCTTCTTTAAATTTCCTCCTAATATTTCTAAGCTAATCTTATCCTGTGTTTCCACCTCTACTATGTCTATTTTAGTTAATGGTTCTAAAACACACTTCTTTAAACCCTCTAGAGGAATTAGACAAGGAGACCCTATGTCCCCTTATATCTTCATCCTATGTCTTGAACTTTTATCTATTTACATTAACCATAAGGTTGAATACTGCTTATGGAATCCCATTAAGCTTTCCACCAAAGGTCCTTACCTCTCTCATCTCCTATTTGCTGATGACCTAACTTTTATGGCTAAAGCTGATGAATTATCCTCCTACTCTATTAAATCTACTCTAGATTTATTCTGTAAATTTTCAGGAGAGAAAATTAATGTCACTAAATCTAGAATTATTTTCTCCAATAATACTAACCCCTCACTTAAAGATCATCTAAGCTTCATCTTAAATATTAAGATTGGGAAATCTTTTGGTAAATACCTTGGCTTTCCTATTCTTAACCATAAACCCATAGCTAGTGACTATCAATTTCTATTAGATAATTTCCAGTCAAAGCTATCAAATTGGAAATCAAATTTCCTTAATACTGCAGGTAGGGCAACTCTTATTAAGTCTACTTTAAATACTCTTCCCAATCACATTATGCAGTACCACCTTGTTCCTTCTAAAGTCCTAAAGTTAATGGATAAAATCCAGAGAAATTTCCTTTGGGGATCTACCATTACTAAAAAAAAGCTCCACATGGTGTCTTGGGATAATGTTACAAAGCCAAAGCATTTAGGAGGCCTTGCCATTACTAAAGCTAAAGCAAAAAACATGGCTATTCTTACAGGCTTGACCTGGAGATTTCTTACCCAACCAAATACTCTTTGGGTGATGTCTATTAGTAACAAATATAGAGACAAATCATCCTCTAAAACAAACTCCTTCATTTGGAACAATATTAAGAGGGATTGGAAATCTTGTGAGGAAAACTCTCATTGGATTATTGGTAATGGGAATTTTACTAATTTCTGGCATCACTTCTGGCTTCCATGTAGAACTCCCATAAGACACCTTATAGAGGGCCCCCTCACCCTAGAAGAAACTAATATGAAGGTTGCAGATATTTGTCACACTAACTCTCTTGACTTGACCAAGCTCTCCTTCCAGTTTCCTTCTAGCATTCTAGACTTGATCCTCCACTCTCCGAAGCTTGTAAATCAAGAAGTGGACTATCCTATTTGGAAACCTAACAGTAATGGACTCTTCTCCCTAAAGTCAGCTTATCCTTTAGAAAACTTTTATTGATAAGGACATTGCTTGGATTTGGAAAATTGACACTCTAAACAAAATCAAGCACTTCCTTTGGCTTTGTCTGCATAACCGTCTTCCTACAAGACATTATTTATTTAAAATTGGTATGAATATAGATCCTATCTGTGTTATTTGTAAAACCGAAGAGGAAACCCTATTTCACATTTTTGTGAAATGCCCTAATGCTAAACGATTTTGGCAATCGTGCTTGATAAACCTTAATATTCAAGACTCCTCGAACTGGTTAAATGACATTAGGAAGGCCTCTCACTGTTTAAACTCAAAGTTTTTTAATTGGGATGATTTCTTAGCTTTTGCGCTATGGAATCTTTGGATTCTCCGGAACCATAATAATATTAACAATTTGAGTAATATATTATTAAATATCCATGTTACCTCTATTTTGCTAGAATATAAGTTCCTCACTTCAAAAGAACCTAGGAGAGTATCCCACAATTCTATCAAGGTGCAGTGGCATCCTCCTAAAATTAATACTATGAAACTCAATATTGATGGAGCTTATAACCCTCAAAGCTTTAAAGCTAGCATTGGAGGGGTATTTCGAGATAAGGAAGGTAATTGGGTACTAGGCTTCCACAAAGTAGTAAATGGCCTTACTTCTACTCATGTGGAGCTTCTTGCCCTACTTCATGGTCTTACTCTAGCAATCGACCATAATTTTATAGATTTGGAAATAGAAACAGACTCAACAGAACTAATTTATCTTCTAGAAAATCCGAGCTCTAACTTATCTTTTTTTCGAACTGTTTCGCAATGTAGGTCAATGATGGACCTCCTGCAGATGCCAATAATTAGGCATACTTTCAGGCAAGGAAACAAGGTTGCACACTTAATGACGAAAGGAGCTCCTGATCAGTCCAAGAACTATTCCATCTATCACTACACAGTGCCACCAATTTTTGTTCATAAAGTTTTATTGGATGATCGTATGGGCACTCAATCTACTATTCAAATCTCGGATAGCTCTCTCATTTGTCTTTCTAAATTAGGAAATATTAATGTTTTAAATGCTTTGTCTATTTCGAATTTCAGTTGTAATGAAGCGGCGATATCACTTAATAGTCGCTTAAACTCTCTATGTAACCCCCCGTAATTTTCTATCTATGGATTTTCGTACTTTATCAAAAAAAAAAAAAAAGAATATCGAAAAAGTAACCTCATAAAGTTCACTTTTGAAAAGTCTCAAACAAGTAGCGACTAAAACTTGTATCTCACAAATTCTCTACCCAAATTATATTCTCTAACTAAAAAGGTCTGCATGCTCGATATTGTCAAGTGAGAGTGTATGTGTCTTAATTTATAGGTGTTCCTAATATTTCCTACGAAAACAAGAAAAGACAAGTATGAAAGATTTAAATCAGGTATGGTAAAAGCATTCTAAACAAATTTCTCAGAAAAAAAATCTGCATGAACATCCAATTGGCTAAAGCTAGAATTTAATGGCGTGACCTTCCATTTTTGAAATCGAACTCACGAAAAACCAATGGTACAGTTAGCAGCATCTGTCATTTTAACCGAATATTTTGAGTACTGGTGTTCCTATTGGAGTTTTCAAAGTTTTTCCGTCTTAATACTTAGGACTGATAGAAATTGTTTTGGACGAATTCTAATGTCGTTTGAAGGTTTTAGTAAGCCTTTCTACCGTACCGGTCCAGTTCGATTCTCGTTCTGGTTAAAACTATTGGCTATGGTTCCATTCTAGTTTGGTAAAAAAGAATTGCACTTTATTGGTTACTGAACTTTACTGGTCCGAACCCATTACCAAAATCTTTTAAATTTTTTTTTTAATTAAAATTTAAAATATTTAAAAGAATTTATGAGCAAATTCTAGCTCTTAAAGCTTTTATGTTATTGAATATTTCAATTTCAAAAGTTGTAAATTACATAGTCAAATTTTATGAAATAATATTAAGTTACATTTGTTTAAAGTATTCTTTGAACTTTTCTTTTACTTTAATAGGCTTCTTCTGGAATTGGCAAATTTTGTTCATTGACTTCACTTCCTCCGCTACTTCTGATTTCGACGATAGTATCTTAGTATATGTGTTGTCTTCGTCTTTATTTTCTTCTGGTGTTCTAAATTTTTATTAAGCTATCTTATGACAATGAATGTATATGATCTCCATGTTGTTATCTCCCTTGACTAAATAAGCTTTTCAAGGAAACAGATGAAGTTGAAGTTATTAACATACGTCGGGCCATTTTGAAAAGAATTGAAAATTATTGTCTTGCTCCTTTTAGTATTCCAACAAATCGTGGATTCTATTTTCATCTGTAATATATGTCGTCCTCTGAAGTAAATAAACATCTAACTTATTGAATTGGTGGTGGCATAACTAGCTGCTATCTTGTTGAGAGCTGGTTTTGAAGAATGACAAACGTAAAGGACTCAGAAGCTCTCACGACGAACCTAGTCCTTGTAATGTAGGGCACAATCAATCGAAAAGAGTTACAGGTTGCGAATCCCTGCGGAACTAGGAATAATGGCGCGTGAATGAATATGCATCCTAGTCAGACTAAAAGAGGCGGTGCCCAGGCTGTGTCTTCGAAGTGTGAAAAGGAGTTGGACTTCAATAAGGAAAAGAGTTACTAGGAATCCTGACTTGCCATAATTAGAAGGATTCCTTGTAGGACTCAACTAGGGTTTCAAGATCCGTATAAATGCAAGTAGTTGAGACAGCGGTAAATCAGTTATTCACAAACAGAGAGTTGAGACATACAAAGGCAATCTAGCATCTTTCTACGTGAGTAAACTGTAGAAGACAACTGAAGTGCATGCAGTATATTGAGTCTAGATATTCTGTCTAGGTTCATTGAGTTGTAAGTTGTCTTAGTTTGAGCATTCATAGTTTTTACCTATTGGCTTATTGCAGAAGCATATGTATTAGGTGAACTCGTATGTAATTACCTGAAAAGCTAGAGTTTAGCTTTGAGTGGTGTTTAGGGTCTAGAGTGTAGCCCCTTGGTTACAGAGTTTGTAATCAGAAACTTTGCTCTTGTGTTAGTGGATTCAGTTCTAAAATCCCAGAGTGTGGGTCGTGGTTTTTCTCCCTTGAGCAAGAAGTTTTCCACGTAAAATCCTTGTGTTTTCTGTGTGTGAAGTGTGGCGAGCTGCAGTGGTTGAAACAGTATAATTACGAAGGTAAGAACTAGGTTTTACGTTCAGAAGAACCAGGTTCTTGAAACGAAAATCGGTAGACACTATTCAACCCCCTCCCCCCCTTCTAGTGTCTTTAGGAGGTGCATAGATTACAACAAGTGGTATTAGAGCAGGTCTTCTCGTGAGAGGTTAACACCTTGAGAAGGATCAGAATCATGAGTGCACCACCTACCATCACTGAAGGACAGTCAGTTCAGAGGCCCCCACAGTTTAATGGGCAATACTATGCATGGTGGAAGAACAAGATGGAGAATTACATATGTGCTGAAGACTATCAACTCTGGCTGATAGTTTCTGAAGGAAACCTGATCCCCACTAAAATAGTTGGTGAAGGAGCCACTGCCAAGCAAGAACCTAAACTGAAAGAAGAGTTCAACGACACGGATTATAAGATGATTGAAAAGAATCACAAAGCCAAATGTCTGGTCATATGTGGTCTTGGTCCTGGAGTTCAATAGAGTATCATCTTATAAGACGGCTAAGAAAATATGGGATGCTTTGCAGGTTGCGCATGAAGGAACCACAGAAGTGAAGGACTCAAAAAGGAGAATGCTGAAGAGACAATTTGAACTATTTACCATGGGTGAGAAAGAATCAATTCAGGATATGATGACCAGATTGACCATCATTATTAATGAAATGAGATCTCTGGATATGAAATTGGCTGAAATAGAGATGGTTGACAAAATCCTGAATGTGCTTCCTAAAGCATGGGAACCCAAGATGACCGCCATCATTGAATCCAAACCTCTCAGATCCATCAAACTTGAAGAACTGGTTGGTAGCTTGAAAACTCATGAAATGATGAAGGATTCAAAAGCTAAACCAGCTGTAAAGAAGGACAAGACCCTTGCGCTTGAAGCAACTGATGAAACCGATGAATATGTTGATCTTCAGTCAGTTGAAGCAGCAATGGTAAGTGCCCCAAGACAGAAGCTTAATTTGGGAAGGTTCAAAGGATTCAAAAGAAGTGGCAAGGAGAATTCTGGCAGGAAGAACATAGTTCACAGTCCTGATTATTCTGGGTGCTTTAAGTGCTTCAAAAAGGATCATGCAGTCGTCGACTGTCCTATGTGGGAAATAAATGGATGAAAAATAGAGCATCCAAGGAAAAGGAGAAAGAGGCGCCAAAGGAAATTGACAAAGATAAGAAGAATTCAAGACGGCCTCCAAACTTCAGAGTAGAAAGAAGAAAGAAGAATGAAGCCTTCTATGCTACATGGGGACCAACTGATAGTGAATCCGATCATGAAAATGACTCTGGAGATGCTTCACCACTGGCACTAATGGGTATGTCAGACATTAGTTCTGATGAAGAAGACCCTCGAGAGTTTAGAGGAGGAAGAGATCCATCAAGACCTCCTGTGTTTAACGGGACTCACTACAAGAACTGGAAAAAACAGATGAAGACTTTCTTGCAAGCAGCAGACTATAGTCTGTGGCTGATTGTGAAGAGAGGACCTCATGTTCCTGTAAAGAGAGCTTCAAATGGAGTCTTTGTGCTAAAGAAAGTAGAAGAACTCGATCCTCAAGACCTAGATTGGTTACAGGCAAACTCCAAAGCTGAATGGTACCTGAAAAGAGGACTCACCTATGATGTGCTTGCTATGATACTTGAATGCAAGTCTGCCAAGGAAATCTGGGAAAGACTGAAGGAGGTGTACACAGATGACAATCAAAAGAAGGACTTTGCTCTCATGGCAACTGATGGAACTGAAGATGCTCATTCAGCAGAGGTATGTTTATCTGAACTTAAGGAAACTTTACATACATACTCTTCTGAAAACTTAATTTTAATCACTGCCACCTTAATCGAGGGTTATGAAAAGGAAAAGCTTGCAAAGGATAAATTTACTGAAGAACTAAGCAGTCTTAGAACCAAGAACAAGAGTCTCCTAGAACAGAACATTGAACTTGAAGAAGTCAATGCTATCTTGAAAGGGCAAACTCTTGTGTCAAACTCTAAGATCACTGAACTAGAATTGGAATGCAATCAGTTAAAAGAAAGTGCAAATGGTAAGCATGTAATAAGTGAAGTTCAAACCTTTCTAGAAAATGAATTGAAAAGAGCTAATGAAATTCTGTATCAGGAAACGGAGAAGAACATGATTTTAAGTCAAAAGGTTGAAAAATCAAAATTTGAGCTTACTAGATTGACTAAATGGAATAAATCATTAGAGGCAATGAGATGGGTTCTTGAAAATCAAAACAAAGGGAAACAAGGGTTAGGATTTAAGAAACCACTCCCTTCATATAACCCTAAGAGCAAGTATGTGGGGTTATCTTGCAACATGTTATGTACCTTTTGTGGTGAAACTGGACATGTCAAACAAAAGTGCATAAATGTCAGCAAGGCAAAGGCCAAGAACAAAAGAAGTGTTCTACCTAAATGGGCTAGGCAGGATTTGATTTATCCGTTCTCTAGTAAGAAGGGACCCAAGCTTGTCTGGGTTCCTAAGGCTAACCACTAATTCGTTTTGTAGGCTGGAGTGAGGGAGAACAACTCAAGCTGGATTCTTGATAGTGGTTGTTCAAGGCACATGACAGGAGATAGAAGAAACTTTCTCTCACTCGCAGCATTTCAAGGAGGCAGTGTGGCCTTCGGAGGAGGAAAAAGTGGTCAAATCGTAGGAATTGGAAAGATTGGGAGAACTCTGGATCATGCAATTGAGAATGCTTTTTGTGTTGACGGTCTCAAACACAATCTGCTGAGCATCTCCCAACTATGTGACAGAGGTAACGAAATGAGTTTCTCGTCTGTAGGATGTATTGTGAAGAACCTACAGAGTGGAGAAATTTCTATGGAAGGAAAGAGGGTGAACAGTGTATACAAAGCATCGCTGAAGTCATTATTTGAAAATAACCTAACATGCTTGAATGTACAAGAAAGTGACTCTCAGCTGTGGCACAAAAGAATGGGTCATGCAAGTCTCTCACAACTGAAAAAGATTGTATCGAAGGAGCTGGTTCGTGGATTGCCAAGCAAGAGATTTGAAAACATAAAAATGTGTGATGCGTGTGTAAAGAGAAAGCATGTGAGATCATCCTTTAAATCCAAGAAGGTGGTAAGTACATCAAAGCCACTGGAATTATTGCATATGGATCTGTGTGGACCTATGAGAGTCAGGAGTAGAGGATGAAAGAGATTTGTGTTCGTGATTGTTGATGACTACTCTAGGTACACATGGACCCTGTTCTTGGCATCTAAAGATGAAGCTTTTGACAGCTTTAAAGACTGGGCTGGTGTAGTGCAGAAAAGGTTAAGCCTTGAACTCATCAGCATCAGATCTGATCATGGAACTGAGTTTAAGAACTCAAAATTTTCTGAGTATTGTGCAAAGAACAGCATAGATCATAACTTCTCTGCCCCAAGAACTCCCCAACAAAATAGGGTGGTTGAGAGGAAGAACAGGTCTCTGGAGGATATGGCCAGGACTATGTTGTTCTCAAGTGGGCTTGCAAGAAACTTTTGGGCTGAAGCTATAAATACTGCATGCTACTTGCTGAACAGATGTTCCATTAGAGCAATTCTTGACAAGACCCCATATGAGCTACTCAGAGGAAGAAAACCAAATATTGCTCACCTAAGACCCTTTGGTTGTAAATGTTTTGTTCACAACAATGGCAAGGAACCCTTGGAGAAGTTCGATGCTAGGAGTGATGAAGCAATATTTCTTAGTTATTCTACTCAAAGCAAAGCATACAAGGTGTTTAACAAAAGAACACAAATAGTGGAAGAAAGTATGCACGTTGTATTTGATGAATCATATAAGGCACTGGAGGAGAGTGGGACAAAAGATCAAGTGATTGGCCTAAGTAGGGAAGAAAGTGTAAATGAACTGGAAGACTTAGAAGACAAGGAGACATCAGGTGAAAATCCAAGCGCACTAGAACAAGGAGTAAATTTGATAGGGGAACCTCTGATGAGGCTGATGATCCAGCAAGTCAGGAAGAACCCCTCCAGGATAATGCTGCAGGTTCTTCCAGTCATATTCAACTCAGGCCATGGAAACATCAAAGATCTCATCCTTTAGAGAATGTTCTATCGGAATTGGATACAGGAATCATGACCAGGTCAGCCTTGAAGAACTTCTGCGCTTTCTTTGCTTTCCTCTCATCTCTGGAACCAAAGAACGTAAAAGAAGCTCTAGAAGACCCATATTGGATTCTAGCCATGCAGGAGGAACTACATCAATTCGAAAGAAGCAAAGTGTGGCACCTAGTTCCTAAGCCAAAGGACAGATCAATAATTGGAACAAAATGGGTATTCAGGAACAAACTGGATGAGCATGGTATAGTGACGAGAAACAAAGCGAGATAAGTAGTTCAAGGTTATAGTCAGGAAGAAGGAATAGACTATGATGAAACCTTTGCACCAGTTGCAAGGATGGAGGCCATCAGGATGCTAATTGCCTTTGCTACATATATGGAGTTTACACTATACCAGATGGATGCAAAGAGTGCTTTCTTCAATGGCTACCTGAATGAAGAAGTCTATGTGATACAGCCACCAGGGTTTGTGAACAATGAATTCCCTCATCATGTTTACAAACTGGACAAGGCTCTTTATGGATTGAAGTAGGCCCCTAGAGCCTGGTATGAAAGACTCTCAGGAATTCTACTGAAGAATGGTTTCTCGAGAGGAAATATTGACAACACATTGTTCCTCAAAAAGAAAGGAAAGTATCTATTGGTGGTTCAAGTGTATGTCGATGATATCATCTCTAGAGCCACTAATGAGGGGCTATGCAAAGGATTTGCTGATCTGATGGGAAGTGAATTTGAAATGAGCATGATGGGCGAACTAAATTTCTTCCTTGGCTTGCAGATTAAGCAAATTCCTGAAGGAACTATGATTCACCAGCAAAAATATGACAAGGAACTACTGAATAAATTTGACATGGAAGGAGCAAAAGAAATGACTAGTCCCATTGCACCTGGGACGAAGCTGGATTTGGATGAACTAGGTCCTTCGACAAACGAGACAAACTATAGAGGAATCATAGGCTAACTTCTTTATCTCACAGCCAATCGACATGACATCGTATACAGTGTAGGACTGTGTGCTAGATTTCAGTCCAAGCCCAAGGAGTCACATTTGACAGCTGTGAATAGGATCCTAAGATACTTAAAAGGAACTCAGGACCTTTTTCTTTGGTACCCAAGAGGAGGTACTTTTGAACTAATTGGTTTTTCTGATGCAGATTATGCAGGTCATTTGGTGGATAGGAAAAGCACTTCAGGAATGGCACACTTTCTTGGTCCTTGTTTGGCCTCTTGGGCTACAAAGAAGCAAAACTCAGTTGCCCTATCTACTGCTGAAGCTGAGTATGTGGCAGCTGCATCATGTTGTTCACAATTGCTATGGATCAAACAACAACTGGAGGACTTTGGTATCAAGTGTGGAGCAGTGCCAATTTTCTGTGATAACACTAGTGCAGTGAATATTGCCAAGAACCCAGTCCAACATAAAAGAACCAAGCACATTGATATTAGATACCATTTCCTGAGAGATAATGTGGAAAATGGTCTGATTACTATGAATTCGTGCAAAACTGAAGATCAAATTGCTGACATATTTACCAAAGCATTGAACAAGGTACAGTTTGAGAGGAACAGGTTGGAATTAGGGATGGCCAAAATACACGATGACCTAGCAGGTAATCCATTTATGATTGGTTAGTTCAGTATTCAATTGCTCATGTTTGAATTTTTTCATTAATGTCCAGTCTAACCTTGTACTTTAATAAGTACACTTGTTCAGTCTTTGAGCACTAGGTGAGAATAATGTGATCCCATGAAGAACCTACTATGTACTAAGAAGGAACCGTCTGAAGCATGAGGGATCATGTCCAGGTACATTCACACTACCCTGCATGATAGAAGTCATAACTGAAATTAAATTGTCAATTATACGTGTGTCAAGGGAGATCCTCCATGTTCTTATAACTGTCCTAAATTATAGGAACACATTTCTTTTTCGGATAGAATTCTATTTGACTTGTTTGGACCCCACTACTTGAAAAGGGTATATTAAATGAGTCCATAACCGTCAAATCTTTAACTCTTCCCGGTTTTCAAAAATTTCAAAAAGCTGCTTCTCTACTTTACATCATTATTTCTTTGTCTTCCCTAGAAGTTGTCTAATCACCAAAACCCTTCCCCTTTTTGTCGATACACTCAGAAACCCTCTCAATCCAACTACTTCTCTCCTTTCACACCAAAGTTCTCTCCCAAAACCCAAAACAGGAAATTTTCTCGAAATCTCAGTGACAATCCATTAAAGTCTTCACCATGTCTGCAAAACCACCCCATCCACTCTAGCACAAAGAATCACTAGGGCCCACACAAAATTTCTTCAAAAGGGCGACAAGAAATTGGTTAAGAAGATGAGGTCAAGAGCAGTACCTACTACGCCCATTGCACAAAGTTCATCACAATCACCGTCTGAGGTAATCCCTGATCCTATTTCATCTACTCCTGTTGGTTTAGTAGATATAAAAAGCCCTGGTGCTACAGACACTAAAACCCTAGTAACAGGACTAGAAAAAATTATAGGAGTTGTAGAGCATGATGACAGAATAGATAGGGAGAACCCAGGTGAAACAGAGCAAGATAGTGGACAGGATGAACTTAGGGAAGATTTACAGGTGCCTTCGGTGGAAAAGACGGGTGTAGAGTTGGATATAGCAGAAAGAGTGAAAGAACAACTTAGGGAACAAGATCATGTTGAGTCCCTTAGAGAAAGTGTAATGGGACCCTTTACAAATGTTGGGAGTGCTGAGAATATTGAGGAAGTATCTGTCCCAAAAGGTCCAGTAGTTGGAGGACCTGGTCTTGCTGAAGCCTCAAAGGATTTGTGTCAAGAGCCTGTTGCTTGTCCAAATTCCACTGAGGCTGATGATGCAGACTTAAACTGGAAAGATTCTGAAGAAGAAGAGAATGAAGGGATTGTGTTAGAAAAAGCTGAAAAAGAAGAGGTTGCTGAGAAAGGAGAAGAATCAAAGAGAAAGAGAAAGTTCGGTGAAGAGGATGAGAGACTAGCATGTGAGGAAGAAGAAAAGGAGGTTATGTTTGTCAAGGAAAACAAAGTAGAGCCTGAAAAAAGGAGGAGACTGGTGAAAGGGGGAAAATCAGTGTTGAAAACTAAACTGGTTGATGAATCAAGTGGAGATAGTGGTGACAAGACTGTTGATGAGCCTGTCACGACCCCTTTTTCAACCTAAAAAGAAAAACTTATTGTTTTAAAAGGTCTGTGACGGTGTTAAAGGGACACTAATGTTTAAGAGAATTTCGGAGTCGCCACTTGACAAGTTAAAGGTGTACCAAGCCACCAAAGTGGTGTACCTAGAACACCTATAACTCCTAAATGGTCTACGTCAGAGTTCCAGGTAAGGATCTTGGTTGACTCTCGGGAAGGTGTTAGGCACCCTCGAGTCCTGTGCCGAGCACAGTTGCTTTTATTGACGCGTTTCGACTCTTTGAAAATTGTTTGTTTATATTTTGCCTTGATTTGTTACGCTTCAATTTATTACTAATATTCCTTGATTTGTTACGCTTCAATTTATTACTAATATTCTCCATTCAACAAATGAAACTCAAATCGAATATAATCGCGCGAGAACTTCACTCCTTCGAAGTCTTCCGACTTAAATCAATTATATCGCGCAGGTACTTCACCCGTTCGAAATCTCTTGACTTAAATGAGTTCATGTGAACAATTGATCCTTAGTTTAAACTTGTTTCGACCTATTAATATTGCCTAATCTTGACATTAAACTTGTTTCGGCCTAAACATGCCTAATCGTGTTATTATTTTATCGTTGAAGTTGCATTTTTGTTTCAGAAGTGGAATTACACCAACATTTCTTAAATTAATGTTGACCTTATTGCTCCTTGTTTTGCAATTTTAGAATCCTGTCACATTTTTGCCTAGTGTTTCAATGTTGTCTCATTTGCATGCATCATTCCTATATTTACAGATCTAGTTTTAAGTGTCAAATATCCTAAATGTTGCCTAACAAAGTGCAAAAGAAAGCCATAACGTAAAACTTATTCATAAAGGAAAAATAAAACATCCTAGCCCAATTTCCAAACAAACTTTATTGGTAAGAGCTATTTCTTAACAAGACATCCAGCAGATAACAAAACAACATCATTGAACATAAAGAAAATAAAACGTATGCAAGACAATAAATTATCGGACCTGGTCCATACTTCAATTTTATGAACTTTGAAACAGGCTGAAATACAGGCAAACAAAAGTTTACAGAGTTCAAGACGTTTACCTTATTGGACCAGATTCTTAGCTCTGCCAAGAAAAGTCCACCAAAGCTATTGAAGAAAAATGCCAAAGCTTACAAAGAGATGCCCATCCAACCAAGCCCAACAGCATAACAAAGAACAATAATACCAGCATTCATCTAGACCTATCTTGCCTTAAACACAGACTACTGTGTTTCACTCAATCTTCCCCTCTTTTTCACTCTAAATTTCGTTTTTACTCCCAACCTTTAAAAAAAACATTCAGATCTCGAGGTGTTTCTCAAGAGTGAATGAAGGAAATGTTCTTTTGTTTCTTAGAGTGTCTTTAGATCTTTTTTAGAGAGAGTGCTCAAGTTTCCAGATCTAAAGATGTGTGTGTGTTTTTTCAGATTCTTCTCAAGGGAGAAGTCAAGTTTTTTCAGCTCTCTTGTGTGTTCAGATGTTCTCCCTCCTCTCTGTTTTTTCAGATGTGTTCTTGGTGTTTCAGATCTGGTTGTCTAAAAAGATTGAAGAGGTGTATTTTCCAGATTGTCCAGAGTGAAAAATGAATGCAGAATGAACCCCTTTATAGACTGAAAAAGTGAGAAGAAATGGAGTGTGAAGCTGGAGAAAAGGGACAAACACATGTGAACTCCTTTTCTACTTTATCAGAAGAACTCAATGCTTTCAACTAGACAACAAAAACATGGCAGTAAAGCCTAGTTTCAAGGCTGCAAAATGTCCTTTTACTTTTGGCTCTTTGACTCCTCTTTTAAAAGTGACAGAATTTTGAAACTTCCCTAAAACTCGATACCATTAAACTAACAAATCTAATCTTAATGAAATCTAACACTAAGATAAGCCCAAGACAAAAGGGAAAGCTCCCTTCACATAAGCTGACTTACACTTGACATAAAATGGGTCTAAGTTACAATGAATTGTAACAGACTCGTGTTCTCATACATACACACATATGACTCTCGGACTTGGTTAATAAGGGACAACCAAGTTTCCACATTCAAAAGATGACACACATACAGTTTCACAACAATCCCAGCACACTGCAATGAACTTCACTAAAATCGACCAAATTCAATCTTTTAAAATTGTGAAAAGACAAGAATAATACATCTCAAATTCCATCAAACAATAAGAGCACATTCAAACAAAGTTCATACTAAACAAACTCAAGACACCCAGGCTAGATCAGTTTACTTACTTGAGGAAATTGAACTTCCAACAGTACATGAGACTATAAACTAGAACCATAAACTTTTACTCTTGAAAACAAGTAACGAGTTAACGAGAAGACGAAAATTTCAATAACAAAGAAAAATCAATTTCATGCTTCAATACAAACTAGAACTATGATTCCAGATGATCTCAAACGAAAAGGTCATACTTCGAGCACATTTGAATATCGTATTTACTATCACTAAAGTTCTAGAGAGTAGCATTCTTAATAATGACACCATCTACATAAACGAAAAAGAAAGAACAAGGACTAATTCACCTAATCGTTCAAGCCAAATCAAAAGCTCATCTGCTGCTACCTCGTCGATCACCAAAGCTGCAGCGTCTCTGCCCTCGACGTGTTCATCGTCACAACAATTGCCTCGCCTTTTCGCCATCACCACGAACTCATTTTCACAACACCTTCTCCATATGCCAGTGTTTCTGCTTAAACAAACAGCCCCATTGTCACAAAGCCAACATCGCGTCCCCGACACGAACCTCACTCTTCTTTCCATCGCAACATCATGGCAAACTCACCAGGAGGATCACCACCACAAACTACACATCACAGTCTCTAATCCGTCACCTCAAAGGTGCGTTCACCTCGACCCCCACTGCCTCATTCGTTTATCACCCGCTCATTTCATTATCGCGATCCCCACCCTTGTAACAGTCTCCGCAACTAAAAACAAGCTGCCTCGGATTACCATCGCTGACTCATCTCCATTGAATCAAACATCACGCACATATAGCCTTTACACCACCACGGTATCCCCATCAACGCCCACACACACCCCCAGATCAGTTTCCACATACATCACCAAGAACACCACCACCAGTGGTTCAACTCCACAACACGGGCACCACCACGGGGACGAAAGAGAGGTAGATATGAAAAGGGAAAGGTGAAGAATTTAGGGAAAATACCTTCAAGAAATAACGAGACGAGGCCATAGACATAAGATTCACCAGAAAAAAGTAACGGGTTTTGATCGAACATTTGAGACTCGATTCACGCCTTTCCGTTCAATTTTTGGGGAAACCAACTTCGGAAACGAAAAGAGGGCGAGGAGATGAAGCTGATAATGTAAAATTTCGTGCCGAAAGGAAGTGATCGGAGCTTCGTCGCTGCCTTCTGAGGAGAAACCCGATGGGGTTGAGAAATTTGGCAGATTATTTTGTTCTGTAAATTTTTGGGGAAATTTGCTTAAAATGGCAAAAATCTCTATTTAAACATAAGGATTGGGCCGGGTCACGAGGGTATTGGGCTGTTTTGGTTGAGAGGGAAGTGGGCAGCTTATTAGCCCAAAGACATGAGAACCAAACAACTTCAATAATCCCCTTAATTTCACATTTATCCCACTTAATTTAACTAAACAATCAAAAATCAAACTCACAAAATTACAAGAAATACTAGAACAAATATTTCAACCAAGCATTACTTAAAAAAAATATTTTTTTTAAGATTTTCTGACATCTTCTCCCAATTAATTAACTCAAAATTACTAAACTAAATGGAAAAATCTAGGAAAAATCACATAAAAGATATTATAAAATTAGTAGGCTCATTTGAGCAATTTTTTTTAAATTTGTGTGCCAAAATTAGGTGATTACAGAGCCTGTTGCTAGGAGGGTTGGCACCAGATCTGCATTAAAGCAATAGTTGGAGAAGGTTGGAAAATTAGAAAGAACAGTGACAAATGTAAGAAACAGAGAGGCAAAGAAAAGGGAAGAAGAAAAGAAAGCTGAGGAAGTACAAGAAGAGAGTGATGAGGCTAAAAGTTATGCTGATCCAAGTGACTCTGAAACAGAACAGGAAGAGAAGGAGAGGCAGTGAGGAAGAAGTTGACAGGGTGGCCTTCTTTTCAAAGCATCAGGTGTTGCCAGGCAGCATCAGGTGTTGCCAGGCAGCATCTTGCATGATGAGAAGGAATTTCACATGAAGCCACTGCTGAGAATGATTGCTAACCAGGGATCGCTGGGTTTGTTTGCCAACAAAGATAGAAGGTTGTTTGTTGATGAGATCAGAGAATTCTACACCAACTGCAGAGTTAATGCCAGGAGAGTGTTCACCACAGTGAGGGGAATTGAGATAGAGTTTGGGACCTGAGCTTGGAGTGATTCTTGACATACCTGCTGAAGGTTATTGCAGGTATATAAAATTGAAATGGCCCAGGAGGACTGATGGAGTGACTCCTCTAGATGTAGTCAAGAAGTTCTCAAGAAAACCCAAACTAAGGAAGGAGAGGAAGGTAGATAAGAAGGAGATGGAACCTGCACACCAGCTGCTGTTTGAGTTTGTGCACAGGTTCCTTCTGCCTAGAGGAGAGAGGAACTGTGAAGCTAGTGCTTTGGACCTGACATACATGGACTTGCTAGAGAGGGGGGTAAAAATCAATTTACCTGGGCTAATCATTAGACGTATTAAGAGGATTGCTGACACAGATCAAAAGCCACATTCCCTTGTGCATTCCTACATCCTCCAGCAGGTACTTGAACATTTTGGGGTTCCCCTGGAAGCTGGGAAGAAGCCGACCATTCATCAAATGTTTGGGCACAATGTGCTTAAAAATTGTGACTTCTTCAAGGAAAGTAGAGCTTCTAGGAAACTAATGCAGGCCAAGCAAGAGCTAGCTGAGGAAAGTGAGGACTATGGACCTGAAGAGGCCATTGATGCTGTGAAGGAGCTGGAGACTCATGTCCTTGAGGTGAATACAGAAAATGCAGAGCTGCACAGACAGCTGAAGTTGAAGGATCAAGAAATTGATCGTTTGAAGATAGACTGCCACAAGTATGAGGCCGAGCTAGTGATGGAAAGGGCCAAGAATACGAAGCAACTTGAGGCACTTGTCAAATACTTCAACATTCAGCTTTGAGTCCTCCTGTCCTATCCTCCTATTCCTTTTTCTGCCTGTCGTCTATTCCTTCCAATTCTCCCCTGCGCATGTGATGGTTGTTTAAAACAATTTATTTGTCAGTTGTGTACTTATTGATGGGGTTGTGTTGACATCACACCCTGGATGATGCTCTTAATTTTCTTATGTTTGTGACTGTTTCCTTCTTAAGTAATTGATTCTTGATTGGGCCCTTATTTCTGCTTCTGTGTGTTCTTATTACTGACGTGTTGCCTTGTGCTTTAGACTGGATAGTACTGACAGGTTCATGCAGGCATTTGAATCTTTTCGATGATGCCAAAAGGGGGAAGAAGGAAATGTTGGGGTGTTTGTGACCAAATTCATCTGTTACTTTTGTCTTGAACTTGTTACTTTTATTTCTGTGTTTTTGGGTTTTTTCTCTATTCAGGATCTTGAGCAACATTTGTTTGTCATCATCAAAAAGGGGGAATTTGTTGAGAGCTGGTTTTGAAGAATGACAAACGTAAAGGACTCAGAGGTTCTCACGACGAACCTAGTCCTTGTAATGTAGGGCACAATCAATCGAAAAGAGTTACAGGTTGCGAATCCCTGCGGAACTAGGAATAGTGGCGCGTGAATGAATATGCATCCTAGTCAGACTAAAGGAGGCGGTGTCCAGGCTGTGTCTTCGAAGTGTGAAAAGGAGTTGGACTTCAACAAGGAAAAGAGTTACTAGGAATCCTGATTTGCCATAATTAAAAGGATTCCTTGTAGGACTCAACTAGGGTTTCAAGATCCGTATAAATGCAAGTAGTTGAGACAGTCGTAAATCAGTTATTCACAAACAGATAGTTGAGAGCATACAAAGGTAATCTAGCATCTTTCTATGTGAGTAATTTATAGAAGACAATTGAAGTGCATGCAGTGTATTGAGTCTAGATATTCTGTCTAGGTTCATTGAGTTGTAAGTTGTCTTAGTTTGAGCATTCATAGTTTTTACCTATTGGCTTATTGCAGAAGCATATGTATTAGGTGAACTCGTGTGTAATTACCTGAAAATCTAGAGTTTAGCTTTGAGTGGTTTTTAGGCTCTAGAGTGTAGCCCCTTGGTTACAGAGTTTGTCATCAGAAACTTTGCTCTTGTGTTAGTGGATTCAGTTCTAAAATCCCAGAGTGTGGGTCGTGGTTTTTCTCCCTTGAGCAAGGAGTTTTCCACGTAAAATCCTTGTGTTTTCTGTGTGTGAAGTGTGGAGAGTTGCAGTGGTTGAAACAGTATAATTGCGAAGGTAAGAACTAGGTTCTACGTTCAGAAGAACCAGGTTCTTGAAACGAAATGAACTATTCATCCCTGAATCTTTTTTGGAAGGTTGACTTGAGAAGAAGAAGATTAAGGAGCACTTGTTGTTGCATTACTTGCTGTCATTCTATGACATTCATATATTGCAGCAATATGTGTTCGAACAGAAGAAAGTAGTTACCACTGTTGAATATCATCTTCGGGTATCTCTAACATTTCATAAACTGAGTGTAAGAGTAGTATGTAATACATAAGCAATGTAAAAAAGAGATGGAATAGAGTAAAAGTTTTTTTTTTTTTTGAATTTATCAATCATGTCAATCATAGCTTTATTATATATAGGATTTTGCTTATATTCACTAAGTAAAGATGTAATTCCAAGTATATAATACAACATGGTTGAAATGGTCAGATAATACAATGCCAGCAAATTCTTTAGTAGCAACAAAAAATTTCTCTAAAAAACTATTAAGATGAATAACAGTTTCCAAATCATCATCTCTAAGCTAGCGTTTGGACATAGATTTGGTTGAAACATGAGAATTTGAGTTTTTGAAGTTGAGTTGAAAATAATTTTTGGAACTTGAAATTGTGTTTGGACATACATTTTACTTGAAAAAAAAAAGTTGAAGTTTGTGAGTGGAAAAAAGTAACTTTTCCAAAAACTCCCAAAAACTAATTAAGAAATTTGAAATCTTGGTTTCAAAATTTGGCCAAACTAATAAACAAACAAGTATTTTCCAAAAAAGTTTCCAAAAAATGCTCCCTTGTTTTATAAACAAACAGGAGCTAAGTTGATACTCCTCATTAAATCATCACAATCACTATTGATGTAGGTTATCGATATTTGTAAGCAATAACTAACATATTATATAAAGTGTTCCACCTAATTGCCACTTCCTTTGGAACTCTCCTAAACTCGACATTACAAGTATGATAGTATTCTTATCATCACGAATTCTACCACTGCTATGGGAATTATTGACACGACCCAGTCTGCCGATTATGCCGTGCGGACATCCGACATCCTCCCTTAGACCCATCGAGCGAACCCTTTTATATATTTCAACAACAAGCGCCAAAACAAACTTGAAAAGATAAACAAGACCCGGAAAGATATAATTAAAATCTTACATACATAAGTTGTACAGAAGAAATTACAGTTGCCTACCCAATGTACTAGGTTTAGAGCTATCTAGACCGGACATCTAAGAGTACAAATACACCTCTCCGAAGGAAGCAAAACTAGACTCTCAAAACAAAACTAGAACTGGTAGTCGTTCTGGTCAACAGTTGGCTCACCCGGACAACTGAAATCGCCTCTGCCCCTCTATCAATCGACGAATTCGGTCTTGGAGTGAAACCTGCCGAAATGAATAGAGACAACTAGAAAAAAGCAAGGGTGAGTTGAAAGGACTAGAAGCACATGTAAGCTAGCTAGGGAGAAGAGGTAAGTAAATACTAACCATAAATGTATAAGCAACTTGAAGCATATAAACAACTAGAAATACAAGATAGCCAGAAACATATAGACAATTCGAAACATATCAACAACCAGATATACATATTGCATATACACATATTTCATAACAGTCACACCATAATCAGCAGCCAGTGCAATATCATAGGATGAATGCAGTATGATGTAATAGGGTCACATGTGCCCGACACCTATCTCCGGTGCGGGACTCACATCGTATACCAGGAGACAAATGAAATAATAACCCTTCACCGGTGCGAGACTCTCATCGAGGCTCAGCCATGAAGATGTGATATGCAATGCCACACAATTCGAACTATCACACAATAAGTAAGCCTTGCGACCCTATAAGGATTTCCATCCTGGCAGGATACTTTTATTTTCTAATTTGCATTCATTATCATATCCGGGCTTCTCTTCTCAATTCAATACTAGGCTTACAGTTCAATAATAGATATTCCTAACTATATTGGAGCTTCTATCCTCAATATAATATTCACGCGTCGAGGCCTAACAGTTTAAGTTCATTTTTGAATAAGATATTTCTATTCATAACTCAATACTAAGCCCAATATGATGCACCTATTATAAGGCTACATATCACAAAACAATAAACTCTTATTCAATCAATATCCATAGACCAGTTTAAACCATTGCATCCTAGTCATAATTTTAGGCTTATAGCTCCTCAATTAACATTTATAGCGAACATAACTCTCATATCCTTAACCCGACAATAAATATAGAACATTCTTATGTACATACTCAATAAACTAAATAAATCATGCTTACAACTGGAGTACAATACTCCTAATTACACTGTAAACACCGATACGACACTTCATAACATAATAAAGAATTATATACAAAGCTCTGACGTAGTTGGTATGCCTCTTCGGCAGCTACGCACGAGAAGGGTACGTGCGTAGGTCATCCATAAAGGCCAAAGGCCGAGAAAGAGTAGGATGAAATCACTTACTTTTTAATCTCAGGCTGAATCGACTATCGAACAGACTCCTTCCCTTCTCGACGCCTCTTGGAATCACTTTCCTTTGATGTTATAGACTGATTTGGTACCAATAAATGATGTTGCAACTATTAGAAAATGAGAAATTATGAGTTAGAACTCAAACAGACAACAATGGGTCATTTTATACCCAGAAATTGGCGTCTTCACGCCCACAGGGGCTCGTACACGCCATCCCGCCATTGTGGATGCTTTTCCAAAAGAGCGCACAAGCTTCGAGCCAGCAACAACCAGTGCTCATGCGGCCCCACGCATGCGACTGAGCATGGCTGTCTGAAAGTTGCAGAGGTGAACCTACGAGACTCAGAATGACCCCAAATTTTGTACCAAAGTCCTATAACACTTGTGTGACATTCTCACGGAGACGAAACTCAAATAGGATATTCAGAACTCAATATAGGGGTCCCATAAAAAGAGATCGATTTCTTGACTTTCTAATCCTTACATAAAACTAGTTGAACGACCTCGGATTTCACTTCAGAAAGTTTCCACATGTAAAAAATGACCATACGAGCCCAATGCAACTCTCAAATTTTGATCAGAGCTCATTTACTCAAATCGAGCTTGAAAACCTCTTTTAAGCAGTACCGACAACCAGAATGAAAACCTTCCTTGAAAACCTACCAAACGAGGTCCAAATCAGTTTAAATTTAACAGACATGTCCTAATGAGACCTTTTAAGATTGTTGGCACACCAATCAAAGTCCTAACTAAAAAATGACTGATCAAGTTCGTTTCATTCTCCTCCATTTACGCTCTTGTTTGTCCTCAAACGAGCTTGAGTCTAAAGTAGATTTCACATAGATAACAAAAGCATTTGCATGAACTTTATCAACTACCCAATAGACACTCTCTCAGGATTTTTGATTCTTAATTATAACACGCATACTGGACTCAAGAATAAACCATATCAAGATAATATCATAACACCATTCATCATCTTCTTCTGACTAAACCAATCCTTCCCCGATCATGAAAGGACAGCTCTACATTTTCAAAGCAAAGATATATAGATGAGTTGGCATTGATCCCGGCTGATCAAACCGGTTAACCATCTTACCCTGGAATAGTTCATGATATTAAAAGATTGACAAACTTGGAACTCAACTTACACGTTGGCAACACTTTCAAGAATATCATCCGCGTCTAAGGCTGGAGGTATACTTACCCACATTGCATATACCCATGCACCTGCTCGAAATAATATCATAGAAAATTATTTTTAGAATCAAAACACCCTTAATATCACTGTTAACAACAGCCGGGAACTTCCACAAGCTAGATTCACACCTAGCGGAATTGGATATATTACAATAACCTTGGAAGGATCTCTTACGTACTTTCAAAGCATCAACACTACAAAGACTAGATGAATTAGCACTGATGTTGGCAATTCGAGCTGATGAGCCATCCTACCAATACGTTTTTCAATAGGGGAAAAAGGCTAATAAAGGTAAAAATCGACTTACACTTCGATGACACTTGAAAGATTTACCTTTGTCATCTAGTGTTGGAGAAAAAAATCCTCCACTTAGAACACGACCACATAAATAATTAGAAATAAGGATTTCCAGGCTGCCCTTCTTTAGTCAACTCGACTAAGGAAGACTTAGCCATAGCATAAGAAGAACGCCGCTCAGACTTGAGCTATCATATTACACTCTCTAGTTACCAAGGAACTACAATTCTTGAGTTCACATCTTCTAAGTTCACCACAAGCACTACTTCTTGATGACTTAAACTCATGAGGGGGACGACGCTCTTCATCACTTTTAGAAGCCTTGAACCACACATAATGTGCTTACTCGGCTACATTGACATTCATCACAGCCCAATATAGGAATCATCACAAGCGGCTACGAATTCGCCCAAGCTCACAAGTGCCAAAAGGGTGGGAGGATAGCACTAGACTGAGGGTACCAATAATTAAAGCCACTGAAAGCCAACTCATCCTTCCAATCAAGAGAAAGTTTTGATAGATCACTAGAAGACACTTTGGGAAATCCTTTACAATAGAGATGACCCAATACAGTAAGATGACCATATTAGCATTTCAAACTAAAGCAAGATAGATGAATCTAGCTTTTACTTATAAATTGCTTTACGGAGAAATGGAAAATAATATTCTCTGAAAATGGTGACTGGAAATTCCATCACTCTCCTGATACTAAATCTAAAAAAAACAGCAAATCGACTCAGCGCAATAATTGCAAGTGACACAACATGATGCCAATTAGACCATCTTAAAAACTAGGGTCTCACAAGCACTGGAAATAAAACATACCAGAAATTCACCCTTCTACCATAATAGATCCTTAACCGGAATGATATCCTAGAAAAACAATAGAGACATATTAAGGTAGATGAATCATAGGACAATTTAAGAGAAAAAATCATATCTAGGAATAAAGGAAAGAAGAATTAACTGGGTCTACCACATCAGATGTCTCAACATCCTACCTGACTGGCAGTGCATACAACTACCCCTTCAACTGAGCTGGGCCACTACCCTAGTAATCACCTCTAGAAGAATCCTTACCACCACGCTTACGACTTTTGTCATATAGTGGTACGCCTCTAACTAATTGAGATCCAAATGAAGTGCCCCGAGGCCTCCAATGTGCCTCGGGGTGAGAGAAGAAATGATTGCCTCTCTGCTGACGAAATGGACAATCCTTCCTAATATGACTGGGATCAAGACAATGGAAACATCTTCTATTAATAGTGGGCGCTGATAGGACTGCTGATAAGAAGAAGACTGAGGATGATCCTGCCGATACACTGGCGCATTCTGAGAAAAATGCGCCCATGGCTGAACCAATCTGACAGGTGACTTATCTTGACAATGAACACCCTCACCCTCACCCTCTAATGAGGTGCTGGAATGACCCCATAAAATACGAGTCCTTTTATTACTACCCTGTTGCAGCCTAGGACACTCTTTCTTGTCATGACTGATATAATAACAGAGATAACACCCCCAAGTTATATCGATGCTAAAAGAATTACATGTGGCTATGGGAAAGAAACTATGGCTGAATCCCAAGATGAGTTACCGCACTTTGAAGATCTCGCGTCGCAGACCGATCTAGCCTAACAGGTGGCCCTCCTTTGCCACTCTGAGGCATGTCACCTAATGTCGCCATCTCAGGAACTGCAACCTGCATAAAGAAGGTAATATCCCAGACTGGAGTTTGAATACTCGGGTCCTAAATTTCGACCTTGGCAATAATCTGAGGGACTACCTGAGGCACTAAAGGCACTTGAGACATATGAGGATCTAAAAGTCCATAAAGCCTTAACATAGCATCTTGAATTGCTAGGATGACCACGAACCCTCAATCAATCGGTGTAGTTCTAGCCTCGAGCTGAACTGCTACTTGGCGATAAGCTTCACTTCCTTATTGGCCGACATATACCACCTCTGGAACACGCACTACTGAAAATAATATTTTGAGTTGCTCCCTAAATTTGGGCATCAACATCTATGGAACACTGAGGAGATGCCTGCAACATAGGGGATCCCTGGGACCTTTGAGTAGCTAGGGATCTCATAAAAGCCTTATAAATGGTTGGAGAAACTATGAAGACTACGTCACTTTATCTCTCACGAGTTGGTGCTGATACCTGAGGCTAGGCTCTATTTCCACCTTGACCTCCATCCCGAGCATGCGGTGCAACTAATGCAGTGGGTATTGCCTCTAATGCTCCAATTCTACGATGCATTTATGTGAGGGAATGAACACACGAAATTTAATTTTTGACATTAAGACCAACACACGATTAAGAGAGAAAGAAGGGAAACTTTTTAAATGCCACCATAGCCTCTCGTAGATATGAACGTCTTCATACCCCGCAAAGAGACTATACTAGATATTGTCTTAGTCTGGATAAACTCTAAACCACGCTCAAATACAAATTGACACGACACCGTCTTCCGACTATACCATGCGGGTACCGATATCCTCCCCTAGACCCATTGGGCGAACCCTTTTATAGATTTCAGCAACAAGTGCCAAAATAAACTTGAAATGATAAACAAGACCTAGAAAGATATAATTAAAATCTTATATACATAAGCCGCACAGAAGAAATTACAGTTGCCTTCCCATTGTACTAGGTGTAGGGCTATCAGACCAGACATCTAAGTACGAAATAATACATACACCTCCCAGAGGGAGCAAAACTAGACTATAGAAACAGAACTAGAATTCGTGGCCGTTTCAGACAAGAGTTGACTCACCTTGACAGCTGAAATCATCTCCACCCCTCAATCGATCAACGAACTCGGTCCTGGAGCACCTCCTCCCGAAATGAATAGAGACAACAAGAAATAAGCAAGGGTGAGTCGAAAGGACTCAATAAGTGGGGGCTGACCAGCCACCTTGAAGCACATGTTAGCTAGCAGGGAGAAGAGATAATTAGATACTAACCAGAAGCATATAAGCAACTAGAAACATATAAAAAAACTACTGACACAAGATAGCCAGAAACATATAAACAATCCAAAACATATCAACAACCATATATGCATATCGCATACACAAACATTTCATAGCAGTCATACAATAATCATCACCCAATGCACTGATATGGGATGAATGCAGTATGATGCAATAGGGTCACATTTTCCTGACACCTGTCTCTAGTACGGGACTCTCATCGTCTACCAGGAGATATATGAAATAATAACCCTTCACCAGCGCGGGACTCTCATCGACAGCTGAGAACTACTGCAGTACTAACCCTTCACTGGTCCAGGACTTTCATCGACTACCGAGAAGTACTGCAGTAATAACCCTTTACCGATGCGAGACTCTCATCGACAGCTGGGAAGTACATGTCAAACTCACAACTAGAGTACAAAACTCCTATGCTCAAGGCTTAGCCATGAAGATGTCATATGTAATGCAAACAATTCAGACTAGCACACAATAAGTAAGTCTTGCGACCTTATAATGATTTACATCCTAGCTTGATACTTCTATCTTCCAATTTGTATTCATAATCATACTCGGGCTTCCCTTCTCAATTTAACACTACGCTTCCAGTTCAATAATAGATATTCCTAACTATTTGGAGCTTCTATCCTTACTATGACATTTATGCGCCGAGGACTAATAATTCAAGTTCATTTTCAAACAAGATATTTCTATTCATAGTTCAATACTGAACCCAATATGATGCATCTATCATAAGGCTGCATATCACAAAACAATAAACTCTTTCTCTATCAATATCCATAGTCCAGTCTAAACCCTTGTGTTTACTGATAATCTTAGGCATAGAGCTCTTCAATTAACATTTATAGCGAACATAACTCTCATAATCTTAACCCGACATAAAATAAAAAACATTCTAATGTACATACCTGATAAACGGAACACATCATGCTTACAACTGGAGTACAATACTCCTAAGTACATAGTAAACACCGATACAACACTTCATCACAAATAAACTATTATATACAAACATCCGGAGTATGCCTGTTCGTCAGCTAAGCACGTGAAGGATACGTGCGCAGATCATCCATAAAGGCCAAAGGCCAAGAAAGAGTAAGATGAAACCACTTACCTATTAATCTCGGGCCGAATCGACTATTGAAAAAACCGACGCCTTTTGGAATCACTTTCCTTGGATGTTATAGAATATAGACTGATTATATACCAAGAATGATGTTGCGCCAATAAGGAAATGAGTAATTATGAGTTAAAACTTGAGAAAGCGATAATGGGTTATTTTATACCTAGAAAGTGGTGCCTTTGCACCCACGGGGGCGCCCACGCGCCACACCTTCTTCCTGGTCGCTCTCCTAAGAGCGCGTTTGTGCTTTGGGAAAGCAAAAACCAGCGCTCACGCTCCCCCATGTGTATGATTGTGCAGGGTAGTCCGGAAGGTGCAGAATTTTGTAATAGCACCTGCTGGTGCTGCGATTCGGGTCTGAAAATGACCCTACGAGATCGGAATGACCCCAAATTTTGAATACAAGTCATATAACACTTGTGTGAAATGCTCACAAAGACGGAACTCAAATCAGTAATTCGGTACTCAAGATAAAGTTCCTATGGGAGGAGGTCGATCTCTTGATTTTCGAAACTTTGTTGAAAACAATCTGAATGACCTCGGATTTCACTTCCGAAAGTTATCGCAGGTCAAAAACGAACATACAAGCCTAATGCAACTCTCGGATATCAAATCAGAGCTCATTTACTAAAATCGAGCTTAGAACCCTCTTTTAAGGGCTACCGATAATCAAAACGGAAATCTTCCTCGAAAACCTACGAAACGAGGTTCAAATCATCTGAAATTTTACAGACAGGTCCTAATGGCCCTTTTAAGATTGTTGACAGACTAATCGAAGTCTTAACTCCAAAAACGAATGATTGAAGTCGTCAGGGTACCTGTACCCGAAACCGACACAGGTGGGTAGGTAGAGAATACCTAGGGGCGCGAGACAACTCTCTCTAAGGAACTGTGGACCGCTCGTCGGGCCTGATAGGTGGTGGTATCACACCCTTCTCAAAGGAACCTTACGTGACACTCTCAGGCTTTCCAAAGAAAGCCCATCAAGTGAATGAAGTCTAATTCCCATTCCGGGCCGGCATGTTATATATATATATATATATATATATATATATATATATATATATATATATATATATATATATATATATATATATATATATATATATATAGTACACATAACTAATTTAACTTTTTTTTTGTAATTTTATCAAGTAGTTGAAGGCCATCACATACTACTAAATTGTTAAAATGACATGCACATTTAATATGAAAAATATCATTAAAAGATGTTATTTTTTTAATAAATTTTAAGAGCCTTATTAGTATTTGTAGCATTAGCAACAATGTCACTTATAATTTTTACTAATTTCATAAACTTTAAAAATGTATTGAACAAATTGATCAATAAAATTTTTTTTAGTGTGGTTTACAAACAAAATTACTATATGCTAAAATACATATTTTCATTATCATATTAGGATCTTTCCAATGACATGTAAATGTTAAATACTCATTAACACTGCAACCAATATTTGTAGTAATCGAAATTTTACAATATTTTGCAAAACAGAATTTTTTTCTCATTGAATAGTAGAAACCTTGAATGGAGTATTTCTCCCTAAATACTTTTCTTCCAGACTAATTTACCAATTAACCTTGTGCTATATTTTGCGTGTGAGTTCTCAAATTTCTTGTCCCTCTTTATGTGCTTTAGAATTTTAAGAATTTTTTTTTTTTAAAGAATTACACTGAGCTATTTGTTTCACATAGTCATGTGCAAAAAAGATACTCCACCTCTAATCTCTTAGCTCATTCTACGGGTCTAGTACGAGGCATAGGATAATTCAGATTGAGATTCAGGTTGGATTTATTTGGACTAGACTAGTGTGTGTTTAATCTACATTATCTCCATGGCCATAAATTGTCAAATTCTTGAACTACGTTGTGTGGATAAAAATATGCCATCTATGGCGAAGACTAGACATAGATTACAAGTCATCGGGCGCAGAGGATATACGCTTGTTCTACTAAATCATGGCCACTCAGCAAGCAGAGGAGTCATAGGTGCAAGGTATACATCCCGCCGCCTTAGAGTTTTACAGTCTTCTAGTTAGGGTTAGCTTGTATCACCGCTATGGGTGGCTAACGCCGGTCCGGTCCGGATCCGGGCCAAAAAAAAATCAAACTGTAAAAAACCGGTCTAACTGGTCCAGTCGCATTCGATTTAAAAAATTGGAGCCAATCGGTCCGGATCGGTCCGATTTAACGGTTTTTTTTTTAGTTTTTTTTTTCTTTAGGTAACGCTGCTTCCAATTGAAATTTTTTAACCGATATTAGCCACTTTATAATTTGTTAAGATTATAAATTATTTTGGCATCAACGAAAATTGAAGTAGCATAATAATTTGTTTAGTGCTTATGTAAATTATATTTTTTAATGAAAAAAATAATTATGTAAATTATATTTTTAAATTTATTAATGTAAAGTAAATAAATAAACACTTTACAAACATTGATAAATTGATTGGAAAAGAAATACACACAATTTCTTGAAAATTCGGGAAATACATAATTGAATGACAAAAACAAACTAGAAATTGAAAATTACAAAGATACTAAATAAACTAGAAATTCAAAAATACATAATTGAAATGACATAGATATTCCCTTAATCATCTCTTCAAATTTTCAATAACGCGGAATAAAGCCATTTATTCGATCTCATTCGGTCTTGTGACGTTTTTCTAAGTGTTGCCTAAACTTTCTCGTCCCTCCATTGTAGTTGTCAATGTAAATTTACCACTCTTTGTTACAGAGGCTACATTTAGCTTTCTTAGTTTCAGTCTCTTTCATAATAAGTTGTCACACTATAGAACGACATCTTCGTTCCACAATTCTTGTTTCACTAGGATCAGGAGCAGCGGCAGCTTGATTTTCAGCCATTATAATTGTTTGGATTTTGGAAGAAATTTAGAAAATAACCTTTGAGAGTAATTTTAGAGATAAATTGATAGAAAGTGCTAAATTGTTTGATATAATGATGAAATAATAGGGTATATATATATATATATATATATATATATATATATATATATATATATAAATAGGTTTGGGGGTATGGGGGCGTTTAGGGGGGCTGATAGGCAAATATAGCCATTTTTGGCCGTTGGCCAACGGCTATATTTGAAAGAGATCTGTTTGCCACCCTTAATCACCGCCTTGAGTAAACAGGCCCACGGCCTTATTAGTCTTTGCTTGTTACCATAATAAGGACTGAGTAAACTTATAGCAATAAATACCCCTCCTTACATTGTATTGTATCATCAAGTGTCTCTAAGAATCTAACTATTCTCAAGAAATACAACTCTTTACTTTTCTTGCTTTGTTACTTTTCGTTTATATTTATCGTATTACTTGTGACCCTATTATAAATTCTATTTGTTTCACCTTTAAGGCAAATTTTAGTCATAAACAGTTTGGTTCCCACCATGAGGCCCAAGCAATTGAAGGTTTACGAAGGAAAAGATGGACCATGTCAAGTGGCAACGATGATGTCCCCAAAATACCGCTATCACGGTCGGCGATGTCCCAATGGATCCAAGCGGTCCGACAACCGGTTAGAGAATGTCCTTCACAAAGAATGATTGGTTCGTAACTCAGTCGCAAGACCCACCAGGAGGTAACAAAGATAGAAGGGAACTCTTATGTCCGCATCAAGACACCTTGATCATTACCCTCAAGGTACTCGATACCCATGTCAAGCATGTACTGGTAGTTCCACGCAACGCCATAAATATTATCCACTGGGAGGCCATTTGCAAGATGGAGGTGCAACATCAGATGATCCCCAGGTCATACACAATAACCAGTTTCAATAGCTCAAGCGAAAGGTCTGTTGGGGAGTTGATCCTCCTGGTCCTCATCCTAAGAGTGACAAAGTTAACATCTTTCCAGGTGATGACATGCGATCTCTCGTACAACATCATCCCAGGAAGACCATGGATCTGCGAAGTACATGCCATGTCGTCAACATTTCATCAAGTCCTCAAGTACCCTGCCCATGGGGAGTGAAGGATATTCGAGGAGAAAAGAAACTTTCCAGAAGTTGTTATGTAGTCCCCATTACCTGCGCGGTAAAGAAGGTAGTCAAGAATCAGTGAAAGCGGTTAGACAAAATGCTCGGGTCGTGCCTAGTTATGAATATACCGTTTGAGCCTGAAAGATATGAGGGCAACGAACCCCGAGAAGCACCCATCACACCTCAGGACTCAGATGATGAAGAGAAGACTGTCAAGGAAACTATAAACAACCTTGATCCCCTGATCTTCGACGAGAAGTCCCTCAAAAAGAAACTTTATGTTGGGGCCGAACTCTCAGCTGAATCCAAGCAAGAATTTGCCAACTTCTTGCGGGCTCGGTTAGGTACATTCGCCAGGACACATACCGATATGCCTGGAATCTCGACTAATGTCATAACGCCCAATTTGGATGTCGACCCTAGCTTCAATCCAGTCAAATAAAAGAAGCAGCCGGTCAATCGAGAAAGGGACCAAGTAGCTCACGAAGAGGTGGAGAAGTTGTTGAACAATGGATCCATTCGCGAGGTTTTGTACCCCGAGTGGTTGTCAAACGTCGTGGTTGTCCCTAAGAAGAATGGCAAGTGGAGGATGTGTATTAATTTCACTGATCTGAATAAACCGTGTCTAAAAGACTCCTTCTCGCTGCCCAACATCCATCAGCTCATCGATTTGACGGCAAGTCACGAAGTTTTCAGCTTCCTAGGCACGTATTTAGTGTACATCAAATCCTTATGCACCCGGATGATCAAGAGAAAAACTCTTTCATTATGGATAAGGGCACCTACTGCTACCGGGTGATGCCTTTCGGTTTGAAGAAATGTAGGAGCAACTTACCAGTGGCTGGTAAACTTGATTTTCCAGGATCAGATCAGTAAAACCATGGAGGTTTTATACCAATGATGTGTTAGTATAATCAGAATTCACCAAAGACCACATCAAGCACTTGGAGATAGCAATTGACATATTGGATAAATATGGCATGAAACTCAACCCCAAAAAGTGCACCTTCGAAGATGTTTCTCGGTTTCATTGTCTAGAACAGAGGAATAGAAGCCAACCCTGCTAAGATCGAAGCAATAGAAGCCATACTGGAGATGCTGAAATGCAAAGCGGAAGTAAAAAGGCCAAACGGTCGGATAGCCGCACACAGCCAATTTAGTTCCGATCTTCAGAAAGATGCCACCAATTTTTCAACATCCTAAAATAGAACAAAAGCTTCGAATGGACAAATCAGTGCAGCCAAGCACTTAGGGATCTGAAGTAGTATCTCTAAAATACCCCGCTGCTAACTAAGCCGCATGAGGGAGAACCAATACTATTATATCTGGCAGTGTCTGAGGGTGCTGTGAGCATGGTCCTCGGGTGAGAAGATAAAAGATTTCAAACCCTTATATACTACGTCAGCAAATCTCTTTTGGATGCAGAAACACGCTATCAACACCTGGAAAAGCTCGCGCTTGCACTAGTGGCTGCGACCAGAAAGTTACAACCATACTTTCAGAGTCATACTATTATCGTAGTCCCACCCTTGCCACTGCGGACCATCTTGTACACACCAAAACTCTCAGTGAGGCTAGTGAAATGGGCTGTAGAGTTGGGAGAATGCGATATCATCTATCAGCCCCTTACGACCATTAAATCACAGGTCCTTGCACACTTTGTTGCTGACTTCAGTATTTACAAATGTCGAAGGCCGAAGTAGAATACAAGATGATGGAAGGCGTTACTTATGGAGAGTGAGTGATTCCTTTAGATGGAGCATCAAACGTCAAGGGAGCCAGACTCGAGTTAGTTATCAAGTCTCCATTTGACAAAAATTTTCAGAAGGACGTCAGTTGCCCGCCTTTAACGAACAAAAAAGCTGAATATGAAGCTGTAATTCAAGCCATTGAATTTACTTACATATTGGGGGCCACGGAGACCAGTCTCTATAATGACTCTGAGTTGGTCGTCTATCAGATAAACGAAGCCTTTGCAGCCAAAGACACTCTAAACACAGGAAAGAGAGTAGAAGGTTGAGGGTGCAAGCAGCATGATACTTTCTCATCAACATAGAGTTGTACCGTCAGATGTTCAGTGGCCCATTGGCTAAGTGCCTAGGTCCATCAAAAACTAAATACGTGCTGAGGGAGATCCACGAAGGATAGTGCGAGAACCACTTTCATGGAAGATCACTAGCCCGAAAGGTCATCAAAGCGAGCTACATTTGGCCCCCCAAAAGAAAGATGATGCAAACAAATTTTTTAGAGCGTGTGATAGCTGTCAACGGTTCTCCCATGCACTTCATCAGCTAGCAGAGCCTTTACACGCCATAATTGCGCCATGGCCTTTCATGAGATGGGGGATGGATATCATGGGACCTATGCCTAAAGCACCGGAGGTATTAAATCTTTGCTCGTTATGACCGACTACTTCATGAAGTTTGTCGAGGCTGCAGCTTACACTCGAATTTAAGTGTACGAGGTGATATAGTTCATTTTGTTTTGGAAGAATATCACATGCAGATTTAGAATTCCTACCTAGACCACTTGTGATAACAGACCTAAGTTTAATGTGGCTGAGATCACAGCGTTCTTAAAGGAATGGGAGATCAAAAAGATAACATCAATGCCATATCACCCTGCGGCCAATGGCCAAGCCGAGACTTCTATTAAGACTATTGTGGAAAGCCTAAAAAAGAGACTCAAGAAGGCTAAAGGTAAATTGCCGGAGGAGCTACCAGGGATTCTGTGGGACTACCGCACCACAGCAAAAGGCCATCAGGGGGGAAACTCCATTCTCACTGATGTTAAGGAACGGACACTATGATCCCCGTGGAGATAGGTGAATCTAGCCTACGTTGTTCGTTCACCGAGGAGGAACCAAACAACGAGGCTTTGGCAGCCTCACTTGACTTCTTGGACGAATGGCGGGAGATAGTAGTCGTACACTTAGCAGCCATAAAACAACGGGTGGAGTAGTACTACAATGCACGGACCAACTTGCGCTCCTTTAAAATAGGGGACCTAGTCCTTCGTAAAGTATCTCGGAACACCAAAGAGGCCAACACAGGCAAGCTAGCTCCAAATTGGGAAGGACCGTACAAGATCCGAGGCATAGCTGGAAATATGCGTATACCCTTGAGGACATGGAAGGAACAACCATTCTAAAAACTGGATGGTCACTAGGCTTAAGAAGCATACTCTTGAAAGTTCAATAGGTCATTATAATCGAGGCATGTATTTTTCCTCTTCTTGTTCTTTTTTTTTTTAAAGAATATCTAGCCCTTGTCATTGTTATTAAAGTTTAATAAAACTTTTATCGGACATGCGCCTCTGTTTTATTCAATAAAAATTGTTATTTTACTTAGTTAGTTTTCCAAACAGATCCATCCACGATCCAACTATTCATAACCCCTGCCATATTTGAGTCGAAGTAATACACTCACTTTCATTACAAAGGAAGAGTAAACTACTCGATCAAAGCTAGATCACTTCTGATTAAGCCACCAGGCATTATCGTGAGTTAAAATCGTCAATTTAACACATGCACCAATATGTCGGTGGGGACGCCTGCCCACATTGTCCCGTTAAATACTTAAGTACTCGAGTGGACAAACACAACCATTCTAGCTTGAACACAAAAATGCCATGTTACATGTAACAGGCTAAAGACGTCCCCTTGTAAGTGTTGGCCCTGCCCTTATCAAAGAGGTCTATTACAGACGCAATTATAGTCATACTTGCTGATGCATAAAACAGTGTCCAACAAGCGCACACCCTTCCTAAAAAGACACACACCCAGAAAGGCACCAAAAATTCTACTTGAGTACATTGAAAGTAAATACGCAAGTATGCACAAAATATTGATGAACGTCTATTTCATTAATATCAAGAGGCCCGTAGGCTACACCATACCATCATGTTCTTTAGAATACAACACTATTCATTACAGGTGTTCTTAAAAAATCAAGAAATCTCAGGGGACTTTGGAGGGAAAAGGTTTTTTGAGTATTATGCAACTAGAGCTCTTCAACTGGATTATATCTCTAAATCAGCGGATGCTCCAGAGTATCTCTCGGCACACAGAAGCTGACATTTCTAACATAACGCCCTGAGCAACAACATCTGGAATGCCGCCGCCGCACGGACACCGGGGAAATAAGTCCAACTGAGGAAACCCTCAGCGGAACGATGGAAGGGGCCGAGTGCATGCCGACAGTTTCAACTTGTATCGTTTGAAGAAACACCAACATGGAACAAGAAAAGGCCGCAAGGGCATCTTACCAGCCCTCTTCTCCTAACGATTAGAAGCTGATGCAACTTCCAAACTGCAAACAGGGGTAGGGTACATGACCTCCCTGGATGCTAAGGTTTTGGAGAAATTTTTTGCATATCAGTAGCTAGGAAAAGGAGGGAGAGTCTCCGCGAAGACCCTGCTACGTTATATGGCGCTATCTCTGGACTATTTGTCACATGGAGCCAAAAGACAAGCAGATACAGAAGTCTTGCTTGACAGGCATTCCCCTCCATAAGAGCCTTGCATGAAAAGAGGAATATCATAGCAACTCCTGCATTTGAAAATGAGCGCAATATAATCTTTACACATGCTATAAAGAAGACATTCTGAAGAACGTTATTAGAATGCCGATCAGATCTCATGACTCGGGGACTCCGTCCATCTGAACATTATAAGAAGGCTGCCAAAGGGAGTGCTTAAAATTTCTTTGCTTTTAGATTTCTCAAACACCATTCGCTCTAAATGAGAAAAGTGCTTTGGGTATATCAAACCAGGATCAAAGGCAAACATTTTTCAAAATAAGTGGAATTATCTTTAAAAAAGATTTCAAGGAAGACAATGCGTTTCTAAAAAAGTTTGCGATACAACTTTGTTGTGAAGCCCCTTTAATAGGCAAAACAAATAAGGATGGAGCACAAAACTGTCAAAATAATTATGACCTAGAGATATGAAATGATTCGCGTAGTAGAAACCCATTATGGAAAAGGTGCATGGAATCGATAGCCAATCCGCTGAAGATGCGTGGTGTTGAAGGATGAGATTTGAAGATAACAAAGGACCTGGTGCTAAGTGGACCATGAAAAGTTTCACAGTTGAAGCAAGAAGACTAAGTTGTTCAATGGATTAATCGAGTTAAAGTTGAAGAAGGAGAAAGAGAACAACTGGAGTCAAGGATCCAATCCTACCGGAAAAAGAAGAAGCGAGAAACGGTGCTTGAAAGAGACGCGGTTCCTAAACGAAAAAGGATTGGAAACTAAGGCAAATTAACTTAGGTTTAAAATAAGGACATACGGGTAAACCTTGATTGAAACTTATTCCAAAGTGGAAAAAGAATTCTAAACTTAGTTGGATCCTGCTAAGTATAGCTCCTATATATACAAGTTAATTTGGCCAGAATCATCACGCACAAAAGACATCTCAATAGAGCAAATCAAGAACAATCAGATCGTGAGAGGCTTTCTGTGCAAGACTAAAGGCTGAGCAGCAGAACCTTACGAAGGAGAAGTTTCATAGATAAGTCTGTTGTTTTAGTTATTTATTATAGGCTATTGAGTTGTAATCTATTAGCTTGATACAAGCATATAGTAGAGATTAATCTTTGTGGTGAAATAGAGTTAACCTTACCAGCTAACGTGTGGCTAGGAAGGTTCTAGGTACTAGAGGGTTCTAGTTCCTTGATTACATTACGTTGTAGTCTAAAACTTGCTCGGGCTTTCCTTTAGTAGAAGAGTTGAAATCCCAAGAGTTTGGGTTGTGGTTTTTTATCCCTTGAGCAAGGATTTTTCCACGTAAAAATCTCTGTGTTATTTACGTTTCCACATTAAGTTTAGTTTCAGAGATAGGTGAAACTTGCGAGGAACCTAATTCTTTGTAAGTTAGGCGATAAAAGTTAAAAGCAAGTTTTAGGATTTGAAAATCGGGTAAGGACACTATTCACCCCCCTCCCTTCTAGTGTCTCACATAGGTGCACCAAGTGCAACAAGTGGTATTAGAGCAGGTTCTCTCGAATAAAGATTAACATCTTGAGAAGTATCTGAACAATGAGTGCACCACCGATAATTACCGAAGGACAATCTGTCAATAGGCCTCCTCAATTCAATGGCTAATACTATGGTTGGTAGAAAGGCAAAATGGAAGACTTTATTCAAGCTGAAGACTTTCAGCTATGGATCATTACCAAGGATGGACCTCTTATCCCAAGCAGAACTGTTGGACAGCTAACTAACGAGCAAACTGTTCCTAAGGAGATATCTGAATACACAGATGTTGATTTCAAAATGGTGGAGAAAAATGCAAAAGCTAAGGGGCTCATCATATGTGGACTTGGTCCTGATGAATACAACAGAGTTTCTTCATACAAGACTGCCAAAGAAATTTGGGATGCTCTACAAATTGCTCATGAAGGAACTTCACGTGTAAAGAAGTCAAGGATCCAGATGCTGAAAATAAAGTTCGAGTTTTTTGCTATGGGTAAATCTGAGTCCATCCAGGACATGATGACCAGGTTCACAATCATAACAAACGAGATAAAGTCACTAGGTATGGTTTTGACCACGAAGACTTAGTAGAAAAGTTTATCAGGATTCTACTTGATTCATGGGAGTCAAAGGTTACAGCTATCATTGAGTCCAAGGAATTGGACAAAATTGAACTAGATGAACTCGTTGGTAGTCTGAAAACCCATGAGCTAATGAAACAGTCAAGAATGAAGGTGGAACCTAAGAAGGAGAAGAACCTAGCTCTAAAGGCAACAGGAGGTTCTAAGTATGAAGTGTCTGAGAATGAGATGGCTTTAGTGAATGCAGTTCGAAAGTCCTTAAGTTTTGAAAGAAGAAGAACCAGTGCCACTCCTGCCAAGAACAACATAATTGAAAATCCGGACTACTCAGGGTGTTTTAAGTGTAACAAGAAGGATCATGTTATAAAGGACTGCCCATTGTGGGATATTGAGTGGAAAAGGTCTAGAGCTACAAAGGAGAATGAACAGAAGAAGACCAAACGTCCTTCCAACTTCAGAGCACTAAGGAAAAAGAAGAAACATGCTTTCTATGCAACATGGGGACCTTCTGAAAGTGAAGAAGAAGAAGAAGAAGAAGAAGAAGAAGAAGAAGAAGAAGAAGAAGAAGAAGAAGAAGAAGAAGAAGAAGAAGAAGAAGAAGACTCTCCATTAGCACTGATGGCTGATAATGAACCTTCCAATGATGATACACCTGAGGTAAGTCTCGATGAACTAAAAACTAGACTTCATACTTGCGCTCCTAGGGAATTGAATTTTCTTGCCCTGACTTTAATTGAAGAGATTGAAAATTTGAGGTCTGAGAAGGAACTAGCACTTTCTGAGAAGAACCAACTAATGTCAGTTGTGTCTGATTTTTCAATGAATAACAAAAACTTGGAGAAAGCTAAATTTGATCTTAAAAAGGAATTAATTGCTAGTGAAGCTCAAGGTTTTGAACTAAATCAGAAAGTCTCAGCCATTGAATTAGAAAGTCTTCAATTAAAGGAACAGGTGCTTTGTGAGAAGAAGCTAGTTTCTGCACTCGAACTTAAAAATCAAAAATTGAAAGAAGTATTTGATAAGCAAGGAGTTAGTGAGGCTCAAATCAACCTTGAAGCTGAGCTTAAAAAGAAACACCAGGTTCTACATCAAGAAACTGAGAAGAACCGGTTTCTTCAAGAAAAGGTTGAAAAAGCTAACTCTGAGCTCACCAGACTCATTAAATGGAACAAGTCTTCTGAAGCTTTGAATTGGTTGCATGAAAATCATAATAGAGGTAAAACAGGATTAGGACATAGAAAACCTTTACCTGCTTGGAACCCAAATAGTAAATATGTAGGACTTCCTTGCAACAAACTCTAATTCTTGTGTGGTAAGACTGGACATATCAAGAATGGATGCACTGTTGCAAAAGGAGCAGTAAAAAGGAATAAAAATCAGTTTTACCTTATTGGGCAAGAAAATATTTAATTCATCCATTAACAAAAAGGGACCCAAGCTTGTCGGGGTTTCTGTTACTCACCTTTGATTTTCTTTTGCAGGCTGGAGTGAGATGGAACAACCCAAGTTGGATTAAGTTGGATTCTAGATAGTGGGTTTTCCAGGCACATGACAGGAGATGAACAAACTTTCTCTCACTCGCAGCATTTCAAGGGGGTAGTGTGGCTTTTGGAGGAGGCGAGAGGGGTGAAATTGTTGGTATTGGAAAAGTTGCGAGATCCCTCAATCATGCTATTGAAAATGTACTCTGTGTGGATTGATTGAGGCACAATCTTCTAAGTATTTCCCAACTATGTGATAGAGGAAATTCAGTGAGCTTCACATCTGTAGGTTGCCCTGTAAAGAACCCACAGACTGGTGAAGTGATAATGGAAGGGAAACGAGTGAACAATGTGTACAAGGCTACATTAGGTTCTCTTCCTGAGAATAATTTGACTTGTCTGAAGGTGCTGGAAAATGATAGTCAGTTGTGGCACAAAAGACTAGGAAATGCAAGCTTAACTCAATTGAATAAGTTGGTATCAAAGGACCTGGTTCGTGGAATGCCAAGCAAGAGGTTCAATGACATCAAGATGTCTAATGCTTGTGTGAGGGGGAAACATGTACGATCTTCATTCAAGTCAAAGAAGGTGGTTAGTACTTCTAAACCACTTGAGTTGGTTCACATGGACTTGTGTGGACCAATGAGGGTAAGGAGCAGAGGAGGTAAGAGGTTTGTAATGGTAATAGTTGATGACTACTCCAGATATACATGGACCTTGTTCCTAAGATCTAAAGATGAACCATATGATATATTTGAGGACTGGGTTAGAATCAATCAGAAAAAACTGGGGCTTCAACTAGTGAGTGTAAGGTCCGACCATGGTACAGAATTTGAGAATGCTAAGTTTGCAGAATATTGTAATGAACATTGTTTGGATCACAACTTTTCTGCAGCAAGGACCCCTCAGCAAAATGGTGTAGTTGAAAGGAAGAACAGGTCCTTGGAGGACATGGCTAGAACTATGTTGCTGTCAAGCAATCTATAAAAGAATTTTTGGGCTGAAGCTGTCAACACTGCTTGCTACTTGCCGAGTCGTTGTTCTATCAGTCCTTTGTTAGAGAAAACTCCATATGAGTTGATTAGAGGCAGGAAACCTAATATTGCACATCTCAGAGCTTTTGGGTGCAAGTGTTTCGTGCATAATAATGGGAAAGAACCTCTAGGGAAGTTTGATGCTAGAAGTGATGAAGCCATCTTCTTGGGATATTCTTCACAAAGTAAAGCTTACAAAGTGTTCAACAAAAAGACCATGACTGTAGAAGAAAGTGTGCATGTGGTATTTGATGAATCTGAAGTTGTTACAAACAGACAAGAAGATGATGATCAAGAGATTGGTCTTGCAAGAGATGAACCTGTTGAAGATCCTGAGAATCTGAATATGGTTAAAAATAATCATGATGATAAGGATCAAATTCAGGGGGAACAAGAACGCAATCAAACGGGGGAACTGAAGAGCAAGATGAAGAGGACTTAGATGACTCAGCTCCTCCTTGAAATAGTACTCAGCAGATTCAACCTAAACCTTGGAAATTTCAAAGTTCTTATCCACTGGAGAGCCTCATGTCTGATCTGAATACTTGAGTTGTTACTAGAAGAGCTTTAAAAAACTTCTATGCATTCTTTACATTTCTATCCTTAATAGAACCTAAGAATGTACGTGAAGCACTTGAGGATCCAGACTGGTGATTACTATGCAAGAGGAACCTCATCAGTTTGAACGAAGTAAGGTATGGCACCTGGTCCCTCGACCAGCGGACTGGTCCATCATTGGTACTAAATGGGTGTTTAGAAACAAGTTGGATGAACATGGGATAGTAACAAGGAACAAGACAAGAATGGTGGTTCAAGGTTACAGCCAAGAAGAAGGGACCGATTATGATGAAACCTTTGCACCTCTTGCTAGAATGGAGGCTATTAGGATGCTTATCGCCTTTCCAGCTTACATAGAGTTTAAGCTATACCAGATGGATGTGAAGAGTGCATTTTTTAATGGTTATTTGAATGAAGAGGTGTATGTAGTTCAACCACTTGGCTTTGAAAGTACAAAGTTTCCTGATCATGTCTACAAACTTGACAAGGCACTGTATGGGTTGAAACAGGCTCCTAGGGCTTGGTATGAAAGATTGTGTAAGTTCTTATTGAAGAATGGGTTTACAAGAGGTAAAATAGACAATACTTTGTTTTTAAGGAAGAAAGCCCAAGGACCTGCTAATTGTTCAAGTGTATGTAGACGGCATCATCTTTGGAGCTACTAATGAGAACCTTTGCAAGGAGTTTGCCGACCTGATGGGAAGTGAATTTGAGATGAGTATGATGGGTGAGCTAAATTTCTTCTTAGGCTTACAAATCAAGCAAACTCAGGAAGGCACAATGATCCATCAGCAGAAGTACATCAAAGAGCTGTTAAGGAAGTATGATATGAAGTTTGCTAAGGATATGAACACAACCATTGCTCCTGGAACGAAAATAGATCTGGATGAAACTGGTGCTTCAATTAATGAAACTAAGTACAGAGAAATGATTGGTTCTTTATTGTATTTAACTGTAAGTCATCCAGACATTGTTTATAGCATGGGGTTGTGTGCAAGGTCTCAGTCAAAACCAAAGGAGTCACACTTAACTGCAGTCAAGAGAATCTTTAGATATTTGAAAGGAACTCAAGATCTCGGTTTATGGTACCCAAAAGGTGGAAGTTTTGATCTAGTTGGGTATGCTGATGCTGACTATGCTGGTCACTTGATTGATAGGAAAAGTACATCAGGGATGTCACACTTCCTAGGTCCTTGTTTAGTTTCATGGGTTACAAAGAAGCAAAATTCAGTGGCATTATCCATAGCTGAAGCTGAATATGTAGCAGCTGCCTTATGCTGTTCACAGTTATTATCGATCAAGCAGCTGTTGGAGGACTTTGGAATCAAGTGTGGACCAGTTCCAATCTTTTGTGACAATACCAGTACAGTCAATATTGCCAAGAACCCGGTCCAGCATAAGAGAACAAAGCACATTGATATTAGGCATCACTTTTTAAGGGACAATATTGAGAAAGACCTAATAACCATGAATTTTTGCAGGACTGAGGATCAAATTGCTGATATTTTCACTAAGGCATTGAACAGGGTACAATTTGAAAAGAACAGGCTAGAACTAGGGATGACCAAGATACAGTGAACGAAGCAGCACCTGGTTCTCCCAATGATTGGCTAGTGAAGTTTCCTTTTTTTACCTAGCTTAACTTTGCTTAGTTGATTCTACATATGAAAACTTAATTGCTTTGCGTGCTAACCTGTTTGAAACCTGTTTTCATGACTTAGATACTGGCATTTGTTTTTGAAATAAAGGATATTATTGAAGAAACTGGTGCATGTACATTCAGGTAGACATTCTATATTACTTACTAAGTATAATGTTTGTCTTACGTGGCCTAATTGTTACCAATCACCCTCACTTGGCGCCGGATTAGTCTAAGCGTTTAAAATTCAAATTCTTTGAACCTGCTGGCGTCAACTCCTATGTGTCATTATGTAGTAACAGCTTTTTCCCATCCCATCAACCCGTTCCCTTTCCCGATACGCCTATAACCTTTCCTATTCCATTACTTGATGAAGAAACATTGTTTCTATCGGCTAAAAAGAAAAAACTCTCTCAAAACTTTTCCTTCTCTCTCTAAAACACAACACTTTGTAAAAATGTCGACCAGTTCCAAAGATGATTCACAACTTTCTTCTCCTAAACCCAAACTTTCCAAGCTAAATCAAAAGGCAAAGCAACTTGCTGCAAGTCGCTCCGTTGCTGTGGCAAAAAAATTCACGAAACTGAGGCAACAGAAATTGGAGGAAGCAACTAATAAGGTGGAAAGTGTTTCAGTTGCTGGAACGGAAGAAGGGGTCGTCGAAACTGTTCAAGAAAGTGTTCAAGAAACCGAAAAGGTAAACCCTAGTTCTCCTACTGGTACTATTGTTGAGATACTAGTTTACCTTCTAAGCCTGTAGATTTAAGAGAGCATGTGGTGACTGAAGTAGGTGATAAGGAGAAAGTGGTTGTAGAAAATCTTGAAAAGGTCGTTGACACAAAGGTTGAGGTAGTTGTAAAAGAAACTGAGAACACCGTCGAGGAACCTGTTCCTGAGACAATTCCTGTGGTAGAAAAGACCATTAGTGATAAGGGAGAGGAAAAATCTGTTGAACCTACCAAGGAACCTTAGAAAGAACCTGGTTCATTCTCTGGTTCTGTGGCAGGTGATGATGCAGATCTGAGAGACATTGATGATTATATGGAAGAGAATGTTGAAGGTGTAGGTTTTACTGAACCTTTGAATGCTGTGTTGCCTGAGGCCAATCCCCCTCCTTAAGCTAGTGAAGGTCTCCAGTGAGACTGATGTTGTGATGGTGGAAGAATAGAGGAGGTTGGGAAAGAGGCATGTGGTTCAGGAACAAAAACAAACTGTTAAGAAACGAAGGTTGGTGAAGGGAGGAGAATTTGTGGGTAGTTCCAAGATTGTAAGTTTTGGAGATGCTGAGGGTATGGGAGAAAGCAGTAGGAAAACGGTGAGTCATGCTAGGAGACCTGCTACTCGTGGTTCTGTTCGAGAGCAACAAGAAAGGATTGTGGAGGAGCCTGAGGTTCGTAGGAGAGGTTCGAAGACAAAGATGGTGATTGGTGATGACAAGGAAGACAAGAAAAGGAGGGTAGCCTACTTTAGAGGTCTGTCATTGGTAAAGGGTAAAATTGTCACTGACCTTGAGCTAGAGGGAATGACTCAACTTGGTGCTAAGTTGAGAGCTCAGAGTTGGTTGAACATGTTCAGTGATCGTGCTAGACAGCTGAGAGAGCAAGAGGTTCGAGAATTTTACTCAAATTGCACAGTAAGTAAGGGAATTGTGACAACCATAGTCAAAGGGCTGGTGATACAGTTTTATAGTATGGTGTGTCTGCTTTGGAGGTGACCCAAAAATTTGTAGCAAGGGCTACACAAGTTAAGAAGAAAGCAATGCAACCCTTCTACCGGTTGCTATTTGAATCTGTGCTGAAGAACCTGTTGCAGAGGTCAGAGAGGCGAAGCGAGACAAACTTTCTGGATATGACCTATATGGACCTGCTAGATCATGAGGTTCGTATTAATCTTCCTGAATTAATGATCAAGCACATTGGGAGGTAGCTGACATGGGGTTGGGTAAACATACGCTAGTCTATGGATTTCTTCTGGGTAAAGTATTTGATTTCTTTGGGGTGCCTGTTGGTAAGTGGACGGAGCCGGACCACAATGACTTGTTTGGGAGGAACATTCTGAAATCTTTTGACTATGTGTTGGATGGTGAACCTGTTGATGAATCAGAGCATGTGGAGGAGGATGCTGAGGAAAGAAGAAACATAGAATGGATAGGAGGATTGAGGGGTTAAGGAGACAGCTTGAAAGGCAAAATGATGAGTTGGCCTGGCTGAATGCTGAAAACACAAGGCTGGATACAGAGCTGGAGCGTGAACGAGAAGGGAACTCGCGTCGCCTTGTCTTGTTTCTTGCTCACTTTAACATCCCCGATATTTCTCAATCCTGAACTAGTTCCTTTCCCTAGTCCCCTCTTTGTTCTATTTATGGCCTGCTTTTAAGACAATATTATATTTTGGTTTGTAATATTTGGATGATGTTTGGATGTTTTTAAGCAGGTTTGGCTCATTTTATTGATATAAATATCCTATCTTGCTAGTATTTATTGCCTAAAACAGGTTCCTGACGTTTAAAAGGTTGGCTTACTGCCTGTGGCACTAGCGTCAACTAGACTTAATTTAAGTTGAGCAGGTTCTTACAACTGTGAAACTTTTTGATGGTGCCAAAAGGGGGAAGTTAGATGTTGTTAGTTCATTGTATGTTTGTGACCTATTTCTGTCTAACTATTATTACCCTGATTCATGGTTAGTGTTTAAAAATTTACAGGTTCTTGAGCGTATCAACCCTCGGTGAGACAACATTGTTTGTCATCATCAAAAAGGGGGAATTTGTTGAAGGATGAGTTTTGAAGATGACAAAGGACCTGGTGCTAAGTGGACCATAAAAAGGTTCAGAGTTGAAGCAAGAAGACTAAGTTCTTCAATGGATTAATTGAGTTAAAGTTGAAGAAGGAGAAAGAGAACAGCTGGAGTCAAAGTTCCAATCCTACCGGAAAAGGAAGAAACGAGAAGCGGTGCTGGAAAGAGACGTGGTTCCTAAACGAAAAAGGATTGGAAACTAATGCAAATTAACTTAGGTTTTAAATAAGGAAATATGGGTAAACCTTGTTTTAAACTGATTCCAAAGTGGAAAAGAAATTCTAAACTTAGTTGGATCCGGCTAAGAATAGCTCTTATATATACAAGTTAATTTGGCAAAAATCATCACGCACAAAGACATCTCAATAGAGCAAATCAAGAACAATCATATCGTGAGAAGCTTTGTGTGCAAGAACAAAGGCTGAGCAACAGAACCTTACGAAGGAGCAGTTTCATAGATAAGTCTGTTGGTTTAGTTATTTGTTATAGGCTATTGAGTTGTAATCTATCAGCTTGATTAGAAGCATATAGTAGAGATTACACTTTGTGGTGAAGTAGAGTTAACCTTACCAGCTAACGTGTGGTTAGGAAGGTTCTAGGTACTAGGGGGTTCTAGTTCCTTGATTACATTACGTTGTAGTCTAAAACATGCTCGGGTTTTCCTTTATGGAATAGTTGAAATCCCAAGAGTTTGGGTCGTGGTCTTTTATCCCTTGAACAAGGATTTTTCCACATAAGAATCTCTGTGTTATTCATGTTTCCGCATTAAGTTTAGTTTCAGAGATAGGTGAAACTTGCAAGGAACCTGGTTCTTTGTAAGTTAGGCGATAAAAGATAAAAGCAAGTTTTAGGATTTGAAAATCGGGTAAGGACACTATTCATCCCCCCTCTAGTGACTTACATAGGTGCACCAAGTGCAACACGTGGGTTTCCAAAAGAAATTAGGCATCTGTATCGGTCAGTGAGACTGCGAGTTTAAAGGAGTCAGTAAGATATCCTTTCACACATCTCTCTTTCATACCTCTTGTACTTCATGACCGCTAACATCAGCACTTAATAAGTTGGGGGACTGACAGTGTGGGTAAATATATGCCACCTATAATTACAGGGATATGAGTCCAGCTGGCGAAGATTAGACTTAGTCTATAAGTCACCAGGCGCTGAGGATACATGCTGCTCTATAAAGCCAGGGCCGCTCAGCAGGCATGGGCCATGGGGTGCAAGGTATACATCCCGTTGTCTTAGGGTTTACAGTCTTCTTGTTAGGGTTAGCTTGTACCGCCGCCTTGAGTAAACAAGATCACTTCCTGATTAGTCTTTGTATTTTATAAATACCCTTCCTTACATTGTATTGGTTTCTAAGAATTTGGCTATTCTCAAGGAGTACAGCTCTTTACTTTTCTTGCTTTACTATTTTTCTTTTATATTTACCATATTGCTTGTGGCCTTCTTACAAATTTATATATTTTACCTTTAAGGCAATTTTTAGGCATAAACATTGATATTCTTGGTTTAGGAAATCAGACCGCAAACCCTCAATTTTGTACGTTGTAAGAGGTCCTGCCCTATCCAATGTGATTACTAGTTCGATACTGGTCTGATCCAACTCAAATTGGACCATTAGACATCCTTAGGTTCCAGTCAGACAAAGGTGCTTGAAAAGGTTGCTGGTTTTTGCTATTGTTGGTGTGTCGTGCCAGGCGAAACCTCGGGCAACGCGCCAAGTATAATTTTTTAGCACCCAATAACTGCTATAAATAGTTCTCACATGCGTTTCTTGCCATTTTACTATTTTTCTTGTGATTTGGACCACAATATAGGGCATATTTGAGATACGGATTAAACTCTTCTTTTGAGGTAAGTAATTTAACACCTAGTAGTTATTATAAATAATAATCTATGTCAAAATTTATGCTTTGATTCATAATTCAAGTGGTAATTTTTTATATTTTGTCCCAAGAAACATATACTTTTGCAATGGACCTATTGAGCTCCACTTGAGGAACCCTTATTTTAGATTTGGTAAAGAACCGGCAATAGAGATTTGAAGCCGCTTCGAAAATTAATATTTTGATCAAATGTTAAATTTTGGCATAAATCATAGAAATGGTAGTTAGAGAATTGATGAAAAAAATGAACACAAAATGAAAATGTACGAATAGGTTTAGTATAGTGGGGTGGAAAACACGGCAATGACTATAATTTCAAAATTGGCCAAGATGGGTAGGGTCGATTCTGGATTTGGTCATTTTGCCCAAAATTATTTCATCGAGATGTTTTAATTGAGTTAATCATTCTTTTGACTAGAATAGGACCAATTGGAGTAAGTGTAGCAAGATTGTGCTTCAGGCAACATATGGAAATGCATCTCTTTCTTTGTGTGGATTCCTCTGCGTTAACAAATAGGTATGTTTTTCTTCGCATGCATAGTGGCCAAGGAGTATACTACTTATGCATGGTTATTTAATTGAACATTTTTTCTCTATGTGATACAATCCAGATTTCTGGTTATGTCGTGCCGGCGCCCGACAACCTCCTTGAGACCAATCAGGAGAACCCTATCGAATTACTTATGTAAACCATATGAAACTAATTTAAAATGGAATGAGACAATCTTTCATAACATTTAACGGCTCCAGAAGATATATATATATATATATATAGAGAGAGAGAGAGAGAGAGAGAGAGAGAGAGAGAGAGACGAGGAAATCTAAAAAAAATCTTATATATATATATATATATATATATATATATATATATATATATATATATATATATATATATATATATATATATATAATATATATATATATATATATATATATATATATATATATATATATATAAGATGAACATATAAACAAGCTATCTGAATAATACAACTAGCTACTCAAAATACACAGGTCTAGAAATTTCTAGATCAGACATCTATGAGATCCAAAAATATGTAAATCTCTTGAATGGAGCAAAATTAAGATACAACTATGATAACTAAAGCGGGTGGCCTAAATGAACGAGCTGGCTCACCACAGACATCTGAGAACGTCTCACTCCTCACTCATGCTGCTGGCTGGGTTGTAGAGAGAAATCTGCCAAAACGAAATGACACAACAAGAAAAAAATAGGGAGTGAGTCATAAAGACTCAATAAGTGAGGAATAATCATCTACTTTGACGGATAGATAAGATGGTCAGAGAAATAGGAGCAATAGCAACCAAATAGATAGGCCAAGCACAGATAATGAATGCAACAGTCTCATTAGCCAGCAAAAAATAATGCAGACATAAAATAAATAAGTCATGATGTAACGGGGTCACATATTCCCGAAACCTATTTCCGGCGCGAGACTCTCATCGACTACCAGGAAATATATACAATAATAACCCTGCGCGGGGCTCTCATCGACTGCTAGGAGGTACATATTAAGCTCATTACTGGAATACAAAACTCTTACTAGCAATGCAATATCCATCCAATATCATAATATTTGATATACAATATAAATCCAAAGCTAAGGCGTAGAAAGTACGCCTATTGGCAGCTACTCACGTAAGAAACACGTGGTAGGATATAAGGAAAAGGCCGTCGATGAAATGGATATTAATACTTACCTCCGTCTGAAGAAGCAACCCACTACTCAATAACCAATTTTTTCTGTTAAATCTCCTCTAAACGTTCTTGCTCTATTAAAGGAAAAGAATACAATCGATACTAAAGCTAATAGTTAAACATTCCAAAACTTAAGCTAAAAGGGTTTAGAAGTCAATTTTAAAATCAACCGCCATGGGTCAAACCCGAAATTGAACTCACAATCGCGTTACCCATAATCCCACGAGTCTATTTATACATTCAATTTCATATTTTTACGCCATCTACCCATTCAATTTCATAAAATACCAGTTTCTAGGTTTCAGTCAAAGAACCTAATGATAGCTCAAACTCTCCTGATTTTGTGGAAAACAAATTCTTCGAAAACAATATTATAACATCAAATTGTAAAAGAGAATACCTTGATGTGTTTCCACTTTTAAATTTCTCTTACAGCAGAACAAATGTTCCAAAAAGTAATACTCTCCTAGAAATTGCATCGTCCAAAGTAGTTTTGTTCTTTTGAAGTCGCTACAATTTATAATGAAAGCTAACGATTATGATCTTGGAATCTTAAAGATCCCTCAATCCACGTTAGAAGGTACAAAGAAAAGAAAAATTCTCATACTCTAAGTCTTTCCTGAACCCCCCACTTGGTGCTAGCAATATATGGACATGAAATTAAATGAAACTAGATTGAAACCTAATAGATAATTATTTGAATATTATAATATTTTATATATATATATATATATATATATATATATATATATATATAAGCACCAAATAGACATATACACATACTCCATCCAAAGCCATCTCTTAAGGTGGTATTGGTACACCATACATCATAAAGCTCGTAATCATGCACATATACTGTAAGAACATGCGTATGTATAAATGCAAGTTATTAACAATAGAAAAATTTCTCTCTAAATCTTATATGTTGACAATTGACCTTTCTGGGCAACTGCCCAAGGAACCACCTCCTACCCCACCTGACCTACCCAATCAAATTTCGACACCTAATCTCACACCCACCAACCTTCAGACACCCAACAGTAACACTACCACTTCACTACCCTTAGCTTCGGCCAACACTACCCAAACTAACCCATCTTTAAACTATGAAAACTTACCGCTCATCCAGCCTTCTAAATCTCCTATGGAGCCAAGTGATAAAAATCAGACCGTAGCTGAGCAAAAGAACGAAACTAGGGTCGAAGAATCAAGCCACAATTTACACATTGGTAAATCCAATGGATCATTTCCAACCTTTCCAAAAGTCTCTTCCAATTTTGATAAGAAAAATAAAGTGAGAAAAGATAATAATCCAGTCAATAATGCTCGAGCAACATCTGCTAGACCTGCAGCTGTTACAAACAGAGCTTCTAATTTTAGTGGAAAAAAAAAAACGGACGAACAATTCATATCAAAAGCCACTTTTGCAGCTGCAGTCCAAGATAGTTTGAAAGCCTCTCTTAGAGATACATCGCCGGTGGATATGAAACATGAAGTTCATCTAGGTAAACCAGATGTATTTTTTAATGCACAAGACTATTCTGTTAACTTAGCCAAGAAGTGCAAATTAACTATTATTGGTAATTTTTTAAGGGGTAAGCCATCTATGGAAGAAATCAGGAATGTTTTTGCTACTCAATATCATCTTAAAGAGCCAGTTAAGATAGCTCATTTTGATCATCAGCATGTATACCTCAATTTCAATAATGAAGTGGATTACAGCCATATTTTTTTCAAGAAGGTTATTTACATTGGTCGTTCTCCTATGAAGATTATGAAATGGTCCCGGATTTCAAACCCGAGGTTGAAACCCCTATTGTTCTAGTTTGGATTTTAATCCACCAACTGCCGTGGCATTTATATAGATGGGACATTGTTTCTCAGTTGGTCAGTGCTATTGGGATTGCTGTAGCTCCAGACCAGGCTACATATTCAAAATCTAGAGGTAATGTCGCTAAGATAAAAGTGGAGATTGATTTTTTGCAGCCTAAACTGGACCAAATTTGGTTAGGCTTCACAAGAATGGATGGAACCGAAGATGGAGTTTGGTTAGACATAGAATATGAAAGTACACCTGAGTATTATGTGTACTGTAAACACCAAGGACACGTGGAAAGTGTGTGCTGGAACAAAGCCAGAGATGAAGAATCAAGGCCCAAAAAATGGAAGCTAAGATGGAACAAAACACAACAATAGATGCCGATGGTTTCGAGACAAATAATAGAAGAAGGAAATCAAATTACCAGAATGCAGGCCTAAATACTAATGATCATGGTCACAATATAGCAGCAGTTCACATGAGTGTTTCAAGAGATAGAAGGGAGACTGGAGATATGGTTAGCAAAGTTCAAAAAGAACGACCAGAGGACAAGAACAATTCTAAGGAAATAACTGAAGATTCCCAAGATGTGTCGAGGAAAGGAGGGTCAAAGTTAACAAGAAGGTGCCTGATAATGTAGTGATCAAAGAAAATAAATCAATCAAAGCAAGAGAAAAGGAAAATCAAAATGTGAGGAAAAAAAGGGGGCATAGTGATTACATAAACTTCAATTGAAGGTAGAAAGAACAATATGAAGGAAGTAAGTGGTAAGGGGAAGGAGGTCTACACTAAACAGACAGCTATGACAAGTCAATCTGATCCAAGGGATGATAAGGTAACTAATGAAGTTGTCAATGTCACAAAAACACAAAAACAAAGAAGGAATAGGATGAAAAACCAAAAAAAACATAGTCCAAATGGTGAAGATGGTGTTCAAGGTGATAAAGAGAATAATGGAAAGTCAAGAGTGATGCAAAAACAGAATAACTCTGAATGCAACAATCCTGGGAAGGAGCAAGATATAACACAGGTGATTGATCCTGGTGAATTTCAAAATAAGTACCATAAACTTGTATGTGGTACTAATTTGGAAAGAACACAGGATCTTGCCATACAGGAAAGTGAAGAATCAGATAGCCAATATGATAATCTTGATACTGAAGATGATGTTTCAGATGGGGATGTTGACTACGGAGATGAAGAAAGTTCGGAGGATGGAGAATTTGAAAGCTTGGAAAGTGAAGAAAATAGTGAAAGTATTGAGACGGATGGAACTGCAGATAAGTTACTAGAAGACTTTGGTCTCGGTCCTGATGAATCTGTGGTAGCTGCTTTCAATGATACAATTAAAAAAGGCTCATTTATCACCACGAGGAAGGCCTAGAGGTGGCAGATCATTCAGAGGTGGCAGAGAGGGTAGACACTCAAATCAACATCCTATGAAATCCTCACAGGGTCAAATTCAATCTGATTAATTAAGTTGTTCAATATGATTAAGTCTCTATTTTGGAATATTAGGAGCATTAAATCTAATGGTGCTCTTGAGAGACTTAAACAATTGATTAGATCTCAAAAATTATCATTCATTGCCTTATGTGAACCATTTTTTGGGGCTAACAATCTTGAAAAATATTAAAAAAAAGCTGAATTATCCGAATGCCTTCTCTAACTGTAATAGTAAGATTTGGATATTCAGGGATAGTTCTGTGGAGTGTAAAGTGGTTGAAGAAGATGAGCAGCAAGTGACTTGTAAGATTAATTATAAAGGGACTATGATACTAATGTCATCAGTCTATGCAAAATGTAAGGCTCATTTGAGGGAAGAATTATGGGACAGTTTGAGAAGAATTGATGGTAAATATAATTTACCATGGTGCATTGCTGGTAATTTTAATTGTATTACAGATGCAGGTGAAAAAAAAAGGAGGTAATCCTCATAGGATGGCAAAAAGCATAGCTTTTTTGCAATGTATAATGGACTGTGATCTGTTAGATGCTGGTTATATTGGCTCGACCTTTACATGGTATAATGGTAGAGTTCCCAGAAAAAGAGTGTGGAAGAGGTTGGATAGGATTCTAGTCGATCATGAATGGATGAACCAGTTTGATGAAACAAATGTGTTACATTTGATTAGGACGGGATCAGACCATTCACCTCTTTTTGTTACTGTTAAAACCAAACAGGCTAATCCTATAAGATACTTTAAGTTTTTGAACTTGTGGACTGATGAACCAGGTTTCATGGAGGTAGTTCAAAGAGCATGGAAGGAGGAAGTACAAGCTCTCCATTGTGAAAATTTAATTTGAAAATAAAGATGGTTTCTAAAAGGCTTTCTGAATGGTCTAAAAACTCTGTGGGTAATATTTTTGATAGGGTGAAAGATCTAGAGAAGAAATTTGCTAAGTTGGAATCTAAATCTATTCTTGATTACTCTGGAATAAATAGAAGTGAGCTGAATCAGGCTAATGTAGAGCTAATTAGAGCAATTAAAAATGAGGAAGCATTTTGGAAGCAAAAATCAGGTGTGAAATGGCTTGTGGAAGGTGAAGTTAACTCTAGATTCTTTCATTCAGTTATTAATGGACGAAAAAAGAGGTTAACTTTACAAAGAGTGAGAAAGAAAGATGGTAGTTGGGTTGAGGGAGAGGAGGGTATAGCAGAGGAGGCTATCCTATTTTTCAAGAACCAGTTTTCTCATGACAACCAACAGAGGGATTACTCTATCCTTAGCAGTATACCTAAGTTGGTGAACGATGGAGACAATGAAAAGCTGAACGTGATTCCTACTTTAGAAGAGATGAAAGAGGTGGTGTTCTCTATGAGTATTGACAGTGCGCCTGGGCCAGATGGATTTTCTGGAAATTTCTACCATAAATGTAGGGAAATCATCAAGGACGATTTACTCCTAATGATTCTTGATTTTTTTCAGGTTCTCAGCTACCTAAGTATTTCACACATACTTGTCTTGTTTTGATACCTAAAGTGGACAATCCTCAATAGTTCACTGATGTTAGACCAATTAGCCTCAGTAATTTTTCTATGAAGATTATTTCGAAGCTGATGAACCAGAGGCTAACCATCCTTATGGAGAAGTTAATTTCTCCAAACCAAGCTGGCTTTATCAAGGGAAGATCGATAAATGAAAACATCATGTTGACCCAAGATATGGTTCATAACATCAAAAAGCCTTCTAAGTATGATAATGTGGTTTTGAAATTAGACATGGCAAAGGCATATGATAGAGTCAATTGGGACTACTTATGCCACGTACTGAGACAGATGGGTTTCTCTGAAATCTGGATTGATAGGATATGGAGATTAATTTCTAATGTGTGGTATTCTATCAACATAAATGGAGCAAGACATGGATTTTTCAAATCAAGTAAAGGTATTAAGCAAGGCAATCCATTATCCCCTTCATTATTTGTTCTTGGAGCAGAATTATTATCTAGATTGATGAATAAGCTTCTGGATGAAGCATTTATACCATATTCAGTTGATAAGAATGGTCCTTGCATTACACACTTGTGTTATGCAGATGATACAGTCTTATTTTCTTCTGGAGATCCAGTATCACTGAAGATGATGATGACTAAACTAGAGCTCTATGAGCATATATCTGGGCAACTAGTCAACAAAAATAAATCAGGTTTTTATGTATCTCTCAATCTTCCTATGGATAGAATTGAAGAGATAAAGTTGATTACTGGTTTTTCTTGGTCAAAATCCCCTATGCAGTATCTTGGTTGCCCTATTTATTTAGGGAGGAAAAAGGTTGTCTTTTTCAATGATATTGTTTCTAAATTTGCTAAGAGCCTGTTTGGGATTGCTGCAGAAAACTACTTATTTTGAAAAGTACTTTTGAGAAAAGTACTTTTTAGTACTTTTGGATGATAAGTAGTTTGTGTTTGGACAACTCATAGGAGAAGTACTTTTGATAAATAATTTGTGTTTATTTAATCTTTACGAAAAGCACTTTTGAGTATCAAATTACCAAAAGGACATACAAGTTCATTTAACATTTGGATTATTAGAAATGAAAAAATAATATTAAAATATTTATCAAAAGACTTTAATAAAAAAATGTAGTTAAAATATAAAATATAAAGTAAAAGGTAGAAGCTTATGTATTTTAACGATCATAGCATTATTTGAAGTAGGCAAGATTAACCATCACCTGTATTTTCAATAAAAGATCTAATCAAATATAAGCAAATTAAAAAGATTATATACCTTAAGGAATTGTTAATTGACTCAAGGAATTTGTTATTGTAGTTGTAGCTTTGGCAGAGGAAAAAAAATACTATACAGGGTTGGGAGAAATACCTAGAAATAAAAATTAGTCATATAGAAAGAGAATTTGTAAAAATATGTAGATAGAAAAAAAAAAGAGAAATATAATTTTATTTTGAGATAGATATGATTAATTAATAAGGGATAATTTGGTAAATAGGAATTTTTTGTAAGGATATTTTGGTCTTGAAAAAATTAATAAACTGCTTCTGCTTCTGCTTCTGCTTCCTGGAAGAAGCTACAAATATCTGCTTCTCCCCAAAAGCAGAAAAACTGCTTCTGCTTCTGCTAAAAGTACTTTATTTTCTTTTACCAAACAACTCAGAAATCCAAAAAAAAGTACTTTTTTCGAAAAATAAGTACTTTTGGCTCTGGAGAATCAATCCCAAACAGGCTATAAGAAAGTGCAAGGTTGGCATGGTGAACTTTTATCATTTGGTGGGAAAGCTGTTTTGATCAAATCTGTCCTACAATCTATGCCACTTCACCTATTGTCTGTGATGTCCCCTCCGAAAACTGTCATTAACCATATTGAGCAAATGTTTTCCAACTTCTTTTGGGGACAGTCGGAATGTTAGCATAAATTTCACTGGAAATCTTGGAAGAACCTTTGATTACATGTTCATGAAGGGGGTGCCGGTTTTAGATCCATTGAAGATATTTCCTTCTCTTTTTCTGCAAAATTATGGTGGAACTTCAGGACTCAAAATTCTTTGTGGAGCAAGTTTTTTCAGGCTAAATACTGCAAAAGAAGTCATCCTGTCTCAAAAAATGGGCTTATGGCCAGTCGCATGCTTGGAGGAGTTTGATGGAGGTCAAAGAGGAAGCAGAAAAATATATTCTTTAGAAGGTTGGCAATGGAGAGGCTTCCTTTTGGTGGGATAATTGGATTGGACTGGACTAGGGGCACTTGCAAAAATAATCAATCCGACTAATGCTTCTAAAAAGATTAGACTAGCTGAATTTATTGACGTAGGGAAGTGGAGATTGGATAAGCTTAATGCTATATTACCACTACATGTTATTGATGCTATCAAAAACATTAATATACATTATAGGAGTAAAGATATTCCCATCTGGACTCTTGATCAAACTGGAAGTTTCTCTTGCAAGTCTGCTTACCAAAAATTTAGAAACATCAGGAGTACAACATTTTCTGCAACTAAAATATGGCAAAAGAAATTACCTTTCAAGGTTTCCTTTTTCATGCTAAGGTTGTTGCAAAATAAGATTCCGACAGATGAACCAGTGCTTAGATTTGGGGTGCATGGTCCATCTATATGTGTTTGCTGCAATGATCAAAACGCGGAAGATATCAATCATCTGTTTGGTAGCAGTTGTAAGGCGGTACAAGTGTGGTCTTTCTTCTGTGATTCATGTGGTATCAAGTTCAAGAAGGGGCAGATTAGACATATTTTGATGCAGTAGTGGTTTTCCAAACCTATCAATGAAGTTCATGTTGTCCTTTTGCAATATTTACCATCAATTATACGCTGGAAAATATGAAAATCCAGATGTACATCAAAATATGAAAGAATACGAATGAATGAAAGGTTTATAATTCATCAAGTGTGTTGGATGAGGAAAGTAGTGATGCAAAGCCAATTTCCTACACTAGCACTTCCGGATCAGTGGACTGAACAATACATATTGGTAGAGAAACTTAAACAGGTCATTTCTTGTCAAACAGTGAGATGGAGAAAACTTGATGCAAGTTATCTCAAATTGAATATTGATGGGTCTAGTAAAGGTAATCCAGAAAGTGCTGGTGGGGGTGGTGTTGTTAGAGACCATCATGGTTATATGGTGATGGCTTTTGCAGATTTTTATGGCCGATGCAGTAACAATATGGCGGAGGCTAGAGCTATGTTGCAAGGCATTCAATGGTGTATTGAAAATTAATGTTTGCAAGTGGTGGTGGAATCTGAGTCCTTATTGATCATTAATTTAATTAACAAGTAGTTGAAGTCTCCATGGCAGATAACAGGTGTAATTGATCAGATTAAAGAACTAAAGAATAAAGGGGATTTTGTATTTGTACATACCTTTAGAGAAGGGAACTGTTTAGCAGATCAACTCGCTAACTTGGGGGAAAAGACTAAAAATCACAAAATCTTCAATGAAGCTCTCTCTTTGCCTAGAAAAATGAAAGCTACATTGAAGCATGATCAAATGGGGTGGCCAAATTTCAGATTTAACTCAAGAAAGGGAAGTTTTATTATTGATCATGGGTAAAAAAAAAAAATTTGGTATAGGTTTTTATTTTTGCAAATTCTCAAAATTGTAAAGGAGGAATCCTCCTCATTTAAGTTCTCCCTTTACTGGGACAGTCACTGTCTAAGATTATTAAGCTCCAATCTTCATTGTGTAATGGAGGCAATGGTTTACATCCTCCTTCATGTACTTATATTTGTGGTGATATGAACAGGTAGGGGGTCATGCTATAACCCTCCACTTTTGAAAAAAAAAAAATGCACATATACTGCCTGCTATGGTACTTAGGAAATGCACCAACAATAGCTGATATGATATTTTGGGTCCAAACGGGACCCTACCAAGCTCGAAACGACCCCAAACTTTTAACACAAATCATACAACACTTGTGTGACATGCTCATGAAGATATATCTCGAATCTAATCCCCGAAACACAAGATAGGGGTCACATGAAAGAGGTCAATTTCTTAACATTCGCAACTTTAACGAAATTTTTCGGAATAATCTCGAAATTCACTTTCAAAGTTCACACACGTTACAAATAACCATACGAACCTAATGAGCTTGAAAATGTCTTTTAAGCTTTACCGACAACAAAAACTGAAACCTTTTTCCAAGACCTACCAAACGAGGTCTGAATCAGTTCAAATTTTACATACATGTCTTAATGGACCTTACGGAACTTTTAAGACTATCGACACACCAATCGGAGTCCTAACTTTTGAAACGACTAGCTAAGGTTGTTTTACTATGTTCAGTATTTTCAGCTATTAAAATATAAATTTGACTATGTCTTATTTTCCTGTACCTGTTGGAATATGTTTTTCATTATGATGTTTCTTTTTACTATTTTAAACATATATTAAATTTTATCTCTATTCATGTTCTACGGTTAGGCATTAGACTCATGACCATGTTTAGCATGTAGACTCGCGTCTATTTGAGCGTATGGATTCGCGTCTTAATTCCTGCACTGTTTGGGCATGTGGATTTATGAATCGTTACATGTGTATTGTCATATGCGTTAATCGTTCATGTCATTTTTATGAGATCCTTGCATGTATGGATTATGCTGGTAATATTGCATATATTTGACTATATGTGGGTTTGAATAGTAACACTATTTTGAAAATGTGACTTTGAGAGTACCGTTTGTAAATATTATCTTCAACATTTGTTTGACCTATTTGTTTGACCACTTCTCTGCTTCTATTTGCGGAACAACAATTTTACATTTGCCAAGTTATTAGCTGTGAGTTGAGCCAAGTCATTTAGAGCGCCCGGTGGTGCTATGTCATCAACCATCTCTGTCTCACTCTTTACCTCTTGCCGAACGGGAGGATTTTGATTTTGTTGGTCCTATTCATAGCTATAAACACTATCTCGATTTCTGAATCCGATTAAAATGGTTCAGCAAATTTTGAACTTCTTAAGAGCATAGACTTGCTCACACGTGAGTAAAATAGTTAGATGAGGATAACAAGAATAGAAATTGCTCAAACTACTAAATTTAGCTGTAAACTTTAAGCTACAAATACACCATAGCTCTCCCGTTAACAGCGCCTATCACACCCAATTATGCCTTCAAAAAGGATTAAGAGGTTGTTGTAAATATACCCCAGTTTATCAAATTCGTAGTTGAATCCCACAGGGAGCAGCCTTAATATATAACTATATTTTCACAATGTTTTCATTCATATAACTTCATAAATCAATTTATTGAATTTAGCGTAACAACTAAGAACAATAAATATATAAATAAATAATAACAATTAAAGAAATGGCTAGAAAAGAATTCAAGAGTAAAAGACCTAGGACACTGACTTTCCCAACAACAACAACAACAACATACCCAATATTATCCCACAAAGTGGGACTGAGGAAAGTAAGTTGTACACGGACCTTATCCCACCAAGATGGAGAGGCTATTTCTGATAGACCTTCATCTAAAGATGAACATTTTTTAAAAGAGAAAACAAGATGCAAAAACCAATGGAAAGAAAATACTGACATAAAAACTAAAGATAACCGTGATAGACAAAAAGTACATATATACGAATAATACTAATATGACAGAAATTGCTCAGCTACTATATAACCTTCTGCCATAATCCTTCACGTCCAAGCTTTCATATCTACATTCATGTCCTTAGTGATCAGGAGACGACTTATGTCTTGTCTAATCACCACGGCTTAACTCTTCTTCGGTCTACCTCTACCCTCTCTGTATACCTGCCATTGCCAATCTCTCGCACCTCCTCAATGGTGCATTTGTGCTCCTTCTCTTCATATTTTTGAACAATAGAACCTCGCTCCATGCATCTTTTCCACCATTGAGACCTCTCTGACCTTCTCACGAATGACCTCATTTTTAATTTTATCCATTCTACTATAGCCACACATCCATTTTAGCATCCTCATCTCTACTACGCTTATCTTCTGAATGTGTGTATTTTTTATTGGCCAACACACCGTCTCATACAACATAGCTAGTCTAAAGACCAGCTTCAAAACTTGCCTTTATGTCTAGGTGGCACTTTCTTATTGCAAAGGATACTAGAAGCGAGCCTCCACTTCATCCACCTGTCGTTATACGATGTGTGACATCATCATCTATTTCACCATTACCTTGGAGGATCGAAACAAGATACTTGAAGATGTATCTCTTGGGAATGACTTGAGTATCTATCTTTACTTCCACATCCGACTCATGAGATGTGTCACTAAACTTGTAGTCCATGTACACTATTTTAGTTCTACTCAGCCTGAAACCTTTAAACTCTATGGTTTGTCTCCAAATATCAAGCTTATCATTTACTCTACCACGAGTCTCATCAATCAATACTATATCACCTGCAAATAACATACACCACATTACCTCCCCTTGGATGTGCTTTGTTAATTCATCCATCATTGAGGCAAATAAAAACGCGTTGAGGACTGATCCTTGGTGCAACCCTATATCAACGGGAAATTGCTATGGATCTCCTCCTACCATTCTCACTCTTGTCTCAATTCCCTCATACATGTTCTTAATCACTCTAATGTATACCATTAGAACATCTATAGATTCCATGCATCTCTATAAAACCTCTCTACGAACTTCTATTCGGGCATTTTAGCCGTCTAAGGATGACATTAAACAACCTAGTTATCCACACCATACCTTCCCTGCTTTCGCTCTTTCAATACTTTATTGGGATCTCGTTAGGCCCAGTAACTTTCCTCCCTCGCATCTTACGGATTGCCCCTTAACCTCCTCCTATTTTATATGCCTATAATACCCAAAATCTCTTCAGCTTTCGAAGTGTGCTAAATTATGTAGCTCAATATATTTGTCTCCAATTATCAAAATGATGTACTGACTACTTCATATTAAATCTTATGTGATTTCTCCAAATGATCATGAGCTCCAAATTTTTTGCTAGTATTTTCTTAATAACAAGCAATAACTATCCTGAATTACCTCTCTAAGTTAACTCCAGATAATAAAACAAATTACTCACAAAGACAACGATAATAATTAGTTATTTCTTAACTCACTCCACTTTTTAACCCCAAATAATTTCTTAGTTTAGGTTAAAGTATCGTTATTCAATTAACCCTAAGTCAAAATTCTCTTCCAATGGTATACAAGAATAAATGAAACGTTAGTAAGCGAGCTCTACGACCAAAATCACTCTAAACATAGTTGAATAATGACAAATATAATCATCAAGCTTGACTAAATCGTGAAAGAATCAGTACATCAACTAGTAATTGTTTCGTCAAACCCTAGTTAGAGTAACTTAGCAACTCATTTTCAAAATATTCATGAATGGTCAAATTACATGAAATAAGGAAGAATTAAGGAAAAACTCTTGTAATCTTGCAGTCTCCAAAGCGCTAACCTTCCATTTATCTTTCCCAGGTCAAAAGTCATTAAAAACTCGGGTTTAGAATGTGTTTGTATCGTGTAAAAACTCCTAAGATCGATCTATCCTTAATGAAATCTCAGAAGAACTTGGAGCAAGAAAATAGCCTACAGTGGCGCCCAACACGCGACAACAAGCCAAGTCTTCTGAAAGTTGCATTGTTGCGTCTTTTTACTGATGCGTTGAATTTCTCCATTGCCGCTACGCCCAACATGGTGTGGCACAACAAGGTTAGTTATCTACTCCTATATTTTTTTTTATTTTTCCTCATCCGTGATTTATGGTCGGGTCCTCGAATTTTACTCAGACTTCAAAGCTCAATTTCTTCTCAATTCAACTCTAAATCAGTCGCATTTATCCATTTTTATTTTTGCATAATCAAATACCCATAATAAGTGCAAAAAACTCAAATATCAACTTAAATGATGATTAAAGCACACAAATATGAAATTAAATATAACTCACAATATGCATTTCTCACTGGATATCATATAGCTCATAAAAGAAAGAAACTTTCCTCACAACAAGCCAAAAAAGGAAGAAACATAATTTCTTACAAAGAGAAGAGCTAGCAATTTAATACGGGTAAATTGCAAAACTATGACACCATAAGCAGTGGTTTGCCGTTTTGAGCCCGTTAACAATGATTTTGCAAGAATGACCTCCGCTAACTTTAATGAATGAATTTCGGACAAAAATACCCCTACGAAATCTTATAATGATGCCTGCATCCGCCCTTCCTTTCTTGTAAGTGCTTTGAACCCTCTTGCATAGGTAACACTTGCCTTTTAATCTCTTTCCACATTTTTGCAGATAATTTGAAGTGTTGCCTGGGCAGCACTTGCCCCTTCAATCTCTTCCCACATTCTCGCAGGCAACACTTGCCCTTTGATATTTTTTGAAAAAACAGCACTTGTCGATTTATAACTTAAAATATTTCCTGCGGATGAAATGAAGGCTATTTTGCTAAAGTATTTTTAATTGGGGACAAAAAGACAACACCAATTGTTTGTGAGGCCACGTGATGAAATTCTTGCAAATTCTATGATGCCCCTTTAAGTTCACGGGGCAATCAATTTATAGGCTTCTACTCTGACCAAATTTGGATGCATGTATGTATATCAATAAATTGGATTTAAATTAAAGGAATAATTCATAAATAACTTCGATGTTTCGACTTTTGAATTAGGTCTTGTTGGTGGTGGTGATGGGACCGTGAGAGTGGGTCGTGGTTGTGGCTGACGGGAATGTGGAGCTGGTGATGTCTATTTCTCTATTTGTCAAAATACTTCAATTGGTACCAGCATAAAATAGGCTAGTTCAAGAGTGTTTGATTTAATTTTTCGTGAGTCAAATTCTCATCAACAGAAGTAAATGTGATAAAAGTGACTAGTGGTGAAGGTTGCTGGTGAGGAAGGTGATTGTCATCGGTGAATATCGTGGAGATAGAGACTATGATATTTGTGCGGCGTAACCGCGTAATGGATAAAGTAACTTGACTATTTTAGTGTTCATTTGTTGTGGTGAACCAATAAAATAGTATGCCTTTTAATTGTATGAGAAGGTGTAACTCCAAAATTCCACCTCTTTCAAAATAGTGATATGATTTTAATAAATATTCCTATGAATTTTCAACCAAGAACTCCAAAATTCAAAATGGTCCAATATATTCCTAAATTCTCTTCCAAAACATTTTGATCTAGTTAAGCATTTGTGGTCAAGGACCACTTAGAAAAAGATGGTGGACGTATAGGGAAGTTTCATAAAGAGGACCAAAATACATTAGGACCACGGCATCCCACATTTAGCCCGTGGCCATCCCTACTTCAAAAGATTTCACTAGCAAACGCATATTTGTTAAGTTTTGTCAGACGGTTGAGGCACGAGAGCAGTATTACTGGTCTAATCATCAAAATAAATACAGTCAATTTGGGAAATTCTGACAAATATCAACTTTTCACAGCGTTCTACGAGGAACATTTAGCATTTGCAAAGTCGTTGATCACTGATCACAAAAAAGGTTTTTTTAAAATGGCCAGTGGAAACTTCGTAACAGTATAGTTCCTGAAATACTAAAACACTTCCAGTTAGTTAGACACGAAAATGACTGTTTGGAATATAATACAATTTGTCAATTGAATACAAAAGAGAAATGTTTTAAAGAAATCAGAACAGAACATATCCAACAAAAACCGATCAAAATGCTAAATTCCAACTGAACTCAATTCCACGGTAGCTCACGATTATTGTATACGATAAACACTTACTATAAGTTAATTTAGTGCATGTTGCTTTAACTCGTCTTCCCATAAACTTGGACCAAATACTCCTAGTTGAGAAAATGAGAGACCCTGTCAATTTTAAAATTCCCATATCTTCCTTTTTTCCCTTTGTAGCTGTTTTCGTTTGCCACCAAATTGGCAAGATTAAAACGTCCAGATAGACTTTAGATTTTTCCACATGAAATAAAACTTGCATAAAGCCAAGGGATGTTTCTGTATTTTCTTCCCAGCAGCAGAGTGTTCGTCCTAATCTACTTTTTTCTACATCCAAAGCAAATATTCTAATATGCTTTTCAAGACTTCATAAAATCAATGTTCCTTTTTATCTCCTAATAACGGGGGTTCACGAGAGAGTATGAGTAAATTCACTTTCTTGAACCTTGATATGTGTCTAATAAAGTTTTAAGAATGTTTTTTTCCCCTAAAATTCACTCTGTCTAAGTGGATGGTCACAAAGAGAAGCAATGTTTTCTTTATTGCATTGACGACTGCTTTTTGGCCTTTCTATCTGACTCTAGCCTAGTCTAGTTTTCTAGAGTTGTTACGTTGTTGCATGAAAAGGCTTGACCAATCCAATACATAAATCCTCTTTGTATATTGATACTTTTAAGTGCTTGAGGTGGAGGGAGGCGGGAATAGTTGATGTTCAATGACTCCCAAAATGTAGGATTTCTAACAACAATCATGCGTATAGGTCTAACAAACTGAATTACATTATTCAATGAATAACACGAGTGGGGTTAGGGGGGACATCTTCTAAAGATTTTGAAAGTAGATGTGTCATGCATGTGGGCTTGAGTTGCATCTGAGAAACATCTGGAGAGAGTTTTGTCTAATTACACCCAGACCTACCCAAAATCCTTCGGACTCCCAGCATTACATGTGATGCATGTGTCTTTATTAGCAAATCTCGACCAAACATATGTTGCGGTACCATAAATAATTTGTGAGAAGGGAAAGAATTTTAGAGAAAATGTTTCTCTGTATTCAAACACTATGTCCAAATATTCTACAATACGTGTATATAAATTTCAGACATAAAAAAAATACAAATTAAAAAAAAAATGAAGGAAGAAAGCGATACTCGTTACTTCATGTTCAATTGTAATGATGTGACACAGAGAAGTTGTTGGCTAGCGAACGAGTTATTTTGATGCAAAGGTCCAAATTTAGACAAAAGATCTGATCAAGAAAAGAGCGAAAACTTTTTTAAAAAAAAAATAAAGAAAATAACAAATGTAATTAAAAATAAATTATTTTCTAGGACCTAAAGCTTTGATTAAGAAAGGGAGATGATGGCCTGGGGGATGGAGATATAGATGGGTTTGGGGTAGGAAAATGGAGACGGTCTGAGGGATGGAAGAAATGGAGGGATAATTGGAGTGGGGTTTAATATTTTTCTTTTCTTGCTGTATCTTTTTATTTTTATTAGTTGTATTTTTATATTCTTTTTTTTTCAATTTCACGTGTTATTCAATTATTGGTGAGATGGGTTTAGTCATCAGCAAATAGCAAGTGTGTGAAGTTCTTTTTTTTTTTTTTTTTTTTTGGGGGGGGGGGGGGGGGGGGGGGGTAATTGGATAATTTCATTCAGTACAAACCAACGTATTTTACAAAGTATGTAGCGGCTGACCAACTTGTCCACTACGATCTCCTAAACTACTGTCACATAGGATTCAGTAATATGAAATTTTATTAATACTAGTCTTGATCCGATGCACCTTTGTCCAGTAAAAGTGCATAATAATTAATATAAAACTTAAAATGTCCAATTTTCTAATGGTACCAAATATAAAAATTAGCTAGGCATTTAATCTTTAAAATCTTATAACCCTTTCTCTTAAAGGAATAACCCAAGAACAGAGGATTTACTTATTAGCAAAATAACATAATTACTTTTTTTCTTCAACCCAGGCCAACCTATAAAAGCTTTTTCTTTTTTTTTTTAACCCTATTTCTTCCCTTCTCTCGGAATAAATAGTGGCCAAGTTTTTTTTTAAAATAAAAAACTCCACTCGTTTCCTCTCTCGAAACAAATAGTGACCCTGCCACTTTTTGCTCCTACGGTGACTCGAACCCACTACTTTCTTGAATGTAGGTGGGGGGTGCTTACCATCTGAGCAACTCTCACTTGTCAACCTGCAGAAGCTTAACCTAAACACATAAGGGATTTTTGATATTTTAAAGCATAGCAATATAAGTTTCCAGAAAAATAGCCTTTATCTGCTATCCCTCCCCTTACTAGCCCCTACCTCATGTAGGCTCCTCTGTTTATGCCTAAAATTGGTCGTATAGATTAAATAATTGAATTTATAAGAAGGTCACAAGCAATATGGTACATACGAAGGAAAGTAAGTAAAAGCTGAGAGAAACTTAAAGAAGCAGAAAAGTAAATAATTGTATTCCTTGAGAATAGGCGGATTCTGTGTTAATCGCTTCATTGTATAATACAATATAAGGAGGTGTATTTATAGCTATGATTTACCTAGTTTTGATTAAGGTAAAATACAAGGATTAATAAAGTTGTAGGCATATTTATCCAAGATGATAGTATATACTAAACCCTAACTAGAAGACTGTGAACTCTAAGGAGGCGGGATGTACATCTTGCATCCTATGGTCCGCGCCGATTGAGCGGCTGTGGCTCGAGGAACAGGCATGTATCCTCTGCGCCCGGTATCTTGTAAGCTAAGTCTCGTCTCGCCAGATGGACTCGTATCCCCGAAATCATAGGTGGCGTATTTTTACCCACATAGTCAGTTCCCCCACTTGCTTAGTGCTGACGCAAGCAGCCAGGAAGTGAAAGGATATCTCACTGACTCCTTGAATTTCACAGTCTCTTGGACAGAGAATGACGCTTGGTTTCTTCTGGAATACCACGCTTCTTCATCTGATCTACTGCTTGCGATTCCATGTACCTTTCTCACAGACACCTTTTACTGCGCCGAATCATTCCATATCTCTAGGCCATAATTATATTGACCGTTTTGTGCTGCGTACTTATCTCATTCCGCCTATAAATAGGGGTTTCATGGCAGCTGATAACCACAAGCTTCTTCAAAAAACACATTATCTCTCTCAAAGCTTCCTCATGAAAGAATAATCTTTATTTCCTGAAATGTTTGTCATTGATCCTGGTTTGATATTCACAGAACAACTCCTTCATTTAGAATGGATGGTATTTGAGAAAACTATCAATAAAGAAACCCTATAAGCTTTCTTCCTCTGTTTCTCCATCCATGACAGGATTGTGTGGGAAAAATGCGCCACATATGATTAAAAGGATACAAGTCCAGCTGGTGAGACTAGACTTAGCTTACAAGTCGCTGGGTGTAGAGGATATACGCCTACTCCTCAAGTCACGACCGCTCTGCCGGTACAGGCCATAGGATGCAAGATATACATCTCGCAGCCTTAGGGTTTATAGTCTCCAAGTTAGGGTTTAGTATATACTAACGCCTTGAGTAAACAGGTACATGGCTTTATTAGTTTTTGTATTTTATCATAATTAGTACTGAGTAAATCATAGCTATAAATACCTCTCCTTACATTGTATTGTACAATCAAGCGATTCACACCGAATCTGGCTATTCTCAAGGAATACAATTATTTACTTATTTGCTTATTACTTTTCTTTTAGTTTTTACTTACTTTCCTACATATTTACCGTATTGCTTGTAACCCTTTCCTCTTTAATTGTTTAACCTTCACGACCAATTTTAGGCATAAACAATTTGGCGCTCACCATGTGGCCCAGGCAATTAAAGGTTTCTAAAAAGGAAAAGCATAGTCATTTCAGACAACGATGTCCCGTTGAATGTCGTCATCATGGTCAAACAGACGGCTCATAACTCAGCCAATATGGCTGAAACTATGATCGGATGCCAGGAAGTAACACCTTTCAGTTTACTATTGAGGCCAACATCCTACCGAGAATCTATGCCTTATAGTAAACCCCTTGAAATAGAGACCACAGGCCAAGGTACCCCACAGCCCGTGAACACGATCTTCGGGGGACCCGGGGTCAACGTTAACAAAGCCAGAACTATCATGTTCTTTGAGGCCCATCAGGAGGTGACCAAAAAGCCCCGTATCAATACAATAAAATTCGATGATAATGACAGACAGCAGGCCTTCTACCCACACCACGATGCCCTGATCATTACCCGCAAGGTATGCAACGCTCAGATCAAATATGTGTTGGTAAATCCAAGTAGTGCAGTAAAAATTATTCCCTGGGAGACCATTTGGTCAGATGGAAGTACAACACAAGATAATCCCCAGTCCGTATACGATAACCAGCTTTAATAGCTCCAGCGAGAGATATCTGGGTAAGGTGAGCCTACCAGTCCTCATTCCCGAGGTAACGAAGGTAAAGTCTTTCCAGGTGATGACATGGGACCTCTCGTATGACATTATCTTAGCAAGGCCCTGGATTCAGGAAGTACGCGCAGTGTCATCTACAGTTCATCAAGTCATTAAGTACCCTACCTTGTGGGAAGTGAGAGAGATTCGACGGGAGCAGAAACTATCCAGAAGCTGCTACGTGGCTTCCATCACGTGCACAATAAAGAAGGAGTTCAAGAATCAACGAAATATGTTGGATAAACTGTTCGGGCCGTGCCTAGTCGCCAACATACCATTTGAGTCCGAGGAATGTGAGGGAACCGGACCCCCAAAGCCATCTGTCACATTTCTCCAAGACTCAAATGATGAGGAGAAGACCGCTAAAGCTACCATTGACAACCTCGATCCAATAATATCCGTCGAGAGGTCCCCAGATAAGAAATTTTATGTAGAGGCTAAAATCTCGACCGGAACCAAGCTAGAGTTCGCCAACTTCATGCGTGCTCGGTTAGGCACCTTTTCCTGGACACATACCGACATACACAAAATTTCATCTAGCGTTATAACGCACAATTTGTAAACCGACCCCAACTTCAAGCCAGTCAAGCAGAAAAAGCGGCTGATCAATAGAGAAAGGAAATGGCAGTCCATGAAGAGATGGAGAAATTATTGAACAACGGATCCATTCACGAGGCCCATTACCCTGATTGGTTGTCAAACATTGTGGTTGTTCTGAAGAATAATGGTAAATAGAGAATATGCATCGACTTGACGGACCTGAATAAAGCATGCCCTAAGGACTCTGTTGCGCTGCTCAACATCGATCAACTCATCGATTCAATGGCCGGCCATGAAGCTCTCAGATTCCTGGACACATACTTGGGGTACAATCAGATCCTCGTAAACTAGGTTGATCAAGAGAAAACCTCTTTTATCACGGACAGAGGGACTTACTGTTACCGAGTTATGTCTTTTGGTCTGAAGAATACGGGAGCAACATACTAGAGATTGGTAAACCTGATGTTCAAAGATTATATCGGCAAAACTAGAGGTTTACATTGACGACATGTTGGTCAAGTCAGAGTTTGCCAAAGATCACATTAGACATTTGGAAATAGTGTTTGGTATCTTGGTCTAATATGGTATGAAGCTCAACCCCAAAAAGTACATTTTTAGCGTATCCTCAGGGATGGTTCTCGGGTTTATTGTCTCGTACAGAGGGATAGAAGTGAACCCCACTAATATCGAAGCAACCAAGGCCATACTAGAGGTGTTGAAGAGTGAGGTGGAAATGAAAAGGCTCAATGGTTTGATAGTTGCGCTCAGCCTGTTTATCTCTTGATCTTCATAAAGATGTCATCAGTTCTTCAACATCTTGAAGAAGAATAAAAGTTTTGAATGGACAGAGCAATGCAGCCAGACATTCTGAGACCTGAAGCAGTATCTGTCGAATCCCCCATTGTTGACCAAGCCACGCGACTGAGAACCATTATTATTATATCTGGCGATGTTTGAAGTCACTGTTAGTGCAGTACTTGTACAAGAAGAGAAAGAGTGCAATCTCCCATATAATATATCAACAAATCTCTTCTGGACGCTGAAACACGCTACCAGCATTTACTATTCTAGCCCTCCGCTCAATGGATGGGTCCCATAGTGGCTCCCTTTCAGTCACATTTACTTCTGCTTCCAACCTCGCATTAGTGTCGGCATCGAGTGCTTGACTCTCTTCGAGCAAGGATATCTCACTTTGTACTTCACTGATTCTGAATGGGGTTGGTATCTGAAGACTTGATGAAGTGTTGAGGGTACCCCCTTTACTCCATGTATCTAAGGCCTTCCCAGGATGACATCGTATTAAAGACTACAAGTCATTACCTGAAAAGGTGTTATACTCATCATGTTCGGGATAGAGACTGGTAGAGCTATTTCCTTGATAGGCTTTTTATAGACGTTGTTGAAGCCGGTTACTTCACAGGGGCTTGGGGTTTTTCAGTGCTCTTGACCCATTTTCTACACTATCTCCCATCAAATGATATTGACATCACTTCCTTGATCAAACAAATCTTGCTTTACCCGGGAGTCAAACACCTTGATTGGGATGGTGAGTGCTTCTTTATGGGCTCCTTATTGATTCTTTAAACTGAACAAGATCAGAATAGTAGTTGGTTCTAGTACCACAGTCTTCAAAGCTTCGTCGAACCAGGGTGTGGCAAAGATTGCATTCACACTCTGCTTGTCCTTAGAATCGGGCGCTCTAGATCATTTCGCCCCCTCTGTGATTAGGTCCTTAAGGTGTCCCTCCTTTAACAAGTGTTTAATCTCGAGCATTAAAGCTTTACAGTCAACCATGGGGTGGTCGTTACTCTGATGGAAATCGCAGTAGGAGTTAAGTTTTTTCTAGTCGCCCTTTTAAAGGTAGGCGGCTAGTGCACCCTAGAACCTAGTTTCCCAAAGTGAATGGTGACTAGTTCTACTGCATTCACCAGTAGCCCAAAGTCTTTAAAGCTGCAATTTTCTGAACCTTTCTCATGTGATATGGTTCCTTGGGAGCTATTTTTCTTTTCTGGTACCTTGAATCTGCTTGATATTGAGTCATTCATTTTGCTATATTTCCGTTGTGCCCTTCTTCCAAAGACGAACTACCCACTCGCTTCTACTGTATGTCCTCACTGGGCTATAGGAGTGGCTCAGCTTTGAGGTGGAGTTTGTCATTATACCACTGGTGTAAGGAATTCCATGTTGTCACTGGGTGTCGAGTGAGACTCCACTGCAGCTCTCGAGTAGCTAGTGAACCTATAGATTTCAGGCTTTTGCAAAAGGCTATCATAGTAATAGTATCAGGAACTGAAGGAAGCTCCAAGCGTTATGTTGCTCCTAAACGCACACGCAAGTATACGTGGTCGACAAGTAATAAAGCTATAAGATGAGTATCATTCCCATGAGGACTATTGTTCAGATTGAGTCCTAGCAAACAATTTCCTAAAAACTATTCAGGGATCTTTTTCGATGATGATTTGTAAATTTTACTAACTAAAGGAAATAAGTAAAAACAAGTAACTGAAGTCAAGTAATAGAGAGCAAATTATGGGTTGTTATCAATAAAAGAGAAACGGTCCAGAGTTAGAGCTACAAACAATCCAGTTGAGTTTTCCAGTTGATTCTACTTCTCGGTTTCCTAAATTGCTAACTAACAGGTTAATTATATTCGTGGAAACCTGTCGATTCTTCACGAGTCTATGCAAGCTACTCTAACGCCTATATGTCTATGGTGTTAAATCACATGCATGAATTAAAGAACTCTGTATTTAGCTAAGCAAGCGAATAGGTATATGTCTATCCTACCTGCAACTCGATTCCCTAATGCCCAGGTTCACAATCAAGCCCTATTCTTTCTTATGTGCGTTTACAAGTTTCCTCTGTCGAGTTCAACTTGTAAACTGTAGATAGTGTTCAATTATCGGGCCCTGATAACCAAACAATTAGGCTCAAGAAAGAATAAACAATCTGTAATAGTAAATCAATCAATAGAAATTACTTTCAAACATCAACCTTCATGTAATTGCTCTAACCCTAGAACGATATGTTTAGCTACGCATGTTCATAATAACAACACAAGAAATCATGGAAGAAATAAGAAAGATTGTAATAGATGAAGTAAAGGAATTAAACCCTTGGTTCAATGTGCTAAGAACTCAATATTTGCTCCAAAGTCTGACCCTCATCTCTCAAAAATGAAACAATAAGCTATTTATATTGTTTACAAAGACTTCGCATAAGTTAGTCCCAATCCTAAACTAAGTTGGAAAAGTTGGAGTCGCTGAACTAAAAGCCATAGGGCAAGCGTCGCATGGCTCATGACTTCTGGATATCGTGCGCTATACCCTAAGCGTCTCATAGCTCATTGGTTTCCAAAGTCTGAAGCTGTGACAGATCCATAGCTTGCACCATAGCTTTGCCTTCTAATGCCATATCCCACAATTAACTAAGTTCATCAATTTCTTGCTCGATTATATCCATCTTCGCTCCATTTGCACTCGTATTAATCAAAACCATTCCTAAAATCGCAAATACAATAAGTGAGCACAACAATCGCAATTATTTCGTGCAATGGGCGAATAACATATCAAAATGCAAGGAAATATTAAGGTAAAATAGGCAAATATTTCCAAACATCACCACCCCACACTTAGACATGTGCTCGCCCTCGAGCAATCACTAAAAACAACTTCCAACTAAACACCAACACTTGATAGAACAGGTCTACCTACGGTTATGGTTTATACCGACCATTAAACAAGAGTATCAATACACACCATGTGACCCACAACATGCCAAAAATTCTCCAAATTTTAAAACACTAGAACAACAAACTCAAGACATCTCAATCTCAAAAACCGACTCAATGAAACCAAGCTTTCGCAAAATCACACCCATTCACTCAACCAAGAAGTCAATACTTCACCTATCTCGCATAATCTATGTGCCCTCACCAAAAGTAATCAAGAGAGCGTACAAAATATCACACAAAGAATATATTTCAAGAATAAATGAGGGACATAATATGAGAAGAATTCACTCGCTCTCAAAAAGAAGTTCACTTGCCACACACAACGTACCATAGGCTTGCCCGTAGTGTAGGACTCCACTAATGTAAGCTCACTACAATCGGGATTAACTAAGACTTTAAAGGTTGTAATGTAGGCTAAAGGACGGGTAGGATAAATATGGATAAAATAGTGACTACCTCCCTAAGAACTTTAATACATCACTTTAATTTTTATTTTCACCATTCTCCTCAAAACCACCCAAACATCACACAAGGATTTCTCCTTCAATTTTAAGAAATTTGCACTTTACTTTTTAGCAAGGATTGAGATTTTTTTTCTTTCTTTTGTTTTCTTTATTTTTCTCTTTTTTATTTTTCTTTTTATTTTTTCTCAACCTTGCCTGCCAATGATTCTTTTTCAAACTGCACCATATTTTTCTTTTATTGGTTCCACTCAAAAGCCATCCAGTTTCTCCAACCACAACTCTACAAACATCAAATATTTATATTAAAGTGGTCTAAGGAGTAGGGGTTCAAAAGGAAGATAATTAAGAACAAAAGGGATGCGGCTTGAAATATGGGTGCCAACAAAAATGTCAATAGGCTCAAAAGGATTTAATAAGGATAATATTAAAGGGTAGGCTAATCAAAGTTAAAAGGGCTTATCAGAGAAACTCTTGTAACATCTCCCGACTAGAGCAAACCTAGGATTTCACTTTGAACACACACGGGGCAAGTTCTAAACATCAATATGCAAGCATGGAACATATAAAAGGATACTTCACATCACACATGGCACATAGTCCACTCAAGACGGTTTCATTCCAACTCTCGGTTTAAGAAAATAAGGTGCAACTCTTGAAATTTAAGCACTAAGGCAGAATAGTTCACAACAGAGTCAAGTAGTTGAACTTAAGAGTCTCAAGAAGGTCATTCAAATTTTTCTAGGTATGCATCACAATTTTAAGACCAAAAGGGATTCACAAATAGTATATGCTCAAGTCAAAATTCACCATTATCAAACAAACCAAATGCACCTAGCATTATACCATTTTTCTAACAATTACTCTACTAACTAATACTATACTACTCCTAAAAAAATAAAAATTACCCGATTCAAAGGTCTACCCATGGAAAAGAACCGAGGCCATTAAAAAAACAACGGGGCGGATGATATGTACCACTCACTAAAACTAAAAAAGAAAATCTTTTTGAAATTTTTCATTAGTTTTTTAATTTTTTTTTATATATTAAAGCAAGAAACAAATAAGAATAATGTCAAATGACAAAAAACAAATTGCTAAAAAGAAATTTCTAACGATACAGTTATCCATAACCTCAAAAATTTTGGAAATTCCCTCACCCCTGATGCAGCCCGAACACGCGATGCTCATGTGTTCGATCCACCGAGGCCAATGACACGAAGCCAAGCCAAGCTGCTTCACGATGTCCACATTCACTTGGCTTGGTCGAAGAAAAGCAATTACTCCGAAGCTGAGTACCCGAGCTCAAGAACTGAAGGGGTCATCTACAAGCTTGAGCTCGAAGGAGGGAGTGACTGAACCCCACCCGGACACTCAACATCGACGCCAAAGTAAAAGGAAAATAACCGAAGGAAGAGCGATCGATGTCTAGTATGATCAGAGCTGAGTAACCGAGCACCAAAGTGAAGGAACTCGAGCTCAAGTGTTTGAAGTCAAGTGTTCGGTTGAAGGAGTAACCGAACACTCATTAGACAGCCCTACGTGGCTTACTCCTATTGGTCGCATGTGACCATTTACTGTTTTATCCTTAGCATAGCCTACAAATACTCCATTTACATTTCATTTGTAGGCATTATTAAGTTGTTGAATATTGAACATAACAGTTGCTATTGAAAGTGTCTCCGATGGAGCCGAACCCCGACATGGGATTTTAAAGAACTTGTGTCAATCGGTGTGAGTCGTTTGAACATTTTCTTCTTGGTCATTCAATTTGCAAGAAGCGTTGTGCATAGTATAGGTGATTCTTTGCCTCCGAATTCATCGAGCCCGAGACTAGTTCCTCACCGTTCTTTGAATCGAAATAAGATTTGTCTTGCTTCTATCTTTACTTTTCTGTTGTTCTTTCGCATTTTCATCGTGTCTAGCTTTCCCTCGGGTTTGCTTGCACCATCTTGGTATCAAAGCAAGGTTTGAGCTTGTTCTTACAACCTCAAATCCTGTTCGTTATATTCGTGCTTGTGTCTCCAGTTTCAGCTTTCTTCCTTGTTGTTAATTGTTGTTGCTGTGGTGTTTACTAAAAAATAAAAGTAGAAAAGAAAAATTCAAAAATTTTGGTTGATTTGTTGGTTGTTTGAATCAAACAACCATTGATTTGTATTCACCACTGTCCAAGGATTGATTTGAGCACCCGACGTACAACGTTTGTGACTAGGGTTTCGCGACAAATTTTGGACTGTTTTGAGCTTAGTAGTGACTGATTTCGAACCCCAGTGTGTTTTTGGTTGTTTACGATGAAGACTGGTGGTTCTTGATTGATTTGGGTGTGTTTTGTCCTTAAATCTTCGAAGTTCTATGACTTGAACCGTGTCCGTACACCGAAAAATTGTTACGATTGTAACAGTGTACGAACACGAAGGAGCTGAGTCTTAGCTTAAAGAACTTTGAACCAAATTCCTCCGTTGTTGTTGTTACCAGGAGTTGAAAGAAGCAACCCAAATTCTGCTAGCTATCGTGGTCAGTGAACGAAGTTAAGTTATCCATACGCCGGAGTAAAACCTTCACTGTTCCATTGATGAAGAAAGGGGTAAAGTGTAAAGATCAAAACCCCAGGTGAAAATTTTGTTGACTAGAAAAGGGAATTGGATAAGGTAAAACCCTATCCGTACCAAGGAGGAACCACTCTTGTACGGACAAGAGTTGGTGTGATCGAAAGGGATTCTGAAGAGGAATAGAAGGGTAGATTCTCCTAGGTTTTCACTTTTCTTGTGTACGATAAATCTAGTTAGTGGATCTCTAGAGTAATTTTTCCTACTCGAGATCGTACTAACTCATTTAAGCTTATAGGAACTCGTGCGTGGGTGATCGACGTCCAAATTTCGTAGAAAATTCTTTGACTTCCGAAGTGCAGAGTAAATAGCGTCCGTTCCATCGGGTCGTATCAATTCACTCATCCCGAAGGAGACATTGTAACTTGTCAAATTCAAAGAAACTGAGAGAAGTTGATCAACCGAGGAAGCCATTAGCTACAAGTTCTTGAGTGACAAAAAACCGAACCCATAAATTGAGTGGACCGAGTGCCACCCATCGAAGGTGAGGGAGTGTGTGAGGTGATTACTAGCCTTAACATTTTATTTGGTCTTTGATTTGTGCAGGTACCATGGCTGGGAATGGAGGCGATGGCAAAGGCATTGAGAGTCCCGAAGTGTTGTTAGCCGATCTCATGGCTGCGATACAAGGCATCAGTGCCGAAGTAAGAGGGGTGAGTGCTCGAGTAGCTCAACTCGAGCAAGGAAGTGTGTCTGTGGCCTTACCTGGGTCCGGCGCTGGAACTAGCAACTCCACTCTGATGAAACCTGAGCTGTTTGCTGAGCATGTTCGACAACATCAGTTGATAAGTGAGGCTGTTCGAAAAAAAGTTTTGGGTAATCCCCAAACACCACAAAACTTGGGCAATCCCCAGGCTGGGAATCAACACTTGGGCATTCCCCGAGGAGAAAGAGTACCACTTCTAATGGCCCGAAGACAAATTGAGGTCGTTGATAAAGAGGTAGACGAAGGAGAATTTCCTGATGTCGAACCTGAATATGAGCCACCGTTCGTTCAACGAAGGCAAGCTCAACAAGGTCGTGGAAATTTCAGAGGTCGAGGCCAAGGCGCAAATGTTGATCGAAATATTGAGCGTGAGGCTGATGATCACTATAATGAGTATCCCGAACATGTTCGTGGTGTTCGAGATTCAAACTTGAACAGTGTCAAAACCACTATTCCACCCTTTAAAGGAACTAGTGATCCGGATTAATATCTTGAATGGAAGCTTAAAATGGAGCAAATCTTCGAAACCAATGAGATGACCGAAGAGAGGAAAGCTGCCCATGCCATTGCTTCATTCAAAGCCTATGCATCTACGTGGTGGGAAGCTGACAAGAGGCTTAGACAAAGGAATGTCTATCCAGAAGTCACTACTTGGGCACAGTTGAAGAGAGCAATGGATGCTAAGTATTTGAGTGCTAAGTATAGGCAAACTCAATTTCAAAAGCTCTATGAGTTAAAGCAAGGGTCCAAGTCAGTTCAAGAGTATCACGATGAGTTCGTGAGAATTCGATTGAACCTTGATCTCCAAGAATATGAAGAGCAAGCCACTATTCGGTTCAAGAATGACTTGGCTCGGGATGTGTCATCTCAATTGAGACTACACGTGCACCACAAGTTTGAAGATGTGTTTGAAGATGCTATCGAAGCTGAGAAATGGGTGAAGAAAGATAAGGCAAACCGGTATCGAGGAGTCATTACTTCAACTCCTTTGAACCGAGATAAATAATGGAAGAGTCCTAATCCAACATGTGCTAACACTGTTCGAGATTCGAAGAAACCCTTCGAAAGGGGTGTGACCGTTAACCAGTCAAGAGAAGTGGGAGGTAAAGTTCAACTAAACTCTCCTAGTTCTTCAAATATTCAGTGTCATAAATGCAAAGGTTATGGTCACATGGCAAAAGAGTGTCCGACTCGCAAGGTTATGCTTGTGCTCGACAATGGAGATGTTTGTGAGCAGGCGAGTGACACCGAGGAGGAATTTATAGAGGAGATTGACCGAGCTGAACATGATGATGGTCGTGAAGCTGTCGAACCTGATTATCCGAAAATGTTTCTTGTGGTTCCAAGGAATTTGAGCTGCATGACTCTCGAAGAAGAGGACAACCAAAGAGAGAATCTTTTCCGTGCCCAATATCAAGTGAGGGGGAAGGTGTGTTCGATGATCATTGACTCAGGTAGTTGTGCAAATCTGGTGAGCCAAACCTTGGTTTCACAAATGGGACTACCTACTTTGAGACATCCCCACCCTTACAAATTACAATGGTTGAACGAGTGTGGAGAATTGAGAGTTGTCAAACAAGTGTGGATCAAGTTTAGAATTGGATAATATCAAGATGAGATGATGTTCGATGTGGTGCGATGCAAGCTTGTCATTTGCTATTGGGTCGACCATGGCAGTATGATCGGTCGGTTGTTCACAATGGAAGATCCAACACTTAGACTGCAAAGCTCAAAGGGAAGAGTTTTATACTCAAACCCTTGTCTCCAAAACAAGTCACCGAGGACTATAAACGGATGCAAGAATTGAAAGAAGCGGCCAAACCTAATCTTCCGATGGGAACAAAAATTGTGGCTGAAGAAAAAAACTCACCGCCCGAAGTAAGGAGTATCTGTGCAATCATGCAACCAGGTGAGTATCTACGAGGCAACGACAATGATCAGATAATGATTTGCCTCGTGCACAAGGGTATCTTTCTAAACTCTAATGATGATTTTTCTAACGATAACTCTTTGCCTAGTGCTGAACAAAGTGTTTTGCAGGACTTCGGAGACATGTTTCCCGAAGAAATGCCAAGTGGATTACCTCTGTTGAGAGGAATCGAGAACCAAATTGACTTCGTACCAGGGTCTCAAATCCCCAACAAACCTGCATACCGGTGTAATCCCGGAGACACCAAAGAGCTCCAAAGGCAGGTTGATGAGTTGCTGAACAAGGGCCTCCTTCAAGAGAGCTTGAGTCCTTGCGCCGTTCCTGTTATCCTTGTCCCGAAGAAAGATGGAACATGGCGAATGTGCGTTGATTGCTGAGCAGTCAACAAAATAACGGTAAAGTATCGTCATCCTATCCCTCTATTAGATGACATGCTAGATAAGTTAAGCGGTTCTTCATGCTTTACGAAGATAGACCTCAGGTCCGGTTACCACCAAATCCGAATGAAACCCGGAGACGAGTGGAAAACCGCATTCAAGACCAAGTTCGGTCTTTATGAATGGTTGGTGATGCCTTTTGGCTTATCCAATGCACCGAGCACATTCATGCGACTGATGAACCATGTGCTCAAACCGTTCATAAATAAGTTTGTTGTCGTTTACTTCGATGACATACTTGTTTATAGTAAATCTGTGGATGAACATGTCGAACACCTAAGGATAGTGCTTGATAAGCTTAAAAAAGAGAAGTTATAAGCTAACTTCAAGAAATGTGCCTTTTGTGTCGAACGTGTAGTCTTTCTAGGATTCGTTGTCAGTGCTAATGGTGTCGAAGTCGACGATACAAAAGTCGAAGCCATCAAAGATTGGCCAACTCCAACCTCGGTATCACAAGTTCGTAGCTTCCATAGCTTAGCTAGCTTTTACCGAAGGTTTGTTCGTGACTTTAGCACCATGGCAGCTCCTTTAACCGAGCTGGTTAAGAAAGACCATCCATTTTTGTGGGGAGAGTCCCAAAAGAGGGCTTTCCAAGAGTTGAAACGGAGGCTTTGTTCTGCCCCGTTGTTGCAACTCCCTGACTTCGGCAAATCATTCGAAGTCGAGTGTGATGCATCTGGAGTTGGGATCGGAGGAATGCTTATGAAAGAATCGAAGCTGATCGCTTACTTTAGCAAAAATCTTAAGGGTGCAACCTTGAACTACTCTACGTATGACAAGGAGTTGTATGCCCTCGTTCGAGCACTCGCCCATTGACAGCACTATTTGTGGCCTCGAGAGTTTGTGATTATAAGTGATCATGAATCTTTGAAACATCTCCGAGGACAGGAGAAATTTAACCGAAGGCATGTCAAGTGGGTTGAATTTATTGAGAGTTTTCCCTACGTAATTCATTACAAAAAGGGAAAAGACAATGTTGTTGCTGATGCGCTATCCAGGAAATTTGCCTTAGCGACTACTCTAACCTCAAGGCTCATGGGATTCGAAAGCATCAATTCGATGTACGAGGACGATCCCAAACTGAAATGCATTCCTGACGCAATCTTGAGTGGCCGAAGGGTTGAGAAATATCAGTGGCACGATGGCTACCTCTTCAAGAATGGGAGGATTTGTGTGCCAGTGTCATCGTGGAGAGAGCTCTTAGTTCAAGAAGCTCACTCCGGAGGCTTGATGGGACACTTCGGTGTCGACAAAACTCTTGGTATCTTAACCGAGCAGTTCCATTGGCCCAAAATGCGACAAGATGTGGAAAAGTTTTGCAACGCTTGTCTCGTTTGCAAGAAAGCTAAATCGAAGTCCAACCCTCATGGATTGTATACCCCGTTGCCCGTGTCTAATTGACCTTGGGTTGATATATCCATGGACTTTATCTTGGGGTTACCAAGGTCGGGGGTGGACATGATAGCATCTTTGTCGTAGTCGACCGTTTTTCAAAAATGGCTCACTTTATTCCTTGCAAAAGGTGTGATGATGCACAACATGTATCTACTTTGTTTATTTCTAATGTGTTGAAATTGCATGGTGTGCCTCGTACTATTGTGAGTGATCGAGACTCAAAGTTCTTGAGTCATTTTTGGAAATTTCTATGGGGTGCCCTTGGCACCAAGCTACTATTCTCGACCTCTCACCATCCTCAGACTGATGGCCAGACCAAGATAGTTAACCAAACCTTGGGATCTTTACTTCGAGCAATGACCAAAGGCAAGGTCGGAAACTGGGCAGATCGTTTGCCCATGATGGAGTTTGCATACAATCAAACGGTGCATCGAATGATAAATATGACCCCGTTCAAATGTGTTTATGGTTTTAATACTTTAATTCCACTTGATTTAACCCCATTACCTCGAGATTCTGTTATTGATTTTGAAGGTACTCGGCGAGCTACTGCCTTGATCGAGTTGCATGCAAAGATGAAGAAGAACCTCAAGGAAGATTATGCAAAGGTTGCATCGAAGAAAAACAAGGGGTGTAAAAAGCTGGAGTTAAGGAAGGGGGATATGGTTTGGGTTCACTTCCGAAAGGAACGCTTCCCGATCCAAATGAAAGGAAAGTTGGCTCCTCGAGGGGATGGTCCATTCCAAGTGCTGAGCAAGATCAACAACAATGCTTATGTGATCGACCTCCCTGGTGAGAATAATGTGTCCAACACCTTTAATGTTGCTGACTTAGTTCCTTGTGTTGTAGGACAAACTTCGGAGGATGAAGAAGGCTGGATTTCGAGGACGAAATCTTCTCAAGAAGGGGACGATGATGCAGCCCGAACACAGGCTGATCATGTGTTCGATCCACCGAGGCCAATGACACGAAGCCAAGCCAAGCCAAGTCAAGCTGCTTCACGATGTCCACATTCACTTGGCTTGGTCGAAGGAAAGCAATTACTCCGAAGCTGAGTACCCGAGCTCAAGAATTGAAGGCCTCATCTACAAGCTTGAGCTGGAAGGAGGGAGTGACCAAACCCCACCCGAACACTCAACATCAACGCCGAAGTAAAAGGCAAATAACCAAAGGAAGAGCGATCGATGTCAAGTATGAGTAGAGCTGAGTAATCGAGCACCGAAGTGAAGGAAATCGAGCTCAAGTGTTCGAAGTCTAGTGTTCGGTTGAAAGAGTAACTGAACACTCATTAGACAGCCCTACGTGGCTTACTCCTATTGGTCGCATGTGACCATTTACTATTTTATCCTTAGCATAGCCTATAAATACTTCATTTACATTTCATTTATAGGCATTATTAAGTTAGTTGAATATTGAACATAGCAGTTGCTATTGAAAGTGTCTCCGATGGAGCCGAACCCCGACGTGGGATTTTAAAGAACTTGTGTCAATCGGTGTGAGTCGTTTGAATATTTTCTTCTTGGTCATTCGATTTGCAAGAAGCGTTGTCTTTCTTGAGGATTGTTGCATAGTATAGGTGATTCTTTGCCTCCGAATTCATCGAGCCCGAGACTAGTTCCTCGCCGTTCTTTGAATCGAAATAAGATTTGTCTTGCTTCTATCTTTACTTTTCTGTTGTTCTTCCGCGTTTTCATCGTGTCTAGCTTTCCCTCGGGTTTGCTTGCACCCACCCCACACTTAAAACTAAGTAATGTCCCCAGTGCGATAAAAATACAGTACAAAAGGTAAAGGAACTTCCCTGAAGGCCCATCGGAAGAGGAGCAACACATGTACCGTTTGTATATTAATCTTAGATGAAGTGTTTTTTCAGAAAACTCATGTTCTACTAGTTGCACCTAATCAATAATGACCCTGCAAAATTTTCTAAGACAATCTACAAAGGAAACGAAGCAGTCATAGCAGTAAAAGGAGGATATTAGAACAAGGTCCACAACACTGTGTGAATCAATCTACTGATACAAGCTTGAATTCTCATGCCTACACACTCTACATTATTGTTGTAATTGTCTCGATTAGAAACACAAACCTAAGCATTCATAGGCAGGGCCTATTATCAATTTCACTATTCATGGAAGTCACAACTCAGTGAAACAAGCCTGAGCATTTATATACCTGCCTAATGACCCCACACTTAGAAATTTCAAATATGTATAAGCATCTGCTGCATAGCTACTGTCACTTCCTTATATTTATGTCAATGCAACTCTAACAATCCTATAGAGTAGCATTTACGGTGCCAATTTTAATTATAGCCTAGCGAAATTCACGAACAAGTAGTAACGGGGCTAAAGGATATCATTGCTCAATCACAATTACACAATAACCAAACAATATTAACTACTCAAGACTTCACCAATTATGTATCACTTGAATTACAGCATTCGAACTGAAAGCAAACAAGCAGTGGCACAGGTCATGCACGAGCGACGTGCGACATTGATCAAGTATACGGCAAAGAGGCTACACTATCACCCACATCACCCCGCACTTAGAATTAAGCGTATGCAGTCCCTAGGGGTGGTTTGGCTACTCAGACTCCGCCAATTATCTCAAAGAAGTCAATTAGGAATTTCAGCGAACATGTTGCAGGCATAATATTCAAGGTGTAGTTTTATAGATACTTAGAAGGAAAGAACCTCTCAAATTTTCATGGGACTTTCACTTTAGCAACTACTAGTATCACCCAACAAGGGTCCAGAGTTTCATCAAGACTCGACAAGGGTTCAAACAATTCATAACCACCATTAAAGACTAAAACTAAGGGGATGGGGAGACGGGACTGTCATCCTGTAGCAGCAGTCGCGAGAGAATAAGAGAACGACTTACCAGTAGCAGTTGTGTAACAGTGAAGGAGTTGGAGTGATTGAATAGCAGGTAGAGAGTCTTATATGTTTTTCCTGGGTTCGTGTCCTCTGTTTTTTCTTCTTTTGTTCGTGTTTAAACCTGAGATTGTATTCTGCTATTTACTTTGTTCGCGGGTCCTGGGTCGAAAGTGGGTCGACCCGATTCATAGTAGAACTTACCTGGAAGCATGTTGCAAGCGGCGCCTGTTAAACGCTTTGACTGTTTTGGAACATTCTGTTTAAACAAAGCGATACAGGCAGCATCGCTATGCTCTTTTTTAATGCAGAATCTGTCCCAAGAAATCTGGAGCTACTGTTTTTGTGAAGCGATCCTGGGAGCCTCGCTTTGAGCTGCTGCTATCAGATTTCATTAGCAGTATTTTTCTAAGTGTTACCAAGCATAAAAGGCCATTGAGGATGCGAGCTATGGAAAAGTTTTCTACTGTTTTGAAGCATCAGTTTTGAAGCATGCTTAGCACCTCTCACACACCCCTCCAGTATGTTTAAAGCTACAATTTTTCTATGTCCTTAGCTTCCTCCATCCCGCGACCTTTGGTTCAAATACATGATTCACTTTTCGACCTTTCTGGGCCCCTACAAAAACGACAAGCAACACTACGTAATAATACATAAATAAAAATGACTAAAACAATAAAAATTGGGTTGCCTCCCAATAAGCGCTTGATTTAACGTCGCTGCACGACTCTTTTTGTATTTTTATCTTTTTCTATTTTTTTTTTTCTATTTTTTTTTTAATTTACATACAAGGCTCGGGTTGCCTCCCGAGAAGCACCTTAGTTAACGTCGTGGCACAACAACACTTTTAAGCTCACTTCCAGCATTTACGCCTCCTCTTCTTACGATGAACTTTTTCTTTCTTCTTTCCTTTAGGTGAATTTTCCTTCAACTTGTCAATTATTATGTCGTGGTCACCTTGTTCAACATTCCGCTAAAACACCTCTTTCAGTCTACTTTTATGTTCTAGTCTGACACATTCTATCAAAGAACACTCTTCAAACTTAGCCACGTGGTCCTTTTCGTTATAAACCTTGAAAGTAACCTTTTTTTCAATGCGCTCTCACAGTCATCTCCCCTAGTTCCATGTCAATAATTGCCTTCGAGGTGATTAGGAATGGTCTTCCCAAAATTATTGGAGCTTTTTGATCCTTTTCATAGTCTAGAATAATAAAATCAGCAGAGAACGTAAACTTCCCAACTTTAATCAACACATCCTCCACCTCACCATCGGGGCAAGTGAGTGATCCATCCGCCATCTTACGAGTAACTGAAGTAGGATTGATTTCTCCTAGGTCTAACCTTTTATAGACAGACAGAGGCATGAGATTTATGTTGGCCCCCAGATCACACAGTGCACCAAAAATATTATGACTACCAATAGTGCAAGGAATAGTAAACCTCCCAGGATCTTGAAGTTTTGGAAGTAATTTACTAAGGATTGTACTAGACTCCTCCATCAACTCGATTGTATCAATCTCTTGTAGCTTTCTCTTCTTAACTATAATCTCTTTTAGGAACTTCACAAATAACGGCATCAGTTCAAACATATCAGTCAGAGGAATGTTACCCTGAAGCTCTTTTATCATACTCACAAATTTTTTAAATTGAGCCATATCCTTTGATGGTTAAAATCTCTGTGGGAATGGTGGGGCGGTAGAGGTGCCTCCTTTTTCTCTTCTTTCTTCTTTACTTTCTCCACTTTTTCTACTTCCTCTCCTTTAAGTTGCTCCTTCTCCTCAGTTTTGGCCATCAACTCTTCACCCTTAAATAGAGTTATGGCAAGACAGTGCTCGATTCCCTTTAGATTAGCATTCGATTCAACATTACCAGGAAGTGCTCCATGTGGTCTAGTATTTTGCGCTCGAGCTAACTGCCCCATTTGGCGTTCAAGGTCTTTTTGAGCATTAGTGAGATCTTTTATGGCCTGTGCCTGAACTGCATTGTCAGCTATAATTCTCTGCTGGCCTGCCAACATCTGCTTTATCAAATCTTCAACTGAACTGCTTGCCTGTTGTGGTTGAACTGGAGGTGGTTGGTAATTATTTGGAGCTCTCATATTGCCTTGATTAGCTTGATTACCACCCCCAAGAGAGATTTGGATCATTGCGCCCATTAGGATTATAAGTGTTACCAAACTGATTTTGTGCCTGAGACCTGTTTTGGTTCCCCACGTAATAGACTGACTCTGGGTTGGCGGTGCAAACATCAGTAGCATGATCTTGACCACATACCTCACAAAAACTTTGGAACTGCTGCACTTGTTTAACGGATTGCACTTGTTGTTGAGTTGGTGGCAATGTTAGCTTGCTGATTTGGTTAGCTATCGCATCCATCTTTGCATTCAATGCTGAAACAAAATCCAATTGAATTACTCCAGCAGCCTTTTGACTTGGAGCTCTACCATAACCCTGCTAGTTAGGATTGCTTTGAGAAAATTTATCCAGCAATTCATAAATCTCATTAAAGTTCAAGGCCAAGACTTGGCCTCCAGCAGCAGCATCCACCACGATCTTGGTATGAGCATTCAAACCTTCCACAAAAGTATGGGCCAACACCTTATTAAACTGGTTGTGGTGCGGGCAATCTCTCAACAATGACTTGAATCTCTCCCAGGTTGAATACAAGGATTCCCCGTCTCTTTGTCTAAAAGACATAATCTCACTCCTTATTCTAGCTGTTTTGGCAGATGGATAGAATTTAGCCAAAAATTTCTTAGCTAAAGCATCCCAAGTAATGATAGACCTAGGCTTTTCAGCCTTTAACCACTTCTTTGCTGCCCCGATCAGTGAAAACGGGAAGAGTATCAATCGAACATAATCAGCTGAGACGCCTGTTGGTGTGTATGTGTCACTAATCTCCAAGAAATTCTAGATATATTGTTGTGGATCCTCGTGCAGTAATCCAGCATATTGTCCAGTCGCATGAAGCAGTTGTATCATGCCGGACTTAATCTCAAAGTGTCCAGTAATTTCAGCCTTAACAATGCTCGAGGCTACTCCCTGTAGACTAGAAAAAGCAACATATCGCGCAACTAAAGCTCGATCTTCTGTCATTCCTTTAGGTAAGGATTAAGAGAAACCTAAAACCTGAAAGAGCACAAGAAACTCAAAACAAAAATGAAACCTGAATAGAAAATAATGACGAGGCCAAAGTGTATAGGATTTTCCTGCTCGTGCTTTGTCAAATTATAGTATAGTTTAAGATATCGTCCCACAGAGATTGGAAAATCTATGCTACAGACTTGGAATATTCCGACTACTATTTGAGAGAATCAATTTGATGAAAAGTGAGTTGTTGCATTTTTAAATTTAAATAACTTTAACTAAAACAAAATAACTTGGAGAAGATTTTCAATTTAAAAAGAGTTGGGAATCATTAAATTCACTTAATAATATTTGTAATAAAAATCTCAATTCTGACATGTATTTCTCTAAAGAATAATTGCTTATTGCTAATTCAATTATATTTTGCTCACAAGAAAATAATTAATTAATAACACTCCGTGAGGTTATATAAATTAATTGAGTTATTACAAGTGACAGTTAAACCAAAATACTTTCCTTACCTGAATTGTGCTTAAAAGTAGTGAAAACTTCGTGAGAATATTTTTACTAAAAATCAATAATCTTGCCTACAACAATTCCTCCGTGAGAATTAAAACTGAGGCAAGCAAGACTACGGACCTGAAATGGTAGATTACTAAAATTTGCTTTCACTCTACTTATTTTATTCATTAGTTATCACATATTAATTTTGCTCCGTGAGAATTACAAAATTAATATGATAATAACCGTGAGATAAAATATGTAAAAGTGATGGCAAAGAATAATAAAACTAACATTCCCGCACAGTGTAAAATGTGAAATAGAAAATTTCAGGGCAAGTATATATTAAAACTGAGATAAGTATTATAAATATATCAAGCTTTATCAACTATCCCAACAAAAAGAAATTATTCCATTATGGAGTATTTGAACAAAAGAAAAGACTTATATTATTGACAATATTGCCAATACTTCTAGAAAATATGGAACTTACAAGAAGAGAACGAAAATAAAGACCAAAGCTTTAAAGAGAGTAGAATAGCTATTCTATTCCTTGGTATTCAACTACAGGAGAATTGTCCTCTATTTATAGATGGAGAATTTCTTCATCAATTGTTGTTATGTCAAGAGATGAAGATGTGTAACAAGTTTCCTTCAAAGTGACATGGATACGTGAAGTCCTCTCTTACTCCTTTCTCTGCTTTAGTTCCAATATTCTTTTATTAAATGTGTAATTCCATATTACCAATATGTATAATAAGGAGCAAATATTGTAGCCAAGATATGTAACAACTTTCTTGCATAGTGAGGAAGACATGTCATGGACTTCTTCTTGCATACGTAAAACTCTTCTTCCTTTGTTATTTACTTTATTCATGATATATTTCTCTTTCCAAATATTCTTTTTCTCTGCAAGATTTGTTAGAAAATATAGGAGAATTGAATATATTTATTCATGCTTTTATTTAAAATATATATTTTTATATAAGAAAATACACGAATAAATTATATTCACCAAATAACAAATCATTTAAAAAGAAAACAGTCAATTGTTTAGTCCCCGGCAACGGCGCCAAAATATTTTTGCTCCCAAACGTACACGCAAGTATACGTAGTCGACAAGTAATAAAGTGATAAGATGAGTATCGTTCCCACGAGGACTATTGTTCAGACTGAGTCCTAGAAAACAATTTCCTAAAAACTATTCAGGGATCTTTTCCGATGATGATTTGTAAAATTTACTAACTAAAGGAAATAATTAAAAACAAGTAACTAAAGTCAAGTAATAGAGAGAAAATTATGGGTTGTTATCAATAAAAGAGAAACGGTCCAGAGTCAGAGCTACAAACAATCAAGTTGAGTTTTCCAGTTGATTCTACTTCTCGATTTCCTAGATTGCTAACTAACAGGTTAATTATATTCGTGAAAACCTGTCGATTCTTCACGAGTCTATGCAAGCTACTCTAACGCCTATATGTCTATGGTGTTAAATCATATGCATGCATTAAAAACCTCTGTATTTAGCTAAGCAAGGTGAATAGGTATATGTCTATCCTACCCGCAAATCGATTCTCTAATGCCCAGGTTCACAATCAAGCTCTATTCTTTCTTATGTGCATTTACAAGTTCCCTCTGTCGAGTTCAACTTGTAAACCGTAGATAGTGTTCAATTATCGGGCCCTGTTAACCAAACAATTAGGCTCAAGAAAGAAGAAACAATATGTAATAGTAAATCAATCAGTAGAAATCACTTTCAAACATCAACCTTCATGTAATTGCTCTAACCCTAGAATGATATGTTTAGCTACGCATGTTCATAATAACAACACAAGAAATCATGGAAGAAATAAGAAAGATTGTAATAGATGAAGTAAAGGAATTAAACCCTTGGTTCAATGTGCTAAGAACTCAATATTTGCTCCAAAGTCTGACCCTCCTCTCTCAAAAACGAAATAATAAGCTATTTATATTGTTTACAAAGTCTTCCCATAAGTTAATCCCAAGCCTAAACTAAGTTGGAAAAGTTGGGGTCGCTGAACTAAAAGCCACAGGGCAAGCGTCGCATGGCTCATGGCTTCTGGATGCAGTGCGCTATACCCTAAGCGTCGCATGGCTCATAGCTCATGGCTTTCCAAAGTCTGAAGTTGTGACAGATCCATAGCTTACACCATAGCTTTGCCTTCTAATGCCATATCCCACAATTAACTAAGTTCATCAATTTCTTGCTCAATTATATCCATCTTCACTCCGTTTGCACTCGTATTCATCCAAACCATTCCTAAAGTCACAAACACAATAAGTGAGCGCAACAATCGCAATTATTTTGTGCAATGGGCGAATAACGTATCAAAATGCGAGGTAATATTAAGGTAAAATAGGAATATATTTTCAAACATCACGTTCCCCTTGGAATCTCTCCAAGTAGACCATCAGAAGCTCGATGTTGCGTTGTTGGATATCAAAGATATCCTCCATGCGCTTCTCTCGATTGTGGGCTCCGAAATGTGCGTACTTGAAAAGATCATGCATCTGAATGAATGATTCGATTTATCCCAATGATAGTTGGGTGTATCATGAGAGGGCACCTTTGGTTAAGGTCGAGCCGAACCTCTTCACCAGAGCAGATTGAGTCTCTTGTTTAGTAATCTCGTTGCTCTTGACGGCTGTGTAATAAGCAGCGATCTACTCATCCGGGTCGGTGGTTCCACCGTACTTAATATTTTCTGGCAGGAAGAAGTGCTTAGGTATGTGAACCTGTGCAGCACTCTCTTTATATGCATGCTTGAAGAACTTTTGCTTATCTACAACGGTAATCTGGGGTGGAGCACCTGGGGTGGATCTGTTAAGCCCCGTATGTGTAAGTGACGTATATCATATTAATGACATTCTAAGTATAATTTAAGTAAGTTTAAAGACATAATAGGACCATATATGACGTTTATATGCTGAATACAAAGTTTGGGAAAAATCGGATTTAACTTGCAGAAAAACCGACTAAGGATTTCCCTTGTAATAAAGATTTTTCAGCAATTAATTCTGTGTATTATATGAGGTCTTTTGGGGACATATCATATACCAAATTGAAGGTCTTGGAGTGTAGTTTTCAACTCTTTTGATTGTTTGTTCATACAATGTCTGAATAAAAAGATATGAGCGTCAGAAGTTAGGCCAAGAAAAGGGATATAAGCGCAAAAAGGGACTAAAACTGAAATGTTTCGGTATAAAAGAGAAATTCGTCTTCCTTCTCGTCATTTCCAGAAATATCAAGAGATAAAAAGTGCTTTTATGAGTATTCAAGCCATTTTTAAGGTTTTGAAGGAAGGACGCCAATCTTAACTCGAAATTGAAGACGGATTGCTTCAAAATACTCTACTCGATTAAGGTAACGTTATGCTACATTCAATTTCATCTATAGTTTAAGTTTTAAAATTAATTCATGGCTAAGTAAAGTACCTAAATGTTTATAGCTTGTTTAAGCTTTAGAAGGTGGGAAATTCAAAGGAAAAAGGTTTAGAAGCAAAAAGCATCAAAGGTATGTAAGGCTAAGCCTTTCATTCGACAAGGCATTTGCTTTGTAGCTTTTGAAGTTTGTCTCAGTTCCAAACTGTATGGTTCTTGTAAGGAACTTGTGTGGCATAAAGGTAATCGTGTATGTTCCTAATTTGGTGCTAAGAACCACGGTGAAAGATGTCCAAAAAGTAGCAGCACGATATGTCTCAAAATCTGGAAAATTATTTTTATCTTCGAACAGTTATTAGTAGCTTGAGAATAACTCTTCGTACAAAATTGATATTGAGATGATTTAAGATTTTCTAGAACTCTGAGACATATATATACAACTTTTATGAAGACCACAAAGTTTATAACTTTGATTTAGACCCTTCAAATTAGGTTTCAAGGCAGGGCACTGGTGTTGTCCAAAGATTCTGTCCTCGGATTGTTATGTCGTCCGGTCGTCTCATCTTGTTATCCGTTTAATTTATTTATGTTATCAGTTTATCCGGGTATCCATCCTCGTGTATATTATAGTGCTGGTTCTATTTTTTCAGACCATCCAGTTTTAGGGGAAACTCTGCCAAAATTTTATAGAAATTCATAAAGTTGGAAAAATTCTGAGTTCTAGGTTGTGTCTATAATTCCATCCAGAGTTTTCTTATCATTCTTTTCAGTCCATGTCTATTGTTTCCATATATGTTACGCCTCATACATGCTTATGCTTATATTGTGATCATATTATGTGTCATTTGGAGTCCCCTATAGAGGCTGGACATTGGACATACAGTTCGGTCGCGTGTGATACTACCCATCTGGGGGACACAACCCCTTTGGTTCAGGCGGGAGTTGAAACACCTAGTGTGACTGGGTGTCATTCACACACTCTGACCAGAGAGACTAGATATTACTGGCTGGGGGGGACATAACCCATAACACCCACCAGGTTTGTTATATATACGTATATAGCCACAGTATGCACTGTATGACTATACATGAGGCTAGTTAAGATATTCAATTACCTAGTGATTTGGGGGGATATAGCCCATAACACCAGACAGGTACCAGTTCAGGTAAAAGTTCAGGTTTAGCTTAGTACCAGTTATCAGTTCTCAGTTATCAACCACCAGTTCTTAGTGTCTGTATCAGTTGACAGCTATCAGTTCCAGTTTCTAGTTACGAGTTATCATTCATATTATAGTTATTTATCAGTATAGTTCAGCTCAGTCTTCAGTTTCAGATTCAACTAGACTTCAGTTTATATTCGGATCATGTTTAGTGCGTTCTTTAGATTTCCACCACATATTTGTATATTTATATTCCAACCTTACATTTTCATCAGCTATGCTATAAATTATATGCTTATGCCTTACATACTTTGTACATTTCGTACTCACGCACTTTATGGGGCGTTGCGTTTCATGTCGCGCAGGTATAGATAGATCAACGCTTGAGCCATATCGATAGGCCATCCACCTGCTATTGGGATCACTCCGCTTGCTCCCGGAGTTTCTTATCTTTTGGTATGTGTACAGTCAGCTAGTTTGGGTATGATGGGGTTGTCCCATCTAGCACTTATTCAATTCAGCACTTCTAGAGGCCTGTACATATGCACATGTGCAGTTAGTATGTTTTTATATGTTAGCTTATGTTAACCTTGTTGGCTTTTCAGATTGTACAGTTCTTATTAACTAGGTTTATGTTTTTTTAAATTTATTAGTTATACTTATTGTTAGCAGATTATCAGTAGGTTTAGTGATGATCGGCACTTAGTGTCGGTTATCCATCAGGGCCTTAGGTTGGGTCGTGACAAAAGTTGTATCAGAGTAGTTCAGTCCGAGGATGTCTACATGTCGTGTCTAGTAGAGTCTTGTTCAGGAGTATGTTGCGCGCCATACTTATGAACATGAGGCTACAAGGCATTTCAGGATGGTTGTCTTTCTTTCTTCTCTAGATCGTGTGATAGGACCATGATTATAGAATTCAACCCTAACAGTAGTGTTTTAAAAACAACGATGCCACCGAAGAAACTAGCAGCTGCCCAGAAGGGCAAGGCTATTGATGGCTAGGGTACTAGTGAGTGCCAATTGAGGTGGATGAGAGTGAGGAGTCCAGACCTGAGGCTCCATCTAAGGCCTCACAGATCCCCTCAGTTCAGGGTAATATTAGAGGTACTGCAGCTACCATACCTCCAGCTCCTCAGCCTGATAGCCAGGGGCAGGAAGTAAGGGATGTCATCATATTATTGACCAGCCTTGTAGTTGCTTAGACTAGATGGCACAATGCAGATGCCCAAGGAGATGTTTGATCTAAGATCAAGGATTTTATCAGACTAGAGCCTCCAGTCTTTACTGGGTCCAATACATAAGAGGGACAGATTTTCTGATTCATTTGGAGAGACATCTGGAGCCAGTAGGCAGCAGAGTGTTAGACAACCACAAGCTAGAATACCTCCACAATCCTGTGGCTCAAGATCTTATAGAACTCCTTAGTCTAGAGCTAGTCAAGAATCACAAACTTCAGGATTTCAGCATCGTGGTACTTCTGTACCGGCCAGTCAGACATATCCCAGATGCCCAGATTGTGGTAGACACCGCTTGGGCCTAGTTAGCAGTTGATACCTGTTATATTTGTTGTGAGGCAGACCATTTCATGAGAGATTGCCCGACTAAAGGTGGTAGTGGTGCAGCCTAGCAAACCAGATCAGCAGTAGCTTCCTCAGCACCAGCACACCCTCACGGGCAAGTTCCTCAGGCACCAGTAGGTCGTGATAGAGGCCGAAGTGGATCTCCTATAACAGGCGGTCCTCAAAACCGCACATATTCTCTTATTAGTCAATACGACCAAGAGGCTTCACCAGATGTAGTCACATGTATTATGTCGGTAAATTCTCTTGATGTGTATGTGTTGATAGATCCTGGTTTTACACTATAATTTTCTCAATAGATAATGGAGTGATTACATAATTATGCAAACAACCATTTCACTTCACACAAAAATAGCAACACTACACCATTTAAAAAACATAATAATTTTATTAAAAAAACAAATATATATATATATATATATATATATATATATATATATATATATATATATATATATATATAGGTAGGAGAAACCCTAGAACTCCCTCCTACGCCTCTGGCGACCCCTCTCCTAGAACCATAAAATATAGAGGGTGTTTGGGTAGGCTTAAAATTTGGTCAAACTAGCTTATAAGCTACTTTAAGCTGATAGAAGTGTTTGGTAAGTTAAAAACTGCTTAAAAGTCAAGTCTTTAAGCCAGAAAAAAGTTAAAGCAAGAAGATGGGTAATCCTAACTTTTGTCTTCTGGCTTAAAAGTTGTTATAGTTTGACAAAGTATTTTACCTTTTTATCTCTTATAATTTGTTTTAATTCCACTAATACCCTCATTAACAAAGGGCTTACATTATCCCAATCATTTAACATAAAAAACACTTTTTTACCAAACACCTCTGCAACTTCTTTTTAAATTTCAGCACTTTTATCCAAACACGTAACTGCTTATTTATAAAATAAGCTCCAGCACTTAAAAGTTACTTTTAAGGACTTGTGCTTAAAAGCTACTTTTTTTAAGCTAACCCAAACGGGCTCATAGTAATACTCCCTTCGTCCCAATTTATGTGGCACCATTTGACCGGGCACAGAGTTTAAGAAAATAGATGTTGACCTTGTTAAGTATCAATTTTACCCTTGAAAAAGTAAGAGAGAGAATATTTGAGTAATAAAAAAGTTGCTGGTAGGTTTAAAAGTATGTAGGGCCCAACAAGGGTAAATAGAGATGATGCATTAAATAGTTGTCCAATAAGAAAAGGTGCCACTTATTTTGGGACAAACAAAAAATTAAATGATGCCACAAAAATTGAGACGGAGGGAGTATTTTCTTGTATATTATTTGTATATACTTTATATGCCTCCATTGTATATACGTTCAATACACAGGAAATATACTGTATATACAATGTACATACAATGGATAAACAAAACACGTACTTTATACAATTTAGTGTATGTAAGGTGTAAACCAATTGTATTTATGTGTATATAGTGGAGATACAACAAAAATACAATGGATATACACGTGTCATGTATTCCCCTACACCACACATACAATGGGTGTGCCACCATTATCCATCATAGCCCTCAGAGAAACCTCCAAAAAAAAAAGTAAAGTATCTTGCTGGAAAAGAAATGGCGTCGGTGGTGTGCTCTAGAGCTGAAGCAACAGGGCCAAGGTAAAGCCATGGAGCTCTAATGTAGCACTCGTCAGAGCTCTGACGCAGATCAGGTAGCAACCAAGCATAACCCACGGAGGGAAAGGAAAGCAGCAACGACGGGGATGAGGGAGGGACGGAGACGTTAAGCAATGGTGTGAGCGAGGGACGACGGTAACGGGGAAGGGTGTAAGGGAATAACGCATGACGCCCGACGGTAGTAAAGAAAGGAAATGGGTGGGGGGAGAGAGAGAAGGAATAGGGTTTCAATAACAACATCTTTTGATACTTTTGCTATGTTTGGTAATATTTTGTTTTAAATGTTACTATGTTTGGTAAAGTAGAGAAATGTCACTATGTTTTTAAAATAAAATTCCTAGTAAGACTCCCGCGGTAAATTTTCCATACGTAATCCTGATCATAAAATAAGTGTATATCCATTAATGTAATACGAGAATGACTACACTAACCTGTTGACTATCTTCATCACTTATTTTTCATGCTAGATTTGCGTTGTATTAGCTGAGCTCAAGTAGAACTCAGCCATGCTTACTGTAATACCGAGTAGGGCTGGGCATTCAGTTTTCGATTTAGTTTTTTTGATACTTCGATTCGGTACTTCGGTATTCGGTTCTTGAAAATAGAGTAAAAAAACTGTAATTTTCATACTCCGATTTGGTTCGATTTATTTTAGTTCGGCTTCGGTTTGATACTTCAATTTTTTGGTTTAAACCGAAGTTTCAAGCCAAAAAAAACTGAACAAACAGAGCAAATTTAACCGTCGCAGCAGCATAACAGCAGCGGTAGCTGCGTTACAACAACACCGTAACAATAGCAATAGTTATGTAACAGCACTAGTAGCTGCGGAACAGCAGCAGTAGTAGCGTAACAGCAACAATGTAACAACAGATGTGTAACAGCAGCTGCATAACAACATAAAAAAAATTTGGTTCTTCAGTTATTCGGGTAACCGAATCACCGGTGTACCAAAAATGAGAACCGAAGCAAATAACAATGTTTTAAAAATTACTATACAGAAATCGAATCGAAAAACCGAAGTACCGAAACAGAAATATCAACCTAGTTCGGTATTTCGATTTCGGTACTTCGATTTTCTTGGTCTAATGCCCACCCTAATACCGAGTAGAGCTTCGAGTAGAGCCAAAAGCTCTGTTATAGTATATTCAAGTCAAGTTAAACCTGAGTAAACTTTGTAATTTTTTCATAATAAACTAAACGATTATGAAAAAGTGATAGATATAAAAATAATAGCTTAAATTGATGATTGAATCAAGTGTAACTAAAAAATTTAAGAATAATAGCTTAAATTGATAATTGAATTCAAATGTAACTGAATGATATAAACCGTGAGTTTAATTAGAACTCAACTTATTCAATATTGGGTTGCATTTTTTTTAGTTGGTTTTTCTTACTGGGTACGTTATTGTACTAGTGTTCTTTTTGAGGTTGTTGTCAACACCTACTGTTGATATGATGACGGTATGCCGAAGAAGCACACATTTTTTCATCATCAAAGTGGGAATTCGTTGAGTTGTGGTTTTGATGATTAAAAACATTACAGAAGAACAGGTTCGTAATGTAACAAATACTTGAAAAAACATCATTCCGTGGTGGTGCCAAGGAAGAAGGGGACTTATGCTTTGGAAAAAGATGTTATAGAGCAGGCCTGACATGGATCATGAGATATTTTGGCAGCTGAAAAAGGGAAATTCTTACTTCTGGCTTGATAACTGCCTGGACTTGGTCCGTTGTATCATGCAGTTCCTCGTGAGTTTGCATGTGATGAGACTGCTATGTGTGTTTATGAAGTTGTTGAGGGTGGAGTATGGCTGGAACAGCGCCTTAGGGAGCTGCTGCCTGAAGACATTGTTGAGCACGTGATTAAGAATGTCAAACCGCCTATTGTACTGAGCAGAGGGATGGGCCTTTTTGGATGTTGGAGTCTTGGTGTATATTTTCAGTTCGTTCAGCTTACCATTTGGTCAGGCAAAGGCAGAAGCCAAGTGATCTTTACAAGCACATTTGGATTAAAGGTATTCCGTTTAAAATGTCATTTTTCTTATGGAGGTTGTGGAAATTTAAATTGCCCTTAGATGATATGTTGAAGAGGTGGGGAATTCAATTCCCCTCTAAGTGTCATTGTTGTGTAAACTCTGATGTGGAGACTATTTCACATGTGTTTCTGAATGCACCTGTAGCACGTTATGTCTGGAAATATTTTGGAGGGCCTGCAGGTCTTAATTTTGATGGGTTGCCCTTGTCACAAGTTATAAATTTGTAGTGGGGTGCTCCTGGTAGCCCGGTCCTGAGGTTGATTTACTATACTATTCCCATTTTTATCTTGTGGGAGTTGTGGAAATGGAGGAATAATTTGAGGCATGGTGGGTCGACCTCAGCTCATAGGTTGGTGTACGCTGTCACTCAGCATATTATCATGTTGATGAGAGTTCGCATGAGGAACTTTAAGCATGCACCTAGTAGGTGGGAAGTCTTATTGCCGGTGTTGAGGGATCATACGCCTAAGCTTGTGATGACAAAGGTTGTTTGGAGCCCGTCTCAAGTGGGGTGGATCAAATGTAATACGGATGGAGCTTCTAGAGGTAATCCAGGTGTTAGTTCTTGGGCTTTTTGTGTTTCGAGCGGCAGGGGAGATATTGTTTATGCTTGTGCTAAGGAGATGGAGGATTGCATGACCACGAATACTCAAGCAGAGGCAATGGCATCCTTGAGGTATGTGGCTTCTACTTCTTATTCACAAGTTATTGTTGAAACGGACTCAATGATGTTGCTCAAGAATGTAGTGACTAAGACTTGGAAGGCACCTTGGAAAATTGTGCAAATAATAGAGGAGATTTGGAGTTTGATGGAGGACATACAGATAGTGGTGATGCATGTGTTTAGAGAAGCTAATAAATTAGCGGATCACTTGGCAAACTTGGTGGTTGATCTAGGAGATGTCGTGGTGAATTCGTTTCATGCGTTGGATAGCATAGGAAGGAGATTTGTGAATAGGGATAAGTATAATGAACCTTACATTCGCACTAGGCCGAGGAGAAACGTTTAGAAACAAGGGAGGTGGAATTTTTCTTCATGCTCGAATCTATGTAGAGGAGAGCATGGAGGCTTTTACTACTAACTTTGTTTCTTTTTTGTAGGTAGCTTCAAGATTGTAATTTATGATATGATGGATATCCATATTCATTTGTGTCGTTGGACTGGATTCAAATACATTGGAATTTTAATATTGCAAGCTTGGATCAAGGTTTCATGGTTTTGTTTGGTTTGGAATTGTTTTGGATCGCGACTGTTAATAGTATTGGTGAGCATTTTGTTAACTCACTCAGTAAGCTCTAGGAAAGCACAACGTTGCATGGAGGGTTTGGGCAGAATTGTAGCTTGCTCAACGAGCTCCTAGGCGAGCTCCATTCAATTTGTTGGCGCTATACGGTGGGCATCGCGCAGGGGCAAGCATGGAGCAGCAGGCCTGGGCAGCATTCTAGCTCACTCAACGAGCTCCTAGGCGAGCGCCAATCAGATGGCACGCACGGTTTTGCAGGCGACACATTGGAGACAGCTTTCAGTTTTGTTCATGCATGCTGTATTGAAGGCGACGCCTTCCATACAGCCTAGGCAAAACAGTTTGTACATTTTTTGTGCAGGCTTTTCTCAAGCGGCGCATGGAGTACAGCCTTCGCAAGTTGGGGGCGATATTAGAGGCGACACCTATGCTACAGCTTCCCATTATCTGGTGGCATGCTTCTTTCACTTGTTTCAAGGCATCAAAGGTTGATCCATGATCATCAAATAGGACATGTTACAATCCAAAAAATTAAGAAAAGAATGGTAGTTCATGTGATTCATAGGAGTATATTTCATTACTTCGAATTTTCATTATCTTTATTGTTACTTAGAGTCTGTTTGGCCAAGCTGTCAAAATCAGCTTATATTGAGAAGTATTTAAACAAAAGTGCTTTGCGAGATAAGAAATTTGTGTTTGGCCAAATTTTAAAAAAGTATTTTTGTTATTAATATGTGTTTGACCAATATTTAAAAAAATTACCAAAATAAGAAAATGGATATATAATAATAGTAACCTGATTAAATATGGAAGTTTGATATGGGTATTCTTGTCCCAAATAATCAAAAGCACTTATTTTTTCAAGAAGCTACTTTTTTCAGCTTCCCCACGGCAGAAAAACAGCTTCTGCTGCCACTCAAAACCACGTATTTTTCCTTAGAAGTTTGGTCAAACACCCCAAAATTTTAAAATAAGCACTTTTGGCTCCCAGAAGCTTGGCCAAACAGGCTCTAAGTAGTTTGTTTGTAAAGCTTAGTGTCAAGTTATTATTTTTGCTTCCGTTGGTGGTATTAGCATTTTCATATGCTCATTTCAATGGGGTGACTATAGTAACTTGGCACGTAGCTATTAGTACTCTAGCTAGCCTTTATTTAGATTTAGCAAGTTCGTATTTCATTCATAATTGTAAAGATCGTATTTTTATTTTTATTTATTAATTATTAATAAAATTAACCACTAAGCTACGTGCTTAGTAGTATTTTCTAAAAGAAAAAATAATGTAACAAATACGTGGGCAAAAATTCTTGCATGGAAATAAACAATTCAAGGTATGTGGGAATATTGTTGGAGTTTATTTTGAGTAAGCATTGAGTATAAAATCAGGAGATCTGATTGGGTAATGTATAGCAATCATAAAAAAATAATAACTATATATACTCTTAGAAAATCATCAATTAGCATTTATGATCGATAGATGTTGCATGCATTATATATGTACTTAGTTGTACTCTATATTTTATTTTATATTGTGTATATACATCTGCGAGTAGTAAAAATCTTTTGTCAAAAGTTTATTTTTAACAAAGGCAAAAATGCTAAAGTCCCCCCTGAACTTGTCCGTGAAAGCCAGTTACACACTTAACCTTTACGAGCGACCTCTTACCCCCCTATCGTTGTCTGAAGTGGAACTAACATCCCCTTAACACACATACAACCGGTCACATGGTGGAAGGTGTATCACACTCGCGCCCATGTCATTGCCATGTCATCACTATGTCATTGCCACATCAGTGTAGTTCCATATTTTAGAATTTTTTTTTCCATGTCACCTAACTATTTCTTCTTCACCAAAAGCTAAGCAATTATCACAAAACACACATCTTCCACCATAAAAATATAAACAACCACCACCAAATCGACTATCGAGATCACTACACCACCATTGCCGCCATAAAAAATTACAAATACCAACTTGAGAATAATATCCACAATTAGTACCCACCAATAAAATTAAGTCATTGCCATTACCACCATGACATTAGCACCACCAAACATCACAAGTAATCACGACCATGAATTTCTTCACCACCACCACCATTGAATACAAATTTCATCACCAACCATCAAATTTAAACTACCACCACTGCCACCCACCAAAAATCAAAATAACAACATCGCCAATTTACCACCCATGACCAAACCCACCAAAAAATATCACCACCACCATCACAAATTCTTCTAAACTCAGAGGAGAATTGCAATTATAATGTGTTAATCGAGTCAGTGAAGGAGAAGATAGGAATTTGGTGAAGAATGAAAGAAAAGAGGTGGGTGTAGATGGAGAATAGAAGAGAAGGGGGTGGGGGAAGTTGAAGGCACACCTTCCTTCTTATCCTATCTCTCTTTTTAATTTTCCTTTTCTTTTAGGCTTAAATATTGACTACCACTCGCCAATTTTCTTTTTTTTTCATTTACTTTTGTTTCCACATCAGCTTTTAGTGTCTTTGAGGGGGAAAATAAATTCACTTCGAACAATATTAGGGGGGGTATGAGGTCGCCCGTAAAGGTTGAGTGTGTAACTGACCTTTTGGGTACAACTTCAGGGGGAACTTTAGTATTTTTGCCTTTAACAAATGATAAATCAAGAGCTAATTTTTAAAATCTACATATAATTTTTAGACGGAAAAGGACCAAAACTTCTCCTAATCTATTGGTAATGAGTTTGAAAGGCCTGTGTTTAATATTATGGGCAAGAAATATTTTTATTTTTTTATTTTTACTTTTTTAAAAGTCCGTTAATTTTAGGGTAATTTTGAGCTTAGATAAAATATTGAGGGTATTTTCGGCCCTAAAGGTTAATGGTTGGGGTATATCTGGCCCAAAAGATTAACTGAGGGTATTTTTAAGCATTTTCGAATAGGTTGGGGATATTTTTGACCATTTTCGATGTGTGTGTGTGTATATATATATAGAGTTTATGTAACAATGGTTGCATGTACTCACTCCAATAAAGTATCTTAGAGCAAATAAATTAAGTAAACTACTGTGAGAGCAATTTGGGTTGAAGATCTGAAGGTTAGGAATACAGAGAAACAATTGGAGATTAGTTCCTTCGCAAAGCTGTTAATAACTACGTGTTCTGTTTGTTTCCATTGTTTAGTTCATTGAGTTGTACCTTCCTATTTATTAAAAAGTAATTTGTTAGGTACTTTTAAGAACAATCTAAAAATCAATTTTTAGGTAACTTGATAGTATTGTAGCTGCAAAGTGGTAGTTGGATGGACTAGAGTTAGTCCTTAGGATTATTGAGTTATAATCCTAATTTCTGGGTCATTTATTTCAGTAAAAAAGTGTAGGTGGTTTTCACATAAAGTTGTGTGCTATTTGATTCTATAAGTTTTATTTGTCTATCTTGTTCCAACTTCAACAATGAACTGATCGTTGATACAATTCTAATAGCCTGTTTGGCATTGCTTCTCCAAAGCCAAAAGTGCTTTTTTTTCAACAAAAGTACTTTTTTTAGAATTTTGAGGTGTTTGGCAACTAAAAAAAAGTACTTTTAGGTAGAAGCAGAAGCAGTTTTTCTGCTGTTGGGGAGAAGCTACAAATATCTGCTTCTTCCAAGAAGCAGAAGCAGAAGCAGTTTATTAATTTTTTCAAGACAGAAATATCCTTACCAAGAATTCATATTTACCATATTATTCCTTATAAATTAACCATATCTCTCTCAAAATACAATTATATTTTTCTTTTTCCTATTTTTTTACTACGTACTTTTACAAATCTTCTTCTTCCAGGACTAATTTTTATTTCTAGGTATTACTATCAACCGTATATAGGATGTCCTACTTTTTAAATCATCTTTTAAAAGCAAGTGATTACTAGAAATTCCTAGTTGCGTTATCACTTTGATTTAACTATATTTTATGTTGTTCAATAACTTAAATTTATATCTTTTACGTTATGTTTTACATTTAACTAAATAAAATTTTTAATTAAAATCTTTTATGATAAATATTCAAAATTATTTTTTTGTTTTTATTAATCCAAATGTAAAATGAACTTGGATGTCCTTTTCGTAATTTGACACTGAAAAGTACTTTTCGTAACGATTAACCAAACACAAATTATTTATCAAAAGTACTTCTCCAATGAGTTGTCCAAACACAAACTGCTTATTATCCAAAAGTACTTATTTAAAAAGTACTTATGCCAAAAGTACTTCTCAAAATAAGCAGTTTTTGGCAGCAATCCCAAACAGGCTATAAGTCACTTGAATTGGCGCCTGAGATTCAACACCGCACCCTCCCCCCCCCCCCCCCCCCCCAAACCAAAACCCCCTCACCTTCCTCATCAAAATCTCATCCTAGAATAAAACGGATGACGAAGATTCTCTCCTGTACAGCTTAGGTCCAGTGCGTCCAGTGCAGTGTTAATCTGCTGCCACGTGTTTTATTTTAGATCTAAAGGTTAAATTTTATATCAACTAATCAACCCTTTAACCTTGGTTAAAATCCATATTTCCCTCACTGTATCTTCTCTTAAATGCAGCGAGATTATAGCGGTCTTCCAAAATAAGTGTGTTTCTGTATTTTTCGAGACTTATATCATCTGAATGTTTAACTAATTTTCATTCTTGCAGTGTATTTATTTTTTATTGTTCTCATGGTCCTAAAAAATCCAGAAAAATCCTTCCCTCAAAATTCCATGCTCGTTCAACTAGACTGTAGAGTACTCTTCCTGAGCTTCAAATAATTTCTTTGACAAATTTTAATCAAATTGTGTTCAAATGCATGCTTAGTATCACGTAAGTGAGATACTGCAATGTATCTTCCTCCATTTTAGGTTCTAATTTCCACCATTATATTTTATACTCCTCTGTTTTTGTTGATTCTTGTATTTTTTTTTTTCTCTTGAACAAATTATTCCATAATAAGAAAAATCTTCTTAATCAACAAGAATTTGTGATGCGGTTTCGGAGCTTGTTTATATCTTCGCCAAATTTAACTAATATGTAAGGAAACGTGGGCTTTAATTAACCAAGGTTAAAGGGTTTGATTAGTTGAAATAAAATTTAACCCCTTAGATCTAAATAGGACATGTGGCAGCAGATTAATAGTGCACTGGATGCACTGGACCGCAAGTGTACAGGAGAGGAGCTTAATCCGAATAAAACTACCCCACTACATGTCCAGTTAACTTGGAAGTTGATTTTCCTGTATTGCCGTTGGCTAAAGATCTTCTCATGCCACGAATAAAAGATTCTTGGATAAGGACACTATCATATGGGTCCTCTCTCACTCTTTTCCTTGAATTTCCCCTAGTCAAATAAACCATAATATGCCTTCGTATTTAATTAATATATAAGAACTTCCTTTTCTAGACACTTCAGATATACGTGTCATTATGTGTATTAACTCCAAAAAAAAAAAAAAAAAAAAAAAAAAAAGTGTATCAACTCAATAACCCTCTCCTTCACTTGGTGGTGGAACCAAACTCTAACAAGAGGTTAAGGTCTAATAAAAGTGAATGTCAGAGTGGCCTATTTCATTTGGAATTCAAACCAACGTAACAATGTACAAGTAATTTTGAGTTGTGCCGAAAACAATAAATTAAAGTAATTCTTGAGCCACATTTTATCATTAGAAGTTTGTGTATATATCTAGGGGTTAAACAATTTTATAAATACATAAGCAATTTTTGTATCAAAATAAATGGTAAAGTAATTTTTTTTTTGAAATACAATTAAAAATATTGGGCGATTTCTTTTCATTTGTCTAAACTTGAGGGGTAATGTTACTCAATACATGTATTAGTGGGAGGTAGCACATATCCAGTAGAATAGTGGAGGTGCGCTCAAACTGATATAGAAACGAATTTAAGATTTAAACATTATAAGTGTAGGACATCACTGAATTCATTGATCACTTGAGTTACTGTGTTCAAAATTTAATATTTGTACATATATAATACATATTTTAACACATATTCAAAGCTAAAGACGAAGTTACTAGATCGAAGTCTCGAACCCGTAATCCTCATTAAGCATCTGCCTTGGCTGAATTGAACGCAAGCATCATCCATAATATTGCGAGATCAATTCAATGGAATCCCTCTTCAAACCATATAGCTTTGCTTCTCCCCCACCTTTCCCCTTTATCCTCCCTCTATCATTTTCTCTTGTAACAAAAAGTACATATATGTGATTAGAACGAATATTATCATACTATTATAAAAAAGCCAATCCCTATAACAAAAAGTAAACGACTATTTTGCCCTTCAAAAACTAAATAATGCCTTTGATTTTAGTATATACAAGTTTAGCTATAGGGTTAGTCTTGAAAATTTGAATTATGTCTTGTGATTTTCATTGAACTATTAAGATACATGTATTTGTAATATTCAGAGTATACAAGTTTAATTTTTTTTATTAAGATTCATGTATCACTTTCAACAAGTAACTTTTCCAAATGCAATATTTTTCATAAAATACAAATGTTCAAAGTGTTTTGTGATTAATGCGAAAAAATGAGTTTTACATCTAAGATTTACTCCACACTTCCTTTTTCACGTGTCCTACTGTCATGCCGTTAAGTCTATCCCTTCTCTTAATTAATATCAACATTCACCACAATGCATACTTCAATCTTTTTGCTTAAGAGTACTTATTTACATCATCAATAGCCTTTTCTTCTATCATCTTCTATTTCTTTAGTTTTTTCAATCTAGAGAAAGATGAATTTTCTATGCGGGATTACAAGAGATGCTTGCCATTATCGGGATGGAGAGTGACTTAATTCTACTGAGGTAACTTTAATCTCTTCGTATTTTTTGCTTTCCTTTTTGGTCCTTATTAGATTCTCATGGTTTGAAATAATTTTGCACGTACGTGATAGGTAGAAAATAATAAGTTAGTAGCATATAATTTTGACATGTTAGAAAATATAATTAGACATTTATTAGTAATATATAACTTTGACGTGTTAGACAATATAATTAGATATTTATCTGTCTATTCAACCACTTTCAACCCTTCATGACAATCTAAAAGTACATTCATATCATTGAGTTAAAAATTTATCTTCATTTTTATCATGGTTTCTGATAGCAATATCTCTATTTAGGTGCATATGCTTGCGCTTGTATTATTTTTAGAAAAGTTTAGCTTTGACAATACATTAAGAAATTTTTTTGTCAAGTAAACATATAACATTCAGAAGCCATTGCCGATCGAGAAATTGATGGACTATTCAAATAATAGTCACCAACATATACTCTTTTATAACCCAAACACATTTTATGGTAATATTTATGTATATTTAGAAGTTATTTTATTTATATCTATGGGCCTCACGCGCATGGCGCGTGCCCAAAGACTAGTGATAAATAAATATCTCTTTCAAACATCAACTCTACTAAGTTAGGAATATATACGTAATACACTGCATTGATGATAGATGCATGAATTTATTTTTTACTAAAGGACGATAGAATTAAAAGACTGACGACAAGAATTGTGACAAAAATAGATTGAACGAACTCCATGTTTCAATAACTTGGAAGAAGCTACCGAGAAGAAATGAGGTCGGCAAATATCAACATATGAAAGCGGAAAGGTAGGAAGACAGGGCAAGCGCGAGGAAGGAGACGCAGATAGGATTGCTATGACATACAGCCGCAATCTGTTTTTACACATATGGTTCTAATTGCACCGCAAAAGCATGTGGTAAAAAATGTATTTTGTGCCTAACTCATTTCTATAAGCTAGTTTCAGACATAAGGATTGGCAAAATTCAGCATATGTAGGAATGGATATTTGAAGCGTCAAGCGTGTACAATATAATATGAGACCTAATATCGATTAAATTATGTCGTCAATACTAATTGAATATTTTAAGTTAAGGAATGAATTAAAAAGGATACATTTGTATAACAAATGGTCCAAGAATTGATTCCTTATCTGTAAAAATACCGCTATACATTACCACTATTTGTACAATCATGTACATGTTTATAATAAACTGTCATTAGGAGTATAAAAATGTAATCTACCTTTACGAATAAACTACAGTGAATCCTCTAATTAGAGGGTGTTTGATTGGAGGGATTAAGTAGCTTATCCCGGTATAAAATTTGGAATTAAATCTATCCTATGTTTGGTTGATGGTATTAGCTAAAACTAGGATAAATTTTATACCACAATCTTGAGGTTACTTATCCCACCTAGCAGTTACTAATACTTCGATAAAGTTTTAAATTAATGATACTCTTATCCCTCACACCTTTCTCTCTATATCAATTCTGTGACTGTCAGTATACATGCATTTGACTTACTTATCTTCCAAATTTTCCTTCCAATTAATTTCTTCATTTTCCTTCAAAGTTAGGTTCTGACTCATTTCTTGGTTGAACTAGCAAAATCTCTCAGATGGCACCAACTTCATTTATATTTCTTCCACTGCAGGATGTATGTCCATTTCTGTTGGTAAAAAAAAAAATTATAACAAGTTGATGTTTGGTATTTTATGCCAAGGTTTCCTTAATATTTCCGCATATTTGAGCTTGTTTTGCACTCGTTTGGTAGCTTGTGAATGTGGTTTTACACTGATTTTATGTCGTGCGTGTGTAGGTTGTTACGCGATGCATTTGGAGCTTTTCGGAGCTTGATTGAGCATGAATTGGTTGAAGGATGGTTGAAGATTGGATTGAGCACATAAAGGCACGACACGAGCAAGGATTCGGACCAAGGAAGAAGCAGTTTGGCCTGGCGCCCTAGCCCACGCGCCGCGCTGCCCAGCGCGCGCAGTGGCTGGCGCGGTTCTCCACGTGGCGCATGGCCAAAGCGTGGAGAATGTGGCGTCCTCTGATTGTTGTCACGCTTTCCGAGGCGCGGGGCGCCCGTTATAGCGCCCCTTGTGCGCGTTTTTACTTCCTATTCCTTCTAGCATCGGGTCTAACTTATTACTAAGGGTTTGGAAACATTATAAATAGTTCTTTACTTAGTTTTTGTAAGGAGTTCAGACTTTGGGGCAAGTTTTGGGGGAGAGGGGAGGAGCCCTAGATGTCTTCTACACAAGTTCTTTCTCTCTTTCTCTCTTTCTCTTATTCTTCTCTTTAATTCTATAGTTTGTTTGTTCTCGGGTTAGAGTAAATACATGAAGGTTGATGTTTGAAAGTTGATTTCTATATATTGATTTACCATTATGGATTGTTTATTCTTTCTTGATCATAATTGTTTGATTATTGAGGCCTGATAATTGAACACTATCTATGGTTTTTAGATTGAACTCGAAAGAGGGAATTTAATTACGCAATAAGAAAGAATAGAACTAGTTTGTGAACCCGGACATCGGGGAACCAATTTGTGAGTAGGATAGACATATACTTGCTCGCCTAGTTTAACTCATTACAGAATTCGTTAATGCGTGCACGTGATTCAACCCATAGACATATAGGGATCGGAGTAGCCTGCATAGACCTTGAAGAATCGAAAGGTTTTCATGGTTATATTTAACCTGTAGTTAGCAATCTAGGAAATCAAGAAGTAGAATCAACTGGAAAACTCAACTAGATTGTTCATAACTCTGACCCGGGACCATCATCTTTTATTGATAACAACTTAGAATTTGCTATGTTACTTGATTTCAATTACTTGTTTTAATTACTGCATTTAGTTAGTAAAATCTCAACCTTTGGAAAAAGATCCCTGAATAGTTCTTAGGAAATTGTTTGCTAGAATTCAGTCTGAATAGTCCTCGTGGGAACGATACTCTACTTATCACTTTATTACTTGTCGACCACGTATACTTGCGTGTGCGTTTGGGAGCAACAAGTTTTTGGCGCCGTTGCCGGGGACTAATTACGGACTATTTTCTTTTGAACAATTACTTAATTGCTATTCAGGTTTAATTTTTTTGTTGAGTTTCTTGTGCTGTTTCAGGCAATAGGTTTTGAATGCAAAGGAACAAAAAGGACGAATCACTCGCACCTTTTGATCCCGAACCTGAAAGAACCTTGAGAAAAGCAAAAAGGGAAGCGAGAGATCGAGAAGCATTAGCAGTCGTACTTGCCTCTCTACCTGTTGAAATGGCTGAAGAACAAGCAGTAGCAGTGCGAGATGTGGCTCTTCCTAGTCTGAAAGGAGTAGAGTCAAGTATTGTGAAGCCTGCTATTACTGGAAACTTTGAGATAAAGCCCGGCATGATTCAGTTGTTGCATGTGACGGGGCAATATGGTGGATTCCTGCATGAAGATCCGCAGCAACACCTGCAGAACTTTCTGGAGATCAGTGATACTTATACACCGGCAGGTGTGCCTACTGATTATGTGCGAATGACTTTGTTCCCATTTTCATATATTGGGACAGCAAGGAAGTGGTTAAAGGCTGAAAAGCCTGGGTCTATCACTACTTGGGAGGATTTGGCTAAGAAATTCTTGGCTAAGTTTTATCCGTCTGCCAAGACGGCCAGGTTGAGGAGCGCAATTTTGTCCTTCAGGCAGTTCGAAGGCGAATCATTATATGCAGCCTGGGAGAGATTTAAAGCTTTATTGAGAGATTGTCCGCACCACAACCAATCTAATGAGGTTATTGCACACACTTTTGTTGAGGGGTTGAACCAACATACTAAGATTGTGGTTGATGCTGCTGCTGGAGGCCAAGTGCTGGCCTTAAATTTTGAACAGATCTATGACTTACTTGATAAGTTTTCACAGAGCAATCCTGATTGGCAGGGTGATGGCAGAGCTAATACGCATATGGAGGGGGCTAGCAGAGCTAATACGCAGAAAGCTGCTGGGATACTTCAACTAGATGGAATTACAGAGCTGCGAGCGAAGATGGATGCTATTTCTAATCAAATCAGCAAGCTGACTCTCCAAGCAAAGCCACAACTAGCTCCAGTGCAGCAAGTTCAGACCTTTTGTGAAGTATGTGGTGAGGATCATAGCACTGAGGTTTGTCCCTCTAACCTAGAGTCAGTATATTATGTGGGTAATCAGAACAGATCACAGGGTCAAAATCGAAATCAGTATGGTAATAATTATAACACGGGTTGGCGTAATCACCCAAATTTTTCCTGGAGGGATACCCGTGAGCAGTTTCAGGGTAATGAGAGATCCCAATTTACTCAAAGCAATGCACCACAGCAGGGATCGCAGTCACAGGCTCAGCCACAGCAGTCTAATGCTATGGAGGATATGCTCAAGAAAATTCTTGCAGGGCAGCAAAAGCTCATGGATGAGTCAGCATCTCAGGCACAAATAATTAAAGATTTGAGCAGTGCGCAGAAAGATCTTGAAAGACAGTTGGGCCAGCTTGCTGGAGCATAAAATAATAGACCTCGGGGTGCTTTACCGAGTGATACAGAGAAGAATCCTAAAGAATTTGTGCAAGCAGTTACTTTGAGGAATGGCAGAGCTTTAGAAGAACTTCCCCCAAAACCAAAGAAGCCTGTTGATGAGCTAGAGCCAAATGTTGATAGGGAAGTGGAAAAAGAAGCAGAGACAGTAATAGCAAAGCAGCCCGAGTCTGCTATTGTGAGACCACCACCACCTTTCCCTCAGATGCTTCAGAAGCAGAAAGTTGATGCAGCATGCAAGAAATTTTTGGAGATATTGAGTCAAATTCAGGTAAATATTCCTTTGGTGGAGCTTTTGCGGGATGTTCCCAAATATGCTAAATACATCAAGGACATTGTTGCTAACAAGAGAAGATTGACTGAGTTTGAGACAGTTGCACTTACTGAGGAGTGCAGTTCCAGAGTTAGAAGCAAGCTTCCGCAGAAATTGAAGGACCCTGGCAGTTTTACCATCCCTTTGAAAATTGGTGAACATGAGGTTGGTTGTGCTTTATGTGATTTGGGTGCTAGTGTGAATTTGATGCCTTCTTCAGTTTTCAGGAAGCTAGGCCTGGGTGAGCCACGACCCACTACTGTGACCCTGCAGCTTGCTGATAGATCTTTGACATGCCCCGAGGGGATTATTGAGGATGTGCTTGTACAAGTGGGTCAGTTCATATTACCCGTTGATTTTATTATTCTTGATTATGAAGCTGATCCTGAGGTTCCTCTCATCTTGGGAAGAGGATTTTTGGCTACTGCTGATGCTGTTATTCGAGTCAGAGCTGGAAAGATGATCATGAAGGTAAATGGGGAAGAAGCTGTGTTTAATGTGTTCAGAGCTACCCAGCTTCCTTCTCACTATGAAGAGTTGTCCATGGTAAAAGTGATAGATGATGAATTGACTGCTGACGAGAGGTCATTCTTGGCTTCTAATGTTGATTCTTTAGAAAGGGCATTCTTATGTGATGATGATGATATCCTGAAGGATGACGATACTGAAGAATATGTGGAGGTTCTTTATATGCAGAGTAGATTCATCCTAGGGTGGAAGAAATTTGAGGAGCTTGATAGACCGTTGACCTTAACTCCTGCTAAACCGTCTATTGAGAGAGCTCTTAATCTTGAGCTCAAACCTTTACCCGCACATTTACGTTATGCTTATTTGGGTGAAGGTAATACCTTGCCCGTGATCCTTTCTTCTTTGTTGTCTGATGTGCAGGTTGAGAAGGTGTTGCGGGTATTGCGAGAGAGCAAGAGAGCTATTGGTTGGACTATTGCTGATATTAGAGGGATTAGTCCTTCTTTCTGCATGCATAAAATTCTCTTGGAGGAAGATCATAAGCCATCCATAGAGCAGCAGAGAAGGCTAAATCCAATCATGAAGGAGGTGGTGAAGAAAGAAGTTATCAAGTGGCTGGATGCTGGCATTATTTTTCCTATCTCTGACAGCAAGTGGGTGAGTCCAGTGCAATGTGTTCCTAAGAAGGGGGGCATGACAGTGGTTAAGAATGAGAACAATGAGTTGATTCCTACAATAACTGTTACAGGGTGGCGAATTTGCATTGACTATAGGAAGCTGAACAAGGCCACCAGGAAAGATCACTTCCCACTCCCTTTTATTGATCAGATGTTGGATAGACTTGCAGGCCATGAGTATTACTGTTTCTTGGATGGGTATTCGGGCTACAATCAAATTGTGATAGCCCCTGAAGACCAAGAGAAGACCACTTTTACTTGTCCATATGGCACCTATGCATTTAGGAGGATGCCATTTGGGTTGTGTAATGCCCCGGGGACTTTTCAGCGATGCATGATGGCTATTTTCACTGATATGGTGGAAAATTTTGTGGAGGTATTTATGGATGATTTCTCAGTGGTTGGTGACTCTTTTGATGAATGTTTGAAAAATCTTGATGCTGTGCTGAGCCGTTGTGAAGAAACAAATCTGGTGCTGAATTGGGAAAAATGTCACTTTATGGTTCAAGAAGGCATAGTACTTGGGCACAAGGTGTCAAAGCAAGGGATTGAGGTTGACGAAGCGAAGATTGAGGCTATTGAGAAATTACCACCACCTATCTCTGTTAAGGGGGTGTGTAGTTTCTTGGGACATGCAGGGTTCTATAGACGTTTCATAAAGGACTTCTCCAAAATTTCCACTCCCTTGTGCAAATTGTTAGAGAAGGATGTGAAATATGTGTTTGATGATGCTTGTCTCAAGGCGTTTGAAGAGTTGAAGAAAAGGTTGGTGACCGCACCAATCATCATTGCTCCTGACTGGTCTTTGCCATTTGAATTGATGTGTGATGCGAGTGATAATGCTATTGGGGCTGTTCTAGGCCAAAGAATTGGAAGAATCTTTCACTCCATTTATTATGCAAGCAAGACGCTTGATGCAGCCCAGTCTAATTATACTACCACTGAGAAAGAGTTGCTAGCCGTGGTTTATGCTTTTGATAAATTCAGATCTTATTTGGTTGGCACTCGAGTTGTTGTCTACACTGATCATGCCGCAATCCGGTATTTGTTTGAAAAGAAGGACTCCAAGCCTAGACTCATTAGATGGGTTCTCTTATTGCAAGAGTTTGATGTTGAAATTCGAGATCGCAAGGGTACTGAGAATCAAGTTGCTGATCATTTGTCAAGGCTGGAGAATAGAGATCATGTAGATGAAGGGCCCGAGATTAAAGAGGTGTTTCCTGATGAGCAACTTTTTGCTCTTGATGCAGCTGAGGTGCCATGGTATACTGACATGGTGAATTTACTTGTGAGTAATGTGTACCCCCCTGGGGCAACTGCTGAGCAAAAGCGTAAACTCCTTCATGAGAGCAGATTTTATGTGTGGGATGAGCCCTATTTGTACAAGATAGGAGTTGATCAACTAGCTAGGAGATGTATTCCAAGGGAAGAAGTAGAGCCGATTCTACAGAGCTGCCATTCATCTCCTTATGGTGGCCACCTTGGTGGAGATCAAACAGCTGCAAAGGTACTTCAATCTGGTTTCTTTTGGCCTACTTTATTTAAAGATGCTCATGCACTAGTGAAGCAATGTGATCGTTGCCAAAGAACGGGTACTATTACTAGGCGTCACGAGATGCCTTTGAACAATATCTTGGAGATTGAGCTGTTTGATTGTTGGGGTATTGATTTCATGGGTCCATTCCCACCTTCTATGGGCAATAAATACATCCTTGTAGCAGTTGATTATGTGTCGAAATGGGTGGAGGCTATTGCACTTCCAACGAATGATGCGAGTGTGGTGGTGAAGTTCGTGAAGAAGAATATTTTCACTCGTTTTGGGACACCGCGGGCTATCATTAGTGATGAAGGTACGCATTTTTGTAACCGGTTGTTCAATAAGTTATTGGCTAAGTATGGGGTTCGCCACAAGGTGGCTACTGCTTATCATCCCCAAACTAGTGGCCAAGTGGAAGTGTCTAACAGAGAGATCAAGCAAATCCTTGAGAAGACTGTGAATGCCTCGAGGAAGGATTGGGCTATGAAGTTAGATGATGCTCTCTGGGCCTATCGAACTGCATTCAAAACACCTATTGGAACCTCTCCATATAGGCTTGTTTATGGTAAGGCCTGTCACTTGCCGGTTGAATTAGAGCATAAGGCGTATTGGGCTATTCAAAAGCTCAACCTTGATATGGCCTTAGCGGGTGAGAAGAGGATGCTCCAATTGCATGAACTTGAAGAGTTCCGTTTCCATGCGTATGAAAATGCGAAACTATACAAGGAACGGACAAAGAAGTGGCATGATAAGCACATTGAGCATCGTTCTTTTGAGCCCGGGCAGCGTGTGTTATTGTTCAACTCGAGGTTGAAATTGTTTCCGGGCAAGTTGAAGTCGAGATGGTCGGGGCCTTTTGAAGTTGTTCGTGTTATCGCACATGGTGCGGTTGCATTGAGAGCCCCGGGTTCTGAGAACACATTATTGGTTAATGGTCAATGGGTGAAACATTATTGGGGAGGTGCGGTGAATCACCGCACTTCCATTACTTTGAGGGACCCTTGATTTATACCCGTCGTGCCACGACGTTAAATAAGGCGCTTCTCGGGAGGCAACCCGAGTTTGTACTTGTAATAGTTTAGTTTTTTTGTTTTTATAGTGTCACGTAGTTGTTGTTTTTGTGTGTCGTTTTTGTAGGAATTGGGTGAGCTAAACAAGGTGAAATTGATGCATTGAGGGGTGCGGAACGTCTTGAGTCATGTCTCGCGCTTGGGTTTGTACTTGGAATTGAAAATCGGTGCGAAAAAATGTGCTCGGGCACGTTCGGGAGTGCCCCGCGCCTCCCAAAGCGCCAAAATAAAGCTGAAGCAAAGAAGCTTGGCGCGGTTGGGAGCGCCCCGCGCCTCCCACCGCGCCGAGTTAGGCAGAATGTTGAAATTGTTGCCCGCGTTGAGCATGCGCCGCGGAGGTAAACGCGGCAGGCTAAAATTTTGGTTCAAAATTCGGGTCAACGGGTTTGACCCGCGATTATTTAATCCCCAACCCCTATATCCCGATTTCTAACCCCTTTTCTTCATTATTTTCACTATGAACACTCTCTAAACACACACTAATTCACTTGCAACACTTGGAATCATTCCAACTCATTGTGCAATCAACTCTAACACATTCAAGTAAGTACATTCCTACTCTTCCTTCTCAATAACATGTAAGTTGCACTCATTATTGCTCATGGGTGATTTCTTAGCTAGTTACAAGCTTGTGCATAAAAATTCAATCTTGTTGTGCTTAACTTGTCAATGATGCTTGGTATATAACTTGTGACTTGTAAAAAAGAGATCTCCCAACAATTTGGGAGGGTTGGCACATTACAAAATCCATTGAAATTGCTAGTTTAAAGTTGTGCACACTAGGTGTTTGTGAAAAAGCCTCAATGATACAAATTTAATGACATTGTGAATTCTTGAGTAGCAATGCATTCCTTACGCTTATTATGGACATTAGGTGTTGCATACACACAAGAATTGATCATGATGCACCCACACTAGCTTGATTTTCAAAATTCAAAACGTGGCATATTTTGCCCAAGGCTAGTTTTGTTTAAGTGTGGGGTTGCTCGTGCCATTGAGTTGAGTGATTGACACATAGAATGTATGATAAGTGTGGGGTGGCACCCTCTCAATCTTGAATTGTATTTTTGGTGCTTAGCTATACATCTCACATTGATCTTTGTGTTTGTGTAGGTACCATGGTAGCCACACCTCATAAGGCTAGTTCTTCGTCCACCGCGGGCCCGAGAAGAGCACCTCAAGCCGGGCCTTCTTCCACAATGCAAAAGGGCAAGGCACCGGCCAAGCCCAAGGCAAAAGCAAAGGCAAAGGCTAAGATTCCAAAGGACGCGGTGCCGATACCACGTCCCGGAGGCAAGACTCGATATGGCCTCCCTTTTGTAAAGAAGGGGGATTGCCAAACATGGTACAAGAATGTGCGGCTTGCGGGGTACAAACCCGAGCAAGCCATTGATAAATGGCCGGTGATGCAAAAGTTTAGAAGTGTGGCCGAGAAGATAATTGCTCTAAAGTGGGACTCGGTGTTTGAGAGTCCGGGGCACGCCAACTTGGACATGGTCCAAGAATTGTATGCTAACTGGGAGCCCGAGGAAGCTTGGAAAGAAGATGATGTGGTGACGGTTCGGGGAGTGAAGGTGAAGTTGGATCCGACGGCATTGAATGCCTTTTTGGGGGTCGATGACCCCGATTATGAGGATTTGAGGGAGTACATCAAGAAACCGGATTACACGGCCCTGCGGGATACCTTGTGTGGCGAGGGCTCCACTCATAGGTGGGGGCGAGGTGCGGCTGGGAGACACAAGTTTATGCATTTCTCACAGTTTCTCAAGCCGGCTCGTGTATGGATGAGGTTCATAAATGCACGGATACTACCATGTTCCCATTACTCCGAGGTCACTAAGACTCGGGCGTGCATGGTGTACTTTTTCATGATTGGGAGGCCGGTGAACATTGGATACTACATGTTGCGAGTGATGAAAGAGCAACGGAAAGAAAAATCATGTAGTAGATTGTACTTTGGGAACCTATTGACCCATTACTTAGAGAAGGCGGGCGTCCCCGTAGATGAGATTGGGGATCGCATTGTCCCTGATATAGGGAAGCCTTTTGACATTGCTTCGGTCATGGGTGTGATCACCACGGCACCGGTGAAGCTGACGGCAGACGAGTGGCGGGAGGCAGACGCCAACTTGTCCGCGCGTCAGTACTTGATGATTGAGCAGATGGCCCGGCGGTCGGGCGTGGATTTTGGAGCTATTGACCGAACTGTCCCGCTACTGGAGACGTCGAAGTGTTTGATTGGCATGACTCCAGCAGTAGTGGTGCCTCCGGAGGAGGATGAGAACACAGATTCAGATGTTGTTGCTAATGATCCGGACAGTGAGTATGAGACTGATGTTGAGGGCGGTGGCGCTGATGCGGAGGAGGCCTAGGTCCACACTCCTGCGCACCACCCGGATTTCAGGGCAGTTTTCTTGTACTTTTACTTTTGCACTTACTTCTTTGTCGCACTGGGACATTGCTGAGTTTAAGTGTGGGGTGGGTACTGCCCTTTATCTATTTTTGAGGTTAGGATGCATGTACCTTAGGACTTTTTCTTTTGTCACTTGACTTTATTTTGATTTGTTTCTTGCTTTAATATATGAAAAAAAAAATTAGAAAACCAATGAAAAATTCCAAAAAGATTTTCCTTTTAGTTTTATTAGTGGTACATGTCATCCGCCCCGCGGTTTTTCTTATGGCCACGGTTCTTTTCCACGGGGAGGCCTTTGAACCGGGTAGTTTCTCTTTTTAGGATTAGGATAGTTAGTTGTAGGTGACCCTAGATGTAGGAAAAAGATAGAATGCTAGGTGCCTTTGATTTGTTTGATACCGATGGATTTGGACTTGATTGCATGTGCTATTTGTGGTGTCCTTGGGTTTTAATTTGATGCATGCCTAAAAAAAATGGAACGACCCCCTTGAGATGCTTGAGTCCACTTGCTTGACTTTATTGTTAACCTTTGTGCATTAGTGCTTAAATTTCCACAAGTTGCACTCTAAATGTTTGATTGAGAGTTGTTGATGGAACCTTTTTGTGTGGACCATGTGCAATGTGAGTTGTGACGCATGTTCTTGTTTACTCCATGTTTGCATATTAATGTCTAGAACTTGCCCCGTGTGTGTGCAAAGCGAAATCCTAGGTTTGCTCTAGTCGGAAAATGATACAAGGCCTTCTTTTGTTAGCCTACCCTTACATATATACCTTGGAAAAAATTATTGTTGTGATTTCTTTGATCCTTTCTATTGGTACCCACACCCCGAGCCTACCCATTTGTTCTTAGTTGACTCTTTTGGCCCTTTACTCCTTAAGCACTTTATTGATATTTTGTTGTTGATTGGAGTTGTGGTTGGATGTTGGGAGGTTCTTGAGTGGAACTAATGAAGGGGAATAATTGTGAAAGTTGTGAAGTAGTGAAAAGCATTGGCAAGGTTGGAAGTTAATGAAATTGAAAAAATAAAATGATAAGAAAAGAAAAAAAAATAGCAAAGTTGAAAAGAAAAAAAAAATTGTGGAAAAGAAAAAAAAAAAAAAAGAGAGAAAGATGTCCATTCCTTGCTAGTGTGTGCTTGAAAAGAAAAATGCTACTTGTTGGGAAGGTGTATGTGTGATACGTGTGATTGGGTGGCTTGATGAGATTTGTGCTTGAAATTAATTGTGATGTATTAAAGTGCTTAGGGAGGTAGTCACTATTACCATATGTATCCTACCCGCCCCTTAGCCTACATTACGACCTTTCTAAAGTCCTAGTTAATCCCGATTGGAGTGAGCCTACATTAGTGGAGTCCTACACTACGGGCAAGCCTATGGTACGTTGTGTGTGACATGTGAGTCTTTCATGAGAGTGAGTGAATTCATTTGTTATTGCCCCCGTTCTATTCATGATATTTTTTTTTGTGTGTGATCTTTGGGGGGGCACTCTCTTTGATATTGGTGAGGGCACGTGGGTTGCATGAAGTAGGTAAAGTTGATGGCTCTTGATTGAGTAGATAGGTGTGATTTTGTGGGAGCATGGTTGCATTAAGTTGAGTTTGTGCATTTGAGCTATTTTGGGATGGTTGTTCTCATATTTTTTTGATTTTGGTAAATTGTTGGCATGTTGTGGATCCATGGTAGTCATGTGCGCTTTGGTTCAATGGTCGGTATCAACCATAGTCATAGGCAGACCTGTTTTACCTGGGATGGGAAGTGAGATGTGACTTGCTCGAGGGCGAGCAAAGGTTCAAGTGTGGGGTGGTGATGTTTGGCATTTTATGCCAAGGTTTCCTTAATATTTTCGCATATTTGAGCTTGTTTTGCACTCGTTTGGTAGCTTGTGAATGTGGTTTTACACTGATTTTATGTCGTGTGTGTGTAGGTTGTTACGCGATGCATTTGGAGCTTTTCGGAGCTTGATTGAGCATGAATTGGTTGAAGGATGGTTGAAGATTGGATTGAGCACACAAAGGCACGACACGAGCAAGGATTCAGACCAAGGAAGAAGCAGTTTGGCCTGGCGCCCTAGCCCACGCGCCGCGCTGCCCAGTGCGCGCAGTGGCTGGCGCGGTTCTCCACGTGGCGCATGGCCAAAGCGTGGAGAATGTGGCGTCCTCTGATTGTTGTCACGCTTTCCGAGGCGCGGGGCGCCCGTTATAGCGCCCCTTGTGCGCATTTTTACTTCCTATTCCTTCTAGCATCGGGTCTAACTTATTACTAAGGGTTTGGAAACATTATAAATAGTTCTTTACTTAGTTTTTGTAAGGAGTTCAGACTTTGGGGCAAGTTTTGGGGGAGAGGGGAGGAGCCCTAGATGTCTTCTACACAAGTTCTTTCTCTCTTTCTCTCTTTCTCTTATTCTTCTCTTTAATTCTATAGTTTGTTTGTTCTCGGGTTAGAGTAAATACATGAAGGTTGATGTTTGAAAGTTGATTTCTATATATTGATTTACCATTATGGATTGTTTATTCTTTCTTGATCATAATTGTTTGATTATTGAGGCCTGATAATTGAACACTATCTATGGTTTTTAGATTGAACTCGAAAGAGGGAATTTAATTACGCAATAAGAAAGAATAGAACTAGTTTGTGAACCCGGACATCGGGGAACCAATTTGTGAGTAGGATAGACATATACTTGCTCGCCTAGTTTAACTCATTACAGAATTCGTTAATGCGTGCACGTGATTCAACCCATAGACATATAGGGATCTGTTTAGCCTGCATAGACCGTGAAGAATCGAAAGGTTTTCATGGGTATATTTAACCTGTAGTTAGCAATCTAGGAAATCAAGAAGTAGAATCAACTGGAAAACTCAACTGGATTGTTCGTAACTCTGACCCGGGACCATCATCTTTTATTGATAACAACTTAGAATTTGCTCTGTTACTTGATTTCAATTACTTGTTTTAATTACTGCATTTAGTTAGTAAAATCTCAACCATTGGAAAAAGATCCATGAATAGTTCTTAGGAAATTGTTTGCTAGAATTCAGTCTGAATAGTCCTCGTGGGAACGATACTCTACTTATCACTTTATTACTTGTCGACCACGTATACTTGCGTGTGCGTTTGGGAGCAACACAAGTGTTCCCCTATCTCTAAGTCACTAAAATAGCTAAGGGTTAAAAATGGAAATCAAGCACATATATTAGATAATAGATCACATGTCCCAATTTTTAATCCTATGAAGTATGAACTAAATGACCCCTAAGTTATCTGTGTTAATAAGTTGGATTGAACTTTGAAGGATAAGACCTGAAAGCAAAACCACTAAAACAACCTCACTATCCCAGCAAGGGCGGACCTAGAGGGGTTTCCGTGGTTCAATGGAACACAGTAATTTTGATCCAAACTCCCTATTTATCTTAAGAAATTCATATAATTTGAATAAATTATTAGTTTAGAACCCAATAACTTAGAGCCTGTTTGGGTTAGCTTGTGCTTAAGCATTTTTAAGTGTTGGAGCTTATTTTATAAATAAGCAGTTACATATTTGGATAAAAGTTTTGAAATTGGGAAAAAAGTTGCAAAGATGTTTGGTAAAAAAGTGCTTTTTTATGTTAAATGATTAAAATATTCTTAAAATAAATAAAAGAAAATGGGAGGATAATCTAGGGCCTTTGTTAATGAGGATATTGGTGAAATCACAAAAAATTATAAGAGATAAAATGGTAAAATTACTGGTCAAACCATATCAGCTTTTAAGTCATTTATACACTATAACCAAACACTTCTATTTGAGTAGCTTTTAAGCTAATCCAAACACCCTCTTAAAAACATTATCATAAACTTTAAATTATGGATTCGCCTCTCTGTCCCAGTTGTCTCTGTCCTCTTAAGTAATAGTACCAAAAAAGAAAGTGAAAAGGCATATCTGATTTTCACTCAAATCTGTTCTTTTGGAAGATGCTCTACGGCTATACCATCCTTAACCCCCACAAAATCTCTCGACTGATGGAGCTCCCACTACCATTACAATTTCCACCAACTTCTCTGATTCTCTCTGCAATTGTATTACAGATGGGCTCATCATTTCTGCCACTTGAAGAGCCATCCATGCTCAGTTATTTTTCAACCAAGATTCATTTTCCTTGTTACCTTTTCTTGTTTAAATACACTCAATAAATAACTTACCCTTTTTTGTTTCCTTTTCTTGTTAAGTCACAAGTCAATAAATAGCATACCCGGCCTTTTCTTACCTTTTCTTTTCCCTCTCCTTAATGTTACCACATAAGTTGCATGACCATTTCTAAAAAAGCTCAAAGCAATTAAAAAAATCACATTAAAAGATTAGGTAAAGCAGTTAGTCCTGTAGCAACTTGCAACAGCAACAGCTTCTTCAACTATATATAGGCTCTACAAAAGAAACTTCAAAAACCAAGGAGTAGCTTAACAAACTCTACTGTCTCCTTCGCAATGTTGTTTTCTTATGCTAAAGGCCTCCTAAAACCGTTCTGCGTAGACGAGTTCCAAATGAATACGAAAAACCAAAGTGGTTTCTTCTCCGGTGATCTCCTCCCGTCCCTCGGAGCTAGAATCAACCAGGCTACGAAGCTTAAAAAATACATCATTTCGCCTTTTAACCCCCGATATAGGTAATCATTTATGACCTTTTTTGCCTCTGCCTCTCCCTTGCTCTTCTCCTCTGCCCAGCCTAGCACTGTTCTATTGATAAGCTGCTAACTTTTGAGTTCTGTCAATAAATTTCAGGGCCTGGGAGATGTTTCTAGTTGTTCTGGTCATCTACTCGGCCTGGACTTCTCCTTTTGAGTTTGCATTTCTGTCATACAAGAAAAATGCCCTTCTCATCATTGACAACATTGTCGACTGCTTTTTTGCTATCGACATTTTCCTCACCTTCTTTGTGGCGTATCTTCACCCAGAATCTTATCTTCTTGTTGATGATACTAAGAAAATAGCAAAAAGGTAAATATGGAAATCAAGAGTTACTCTCACTCTCAAACTTTAAGGATCAAGAGAGAGTTCTAACTGAATTTACTTGCATGTTTAACAGGTACTTATCAACCTGGCTCATATTTGATGTTTGTTCCACTGTTCCATTTCAATCTCTTCTCCTCCTCTTTAAGAACCACGAAGGTGCAATTGGCTTCAAATTACTCAGTATGCTCAGACTTTGGCGTCTCCGACGTGTCAGTGCCCTTTTTGCAAGGTCCAAATTAACACAATATATAAAGAAAAACACAAGTGGTTTAAAACAAATTATAAGATACTTGCTCATGGAATGAACCAAATTCTCACATACCTCAGTTTGATTTCCTTCAGACTAGAGAAGGACATCCGATTTAACTACTTCTGGACGCGATGTACCAAACTCATTTCTGTAAGTTACTGCTTCATTCAATTAAATATTCATAAATATCTTGTGTGGTATGGCGTATTCATTGCTAAAGAGATGCATTATGTTGGTTGTTTTTTGGACTTAGGTAACTTTGTTTGCAGTACATTGTGCTGGATGCTTTAACTATCTGATTGCTGAAAGATATCCTGATCCCAGAAGAACATGGATCGGTGCAGTGTATCCCAATTTCAAAGAACAAAGCCTAGGGGACAGATATATAACTTCGATGTATTGGTCCATTGTGACACTAACGACGACTGGTTATGGGGACTTGCATGCTGAGAACACACAAGAAATGCTCTTCGATATCTTTTACATGCTATTCAACTTGGGATTGACATCTTACATCATAGGAAACATGACAAACCTTGCAGTTCACTGGACCAGTCGCACCAGAAATTTTGTATGTACTCCCTCTCTGTGTATGTGTGTATGCATGTGTTAGTAGTTTTTACGCATACTTATAGTTCATTCTGATCAAAATAGTAGTAATAAATTCTGCAATCATAACTCATAACTGCAATATAGCAAAAGAAAAGATTCAAGGATCTACAATCATGAATCAAAAAGAAATTAGCAGAATCAGTCATAATGTACAGAAGTAAATGGAAATGGCATACTATGAAACTAAAAAAAGAAATTAGTCTTTAGTTAAACATACTCCACGACCACCAAATATTCTGATAAATATTCGGTTAGAAAAGTTATAGCACTTGCACGTTCACGATCAGTAACATGCTAAATCCTGTAGAGACATAATATGATTAAGTAATTAAAAGTGTATTCTCTACTAAACTTTTGTATGCAATGGTCACACAGTTGAAGATATTCATCATTTTATCCAATTGACCTCCTGAATTCTTGTTTTGTAGAGGGATACAGTTACAGCAGCTAAAGAATTTTCAAAACGTAATCACTTACCCCCAAGGATACAAGATCAAGTTTTATCCCACATCTGTCTCAAGTTCAAAACTGAAGCATTGAAACAAGAAGAGACTTTGAATGGCTTGCCAAAAGCAATTCGTGCAAGCATAGCACATCACCTATTTTTCCCTATAGTTCAGAATGTCCATCTGTTCCAAGGCGTTTCGCCTGACTTTCTTTTCCAACTGGTTACTCTCTCACCCACTCTTTCCTTTTATTCTCTATTATGACTTGTGGCGTCGCCAAACTAATGTAACAATGTGACACTTCTCCTACTTTAGGTCCCTGAATTGGAAGCCGAGTACTTCCCTCCGAAGCAAGATGTCATTCTACAAAATGAGGCTCCAACAGATTTGTACATAATAGTCTCTGGAGCAGCAGTAAGTTTATAAGGGCACTATAACTATCCCGAAATCTAGGAAATGCTTTACTTCTCATGTACTTAATTGGTTAATTGTTTACTGTTTCAGGATTTGGTAGCACGTATTGAAGAGCAAGAACAAGTATGTAGCCTCTAAAGTAGTTACTATGTCCATCTTCCATGACAATCGGAACAATTTTATCCTAACTCATCATGCTTAATTTTGTCCATGAACAGATCCTTGGTAAGGCTGTTGCAGGAGAATTATTTGGAGAAGTAGGGGTATTATTTGGGAGACCACAGCCATTTTCTGTTCGAACAACCGAGGTTTCTCAAATCCTACGTTTGAGTAGGACAAAATTTTTGAATATTCTACGAGCAAATCCACACGACGAACAGATTATTATAAATAATCTTTTGCAAGTAAGTCATTTTGTTGTATGATCATCTTTTCCTCGATATCTTTCCTTGTTAAAGCTGTCTCTATATAACCTATAGGTCATGGATTCCAGTCGTGGATACAGCCACTGATACTTGCATACATCACACCCCTTAGGGTGTGGCCCTTCCCCGTATCATGCGTGCATGCGGGTAGCTTTGTGCAACGGGCTGCTCTTTTTTTTAATCTTTCCTTGTTAAATGGACTACTTTTATCAGCACAGAAAATTTACTGTCAGAAACTTTTTTTTAATATTTCAGAAGCTGCAGAGATTTGAAGACTCTAGTTATGAGGACAAAGAGAGAAAACCAAGTTTGGGCTCCAACAACTTGTCAAATGGGGGACCAAAAATCCAAAGCGCTCCACGTGATTTTTATCAAGATACAGTAAGGAATTTGACCATTATAGATATCCACAATTTGGAAACCACAGCTAAGAAACAAGGTGCAAATACAGTACATGATCAAGTGAACAAAAATATGCATGATCCGTTACTACATTACGAAAATGATGGGAAACTAAATGAGCAGAAAGTTGACTTCATTGGACCACATGAGGAAACAAGGAGCAGCCAGCTCAAGTGTTCAGAAAATAAGGTCCCCTGTAATTCTAGCCACAATAGACCAACTTCCATCAGTTCAAGTGGTTATAGCTATCCCACTGGTACAAGAGAGACAAAATCTGGCCACAGAAGAGTCACCATTCACATGAAAAGGAACAAATCATTGCAAGAGCAGTATGGGAAGCTAATAATTCTCCCTGATTCACTAGAAGAGCTATTCATGATTGCTGGTAAGTTTTTTCTTCATTTCTCTTCTTTGGTAAGAACGGAAGCGAGGGGCTGGTACGGATAATTGATTTAGTTTATGCACTCATAACGTAAAATATTTTACACTATCGAAGTAATTTTACTACTTGTCACAGGTTGCCTATCTTATCTTTCAAGTAATTAATTTCCCTTGTTATGAATGATTACATGTGATTGTTTTAGGTGATCTAAGAAAATAAGGAAATTTACACATTCCACCTTGATGAAAGATGTTGATCACCCTGGCAATTTTCTGTAACTGCAGGTAAAAAATTTGGAGATTACACTCTCAAGAAAGTTGTAAATACAGAGAATGCTGAGATAGATGACCTAGATGTTGTCAGAGATGGCGACCACTTGTTTCTTCTTTCAAGTGATAGTTGGATAATCACAGAACAGGAGACCAAGTTGCACAATAATTAGCTATAGCTAGGGAAGGTTGATAAACTTTTACACTTTTAGTTCTCGAAGATGAAGCACGTGTATACTATATTCTCTTTTTGTAGATGTTAGGCAACATGAATCTGTCATTGCATCTCCTAAAGGAGAAATGCAATTTATCTATCACAAGAATGTCTTTCAATTGTTATGGGATAATAGAGTGTCCAGTTGTTCATTGGATAACGTAGCACTATACTACATGCAAAATTGCAGCTACTCTTTAGCTCTATAGAACAAAACAATTGATCAATCAGTCAATCAACTGAGCTTCAATCAGAAAGATTAAAGATTGCACGAGAATATTTGTTTTTCCTTTTGAATGAACAATGAGTATGTCTGAGTTACATAAAGTAGTAAACTCATCATCAATTCCATAGAGACTTTGCACAGTTAGATTTTCCTAATGGGAATGAGCAACAACGAAATTAGAAGATAAGGCGCCTTGGGCACCCCCATTTAGAAAGAAGGGTCGAAGGATTTTGGGCCCGTAGCTCCCCCCACCCTTGTCGGGTGGTGCTTGTGTGGAGGATGCGCCACCACAAATTGGGCTTATAGCTCTCACCTTATCAGCATGCAAAGAGCTGATGGCTGTTGGTATCACGACTACTGACAAAAAGCTCCACTTTCAATTCATTTCCATAGCTCCTTTACAGTTTTACTTAGAACATAGTCTGCCACTAATTTCTTTGCTTAGTGAATTCATCCATCATGATGAAACCATGTCATTACCCCTTGTTAATTGCTTGACCAAAGGTGAATCTCATGATTAGGCATCCCGCATTAGAAAGCAGTCCTCATTGAAACCTAGCTGGTTTTTAGATGATAGAAATTGATTTGCTTTTACGCCATGTGCCATAAACCAGTGCCATCCAATATTGCAAATACTTAGCTTATACCTGGACTGTCCGATGCATGGAGAAAGAATGGATAAGAAGCATATAGTGTAGGTTCAGCGACTGTATGAGAATTGCTTTCTATCAACGTTTTCACGCAGAAATCAATCAATAGATTAAGTCTGATCCCTATTTACGCAGAAATCAATCAATAGATATTAAGCCTAATCCCATGTTGACAAACTTCTAACAGGATTATATTGCAATTTGCAAGGAAATAAATTTATTTACGCTGTATGCCTAGTCTGATGCAAAATATTATCCGAAAATGCCCATACAGAAAAATACTAATTCCTCTGCATATCTATGTAGGCAAAAAAATATCAAACATACCCAACGTGTATGTTGTTAGTTGGCATATAATTCACATTTTGTACATCTTAATGGTAGTATGATTCAATTATTTGTATACCTTCATGGGTATACAGTGTTACTCAACAGTCATATACATTGTATGAACATGGGGTATACAGTTCATATATACTGTTTAACACTAATATATACAAAATGTGGGGCAAAAAGTGCAAATGGGAACCGACGGACTTTTCAGGCCGCCTGGAGAATCATGAAAAGAAAAAGGGAACCAAGGCATATTTAGACTTCAAAAAATACAGGATGGGGTAGAATCTATGTTGGACCATCCATCTGTTCCTCCGTTTTGGCCCAAGATGCTAACGGGCAATGAATGCCTCACCAAATGGAATGCTTTAATAATTTAGAAGTCGTTGGACCCAAAACTATTTCGAAAAACTCCCTAACAATACCTAGTATTAATCTTTGATATTGACCTTAGGAAAAGGTTCAAGTTCTATTTTCCACATGCAGGACTGCAACTTGAATCAAAACTCCGGGAAAAGGGTTATTATTAAAAAGAAAAAATCCAATTCTTTCACAACGAAGGAGACAGCTCTCTCCTATTGGCTTAGCCCTTCAAGTTGAAGGTACGTCGTTAGGCTCATTCTGCTCTTAATCCTTGGGCAATGTCAACTTCTACCTAAAAAAGAGGGAATCCACAGCCTATTTCTTTATGGGATAAGTACTATTTTATACCACAAGAGATCAAGGTTCTCAAATGTCCAGATAAATATCCTAAAGGAACCAAATTAACTGGCAAATACATCCTTCAGGACATGCATAACACAGGCATCAACCTTGTTTAATAAAATTCTTAACGTTCTTAAACCACGATCTCAATCATTTCAACCTCGGGAAGAAGAAAAATATAATCCAAGAAATCTAGCAAGACCATAGAGCAAGCATTCCCATATTAGAAAATTGTTGATGAGCATAACAATAGAGCTTTCTTATAGGCGGCTGATAACTTCTTCCACCTCAGAAGGCGAGTAGAGATGGTAAGTTGGAGATACCCTTGCAATATCGACATTATTGGGAGTCACCTGACATCATATAGTGGATAGTTTTCACCAAGTAGAATAGAGTTCACAAAACTGCATGAAAGTACAGTGGCATGAAGCTTACCTTTTCTTCCATTACTTGCTTAAGAATAGACAGTGCTATGGTTTCAGCTTCTTTGAGGGTAAGGTCCTGCAGAGATAGCAAACAGGTAGACGTGAAATAGTTTTTATAACCATATTCCTCATCACTAGGCTCGCTTCAAGAGATAGCAGTCTGCCACAGTGCCACCTAAAATCTTTAGATACCTGCCACATAAAAATTTAGTGTAGTACGAGCACGTTTGTTGGCTTTATTCTGTTTTTTTTTTCTCTCCCCCTCCTCCACCTCAACCCCCACCAAAAAAAAGAACATATGGTTGAGGGCCTGAGGTTGTTAGTAACGTCAAACAACAAACAGCCCAGGAAGGCTCGAGTTGTTGCAGACAACTCAAAGTTACATAGGATGACAAATGCAAACTAATTAAAAAGGTTACCTTGTTGTATTGCTCCTGCAAAGTGCTGTCAGCGCCTTCAGAACCTGAACCAATAGCTTTTGCATTGCATTGCCAGAATGTTCCAGAAGGATCAGTATAGTATCTACATTTTGCAAAGCCCATGGTCAAAACAAGAAGTGCTTAACATGGTACCAGATGGCCTTAGGCATAAATGTAGGAAAACTGGCTCAATATGCCAAATGTCTTTTTTATACTGGTCTTACATAATTCTTTTTTGAGAAAGAAAATTAGTGTTGCATAATTTCACATCCTATCCAATTAGAGAACTTGAATAAACAATAACTATTGTATTAGTAGCTCGTATCATTACACATTGAAGTGGTAAACTTTTCTGACATTACAAAAGGTATTTTCTTTAGAAACTTGGCAAAGTTGGAGTATCATCTTCTCTAGCCTCAACATTGCCATCTTCAGGCTTAAGAATTTGATCTCTCCATCAGATATAAATAATGTCTTGCTAGTTTGATGTCCCTTGGAAAGAAATTAAACGAGAAGTTCATGCATGTCTACACTCTACAGTAAGGACTTGCTGCAACCTCATCCACATTGTGAAGGAAAAAAAAAAAAGGTTTTTTCTTATGCATGGCAAAATGTTGACACTTACCTTACTAATCCTGACAAAAAGATAGTGTCTACCTAAAATAGGAAATACTGAAGGAGCGATTTACCGTGAGGAGAAGAGGAGAATATGTTGGGTGATACACTCTAGTAAGTGCTTAAAATAAAAATAAAAATTGTTCATTAAAAGAAAGAAAAATAAAAGCTGATTAAGATCATTAGCCGGGATTACTGGATTTGAGGATTTACTAAGAGGAAACTAAAATCCAATATATTGACACGAAGTTCATGTGACATTTTTCGCAAAAGAACGAAGTAACGAACTAGCCATTTGTCAGCAAAATAACTCCCAATCCAAAAGCCATGGAGATCAGCATAGAACACCAGCTACAATTTACCTTGTGCTGAAATTAATTATGAAGAATTTCTAGCATACTGATGCACAGAAAATGAATAAAAATGGACAAAATGAGGTGGCAATCAATAGATTCTTGAGTGTTGACAAAGTGCTGGGTCAGCAAAAAATCTTTTTCTTAATTGTCAAAGTAAAACAGAAAATCTTCTGGGAAAACATGATATATTAGTCAATAACAAGGAGGCTTAATTGTTGTAAGCTATTGAAGTGATACTTAATAATCTTCCTAAATCTGGTAACTCTAGAGGATTACTTCATCTTAGATAAGAATTGACTGATTAAATATGTTAATTATGTGCCAAGAAGTTACAGGTATAAGTCAAAAGAACTCTTGAATTTATTAGGACATAAAAAAGAAAGAAGAGAAATACGATTGAAACAAAGTGGGGGCAAAGCAGGAAGGTTAACTTAAATGGACAGACGCCAGGCTGCTGCATCAGACTTGATAAAATAGCAAGAAAATCTAGGAGAACAAATGGCATTATCTTCCAATAATGTCATTCAAGGGAGGAAAATACTTACAAGCTGGGACCATTCTCATCATGACCAGCAATAAGAAGAGATACACCAAAAGGTCTGGACTGCATGAAACCAAAGAAACATGTCACTAATGCACAAGGTGAGAAATTTGAATCTTACGCTAGTCATAAAAATTAAAAGGGAGGTATTGAGAAAGAAAAAAAGAAAATAAAGGAGGCCTTTAAAATTTTTGATGAATTATGTAACTTCTAGAAACCATGCACTGCCTTTAACAGGATTCAGACATTAGTTCACTTGCCAACATTTCCAAGAATCTTAGATACAAGCTTAGCACCAATATACACACAAACAAAGGAATAAGCCAGATCCACCCTACAGGAAATCGTCACATGTGTCCTAAATCACTAAACTTGTTAGTTGTATATCACAGAGCAACATCACCGGTATAGAACTAAATAACTATGAAATTTACTCTAAAAACATGCTAGCAACTGCTTCACAACATCTTTCCAGACACTCTACTTTTTTTTTTTTTTTTGGGAGAAAGGTAACATATTTCCAGGCACTCTATTTGCAGATAGAAACTACTCCCTCCGTTCCACTTTAGATGAACCCATTTGACTTTGCACGGAGTTTAATAAAGAGAGAAGACTTTTGAAACTTGTGGTCTAAAATAAGTTATAGATATTTGTGTGGCTACAAATCATCTAGGGATGCGTAAAAGTGAACATTTCTTTCAAAATTTAGAAAGAGGTCATTCTTTTTTAAATAGACTAAAAAAGAAATAGGTTCATCCTTTTTGAAATGGAGGGAGTATATGTTTTGAGGAAATACACCTAGAACCACCAAATCTGCCATTACGATATGTAACACTTAAAATTTACATAGGCTTGGGTATAGTTCGGATGTAAGTGGACACGGATTTATACAATTTAAGAAGACAGGGCGCTGTGAAGAGTTGACAAAGTTCAGTCGAAGGTTAACCGGAGTTTGACCATGTTGACCAAGATATTGACTAGCATTTGGTCTATGGAACATAATACTCATGACCTAAGTTGCTCGGATACGGGTGCGGGTGAGGATCCTTCGAGATCTACATTCTATGATTCAGAGAAACGGATCCTGGTACAGATACGGATGCCAGAATTTGAATAAAAATAATTCAAAAAAATAAAAATAGAGTAATAATTAGATCCTACACTATTTGTTGGTCTTAAGAAATCTTTTCCTTTTAATTTCCTGTTGAGGTAATGCTAGGAAGATATTATCTGAGAAGTAAACTCTTCTAATTTACTCTAGCTTTGTTTCTAAATTTGGGAATCCAATTGTATCTTGCCAAGAGTTTTTCCCTCGCTCGTGGTCAAAGTAACAAAAACGTTTGACCAGATTTGATACAGATCCCACACTAGTGTCTTCTCGACACGAGTGCAGCACCGAAAGTGCCATGTCCGAGCAACTTAGCTCATGACCAAAGCGCTGAAGCATGGCCAACATGCACTTACGGTGTGTAGTTTGGAAGCGAGAATGAGAATAATTTCTAATTATTTTCGGATGCTTGTCAAATATAAGTTCCTTAATCCCTTTCTTCACTTTATAGCCACATAAGAAAAAACATGTCTATTCAAGCACAAAAGTGACATTTGTGTTTTTTTTTTTTTATATTAATGCCTTGAGCTAACTAAAAAAAATATATATAACCATCCCATTAACTTAGGTAAGGCATGTATCTCCACATAAATAGGGGAAGAGAAATGGTGCATTTGACACATAACACTTTTGCACAAAAATCGAACTATGAGAATTTTAAAATCCTTAAACTTAGAGAGTTGAAAGTGTTAAGTTCAATTAAAGAAGGAAAGTAGCATATAAAAGTAAAATGACTCTAACCATAGATTCTTCATCGCCTTCGCCAAATCGCAAGGCCAAATCACACAAAGCTTGGGTAGTCGACTCAACTGTCATAGGTTCACCGTAGGAGAATCTGTGATTCTATTCGATGGTAGAACAGGACAAGGCATAGTCAATCAATTGCTAGTAGAACTGAACTACTAAAAACTGTGCCTTTATATTTAAGTACCTGCGTTTCAACCCGTGCATGTTCAACAAGAGTCCTTGCATCAGCTATTAGTCCACTCATCGCACAGCCTATATGCTCATCAATTTCCATAATTTTCTCCACACTACTTGGTTCCTGTAATAGAACAAAAGCTATGATGTGAATGAGGAAAACACAAAACTGTTTGGCAGGCAGACCGTGTGTGTTATAATCTGCAGCAACTGCTTACACAACCAACTGATGACAAAGCAAATCTTAATGAGCATAAGAGGCAACAAATAGGAAACTGTCCCATGCTTTTCGACCATATTAAGCTAAAATTTTAGGCGCTCCATTAATAATATACTGACCAGCAGACAATGCTTTCTACCAGCTATGCACCAGTTGCATTATATAACAGGAGAAGAGAGACATCAAAAGTCATTCCTATAGCTTGCATCACCTATTTATACAAAATTACTTAATATATCTTCCTTTCATAAACTAAACAAGAGTCTGCCGGGGAAAGTTATACCAGCATTTCTGTTTCTTTTTTTAATTGAGGATGGTGCCAGGCCATTTTGTATACACCTTGACTATTCCACCTCGTACTTGCTACCTCCCACCAGCACATGTATAGCTAACTCTGTCCATCATGGCTTATTCTTTTTTTTTTTTAATTGGGTTCAAAATTTTATTTTTGATCACTCCTTTTGGGTGCAGCCCTTCCCTGGACCCTACATGAATGGGGATGTTTTGTGCACCGGGCTGCTCCATTTTTGTTACATATTTAGTGGATTTCTTTACGCATATATTCAGTTCAGGCTAAAGCTACTGGATTCTGCTGAACCCATATTCGAGAGCATACATCTGCCCCTGGTAATAAATTTCAAAGGGAAGCTGAGTCAAGGCATGTATTAGTTCTACCAGCATTTCGTTTACATAATTCCAAACTCGCAAAATTGTCGAGGAAGAATTAAAACAATTGGTGCTATAATAATATAAGCAGATGATTCCACAAATTAGATGAACCTAACTATCATAACCACATACTAACATTAACCATAAAGCCAAAAGGATAAAGAAAGGGGTTACAAACCAAAAGGGGTGAAGTAATGCGTTTCTCAACAGCAAGAACCACTCCTTCTTTAGTCTTTAGTCCAATTGCAGTCGACCCCAACTTTAAAAAAATAATCACCAATTATTAAAATTAGAACACATTTTCAATTGTATAGACAAATAATTCATAAATTAATGCAGTACTTTAATGGCTTCAATAGCATATTCGACTTGAAATAATCTGCCTTCCGGAGAGAATGTGTTAACTCCTCTATCGTACTCAGTTCTGAAGAACAAAAACAACCAGTGAGATTTGAAAAGGTACAGTATTACAAACGTACATTATTAGGATATAAATAATTTACCTTGTGAGAAACATATTTGAAGGAGATAGTCACAGGTTGTGACAAGTCTTCAGCTGTGTAAGAGTTCCTTTGCAATTGAGAAGAGGATCTTTACTTGTCTGACAAGCCAACCATATACTATATTTTGAGAACTAAGACTACTGTTTACATTCTTTCGGGTACTGAGCTAGAAATGCCACTTGGTGTCGGGAAATTTTGATGACTAGCCAATTTTGCTAGCTACCAATTATAAATTTAAATTTTGATGACTAGCCAATTTTGCTAGCTACCAATTATAAATTTTTAGAAAACTAGCCAGATTTTAAAAACAACATCTGACAATTTGAACAGACAACCTTGGGAAAACCACACTCCAAAAATTAGCTATTAAGGTGGGAGAGCCCAAGGCTATATAAGCCCCACATCAACCCCTGTTTCCTCGATGTGGGACTCAAGTCCCATACCTTGCAATGACACATAACAAAAGTAAAATAATTTGGAGTTTAGTTCAAAGCTCCAGAAATTTAAAATCTCAGTATTTTTTACTGGGACTTTTGAACTAACATGTTCAAAATCTTAGTATTTTTTACTGAGATTTCATATTTGAGTAATTCCAATATAAAAAATTAGAATTTTTTCGTGTTTCTCGGATCTGGCTAGTTGTCTAAAAGTTCTGAAATACCGACTAATTTTCATTTAATGCGGTGCAATCAGACTACGGGGCCAAACTTTTACTATGGTATCCCATAAGTAACTGATTTTGAAGGTTTGTCCTATTATTTTTATAATTTTGAATAACTGACCTCTAGCTCTTGCTTTTTTTATATAAAAAAGTACGTTTTTGCTCTTGAGTAACCTAGCAGCATCTTTGCATGAGTCCCTCCCACCACCATATCCTTCTCCATCAAGGTAATGTGATTTTCCTTTCCTCTAGGTACATTATATTACCATTCTTGCAAGTGTTGCCGGGAGTTCAACGTAATTTAGTCGAAGATGGGAAAGAGGTGGAGGACAACTGTCAAAATTTCAAGGTAATTTAGTTGGGAAAGAGCGGTGAAGAAGTAGACAGAAAGCAAAAACTTCAAGGCAAATAGTTGGAGTCTGGGAAATGGGTCATTGGAAAGTGTTGCCCTATCAAGACTTTAGGGTTTAGTTGGTACCGGAGTTCATAACTCAGGTGAAATGGAGAATAGTCAAGAAGGAAGAACATCATTAATTAGGTATTGAGTGATATTTTTGTTCAGAATTTATTCATTAAACCGTTGGAGAGTCATTTTTGCCAAACCATATTAAGTGAGGGTAAATTTCCAAACCACCGCTTAAGGTGTCATAGTTCTGTCATTTACCCCAGAACAGGACACTATAAGGGTGGTTCTTGAACTATTGGTCCTGTCTAGCAAAATCCTTAAAAGATGAGTTATGTTGTTTCTGCTTCTTTTCAAAAGCACTTTTTTATTTTGGCCAAACACTTCAAATTTCTTCAAAAGCACTTTTTTTTTTCTAGAAAAATGGTACTTTTAGCTTCTAAGAAGCTTGGCCAAATATGCCATAAATCTACCCTAAACACTCAAACCCTGAGATTTAGTATTTTCCTCTAAATAGTTGCCTCACCTTGTGCTTTTGTAACATGTGTGGTCTCAACTTCCTGCCCCTAATCATTTACTCCAGTCTTAAACACATATATATTAGCACCAAATTTGCACTCAGCTTTTTGTTTGTCACGGTTTTGCAAAATTCGCACACCTCTAGTGTCTTCACTTATTTCATTGGGCCTATAGTAGGCGGCCAGTGAGACATATCACATTGAATTTTAGTTTGATTTGTTTGAGCTAGACTAGTGGGTGTATCATCTGCATCATTCGTTTGCCCAGTAAAATTTTCAAAATAATGGTGTTGTACTTTTATTCCTTCGTGATCTTGTGATTATTTATTTAAACTAGTATCATGATAAAAAAAGAGATTCATGGAACAAAAATAGCCACTTTTGCCGTTGCCAACGACTATTTGGTCAAAAGATTTATTGAGCAATGACTATAAAACGGTTGCCAAATTTATTTTTGTTTCTAATTTTCAGCAGGTCCGGTCTGAATCGGTTCCGATTCTACTGGTCCCTTACCGATATCTGTTCTACTATTAGACAATCTTTAAGCCAAAGTAACAAAAAGCTGACATTTTAGCATGAAATTTAAATATGCAGCCAAGACGTAGGCATAATTATGCCACTTTTTTTTCTTCTTCGGATTAGGTTTTTAACCTCCAAATTTGATTCATTTCGCGTTTCTGGGTTGCTACTCAAACTTCAAAACCCCATTTTCATCTTGCTTGCTCCAGATTTGTTTTCAATCAAACTCCATTCCTACTCGTTGAAAATACATAATTAAACTCAAATGATAGTTTTTAACAACTAAGAGCCAGTTTGGCCAAGCTTATGGGGAGTCAGAAGTGCTTATTTTCTCAAAAGTGCTTATTTTAAAAAAATTCGGTGTTTGGTCAAGCTTCTAGGAAAAAATAAGTGTTTTTGAGTGGCAACAGAAGCTGTTTTTCTGTTGTGGAGAAGAAGCTGAAAAAAGTAGCTTCCTGAAAAAATAAGTATTTTTTATTATTTGGGACAAGAATACCCATTTCAAACTTCCATATTTAATTAAATTAATATTATTATATATCCATTTTCATAATTTGATAATTTTTTTAAATATTAATCAAATACAAATTAATAACAAAAGCACTTCTTTAAAATTTGGCTAACACGGACTGCTTATTTCACAAAGCACTTAGAGCCCGTTTGAGTGAGCTTAAAAGTGACTTATAAGCTTATAAGACCATTAATATATGTTTGGTAACTGAAAAAATTTTGGGCTTATAAGCCATAAGTGGCTTAAAAGCCACTTTTTGACTTATAAGCCACTTAAAATAAGCTACTTATAAGCCCACCCAAACAGGCTCTTATTTGGAAAGCACTTTTAATAAAAAATACTTCTCAAAATAAGCTGATTTTCTAAAAGCATAGGCTGAAATAGAATAAACTACATTTAATTTTGGGACAATTACATTGAGAGACACCCCACTCATGAAAATTACCAAAAAAGACCTCCTATTTTGCTTCCTTACCCGACATAGCATCCCCCTCCCTTTTTAAAATTTTTTTTTCACTCTATAGCACCCCCTATTTAAAGAAAAAAAACCCTAGCTTCTATTTTTTCTCTCTTCTCCTTCTCTCCTTCCCATTTTTCTCTCTTCTCTTCCCCATTAAACCTAACAACGTCGCCGCCCCCAACCCTTCAACCACTGCCCGACCGTCATCCCATCTCCTCCAAGCCACTGACGTTGTCGCCGCCGTGGTCACCACCACCACCACCACCACCGTCACTGCTTCTTCTTCTTCTTTTCGTTTTTTTTTTTTTTGCTTTCTGAATAACAATATTGATTTTCGTTATATATTCCGATCAAAACTCCCGTGAGGAGTTTATTTATCAAGTTTCTTTTTTTTCACTTTTTTCATAAAAATTCGTTGAGATCTACTACTTTTTTGTTAAAACTTTTGTTTAATATTTAGATCTAGTGTTTTTCTTGCATAAAACTGTATAGATCTTGGATTTTTGTTAAGCTTTTGTGTAAAATCTGCTTGGGGCAGTGTTTAAAATTGTTTTTATGAGTTTATACACTTTATATATTTTTATACAAGTTTATACAATTCTGTAAACGTGTATAAAAATGTATAAATCTGTATATGTGCGTATTGACAGTGTATAAAACACATTCTATGCATTGTAAAATTGTATAAAGATGTATATACGTGTATGAATATTGAATAAAATTGTATAAATTTCATATTTGTGCATTTTTTATGGATGTTTGGTATAAAACTTATGTTTTTGTGTATATTTTTGTATTTCCCTTCTTGCATACACATTTTTCTATGTATTTACATGTATAATTTATTATTTTGATAGATTTAGGTGTATAAATGTCATGACCCAGTTGTGGGGCCGTGACCGGCATTTAGAAACTAAGTCCCTAAACAAGCTTTCTCTAAATTCTACAGAAAATCGGGCAGAGTTTTCCCTGTTTTAGGCCTATCCAAAAATTTTACCTGCTTTTAAACAAACAGAAAACCAACCAACAACCAATATCCTTACGCATTAACAATAAAAAAAAAATACCACGTTTATCTCCAAATACTACGAGAACAATCTAACAGGGTTGTAATAAGTTCATAGACACCAAATACTCGCAAGAGTAACTTATTAATGAACAATCCAACTGGTTACCCAACTGACTAAACGAATGACTAATAAATGACTAAATGGAGCGACTCTAAGAGTTTCAAAGAAAGACAATAATGAATAAATAAAGCTCTTGCCCACACGAACTAATGCGGGACTCACCAGGATTGTCAACTCGCAACTCTAAGAATGAAGATCCTCGGCTACGCCACTTATTGTATCTGGAAGGAAAAATATAGCGAGGAGTGAGTCGCAACTCAGTGAGTAACAACGCTTATCCAATACCGTTTTAAGTGGGGACAAGTCAAGAACATTCCAGTATATCATATGCAGAAATATACATGTAATTTAATTGTCACTTTCAGAATGACAAACAGAAATCAGTTTTTTCAAGTACTTCTTGTAAACAGTAACCAATATCAAACCAGTAATAAATTCAGCAATCACTTTATTATATCAAGTATATAGGTTAGGGAGATTTCCAAGAACAAACCATGTAATCGGTATAATTCCTCCCTGAGGAAACCAGTAACGGTAAGCTAGTTCTACCTTCCCACTAGCAGGGACTACAACGGTAATCCGGAGTATACAAGGTGCACCAGGTCTAACGTACCCGTCGTTAGCTACGGGGTCTGTCAAGGTTAATCCCAAATATATATTATATATATATATATATATATATATTTAAAATCCCTATACCAGGTACAAGGCATTTCAACAAACAATTCAATATTTCACCTAGCGGTAAAACATGTCAAGTAGCGGTAAAATCATATCCTGTAACGGTAAAATAATTCAAGTAAATATCTCGGTACATATCTCGTAAAAGGACTTGTTCCATGCAATTTAAATCATTCAGTAATATATTTTACTTCAAAATCAAGTAGAAACCATGAAGGTTATGGAAATACAAATTACGGTAAGGTCATCACTCACAGTACAAACGCGTGTGGCTCAAGCGTATCTTCCACGAGCACGACAGTTCTTCCAATCAATCTATAATCACATCATATCAATCTCGTATTAATTTCTTTGTTCAAACTAATCGTAAAATCCCTAACAAATATAAAGTACCCAGGGTTTCATATTTGCTTTTCAGTTAGACCAATATAGTTTCCCTGCTATGATCAATAAATCTAACTGATGCTCAACCAATTCCATCTTGTTTCTATAATTTTTCCATTCAGTTTAATACTACTCATTTAACCAGTATGTGCATAAGCTTAGGGCCTAACAAAAGTCACTGCCCAGGTATTCCATAGGTACTTTAAATTCTTTTATGCCTAGCAAGATTACATAAATCAGAGAATAAGATAAAAAAGGAAATGGAAAGTTTACTCCTATCAAGCCAAAAATATCTCCCAGTTGAATGGTTCCCGCTAGACTTAACCCAAGTGCCTAACGAGCTCCTCTTTTCTCCAATTTTTCCCTTGTAATTGTTGAGATTGTTGTAACTTGGGAAAAGCTGCGCCACCCTTTTCTCTAATCCCCCTGGTACCAATTTTATTTGTAAATGGACTTTACAGAGTCTCTGTTTTGCTTATAGCTTCGTTTTTTTTTAAATAACTTATGAAATGACTAGTTTGCCCTTATTTTAAATAGGGTATTACATTCTCTCCCCCTTTAGAAATTTGGTCCCCGAATTTAAACTAAGAGCATACCTGTAGGGTGAAATAAGTGAGGATACTTGGCTCGCATATCATTTTCCTTTTCCCAAGTAGCTTCTTTAGCAGTATGGTTTTTCAACAAAACTTTCACGAACACAATTTTTTTTCTCCGTAACTTCTTTATTTGACTATCGGCTATGGCTATTGGTTCCTCCTCATAATATAATTTCTCATTAAGCTGTATAGTCGGTGCCTCAAGTACATGAGAAGCGTCTTGTACATATTTTCGTAGCATAGACACGTGGAATACAGGATGAATAAAAGCTAACTCAGGAGGAAGAGCCAAATTGTAAGCAGCAGCTCCAACTCGTTCAAGTATCTCATAGGGTCCTATGAATCGCGGGCTCAACTTCCCTCTTTTCCCAAATCGTGTCACGCCTTTCATCGGGGAAACTCGTAAGAACACACGATCACCAACTGCAAACTCCAAGTCCCTTTTTCTTTAATCTGCATAAAACTTTTGCCTGCTTTGAGCTTGAGCAATCTCTGCCTAATCAACTGGACCTTATCAATAGCTTCTTGTATCAGGTCTAGTCCTAATACCTTAACTTCACCGGCTTCAAACCATCCAATTAGAGAACGACAACGTCTGCCATATAAAGCCTCATAAGAAGCCATCTGAATGCTTGCCTGATAGCTGTTGTTATAAGCAAACTCAGCTAAAGGCAAGTAAGCATCCCAACTACCTCCAAAATCAATAATGCAAGCTCTCAACATGTCCTCTAATATCTGTATAGTACGTTCAGACTGACCGTCAGTCTGAGGATGGAATGCGGTGCTAAGGTCTACTATAGTACCCAATTCTCTTTGAAAGGACCTCCAAAAGTGAGAAGTGAATTGTTATCCTCTGTCAGAGATAATGGACAGTGGAACTCCATGGAGTCGGGCAATTTCATTCATGTATAACTATGCATATCTCGCACCATTGTAAGTAGTTTTAACCGGTAAAAAGTGTGCTGACTTTGTAAGCCGATCAACAATCACCCATACTGAATCATAACCTTTAAGTGTACGAGGTAACCTAGTCACAAAATCCATGGTAACTCTTTCCGACTTCCACTCTGGAATCTCAAGTCGCTGTAGCAGTCCTGCAGGTCGCTAGTGCTCAGCTTTAACCCATTGACAAGTCAAACAACTAGTAACAAAGTTAGCAATATCTTTCTTCATACCTTCCCACCAATACAATTGCTTCAGGTCACGGTACATCTTAGTGGATCCAGGATGTATAGTGTATCTAGAATGGTGAGCTTCCTCGAGAATAACTCGTCTTAGCCCATCAATTTCTGGTACACATAACCAGTTACCTAGTCGGAGAACCCCATTATCATCAACAATCATATTCTTGCTTTTACCAGCTAGGACTTCATCTCGATATTTGCACAATCGTTCATCCTTGTACTGAGTGGCTTTAACACGTTCTACCAATGAAGACTTAGCTGGAATATAAGCCAATAACACCCTAGAATTAGTCACGCTGAACCTGATACCTGTACCTTCGAGCCTGTGAATATCCTTGGCCAACTGTCTCTTTACAAGAGCTATATGCGCCAAACTACCCATGGACATTCTGCTCAATGCATCAGCCACAACATTGGCCTTCCCTGGATAATATAGAATAGTGCAATCATAGTCCTTGACAAATTCCATCCAGTGACGCTGCCGAATGTTCAGATCTCTCTGCTGAAAAATATATTTTAGGCTCTTGTGATCTGTATAAATTTCACACGTTTCTCCATATAAGTAGTGCCTCCAAATTTTCAGGGCAAATACTACTGCAGCCATCTCCAGATCATGAGTGGGATAATTCTGTTCATTCTTCTTCAACTGTCGCGAAGCATAAGCTATCACACGACCATTTTGCATGAGAAAAGACCCTAATCCCACTCTCGAAGCATCACAAAATACCGTAAATCCTCCAGAACCGGATGGTAAGGCTAGAACTGGTGCGGTGGTCAAACATGTCTTGAGCTTCTGAAAACTCTGCTCACATTCATCTGTCCATTGAAACTTTGCATTTTTCTGTGTTAGCTTGGTCAATGGTGCTGCTATTCTTGAAAAATCCTGCACAAAACACCTATAGTAACCTGCTAATCCTAGAAAGCTGCGAATTTCTGTAGGAGTGGTAGATCTGGGCCATTTCTGCACCGCTTCCGTCTTTCTAGGATCTACCAGTATCCCATCCTTGGGTACCACATGCCCAAGGAATGCTACGGAGTCTAGCCAAAATTCACACTTAGAGAACTTCGCATAAAGCTTATGTTCCCGCAATGTTTGCAGTACAACTCTCAGATGAGCCTCGTGTTCTTCTTGACTACGAGCATACACCAAGATATTGTCAATAAATACAATGACAAATCTGTCCAGAAATGGCTTGAACACCCTATTCATTAAATCCATGAATGCAGCTGGAACATTAGTCAACCCAAAAGGCATCACAAGGAATTCATAATTCCCGTATCGAGTTCTGAAAGCTGTCTTAGGAATATCTTTGTCACTAACTCTGAGCTGATGATAACCATATCGAAGATCAATCTTTGAAAAATGGGCAGCTCCCTGCAACTGATCAAACAGATCATCAATACGAGGCAAAGGGTATTTATTACGTACCGTTACCTTGTTCAGTTGTCTGTAGTCAATGCACATTCTTAGGGACCCATCTTTCTTCTTCACAAATAGCACCGGTGCACCCCAAGGTGATACACTTGGCCCGATAAATCCCTTGTTCAATAACTCCTGCAATTGTTCCTTTAGCTCCCTCAACTCTGCTGGTGCCATACGATATGGAGGAATCGATATGGGTTGCGTTTCAGGTGCTACATCAATGCTGAAATCTATATCCCACACTGGAGGTAATCCCGGTAAATCCTCAGGAAATACATCGGTGAACTCTTGCACCACTGGAACCATTTCCAAGCTAGGAGTCACATCTCTTGTGTCTCTCACCATAGCTAAGAATGCCCAACAACCTTTCTTCACTAACTGCTGAGCTTTTACAAATGATATGACATTACACATCTCTGGAATTTGATCCCCTTTCAGAATAAAACTAGGTTCATTAGGCATCTCGAACTTAACTACCTTCGCATGACAATCGAGGGTAGCATGGCAAGAATATAACCAATCCATACCTATCAACACATCAAAATCAACCATATCAAGTACAATTAGATCAGCTAAGGTATCCCTACCCTCAAATCGAATCTGACAAGCACGATACATATATTTAACAAGTAAAGAATCTCCCACAGGATTAGCAACTAGAAAAGGATCATTTAATATTTCTGGTTGTCTATCAAACCTCAAAGCAAAGAATAAGGACACATAGGAGTGGGTAGATCCTGGATCAAACAATGCAAGTGCATCAAGTGAGCAAACAGAAAGAATACCTGTAACCACCGCATTTGAGGCCTGAGCATCTTGCCTAGTAAGTGAAAAAACTCTCGAATGGCCTCTACCAGTAGTCCCCTGTCCTCGATTACCCATGGCACGATCTCCGGCACCTGTGCCTCTGTTACCTCTACCAGCAGTACCTGTATTATTACGAGCAGTCTGCGTAGATGCCGCTGCCTGCACAGAAGCCTGGCTAAACTCTCTCTGAGGATGAGGGCAATCCTGTATGTGATGTCCCAACTTGCCACACCGGAAGCACCCTCCAGTCAGAACACGACACGGACCCCAATGTAATCTACCACAAGTCTGACATACTGAATCAGTAGCATATATCTGTCCAGAGCTATGATGTCCAGATGATAATGGTAGCCCCTTAGCATTATCTTTTGAGGAAGTGCTCTAACGGATGGCTGGGAAACCAAGTTTGTCCCTGTCTGAAAACCCTGTCGTTGTACCTGATTCCCTGCTCTACGGTCTGTGCTAACTCCCTCAGTGAAAGATCCCCAATCTTAGCCTTCTTATATGAATATTTAGCTGCCCGTGATTCACGACCCCTGTTTTCAATCTTTCTGGCAAGGTCGAGTGCATCAGAGTAATTCAGATTCTTCATCTGCGGAGCAACTGTATTGAATAAACGATCAACCAACCCATCAACAAACCTCTGAACCCGAGATGTTTCATTAGGCACTAAGTTAGGTGCATATCTAGCCAGCTTAGTAAACTTAGTGTTATATGTCGATACATCCATATCTGGAGTCTGAACTAATCTCTCAAACTGCCTAGCGTATTCCTTCCTCAGACTTTCAGGGAGAAAGCGATCCATGAACAACTTAGTAAACTCATCCCATGTCAATCGTGCTGCTTCTGTGGGCCTTTCTAAAAGTACAGTTTCATACCAAGTATTAGCTGTATCCTCCAACTTGTATGCTGCAAGTTCCACGGATCTCTCACTAGAACATCCAAGAGCACGCAATGCCTTAAGTGTACCATCCAAGAAACTCTGAGGATCCTCTGTAGTGTCAGAACCCGTGAACCTTGGTGGTTTCAGTTTCAAGAACTCTGGTAAGGACACTTCTCTGTTACCAAAAATCTGAGTCTGTCTCTGAGCCTGAGTCTGTGGCTGAGCCTGAGTCTGTGGCTGAGCCTGAGTTTGAGGCTGAGTCTGAGCCTGAGCCTGAGCCTGAGCCTGAGTCTGTGTCTGAGTCTGAGCCTGAGTCTGTGTCTGAGCCTGTATAGGTGTCTGAGTTGCATTGGAGCAACGTTCTGTTGTCTAGCCCTTTCCTGTCTATCCATTATGGCATTCAAGAGTTCAATGGACCTTTGCATAGCATTAAGTGCCTCAATAGTAGCATTCTCATATGACGGTGGAGGTGGATTATCCTTAATTTCTGGAGTAGGCTCTCTTGTAGCTCTTGTAGTAGCACCAGCCCTCGTGGTAGCAGCTTGGCCTCGTCCCTGAGTATTACCTCCCTTCCTAACTGAGGATGACGGCCCAGCAGTGGAGGAATTCGGAGCAGCTCGGGCCGCCTTTTTAGATCTTGTCTTACCAGCCATCTGAGTAATAGAATAACTAATGTTAGATTCATCTATTTAGCAGTAGTCATCTCACACGTACGGAAGGAACAAGAAAGAAGAAAAGACACGAAACATCCTATCACGCCCTCGCAGAATAACGATTATGGGAATGACCGGCTACATAACCAAAATAGAGATTCTACTACTGACGTGTGCTCTATTTGTCACATGAATAACCTAGGGCTCTGATACCAACTTTGTCACGACCCAGTTTTGGGGCCGTGACCGGCGCTTAGGAACTAAGTCTCTAAATAAGCCTTCTCAAAATTCTACAGAAAATCGGGCAGAGTTTTCCTTGTTTTAGGCCTATCCAAAAATTTTACCTGCTTTTAAACAAACAGAAAATCAACCAACAACCAATATCCTTACGCATTAACAATAAAAAAAACACCACATTTATCTCCAAATACTACGAGAACAATCTAACAGGGTTGTAATAAGTTCATAGACACCAATACTCGCAAGAGTAACTTATTAATGAACAATCCAACTGGTTACCCAACTGACTAAACGAATGACTAATAAATGACTAAATGGAGCGACTCTAAGAGTTTCAAAGAAAGACAATAATGAATAAATAAAGCTCTTGCCCACGCGAACTAATGCGGGGCTCACCAGGATTGTCAACTCGCGACTCTAAGAATGAAGATCATCGGCTACGGCACCTGCTGTATCTGGAAGGAAAAATATAGCGAGGAGTGAGTCGCAACTCAGTGAGTAACAATGCTTATCCACAACCATTTTAAGTGGGGACAAGTCAAGAATATGCCGGTATATCTTATGCAGAAATATACATGTAATTTAATTGTCACTTTCAGAATGACAAACAGAAATCAGTTTTTTCAAGTACTTCTTGTAAACAGTAACCAATATCAAACCAGTAATAAATTCAGCAATCACTTTATTATATCAAGTATATAGGTTAGGGAGATTTCCAAGAACAAACCATGTAATTGGTATAATTCCTCCCTGAGGAAACCAGTAACGGTAAGCTAGTTCTACCTTCCCACTAGCAGGGACTACAACGATAATCCGGAGTATACAAGGTGCACCAGGTCTAACGTACCCGTCGTTAGCTACGGGGTCTGTCAAGATTCATCCCAAAAATATATATATAATCCCTATACCAGGTACAAGGCATTTCAAGAAACAATTCAATATTTCACCTAGCGGTAAAACATGTCAAGTAGCGGTAAAATCATATCCTGTAACGGTAAAATAATTCAAGTAAATATCTCGGTACATATCTCGTAAAAGGACTTGTCCGATGCAATTTAAATCATTCAGTAATATATTTTACTTCAAAATCAAGTAGAAACCATGAAGGTTATGGAAATACAAATTGCGGTAAGGTCATCACTCACAGTACAAACGCGTGTGGCTCAAGCGTATCTTTCACGAGCACGACAGTTCTTCCCATCAATCTATAATCACATCATATCGATCTCGTGTTAATTTCTTTGTTCAAACTAATCGTAAAATCCCTAACAAATATAAAGTACCCAGGGTTTCATATTTGCTTTTCAGTTAGACCAATATAGTTTCCCTGCTATGATCAATAAATCTAACTGATGCTCAACCAATTCCATCTTGTTTCTATAGTTTTTCCATTCAGTTTAATACTACTCATTTAACCAGTATGTGCATAAGCTTAGGGCCTAACAAAATTCACTGCCCAGGTATTCCATAAGTACTTTAAATTCTTTTATGCCTAGCAAGATTACATAAATCAGAGAATAAGATTAAAAAGGCAATGGAAAGTTTACCCCTATCAAGCCAAAAATGTCTCCCAGTTGAATGGTTCCCGCTAGACTTAACCCAAGCGCCTAACAATCTCCTCTTTTCTCCAATTTTTCCCTTGCAATTGTTGAGATTGTTGTAACTTGGGAAAAGCTGCGCCACCCTTTCCCCTAATCCCCCTGTACCAATTTTATTTGTAAATGGACTTTACAGAGTCTCTGTTTTGCTTATAGCTTCGTTTTTTTTTTTAATAATAACTTATGAAATGACTAGTTTGCCCTTATATTAAATAGGGTATTGCAATAAAATTATCAAAAAATAATTAGTTAAATAAATCCACAAATAAAATAAGCAAATCCGGCAGGATCCGGTGAATTTTTCATTTTTCCGGCCACTGTCGACCGGCGGTGGCGGCGGTGTCAGCTCGGTTTCTGGTGGCGGGGCAGTGGTTGGGGAGGGTGAGGGAGTGGCTCCTATAGCTTTTAGTTTAAATTGGAACTATGTTATGTAATTTTGAAAATAAGAGGGTGCTATGTTGTGTAATGTAAAAATAAAGGAGGTGATATGGATGAAATGTGGCCCCTCATTTGTAATTTTATGTTGTGGGCTGTCTAGTTTTGAAAATGAGAAGATTACTCAATAAGCACATGAGTAGTACTTATTTACTTTTTCTAGCCCCACTTTTCACTTCCTTTTTTTCTCTAGCCATTAGGTAATTTATAAATTAATTCACCTATTTTATAAATTAATAAAAATATTTATTTCTTAATTTAAGGGTTTAGTTAATACTGATCTCACATTTGTTAATGTTATTTTAAGAATTAAAGACTTGAGTTATTATAAGAGTCTATTATTACTTTAAAAAAAAAAAACTCTTTTTGTTTCTTTCCTACTGCTGGTTAATAAAATATTTTCTTTCCATTAGGTAGTATGCGTAAGAACATATAATATTTCCATAACTATCAAATTCAACTTTTTTATATTTCCTTTCCCATTGCATATTTATTTACGTTTACATTTTAAATGTACAAAATGAATATTTTAAGAATTTATTTTTAATATTTATAATATAATAATGATTCAGTATATTACATAGACATATAGAGAATATTTTACTTATTTTTTTAATATTTATAATCTTATTCATATTATTGTGTTAATACATTTAAAAAATAATTGTGTATTTATGTAAAGATCATAACGAATTTGTTAATTGTGTTTTGACGTCTAAAATCTTCTATATACCATATTTAGTAAAAAAATCAACTAACGATTTAAATCCTCCTCGTGTGTGTATATAAAATAAATATTAATATATAAACAATACATACATATTATTTTAAAAAATTAAGAGAATAATTATTCAAATACACGATATGTATGATATTAAATATTGTGCATTTAATAAATAAATATTAAATACATGATATTGTTTATGTACTATTTGTGTAAGGTTCTTTACTATTTGTTTATGTACAATAAACAGTTCATAGACAATAATATGTTAAAATATTAAAATATTAGATATGCAAGTATTTTAGGAATACTTCAGAATATTTATTTATATCTTATTAATTGTATTTCATACAAAAACTATTTATCCCTTGTATTTAGGGATTAACCACAATTTGAAATATTAAATAATATCTAAATTTTTGATAAATTTAGTAATTAAATAAATATTACATACACAATATGTTTAAATATAAATATAAATTAAATATTAATATTAATACTATATAAATTCTAATTAAATAAATATCACATACATAATATATTAAAATATTAAATGATTAAATATTAGATACACAATATGTAATCTACTACTCCTTTATAAATGACAATAAGCATGTCAGCGTCAACATGCTTGCCGACCAAGGGTAACTTAGGAATTTCACATCACTTGGCCCCACACAACATTGCAACTCACAAGAGTCCATGTGGCCAAAGCTCCAGGCCTTTCCATATCCTTGTGAATACTCTCATGACGCCAATTTGTCCATATTGGAGCTTGCTTCTTGCTTATATAGTGGAGGGAGTATCTGTTGCTAACCGATGTGGGACTACTGTATGTCTTGAAACAACTTAGGGCTCCACAACATTACAATATTTAAACACAGCTTTCTTCTTCCTTCACGTAGCTTAATTAGTACAACTATATATTAGCGTATAATAACAGCTGCATTTAACAATCTATTTGAATCTTCAAAAAACAGTATTGTGACTAAAATATGTGTCATCCTCGAATGAGTAACAAACCAATTGCTGTAACAATAAGTGTAGAGGGGACTCCAACTTTGAGATGACTCCAGAATGAGAGATTGTAGCCAAAGTGTTGAGCTCGACGAGCTTGTTCACATACTATTAAGTTTGCTGCTGAGCCTAAGAGTGAAAAGTTCCCTGCCACAGTGCTGACCCATGCTAGGATGAGCCATGCTTTCTGCTCACAAGCAGGTGATATTGCTGCTGCTGATGCAGCTACCCGTCCGCCAAGCAACAAGACTGGGTCCAAATAAACATGCAAGTATAATTAGGATTTAACACATAATACTCGATAGTGTAGAAGAACTTTTACTCCATCAAACATTGATCAAGACATTAGACATGATTCTGATAAGTCTCCAAAAGTAGATCAGGTAATTAAAACTGCAAGTGAAGCCTCATTTTCCCTATAAAATATTTAATGGAGTGGATAGGATAATTTATGATATTCCCATACATCAACCTATTATAAAAGTAAATATAATGAGCAACGAAACTATCTATGCGGTGCATAATCCATCTAAAAAAATTGTGCAGTAAGAACTTGGTGTTTACTTAAATGTGTTAGGACTTTCCTTCATATACTTTACTGTTGAGACTATCATTTAATTGATTCATCTTAACTGAAAAATTAAGGAATCGCTCTTGCATTTTACAGAGAAATAGAAGAATAAAATTGATAACCATCACATACTTCCATTTAACAGTATAAACAGTCTTAGGAAGATCTAAATATGTTCAACTAAAGAAATAAAATTTTGTTCTTGTAACATTGCGTAAAAGAAGACATCATATTAATATAGATAAAAGTTCAGAGAAGACATTAATGTAAAAATAACAAATCGAGTTTGTGGTAGGTATTTATCCGATGAAATAAGTCCAACTGGAACTATAAGCAATCATACAAGATTGTCTTACTGAGCTTTGTAGCTTCAGCTTAATGTGTAAATAGCTTGATGCTGCAGATTTGGGAGCATAAGAAGTCAGGTATATAAAGTTCTGCTTATTGGTGTATTATTGGAGATTTTCATGATCGTAGATCATGGTATTCTGATGCCTGTAATGGCAGGTTGATAATTCTAAAAGCAATTTTGTGTTATGTGTCTCCATTCTTTAGAAAATGACAAAAACAGGTAACATACTTTTCCTTAACTGAGGATAAAATGTGCGAAAAAGTCTCTTGGTTACTTTACAAAACACAAAGTTTACAACTTTAATGCTTAAAAGAGTATGAAAAAAATCACTATTTTGGTATTTTCCACATAAATGTAAAAATATAGTTGGATATTAAAATTTATGTATACTTTCTTAATAAAAAGAATGCAACCTGTATTTTATAATGTTGCAGGTACAACAGCCCATTATGTCAGGTTTCTTTCTAAACAAAAAACTTTCATATCTCTTTGGACACTTATTTTTATATCTATTACTCCATTTACTATTGTTCTCATGTACATCATATTCATCAAAATGTTAAAGTATATGTTATGAATTTACTAAGATCTCTTCAGATGAAAACACCATTGTTAATTACATTAAGTATAACCAATTGGAACAAGTAAATAAAATGAAGACAATAATGATTATTTTCTCTGTCAAAAATTAAATAGCGAGTGTATTTTTTCTGATCTATACGATACTTCTGTATATTTTTCCTGATCCGTGAGATACTTATGTGTATTTTTTCTTCTTCAGTTTTTGGATTTTTAGCTCAACTTTTGACTTCTACTTAACAGCTTCATCTTTTTGTGATGTGTAATGTTGAATCTTTGCAAACTGATATGAAGTTCATTAATTTGTGAATATTGAAGTATCTAGCAAAGGTCCACTAAGCATATAGAGATTTTAGATCAGCAACAAAGAATATTCGTAGAAAGCCGTAATATTTTGGGTAAGTGGTCAAATGTTTGTTTAGGCACAAGCAAAAAATCCTTGATATAAATGTGAAAGATGAGTGATATCTGACCCAGGCAGGAACAAATGACAACTTAGTCTAGATCCAAAATATCCACAGACAGAGAGATCTCTACGTTGTGGTGTAATACCGTAATTTGGTGTCCTTTATGCAAAATTTATTTATTCTGCAAGAGTAATCCAAACTCATTTCGCTGTGGAAGTACAATAGTCGAGAGGAATTAATTTTCTGACAATTGCCTTCAAGAATACTATTCATGAAGTATTAATTTCCAATCTTCTATTTAGAAATGTAGCTTGTTAATACAGATAAGAATAAATCATTTCGATCAGCAAAACATTATTACGGTCTTTACTTTACCTAAAAATAACTAAGCAAAATCAACAGGAAAAATAGAACAATGACACAGATGGATAAAGTATCTCTGACTCAATTAGTGAATATAGTATGCTCCTTATTAAAATATTTATTTTTGTGTGAAAAAACATGCACCATATATGGATGCACAATGGTATGACAGAAATAAAAGTTCAATGACAAAGGCTTAATTAGAAAGAAGAAAAAATTACCAGAAAAGAAAATTAACACCGTCTATGTTAAGAGTTCTCTTAAAAACAGATAAAATTGAATCAATGACTTGAAAGAGCCTAACTCATGCAAAATGCACTATTGGGCCCGTGCATGCACGGGCACTCCCACACTAGTAAAAATATAAATATCATACATATATCGTATATCAAATAAATAATATTAAAATTATATTAATATCTAATAAATATTAATATATAAAATATTAATATTTTTATAAATATATAATAAAATATACAAAATACAAATATCATACATATGTCGTATATCAAATAAATATTAAAATATCATACATATATCGTGTATCTAATAAATATTAATATATAAAATAATAATATTTTTATAAATATCTAATAAAATATATAAAATATTAATATCATAAATATATGGTGTATCTTTTAAAGAAAATTTTAAAAATTTCATACATATATGGTGTATCTAATAAATATTAATAGATATAAAATAAATATTAAAGATCATACATATATTGTGTATCTAATAAATATTAAATAAATATTACATACATATGCTAAGATATTAAGTTATTAAATATTAAATATATGATATGTAATATATATTAAATATCTAATAAATAAATATTAATATTTACTATTTTAATACAATATATCACTATTTGAATATGGTGTATATTCAATATTTATTTATTTTAGTATTTGTTATTATTATTTTTAGGTGATATGTATTTTATTTATGCAAATATTAAATATGGAGACTAAAAAAAAAAATAAAAAATAGTACTATTATTCAAATTCGTCTTTTTAGGTGATATATATTTTATTTTTTTAATATTGATATATATCTTTTATTTAAGAAAAATAGTATTCTATAATTATTAACTCTAGAATTTTTTTCTATTGTTTTAGTGTAATATTGTGGCTACTAAAAGTAAGGGCTAAAGAATAGTAAATATTTTTATATGTGCTGCTATTTATGTAAAGAACCCTTTGAAAATTCTCCTTTAATTTTAGATCCAAATAGCAATATGCTAAAATCCAGCACACAAAGACCCACAAGATCAAAATATGAAACTTGGTGATGCAACATGCGGAGAAGATTGACAATGAACTACTCCTGAATCCCCACATCTCAAAAAATGTCAGTGAGAACAAGAATCAAACACCTTCCGTGCACAACCAAATCCATCCGCTACTTCTCCTTTCTCTCTCAACGCCCGCCTCGCCATCGCAATTCCACTTCACCACAACAACAAGACCCTCATTCCCTACTCAAACAAGACCCCTTAGAAATCCTTTCCAATCTTTGGATCAAAACTTTCTCTTCAAAAAACACTTCTTTCACTAACCTCACTGGTTTCCTCTCTAAACTAGACCTTTGGGTCCTTGCTTATCAACGCACATATGCTCATGTAACCGGCACTTTCCCGCCGCGTAACGCTCTTCAATCTCATGTTTTAACCGATCTTTTATCCCTACGTAATTCAGTTATTCATGGTAAATTCATATGGAATTCAAAAATGCAACAATTAATTCGTGGTCCTAATGAAAAACCTGTTAATGAACAGCTGTCTAGGCGTCAGAGGAATACTATTTTAACCAATAACACGCCTCCGTTTCAGGATGTTGTAGTGCAAGAAGTTTTGCATATGATTCTTGAACCCATATTTGAGCCTAGGTTTTCGTCGAGGTCTCATGGTTTTCGTCCCGGGAGGAATCCACATAGTGTTATTAGGACTATTAGAAGTAACTTTGCTGGTTATTTGTGGTTTTTGAAATGTGATATTAGTGAGGTTTTTGATAATGTGGATGTTAATGTAGTTATGTGTTGTCTTGAAAATGCTGTTAAGGATAAGAAAGTGTTGAACTTGATTAAATCGGGGTTGAAAGCACGTGTGAGGAGTCGATGGTTAGGGGAGGAGGAGGAGGAAGAAGAAAAGAATAGTAGGAAGAGAAAGAGGGGTCGGACAAGAAAGAGGATTTTGAATGAGAATGAGCGAAAGCCGGATCCTTATTGGTTAAGGACGTTCTTTGATTTTGCCCCGCAGGAGGCTGCTAAGATACCCAATTATGGTTATTGTGGAATTCTTAGTCCTTTGCTAGCTAATGTGTGTCTTAATGAGCTTGATTGTATGATGGAACGGAAGATAATTGAGTTTTTTAAGCCTTGTGAGCAAGACGCGATATGGAAATATTCTATGAATGATGGTTGTCATAATCCTGCTTGGCCTGAGTTTGTTCCTTCGAGTGGAAAAGAGAAGACGAGGAAGATGGACTTTATTAGGTTTGGGGGTCATTTCTTGGTTGGGATTCGAGGGCCTAGACAGGATGCAGTTGAAATGAGGAAAGAGATAATTGAATTTTGTGAGAGAACATTTGGGGTCAGGCTGGACAATTCGAAAATAGAGGTTGAGCATATTAGTAGGGGAATTCAGTTCCTGGATCATATTGTTTGTCGTCGTGTTATTTATCCAACTCTCCGTTACACGGCGAGTGGCGGTAATATAGTGAGTGAGAAAGGTGTGGGGACTTTGCTTTCAGTCACTGCTAGCTTGCAACAATGTATTCGTCAGTTTCGGAAGCTAAAGCTTGTGAAAGGTGATAAGGATCCAGAGCCGCTGCCTTGCACACCAATGCTTTACTCAGGTCAAGCTCATACTAATTCTCAAATGAACAAATTCCTTGAGACAATGGCTGATTGGTACAGATATGCAGATAATCGGAGAAAAGTTATTGGCTTTTGTGCTTATGTGGTTCGTAGCTCTCTGGCTAAGTTATATGCTGCGAGGTATAGACTGAAATCTCGTGCCAAGGTTTATAAGATTGCCACGCGTGATTTAAGCCGTCCATTGAGGGAGCACACCAACAACTCTGCACCTGAGTATTCAGATCTTCTGAGGTTGGGACTTGTTGATGCTATTGAAGGCGTTCAGTTTTCCCACATGTCTTCAATCCCATCATGTGATTACACTCCATTCCCTAGGAATTGGATCCCTGATCACGAGAAGGTGTTGTTTGAGTATATTAACTTACAAGATCCAAAGTTTTTCTGCCAACTGCACAAGTCACTTAAACAGCATGGTATATGTTTGCCTCAAGATGAGATAGCTGATATTGTGTGGGAGTACAAGACTCTTGGGGTGCGAAGCTTGTCGCAGAGGTTATATGGTGACAAGGGGATGGAGAATGCTTCTCAAAAAGTAATGCTGGCATCATGAACCTGGCATGAGATGAGCTAGGTAATTAATACATATTGCTATTGATGGTGCCAACAAACTTCTTATTGTTTGAAGCTAGATAGCAATGTTTATCTTGTGGTTGATAATTTTAGAGTTAAAAGTTGATCTTATATAACAGTCCTGGAGAACAGATTAAGCTTTGATTAAAGTGGGCAGATTCCTTTATAAATCTTTTCTTGTAGATACTATTTCTAGCTAGGTCACTTAAGTATTTGAATGTCGAGAAATATTGAAAAAAATTTGCTGTGTGGATGAGTTTCTGGAAGGACTAAATATTTGACACCTGATGTATGTGCTTTTAGCTTCAGCCTTAAAACCCTTGTCACCTCCGCACCCCCTTAGCACAAGATGAATAGCTCCGTTAAATAATATGCTTCTATAAGTTGGATGATTTCACAAGAGACATAGTTTCTTAACACTTGAGAGATGTGCTCTAGCTTCATCGTCAAACCCGAACCTGAGCCTCCACATATCTTCCCCAATGGAAACTCTTATATGCTGAGGAGGGCTTAAGCAGAGCATGAACGTCCTTCCAAAGCTGCAAAGTGATGGTGTGTTGTGACGGCTAATAAATTATGCTGAAACAAATGAAGCCAACAAATAATTGCCTGGACTTTTCTTGCAGCAGAAATAAAGTTCATCATCAGCTTGAAGTGCTTATAGCAAGGGGAGATCTTAATGGTTGCCTGTGCATTTTCAGCAGAAGGATGCTTGGTATAGCTATTTATGAATGACTCCAGATACAACAGCTCCTAGTTCTTCACTCTGGTAAGCTCCTCATCCGACACATTAAGTAATTTCCTTACTCTGCTCATTTAAAACTTCTTGCTCAATTTGCCAAAGTTACTACTCGTCTAGGGATGGCAATGGGGCGGGGCGGGTTGAGCCTTAACCCGCGAAAATTTTAACCCGCCCTGCGTAGCAATTTTTATGTTTTCAACCCGCTCCACCCCGTTTAAGTTTTGTTTCTTTTTTTTTTGTCCATTTTGTTATTTACTAGTAAAACACACTACAAGTTTAATGTTTAAAATTTTCTTTTAAATGCAGTTTTGAGTTAATTTCTTTTCCTAATCATTAACTTGAATATGGAGATGTCAAGCTTTTGATTCTAAACTTTTCAACTGTAATAATAACTTTTTTTATTTGCTTAGTTTACTTGCACAAGGTCTGATCCTTAACAAGAAATAAAAATCGGGGATATGTTCCTCTATCAACCAGGCACAGTATTTGTACAATTAATGACTGTTTGAATAAATCAGAAAAACAAATTAAGTATTCTTTTGGTCAGGGATTATAATGAAGATAATCCCTCTAGTGAACTAAAAAACTCTGTTTTCAAAATAGTACTCAGGGATAACACGATGATCATTAACTTTAGAGAGATTAACAGAGCAAAGTTCTTCCTGAAGAATCCAAAACTACAAATAGTGCTCAGCTGGGAACAAATCTGAAAAAAATCATAAACCTGCGATCCGCCCTGCCCCGCTAAGAAAATTTTAAAAATTATCTCAACCCGGCCCGCACCCGCTTAGGCCCAAACCCGCCCACCCCGCGTAGGGCCCAATTCCGCCCCGCCCCGCGTAGGCTCAAACCCGTCCCGCTCCACTGCCATTCCTAATTGTTGTGATTGCGTAATTGCTAATAAGTACTGCTGAAAGAAATGAAGCCAATAAAATTTAAGTTGTATTGCCTGGCTTTTTTTCTTTTGGTGCAGAGAGAAAGTTCAGCATCAGCTTGAAGTGCCCATATTTAAGGGAGAGTTAACGGCTGCGTATGCATTTTCAGCAAAAGGATCCTTGGTCTAGCTATCTATGAATGATTCCACAAACAATAGGTCCTCGTTATTCACTTTGGTAAGCTCCTCATCTGACATCATTAAGTAGTTTCCTTACTCTGCTCATAGAAAACATCTTGCTCAATATGCCAAAGTTGGTATCTATGCTTCAGACTGCTATATTTGGTGTTGAAAATGATTTTAGTATTTGGATTCTGTGATGCAAACAGCACTGCTGTGCACCTACTCATTCCAAGAAAAAGCTCTTTGAGCTCCATCAGTGTTGTGAAAGGCGAGCGCCTCTCGCCTCTCGCCTAAGGCAACGAGGCGAGGCGAGGCGAGGCGATGGGTTCTCGCCTTTGGACAGTGAGGCGACGCGGGTGTAAAAAGGCGACGCCTTTCTCGCCTCGCCTCGCCTCGCCTCAGCACCTCAATCGCCTTTTTATTTTTATTTTTTCAAAAGGGACTGCTAACACTTTCAAACATAAAAAGCCCACAATTAGTGTTTCATAAAACCAAACAAAAAAAAAAAGCTGCCTGAGTTCTCTTTATTGTACGTTCCTTCTCTACTGTTCTTCTTTCTTTCTTACTTCATTATTTTCCTCTTCTTTTTTCTTCTTTCTCCTCTCTTCTTTCAAGTTTATAGTAGACTCTTTCTTTTCTTTTTTCTTCTTCCTCTTCTTTTTTCATGCTTCATTATTTTCATGTTCCTTTTTCTTCTTTCCTGTTCTGCTCACAGCTTTTCTTTTCTTCTTAGAAACAGTAAATTGGCTTCAGAGGATAGTGGTAGCTACTAAAAACAGTAAATGACTTCAAGTTCTAGAATGTTAGTATCTACTATGACTATCTATTTTAGTTTTTAAATTGAAATGTTTGTTATTATGCTATTGCTATTGAGATTTTGGTTATTTCTATATGTACTATAATATTTTTTTTTAATTAATTGGCGCCTCACATCAAAAAGGCAAAGCGCCTCGCCTTTCGCCTATCGCCTCGGTGAAATTGACCCTTGTCGCCTTTTGTCGCTTTACGCCATCCAAAACACTGAGCTCCATAAATTTTTTAAGAGCTTACCAAGTGTAACAAAGATGGGAAATTCTGGTTCTTTCAGAGTGAATCCCCTTGATACTAATAGATCAGCTATTTGGGTGGTAACAAATAATAGGTGATTCAAATATATCTAAGTCATTAAACTAGCAAGGTTAAAATTAGAAATAAAAGTTTATCCAAGTTTATCTTGTTTCAAACCAAACACATGTTTAGGATAATACACCCTCTAATCTTTTTTTAATCCCATCAACTGAATAAAACACTAGTTCTAAAATAATCTTGGGATTATAATCCCGGGATAACTTTGTCCGAGAACCAGACGACCCTTGATGGTTTTTAGGATAAGTAGATGTAGGATTGATATATGTACTGCTAGTTTAGCCAGCATAAAAGAGTGAAGTCGATGTGAGATTAGACGCGATTGTGGTGTCCAAATGCAAACAATTCAGATTTCTGGCTTGCTCACATCGTAGGAGCCCGAATAAAGGAGGAGCGCTGCAATAGGCTGGTAGCCAACGTAGAAGCCGCCAATTCATGATGATTCCTCACTTAAAAAGAGGATAACAATCTACTCTTACAAACTTTTTGTATTATGTGAATTTAAATACATGCAGTGATATCAAGTGTTTGACAACTTGGCTTCCAACTTAGTTCCAATCTGAACATTCTGTGACCTTGACCACAGCAAGAGACTACGTGGACTTATCGAGATAATGCAGCTTCTGATTGGGTGAGGAGTTCTTTTATCTCAAGATAAATCATGACGTGGACTTGAAGTAGCCTATCTGTAACATGTTGAAGGGGAAGCTGAAAATATGATATGGAAGGGATGAGGAGTGATTACTTTGCCTCAGCAATTTCTTTCTGACTGGAGTACAGCTGAAGGCAAGGAGCTTGGCTTAAGATGGGATCACAAATCACATCGCCATAGATTTCGGTTCTCTGGAAATTTCAATAGCTGTGCAGCCCTCCTGAACATATGGAAAGACGACGAACACATGAATCCAATAGGATCAGGTATTCTAAGTAGATATAGTCTGATTCAAAGCAACGTGTAGCCCAATGGTGTTTGAACCTATAAACCTGACAGCTTCTTGGTCAAAGTGAACCTCTTTTACTGGACATGTGATCGATTTCTTGAGTCATGCAATTTCATAGCTCTTGGTGGTTTTCTGTATTTCGAAAAAGTAATGCTGAATCTGATTCTGCTATTGACTAATAGAGTAGCACTGGTTCAATGTTTTTAGTGAGTGTTTCGGGCAGCTAGTATAGAGAGTGGCTACATGCTACTATTCCATTGTGCATCTTGCTTATCTTTTTATGTTAAAAGATTTTTTATAAGGCTTTTTATAGTAAAAGAACCAATAGTCTTGCCTTGGTTTCAAGAAATATTTGTACAACTTTTAGTCCAGACTTGCAAGTTCTAGTTGTATATTTGAGCAAGATATGTGCAAGTCTTGCAACTTACAAATTTCAGATAAATTAAGAAATGCACCTGAAGTTGTAACTATTCCTAGCTGATTTAGTACGGTTCGTCATGCTTTAGTGAAAGAATTAGATCAAAATATGTCAATCAAACGGTTTAGAATCTCGTAAATAGCTGAAACTAGTCTGCAGGACTTGTAGTTTAGTTTGAATTGAATTTTTACTATTAAGTGCATTAATATTTAGGAGATGAGATAATGTGGGTTCATGTTGAGTCGCTGAAAGCCTGAAACCAATCTTTGCTTGGGAAGTGCACGAAGAGCCTATTTTAGGCACGTCACTTAAGTTTAGTTAATTTTTAGAAACTAATTAATTTTAACCGTCAGGTGGAATTTTAGACCTTCGGGTCCTAAATTCAGATCTTTAAGTGAAATTTCAGACCTTCAAATATTAACTTCAATCTTTTGGGTCTTAATTCAAACCTGAATTTCAGACTTCTTATTTGAAGTTAAGCATATGCATGTTTGAAGTTTAATATAGCGGCAAAAACTAAATACTAGTAGTTTTTAAAAACAGACACAACTTAAATAGCACGCGAAATTTTATAGCTTTGCTCCATTTTGCAATGAATAAAGAGGAGAAACTCGTTCTACTACGTTTCATAACAGCATAGTTTCACGTTCACATTTCACCGATGATTGCATAACAAAACAACGGACATTTTTATTAAAGAAAAATACCTTCCCATTTATTTAGTTCCTAGTACCTAAATTGATCTTCTCCTTCTCGTCCTCCTTTTTCCCCTCCTCCTGGTCCTCACCCTTTCCTCCTTCCTTTTCCTTCTCGCCCTCCTTTTTCCCCTCCTCCTGGTCCTCACCCTTTCCTCCTTCCTTTTCCTTCTCGCCCTCCTTCTCCATCTCGTCCTCCTTTTTTTCTTCCTCCTTGTCCTTCTCCTTCTCGTCCTCTTTCTTTTCTTCCTCCTTGTCCTCCTCCTCCTTGTCTTCCTCCTCGAATGCAGATACAGGGTATGACCTTCTAATTCCACTAGGGATAGCAAAGGTGATCTTCTTAGACTCAGGGTCCTTAATGGAAATATCAGAAACGTTAATCCAGAAAGCGAGCTCCTTAGCCTTGATGCCAGTGAGCTTTTTCAACCCACGGTCCTGGACAAACGATGTGATTTCAGTACCATAAATCACCTGTTTTCTTACCTTCTTGAAAATGTGCTCCTTTTCCTCCTCCTGCTTTAACCATACAAATCCAGTTTCACGGTTTCGGCCAACCTCCACTAAGTCATCCAATGGGAAAAGTCCACTTGGCAAGTTGATTTCCTCAAGAAGTTCAAGTGACTTCTGCTTGCATATTAAGGGGTCTGTGTATACTTCAGCATTTTCACGATGGCTCTCGATAATTTCCGCTTGAGAAGACATTCTTAAAAGAGTTAGCCAAAGGAATATGATGTAGAAGCTGAAATTAGTGTGATGAATATAAGTAGCTATGTGATGTATTGGAGTTCAGGGGCTACTTATAGAGTTGAAGATACGATGTACTTTTTTGTTTTGATTCGACGTAACGTGTAAGTTGAGTATCTACAACTTGGACAGCTCTTGATTCTAAAAGCTACTTTTGGAAAGTTCAACTTTTCTCATTTTTAATCAAAACGGAGTAAAGGGGACGGAATTCAGTTGCGGAATTTGAGCCAGTGTGATATTACTCTTGAATTGTGTTTGACTACTTGGACAAAACTAATATGTGATTGGAGATCGAGCTCTTTATAGCATAAGTGTAAATTATTAGAAACTTTTAACAGCATTGATATTGCATGGTTGCAAGTTTAAGTATCTTATCGATCACTTGAAAATCAACATCATACCAGCATCAAAACCTATTATGAATATCTATATCGTACCATACTTGTTAAAACCAAGTCTTACACTCAGCTCTACCATAAAATAGCTTGGTAGATTTGTTTTAGCTAATAACTGTTAACAATCTTTTGAGGACGAGAGTTCTTGATGCTAGGAATTACAGGTGCTTTGTTTTCCCATATATGTTCAATCCCGTCATGTGATGACACTCCATTCCCAAGGAAATGGATCCCTAATCATGAGAAAGGGTAGCGTGAGTCCATCAGCTTATGAGACCCAAAATCGGAGGCAAAATGTTCCCCTGAAAAGGATCACAAGTTGCAACTTGTGCACTAGTTATAATTGTCTTAAACCAAGAATTAGCAGAAAACAGTACATGAAAATTCTGATTAAATCTATACGAAGAAAGCAGTAGGCAGATTGTGACGGTGTTGGAAATCTAAAATTTTGACAGATTCTTGGTAAAACTAAACCTACTTTTTCTGTAACCATGTGATTGTTTTGTTGAGTTCAACCTGTTTCTATGCTTTGCGGCATATATATAATTCTTTGTGGTTTTATCTAGAAGTAATGTTGAATGCTGTTCCATCTGTTTCAGTTTATAAGATATAGCTTGCTTGACACATATTTAAGAATGAAATGAATATTCCTGTGGTTTAAAATGAGTTATATATAGTTATGTGAAAGTAAATCTTCTCATTAAAATTAAAATGAGAAGTTAAATTAAATTAATTTTAATAATAGAAATGTATGATTAATTTAGAAATAAATTGTGTCATTCTTTTTTGAGCGATCAAATATTTTTTTCTTAATAATTTTGTAGCATTGTTCAAAAGGCGAGTTCTTTGAGAAGCTACAATATATATGTGTAAAAATTTAGTGTAGGGGCCTGTTTGGCGCGCGTTAATTGATTTGTAGCCGTCAAAAACAAATTCGCTGAGAAATAGCCACCTCCGGACAAATCCCAGTATAAATACTGGGACTTTGAACAAAACTTGTTCAAGGCCCCAGTATTTGTACTGAGGAAGCTTCAGTAAACTAACCCCAGTATAATACTGGGGCTTTGAACAAGTTTTGTTCAAGGCCCCAGCATTTTGTTATGGGACTATGTATAAAGCTTCAGTCCCATAACAAAATGCTGGGGCTGTGAACAAAACTTGTTCAAAGCCCCAGCATTATTATGGGACTGAAGCTTTATATATAAAGTCTCATAACCCATAACAAAATGCTGGGGCTGTGAACAAAACTTGTTCAAAGCCCCATCATTTTGTTATGGGACTCAGCTTTATATATAAAGTCCCATAACAAAATACTTGGGTTTTGAACAAGTTTTGTTCAAAGCCCCAGTTTTTTGTTATGGGGCTAGTCTGGGGTGTTTTTCCAACGCTAATGGAGCTTAAGTGTGCGCGCGCGAATTTTTGGCTATTCTTCAATGAATTTTGAAACGGTGGATAGTCCCCATTGAGCGCGTCCAAAAATGGCTAGTGATCAAAATTTCCCTATATATGTTAGTAGTTAATAAGGTTTGAGTCATGAGCGGCTCTTGTGGACTGATCCGAGCGACTTTTAAGAAAAGTAGATAAAAAGATACTGTAAATTAACTTCTACAAAGGAGTTAACACACGTTTTATGAGTCATGGTACAGTTATGTAATTCTTCTTTTACACTCTGTTTGGATCATTGTTGGCTATTGTTTCGTAATGTATTATTTTGTATTGTATTGTATTGTATCGTACTGTATTATAAAAACAACGTTTGAATTGATTGTATTGTTTCACGTTGTTTAATAACATTGTTATTTTTTATTTTGATTATATTGTATTGTACTGTAACTAATAAGTTTACTAATATACCCTTAGTTGTTCTAAATATTAGATTAAGTAACAAATTTTCTTTAATATAATTTGAGACAGTTTATATTTACTAGTTTATCACCAACTATACCTTGTAAATATATTCATGCAAATTATAATGAAAATAATAAAAAAATAAGTTAATAATATTAAACATAACAATAAGTTCACACTATTAATAATTTAGATAAAATAATAAAATAAATAAATAAATAAATATTAGTTCTTTTGATGATGAACTTCATGGATACAAGAGAACAAATAACAAAAGAGTCATCATATATTTTGTATAAAAAAAAAAAATATAAAGTATAAGAGAGGCAGGGAACGTACAAAGTAATAAGAGAGGCAGAGAACTTACTGTATTTTGAGAAGAGGGGAGATGAGGTCAAAATAACTACTTGGGTGTATTTAAATAAGAAAATAGGATAGAGGGTAAAATAGGATTATAAGGTTATAATTAAGGATATGATGGGAAAGTGTAAAAGCGTAACAATGCAAATCCACCAAATCGGTTGTAACAAAAAGTGGGTCTTTTCATTGTTAGATAACAACGGAACTTAACAATACAATACAATGAAATTAAAGTAACAACCAAAACAGTAATCATAATAACAATACAATACAATACAATGGGTAACAATGATCCAAACAAAGTGTTAAAAGAGAGAGACAAACGTGTATCTTTGGCATCTGACAAAGAGAAAGAAGCTTGAGAATTTTTTTTTTTATTCTCTTATTCTTCCACATCAACACCCTAACCTTAAGATTGAATCTCTCTAAAAATTTTAGTGAGAGAATCTCTCGCTTCTCTCTAAAATCCAATTATCTCTCCTACTACTAGTGCTACTTTCCTTACTTAACATCATGGAAATCGAACAAAAAAGGGGGAATTTGTCTGATCAAATACCCCCTAAACTACCGGATATCATGGATTATAACAAAAATAAACCCTCATTTCGTGAGAAACTAACATCTACAATGCCCATGCATGATTCAAATGCAAATAACTCAACTGACTCCATTATGAGAGACTTGGATGATGACACAAATGATCTTGACACAGACAATTTTATAAATCTCTCCATAAATGATATGGAGAGTCTTTACAATCCATGAATTTCTGTAATTATAAAATTATTTGGGAAAAGAGTAAGCCATCAGTATCCTAAATCAAGAATTACTCAATTATGGAAACCTTCTGAAATTTTTACACTAATAGATCTAGGAGCTGACTACTACATTGTTAAATTTCTAAAAGAAGAAAACCTGATTAAAGCACCACTACTAAAAATACAGCATTTTCAGACCGAAATTTTGGACCGAAATTCGGTTGGAGCACATTGTCCGACCGACGCGGTGGGATAATTCAATGAATTTTAATTAAATATATATTTTTTTAATTTAGCCGACCGCCGCGGTTGGACAGGAATTAAAAATTTTTGACCGACCGTAGCGGTCCGAGGGCGGTCGGTGGACAGAAACTATAGCAACACGGGCATAGCAGCCCGTTTTTCATTTGCACAAACCCACATCTCTCTCTCTCTCTCTCTCTCTCTCTCCCCTTTCTTTCTTTCTCCCATTCAACTCGAATCCAACCCAAATCCAACCCAAATCTATTAAAACAACAAGGTTTAACATCAATTCCATTCCTCTACAACTTGCTAAGTTTAATTTTCATAGTTTTCTTCCTATTTTCCCCAAATCCGAAAACCCTAACTTTTTTATCTATTTTTTTTTGTAGTTCTTCCATCTATCAAAGTTGGGGATTCGTAAATTAGTGGTGGTGGAGTACAAAACCATCCCTTGAGGTGAGTTTTATGGTGAAACACCATTTTTTTTTTTAAAATTTAATTTTAGCTCGTTTTTGTCGTTTTTTCCTATTTTTGAATTCTAGCTCATGAAATTAATCCTTGACATAGTAGTTGCTATTTGGTTGTGAACTAGGTTACATAGTGTTGTTGTTTGGTTTGGGAAATGTTGAAGCTAGTTTGACATTTTTGTTGGTATTGTAAAAATTAGGTTGATTGGAAAAGTGGGTGTTGTTAAAAAAATGATTGGGTTATTGAATGCACATTTAGAAGATGATAAATTGGAAAGTAACACTTTGAATGAGTTGTTGTAGTGAAAAAGTTGGTGTTCCACTGAGAAGAGTACACTTTGAATGGGTTGTTGTTGATCAATGTTGTTGATGGGTTCCTTTAGTAGTGTTGTTGTTGTTGTTGAATGTTGTTAATGGTGTGTACTAGTGTTGTTGTTGTTGTTGTTGTATTGCTTTGAGAAAGAATTGTTGGTGTATAGTGTAGTTTGGTAGTTAGATTCTTTGAGGCATTTCATCAAATAAGTGGTGAGCAACAAAGACATAATAGGAACTAGGCATAATAGTTATACATGCTCTAGTCTAGTAGTTTGGTAGTATTAAGCCTATAACTTGAATTCAAAAATTTAAGTTGAATAGTTTGCAAATAGTTTTAAATTACTCCAACTAAGTATAGACAAGTAAATAGTTTTATCATTTTGAATAAATAGATATAAGTTGCAAATGAGAAGTGTTATTAATTACTAAATGATAATCTTAGAGAACAAATTAGTTAGTAATATAAAAGTAACTGACTTAGAAAATTATACAATTACTTAATCTTATGAAAATTGGTAGTGTATCAAAGAAATGTTTGTTTAAATATTTGCAATTTAATATGCATCTCAAACGTGTAATTTTTGTGTAGATATGGTTAATGAAAGTCGTAGTTGGATGTATAATAGAAATAATCCCGGCCGGCGGGGGATGAGGGCAGAATTTGCAGTAGGTGTTGAAGATTTTATTGAAAATGCGAAAACACTTGATGATTTTATACGGTGGGGCAAGATTAAGTGTCCTTGTCTGGACTGCAAGTGCATAAAAGGGAAAAATTTGGAAGATGTTGAAATACATCTTTATAGGAAGGGTTTTTGAGGCTGTCTTTAATACTGTGATGGATGTCAGAAACAAGACAAAGGATAATTTGAAGGCCAGGTTGGACCTTGAGGAACTTTGTAGGCGACCTGAGTTACACTTATCTCAAGTTGGCAACACGATTTGGCTTCCCAAGGCCAGTTACACATTCGGATTGGATGAGAGAAGAATGATTTGTGATTGGGTCAAGAATTTGAGGATGCCTGATGAATATGCTTCAAACTTAGAAAGGTGTGTTGATATGACAGAAGGAAAATTGACTCACATGAAAAGCCACGATTGTCACATCTTTATGGAAAACTTGCTCCCAATTGCATTCAATAGCTTGCCTGATAAAGTTTGGAAACCACTTACAGAGACGAGCCTATTTTTTAAGGAGCTGTGTTCTAAGACATTGAGGGAAGAGAATCTTAAGTCGTTTGAAAGTAACTTTCCTGTTGTCGCGACTAAGTTGACAAAAATCTTTCCCCCTGGTTTCTTTAATGTAATGGAGCATCTTCCAATTCACCTCGCGGAAGAGGCACTATTGGGAGGCCCGGTGCACTGTAGATGGATGTATCCTTTTGAGAGGTAAGGTCTCTTAAATTAGTCCTTAACTCATTTTTTTAATTCATCTCAAGCAGATTAATTAATATAATGTATTATGCAGAATTATTGGCAAGTGTAAGCGGGACGTGAAAAACAAGAGTGAAATGAAATCGAAGAGCTTAAGAAAAAGAGTGAAGAAGAACGTTTGCGCAATGAAGAAAATATGAGAGCCATGCGGGAAATGATGCAGAATATTATGTGTGGTGGTGCGGACAAGGGAAAGAAGGGCAAGGGCAAGGGCAAGAGCAAGAGCAAGAGCAAGAGCAAGAGCAAAAGCCGGGGGAAAGGCAAGAGCAAACGTCAATACAGCTCTGAGTCAGGTTCTGAGTCTAGTTCTGAGGCAACGGAGTAGTAATAATGGATTGTTGATGTATTAGACTTGTTTTAGACATGTTTTAACTTGTTTGGATCACTATTCGGATTGGATATGTTATGTAAATTGTTAAACTTTCTATTTAAAGGCAATAAGCCTTGTTTAGACTATTATTAAGGCTTGAGAAGCCTAATCTTCTTCTGGGTGCTGTTTTTTCTGTTTTTTTTACAGGTGGTGTACCTCTAATTGCAGGTTTTTTATTGCAGGTGTTATACTGTCTACCGACCGCAGCGGTCCGAAATTTGGCTAATTGATTACCCAGAAATAAGCAATCTCCACCGCAGCGGTCGCCTGACCGACCGATGCGGTTGCCCAGTTTCCCAGTTTTTCTGCAATCTCCCACCGCGTCGGTCGCCCAGTTCAACATTATTTTTTCCACCTGTGAAACTAGGCGACCACCGTCCGACCGTATTTCGGTCCGATGTCCGACCGCGGCGGTCGGAAAGCTGTGAGCGACCGCTATTTAGCCGACCGCCTTGTTAGGTCGGACAACGGTCGCCTAGCCGACCGTTGTCCGACCGGATTGGCGGTCGGAAAAGCCCTGATTTTTAGTAGTGCACTACTAAATGGCCGTTAGTTTATTAATGGCTTTTTCCTATCAGTTAAACGATGGAAGCCAAATTTTGTTACCTCAAGTGCTAAAATTACTTATTCCGTTATTTGGGTACGCCTCCCAAAATTACCCACGGAATTCTACGACATGGAGATTGACACGGAGATTTAAAAAAGAATTGGCAATAAAATAGGGAAATTTTTAAAAATCGATACATGCACTTCAGCCACATTAAGAAGACATTATGCCCGTATTTTTGTTGAAGTTCCCTTAGATTTTCCAGTTAAAACTTCAATCCATGTTGGTAGGCATAAGCAACAAATCATTTATGAAGGTGAAAATATTTTATGTCAATTATGTGGATGGTTGGGACACACAAAGTTAATACGCCTACATGCAACTGGAAAAACAACTTTTTGTCCTAATCAATTAAATCCTCCTAGTACTCAATCTGACCCTCTAAGAGTTCAATGTTTGGATAATGGGGAGGAGGGATGGCAAATTGTCAGTTTTCTAGGAAGGAAAAGACGGCTTCGCCAGGTAAGTCTTCAATGCTTCAATCTTCTACTAAAAGTAATTCATCACCTCCCATTAATGTCATGATTTTTTATGCAAAAATTGGAAAATACTTAGAAACTCAAACTCTTGTCCAGAAAGATAAATTTTGCTAAAACTTCCACTTCTCAAGATCAAGCTCCTATGACTAATAAAAAATTTTCAAATAAAATTAAAATATCCAAATGATAAAGATAAAATTGAAAAAACTATTAAAACCAAAAATATTTTTTCTTTTCTGCATGCATTGGACGATACAGACTTTAAGACACGTGGAAATAACCTTATTTCTACTACAAATAATTTGCAATCATTTGAGATCACTCCCTGTTAGAATTGGCAAATGCCACTTGCAAGGCATGTAAAATATTGCCCAATCAAATGAGAAGCCATCCATTTCTACCAATGACACTAGCTCAGCTAGCAATCATTTCTTTTGCACCCAATCTCCAACTCAACCAATAGATTTACATGCATTTACTACCTACCCCATGCCTCCCCTCTTAAACACTATAGATATAGATAATACTAGCCCTAAACTAGCTCAGATTCACTCCTCACAAGAACAAGAAAGCTCTCACACTTCTCTATACAATCATGTCTCGCATATTAATGCATCAACACAGGAGAAGACTTCATTTACTAAACACAAGTTGTGTACCGTCTATCCCCACATCTAAGGATGAACCAAGAGAATCACCACCAAGTGCCACAAAATGCCCCACCACCTCAAAACAACCCTCCTCCTCCACCACTAATGTTTATAATGCCTCAACCAAACAACCACTTACCAGCCTCGTGGATAGAAGAAACCCTAAGGGGTCGTGCATTCATGTTCTACTTCATGGTGAACAATCAACAAGTGGTTGTAGTGATTCAAAACTCACACTTCCTAGCAAGTGCATTATCAGAGACAATGAGATTTGTCACGACCCAACCTAGGACTGCGACGGATAACCGACACTGAGTGTCGATCTTCGCTAAACCTACTAATATCTAGGAATAATAGAGATGAGCTGGCAACCTAGTTATAAATGCATACTCCCTCCATCCCAAAATGAGTATCTATCTTTCCTTTTTGGTTTGTCCCAAAATGAGTGCCTCTTTCCTTTTATGGCAACTCTTTAAATCTAAGATTTGTTTTGGACCACGTGATTTTAAAGACTCTGGTCCGTATTATACACACCTTTCATTTTAAACCACATGATTTAAAAGTCTTCTTTACTTTCTTAAATTCTGTGCCGAGTCAATCCCAGACACTCATTTTGGGACGGAGGGATTACATATTTATTGAAAACATAAAGTCTGCAAAGAACACAAGGCTACCACACACTGGCATACATAATATAGTGATTGAACCACATAGGGACATATTTACATACCTCTAAAAGTGTTGAACTAAATATACAAAGGACGGGACAAGGCCTCGCCATACCCAAACTAGCTGACTGTGCACATACCGAAATTTAAGTAACTCCGGGAGTAATCGGAGTGACTCCAATAGCTGGTAGATGGCCTACTAACGTGGCCAAAGTGCTAATCTATATGTACCTGCACGACATGAAATGCAGTGCCCCAGAAAAGGGCGTGAGTACGATATGTACAAAGTATGTAAGACATGAGTGATGCAATATGATCTAAGGACAACAAGAAACAAGATAAAAAGATAGACATTCAATGATCTACTAAGAATTGCAAGTAGGAACTAGTCTATTTACCTTCTTGATGAAGCCAAGGAGAACCTATGCTATGCAACAACCCTCAAGACAACTAGGAATTGAAAGTTGAATGATCAATAGAAAGGAACAAGTTCAATTCAATTTCACTCAAAAAGAACAAGTTTTCCAACATGTATTGGGAAAAGAAAAAAGTTGCGTTAGTTTTGTTATGATCTAAAGTGCTAAACAAAATAATGACTAACACATGCTTATATAGGTGTAGATAAGCTGCCTATAATATTAACGTAAAAGCCATAGTCTGGCTATATTTAAAGTGACCACGCAGGACCAATAAAGTGCCATTCACCTAACTAAGACTGTCTATGCAAAAATAACAAATAAGAGCTCGTTGAGTTCATTAAGTTGCTTCCCGGACATTGAATTCCAACGCCCCAAATAATGAGCTCGTTGAGCTCCCCAAGTCTCGGCCTCAACTTGCTTCAATCGTCCCTCCTTCTCCAATGCTAATCAACGCCTCTCTTGTCACCTTCAACATGCTTCCTGCTTCTTCCATACTTGCACAATTATAGCTCTTTATCATCATCAAGTGGATATCATGAAGCTCCTTAGCTAGACTCCTCGTGAACGATCTCAAAGTCATGAACTCAGCTTGATCAGGCTGGACTGCATCATTCTCCCCTTCCTGAGAAGATTTCGTCCTCGAAATCGAGCCATCATCAACTCTCAAACCGACACTACCTGCAACACAAAGAGTTAAGTCAGAAACATTAAAAGTGTTAGAAATATTATACTCACCAGGCAGATCTATAACATAGGCGTTACTATTGATCTTTTGTAGCACTTGTAATGGACAATCTCCTCTTGGGGCTATCTTTCCCTTCCTTTTGTTCGGGAACCTCTCTTTTCAAAAGTACACTCAAGCCCAATCACCTTTCTTCAAATCCAGCTTTTTCCTCCCCTATTCTTCTTGCTCGCCGCTTCCTCCAAGTTCTTCCTTACCTTAGCATGAAACTCAAGCAACACTGCTGCCCGATTTTCACCATTAACACTAATAGCTGCATCTCTAGGCAAATAAGAAAGATCAAGTGGAATCAAGGGGTTAAAGTAATAAACACATTCAAATGGAGTCATGCTAGTCATCCTATGCACAGTTCTATTATAAGCAAACTCCATAATAGGCAACCTATCATCCCACATCCCTACCTTTCCTCTAATTATAGCTCTAAGAAGAGCTCCCAAGGTTCGGCTAACAATCTCAGTCTGACCGTCAGTCTGTGGATGATGAGACGTACAAAACAACAATTTGGTGCCAAGAGCACCCCACAAACACTTCCAAAAGTGACTTGAAAATTTTGCATCCCTATCACTAACAATAGTACGAGGCACACCATGCAGCTTCAACATATTGGCAATAAACAAGGAAGCAACATGTTGTGCATCAACACATTTTTTACACTGAAATGAGCCATCTTAGAGAACCTATCAACAACCACGTAAATACTATCATGACCATCCCTACAACGAGGCAGCTCCATCACAAAATCCATAGAGATGTCTACCCAAGGACTAGTAGGGACGGGTAAGGGGGTGTACAAACCATGACTACTAGACCTAGACTTTGCCCGTTTGCAGTCTAAACAAGCACCACAAACACGCTCAACATCACGCCTCATCTTAGGACAATGAAATTGCTCCCCTAATATAGCCAAAGTCTTATCTACCCTAAAATGACCCATCAAGCCCCCACAATGAGCCTCACGCACCAGCAACTCATGCCATGAAGACTCGGGTATACAAACTCTCCCTTTCTTAAAAAGGTACCCATCATGCTATTAATACTTCTCTACTCGCCGCGCACTAGCTATGGCATCAAACACACACGCTTAAGCTTAGGTTCATGCATGTACATAGACTTAATACTCTCAAAATCCATCAGCCTAGATGCTAAAGTGGTAGCCAAAGCAAACTTCTTAGAAAGTGCATCAGCCACTACATTCTCCTTTCCCTTTTTATAATGAATTACGTAAGGGAAACTGTCAATAAACTCAACCCATTTGGCATGCCTCTTATTCAGCTTCTCTTGACCCCTAAGATGTTTGAACGACTCATGATCACTCATAATGACAAACTCCCTAGGCCATAAATGGTGTTGCCAATGAGCTAGAGCTCTCATGAGGGCATACAACTACTTGTCATACGTGGAGTAATTCAAGGCATCCCCCTTCAACTTCTTACTAAAATAAGCAATAGGCTTCCCATCTTGCATTAGGACGCCACCTATCCCAACCCCTGAGGCATCAGACTCAATCTCAAATGCCTTGCTAAAGTCAGACAATTGCAACAATAGAGCAGAACTAAGCCTATGCTTCAACTCTTGGAAAGCCTTTTCTTGAGGCTCCCCACACAAATGGTTGATCTTTCTTTACTAACTTAGTGAGTGGTGCTGCTATGGTGCTAAAATCTCTCACAAAACGTCTATAGAAACTAGCTAAGCCATGAAAACTCCTAACATGCGAAACAGTAGTAGGAGTAGGCCAATCTTTAATAACCTCAACTTTAGACTCAGTTACCTCAACCCCATTAGCACTAACTACAAATCCCAGAAAAACAATCTTCTCCACACAAATGGCACACTTCTTATAATTAGAATAGAGCTTTTCAGCCCTCAAGATTTGAAGTACTTGCCTTAAGTGATCAACATGGTCATCTACACTTTTGCTATAAATCAGAATATCATCAAAGTAGACAACCACAAACTTATTAATGAACGACTTAAGTACATGATTCATCAGTCTCATAAATGTACTAGGTGCATTGGAGAGGACAAAGGGCATTACCAACTACTCATATAGACCAAACTTGGTCTTGAATGCAGTTTTCCACTCATCACTCGGTTTCATACGGATTTGGTGGTAACCGGACCTAAGATAAATTTTAGAGAACACACTTGAGTCACTTAAATCATCTAGCATGTCATCTAATCTAGGAATGAGATGACGATACTTTACCGTTATTTTGTTGACTGCCCGACAATCAAAAAACATCCTGCAAGTGCCGTCTTTCTTTGGAACAATGATCACTGGCACGACACAAAAGGCTCAAACTCTCACGAACCAGCCCTTTAGTTAGCAGCTCATCCACTTGACGTTGTAGCTCCTTGGTATCTTTCTGGTTGCTCCGGTAGGCTGGTTTGTTAGGAATTTGTGACCCCGGGATGAAGCCGATTTGGTGTTCTATCCCCCTCAACGGAGGCAGCCCACTCGGCATCTCCTCGGGAAACATGTCCACATATTCTTGCAAAACATCATCAACAACACTAGGCAATGGGTGAATATTAGTAGAAACCTCATCATTAGAACTCAAGTAAACACCCTAATGAACTAGGCAAATTAACAGTTTAGAACTGTCATTACCTCATAAATACTCACCTGGTTGCACCATAGCACAAACATTACCTGGCAGGGATGGTGCAATAGTATTATCTACGGCCTCAGGTTTAACCCCCATAGAAGTCTTGGCTTTAGCCGCCTCTTATAGCTCTTGCATGCGCTTGTAATCATCACTAACTTGTTTAGGTATCAAGGGCTTGAGTGTATAACTCTCGCCCTCTAGCTTGGCCGTATAAGTGTTGGTCTTGCCATCATGAACGACATCCCTATCAAATTGCCAAGGCCTGCCAACAACTAATGGCAAGCCTTCATAGGCACCACATCACACAATAGCTCATCTTGATAAGCTCCCACTTTAAACTTGATAAGCGCTTACTTCACCACCTTCAACTCAGCACACTCACTCAACCTTTGCAATCTATAGGGATGGGGATGTTTTAATGTGGGTAGCTTAAGTTGAGTCACCAACGTTTGACTCACTACATTAGTGCAACTACCCGAATAAATTATCATAGAGCACACCTTGCCCTTCACCCTACATCTAGCGTGAAACAAGTTCTCACGCTGCACATCTCCCTCCTCTTCTACACTTATGGCACTCAAGTTCCTACACACCACTAAGAACATATTCACTCATTCATCCTCCGCTACCTCTTCCTCACGCTCAACCAAATCATCCCCCTCATCTCCCTTAATCTCCTCGTCACTCTCCACCTCTCGGACAGTCCCATCATCAAGAATAAGCATGGTTCTTTCGCGTAGGGATGTCCTTATCGAAGTGACCATAGCCTTTACATTTGTGGCATTGAAAGGAAGATGCAGTAGAAGAATTAAGCTGTGTTTTAGAAATACCACCCGACCCCTTAGGGTCACTTTTAGGCATCATCTTCTCTACTGGTTTCTTTTCTTCATGGCTCACACTTGCTCCACCGGTGTTTGGTGTTCTTCACTTCTTGTTTCGGCTCATGGGAGTAGAATTAGAGCTCCCTCTATAGCGGGATGCCTTGTGTTATTTAATCATGTTTTCTGTTTCAATGGCAGCTAGGAGTACATCATGGAGTGCTAAGAATGTGTGTAGCCTCAACAGATTGGAGATGTCACGATTCAACCCATTCTTGAAACGTATGATAGCCTCGCCCTCTTCTTCTTCTTCCAAGTCAAGTGATAGCCGAATCTTCTCAAATTCATCATGATATTCTTCAACAGTTTTCAATCCTTATTTCAAGTCATATAACCTCCGAAGTTGCTCTTGTTTATGCTTTGGATTAACGTACTTCCTATTTATTACTTGCTTCAATTCTCTCTAAATTATGCGTGCGGGCTGATTAAGTCTTGCTCTAGATCTTTTCTCGGCCTCCCACCAAGTAGAAGCACAAGACTCAAAGGCTGCAATGGCATAGGTAGCTTTCTTCTCCTCAGTCATGTCATTAATCTCAAAAATCCTCTCAACTTGACGCCTCCACCCTAGGAACTTGTCAGGATCACTAGTTCCCTTGAATGCGGGAATGGTAACCTTGACACTATTCAGACCACTCTCACGAGCACCACGGGCTGGTTCGGGATACCCCTTATAATAATCAACATACTCATCAAAGTCAGGCTCCAATTTCCTTCTACCTAAGCCCCCCAAGCCCCCTCTAGGGCCTCGGCAAAAGCCACGGCGTCTCACATTACCACGGCCCCCATATGCTTGGCTTAACATTGGTTCTCATTGCCCAAAATCATCATCATCATACTCCTCAAACTCGGGTTAGTCATCACCATGAGCTGCTCTTATTTCCCCCGCGGGTACTACGTTTCTCCGGGCTAGCATCAATGGTGGTATATTGCCCTGGGAATGCCCAAGGTTCTCACATTACGAGCACCTCTTTCTCTCAACTCTTGTTGACGAGCTATTTCAGCAAATTGTTCAGGCTTCACAGCCAAACCATCACTAGTTCCTTCCCCGAAATTTTTTTGAGCACTAGCTGATTTTTCAAGGTTTTCAACTCGTGTTCCAATGGCATCAATGGAGCGTACCAAATCAGTCCTCATTGCTTTCATTTCAGAGAGAAGATTAGTCATGTCAACCTCGAGAACACCCTCACGTTTATCTCCTACTCCAGCCATGTACCTGCACAAAATCAAATACTACAAAATGTGTTAAGGTTAGTAAAATACCTCACCTGCTCCCTCACTTTGAATGTCACTCGGGTTCCTCAGATTTTAAGGTAGAATCTCACAACTCGTTCCAAATGGCTTCTTCGAATTAATCAAGTTCCTCAACGACCTTTCAAGTTCACACGTTCACTAGTTCTATTTTGAATGAGTGAAATTATGAGACGCTATAGGCGGACATCTTTAAAAGTGAGCACGGGAAGCCAAAGAATTAACTATAAAAGTTGGAAATTCTGAGTTTTAGTACGAACTTCTACAAGCTCAAAATTAGTAATTAACTTATGTAGAAAAATTACCTAAGAATTACTAATTAGAAGTGATGTTCACAAAGAAATAAAGAAATCCTAGAGAAAATATGAACATACACCCTTAAATAGGAGCACAAGACAATCCTTTTTAGAGTAGGATAAGTTTTCTCTCTTTTCCCTTGCTTTCAAACTCAAATTTGGACAACTTTTACCACTTTCCCACCTCCTTTTACATGCCTAAACTTGCTGAATTTTCCTTTCAAAAAACGTGTAAACACCTCCCCCAAAGCCTAAGGAAAAACTAATTCCCTCGCTTGGAAAGTGGGTAAACTTCTCCCCTTTGAATTGGGATTTGTTTCCCTCTTAAATTAGGCTTAGGTTTTCCTCTGCAAGAACGATCAAGAGCTCAGGCAAGAACAATATGAAAATCAAAAAACACACCAAGAACTTCAAGAAACACCTCACTTCTTTACTCATGTTTTCTTGTAACCCTAGGCATTTATGATCATCCACAACAAAAACACAGCTGTTTTTCTTCTTTTCACGTTTTCCCCTTTCTTTAAAATCAAAAACAAAATTCAAATGAAACTTAAAACTAGAAACCTAAAACTACGCAACGAAGAACAGGATTGGGGTCGTAGAAACAAACCCTTTCCAAGCTCTGAATACCAATTGATGCAATATGATCTAAGGATAACAAGAAACAAGGTAAAAAGATAGACACTCAATGCTCTACCAAGAATTGCAAGTAGGAACTACAATACTTACCTTCTTGATGAAGCCAAGAAGAACCTATGGTATGCAACAACTCTCAAGACAACTAGGAATTGAAAGTTGAATGATCAATGGAAAGGAATAAGTTCAATTCAATTTCACTAAAAAAGCATAAGTTTACCAACATGTATTGGGAATAACAAAAAGCTGTGTTAGTTTTGTTATGATCTAAAGTGCTAAACGAAAATAATGACTAGGACATGCTTATATAGGTGTAGATAAGCTGCCTATAATGTTAACGTAAAAGCCACAGGCTGGCTATATTTAAAGTGACCACGCAGAGCCAATAAAGTGCCATTCACCTAACTAAGACTGTCTATGCAAAAATAACAAATAAGAGCTCGTTTAGTTCATTAAGTTGCTACCCAGATATTGAATTCCAACGCCCCAAATAATGAGCTCGTTGAGCTCCCCAAGTCTCGGCCTCAACTTACTTCAATCGTCCCTCCTTCTCCAATGCTAATCAACGCCTCTCTTGTCACCTTCAACATGCTGCCTGCTTCTTCAATACTTGCACAATCATAGCTCTTCATCATTATCAAGTGGATATCATGAAGCTCCTTAGCTAGACTCCTCGTGAACAGTATCAAAGACACGAACTCAGCTTGATCAGGCCAGACTGCATCATTCTCCCCTTCCTGAGAAGATTTCATCCTCGAAATCGAGCCATCATCAACTCTCAAACTGACACTACCTGCAACACAAAGAGTTAAGTCAGAAACATTGAAAGTGTTAGAAACATTATACTCACCAGGCAGGTCTATAACATAGGTTATTATTGATCTTTTGTAGCACTTGGAATTGACCATCTCCTCTTGGGGCTATCTTGCCCTTCCTTTGGCTCGGGAACCTCTCTTTTCGGAAGTGCACCCAAGCCCAATCACCTTTCTTCAAATCCAGCTTTTTCCTCCCCTTATTCTTCTTGCTCGCCACCTTCTCATAAGCTTCCTCCAAGTTCTTTCTTACCTTAGCATGAAACTCAAGCAACGCCGCTGCCCGGTTTTCACCATCAACACTAATAGCTGCATCTCTAGGGAAAGAAGTAAGATCAAGTAGAATCAAGGGATTAAAGTAATAAACACATTCAAATGGAGTCATGCTAGTCATCCTATGCAAATTTTGATTATAAGCAAACTCCATAATAGGCAACCTATCATCCCACGTCCCTACCTTTCTTATGGTCATAGCTCTAAGAAGAGCTCTCAAGGTTCGGCTAACAACCTCAGTCTGACCGTAATTCTGTGGATGATGAGACGTAGAAAACAAAAATTTGGTGCCAAAGGCACCCCACAAACACTTCCAAAAGTGACTGAAGCACACCATGCAGCTTCAACATATTAGCAATTAACAAGGAAGCAACATGTTGTGCATCAATACATTTTTTACAAGGAATGAAATGAGCCATCTTAGAGAATCTATCAACAACCACGTAAATACTATAATGACCATCCCTACAACGAGGCAGCTCCATCACAAAATCCATAGAGATGTCTACCCAAGGACTAGTAGGGACGGGTAAGGGAGTGTACCAACCATGATTACTAGCCATGGCCCCCATATGCTTTTCTTACCCTTGGTTCTCGCTTCCCAAAATCATCGTCATCATACTCCTCAAACTCGGGTTGATCATCACCGTGGGCTGCTCTTATTTCCCCCTGGGTACTACGTTTCTCCGGGCTAGCATCAATGGTGGTATATTGCCCTTGGGAATGCCCAAGGTTCTCACATTACGAGCACCTCTTTCTCTCAACTCTTGTTGACGAGCTATTTCAGCAAATTGTTCAGGCTTCACAGTCGAAACAGCACTAGTTCCTTCCCCGGAATTTTTTTGAGCACTAGCTGATTTTTCAAGGTTTTCAACTCGTGTTCCAATGGCATCAATGGAGCGTACCAAATCAGTCCTCATTGCTTTCATTTCAGCGAGAAGATTAGTCATGTCAACCTCGAGAACACCCTCACGTTTATCTTTTACTCCAGCCATGTACCTGCACAAAATCAAAGACTACAAAATGTGTTAAGGTTAGTAAAATACTTGATGCGGGGCATACTACCTCAAGGCCTTTCACTAGAAGTCAAGCCAAGTTGATTCAAGAAACTCAACTCCACTTGACTTGGAAGAACATGGAAGAAGGCTCCGAGAGTGGCTTGAAGATCATGAATTGGAGTACCATGGATGGAGGACCGCTTGGGCTCCAAGGGGAGCCACCCCAAGCTCATTTTGAGCCTCTTTCACAAGTTCCAGGATGAGGCGGAGCACCTCACAGATGAGGCGGAGCGCCTAACAAAACTCAGCTCTCTGGACTTTTGGAGGCGGCCGCCTAGCTTGGTGAGGCGGTCCGCCTACCCCCTGTGACAGCATTGCAGGATTTTGCTTAGTTTGTGTGAAATTCCAACTATAGCCTGCGTGGCCTTATTTTTTTTAACCCACTTTGGGGGTACTTTAGGCCTTTCATTATGTCTAAGTGAAGCCTATAAATACTTCACTTGTCTTCATTGAACCTTAGCTTACTTTGATTATTGTTGAATGATGAATAGAGTTGAACTCTTGTTTACGAAGAAAATCCTTTGGTTGGCTTGAATTCACTAGCGGATCCTAGTTGATTATCGAACCGACACCCGATCATTCTACTTGCGAGTCCCGAGTGCGACTCGAGGGTGGTTGCTTAGCGTAGGCTCTTCTTGACACCGATACGAGGGTATCACTGAACAAGTTCTTCATGATTACCTTGTGGAGTTTGAGACGCGTCTCGTTCCCTTTTATCGTTCTTTTTGTCTTTCGATTTCGATCCTTATCATCTTGGTATCAGAGCAAGGCTCGGGTTTTGTTCCTACAAACCCCCGACCCTTGATTCTTCGTGCCTAGGTCGGTTTCTACTTTAGTTTTCTTGTTGTTGTTATTGAAAAGAAGAAAAACACAAAAAAAAAAAAAAAAAATTGAAAAACATTGAAAAACACCAAAAAATTTGGCATATCTTGTTCGCTAGATTTGAAAATTTGAAACCCTTTGAAATTTTGAAAGTTTGAAACCCTAGTTTGAAATTGATGAACATGGTGAATTGATTGTTCTTGATTGGGGTTGGATAAAAATCATTGGGGTTTGATCCTTGTGGTTGAATATACGTTTGGGTACTTTCGGATTGCTAAAACAACGTGAGAATTGTTGGATTTTTGGGTGCAAAACCAAGAAAACACGAAGTGAAACTGTGCTGAAAATTGCAGTTGGCGGAGCGCCTATACACAGAGGCGGACCGCGTAAAGTCTGTGAGCTCTCTGGATTTTGTTAGGCGGAGCGCCTCCTCACTGCTACCTTGCTTTGGGCGGCCGCCTACTCTGCAGAGGCGGGGCGCCTAGTCCTGAAGGTATTGGTTTTGGGTAGATTCTTCTAGGATCTCTTTTTTCTTTGACTGCATTGCATCTAGCTAGTACTTCTTTGAGTAATATTTCCTACTTGAATTGTGCTAGCCCTTCGAAGCTATTAGGAAACTCAAGCCTAGACAGAAGAGTAGAATTCGAAGAAGACTCGTAGTATCTTTTGGCTCAAGTCCGCACTTTAAAGAGCTTATCGTTCCAATAGGGTCACATCAACTCCACTCACCCCGGCGTGCATTTGGCTTGTGAGTTGAGTGATTAAGTTGAGGTTTGTCGATCAACTTAGTGAAGCTTTGGATTCAAGCTTGAGTGAAATATCTACCACTACTAAACGAGTGAACCGAGTGAAAAACTTATGAGGGAGTGAGTGAGATTATTTTACTAACGTTTGCTCATTTTGTAGGTACGATGGCCAATGAAGGTGATGATTTCACTAAGAATGCCTTTGATACTATCCTTGCCAAATTGGATAGTATGAACTTAAGGATTGAGAACCTTGAAAGGGAGACCTCAAGTACCCTAGTTGAGCAAAGGACTTCCAATGTCCAATCGGAGAAAGGGACCCCGAGTGTCCAAGTTGAGAAAGGGGCCCCGAGGGCCCAAGTTGAAGCCGTTGAGGGCACAAGTAGTTCAACGTTTACCCCGAAACAAGTTGTTGAGTTTCTTAGACAACAACGGGTAAAGGAGGATCGTGACCGAATTGAACAATTGTTGGGCAATACCCCACGAGTGACCATTCCTAACCTTATGGGCAATCCCCAAAGGGATGTTCCACTTCCCAGACCTATTCGAAATGTTCAACCTCTTGAGCAAGTTGCACAAGCTCAAGAAGGGGAGGAGGATGATTATGGTGATGGTGGGTGTCATGCTCATTATCAATTTAGGGGTCGAAATGTGGATAGGGGTAGAAGCCGAGGTCGAGGGCCACCCATGGGGTATGTTGGAGGGAATGCTAGGAGGGAACTTGATGGTTATGGAGATCACTTTGGAGGCTAATCGGAGCCTAACAAGGGGGTCGAGATAACAACAATCTCAATAGTGTGAAGCTCACTATTCCTTCTTTCAAAGGAAGTAGTGACCCGGTGGAGTACCTTGAATGGAAGTTATCCATGGAGCGGATATTTGACACTAATGATATGCCCGAGGTGAAGAAGTCCAAGTATGCAATATCTTCCTTTGAGTCCTTTGCTTCTACTTGGTGGGAGTCAATCAAGAGGAATAGGAGGAGGACGGGAATGGCTATCAATCTTACTTGGGAAGAATAGATCCGTGTGATGGATGAGAAGTACTTGACTAACCAATATCGTGTGGACCAATACAAATGTCTCTATGAGATGAAACAAGGTTACAAGACGGTTGAGGAGTACTTTAATGAATTTGAGCAAGTCCGGATGGCCCTAGACTTGGATGAGGAAGAGAATGAGACGGCCATGATTCGATTTAAAGGAGGCTTGAACCGAGACATAGCTTCACAATTGAAGTTTCACAAGTATGATGATCACTACAAGCTATGTGAAGATGCGGTTGAAGCCGAGAAATGGCTCAAAGAGGAGAAATCTCTTCGCTACAAGAGTAATACTACTACTCCTCTGAGCATGTGGTGCAATTGCTAGAAAAGATGTGAAGAAACCTTATGAGAAGTGTACACAACATGTGGGAGGTAACTGTAAAACTCACTTGAGCAATCCTACTTCTACTTCTACTCAATGCTATAAATGTAAGGGTTATGGACATATTGCCAAAAATTGCCCTACCCAGAAAACTATGGTTATTGTGGATGAATTGGTGTATAAACAAGATAGTGAACTCGAGGATGAGGGAGTAGAGTGTGATGAGGAGGTTGATATGGGGGAGGATGCAATTGAGGATGATGATCCCCATGCTTTCCTTGTTGTGAGGAGGAGTTTAGGTGCCATGTTTATGGAGGATAGCGAGACTTTGCAAAGAGAGAATCTCTTCCATGCTAGATGCCGAGTCATGGGTATTTTTTGTTCCATGATAATTGACTCGGGAAGTTGTGCCAATGTCATTAGCCAATCACTAGTTTCCCAATTGAAGATACCCACCTTGAAACACCCAAATCCTTACCGTTTGCAATGGCTTAGTGAGTGTAGTGAATTGAAGGTGGTAAAGCAAGTCATGATAAAGTTCAAGATAGAGAACTATGTAGATGAACACATGTTTAATGTGGTGCCTATGCATGCATGCCACCTTCTCATTGTTGAAGCAAAATCAACTTTACGAAAATTTATAGTTTTAGAAAAATGAAAGTAATCAACCAATATGATAACCTTGTAAAATAAAAAATCAAGGCAAGAAATTAAATCTGTAAAAGCTACAAAGATCTTAGCCAAAACAATGAAGCACCGATTAAAAATTGCGATCAAATCCCGGCGAAACAAGCAGCAAATTGGGAGAGAAGTGAGGGACTCCCCATCTGTTTTCTTCGGTCGGAACATTGGTGGTGTCGTCGTTGAACCCCCGCTACCCCTCTTCTCCTTATTTTTCTTTTTTCGTAACAGATAGCCAGAATAGAGGAAGGAAAACAAATGGGTGATCGATGATGGGGTTCCCAATCAAACTCTGGCGGCAACTGCTGGTGCGAACGTAAGAGTTATTAAAGATAGTAAAGGCCAAGTGTTGAGAGCTGGTTTTGAAGCATGACAAACAAGAAGGACTTCTAGGTTCTCACTAAGGACCAGGTCCTTAGAATGAAGGGCACAGGTGATCGAAAAGTATACGGGTTGCAAATCCCTGCCGAACTAGGAGTAGTGGCGCGTGATTAAACATACATCCTAGTCAAACTAAAAGACATTGTATCCAGGCTGTGTCTGTGAAGCGTGAAAAGGAGTTGGACTTCAACAAGGAAAGGAGTTACGGGGAAATCCTGACTTGCCTTAATTAATAGGTTTCCTTGTAGAACTCTACTAGGGTTAAGAAGACCCATATATATGCAAGTAGCAGCAGCAACCAAGGGTGATTTTTCACAAATAGAGAGACGAGAGCATACAAAGGCGATCTAGCATCTTTCTACGTGAATGATCAGAGAAGACAACTTGTGTGCAAGCAGAGTAACGAGACTAGATTTTTCTGTCTAGGTTCGTCAATTTGCAAGTTGGCTTAAATTAGATATTTCATAGTTTTACCTATTAGCTTATTCAGAAGCACATGTATTAGGTGAATTGTTGCGTATTGACTGAGAAGCTAGAGTCTAGCTTTGAGTAGTAAGTAGGGTCTAGAGTGTAGCCCCTTGGTTACAGAGTTTGTAATCAGAAACATTGCTCTTGTGTTAGTGGATTCAGTGCTAAAATCCCAGAGTGTGGGTCGTGGTTTTTTCTCCCTTGAGCAAGGAGTTTTTCCACGTAAAAATCCTTGTGTTCTTGTGCGTATGTTTTGTGTGGTTCAGTGTTCCAGGTAGCAGGAGAGAAAATCTGAGAACCAGGTTGTTCTCCAGAAGAACAGAGTTCTTGAACGAAAATCGGAGGACACTATTCAACGCCCCCCTTCTAGTGTCTCAAGGAGGTGCATAAAGTGTAACACCAAGGCGATGAACGAAGAGGAGAGGGAGGATGACTACCGATGCCGGGTTTTCTGGTGGCAGTTTTTATTTATGTCGCTGCTGGTACACCCCTCTACCTCTCCTCACTTCTTGTGATGGTTCCCCCTTGTCATACCCGATTTTGAACTCGACTCGAGGCGAGTCGGGTTTCGGATTTGACTGGGTAACTCGTTTGGGTTTGAGTTTTGGAGCCGCCACCTAATATAGTTTCTAAGGTGTATTAGGTCATCTATTTTTTTTACTAGCCAATTTTAACAATTATCTCCTAAACTTAGTCTACGGACCAGAAATTTTAGGTAAGATGTTAAAGTAAATTCGAGAGGAAGGAGTGATGCACCTCTCGAGCCCTACCAAATGTGGTTACCGGCCGGACTTACAATTGGGATTCGAACAAGTAAATAAGCAAATAGATTAACTAACTAGCTAAAAGATGATTTAAATACTATACGTATAATATTAAATAAAGGATATGAATTTGCTAATTGGCTTCGTGCCTTGCAAAAAGTAAATGAAATTAAGTTAGTAAATAATAATAATGATATTAGTAGATAAAAAATAATAATAAAAGGATTGTTTCTCATTGTTCTCTTTTAAAAAAGAACGCCGTCTTTCATCAAATTTTACCTCGCAAAAATATAAAGAAAATAAGGTTAGTATTAATAATAATAAATAAGTAATTGAGAATAATAATAATAATAATAATAATAATAGTAATAATAATAATATTAATATTACTAGTAATAATAATGTTGATAATGATAATGACAAAGATAATAATTTAAAATAAAGGGGAAGGGGAATTTTATAAAGTGTCGGCTCAGGTGTGTATGAATTGGGTGGAGGTTAGGGACGTCGATACGGCTGCGAACACGCCGGTTGGTCATGTTGCCATGCCAGGTACCGGTCTCATCACTCCATCACCGGCTCGTTTGTAGTCACGGCTTATACACTTCATCATAGCCTTTGTTTTAGGGACGTGGGAATGAGATTGTTTACCAATAGGCCTCAAATAAACAATCGTTTTTCCTCGGCCGTGATTAGCCCGTCAACTCATTGTATTTCCGTCAATTCCATGTGTAGGCCTCAATATATGTAAAAATATATTTTTTCATTGGCCTATAACTCCAAGTGTGATATACCTGTTCAAAATTAGCAAACAAGTAATCATCGAGGCTTTTATCGAAACTCAATAGGCAAAACAAACTGTCAGAACACCAAATAATTTGTCAACACTGTCGAAAAAGTTGCAATAAGGCCAAACATATATATGTTAATCAACATAACAACTTAAATTCAATAAAGCAGCAGAACCACAAGCGATTCAAAACATCAGTAAACGACTAACGCAACGAGTTGAACAGGTCAACTCTCAGCTGCTAACAGATCCATGAAACAACAGCAGTGATCAATCAAACGACAAAGGAACTCCAACGAATAGATTTAGATCGAAGCAGCGTCTCAAACAGTGACGACGTCGCCACAGCAACGACGGAAACAGAGGAGCGACAGCCGGCAGGTCTCGACGGAAATCTCCGGCAACCTCGCCGGTGCCGCTGCCACTCTAAGCTTCGTCTCGCTTATCCCCCTTTCCTGTCAAGAATACTTAATGACAAATCATTAGAACACAAAAAATAGAAACCAAAGAAATACTACTAAATCTGTTTCAGTCCCCCTTTTTATTCTCTCCGTTTTCGATTTGGCTTCCGACCCATTTTCCCATACTCCTCTTGATTTGCTCCGTACTACCCCATTTCTGTTTGTGGGTGTGTATGGGTGTTGCGTGGTGCTCTGTTCTTGTTCGATTCAGTGTGTATTTTAATTGGCTCGTGGGTGTCGAAGAGGATGAAGGGGAAGAGGGAGCGTGGTGTACTGTATGTATAAAGAGAAGATGGGGGAATTGTGTGTGAGTTGAAAAAGAAGAGAGGAGGAGAGGGGTTGGGGTCTTCATAGGTAGTGAGTAAGAGAGAGAGTCCCCCTATGCCCGTGTGTTTATACGTGTGTATGTATAGCCAGACAGTGTTGAAAATCGTTGGAATTGAGAATCAGTTTAGAGAGATTGAGGGGATTCAAAATATTGGAGAAGATATGGGAGATAATTTGGAGGAAATTAGGGAGTGATGTATTTGGTATTAAAAACGGGGTTTAGGGGTAATAATGAATTTTGGACTGATTTTGTAAGTTGTAACATGAATGTATTTGTTTAAGCTTTTGGTCTAGGTTCAAAAGAAGATTTAAAACCTTAAATTATGAGATAAAATTAGTAATAAAATTAGAACAACCTTAAATTAATAGGTGCAAAATAATTAATATATATATATATATATATATATATATATATATATATATATATATATATATATATATATATATATTATTTTGCATAAAATAAGACAAATAAAACCAAAATGCACACCTAAAGATAATTTAAATTAAGTATAAATAGTCACAAATAATTAATAAATTCTAAAATGCATAAAATTACACAAACAGTCACTCTTTGACAAATAGTCTAAATGATGCAAAATTACGTAATATAGCAACATTTAGGTATATAATATATAAGTAGAAGGTAACACACGTAAATGCATGCCTTTTAATACAAATTATACACAAATAATCAAATTGCACCTTTAAATTAAATTATGGCCAATTATGGAAAAAGGAGGGACAAAATTGGGTGTCAACAGCTGCCCCTCTTTGCCCGGGGATGATGAAAGAGTCTTCCGGCAAAGATAGTTGGAGTAGCCAATTTTGTCACGACTCGAGGGCAAAAATGATTGAAGGGGAAACGGGAGTTTTGGGGGTGTTTTTGGCCGAACCGCGGTTTCTGAGTTGCCTACATATCTCGGTTTCACGAGAATCAGGCTGTGTGTAGTTCTAGAATGGCATGTTGCCTGTGTGAGATATTTATGACGCACGATTTGGATGTAAAGACTAAACTTATCCAAGTATGTAAAGTTTAGATTCATGTATGCTTTGCCCTATGGCAAGATGAATGAAGAATAAAGCAAAGGTATTGTCGAAAATAAAATAAGATCGATTGATCGAGCGTGGGAAAAGAGGCATTATAATCATCCTAGTTATGAAGATGTGGTGCACGACACACCCATAAAGAGGAGTTTACACGGACATAGTTTCCACTTCATCTCGATAAATGGGTAATCTCATCTTCAATATTACCTTGACTGAGCTAGGAAATATTTGAGGAGCGAGTTTTATAAATGCGCACGATTCAAATGGATGGACACGATTAAGCACGAAAACACACACGATTGACGTAGATAGGCACGAGTTAGGAAGGAATACGAAACTGACACCCAATCGACAAGGAAGGATTAGGTAGGCCACTGGTGTGAGTATGGAATTGTAGCTTGGAACTCGGCAAAATAGGTAGCTAGCGGGTGTTGCAAGAAGCATTGTCTATAGGGTTAGGCTTTGCTTTGTATGTGTTAGAGGTTTTGCGGTTGCATGGTTGGCCGTGATGTTTGGGAGCAGGCGTGAGTATGGCACAGGGATTTGTCGAGAAATCGGGGCGTACCCTGCAACAAAATCATGATAAATGCAATAGATGTAAAGATAAAGTAAAGTAAACTTCCCTGTTGAGTCGAGGTGTTGTTTTGTCTGATACTTGTTTGATTGATGTCTCATCCAAATGTCTTTCTAATGTTATGCCCACCGATGCGGACCTTGCTCTACCGCAAATTGTTGTCATGTTCACCACTGCGAACCTTATATATCTGCCGATGCAGATTCTATGCTTCTCAAATTAATGTCACGCCCATCGACACGGACCCTATATATCCACCAACATAGATTCTATGCTTGTCATGCCCATTGACGCGGACCCTATATATCTACCGACATGGATTCTATATATGTTATGCCCACCGATGCGGACCCTATATATCCACCGACATGGATTCTATGCCTCTCAAATTGATGTCATGTCCATCGCTGCGGACCCTATATATCTACCGACGTGGAGTCTATGCTTCTCAGATTGAATTCATGTCCACAGACGCAGACCTTACACTGTTGTCATTTTCGCCATGTTCACCACTGCGAACGCTATATATCCGCCGACGCAGATCCTATGCTTGTCAAATGATGTCATGTCCACAGATGCAGACCCTACATACCCACCGACATGGATTTTATGCTTCTGTTGCTTCTCAAATTGATGTCGTGTCCAAAGACGCGAACCTGATATATCCACCGACATGGATTCTATGCTCTTCAAATTGATGTCGTGTCCACAGACGCAGACTCTATATATCCACCGACATGGATCCTACGCTTCTGTTAAATTGATATCATGTCCACAGATGCAGACCCTATATATCCACCGACATGGATCCTATGCTTTTCAAATGATGTCATGTCCACAGACGCGGACCCTATATATCCACCGACATGGATTCTATGCTTCTGTCAAATTGATGTCATGTCCACAGATGCGGACCCTATATATCCACCGACATGGATTCTATGCTCCTCAAATTGATATCATGTCCACAGACGCAGACCCTCTATATCCACCGACATGGATCCTATGCTTGTCAAATGATGTCATGTCTACAGACGCGGACCCTATATATCCACCGACATGGATTCTATACTTGTCAAAATGATGTATGTTGTTTTGCAAGGGTTTTTAGGTATACTCGGTACCTGTGTAAACCTGCAATCAAAGAAAGTTTATGAGTTTTCTAGTGGAGGCCGACTTGCATATTTGTTGTTTTGCACTCTACTGCTATATCTTGTATAATTATCCCCTTGTCATGTTGTTTCTTCATAGGGTTGTCTACCCTTCGGGTCGTATACCCTGCAAGCAAAAGTAAAGTATAGCAAAGAAAAATTGAATGCTTATCATTGTTAGGTCGGGATGCATATCCTGCAAGCAAAAGTAAAGTAATGTGCGACAAATAGAATGTTTTTGTTAAATAATGAAATGCACTAAGAAGGCTATTGTGTTGCTCTTATAAGGACCTTCTTGAAATTTTTGAGGGAATCTCAAAAATTTCTGCCCCAGTGTCAAGTTTGCGTCTTTTGAAATTTTTGAGGGGATCCTCAAAAATTCTGCCCCAGTTAATTGTTCATGACAGATCATCGAGAGAAGGTGGTTGTATGGTACTGAATACCAAATGTATTGGCTAGAAATCTGCACTCATCCTTACTATGACAATTGGGTGTGTTGATGACTATGAGTATGTAGATATTTGCATACTCAGACTGAAGTTTGATATTTAGATTTTGCCGAATTTGGAGATTGTCCAAAATTGTATTTGTCTTAGGTTGTGACGGGGTGTCTTCATGTTTTGTGCTTTCGAAGGTCATGGAGCCAAATTGATGGATCAGTTTGTGCAAAGGTGTTTTTGTGGTTTGGGAGTTGCAATTTCCCCTTGTTGGTTTTTGTTGTACCACTGTTTTGCTTTGGGTCAACCAGACTCTGAACTTTGTGTTCTAGTGTTGGATGTCTTGCGGTGTCGTGGTATTAAATGTATGAATGATGAGTGTAGATCATGTTGGAATCTAATTGAGAAATGGGTATCTATGGGGTAGTTTGTCTGTTGGGTGCAATATCATTTGATTGGGCTAAGGAGTAAAGGTGCGGGGTCTTGTATGTTGAGCTTGCTAAAATTGTCGTTGGAAGTCTTGCACAGGGAAGGTTGTTTATTATGTGAATTGGGTGCAGTGTGAGGTTATGAGCTCGGTCGTATAAGAATATGATTTCTTTGTTGTGAATCTCGTGTAATGCAGTTTGTACGGTATTGGGATTGCATGAACGCTCTTGGTGTTATATGCTGGTGGTTCAAAGGCCTTTATTATAGGAGAAAATGTTTTTAGTTTGGCTTGCCATTTCGGCTTTCTATATGCAAATTTTTGACCAACTTCGGTGTTCAAGTACGACGCAACCGTAACAGAGTGGTGAAATGCACAAAACTGTGTGGGCACATTAGCAAAGACTTGAAGCAAAAATGACACGTAAGCTTAAGAGAATGCATAGACCGCAGATGATGAAATAGCGCTTGAATTTGGAGGTTGTGATAGAATGCACATGTATCACAAGAGAATACCTAAGTGCTTTATGTAGCAGTCAAGGCAAGATTTTGGTCAAACAACCGACGCTTGTTTAAGCGGGAGATGATGAGTTGGATGTCAATGCAAAGTGGTAAAGATGTTGTGTAAGGAATAGGTTGTGTTTTGTGATAGAAAGGGAAGTTGGCTTTTATCGAGCACCGAGACTTTGAGTGCATTTGTCATCCTTTTTTGCAATTTTTTCTGTCATGATGCCTATGTGTCTTGCGAAGAGATACTCGATGTATTTCATACTTGCCAACCTTTTGGATAGTAGGTTTTGAGTTGGATAGTGAGTTAGAGATAGTTTGGACATGTGAAAGATTTTAGATATCAGAATTTGGGTGTAGAGTAGGGAGATGAGATGCCTCGGCAAGAGATTTGAATTTGGAGGAGAGATTCCTTAGGGAGAAAAAGACTCAGAACAACGGACGAATTCATGCAATGCACACATATCAAATAAGAAATGCGCACGATGATTTTAAGAAGCGCCTTGTGCCACACGCGTCATTTCGTTTGCCAACAAAATGTGGAGCCTAAAGGAGAATTCCTTTTATTTAGACTTTATTGCATTGGATCATATTGAAACAGTGTTAAGAGAAGGAAGAGACTAAATATTGTTAGGAAATTGGATCACAGCCAGGCGGACATTTTCATGTTGATCTATCCCCAGAAGATTCCAACTGTGGGATTTCAGCAACCATGTTAAATGTTCAATTGGCCATAATCTTTTGGAAAAGGAAAGGGAGAATAAAAAATGCATAAGGTTCGCTTTATTGCGAGCAAAACGATCGACGTATGGCACAAGCTTTCGAAAATAATATGACAGAGAATATGAAGAGATGTGTCGTTGCGAGTTGAGAACTCTTTAGACGGAAGTTGCTAATGGACCTTCGACATGCCAAGGATATCAAGCCTTTATATATTGCTTAAAGGATAAATGTGCGTTATGCGTCATCCCGTCTATCAAGTGGTTATTTCTGTTTCAAAACGGGCTTATAATGCCTCTTTGGTTACCATTTAATGCCTTTGAATAGAATTGAATACAGAATGATTCCAATTGTTTAAGAAATAAACGGTCGTTTCTGATTCAATTTGGGATTTTGACGTCTCGTCGGTTACCTTCGTGCCTTTGGATGGCATTGAATACAAAATAATTTTGATTGTTTAAGCAATCATTTCCGATTTGATTCGGACTTTTGATGCCTCTTGGGTAACCTTTGTGCCTTTGAATGGCGTTGAATACAGAGTACCTCTGATTGTTTAAGCAATCACTTCTGATTCAATTCGGGTTTTTGACGCCTCTTGGGTAGCCCTTGTGCCTTTGAATGGCATTGAATACAGAGTAACTCCGACCGTGTAGGAATAAACAATCATTTATGACTCACTTTGGGCTTTTAAAGCCTCTTAGGTAACATTTGTGCCTTTGAATGGCACTGAATGCAGAACAATGTTAATAAACAGTCTACATTTGCACGCCTAATCCCTTAAGTAAATGCAAATAAATTATATCCAACGCTCCTTTGGGTTAAAAACCCGTTCGGATTGTTTGAACAAGTTGGCCTATCGGACTTGAGAACAAATCGACTAATGACATGTCATGATGCATGATTTCTAGTGCCACTGCTAAGGAATGGAGTTGGCTAGACCGAGTTTTATTATCCTCCCAAGCGGACTGCTCGGGAGCGGGAATGTCTCGGACCAAATAGATTCCAAATCGTTCCCCCTGAAGGAATTTTAAGCGATGGAAGATGTAGTTGTACCCACCGTGTTTTCAACGCACGATTTTAGAATGTTGCCAGGAGTGGCGGAAGGTATGCATGATATGCACCAGTTCAGGAATGTACAAGTCTTGAAACAAATGTATAAATCAACCTCGGGGGTGAGAGTAAAACTAACACATAAAACAACAAGTCAGCGTTGAGATAATAATTTCATAGGCAAAGCAGATAAATACACATAATATGCATGATAGGCGTCATATGATGACGCTTTTCGGACGAGGTTGGCTAATGGACTCAAACATACCAAGGATGTTAAGCCTTCCTAATTTGATGATGGTATTTAAAATTGAACGTGTATTTTGTATCATCCCAATCATTCTCATATCCCAAAATTAACGGAAAATAATTTCATAAGATACTTGATTTCATAAATGTAGAAATAACGTTTTGTTTCAGGTAAATAGGGATAATAATTGATCTTTCTACATTAAAAGTAGAAGAAATTAATTTACAATCTATGATTTCGTTTTCATAAAAGTAGAAAAATTAGCTTCGTTCATAACCCAAAAATAATTTTATCAAATGATTGGGTTTGTTTGAACAAATGTAGAAATAACGATTCTAGAAATAATTGATTTTGTTATGTGAATAAATGGTCTAAATTAGACACATTCAATTTTAAATAAATGCACACATAACATATTTAAATGTCTCTTAGGGTTGAAAACCCGTTCGATTCATTCAAATACGGTGAACTAATAGACTTAGACACAAGCCGAAGTCAAAATGGTCCTAAATATGACATGATGCATGATTTCTAGACTAAGAGTGGGGGGGGGGGGGGGGGGGGTAATTCTAGATACGTATCCCCAAGGCGGACGACCAAGGATTGGGATCATTTGAAATTGTTGGCTGTACCGCGGACCAACTATATTCCAAAATGTCCTCCTAAAAGGTTTTTTGTGGTGAAGCGACCGTGGGATCTACGTAATCGCCGTGTGTGTGTAAAGTGTTGTTTACCAGGAGTGGGAGAAGCGTGAGTAACATGAAAGAATAATATAACATAATCACACAATTCAAAGAATAAAACTCATAAATAAAAAATAAAAACTAAACTTTAATCCTGGAAAAGAAAAAGAAGAAAAAAGTTAGTATCGAAATAAATGACAATAAAGCGAGTAAAGAATCCCAATTTAAAGTCCGTTATGGTTTGAACCTTGATGTCCCCAGGGGAGTCGCCATTCTGTCATACTCTATTTTGGACTCAACTCGAGGCGAGTCGGGTTTCGAATTTGACTGGGTAACTCGTTTGGGTTTGAGTTTTGGAGTCGCCACCTAATATAGTTTCTAAGGTGTATTAGGTCACCTATTTTTGTTTCTAGCCAATTTTAACAATTATCTCCTAAATTTAGTCTACGGACTAGAAATTTTAGGTAAGATGTTCAAGTAAATTCGAGAGGAAGGGGTGAGGCACCTCTCAAGCCCCACCAAATGTGGTTACCGGTTGGACTTAATTGGGATTCGAACAAGTAAATAAGCAAATAGACTAACTAACTAGCTAAAAGATGATTTAAATACTATGCGTATAATATTAAATAAAGGATATGAATTTGTTAATTGGCTTCGTGCCTTGCAAAAAGCAAATGAAATTAAGTTAGTAAATAATAATAATGATATTAGTAGATAAAAAATAATAATAAAAGGATTGTTTCTTGTTGTTCTCTTTCAAAAAAAGAACGCCGTCTTTCATCAAATTTAACATCGCAAAAATATAAAGAAAATAAGGTTAGTATTAATAATAATAATAAATAAGTAATTGAGAATAATAATAATAATAATAATAATAATAATAATAGTAATAATAATAATATTAATATTAGTAGTAATAATAATGTGGATAATGATAATGATAAAGATAATAATTTTTAAAAAAGGGGAAGGGGAATTTTATAAAGTGTCGGCTCAGGTGTGTATGAATTGGGTGGAGGTTAGGGACATCGATACGGCTGCGAACACACCGGTTGGTCGTGTTGCCATGCCAAGTACCGGTCTCATCACTCCATCACCAGCTCGTTTGTAGTCACGGCTTATACGCTTCATCATAGCCTTTGTTTTAGGGACTTGGGAATGAGATTGTTTACCAATAGGCCTCAAATAAACAATCATTTTTCCTCGGCCGTGATTAGTCCGTCAATTCATTGTATTTCTGTCAATTCCATGTGTAGGCCTCAATATATGTAAAAATATAATTTTTCATTGGCCTATAACTCCAAGTGTGATATACCTGTTCAAAATCAGCAAACAAGTAATCAGCGAGGCTTTTATCGAAACTCAATAGGCAAAACAAACTGTCAGAACACCAAATAATTAGTCAACACTGTCGAAAAAGTTGCAATAAGGCCAAACATATATATGTTAGTCAACATAACAACTTAAATTCAATAAAGCAGCAGAACCACACGTGATTCAAAACATCAGTAAACGAATAACGCAACGAGTTGAACAGGTCAACTCTCAGCTACTAACAGATTCATGAAACAACAGCAGTGATCAATCAAATGATAAAGGAACTCCAACGAATAGATTTAGATCGAAGCAGAGTCTCAAACAGTGACGACGTCGCCACAGCAACGACGGAAACAGAGGAGCGACAGCCGGCAGATCTCGATAGAAAGCTCCAGCGACCTCACCGGTGCCGCTGCCACTCTAAGCCTCGTCTCGCTTATCACCCTTTCCTGTCAAGAATACTTAATGACAAATCACTAGAACACAAAAAATAGAAACCAAAGAAATACTACTAAATCAGTTTCAGCCCCCCTTTTTATTCTCTCCATATTCGATTTGGCTTCCGACCCGTTTTCCCATACTCCTCTTGATTTGCTCCGTACTACCCCATTTCTGTTTGTGGGTGTGTATGGGTGTTGCGTGGTGCTCTGTTCTTGTTCGATTCAGTGTGTGCTTTAATTGGCTCGTGGGTGTCGAAGAGGATGAAGGGGAAGAGGGAGCGTGGTGTACTGTATGTATAAAGAGAAGATGGGGGAGTTGTGTGTGAGTTGAAGAAAAAGAGAGGAGGAGAGGGATTGGGGTCTGCGTAGGTAGTGAGTAAGAGAAAGAGTCCCCCTTTGCCCGTGTGTTTATGCGTGTGTATGTATAGCCAGACAGTGTTGGAAACCGTTGGAATTGAGAATCAGTTTAGAGAGATTCAAGGGATTCAAAATATTGGAGAAGATTGGGGAGATAATTTGGAGGAAATTAGGGAGTGATGTATTTGGTATTAAAAATGGGGTTTAGGAGTAATAATGAATTTTGGACTGATTTTGTAAGTTGTAACATGAATGTATTTATTTATGCTTTTGGTCTAGGTTCAAAAGAAGATTTAAAACTTTAAATTATGAGATAAAATTAGTAATAAAATTGGAACAACCTTAAATAAGTGCAAAATAATTAAAATATAAATATGTATATATATATATATATATATATATATATATTGCATAAAATAAGACAAATAAAACCAAAATGCACACCTAAAATAAATAAATTAATTAAGTATAAATAGTCACAAATAATTAATAAATGCTAAAATGCACAAAATTACACAAACAGTCACTCTTTGATAAATAGCCTAAATGATGTAAAATTACGTAATATAGCCACATTTAAGTATATAATATATAAGTAGAAGGTAACACACGTAAATGCATGACTTTTAATGCAAATTATGCACAAATAATCAAATTGCATCTTTAAATTAAATTATGGCCAATTGTAGAAAAAAGAGGCAAAATTGGGTGTCAACACCCCTTTATGTGAAACCCTCTTATTATTTTATGTAATAACCTTTTTCTTCGTGAGAGAAGAGCTATTGAAAATATTCCTAGGGATTCAGGAGTGATTTGAGGTATTAGCCAAAAAAGGTGCCTGATTTGTTGAAGAATTCCCTTTTAAGTGGTGGTGATTGCGATTTATTGCTAAAAATAACAAAGTAAGGAGATAATAGACGTCCGAAAATTTGGATTGAGGATCCCTTTACTTAATTCTAGTGTGGAGAGATTTTATAAGAAATCGTAAAAATATTTAGACAAAATAAGGTATATGATGAGCTTTAGAAAAATTAATTCCTTTTTCAGTAAATATTTGAAATTCAAATTGAAAAGGAATTAGCCGATTATAAGTTAACAAATTGGTCTGAATATTTTTCAATTGGACTGATATTTACCTAAAGCTGCTAAATAAATGAATAAGATATACATATATATTTTATAAAGAAAGAAAATGAAAATATAAAAATAATTGAGATATAAGTAAATTAATAAGTATAAATAGTTGTTGACACCCAATTTTGTCCCGAAAATTTTAATTGATGTCTAACTATTTATATAAGGTCAATTTTAAATTTAAAAGTGAATCAATAAAGTTTTTGAAGAAAAGAGGCTAAATCTGCAAAACATACCCTAATTCCTATCCTACCCATGTAACTCCGCCTTTTCCCATTTTATCCTAAAAATGAGGTTAAAATTTCCATTCACCCGTAAATTAGCCTATTTCTGCAACCCTTTTATATACCCACCCACCCCCAAATTCAGTCTTATAATCCCAATTTCCAACCCGCGACCCGCGAAGAACCTATAACCTGATCCAATATCAAAATCCTTCTGCCAAAACGCATCAAATTATCGAATCAAATAACATTCACTTAGTTTTCTTGTCTTCTTCTCCGCACCATGTTTTGTTGGACCAATCTTGTGCATTCATTTGTGTACGAAGTCATCCGAGCCGTGGATTCTTGTCTAACAGTCGATTTCTTAGAGATAAGGATGAACTGGTACGATCCCTAAGGGGATTACACCATTTTCACCCTTGTCTCAAAAGGAAAAGTCTAAAATAGGACTAGTTTGAAGTTTCAGAGTCAAAACCTTAGGTTGCGGTATAAAAGGTAATGTAGAGTTCATGGAGAGCCATTTTTTTTTAAAATGGCATAGTCTAAAGATTATACATAAGTTCTTTTTCAGTTTTGTTCAAATTTGATAAAATAGTGCTATTGTTCCCGTTTTATTTTGGAGTCGTCTTATCGTTTATTATTCAAGTCGTCGACCTTGTTCAAGTCGTTGACCTCATTCAAGTATCGATTCCTCGGATTCTCGCTCCTTGTTCCCTGTGCCGCAAAAGGTAAAATCATACCCTTTTACTTTTAATTTTTTTTTTTTGAAATGTATGTTTCTGCTCATATTTTGTTCATGCCTTGTTATTCTTGATTTATTCTCAAAATTGTCTCTTAGTGTAAAAGTTTGTTGTTGATCCATAGTGGTATTACAATGATATTTTGTTATAATGGTTAAGTGTAAATCTCATATGCATAAAGACATGTTCTTTCTTAAGATGTTTCTGTCATGAAGTTGTTTAACATGAAGGTTAATGTAAAGCTTTAGTTTTTTTAACATGAAAACTGGTTCAAGAGATATACTGGTTGCGTGTTGATTGAAACATGGAACTTGGCCAAGCATGGAAAGCACTATGTAAGGAATATTTGAAGTTTCATTTAAAGTAAAGTTTGAATCTTTGCCTGCTTGTGAGCTGTAATAGTCATAATCTAGTTAAAAACATCAAGTTTTGAGAGTTGTTTCTGTTAAAGAGGGGTCAGTTTCCTGGAGGTTGAAAGTTTGTTTTAGGGGCTATTTTGGTTAAGAGTGTTCTTAGTTTAAGAAGTGCGGGTGGTGTTGTCTTAGTCGTTCAGGCAGGTAGTAGGGGAGTTCTAGTGGTAGACTCAGTCAGTCGTTAAGATATGGAGTTTGTTATTGAGAAAGAGTGGGGTCTGGGTAGTTAGAAGAAGAGAATGGGGAAGGCATTCTCTGTTTCTTGTTGCTGAGAGATGCAAGGAGTTCAGGAAGGGACTGTTTTCAGGTTTATGTTGTTAGAAAAGGGTAAGGGCTCTGGAATGGTTTCTGGGGAGAATGCAGGCTATCCTCTGCTTGGTCTCTGCCTGGGTATAGTTTGGAGTTGGTCAGGGCAGTGAGGGAATTTGTAGAGGTGTTTGTGTTTCAGGTTCATAGTTTGTAGGCAGATTTGGAGTTGGCTTAGACGTTGGTCTTGAATGTTGAGGGAGGCTTTGCAAGTCGTGTGTGTAGGTGAGGTTGATAAGAGAGAGGTCTAAGGTTCAAAGCTATATGCTTGTTGGTCCTGGCTGCCTATGGCAGTTCTAAGGTATTGTAGGAGTTTAGTTCTGGTTTCTTGGCTTGGTTCCTGGTAGTTTGTTGCTGTAAGGAGTAGTATGTGAGAGGAGTGGTGATAGAGCCTGTGAAGTTTGAGAAGAGAGTATAGTTGAAGCTGCAGGTTTCTTGGGTCCCTGTGAGTTTGCAGGTGTTCTTGTGTCTTTGTGAGAGAGTGCAGGCTGTTCAGGGAAGAGTAGAGAAGGTATTAGGGGTCTGGTCCGTGTCTGTGAAATAGGAGTCAAATTCAGTTTTGTTAAAGTGTATGCCTGGAATTTGCGAAGTTGAAGCAATATTCTTAAGGTCATAAAAGTCATGTGTATGGCCTTGCTCTCTTGACTGGAATTCTCTTTTCCTTGTTTCTGTTTGTGGTAGTGTTCTATGGTCTCCTTTCCATTCAATTTTAAGTGTATCTTGCAATGAAATTTGGATAAATGTAAGTGTATACCTGCTGCATTGTCTGGTTCCATCTAGTTTTCATTTCTAATCAACTGGTTTGCTAAATTTCTGCATGTTCTAGTTCATGAGATCTATTTTTGAAGTCGAAGGTTTCTGGCTTGAGATCCTTGGGGTGTAGGCAGTTTCATTAAGCTTGAATTGTTAGAAAAGTTAATGGCAAGCTTGTCTCTGATTCACTAGCTTTGCAGTAGCCTCATTGTAGTAGTTTTAGCTATGTCTGAGCCTTTAGTTTGCTTCAAGCTCAATTCTTTAGCATTTGATATGTTTCTTTCTTCCCGATTGTTTGATGATCTGTTCTTTCCTCTTCCCGGTTGACGTTAGTTCTAATGTTCCAAATTTGCCTCGTATTTTGAATATGTAAAGCAACAGGTTTGTACCATTTTCGTTTGATGCCTTAGTCTCAGTTTGAGCAGCAATCACTGTTAATCAACTTTAAGTAATAATGAAATCAGTACTTGCTTGAAATTACATTAACCTGTTTGCACATATGGTTGTAGTTCATTTCTTTTATGTCTGAGTTAATTACTATATGCTAATTTCTTTTCTTTCTATCTTTCTTGGCACACCTTGGGACGAGTTGGCTAAACTCACAAATTGGGAACCGACTAATTGACATTGGAGTTGCTTGGGTCCACTTTGCTTTAAACGCTGCTGCCAAGGCTTATTTATAAGTTGCATTTCCGGGTTCTACCTTGTCAACTCCCTCTTTCCCATCCCTTTAGAATCCATGTTTAGGATCCCTGAAAACCGGACTAGGAGTTTTGTATGATAGAATTATTATTAAAGCTGCTTTGTGATTACTTATTCTTTTTCTTTAGAATTTGCCAGTTAATTTATGATTTTAAGAATCATTGTTAGATAATGAGTGCAATAAAATATAATTAAATTTATTTCTATTAAATCATTACTTTCTTTTAAATAATAATTACTGACTTACTTATTTATTTGCTTATCTATTTATTTACTTATTATTTATTCGTTTATTTATTTACCCTATATTTTTCTTAAAATTGCCAAGTTATTTACTTTATTAAAATTAGTGAAAACCGCCGAATTAACCACTCTTTGATGGATTTTTGAAAGTGCTCTTTTATTAAACAAAGACATTCTTTCGAAAATAAATGAACCACTTACTTAGAATCTCTAAAACTAATTTTCTTTTAAATAAGGAAGAAATACACTCATTAATTAATATTGGTTCCTAATTTTTCTAAATTAGGTGGCGACTCCAAAGAAACCCTTTGGAGTCTCCATATTGTTGAGCATCTTATATCCGGAATATAACCCTTAAACAAGGTAATTTTGTGGGGTTCAACAATTGTGACAAATAATTGTTAAATGTTATTTATGCCATTAATTGCACAAATTTTCATATTTCTGACATGCATTTAACAAATAGCCTAAACGATATAGTTATATAATATATTCATAATTAAATATATAATGTATAAATATCGGATTATACAAATAAATACACGTCTTCTAATACAAATTTAATTTAAACAATTAATATTGCACCTTTAAGTTAAATATAGCCAATTATCGATAAATGAGGGACCAATTTGGGTGTCAACATGAAATAATCTTCTGGCAAAGAAGTAGACGGAGGAGCCAACTTTTTCACTACGGATGAGAGAAAGCACTAGCGAGAGACAGAAGAGCGGTAGGGTATTGTTGCTGAACTCCGGTCACCGAGTTGCCTACATATCTCGAATTTCATGAGAATCAAGCTGTGTAGTTTTAAATGGCATATTTCTTGCGGAGGGTTTTATGACGCACGACTAAATATTTTGAGCACGATTTTATGAATAGATAGTGATTTTGGAAAGAAATAAAGAAAGGACTAGATGCAGAATCTCCTCAATACTTGGCATGCAATTCCCGTCGTGTCTTCAAATAAGCTTTTGATAGACAACTTGTTTCACTCGTCATGACGAAAATATTTGCTTGCTCGTCATATAAGCTGCCCTCTGATTGCTTTGTTTTTATGCAGATTTTTTGAAATAGCTAATTATCCTTGTTGCTGGATCTTTGGCGTCCGAAAGAAAAATGATGCTTTAGCTTGTGCGAATCTTCTGTGTTGTAAGAGAAATTTCATTTTGCCATTGACGTGTTTCTAAATTGCTTGTTCAGTGTTGTCTTGCCACATACGCAGACTCTATGCTACATTATACCTTTTTGCTCATATGCAGACCCTATGCTTTATCACTCTCTATGCTTTGTCACTACTATCTTGCCCACAAACGCAGACCCTATTTTATTGCTGACTTGCCCAATGATGCAGACCTTATGCTTCTTCAATTGTTTACTATGCCCACAGATACGGACCCTATGCTAATTTAATTGCTGATTATGCTCACAGATGCGGACCCTATGCTGCTTCAAAATCTGGCTATGCCTAGAGACGCGGACCTTATGCTGGCTATGCCTACGGGCGCGGACCAATGTTGCTTCAATAGCTGGCTATATCCACAGACGCAGACCCTATGCTGCTTTAAATGCTGACTATGCCCACTGACGCTGACCCTATGCCGGTTCAACTACTGGCTACGCCCACAGACGCGGACGTTATGCTGCTTCAATTTATTCCCGCAGACACAGACCTATGCTGCTTCAATTTTTGGCTATGTCCATAGACACGAACCTTATGCTGCTTCAATTGATGGTTTTGCCCACAGACGTGGACCCTATGTTGTTTCAATTGCTGACTTGCCCACTAACGTAGACCTTAGGGTGCTTCAAATGCTGACTATGCCCACAGGAGGCGGACCCTACGCTGCTTCAATACTGTCTTACCTACTGACATTGTCCCTATGTTTCTTCAATGTTGTCTTGCCCACTGACGCAGACCCTATGCTTCTTTAATGCCGACTTGCCCGCTGAAGCGGACCCTAAGCTGCTTCAAATGATGATTATGCCAACAGACGCGGACCCTATGCTGCTTCAATTGCTGACTTGTCCGCTGACGTGGTGATGCAATATAAAATGGCCTAAACGACAACCATCAAGAACCAAGCTCGAGAGCACAAGGAATGCAAGTCAAGGACTCCGAATGAGGCTTGAAGATCATGCATTGGAGCTCCAAAGAAGGAGGACCACTTAGGCGATAAAGGAGAGGTTCGAGAGACACATTTTGAGCCGTTTCAAGAACCTCCAGGAAGGGGCGGACCGCCCGTTTCACTAGGCAGACCGCCTACTAGAATGCAAGCCTCTGGATCTCTGGCCGCCTCTACTTTGGGCGGACCGCCTACTTCAAGTAGGTGGGGCGCCTACTCCTGCCCATTGGGGCGCCTGTTTTGCCTACATAGCACTAGGCGGGGTGCCTCTTTCCACTAGGCGGGGCGCCTAGTTCCGGGCCATTTGAAGACTTGTTTTTGTGGTGTAATTCCTATTCTAGCCCTGAGTGTTTCTATTGTACTAACTTGTCTTATGGGCTTTTAGTCATTTAACAATTGTGTATGGGAAAACTATATAAGCTGCCCTTAGCCATTTCATTCAGTCAGTTAGCCAATATAGAGGATAGAATTGAGAGAGAACGTTGAAGAGGCCGAGCCGTTCGAGTTCGAAGCTTGAAGCTTCGTTTATCTATGTACTTGGAACCTATGGAGATCGACACCTAGTTTGATTCCATTGTAAGGTTCAAGTTTCCCTTTCTCCCTTTTGAATTCAATCAACGTATGTGAGTTGAATTCGTTTCTTTTTTCTAATTTCTTGCCTTCTTAGTCTCGATTTCTTGTTATCCTTTAATTGCTTCCGCTCGATTATCGTTTAGTTTGCTTCTGCTATTTTACATTGCATCACGCGGACCCTATGTTGCTTCAAATACTAACTATGCTCAAGGACGTAGACCCTATGCTTCTTCAACGATGTCTTGTATACGGATGTAGACCTTATGCTTTGATAATTTGTTGGCTCTCATTGTAAAGACCTCGATGTTGTACGGGTCCACGGGTATATTCAATACCTCGAATCCCAGACAGGTTTCCTTAAAATTCCTGCCCCAGTTTCTGCTGCAACCTTATTCTCAATGTTTTTGGGTTTTTGCTTGAGTAACATCTTGTCGTATTTTTTTAATTTTTGAGGAAACTTAAAAATTTTGCCCTAGTATTAGCTTATTTTCTTTCTCGAATCTTTGTGGAACTTTCGAGAAATTGTGAATTGCGATGGTCGGAAGGTTTTAATAGGTGCAGATTGCAGAAATGGAAATGTGTAGAGATTCTGAAATACTGGGCAACCGCGATTTGAGAAAAGAGAGTTTTGGATTCCAAAAGCGGGTCCGAGAAAATGCTACCAAGATTATTTAGAATTTCGAGGATATGTACAAGATTTTATGATGGGTGTAAAAAATTTACTTCAGAATTTGGCAACAACAGAGCTCTACTGTTGTCGTCAGTTAAAAGGGAAAGCTGAAGCATGTAAAGAGTGCCGTTGAGTGCATTTTTTTTGGAAGGAATAATTGAAATTGTATACTTGACCATTGTCATTTGACCAGGTAGAGTAATAAAAGTGCTATGATAAGCAAGATCTTTTGTGTTGGTTGTTTTAGTATTCAGGTGGAGCACGTTCAAGTTCTTTGATTCAATCAAACAGATGGAGACTATGCGAAAGGAAGTAATGTCTCGCTAGAGTAGAATGAGACTTGTAATGGAAATGAAAGATCGATACAAGTGATATTAACGATGTTAAATAGGGTGATCTCAACTGATTTGAGTTCTCAAAGAATATTTCCGTATGCATAGTTAGGTTTTTGTAGGGGTTTGACTGCTTTGTGAGATTTCCATAGTGTGCCTGAATTTCAAACAGATGGCTCAAATGGACGGGTAAAAGTTAGAATTGAGAGTCTCTTTACATAATTCTATGTGTGGAGAGATTTTATAAAATAAATAGTAAAAATATTTAGACAATATAGGGGATTACGTGATGAGCTTCAGAAAAATTATTTCTTTTTCAGCGTATGTTTGGAATTCGAATTCATAAGGAATTCAGCATATTTATGAATTAGTAACAAATTAGGCTGGATATTTTTTAATTGTACTGATATTTATCTAAATGTGCTAAAAAATAATTAAATATAAATATGTATTAGATAAAACAAGAAAATGCTAATATAAAAAATAATTGGGATCAAATTAAATTAATTAAGTATAAATAGTCACAAATACTTGCTAAATATTATTTATTCAATAGTTTATAAATAACCATAATTTTGACATGTATTTAACAATTTATCTAAATGATGAAATTACATAATATAGACGCAATTAAATATATAATGTATAAACAGCAGATTACAAAAATAAATGTATGCCTTTTAATTATAATTTTGTTTAAATAATTAATATTTCACATTTAAGTTAACAAAATAAACTTATCAAAAAAGGAGGGACGAAATTGGGTATCAACAAATCTCATGCTAAGCAGACATACCCGGAGTTAAGTTTAGCAAATTAGAAACAAGTAGGTGCCTTAATACACATAGTTAAAAAATACATTAGGTGGCGGCTCCAAAGGCAACTCAAACGAGTTATCTAGTCAAAACCCGAAATTAGAACTTCACCGTTCGAAAAAAATGGGGTGCAACAATGGTCTTGATTCACAGGATATTTAAACCTTTCCTTTTGTTGGTTATTTTTCTTCCTTTACTTTTATTAACGAACGCGTTGAGACGTAACATATTCTGTAGTTAAGTTTTTAATATATACGTAATTCGAGTAGGTTTTGCTTGATGAGGTTGGTACAAGTAGCTTCATGATCGGTCTGAGATTTTGGGTTATGAAAATTGATATTAGAGCCAAGATTAGCGTCTTAATGAATCATGAACAATAAAGTCTTACTGATCGAGCAGAAGCGTCTCTAACTATATACGAGAGACTATGACGTCACTTAGGAAACTTCCATTCTTTTCTGTTGGATTTATCTGAATAAAAGAGTCCACCCATAAATGGGTGATCTTAATGTCTATCCAGGTAAAAAGATAAGTTACCTGATAGAGTCCTACAAGAGGACGACAACTACTGTATTATACAGTTATAAATACAGTAGTAATAGGCTCAGATATACATACTAATTTCTCTACTGCTCTTCCTTTCTCTCTACCAAATAACTAGGTGTTTAGACTGTGGATAAAGGGGTTGATCCGTCAAGCACGTGACAACCACCGACGACCAGTGATTCCAGCCACGGTTCAAGATCCTACCGCTTCCGCTTACGAGAACAACAAGTAAGTTCTCGGTTTATGTTTAAACAATCTATTTAGTATAGATTTGTTGATATATGCGTATTTGTATCCTTCATTTTCATTCCTTATCTCGCACCTGCATTGAGACTTTAAAGTGAAGAATTATTATTATTTTTTTTTTAAAATCCAATTTTGCAAACCATTCTCCTTCTCATCCTTCTACTTCTTGACTTGAGCGTAAAATCACTTACGGCTTAAACTACTTATCATATCCTACACTGACGAGAATAACGACAGATAATAAACTTAAGCTTTACTTAAATAACACCTAAGAGAATAACAACGGATAATAAACTCAAGCTTTACTTAAATAACACCTAAGGCATTAGGGATATCAAGGTAGGTAGGATAGGCTCTGCGTACCTTCCGTCCTCCCCATTATTCAAGCATCACTAGAGAAACTTTAATTTCTGACCATTCATAATCCCAAACAATTAAACTTCTATATTCATTGGTGGGAGAGGATGGAAGTTAATACGGAATTTATCCTTGAATACACCTATATACAAATAATAATGAAGGTTATTATAATAATTATTGTAAATAAGGTTTTTTTTATGTGAATTATATAGTCTAGACCAAATGTATTGGGCCAAGCCTATTAGAAGTGACTTAGGGATTAAGTTATGTTTTTGATGTTACACTTGTATATATAGGCTTATTCATTAATGGAAAAGGGGAGAGGTTCTTCACCTCCCAAATTTGAGTCTTCATCAATTTTAAGATGGTATCTACCACGCTGTTGATCGGAAAAGTGTTTGGTATAATAAAACTTCTCCATAAAGTGTGAAGAAAGAGTGTGTTAATGGCCGTTCGAAGGGAAGGAGCTGGTGTCACCGTTGCTAGTGTTTATGTCGACGGGGGGAATAGTCTACGACAGACAAGGTCATCGTGTAACGTGAAGTTTGATGTTGAAAGTGTGAGATTGTTTCAGAAAATCTTGAGTGCGCTTAAGAAGACAGGTTTCGGAGACGAAACAATTATGTGACCCAAAAAGGGTTCGGTTGATATGTTGAATGAATAAGTGAGAAGTGACATGTTACACCCCGTATATCTAAAGTGACGTATATCACTCTAAATACATGTTAAGAATGATTTAAGTGAGTTTAAAGTCATAATATGACCATATATGATGTTTATATGTTGAATATAAAGTTTGGGAAAAATCTGATTTAAGTTGCGGAAAAATCGACTAAGGAATCGCCTTGTAATGAAGCTTTTTCAGCAATTAATTTCGTGCGCTATATGAAGTCTTTTGGGGACATATCATATACCAAATTTAAGGTCTTGGAGTGCAGTTTCCAACAATTTTGACGGTTTGTTCATACAACATATATATAAAAAGATATGAGCATCAGAAATCAGGCCAGAAAAAGGGACATAAGCGCAAAAGAGGACTAAAACTGAAATGTTTCAAGTATAAAAGAAAAAATTCATCATCTTCTCGTCATTTTCCAGAAACTTCATGATAGAAGCAGTTTGGTCTTGGTTCTAAATTCATTTTGATGATTTTGAAGAAAGAACATCAATCTTAACTCGAAATTGAAGACAGATTGCGTCAAAACGCTCTACGCGATTAAGGTAACGTTATGCTACCTTCAATTTCGTCTATAGCTTGAGTTTTAGAATTACTTCATGGCTAAGTAAAGTACTTAAATTCTGTAGTATAGTTTGTTTAAGCTTTAGAAGGTGTGGAATTCAAAGGAAACAAGGTTTAGAAGCAAGAAACGTCAAAGGTATGTAAGGCTAAACTTTTCTTTTGGCAAGGCATGTATCTTTTAGATTTTGAAGCTTTTCTTAGTTCCAAAAATGGTGTTTCTTGTTGGGTAATTGTATATCATCAAGGGAACCTTGTATATACTTAATTTAGTACTATAATCCAAGGTGAAAGACATCCAAATCAGCAAGACAAAACGTTTCAAAATCTGGAAAATTATTTTGATCTTTGGAAAGTTGTTAGTATATTGATCATAACTCCTTGTACAAAATTGATATTTAGATTCTTTAAAAATCCCCAGAACCCTAAGACATATATCTAAAACTTTCATGAAGACCATGAAATCTATATCTTTGATCTACACTCTGAAAATTAGGTCGAAAGGCATGACAGTTGTGCTGTCAAGACATTCTATCTACGGATTTGTTATGTCATCCAGTCGTCTCATCTTGTTATCCGTTTAACATGTTTATGTTATCAATTTATCCGAGTATCCATTCCTGTATCCATTCCCGTGTATAGTATAATGCTGGCTCTATTTTTGCGGATCATCCAGTTTCAGGGGAAACTCTGCCGAAATTTTTATAGAAATTCAAAGAGTTTGACAAATTCTGAGTTCTAGGTTGTGTCTATAATTCTATCAAGAGTTTTCTTATCATTCCTCGGGCCCATATCTATTGTTGCCACATGTGTTATGCGTCATACATGCTTATGCTTATATTGTGATCATGTTATGTGTGATTTGGAGTCCCCCATAGAGGCTGCACATTGGACACACAGTCCGGTCGTGTGTGATACTACCCGTCTGGGGGATACAACCCCTCTGGTTCAGGCGGGAGTTGAAACACCTAGTGTGACCGGGTGTCATTCACACACTCTGACCAGAGAGACTAGATATTACTGGCTGGGTGGGATATAGCCTGTAATACCCGCCAAGTTTGTTATATACGCGTATATAGCCACAGTATGCACTGCATGATTATACATGAGGCTAGTTCAATTTTTTAGTTACCTGATTTGGGGGGATACAGCCCATAACACCAGATAGGTACTAGTTCAAATGTGCAGTTATCTGATTAGGGGGGATATAGCCCATAACACCAGACAGGTACCAGTTCAGATAACAATTCAGTTTTAGCTCAGTACCAGTTATCAGTTCTCAATTATCAGCCACCAGTTCTTAGTGCCAGGATCAGTTGACAGTTATCAGTTCCAGTTTCTAGTTACCACTTATCAGTCATACTACAGTTATTTATCAGTATAGTTCATCTCAGTCTTCAGTTTCAGATTCAGCTAGACTTCAGTTTATATTCAGATCATGTTTAGTACGTTTTTTAGATTTCCAGCTATATTGCTATACTCCAGCTCATATTTACATATTCATATTCCAGCCTTATAGTTTCATTCAACTATGATATATTATATGCTCATGCCTTACATACTTTCATTCAACTATGATATATTATATGCTCATGCCTTACATACTTGGTACATATCGTACTCACGCCCTTTTCTGGGGCGCTGCGTTTCATGCCGCGCAGGTACAGATAGATCAATGCTTGGACCATGTTAGTAGGCCATCTATCAGCTATTGGAGTCACTCCGCTTACTCCCGGAGTTACTTATCTTTCGGTATGTGTTCAGTCAGCCAGTTTGGGTATGGCGGGGCCTTGTCCCGTCCTTTGTATATTAAATTCAACACTATTAGAGGCCTGTAGATATGTCCCTGTGTGGTGTAGTCAGTATGTTATGTATGTCAGCTTATGTTAGCCTTGTCAGCTTTTTGCATTGCATAATTTTTATCAGCTAGGTTTATGCATATTCTGTTTATCAGTTATATTCATGGTTAGCATATTATCAGCAGGATTAGTGATGATCGACACTTAGTGTTGGTCATCCGTCGCGACCCTAGGTTGGGTCGTGACATGACACTTATGGATGGAGTAACCGAGAGAGAGTTTCCGTAAATAGAGCAACACTCTCCCAGAGAGGCGTGATGAATAGATGGAAAGGGGTAATATGTCCGAACTGTGATCTTTCGGGGCATAATCCAAATTATTGCTATGAGGTTATCAGATATCCAAAATGGTGGAAATTTGGCTCATAGAATGAGAATGGGTCTTGTAATCGAGATACGGGGTTGTCAAGCGGTCGAGCAAAGACACGAGCGAATATCGCTCGTACAGCCAATGAAGTTGGATTCAAAAGCTCTAGTGTGTCCGAATTGAGTAGTGAACAGGTGCAGATGTTGGTGAGTTTTTTGAATCAAAAGAAGTCGGACGCTTTACGAGTGAACAATAAGACGACTAATGGTCCGTGGATAATTGATACTGGAGCTTTGAATCATATGACTGAAGAGTTGAATGTGTTGAGTGATTTGCAGGATATTGTACACTGTCCGGTGGGTTTGCCTAACGGAAGTAATACCATGGTCCACAAAAGAAGGGTCAACCTAGCTTAATGAACAGTTGATCCTCCAAAATGCTCTCTATGTGCCCAAAATAACGTGCAATTTGATTTCGGTGCCTCAGTTAATCAATCAATGATTGTGATGTGCAGTTTACTGAGGATATATGTGTTGTGAAAGACAAGACCACGGGCAAGTTGATTGGCACGGGTAAACAAACGGACAATTTGTACTACTTTCAGTCGGTGTCACCGGTGAAGGCTATGAAAGCGGATGTGTTGGATCCATTGCATCAACGGTTGGGACATCCCTCTATTCAGGTAACGAATTCTCTCCCGATTCAAGAAATTAGGAATTGTAGCAGTAAGAAAAATGTGAAAGCATGTGATATATGTCATCAGGTAAAGCAGATTATGAATGTGTTTCCGTTGAGCAAGAATAGAGCCTCTGAGAGTTTTGAATTGATACACTGCGACTTGTGGAGTCCGTATAGAACTGAAACTTCATGTAGTGAATCATATGTTTTAACAATTGTTGATGATTTTTCCCGAGCTGTGTAGGTATTTTTGTTGGTTGATAAGAAAGAGGTCGGAGGAGCTTTGAAAGACTTCTTTGCAATGGTCGAAAGATAATTTCATAAATATGTCAAGATCGTTCGAAGTGATAATAGGATCGAGTTTGTAAGTATGAAAGCCTATTTTTTGGAACAAGGAATTCCCTTTCAAACCTCATGTGTAGGGACACCACAGCAAAATGAAAGAGTTGAAAGAAAGCACAGACATATTTTGAATGTAGCTCGAGCGCTCTAATTTCAAGCATATTTACAGATTGAATTTTAGGGAGAATGTATAATGACAGCTATTTAATGGATCAATCGGACTCCTTCATTTGTGTTGAATGGAAAGACACCGTATGATGTCCTGATGCACGTGAAACGGAATTATGATCACTTGAGATTGTGCGGATGCTTATGGTATGCACGCAATCATGGACGAATGAATTATAAGTTTGAAAGCCGAAGTCGTCGATGAATATTTTTGGGGTATCCGAACGGGAAAAAGGCATGGAAGTTGTATGATTTGGATACTAAAGAGTATTTCATGTCACGAGATGTTACGTTCTATGAGAACGAGTTTCCGTTTGCACCAAATGATGGTGTGAAAGAGAGTCCGAGTATTGAGACTCTCCGAATGGATGAAGTAGTTGAAGAAGAGAACAATTTCGGAGTGGGGGGGGGGGGATATTGAGATTCCTCCAGTGCATGTTGTCGATGAAGCTCAAGCGGAGGATGTATTGCATCCGAAAAATGAGGGGCCGAATCAAGATGACCTGAACTAAGGTGTCATTCCTGGACATATGGAAGCGGAAGCGATGGAAGAAGAGTTGTGTCCAGGAAAGAGAACTAAGATGGAAAGTGTCCATTTGCGAGATTATGTAACCAATACTGTCCGGAAACAGAGATATCGTGCGCCGACTTATGTCCGGAAGTCTGATAGCTCATGCGTCCGAAGTCAAAAGAGTTTACTCGAGCCTCGGCAATCCTCAGGTGCGCCTTATCCGTTGGCACAATATGTTAACGCTGAGGATTTCTCCTCGAAGCATGTGTGTTTCCTTGCTGCAATTACGGAGGGACATGAACCAGCATCCTTCACTAAAGCAGTAAAAGAAGAAAAGTGGCGGACACCTATGCAACAAGAGTTGCAAGCTTTGGAAGCGAACAAGACTTGGGAAATCGGGCGCTTGCCTCCGAGAAAGAAGGCGCTCGGATGTCGATGGGTGTATAAGATTAAGTACAAATCTGATGTTATCGTTGAGCGGTACAAAGCTAGGCTGGTGATCTTTGGTAATCATCAAGTTAAAGGAATTGACTACACAGAGACATTTTCACCAGTAACTAAAATGGTGACTGTCCGCGTCTTCTTGGCGGTAGCTGCGGCTAAGAATTGGAAATTACATCAGATGGATGTTCATAATGCTTTTCTCCACGGTGATCTTCATGAGGAGGTATATATAAAGTTGCCTTCGGGGTATAAAACGATAGGTCCGGCAAAGTGTGTCGTCTCTGAAAATCTTTATATGGATTGAAGCAAGCTCCCCGTTATTGGTTTGCAGAGTTATCGACAGCTCTAAAGAATTATGGTTTTCGATAATCATATTCCGATTACTCATTGTTTACGATGAATAAGGAAAATGTGCAATTAAGTATACTTGTGTATATGGATGATCTTATTATCTCCGGAAATGATCCGAAGGCAATACGACTCTTCAAGGTGTATCTATCCGAAGGCAATACGACTTTTCTCGTTTCGTGTTGTGCCTTCGTGTCCTCGATCCAATCCTCAATCAAAATCCAATCTTTTCTTGCTTAATCATGCTCTTAAAAGCTCCAATTGCACTGCATCACAACCTACATACACACGACATAAAATTAGTGCAAAACCACATTCATAAACTATAAAACGAAGCGAATAACAAGCTAAAATATGCGGAAATATTAAGGAAATATAGGCATAAAATGCCAAACATCACCACCCCACACTTGAACCCTTGCTCGCCCTCGAGTAAGTCACATCTCACTTCCCCAACCTAGGTAAAACAGGTCCGCCTATGACTATGGTTGAAACCGACCATTGAACCAATGCACACATGACTACTATGGATCCACAAACATGCCAACAATTTACCAAAACCAAAAATATGAGAACAACCACCCCAAAATAGCTCAAATGCACAAACTCAACTTAATGCAACCATGCTCCCACAAAATCACACCTATCTACTCAACCAAGAAGCCATCAACTTCATCTATTTCATGCAAACCATGTGCCCTCACCAATATGAAGCAAAAGAGTGTCCCCCAAATATCACACACAACAATGAATATCAAGAATAGAATGGGGACAATAACATAGAAAGAAGTCACTCACTCTCATGAAAAGCTCACATGTCACACACAATGTACCATAGGCTTGCCCGTAGTGTAGGACTCCACTAATATAAGCTCACTCCAATCGGGATTAACTAGGACTTTAGAAAGGTCGTAATGTAGGCTAAGGGGCGGGTAGGCTACATATGGTAATAGTGACTACCTCCCTAAGCACTTTAATACATCACATTCAAATTAATCATCAATCTCATCAAGCCACCCAAATCAACAACTTCTACACATACACCTTCACACAAGTAGCATTTTTCATATAAGTACACACTAGCAAGGAATGGATATTCTTTCTCTTTTTATTTCTTCTTCCACAATTCTTTTCTTTTCAACTTTGCTATTTTTTTTCTTTTCTTTTTCAATTTCATCCAACCTTGCCAATGCTTTTCACTACTTCACAATTTTTTAATTATTCCCCTTCATTAGCTCCACTCAAAAACCTCCCAAAATCCAACCACAACTCCAACATAACAACACAATATCAATAAAGTGCTTAAGGAGTAAAGGGCCAAAAGAGACAATTTAGAACAAATGGGTAGGCTCGGGGTGTGGGTACCAACAAAAGGTCAAAGAAAATCACAACAACAATTTTTTTAAGGTATATATGTAAGGGTAGGCAAATCAAAAGAAGGCCTTGTATCATTTCCCAACTAGAGCAAACCTAGGATTTCGCTTTGCACACACACGGGGCAAGTTCTAGACATTAATATGCAACATGGAGTAAATAAGAACATGCCTCACACACACATTGCACACGATCCACACAAAAAGGTTCCATCAACAACTCTCAATCAAGCATCTAGAGTGCAACTTGTGGAAAATTAAGCACTAATGCACAAAGGTTAACAATCAAGTCAAGCAAGCGGACTCAAGCATCTCAAGGGGGTCGTTCCATGTTTTTCCTAAGCATGCATCAAAATTAAAACTCAAGGACACCACAAATAGCACATGCAATCAAGTCCAAGTCCATCGGTATCAAACACATCAAAGGCACCTAGCATTCCACCTATTCCTTCGTCTAGGGTCATCTACAACTAACTATCCTAATCCTAAAAATAAAAACTATCCGGTTCAAAGGCCTCCCCGTGGAAAAGAACCGAGGCCATAAGAAAAACCACGGGGTGGATGACATGTACCACTAATAAAACTAAAAGGAAAATCTTTTTGGACTTTTTCATTGGTTTTCTAATTTTTTTTTTCATATGTTAATGCAAGAAATAAATCAAAATAAAGTCAAGTGACAAAAGAAAAATCCTACGGTACATGCATCCTAACCTCAAAAATAGATAAAGGGTAATTCCCCACCCCACACTTAAACTAAGCACTGTCCTCAGTGCTAAAAATAAGAAAGTGCAAGGTAAAGAAAACTTCCCTGAAGATTCTAGTCCTTGGTGCTAGCATCCTCCAAGCTTCCATATAGTATGAGGTACTCAGACTTCCCTCATCAGGTCATCAACATTAGGCAAGGGTGAGGACACCCCACACTTAGCCTCGACATTACATGAACCTGCAATCCAAAGAATCACCCAAAGTAATATACAACCATAAAATACTAATAAAAGTAAATAAAAGTAAAGCAAGCAAATTGGGTTGCCTCCCAAGAAGCGCCTTAGTTAACGTCGTGGCACGACGAAGACAACTTCATCACTTTTGTCTCCACCTTGAACTAATGAATTGAATCCCCAACTTTGCCTCAAGCTTACGACTATGGTATTGGGGGTGGTGGCAAAAATACAAAAGGACCAAGTAACCATTGTCACATTTTGCACTTCTTGGCCTTTACATGAGGGATGTCGTTTTGTCTCCTCAACATCACAAACTTTAAAAAAATAGGCATCTTGTTCCTCCTCCTTGGGTTTCTTCATAGGCTCGGGTGGCTCAATTTTCATGTCACCATCCAAACACAATGTTGAAAAATGATTGGAATGAGGTCCAATGCGCTTCAATTCTAAAGTTGCATTACTTTTGACACCCTCACTTGCACAAACACTAGAGTCCTCAAATATGATGTTTTCTATTTCCTCACTTGACTGTAATGTGATTTCCTCAACCTTGGCATCATCAACTAATATTTGGTCGAGTGGTAGGAATTCCACTTTTTGCTCCTCAAATTGGCTTCTAAGCTCTTCTATCTCAAATCTACTATTCACGACAACTGATAATTGGGCATTAGACACCTCAACCATATCACTCAAATTCTCCTCCAAGTCGTGAATAGTCAAGCTAAATTCGTCGATCTCTTGCCTGAGCACAACCCTTTCTTCCATAAATTGCCTCGTCATATTTGTAAGTTCACTCCTGAAATCCCCATAAGCTTCTAAGAGTTTGGCTTGCTCCATTAGCCAAGTTTCGCTAACAACCTGCACTTTATCGCTCCTGTCAAACTCACAAACATCATTAGAATCATCACAAAAATTATTGGGGGAAGGAGCATGACACTTAGGACAATCATTCCACCGACCACCACACAATTTACAAAAATTCCAATCAAAGGTGGTAGAAAATTCACATAACCAGTCTCGCAGGGTTGAAAGACTCGGAAAATTTTCCCAAAAGTGATGTCCTCCACAAAGTAGACAAGAATCAATAAAATTTGAGCAACCATCATTCGACCCACTTTCATTAAAAGATGCCATGTAAACTAGTAATACAATAATAAACTAAAAATAAAATAAAAAAATTAAACCTGAATAGAAAATAATAAATTGTTCAAAAAGAAAACAGTCAATTTAGTCCCCGGCAACGACGCCAAAAACTTGTTACTCCCAACGCACACGCAAGTATACGTGGTCGACAAGTAATAAAGTGATAAGTAGAGTATCGTTCCCACGAGGACTATTCAGACTGAATTCTAGCAAACAATTTCCTAAAACTATTCAGGGATCTTTTTCCAATGGTTGAGAATTTACTAACTAAATGCAGTAATAAAAACAAGTAATTGAAATCAAGTAACAGAGCAAATTCTAAGTTGTTATCAATAAAAGATGACGGTCCCGGGTCAGAGTTACGAACAATCCAGTTGAGTTTTTCAGTTGATTCTACTTCTTGATTTCCTAGATTGCTAACTACAGGTTAAATGTACCCATGAAAACCTTTCGATTCTTCACGGTCTATGCAGGCTACTCCAATCCCTATATGTCTATGGGTTGAATCACGTGCATGCATTAACGAATTCTGTAATGAGTCAAACTAGGCGAGCAAGTATATGTCTATCCTACCCACGAATTGATTCCCCGATGCCCGGGTTCACAAACTATTTCTATTCTTTCTTATTACGTAATTAAATTCCCTCTTTCGAGTTCAATCTAAAAACCATGGATAGTGTTCAATTATCAGGCCTCAATAATCAAACAATTATGATCAAGAAAGAATAAACAATCCATAATGGTAAATCAATATATAGAAATCAACTTTCAAACATCAACCTTCATGTATTTACTCTAACCCTAGAACGAACAAACTATAGAATTAAAGAGAAGAATAAGAGAAAGAGAGAAAGAACTTGTGTAGAAGACATCTAGGGCTCCTCCCCTCTCCTCCAAAACTTGCTCCAAAGTCTGAACTTCTATCAAAAACTAAGTAAAAGAGTATTTATAGGGTTTACAAAGGCCTAGTAATAAGTTACACCTAATCCTAGATGAAATAGGAAGTAAAAACCGCTCCAGGGGCGCTATAACGGGCGCCCCGCGCCTCGTAAAGTGCTGCCCAAGACAGAACACGCCAAACTTGGCACGCTTTTGGGGCGCGCCGCGTGGGAAACCGCGCCAGAAGCTGGGCGCTGTGGGCGGCGCGGCGCGCCTCCTGTAGCGCCAGGCTATTTTTCTGTTTCGTTTCTCCTTTTCTCGTTTCGTGTTGTGCCTTCGTGTCCTCGATCCAATCCTCAATCAAAATCCAATCTTTTCTTGCTTAATCATGCTCTTAAAAGCTCCAATTGCACTGCATCACAACCTACATACACACGACATAAAATTAGTGCAAAACCACATTCATAAACTATAAAACGAGCGAATAACAAGCTCAAATATGCGGAAATATTAAGGAAATATAGGCATAAAATGCCAAACATCAACCGGCGGGCACGCCAATGGAATAGAATCACTGTTGGCACTTGCACGTGGGCGGTTTATGAAAAATCCAGAGAGTTATCCAAGATTGGTCGGACGCCTGATTTATCTATGCTTCATGCGTCCGGATTTATCATATAGTGTTCATGTGTTGTCTCAGTTTATACAACAACCACGGGTCGAGCACTGGGATGCTGCTCTCCGAGTTGTCCGTTATTTGAAAGGGTGTCCGGGACAAGGTATTGTGATGAGTTCGAAATGTGATCTCCGTTTACATGGGTGGTGTGACTCCGATTGGGCGGGGTGTTCGTTAACACGTCACTCGTTGATTGGTTGGTAAGTGTCTTTAGGGGACTCACCGATATCATGGCGGACGAAGAAGCAACAAATTGTCTCTCGATCTTCGATGGAGGCAGAGTACCGATCGATGGCAATGACCGTGTGCGAGCTGAAATGGTTGAAAGGGATATTGTGGAGTCAATAGAATCGAGCACCATCCTTCGATATATTTGAGGTGTGACAGTCATGCAGCAATATATATTGCTTGTAATCTGGATTTTCATGAACGGACGACACATATTGAAGTAGATTGTCATTTTGTCCGTGATGCAATTGTTGGAGAGACCATACGTCCCGGACATATGCCAACAAGCGCTCAATTGGCAGATATTTTTACCAAAGCACTGAGACGAACACAATTTGATTATTTGTTGTGCAATTTGGGAATTCGAAATCCTCATGCTCCAACTTGGGGGGGGAGAGGGGGTAATGAAGGTTATTATAGTTACTATTGTAAATAAGGTTTCTTTTATTTAAATGATATAATCTAGACCAAATGTATATTGGGCCAAGCCCACTAGGAGTGACTTAGGGATTAAGTTAGGTTTTGATTTTACACTTGTATATATAAGCTTATTCATTAATGAAAAAGAGGAGAAGTTCTTCACACTCAAATTTGTGTCTTGCTTTATCAATTTTAACAAAGTTGCTTGTTCCTTCATCTAATGGTTTAAAGACTTGAACTCTTTGATGACAAAAACCTCTAGACCACTCAACATCTTGCACTTTTCACACCTTTGCATTTTTGCATTACATAATTTTTACACTCAGCCTTCTGACGCTTGAATATTGGAAAATCTGCACTCACACACTCTAAATTCTCTCACAGCTTATACTGTGAAATACTTGCACATTATAGTATTCTGAATACAATCACAAAAGGGCAAAAGATTCTCTTGCTTCCCTATACTGGTTCCATAAAATCAATCTAATATACTTGCTGCTTTGTTGCAGTTGTTTTCTCTCTATCCACTGGCAGTAAGGTTAGCCAAAATTGGTTACACGCCTTCTCTTATGCATGATTCATGTATACTGAAATTGTCCATGCTAGTCACCCTTGTGTCTTTATGTGATTGTTCATAAGGCCTGCTATATTTATGTTTGTGTTGAGAGGCCTTTTACCTGGCCATTACTAACTTTGTTTTGCAGGGTTGAAGTAAGATTTTCATATAGTATTGACTCTACGTCTATAATGGCTTCAAAGTGAGGCTATCCTAACCATGATATGCATTGTAGATTGAGAACATCTATATTCTGTCTATTCATGTTAAGCTGTTAACATATTGCTGATTCCATTCTAGTTGAAATTTGAACCTAAAATGGTTCTGCTAATAGCAATAATGAACTACTCCCCTTCTTCTTGAATTCCCGTAGATCCTTTTCATGTATTTTCTAGGACTTCCCTTGGTATGTATTGGTAAGACAAGTCCAGCAGAAAATGTTGCTAAAAAAGCACTAAACTTGGCTAAAATAGAGGCCATTCCTTACCTTCTTCTTTATCTTTTGCTTGAAGGGATAAATCTTAAACGGATACCTGAAACTGGATTATTTGTTAAAAGTTTTGAATTCTGAAATTTAATATGAAACTGTCCTGTTTTATGCAATTTTGGTTCTGATATTTGGGCAAAGTGCACGAATAGCCACTTTTGCCAGTGGTGTTGGATTTGAGGCCACTTTTTTAGTGGTTTTATATGAGAGACCACTTTTTGAAACTTCAATTTTTGTGGGTTGAAGTTCAAACTTTGTGGGTTGAACTTCATGCATAAGGACTAAAGTTCAGTTTCAATCCGCAAGAGCCAAACTTTTAGGCATAGATACATAAACTTCAACCCTTGTGGGCTGAAGTTAGAACTTCAACCCTTGTGGTATGAAGTTCAGCCCACAAGGATTGAAATTTCAAAAAGTGGCATCTCATGCAAAACCAATAAGAAAAGTGGCTTCAAAGCAAAGACCAGTGGCAAAACTAGCATCTGAGCAAAATTTTTACCTGATATTTAAACTGATTTTATAGTAGGTTCACAATCGATTCTTAAGAGGACGAAAATTGAAAATATCACCAAAATGAAATATTTGTGCAAAACTGTAATTCTGAGGTTTAATTTGACATAGATGCATAGATTGTTTGTGCAAATAAAGCTTTAAAATGGGCTATTTTTGCAAAGCATAAGATCTAAAAGCAATCAAACCTGAAATTGAACTTTCTTTTTCATATGAGTTTGATTGAATCTTACATAGTTCATTGTCTCAACCTAACTTGGAGGCATACAATAAATAATTTGTATTGTTTAAGGTTTAATCCTTGTTTGTATGTGTTGCTCCCAACGCACACGCAAGTATACGTGGTCGACAAGTAATAAAGTGATAAGTAGAGTATCGTTCCCACGAGGACTATTCAGACTGGACTCCTAACAAAAAATTTCTTAACAACTATTCGGGGATCTTTTCCAATAGTGAGAATATTATCAACTACAAAAATAGTAATTAAAATGGTAGAAGAGAATTCAAACAACAGAGCAAAAATTAGTTGTTATCAGTAATAAGGAGACGGTCCAGAGTCAGAGCTACGAACAATCCAGTTGAGTTTTCCAGTTGATTCTACTTCTTGATTTTCTAGATTGCTAACTAACAGGTTAAATGTACCCGTGAAAACCTTTCGATTCTTCACGGTCTATGCAGGCTACTCCAATCCCTATATGTCTATGGGTTGAATCACGTGCACGCATTAACGAATTCTGTGATTAGTTAAGCTAGGCGAGCAAGTATATGTCTATCCTAACCCCAAATCCATTCCCTGATATCCAGGTTCACAATCAAGCCCTATTCTTTCTTATTTGCATTCACAAGTTCCCTCTGTCGAGTTCAACTTGTAAACCGTAGATAGTGTTCAATTATCAGGCCTCAATAACCAAACAATTAGGCTCAAGAAAGAATAAAAAATCTGTAATGGTAAATCAATAGGAAGAATTCAACTTTCAAACATCAACCTTCATGTATTTTCTCTAACCCTAGAACGAACAAGCTATAGAATTAAAGAGAATAATAAGAGAAAGAGAGAAAGAACTTGTTTAGAAGATATCTAGGGCTCCTCCCCTCTCCTCCAAACTTGCTCCAAAGTCTGAACTCCTCCCAAAAACTAAGTAAAAGAGTATATATAATGTTTACAAAAGCCTAGCAATTAATTACGCCTAAGCCTAGACGAAATAGGACTTCCAAAACCGCTCCAGGGGCGCTTAGCTGGCGCCCTGCACCTCAAAACGCGCGCAACAAGGCAGAGCCTGTCGAATCTCGCACGCAATGACCACGCCCCGCGCCACAAAATGCGCCAGAAAAGTGGGCGCTATAGGGACGCGCCGCGCCTCATACCGCGCCAGGCTATTTTCCTGTTTTCGTCGTTCGCAGCTTGCTTCGTATCGTGTCTTCGTGTGCTCGATCCAATCCTCAATCCAATTCCATTCTTTTCTTGCTCGATCATGCTCTTTAAAGCTTTAATTGCACTTCATAACAACCTGCAATCATACGGCACAAAATCAGTGCAAAATCACATTCGTTAACTAGAAAACGTGCGAATAAAGTATCCAAACGCGAGGAAATATTAAGGAAATATAGGCATAAAATGCCAAACATCACCACCCCACACTTGAACCTTTGCTCGCCCTCGAGAAATCACAAATAACTTCCCAACCTAGGTAGAACAGGTCTGCCTATGACTATGGTTGATACCGACCATTGAACAAATGCACACATGGCTACTATGGGTCCAACAAACATGCCAACATTATAACAAACTCAAAACACGAGAACAACCACCCCAAGACAACTCAAATGCACAAACTCGACTCATTGCAACCATACTCTGACAACGTCACTCCTACCTACTCAACCAAGAAGCCACGACTTCACCTATCTCATGTAAACCGTGTGCCCTCACCAATAATGAAGCAAGAGAGTGTCCCCCAAATATCACACACAACAATGAATATCAAGAATAGAATGGGGACAATAGCATAGAAAGAATTCACTCACTCTCATGAAAAGCTCACATGTCACACATGACGTACCATATGCTTGCCCGTAGTGTAGGACTCCACTAATGTAGGCTCACTCCAATCGGGATTAACTAGGACTTTAAAGGGTTGTAATGTAGGCTAAGGGGCTGGTAGGATACATATGGATAATAGTGACTACCTCCCTAAGCATTTTAATACATCACATACAAATTAAGCACATATCTTATCAAAGTCACCCAATTCATCACCCAACAATTTTCACACACACCTTTTTCAACAAGTAGCAATTTTTCTTTTTAAGCACAACACTAGAAAGGATGGATATTTATTTCTTTTCTTTTTTTTCTTTTTTTTTTTCAAATTTTCAGCTTTTTTTTCATTTGTTTTTTTTTTTCTATTCAATTCTTTCCAAACCTTGCCAATGCTCCTTCAACTACTTCACAATTTATCCAGTATTCCCCTCATTGGTTCCACTCAAAAACCTCCAAATACTTCAACCACAACTCCACATAATATCAAATTATCACTCAAAGTGCTTAAGGAGTAAAGGGTCAAAAGAAAGCAATTTTAGAACAAATGGGTAGGCTCGAGGTGTGGGTGCGAACAAAAAGGTCAATATGGCCACAAAGCAAGTCCAATGTGCATATGAAAGTAGACAAATCAAGGTAAAAGGTTTATCCAAGAAGGCCTGTATCATCTCCCGACTAGAGCAAACCTAGGATTTCGCTTTGCACACACACGGGGCAAGTTCTAGACACCAATATGCAATACAGAGTACAATAGAATATGCCTCACAACACACATTGCACATAGTCCACACAAAATGGCTCCATCACAACTCTCAATCAAGCAAATAGGATGCAACTTGTGGGAATCTAAGCACGAATGCACAAAGGTTTACAACAAAGTCAAGTGAGTTGACTCAAGCATCTCAAGGGGGTCGTTCCATTTTATCTAGGCATGCATCACAACTTAAAACCAAAAGACACCACAAATAGCGCATGCTCAAGTCCAAGTACATCGGTATCAACCAAATCAAAGGCACCTAGCATTCTACCTAATTCTTCGTCTAGGGCCACCTATAACTAACTACTCTAATCCTAAAAAGAAAGAAAATAAAAAACTACCCGGTTCAAAGGCCTCCCCGTGGAAAAGAACCGAGGCCATAAGAAAAACCACGGGGTGGATGGCTGTACCACTAACCAAAACTAAAAATAAAATCTTTTTGAAATTTTTCATTAATTTTTCAATTTTTTTCATTTTTTGTATATTAAAGCAAGAAACAAATACAAATAAAGTCAAGTGACAAAATTAAAAATTGCTAAAATTACATACCTAAAGGTACAATCATCCATAACCTCAAAAAGAACGGAAGCTTCCCCACCCCACACTTAAAATCAAGCAGTGTCTTCAGTGCGACAAAAAGAAAGTGCAAGAGTTAAAGGAACTTCCCTGAAGGCTAAACGACCTAGCCTTTGGCGCGAGCAGTGGCACCATCTCCATTACGAACCCACCAAGCGTCTGTAGAGCAAGGGGTACTCAGACTTCCCCCAACAGGTCATCAATATTAGGCAGGGGTCAGGACAGCCCACACTTAAACTCGACATTACATAAACCTGCAATCCAAAGAATCACCCAAAGTAATATACAACCATAAAAATAATAATAAAAATAAATAAAAGTAAAGCAAGCAAATTGGATTGCCTCCTAAGAAGCGCTTGATTTAATGTCGCGGCACGACGAAGACAACTTCATCACTTTTTCCTCCACCTTGAACTTATGAATTGAATCTCCAACTTTGCCTCAAGCTTATGACTATGGTATTGGGGTGGTGGAAAAAATACAAAAGGACTAAGTAACCAATGTCGCATTTTAAACTTCTTGGCCTTTAAATGAGGGATGCCGTTTTGTCTCCTCGGCATCGCAAAATTTAAAATATAGGCACCTTGTTCCTCCTCCTTTGGTTTCTTCATAGGCTCGGGTGGCTCAATTTTCATGTCACCATCCAAACACAATGTTGAAACATGATTGGAATGAGGTCCAATGCGCTTCAATTCTAAAATTGCATTACTTTTGACACCCTCACTTGCACAAACACTAGAGTCCTCAAATATGATGTTTTCTATTTCCTCACTTGAGTCTAATGTGATTTCCTCAACTTCGGCATCATCAACTAATATTGGTTCGAATGGTAGGAATTCCACTTTTTGCTCCTCAAATTGGTTCCTAAGCTCCTCTATCTCAAATCTACTATTCACGACAACTGATAATTGAGCTTCAGACACCTCAATCATATCACTCAAATTTGCCTCTAGATCGTGATTAGCTAAGCCAAATTGATCAATTTCTTGTGTGAGCTCCACTCTTTCTTCCATAAATTGTCTCGTCGTATTTGTAAGTTCGCTCTTGAAATCCCCATAAGCTTCTAAGAGTTTGGCTTGCTCCACTAGCCAAGTTTGGCTAACAACCTGCACTTCATCGCTCCTGTCAAACTCACAAACATCATTAGAATCATCATAAAAATTATTGGGGGAAGGAGCATGATACTTAGGACAATCATTCCACCGACCACCACACAATTTACAAAAGTTCCAATCAAAGGTGGTAGAAAATTCACATAACCAGTCTCGTAGGGTTGAAAGAGTTGGACAACTTTCCAACAAGTGGGTACCTCCGCAAAGCAGACAAAGATCATCAAAATTAGAATTACCACCACTCGACCAATTTTCATTAAAAGATGCCATGATAAGACAAGTAACACAATACTAAACTAAACAAAAATTAAACATGAATAGAAAATAAGTAATCGTTCAAAAAGAAATCAGTCAATTATTTAGTCCCCCGCAGCGGCGCCAAAAATTTGTTGCTCCAAAAACACACGCAAGTATACGTGGTCGATAAGTAATAAAATGATAAGTAGAGTATCGTTCTCACGAAGACTATTCAGACTGGAATCCTAACAAATAATTTCTTAACAACTATTCAGGGATCTTTTCCAATAGTGAGAATATTATCAACTAGTAAAATAGTAATTAAAATGGTAGAAGAGAATTCAAACAACGGAGCAAAAATTGGTTGTTATAAGTAATAAGGAGACGGTCCAGGGTCAGAGCTACGAACAATCAAGTTGAGTTTTCCAATTGATTCTACTTCTTGATTTTCTAGATTGCTAACTAACAGGTTAAATGTACCCGTGAAAACTTTTCGATTCTTCAAGGTCTATGCAGGCTACTCCAATCCCTATATGTCTATGGGTTGAATCACGTGCACGCATTAACGAATTCTGTGATTAGTTAAGCTCGGCGAGCAAGTTTATGTCTATCCTAACCGCAAATCCATTCCCTGATGCCCAGGTTCACAATCAAGCCCTATTCTTTCTTATTTGCGTTCACAATTTCCCTCTGTCGAGTTCAACTTATAAACCGTAGATAGTGTTCAATTATCAGGCCTCAATAACAAACAATTAGGCTCAAGAAAGAATAAACTATCTGTAATGGTAAATCAATAGGAAGAATTCAACTTTCAAACATCAACCTTCATATATTTGCTCTAACCCTAGAACGAACAAGCTATAGAATTAAAGAGAATAATAAGAGAAAGAGAGAAAGAACTTGTTTAGAAGATATCTAGGGCTCCTCCCCTCTCCTCCAAAACTTGCTCCAAAGTCTGAACTCCTCTCAAAAACTAAGTAAAAGAGTATTTATAATGTTTAGAAAGGCCTAGCAATTAGTTATGCCTAAGACTAGACGAAATAGGACTTCCAAAACCGCTCCAGGGGCGCTATAGCTGGCGCCCTGCGCCTCAAAACGCCGCAACAAGGCAGAACCCGTCGAATCTCACAATGGCCACGCCCCGCGCCACAAAACGCACCAGAAAAGTGGGCGTTATAGGGGCCCGCCGCGTCTCATACCACGCCAGGCTATTTTCCTTTTTTCGTCGTTCGCAGCTTGCTTCGTGTCGTGCCTTCGTGTGCTCGATCCAATCCTAAATCCAATTCCAGTCTTTTCTTGCTCGATCATGCTCTTTAAAGCTTCAATTGCACTTTATAACAACCTACAATCATACGACACAAAATCAGCAAAATCACATTCGTTAACTAGAAAACGTGCGAATAAAGTATCCAAACGCGAGGAAATATTAAGAAAATATAGGCATAAAATGCCAAACATCAGTATGTACTTGCACGACCATATCCAGTGTGATGCCTAGTGGGTCTGGTTTGGGACCCAAAATTATTAGGGAGTCTAGATACTTACGATAGTAGTCTAAGTAGCCTCTGGGACTTTAAGTTGGACATGCTAGCAAAGTCTTAAGATGCAAAGAATTTGACACGACCCGAAATCCGATTAGGCCATGTGGGCACCCGACATCCTCCTCTAGACCCGTCGGGCGAGCCCTTACCAATTAAATTAGGAAAATAAATATAACAATTCATAAATAAGGACAAGACTTAAAACAAAAACACGGACATACTGATACCTCTAAGCTGTACAAAAGAAATTACAGCTGACTACCCAATATACTAGGTTTAGGGCTATCCAGACGAGACATCTAAGAGTACAGAGGAAGAAAAATACCTCTTGAAGGGAGCAAAATACAACTAAAATAATAAACATAAAACTGGTGGCCATCCTGAATAAAAGCTTGCTCACCCTGACAGCTGAAGTCGTCTTCGCTCCTTCACAACGTGGCGAACTCAATCCTGGAGCGAACCTGTCGAAACGAAATAGATAGACAAAAACAAAAAACATACAAGGGTGATTCAAAATGACTCAATAAGTGGGGCAAATTAGCCTCCTCAATGAATAGGATAGCTAGCCAGGGAGAAAAGAAACAGATAAACCAAATTCCTCTTATTTAAATTAGTAAAAGGCAGAGCCAGATAATAACTAGAAACACGTATGGAATCATAAATTCATTAACAACCAGGAACATAAGATAGCCAGAACATATAGGTATCCCGAACATATCAACAATAAAAAATACATCCTGTTGCGGCGTGCAACCCAACCCATATATTCATCCTGTTGCGGCGTGCAACCCAATCCATATATTCATACCATCGTGGCGTGCAACCCGATCCATATATTTATACCGTTGCGGCGTGCAACCCGATCCATATGTTTATACCGTTGCGGCGTGCAACCCGATCTATATATTTATACCGTTGCAGCATGCAACCCGATCCCCGCAACCCAAAATACGAGCCAGAAATATATAAGCAAGCTGAGATATGTCCACGACATAGTATACATACCACATACATAAAACACTACACAATACACACAATAGTCAGTATGCGGTGCAATGAGATGGCATGAATGCGGTATGATGCAATGCAGTCACATATGCCTGATACCTATCTCCGGCGTGGGACTCTGATCATCTACCAGGAGATATATGCAATAATGACCCTTTACCGGCTCGGGACTCTCATCGATTACCGGAAAGTATATGCAATGATGACCCTTCACCGGCTTGTGACTCTCATCGATTACCGGGAAGTATATGCAATAATCACCCTTCACCGATGCGGGACTCTCATCGCCAGCCGGGAAGTATATGTAATAATGATCCTTCACCGGTGCGGGACTCTCATTGCCAACCGGGAAGTATATGCAATAACAACCTTTCACCGGTGCGAGACTCTCATCGCCAATCAAGAAGTATATGCAATAATGACCTTTCACCAATGCGGGACTCTCATTGCCAACCGGGAAGTATATGCAATAATGACCCTTCACCGGTGATGCAGCCCGAACACGTGCTGATCAAGTGCTCGATCCACCGATGCCAATGACACGAAGCCAAGCCAAGCTGCCACACGATGTCCACATTCACTTGGCTTGGTCGAAGGAAATCAACTACTCCGAAGTTGAGTACCCGAGCTCAAGAACCGAAGGTGTCATCTACAAGCTTGAGCTCGAAGGAGGGAGTAACCGAACCCCACCCGAACACTCAACATCGACGCCGAAGTAAAAAGAAAATAACCGAAGGAAGCGCGATCGATGTCAACTATGAGCAGAGCTGAGAAACCTAGCACCGAAGTGAAGGAACTCGAGCTCAAGTGTTCGAAGTCAAGTGTTCGGTTGAAGGAGTAACCAAACACTCATAGACATCCTTGCGTGGCTTACTCCTATTGGTCGCCTGAGATCATTTACTGTTTTATCCTTAGCGTAGCCGATAAATACTCGATTACATTTCATTTGTAGATAGTTGTTGTTGAATATTGAACATAGCAGTTGCTATTGAAAGTGTCTCCGATGGAGGCGAACCCCGACGTGGGATTTTAAAGAACTTGTGTCAATCGGTGTGAGTCGTTTGAACATTTTATTCTTGGTCATTCAATTTGCAAGAAGCGTTGTCTTTCTTGAGGATTGTTGCATAGTATAGGTGATTCTTTGCCTCCAATTCGTCGAGCCCGAGACTAGTTCCTCGCCGTTCTTTTAATCAACGCAAGATTTGTCTTGCTTCTATCTTTACTATTCTGTTGTTCTTCCGCGTTTTTATCGTGTCTAGCTTTCCCTCGGGTTTGCTTGCACCAACTTGGTATTAGAGCAAGGTTTGAGCTTGTTCTTACAACCTCAAATCTTGTTCGTTATATTCGTTCTTGTGTCTCCAGTTTCAGCTTTCTTCCTTGTTGTGGATTGTTGTTGCTGTGGTGTTTACAAAAAAAAAAAAAAGTATAAAAGGAAAAATTCAAAAATTTAGGTTGATTGTTGGTTGTTTGGATTAAACAACCATTGATTCTTGTTCACCATTTTTTTCCTGATTCCAACGAGCACCTGTCGACTGTCGTACACGATTGTCGACTAGGGTTTTGTGGTGAATTTTTGGACTGTTTTGAGCTTTGTAGTGACTGGATTCGAACCCCAGCTGTTTTGGTTATTACCGATGAAGACTGGTGGTTCTTGATTGACTTGGGTGTATTTTGTGCTTACATTTTTTGAAGTTCTATGATTTGAACCGTGTCCGTATGCCGGAAAATTGTTACGTTATAACAGTGTACGAACACGAGGAGCTGAGTCTTAGCTCAAAGATCTTTGAACTGATTTCCTCCGTTATTGTCGTTATCGGAGTTGAAAGGGAGACCCAAATTCTGTTGAAAATTCTCGGTCAGTGAACGAAGTAAAGTGTCCGTACACCGGAGCAAAAACTTCACTGTTCCATTGAAGAAGAAAGGGGTAAAGTGTAAAGATCAAAACCCCATGTGAAAAGTTTTTGGCTAGAAAAGGGAATTGGATAAGGTAAAACCCTATCCGTACCAAGGACGGACCACTCTTGTACGTACAAGAGTTGGTGTGATCGAAAGAGGATTCCGAAGAGGAATCGGAGGGTAGATTTTCCTAGGTTTTCACTTTTCTTGTGTTCGATAAATCTAGTTAGTGGATCTCTAGAGTAATTCTTCCTACTCGAGGTCGTACTAACTCATTTGAGCGTATAGGAACTCGTGCGTGGGTGACTGAAGTCCAATTTTATAGAAATTTCTTTGACTTCTGAAGAGCAGAGTAAATAGCGTCCATTCCATTGAGTCGTATCAATTCACTCATCCCAAAGGAGACATTGTAACTTGTCAAATTCGAAGGAACTGAGAGAAGTTGATCAACCGAGGAAGCCATTGGCTACAAGTTCTTGAGTGACCAAAAACCAAACCCATAAATTGAATGGACCCAAGTGCCACCCATCAAAGGTGAGGGAATGTGTGAGGTGATTTCTAACCTTAACCTTTTATTTGGTTTTTGATTCGTGCAGGTACCATGATTGGGAATGGAGGCGATGGCAAAGGCATTGAGAAGACCGAAGTGTCGTTAGCCGATCTCATGGTTGCGATACAAGGCATCAGTGCCGAAGTAAGAGGAGTGAGTGCTCGAGTAGCTCAACTCGAGCAAGGAAGCATGTCCGTGGCCTTACCTGGGTCCGGCGCTAGAACTAGCAACTCCACTCCGATGAAACCTGAACTGTTTGCTGAGCTTGTTCGATAACATCAGTTGAAGAGCGAGGCTGTTCGAAAGGAAGTTTTGGGCAATCTCCGAACACAACAAAACTTGGGCAATCCCCGAAGTGAAAGAGTATCACTTCCAATGGCCCGAAGACAAATTGAGGTCGTTGATGAAGAGGTAGACGAAGGAGAATTTCCTGATGCCGAATCTGAATATGAGCCACCATTCGTTCAACGAAGGCAAGCTCAACGAGATCGAGGAAATTTCAGAGGTTGAGGCCAAGGCGCAAATGTTGATCGAAATATTGAGCGTGAGGCTGATGATCACTATGATGAGTATCCCGAACATGTTCGTGGTGTTCGAGATTCTAACTTGAACAGTGTCAAGATCACTATTCCACCCTTTAAAAGAACTAGTGATCCGGATGAATATCTTGAATGGAAGCTTAAAATGGAGCGAATCTTCGAAACCAATGAGATGACCGACGAGAGAAAATCTGCCCATGCCATTGCTTCGTTCGAAGCGTATGTGTCTACATGGTGGAAAGCTGACAAGAGGAATAGACGAAGGAATGCCTATCCCGAAGTCATTACTTGGACACAGTTGATGAGAGCGATGGATGCTAAGTACTTGAGTGCCAAGTATAGGCAGACTCAATTTCAGAAGCTCTATGAGTTGAAGCAAGGGTCCAAGTCAGTTCAAGAGTATCATGATGAGTTCGTGAGAATTTGATTGAACCTTGATCTGCAAGAAGATGAAGAGCAAGCCACTATTCGATTCAAAAATGGATTGGCTCGAGATGTGTCATCTCAGTTGAGACTCCACGTGTACCACACGTTAGAAGATGTGTTCGACACTGCTACCGAAGCTGAGAAATGGGTGAAGGACGAAAAAGCAAACCGGTATCGAGGAGTCACTGCTTCAACTCCTTTGAACCGAGGTAAAGAATGGAGGAGTCCTAATCCAACAAGTGCTAACACTGTTCGAGATTCGAAGAAACCCTTCGAAAGGGGTGTGGTCGTTAACCAACCAAGAGAAGCGGGAGGTAAAGTTCAACTAAAATCTCCTAGTGCTTTAAATATTCAGTGTCATAAATGCAAAGGTTATGGTCACATGGCAAAAGAGTGTCCAACTCGCAAGGTTATGCTTGTGCTCGACAATGGAGATGTTTGTGAGCAAGCAAGTGACACCGAGGAGGAAAAATTCAAGGAGATTGACCGAGCTGAAGATGATGATCGTGAAGCTTCCGAAGCTGATCATCCGGAAATGTTTCTTGTAGTTCGAAGGAATTTGAGCTGCATGACTCTCGAAGAAGAGGACAACCAAAGAGAGAATCTTTTCCATGCCCGATGTCGAGTGAGGGGGAAGGTGTGTTCGATGATCATTGACTCAGGTAGTTGTGCAAATGTAGTGAGCCAAACCTTGGTTTCACAAATGGGACTACCTACCTTGTGACATCCCCACCCTTACAAATTACAATGGTTGAACGAGTGTGGAGAATTGAGGGTTGTCAAACAAGTGTGGATCAAGTTTAGAAGTGGCGAATATCAAGATGAGATCATGTTTGATGTGGTGCCGATGCAAGCTTGTCATATGCTATTGGGACGACCATGGCAGTATGATCGGTCGGTTGTTCACAATGGAAGATCCAACAGTTACACTGCAAAGCTCGAAGGGAAGAGTTTCATACTCAAATCCTTGTCTCCAAAACAAGTCACCGAGGACTATAAACAGATGAAAGAATTGAAAGAAGCGGCCAAAGCTAAGCTTCCGATGGGAACAAAATTATGGCCGAAGACACAAACTCACCGTCTGAAGTAAGAAATATCTGTGCAATCATGCAATCGGGTGAGTATCTATGAGGCAACGACACCGAGAAGACGATGATTTGCCTCGTGCACAAGGGTATCTTTCTAAACTCTAATGATGATTTTTCTAACGATAACCCTTTGCCTAGTGCTATACAAAGTGTTTTGCAGGACTTCGGAGACATGTTTCCCAAAGAAATGCCAGGTGGATTACCTCCGTTGAGAGGAATCGAGCACCAATTTGACTTCGTACCGGGGTCTCAAATCCCCAACAAACCTGCATACCGGTGTAATCCTGAAGACACCAAAGAGCTCCAAAGGCAGGTTGATGAGTTGCTGAACAAGGGCCTTGTTCGAGAGAGCTTGAATCCTTGCGCCGTTCCTGTTGTCCTTGTCCCGAAGAAAGATGGAACATGGTGAATGTGCGTTGATTGCCGAGCAGTTAACAAAATAACGGTAAAGTATCGTCATCCTATCCCTCAATAAGATGACATGCTAGATGAGTTAAGTGGTTCTTCATGCTTTTCAAAGATAGACCTTAGATCCGGTTACTACCAAATCCGAATGAAACCCGGAGACGAGTTGAAAACCGCATTCAAGACCAAGTCCGGTCTCTATGAATGGTTGGTGATGCCTTTTGGCTTATCCAATGCACCGAGCACATTCATGCGACTGATGAACTATATGCTCAAACCGTTCATTAATAAGTTTGTTATCGTTTACTTCGATGACATACTTGTTTATAGTAAATCTGTGGATGAACATGTCGAACACCTAAGGCTAGTGCTTGATAAGCTTAAAGAAGAGAAGTTGTATGCTAACTTCAAGAAATGTGCCTTTTGTGTCGAACGTGTAGTGTTTCTAGGATTCGTTGTCAGTGCTAATGGTGTCGAAGTCGACGAGTCAAAAGTCGAAGCCATCAAAGATTGGCCAACTCTAACCTCGGTATCACAAGTTCGTAGCTTCCATGGATTAGCTAGCTATTACCGAAGGTTTGTTCGTAACTTTAGCACCGTGGCAGCTCTTTTAACCGAGCTGGTTAAGAAAGACCATCCATTTGTGTGGGAAGAGTCCCAAGAGAGGGCTTTACAAGAGTTGAAACGGAGGCTTTGTTCTGCCCCATTTTTGCAACTCCCTGACTTCAGCAAAGTATTCGAAGTCGAGTGTGATGCATCCGGAGTTGGGATCGGAGAGTGCTTATGCAAGAATCGAAGTTGATCGCTTACTTTAGCAAAAATCTTAAGGGTGCAACCTTGAACTACTCTACATATGACAAGGAGTTATATGCCCTCGTTCGCGCACTCGCCCATTTGCAGTATTATTTGTGGCCTCGAGAGTTTGTGATTAAAAGTGATCATGAATCTTTGAAACATCTCCGAGGTCAGGAGAAATTAAACCGAAGGCATGCCAAATGGGTTGAATTCATTGAGAGTTTCCCCTATGTAATTCATTACAAAAAGGGAAAGGACAATGTCGTGGCCGATGCGCTATCAAGGAAATTTTCCTTAGCGACCACTCTCGCGTCTAGGCTCATGGGATTCGAAAGCATCAAGTTGATGTACAAAGACGATCCCAAGTTAAAATGCGTTCGAGACGCAATCTTGAGTGGCCGAAGGGTTGAGAAATATCAGTGGCACGATGGCTACCTCTTCAAGAATGAGAGGGTTTGTGTGTAGTGTCATTGTGGAGAGAGCTCTTAGTTCGAGAAGCTCACTTTGGAGGCTTGATGGGACACTTCGGTGTCGACAAAACTCTTAGTATCTTAACCGAGCAATTCCATTGGCCCAAAATGCGACGAGATGTGGAAAAGCTTTGCAAGCTTCTCTCATTTGCAAGAAAGCTAAATCGAAGTCCAACCCCCATGGTTTGTATACCCCGTTACCTGTACCTGATCGAACTTGGGTTGATATATACATGGACTTTGTGTTGGGGTTGCCGAGGTCGGGAGGAGGATATGATAGCATCTTTGTTGTCGTGGATCGATTTTCCAAAATGGCTCACTTTATTCCTTGCAAAAAGTGTGATGATAAACAACATGTAGCTACTTTGTTTATTTCTAATATGTTGAAATTGCATGGTGTGCCTCGTACTATTGTGAGTGATCGAGACTCAAAATTCTTGAGTCATTTTTGGAAATGCTTGTGGGGTGCCCTCGGCACCAAACTACTATTCTCGACGTCTCACCATCCTCACACTGATGGACAGACCGAGGTAGTTAACCGAACCTTGGGATCTTTGCTTCGAGCAATGACCAAAGGCAAGGTCGGAAACTGGGCTGATCGTTTTCCCATGATGGAGTTTGCATACAATCGAACGGTGCATCGAATGATAAATATGACCCCGTTCGAATGTGTGTATGGTTTTAATCCTTTGATTCCACTTGATTTAACCCCATTGCCTCGAGATTCTGTTATTAATTTTGAAGGTACTCACCGAGCTACTACCTTGATCGAGTTTCATGCAAAGGTGAAGAAGAACCTCGAGGAAGCTTATGCAAAGATTGCATCGAAGAAAAACAAGGGGCGTAAAAAGCTGGAATTAAGGAAGGGGGATTGGGTTTGGGTTCACTTCCGAAAGGAACGCTTCCCGAACCAAAGGAAAGGAATGTTGGCTCCTCGAGGGGATGGTCCATTCCAAGTGCTGAGCAAGATCAACAATAATGCTTATGTGATCGACCTCCCTGGTGAGTATAATATATCCAACACCTTTAATGTTGCTGACTTAGTTCCTTGTGTTGTAGGTCAAACTTCGGAGGATGAGGAAGGCTCGATTTCGAGGACGAAATCCTCTCAAGAAGGGGGGGGGGAATGATGCAGCCCGAACACGTGCTGATCAAGTGTTCGATCCATCGAGGCCAATGACACGAAGCCAAGCCAAGCTGCTACACGATGTCCACATTCACTTGGCTTGGTCGAAGGAAAGCAACTACTCCGAAGCTGAGTACCCGAGCTCAAGAACCGAAGGAGTCATCTACAAGCTTGAGCTCGAAGAAGGGAGTGACCGAACCCCACCCGAACACTCAACATCAACGCCGAAGTAAAAATCAAATAACCGAAGGAAGCGCAATCGATGTCAAGTATGAGCAGAGCTGACAAACCAAGCAGCGAAGTGAAGGAACTCGAGCTCAAGTGTTCGAAGTCAAGTGTTCGGTTGAAGAAGTAACCGAACACTTAGTAGACAGCCCTGCGTGGCTTACTCCTATTGGTCGCCTGTGACCATTTACTGTTTTATCCTTAGTGTAGCCTATAAATACTCGATTACATTTCATTTGTAGATAGTTATTGTTGAATATTGAACATAGCAGTTGCTATTGAAAGTGTCTCCGATAGAGCCGAACCCCGACGTGGGATTTTAAAGAACTTGTGTCAATCGGTGTGAGTCGTTTGAACATTTTCTTCTTGGTCAATCAATTTGCAAGAAGCGTTGCCTTTCTTGAGGATTGTTGCATAGTATAGGTGATTCTTTGCCCCCGATTTGTCGAGCCCGAGACTAGTTCCTCGCTGTTCTTTGAATCGAAGCAAGATTTGTATTGCTTCTATCTTTACTATTCTGTTGTTCTTCCGCGTTTTCATCGTGTCTAGCCTTCCCTCAAGTTTGCTTGCACCAACCGGTGTGAGACTCTCATCACCAACCAGGAAGTATATGCAATAATGATCCTTCACCGGTGCGAGACTCACATCGCCAACCGGGAAGTATATGCAATAATGGCCCTTCACCGGTGCGGGATTCGTATCGCCAACCGGGAAGTATATGGAATAATGACAGCCAGAGTACAATGCTCAGATACTCAATGCAATAATAGCAACAGAATATAACATATAATTTACAACGTAAATTCAAAGCTAAGGCGTAATGAGTACGCCTATCGGCAGCTACACACGTAAAGAACACGTGGTAGAAATCCACGAGGCCAGGTGCCTCCAAAGAAATGGATATAAACACTTACCTTGTTCCAAAGTTAACAGTGTTACCCAACAACCGCTTTATCCCTTTGGATTCATTGCCAAACGGTCCCACTGTGTTCAATAAGCAGAAAAATATATCACATAAGGCTAAAGTCTTCATTCCTCAGATCTTAGAACAATCCAGGTAGGAACCTGATACCCTATTCGCATACGCAATACGTAGGCCATGCCTATGTACAGGGTTTAAGGTTACATAACCAAACCCTAAATAAATTACATTTATATATTGCCCATAACTCACTGAGTACGAATATATAATCAATTCCACTATCGGGGTCCAATTGACCCTTTAAAATATCAGTTGAACTTATTAAAACGATGTCTAATATCCCAATTTTGACCATAAAAATATATTCAAACACATGTAATAAGCTAAGATAATGAGTTAACATCATTACCTGGATGTTTCGGGGTGAAATCCTATTTTTCTCCGGCTCCTTTTCCTTTCCTTTTTCAATTTTCTGATATTTTTCATAGGTTCTCTGTGTTGCTTACTTTTCAAACTCATTTCTGTTTTGCTTCTGCTTATATAAGCTACCGCCTCCATTAATTACTTTTCCTTTTTGTCCTTTTCTCTTTTTCTTTTATTTTATTTTCGCGATGGAAATTAAAACGGTACCGTACGATATTCAAAATAATTTCCACTTTTGCATACAAGTTATACAAAATATATGTAACATACTCACAAAGGCAGATCTCAAATCGGACTCCCGTAACTCAATATACAAATTAAATTAAAAAAGATCAAATTATTTAACTTTCGGCATTTTAGCGGAAACTAGCCGAACAACATCGAAATTTATTTTCGAATAATAAAAAAAGCCACAAATAATCATATGAACCTAACGGCGCTTCGGATTTCGAATCGGAACTCATTCGCCAAAACCGAGCTCGAAAATCTCTTTTTAATACTTATCGACAATAAAAACTGAAACCGTCTTCCGATGCCTACCAAACGAGGTATGATTTAGCTTAAATTTTACAGAAAGGTCCTAATGGACATTACGAATATTTTAAAATTATCGGCACGCCAATCGGAGTTCTAACTTTCGAAACGACTAATCGAGGTCGTTTCATTCTCCTCCACTTAAACTCTCGTTCATCCTCGAACGAGCCTAAGTCTAAAGCAAGATTCACGCTGATAACAAAAGAACTTGCACGACCTTCATAAACTATCCCATAGAATTTTTCTCATGATTACAGAATCAAATTATAACACGAACACCGAACTCTTGGAATAAAACATATCTGGATAATATGATAATACCATTGTCCGGATTATTCTGACTAAGATGATCCTTCCTCGATCACGAGAGGAGAGTTATACATTCGAATCAAAGATACACGGAACTTTGAATTGGTTTACATGATTCAGCCGATAATCACCCTCTTCGATATTCTTTTTCGATATAGAATAAGTTAATGAAACTAAGAATTAGCTTACGCTCTCGCAACGCCTTAGAGATTTAATATTTATATTCATTATTAGAGGAAGACTCCTCTACTTAGAGCTTCGGTTCATAAGCTAAGTTGAATAAAAATAGTCTTCCTTAATCCAGCAGGTTGTGCGAAAATAGTCATCCTCGCACAACCTGCTGGATTAAGGAAGACTTAGCTAAATAGAGAATGCGGCTCAGACCGGAGCTACCAAATTACTCTCTCGAGTTGCCAAACAGCTGCAACCCTCGAGTTCACAACTCCATACCTTTGCCATAAGCACCACCGCCTGATGGATCAAATCAGAGGTCAAATGATGCCTCTCATTACCCTTAGTAGCATTGGAAAATAACAATGTGCTTACCCTCCCACCTTGACATGCACTCTGGCTCAACACAGAGAACATCATAAGAGGCTACTGACCGCCTAAGCTCACCAGTGCCGAAGAAAGAAGAGATAGCAATGAACTGAGGATAGAAATAATCAGAGCTTTAGGAAGCTCATCTTCTTATTTACTTGGCTCCTAGAGCTACACTACTTCCAAATCAGGCTAACCAAAGAATCGCAATTGAGGAGATAGACATTAAATAAGCTTTATGGAACAACATCTATGTCAATTTAACTCTCATATAAGAAGGAAGCTCAGAAAATTTACCAGAAAACATTTTTATACCGAGACAAATTTATAGAATAACATGACTATACCAGCATTTCGAACCAAGAGGAAGACACATAGATCAAATATAATTGAATTCCAACGAGAGAGGTAAACTGATTTAATATAATAATAGAAGGTGGCACAATAACATGCCAAGCAGAAAATACCAACTCTCACTGTCAAATCTTTCATATTTAGACCAGAAAAATTAGTAGGGTCTCACAAATGCTAGGAATAAATCATATCAGAAGCTCACCCCTCTATCGCAACCGATTCTTAATAGAAACGACATCCAAGGAAATCATGGTAAGATAAACGAAGTCCAGACCGATTGGAAGAATCAAATCTTACTCACATGTAATGGAAGATGAAATACATAGGTGTACTACATCGGATACCTCAGCATCCTGCCAGACTGGCAGTTCATAGAACTGCCTCGGCAGCTGAGCTGAGCCACTACCATGGCAATTACTTTCTGAAGAACCACTGCCACCACGCTCTCGACCTCTACTGGATGGTGGGATTTCTCTGGCTGATTAAGATCCAAATGAAATACCCTGCGACTGCGCAGATGCCTGATGACGAGAGAAAAGATGACTGCCTACTTGCCGGAGCAAGGGAAATCTCCTTAAAGAATAACCAGACTTACGACAATGATAAACACATTTTCGCTGAAAATTGAAGCTGGACAGATTTTTGAAAGCTACAAAGAAAGAGCTGAGTCTAATCCTGATGAACTACTCGCGCACTCTGAGAATCACGCTCAACAAGCTGAGATAACCTGGCAGGCGACCTCCCAAAATAATTAGAACTCTTACCTCGAAATGAGGTACCATGGTTACCACTAATCCGCCTTAGGTTCTCTTTTAAGTCTAAAAGGGAAAGGGGAAACTGTACAAGGCCTTTTTCACTCTCCCTTGAGACCTGCTGCCGCAAAAGCTCTTTCTGCTACTCCTTCGCCTGCGGATTAAGCTGTAGAAAGCAAAGAGCGGAAAGAAGAAACCTCAAAATCAATGCATTCCTTCTTAAACTTACCGGTCTGATGATATCTTAATCGGACCACGGGATCTCTTGATCTCCCACTCTAACTCTTCCTGCTCTAACTTATGGTATGCCTAATACCTTTGAACAATATCAACAACGACATCAAATGAAGTCCCAACCTCAATTTTTCGAGCCATCTGATATCTCAAGGAAAAAGAAAGGTCATCAATAAATCTTTGAATCTCTCGAAAGGCTCAGAGACTAGTTCTAATGCATATCTCGCCATTATATAGAACTCAATCTCATATTATGAAACTAGCAGGCTAACCGACAGGCTACCCTGTCTAATCCACTCAAACTGGCGACACTCTTCATCTCGCTCGCTACTCGAAAGGAACTTTTCCACGAATCTAGAAGAAAAATCGAACTAAGTTAGCTAATAAGAGAGCGGTCCACCAATTGAAGGCTGGACCCCCGAAACTTGAAAGAAGAATAACCAACACCATACCGCTCGACATAATCAAAAGCCTGAAAGATACGCTGACATCATTTTATTTTTAAAAAATCACGAGGTCTATCTGATGCATTGCTTAAGAATATCGGAAGGTTCAATTGGATAAAATAATGCAGCCTTTTCAGATACTCGGACCGAGCCATTACTCGGGCTAGCTAACCAGCCAGAATAACTAGAGGCACAACATATGCTGCCTCCGGAACATACTTTACTGCGGAGATATTAAGAACTGGAATAGGAGCTCCCTGAGACCGAACATCTGCATCTGCGGCAACCTGATAACCTGCCTAGCGAATAATAGGTTCTTGCGGTATCTGCGTCACCAATATTCTCCTGAAAGCATCGTAGAGAGCCAAGGAACCACAAGGCCCTGCTCCCTCGCCCATCGCGAGCTCATACAGCTGGAACCTCCGTAACTAGATCGTCAGCGCGATCAAAACTCTCGGGCCTTCGTCAGTGCAACCCCAGGCTAGACTGCTTCGTCTTGAACTCATACTGATTGCTGATTTTTCGCACGAAGGTTAACAATTACCACGAAGGAATTAACGAATTAACGAAAACTTTTAAATCCTAGACCGACGCACGATCAGAAATGAAGGAAGTGAAACTTCCTAAATGCCATCATAGCCTCTCGTAGATAAGTACGGACGTCTACGTACCCATCAGCAAGACTCTACTAGACACTGTCTTAGTCTGGATAGACTCTATCTCGGGCTCTGATACCAACTGACACGACCCAGAATCCGGTTAAGCTGTGTGGGCACCCGACATCCTCCCCTAGACCCGTCGGGCGAACCCTTACCAATTAAATTTGGAAAATAAATATAACAATTCATAAATAAGGAGAAGACTTAAAACAAAAATACGGACATACTGATACCTCTAAGCTGTACAAAAGAAATTACAGCTGACTACCCAATATACTAGGTTTAGGGCTATCCAGACGAGACAACTAAGAGTACAGAAGAAGACAAATACCTCTTGAAGGGAGCAAAATGCAACTGAAATAATAAACATAAAACTGGTGGCCATCCTGAATAAAAGCTGGCTCACCCTGACAGCTGAAGTCGTCTTCGGTCCTTCACAACGTGGCGAACTCAATCCTGGAACGAACCTGCCGAAACAAAATAGATAGACAAAAAAAAAAAAAAAAACAAGGGTGAATCAAAAGGACTCAATAAGTGGGGCAGACTAGCCACCTCAAAGAATAGGATAGCTAGCCAGGGAGAAAAGAAACAGATAAAACAAATTCTTCTTATTTAAATTATGAAAAGGCAGAGCCAGATAATAACTAGAAACGCGTATGGAATCATAAATTCATTAACAATCAGGAACATAAGATAGCCAGAACATATAGGTATCCCGAACATATCAACAGTCAAAAATACATCCTGTTGCGGCGTACAACCCGACCCATATATTCATCCTATTGCGGCCTGCAACCCGATCCATATATTCATACCGTTGCGGCGTGCGTGCAACCCGATCTATATATTTATACCGTTGCGACGTGCAACCCGATCCCCGCAATCCACAATACGAGCCTGAAATATATAAGAAAACTGAGATATGTCCACGACATAGTATACATACCGCATACATAAAACACAACACAACACACACAATAGTCAGTATGCTGTGCAATGAGATGGGATGAATGCGGTATGATGCAATGTAGTCACATATGCCTGATACCTATCTCCGGCGCGGGACTCTCATCATTGACCAGGAGATTTATGCAAGAATGACCCTTCACCAACTCGGGACTCTCATCGATTACCGGGAAGTATATGCAATGATGACCCTTCAGCGGCTCGGGACTCTTATCGATTACCGGGAAGTATATGCAATAATGACCCTTTATCGGTGCGGGGCTCTCATCGCCAGCCTGGAAGTATATGTAATAATGATCCTTCACCGGTGCGGGACTCTCATCGCCAACCGGGAAGTATATGCAATAAAGATCCTTCACTGGCGCGGGACTCTCATCGCCAACCGGGAAGTATATGCAATAATGACCTTCACCGGTGCGGGACTCTCATCACCAACCGGAAAGTATATGCAATAACGGCCCTTCACTGGTGCGCGACTCTCATCGCCAACCGGGAAGTATATGCAATAATGACCCTTCACCAGTGCGGGACTCACATCGCCAACCGAGAAGTATATGCAATAATGATCCTTCACCGATGCGGGACTCCCATCGCCAATCGGGAAGTATATGCAATAATGACAGCCAGAGTACAATGCTCAGATACTCAATGCAATACCAGCAACATGACATAACATATAATATACAACGTAAATTCAAAGCTAAGGCGTAATGAGTACGCCTATCGGCAGCTACACACGTAAAGAACACGTGGTCGAAATCCACGAGGCCAGGTGCCTTTAAAGAAATGGATAAAAACATTTACCTTGTTCCAAAGTTAACAGTGTTACCCAACAACCGCTTTATCCCTTTGGATTCATTGCCAAATGATCCCACTGTGTTCAATAAGTAGAAAAATATATCACATAAGGCTAAAGTCTTCATTCCTCACATCTTAGAACAATCAGGGTAGGAACCTGATACCCTATTCGCATACGCAATACGTAGGCTAGGCCTATGTACAGGGTTTAAATTCACATAACCAAACCCTAAATAAATTACATTTATATATTGCCCATAACTCACTGAGTACGAATATATAATCAATTCCACTATCGGGGTCCAATTGACCCTTTAAACATTTAGTTGAACTTATTAAAACGATGTCTAATATCCCAATTTTTACCGTAAAAATATATTCAAACATAATAAGCTAAGATAATGAGTTAACATCATTACCTGGATGTTTCGGGGTAAAATCCTATTTTTCTTCGGCTCCTTTTCCTTTCATTTTTCAATTTTTTGGTATTTTTCATACATTCTCTGTGTTAGCTTACTTTTCAAACTCATTTCTGTTTTGCTTCTGCTTATATAAGCTAAGAGACACCGCCTCCATTAATTACTTTTCCTTTTTGTCCTTTTCTCTATTTCTTTTATTTTATTTTCTTTTCGCGTCGAAAATTAAAACGGTACTCTACGATATTCAAAATAATTCCCACTTTTGCATACAAGTTATACAGAATATATGTCACATACTCGCACAGGCGGATCTCAATTCGGACTCCCGAAACTCAATATGCAAATTAAATGGAAAAATATCAAATTATTTAACTTTCGGCATTCTAGCGGAAACTAGCCGAACAACATCGAAACTCACTTTCGAAAAATCAAAAAAGTCACAAATAATTATATGAACCTAACGGCGCTTTCGAATTTCGAATCGGAACTCATTCGCCAAAACCGAGGTCGAAAATCTCTTTTAATACTTATCGACAATAAAAAATTAAACCTTCTTCCGATGCCTACCAAACGAGGTCTGATTTAGCTCAGATTTTACAGACAGGTCCTAATGGATATTACGAATATTTTAAAATTATCGACACGTCAATCGGAGTCCTAACTTCCGAAACGACTAACCGTGGTCGTTTTAGAATTAGAATACATATTTAAGTTAATATTAAATGGGGTTGGAGGTTCGGGAAATTAAGCTCCACGGAGATGATGAATTTGTCTCGAGCAATGCATGTGGTAGTGAATTCTGATATGACCTTCTCAATAAAAGCAAAGCCAAGCCCTGGTCTGTATAGATAATAAAATCTAGGGACTTTAATTTATTTGGCTTATTTTCTAGTTTAAGGTTGATTTGCAAATTTGAGGCTATAAAAGCAATTGAGGATATTTTTGCAAAGTTGTAAGCTCCTTTAACTATTTGTGAAAATTCTCATTCTTCTCTTAACTGATTTTCAAAGTTGTCCATATTTGCCTAATAAAGTTGATTTTTTCAAAAATGACCTAGAATTGAAGTATTTGCGAATTTGGGAAATTATCTCAAGATATTTAAGCTGAAATTGCAAATTCGATCTTAATTAAGACTTTAATTTAGAATTTGTTCCCCAATTGTTTCATTAAACTTATTTGCACACCATAACCTTTATTGCATATCTTATTTATATTTTATCCCTCTTTTAGTTTATTGCGTATTTGACCCTAAATTTCAAATCCAGTCGGAAACCACCTTTCGTCGGTCTCAAGACACTAGTACTTCTTATTAGAATATCATGCTTAGCTGACCTACCCGGAGTTATTTAGTAAAACTAGATATAAAGTAGGTGCCCTCTAATATGCTTTGTTAAAAAAAAAAATGTTAATTAGCGACTGCAAATCAAACTCAAAAAAATTACACAGTCGAAACCCAACCTTCGATCCTAACTAGCTTAAAAAAAGTGGGATGCGACGAACATCTTCCCAAAGTAAAATATTAGTCGACCAAGAAAAACAAACGACTGCACATTAGACAAAGAGCATTTGAGAGGATAGCTAAAAAGGCATACATCCTGTAAGATCATTTAGATGGACTTTCGATTGATCTTGGATTTGTCGGTGGACCATGTCAGAGATCCATAAGTACTATTACTTTTTTTTTTTTAATAAATATCACTAAGTAGTGACAAATTTTATTAATAATAAAGTCAAAAAACAAACCATGTCTTTACATAAGAAGAACCAACAACCAAAAAATAAAGTGGAACTAAGGAATTTGTGGTAACTAAGTAATGTCTAGATAGTGCTTTCCTACGTATTTGACTATGTGCAAAACTTCTCCAATTGGGTTGAGCATTGACTAATGCTAATACCACCAATATGAAGTCGAAATGCACAAAGACAAAATACTTAACACGAGCACTAGCTAATAAATAAGGAACTAGGCAAATGACTAAACCAAGAGAATCTTGTGACCACTTCAGCAAGAGCAAAGCTTCCAGGGGTAATAGCCAGTCCACACGACCATCTTCAAGAAGTAAAGACCAACTCAACTGAGAAAAGGTGGTGAAGCACCGATGCTCCATCCTTAAAACAGTCGTGGAGCAAAGGTGCTCCACCGGCCAAGCACTAATGAAGCACTGATTCTCCATTCTTGCAACAACCTTGTGAGAGAGTGTGACTAATAAATCTGTATGAGCAAAGCTAAAATGATTAGCATAGCCAAGAAGGAAGGTAAAGTACAGTGATAAGCAAGCCAAAGAGAGGCTAGTAAACAACATCCAGCTTGAACTAAACAGGCAAGGATCCATGTCTTGTGAGATCAAGGACAAGAGCAAGAGGAGCTCTTCTAGTAGTGAAGCTAGGTCAGGAAAGAATTCCCACATATAGCATAAATGTAACCTGCAAAACTGAGCAAACAAAGTTAGATAAAAAAGTGTCATCTCCTTATGTGTGTCCAGTTCCATGCTTAACCACTCGAACTCTATAAGTTGGCAACTGGACCTTGTCCCAATTCAATATCCTCCTTCCATGTACTCTTAGCTCATTGAAGTCGAAGTACTCCTTCTCCCCAACATCAAAAGCCTCATTAGCTAAGAAGTCAGCTAGCTTGTTGCCCTCACGAAGTACATGGACAAAAGTAAATAGACCTCTTGACTTCAAGACCAAGATTTCCTCTACTATACCTGCTATCGACCACACAACTTCCCACACTCCTTCTATAATGTTTTTGAGCAAGAGAGAGTCAGTCTCAATGACTACATGCCCCAAAGAATTGTCAAAGCAATAAGACATTGCCTCCCTAATAGCCACAACCTCAGCTCTCACATTAGATCCTTCACCTATTAGCTTGGCTTTAGCATAAACAAGATCACCCAAATCATTACGCAAGCAGAATCCAAAGGAGCTCAACCCTGGGTTGCCTCGACAAGCTCCATCAGTGTTACATTTTAGAATCCCACTATCAGGGGGCCTCCACATCACCTTTGTGTATCTAAGTTTTTGTGTATACCCTTCAAGAAAGTGAACTAAAGCTGGCCAGTCAGAGGGGGCATTCAACATACCTAGGAACCTTACTCTCAAAAGCATATGCAAATTCCTGGAAATCTCATGAGTTACTCTTCTGAATGACACTCTTCCTCCATGCGCAATGGTGTTTCTCCTCTTCCAAAGCTCCCAAACAACAAAAGCTGGAATGGCCTGACAAAGGATCCTGAGCCATGGTCTCTTCTTGCAACTCCACCATTTCCTAATCAGCTGCTTGAATCTCCAATCATGGATAACAAAGCCTATTGCATTTGCATAGTAACTCCACACATTCTTAGCAATAGAACTAGTAACAAACAGGTGCTCTCTAGTCTCCTCTCTTGGATGCTCACAACACCAGCATCTAGAGGGAAGATTATAACCCATTCTTTTTCAGTTCAGTGTCTAAAGGAAGCTTATACTTCCAAGCTCTCCATAGCACAAAAGCCACTTTGAAAGGCACCCCCTTCACCCAAATAAGCTTATAAGGATCCTGTATTTTGCCTTTGGCTCTAACATACTGAAAGGCACTCTTGACTGAGAACTTACCATTTGATGTAAGTTCCCACCAAGGACAGTCTCTAGGCTGCTCAATCTGACCAGGCTTTATTGTGTCAATAACATGCTGTGCCAAATCATCTGGTAATGCATCATGAAGGAGCGGCTGATTCCATCCATTTGCTCCAAGAAAATCTTTGACAACATTCAGTTCCTCTCTTATGTAATGGTTGCTGGGGACAACAAAGTACAAGGCTCCCAGGTGAGTCCAGTTGTCATACCAGAAGTGTGATGAGCCTTGCCTAACTTGCCACACAATCACATGGTCCACCATGGCTCTCACTTGAAGCATTTTCTGCCAGACAGGAGATCCATCAGTGTAGGGAACCACTGAGTAATGAATCTTCTTGCAGTATTTGTTAGCTATAAAAGTACCCCACAGAGAGGTCTTGGTTCTAAAGTTCCACCATAGCTTAGCAAAAAGAGCCTTTGAAACATCATGTAGGGACTTGAATCCCACACCACCTTCAGTACTTGGTTTACATAGTGTTTCCCAGGAAGCCCAATGTCTTCTAGAATGATCTTCAGAGTTGTTCCAAAAGAAGTTTGCAAACATTTTGTGGAGTTGGTTGATCACATTGTAAGGGGGGTTCATAGCTGAGAGTAAATGAATAGGCATGCTTAAGAGAACATGTGAGATCAGAGTGGCTCTCCCACCAAAGGAGAGCATTTTACCTCTCCAAGCTTGAAGCTGCTTCATTACCTTAGCAATAATGTCATCAAACTGGGCTTTGTTTCTCCTTTTATAGGTGATAGGACACCCAAGGTAAGTGAATGGAAAAGAGCCTCTCTGGATCTGAGTAATATCAGCCACTCTATCTACAATTCCCTAACCCACTCTATGATAAAAATAAGTAGAGCTTTTCTCCTTGTTCACCTTCTGACCACTAGCACCTTCATAAGCATCAAGAACTCCCATCATAAGTCTTAGTGAAGTAGTGTCTGAGGAGCAGAAAAGGATGGTGTCATCAGCATAGGCCAAGTGATTGATGTAGGGACTCCACTTTGGCATAGCAAAGCCTTTGTACATGGCATTTTCATGTAGGGCATTCAAAGCTCTGGACAACACCTCTGCTGAGAGAATGAACAAGGTGGGGGAGAGAGGGTCACCTTCTTTCAATCCTCTAGAAGAAGGGAAGAAGCCATGAGGCTGACCATTAAGCAATACTGTGTACCAATTATTATTCAGAAGTCTCATAACCATGTCAATACAAATCTCCCCAAACCCCATCTTCCTGAGCACTTTGGAGAGAAAGAGCTAAGACACTCTCTCATATGCTTTCATCATGTCTAACTTGATCACTACATTAGCCTCCTTTGCCCTCTTCCTTATATCATCAACTATCTCATGTACTAAAAGGACATTTTCCACAATGTTCCTTCCTTTGACAAATCCTGCTTGGGTAGGAGAAATCAGAGAAGGCAACAAGTGCACTAACCTTCCATGCAGTACCCTTGAAATCACCTTGTTCACAAAGTTGCATAAGCTAATGGGTCTAAAGTCTGAGAAGGATGCCACATTTGGTTTCTTTGGGATCAGTACAAGGTTAGTGTGAGAGACATACTTGGGTATTTCATGACCCCCAAAGAATGCTCTCACTGACCTTGTGAGGTCAGCAGCTACAATGTCCCAACAGACCTGATAGAATCTGCCTGAGAACCCATCTGGACCACTTGTACTGTCTCCACTAAGCCCAAAAACAGCCTGTTTTACTTCAGTTGTAGAGGGAAGCTCCTCAATGTCCCTATTCTGGTCAGAAGTCACCTTATGAGGCACATAAAGCAGCAAGTCGAAATTCAGGTTCTCCTCCTCCCTAGTGAACTGTTGTTGAAAGAACCAAGCAGCCTCACTAGCCATAGCTTCACTATCATCAACCCAATTACCATCCATGTCTTGAATCCTATGGATCTTAAGCTTCTTCCTTCTTCCTTGGACTTGTGCATGAAAGAATTTTGTGTTGTAATCCCCATCTTTAAACCATTGGAATCCAGACTTTTGCCTCCAAAACTCATCTTCAAGATGCAGCACCCTCTTGAGGTCTGCTTCTGCCTTCTTAAGCTGTTCCATGTGATATTCACTTGGGGCTTCTTCTAACTTTTCTTCATGAGCTCTAATGATGTCTTCCAGAGATGCAACCTTCTGGAAGATATTTCCAAAAGTTTGTTTACTCCATCTTGAAAGGGCCTGCTTTACCTTCTTCTGTTTCCTATGGAACATGATGAAAGGATCACCCTCACAGTCACACACCCAGTTATCTCTCACCACTTGCAAAAAGGAATCATGCTCAGTCCAAAAGTTAAGAAACTTGAATGATTTTATAATGTTGTCAGCTTGAGATGAACAAGAGAGGAGCAAAGGGGAGTGGTCTGAGCTAGTCCTAGCTAGATGTTCCACCTTTATTTTAGGGAAATAGTCTAGGAAATCTTGATTGACAAAGCATCTATCAAGTCTTTTCAGGATGAAATGATCTTCAATCCTTCCATTCCACTAGGTGAATGTACTTCCAGTGAATCCCAGGTCAAAAATGTTACAAGCAGCAATAGTGTTAGCAAAGTCTTCAACTTCAGGAACTAGCACAGGCAATCCACCATACTTTTCTGCATCAGACAAGATGACATTAAAGTCACCCCCAATTAGCCAAGGAGAAATCATAGAGGCTGCAGTGAACTGAAGTGAATCCCAAAGGGGTACCCTCTCTAGCCTCTCACATTTAGCATATACCAAAGTGACAAAGAACACCTTATTTAACTGAGTGTTATGTAGCTTCAAAGTAATGAGCTGCTCCTGATCATCCAGTACTGAAACAGCATAGTCTTCACTGATGAAAACCCAAATCTTCCCATTGACATTGGACAATGACCAGTGCATATTCAACCTTAGACCGTAGGCTTGAACACGACAAGCATCCTGAAAAGGTTCCATCAAGCCTATGAAGGAAAAGTGATGATGTCTATGTAGTGTAGTCAATCTTGTGAAAGCTTCTTGTGTGTTAACTGAACGAATGTTCCAAATCAAGGCTTTGTGCATCATCTAAACCTTTGATTTAGAGCTTTAAATTGGTTGGATCCTAGAAGCTGGACCAGGATCCTTCTTTTGTCTCCTACCACCCTTCTTTGGTGCATCTCTTGGAGACAAATCTCCTTCTCGAGCTATTTGTTGGAAGTTATGAGCTGTGGACTCTTCTTCCTCATCATCAATGTCCACTTCATCTCTTTCATTCTCTTGATCCTCTACATGCTTGCCTGGAGAGTGCCTCTTCTGCCTGTGTAATATCTCCTTATTCTCACTGAATTCTACTGATTTAAGCAAAGCTTTCTCCTCATCTGTGAAATCTTCTTTTGAAGCCAAGGATAAAGGACCAGACTTAGGCAAGGTAGCATCAATATCTGGGTGATTTATTTGGGAGGGTATTGATTTATCTAAAGTGTTTAGGGATACATCTAGTTCAATAGGAATAGGGTCATGTGATGTGGGAAGTTGTAAACTTGGCAAAATCGTGAGTGGTTGAAACGACCTCGGTCAGTCGTTTCGAAAGTTAGGACTCCGATTGGCATGCCGATAATTTTAAAATATTCGTATTGTCCATTAGAACCTGTCTGTAAAATTTGAGCTAAATCAGACCTCGTTTGGTAGGCATCGGAAGAAGGTTTCAATTTTTATTGGCAATAAATATTAAAAAGAGGTTTTCGAGCTCGGTTTTGCTGAATGAGCTCCGATTCGAAATCCGAAAGCGCCGTTAGGTTCGCATGATTATTTGTGATTTTTTTAAACTTTCGAAAGTGAATTTCGATGTTGTTCGGCTAGTTTCCGCTAAAATGCCGAAAGTTAAATAATTTGACTTCTTTTCCATTTAAATTCGTATCTTGAGTTTCGGGAGTCCAATTTGAGATCCGCCTTCGCGAGTATGTTACATATATTTTGTATAACTAGTATGCAAAAGTTGGAATTATTTTGAATATCGTAGGGTACCGTTGTAATTTTTATCGTAACAGCGAAATCAAAAAAAAAAAAAAAAAAAGAAGACAAAAAAAGGGAAAAGGACAAAAAGGTTAGGCGGCATGGTATTGATATATATATCATTAGTTTCTGCAGTTTAACGAAACTGATAAGCAGAAACATTGAAATAGAAAAAAATCAAATGACGCAGTGGAAAAATGCTAGAAAATGAGAAAAAAAGCCAGAGGAAAATAGTATTTTTACCCCAAAATATTCAGGTAATGATCCTAATGCATTATTTGAGTTTATTACGTGTGTTTGAATATGTTTTAATGGTAAACCTTGGAATATTAGACATCGTTTTAATAAGTTCAATTAATAGTTTAAAGGGTCAAATGGACCCAGATAGTGGAATTGATTATATATTTGTACTCAGTGAGTTATGGGCAACATATAAATGTAATTTATTTGGGGTTTGGTTATGTGACCTTAAACCCTGTATATAGGCCTGGCCTGCGTATTGCGTATGCGAATAGGGTATCAGGTTCCTACCTGGATTGCCCTAAGATGTGAGGAATGAAGCCTTTAGCCTAATGTGATATATTTTTCTGCTTATTGATCACAGTGGGATCGTTTGGCAATGGATTCAAAAAATAACGCGGTTGTTGGTCGCAATGCTAACTTTTGACAGAGGTAAGTGTTTATATCCATTTCTTTGGAGGCACCTGGCCTCGTGGATTTTCTACCACGTGTTCCTTACGTGTGTAGCTGCCGATAGGCGTCCTCATTACGCCTTAGCTTTGGATTTACATTGTATATTATATTTTATGTCCTATTATTGGTATTACATTGAGAATCTGAGCATTGTACCGTGGCTGTAAGTTGGCATCTACTTCCCGGCTGTCGATGAGAGTCTCGCGCCGGTGAAGGGTTATTATTGCAACGCATTGCATTCATACGCATTATATGACATTCATATGCATTACATTGCATATCGTATTGGGTGCAGGACTATTCCGCCCCAGGAGCAGGAGGATTCCGCTCCATTGTATCATATTGAGGGTAGGAGGATTCCGCCCCAAGAGCAGGAGTATTCCGCTCTTATGTCAGATATTGAGTGCAGGAGTATTCCGCCTCAGCTTTACATTATATCGGGTGCAGGAGTATTCCGCCCCAGGAGAGTGCAGGAGTATTCCGCCTCTGGTTTATATTATATCGGGTGCAGGAGTATTCCGCCCCAGGAGCAGGAGTATTCCGCTCCAGTTGGTTATCAGATTGGATTCCCCTCGAATGCAGGAGTATTCCGCTTCGGGATGGGATTACGGGCACATGTGACCCTTTGCATCATATTTCATTTTATTTCATCTCAATTCATACCATTGTATAGTTTGAGGTACATGACTACTGTTCTGCTTATATGTGCATTGCTTATTTGTTGATATGTTTCTGGCACGCATCCTTGGTTGAGTTTAGAAGTCCTTACGTGTTTTCGGTTGTTATCTGGCTCCGTCTTTTTATAATTTAAATAAAAGAAATTTGGTCTATTTGTTTCTTCTCCCTGGCTAGCTATCCTATTCTTTGAGGTGGCTAGTCTGCCCCTCTTATTGAGTCCTTTTGACTCACCCTTGTTTGTTGTTTGTTTTTTTTTGTCTATCTATTTCGTTTCGGCAGGTTCGTTTCGGCAGGTTCGCTCCAGGATTGAGTTCGCTGCGTTGTGAAGGAGCGTAGACGACTTCAGCTGTCAGGGTGAGCCAGCTTTTATTTTGGATGGCCACCAGTTTATTGGGTATCATTTCAGTTGCAGTTTGCTCCCTTCAGGAGGTATTTGTCTTCTTTTGTACTCTTAGATGTCTGGTCTGGATAGCCCTAAACCTAGTCTGTTGGGTAGTCAGCTGTAATTTCTTTTGTACAGCTTAAAGGTATCAGTATGTCTGTATTTTTTTTAGTCTTGTCCTTATTTATGAATTTTTATATTTATTTTCCTGATTTAATTGGTAAGGGTTCGCCCGATGGGTCTAGGGGAGGATGTCGGGTGCCCGCACGACCTAACCGGATTTTGGGTCGTGTCAGTTGGTATCAGAGCCCAGTTTTAGAGTCTATCCAGACTAAGACAGTGTCTAGTAGAGTCTCGCTGATGGGTACGTAGACGTCCGTACTTATCTACGAGAGGCTATGATGGCATCTACGAAGTTTCACTTCCTTCATTTCTGATCGTGCGTCGGTCTAGGGTGCAAAAGTATTTTCGTTAATTTGTTCGTGGTAATTGTGAACCCTTGTGCGACAAATCAGCAAACGGTATGAGTTCAAGACGAAGCAGTCTAGCCTGGGGTTAGCACTGACGAAGCCCCGAGAGTTGTCGTGCTGACGACCTAGTTTTAGAGGCCCCAGTTGTACGAGCTTGCGATGGGTAAGGGAGAAGGGCCTTGTAGTTCTCTTGGCTCTTTATGATGCTTTACGAGAATCTTGGCGACGCATATACCGTAAGAACCTATTATTCGTTGGGCAGCCTATCAGGTTGCCGCATCTGCAGACGTTCGATCTGAGGGAGCTCCTTTTCTGGTTCTTAATATTGCTGTAGTAAATTATATTCCGGAGGTAGTATGTGTTGTACCTCTAATTGTTCTTACTTGTTAGCCAGCCGAGGTATCAGTTCGGTCATAGTGTCCGAAGGGGTTGCATTATTTTACGCGGTTGAGCCTTCCGATATTCTTAAGCAATACATCAGATAAACCCCGTGAATTTTTTTTTTTAAAAAAATGTCAGGGTATTTGTATCCTTTAGGCTTTTGATTATATCGAACGGTATAGTGTTGATTATCCTGCTTTCCAGTTTCAAGGTCCAGCCTTGAATTGATGGGACTCTCTCTCTTATTAGCTAACTTGGTTCGGTTTTCTTCTAGATTCGTGGAAAAAAAAATTCCTTTCGAGTAGCGAGCGAAATGGAGAGTGTTGCCAGTTTGAGTGGATTGGACAGGGTAGCCTGTCGGTTAGCCTGTTGGTGTTTCAAAATATGAGATTGAATTCTATAGAATGGCTGGATATGCATCAGAACTAGTTCATGAGCCTTTCGAGAGATTCAGAGATTTATTGATGACCTTTATTTTTCCTTGAAATCCCAGATGGCTCGAGAAATTGAGGTCCGGATTTTATTTGATGTTGTTGTTAATATTGCCCGAAGGTTCGAGGCATACCATAAGTTAGAGCGGGAAAGCAAGAGATCCCGTGGCCCTGGTGGGCAACCATGGTACCTCATTTGGAGGTAAGAGTTCTGATTATTTTTGGAAGTCACCTTCCAGGTTATCTCAGCTTGTAGAGCGTGATTCTCAGAGTGCGCGAGTAGTTCATCAAGATTAGACCCAGTTTTCCTCTTTATAGCTATCGACAAAATGTCCAGCTTCCATTTTCAATGAAAATCTGTTATCACTGTCATGAGTCTGGTTATCCTTTGAGGAGTTTTCCCTTACTCCGGCAAGTAGGCAGTCATCTTTTCTCTTGTCATTTGGCATCGCGCAGTCGCAGGGTATTTCATTTAGATCTCAATCAGCCAGAGAAATGCCACCATCCAGTAGAGGTTGAGATTTTGGTGGCAGTGGTTCTCCAGAAAGTGCTTGTCAGGATAGTGGCTCAGGTCAGCTGCAGAGGCAGTTCTATGAACTGCTAGTCTGGCAGGATGCTAAGGCATCCGATGTAGTAGACCCATGTATTTCTTCTTTCCTTAAGATTTGATTCTTCCGATCGATTTGGAGATGGTCTGTCATATCATGTTCCATGGTTCCCTTGGATATTGTTTCTGTTAAGAATCGGCTGCGGTAGAGGGGTGAGCTTCTTGTATGATTTATTCCCGGCATTTATGATGACCCTACTAGTTTATGTGGTTTAAATGCGAGAGATGTGTGAGTGAGTATCGATATTGTTTGTTTGGCATTTTGTTATGCCTCATTCTGTTATAATGTCAAGTCAGTCTACCTCTCTTTGGAACTCAGTGTCGGTAGGATGATGGGATTCTTATTTGTCACCATCAGAAAGTGTCATTGTTTCTTCCGGTGTAAAGTGGTTAGTAATTAATACTCGATCTATGTGTCTCCTCTTGGTTCGAAATATTAGTAAGTCATGTTATTCTATGAGCTTGTCTTAGTTATAAAAGGGTATTCTGGTAAATTGTCAGAGTTTCCTTCTTATTGGGAGGTTAAATTGGTATGGATGTTTTTCCATAAAGCTTATTTAATGTCTATCTCTTCAATTGCGATTTTTTGGCTCGCCTAACGCGGAAGTAGTCTAGCTTTGATAGTCAAGCAAATAAGAAGACGAACTTCCTGAAGCTCTAATTATTTCTATCCTCGATCTATTTCCATTTCTTCTTCGTCCGGCACTAGTGAGCTTGGGCGATTGGTAGCCGCTTGTGATGTTCCCTGTGTTGAGCCAGAGTACGTGTTATTGTAACCGGGTAAGCGTATTATTTTTTTTTAGATATCAGTTTATCCGGGTATCCATTCCCATGTATAGTATAGTGATGGTTCTGTTTTGCGGATCATCCAGTTTCAGGGGAAACTCTACCGAAATTTTTATATAGAAGTACCATCCATCAGGTGGTGGTGCTTATGGAAAAGGTATGGAGTTTTGAACTCGAGAGTTGCAGCTAGTTGGCAACTCGAAAGGGTAGTTGGTAGCTTAGGTCTGCCTACGTTAAGCTTTTAGCTAAATCCTCTTTAGTCCAGCAGGCTGTGCGAGGATGATTATTCCTATTCAAATGGCTGCATGAGTTAGTGCTTTAAGTGGAGGAGTCTTCCTCCAAATACTGAATGGTAATACCAAATCTCTAAGGCATTGGTACCACTTTTGTCACGACTCAACCTAGGGCCATGACACTAAACTCACTATTAATCTATTAATGCCAGAGATAAGCTGGCAACCTGATCATATATACGTACCTATTTGCTGAAAGAATAAATTCTGGAAAGATGACACCACTTTAACTTTCTGGCAATTAGACCATTGAGCCACAAATTTTGCTATGTCACATTTCATTCCGTCCCACCAATAAATTTGCTTAAGATTATGGTACATCTTAGTCGAACCTGGATGAACAGTGTATTTGGAATAATGTGCCTTTATCGTAAACTAAATCTGCAACATCAGGAACACAAAGTCTATCTTTATACATGAGAACACCGTCAGTAGTGACCCTGTATGGTGACTTCGGTTTTCTTTGGGCTATCTGTCTGTATTCAACTAGAACTGGATCCTCATACTGACGCTGTTTTACTTCATGAAAATTTAGAGTTAAAGGTCTAGTCCAGCTTGTCGATAATCCATCATTAGTATATATATCTCTTTCACACCTCAACTCTTTGAGAAGTTACTTTAGCGTTGTAAGTGCTCATGTAATCAACTTTGTTACTGGTATTCTGCCTTAGCTGAAAGTCCAACTACATATATCTTTTATATTTACTTTTTCAAATCATAATAATTCCAATTCAAAGACAATACCCTGAGGGAGATGTTCAGTCTGAAGATCATTCTTGGTCTACATCATACTATCCAGTAGTAGTTGCATGATCCTTATCCTTATACGATAGACCCTGTTCAGATGAACCTTTGACATACATTAGGATATGAGTATCTACATTCCCACAAGGAGCTTGCGGAACAACACTAACATCAATTGAGATGTTGTATAGTGCATTCGTAAAAATAATATAGCTTGCATCAAATCTTCTATAGTGAGTGGTGACAAGGTACTTCAAAAGCTTCCCCTATTGCATCAAGCGTAAGCTAATTCTTAGTTCCATCGACCTGTTCTATATCGAAAGGTATATCGAAGAGGTAATTATCGGCTGAATCATGTTAACCCATTCAAAGTTCTGTATATCTTTATTTTGAAAATATAGAATTCTTCTCTCATGATCGAGGGAGGGCCAGCTTAATCAGAATAAGTTGGGCAATGATGTGATGATATTATCCAGATATATTTTATTCCAAAAGTACAATGCACGTAGTATAATTCTGATCCTGTAATCAGGAAATAATGCCCGTGGAGTAGTTTATGAAGGTTGTGCAAGTTCTTTTGTTATCTGCATAAATCTTGCTTTAGATTTAGGCTCGTTCGAGGACGAACGAGAGTTTAAGTGGACGACCTCGGTCAGTCGTTTCGAAAGTTAGGACTCCGATTGGCGTGCCGATAATTTTAAAATATTCGTAATGTCCATTAGAACCTGTCTGTAAAATTTGAGCTAAATCAGACCTCGTTTGGTAGGCATCGGAAGAAGGTTTCAGTTTTTATTGGCAATAAATATTAAAAAGAGGTTTTCGAGCTCGGTTTTGCTGAATGAGCTCCGATTCGAAATCCGAAAGCGCCGTTAGGTTCGCATGATTATTTGTGATTTTTGTAAACTTTCGAAAGTGAATTTCGATATTGTTCGGCTAGTTTCCGCTAAAATGCCGAAAGTTAAATAATTTGACTTCTTTTTCATTTAAATTCGTATCTTGAGTTTCGGGAGTCCAATTTGAGATCCGCCTTCGCGAGTATGTTACATATATTTTGTATAACTAGTATGCAAAAGTTGGAATTATTTCGAATATCGTAGGGTACCGTTGTAATTTTTATCGTAACAGCGAAATCAAAAAAGAAAAAAAAAAGAAGAAGACAAAAAAAGGGAAAAAGGACAAAAAGGTTAGGCGGCATGGTATTGATATATATATCATTAGTTTCAGCAGTTTAACGAAACTGATAAGCAGAAACATTGAAACAGAAAAAAATCAAATGACGTAGTGGAAAAATGCCAGAAAATAAGAAAAAGAGCCAGAGGAAAATAGTATTTTTACCCCGAAACATTCAGGTAATGATCCTAATGCATTATTTGAGTTTATTACGTGTGTTTGAATATGTTTTAACGGTAAACCTTGGAATATTAGACATCATTTTAATAAGTTCAATTAATAGTTTAAAGGGTCAAATGGACCCCGATAGTGGAATTGATTATATATTTGTACTCAGTGAGTCATGGGCAACATATAAATATAATTTATTTGGGGTTTGGTTATGTGACCTTAAACCCTGTATATAGGCCTGGCCTGCGTATTGCGTATGCGAATAGGGTATCAGGATCCTACCTGGATTGCTCTAAGATGTGAGGAATGAAGCCTTTAGCCTAATGTGATATATTTTTCTGCTTATTGATCACAGTGGGATCGTTTGGCAATGGATTCAAAAAATAACGCGGTTGTTGGTCGCAATACTAACTTTTGAGAGAGGTAAGTGTTTATATCCATTTCTTTGGAGGCACCTGGCCTCGTGGATTTTCTACCACGTGTTCCTTACGTGTGTAGCTGCCGATAGGCGTACTCATTACGCCTTAGCTTTGGATTTACATTGTATATTATATTTTATGTCCTATTGTTGGTATTACATTGAGAATCTGAGCATTGTACCCTGGCTGTAAGTTGGCATCTACTTCCCGGCTGTCGATGAGAGTCTCGCGCCGGTGAAGGGTTATTATTGCATCACATTGCATTCATACGCATTATATGACATTCATATGCATTACATTGCATATCATATTGGGTGCAGGAGTATTCCGCCCCAGGAGCAGGAGGATTCCGCTCCATTGTATCATATTGAGGGTAGGAGGATTCCGCCCCAAGAGCAGGAGTATTCCGCTCTTATGTCAGATATTGAGTGCAGGAGTATTCCGCCTCAGCTTTACATTATATCGGGTGCAGGAGTACTCCGCCCCAGGAGAGTGCAGGAGTATTCCGCCTCTGGTTTATATTATATCGGGTGCAGGAGTATTCCGCCCCAGGAGCAGGAGTATTCCGCTCCAGTTGGTTATCAGATTGGATTCCCCTCGAATGCAGGAGTATTCCGCTTCGGGATGGGATTACGGGCACATGTGACCCTTTGCATCATATTTCATTTCATTTCATCTCAATTCATACCATTGTATAGTTTGAGGTACATGACTACTGTTCTGCTTATATGTGCATTGCTTATTTGTTGATATGTTTCTGGCACGCATCCTTGGTTGAGTTTAGAAGTCCTTACGTGTTTTCGGTTGTTATCTGGCCCCGTCTTTTTATAATTTAAATAAAAGAAATTTGGTCTATTTGTTTCTTCTCCCTGGCTAGCTATCCTATTCTTTGAGGTGGCTAGTCTGCCCTACTTATTGAGTCCTTTTGACTCACCCTTGTTTGTTGTTTGTTTTTTTTTTTGTCTATCTATTTCGTTTCGGCAGGTTCGCTCCAAGATTGAGTTCGCCGCGTTGTGAAGGAGCGTAGACGACTTCAGCTGTCAGGGTGAGCCAGCTTTTATTTTGGATGGCCACCAGTTTATTGGGTATCATTTCAGTTGCAGTTTGCTCCCTTCAGGAGGTATTTGTCTTCTTTTGTACTCTTAGATGTCTGGTCTGGATAGCCCTAAACCTAGTCTGTTGGGTAGTCAGCTGTAATTTCTTTTGTACAGCTTAAAGGTATCAGTATGTCTGTATTTTTTTTAGTCTTGTCCTTATTTATGAATTGTTATATTTATTTTCCTGATTTAATTGGTAAGGGTTCGCCCGACGGGTCTAGGGGAGGATGTCAGGTGCCCGCACGACCTAACCGGATTTCGGGTCGTGTCAGTGGTGTGGTTAATTTTTTTAAAGTGGCTAAAGGAATTAAATCAGGCAAAGTAGGGGAACCCCCAGCTTTAAGTGACGAAATCTTTGTCTCTTCATTAATGAAGGACAACTTCCCAGCTTTAATACCTGAATTAACTGCAGTTCCCACCTGATTTGGAGTCAACAACATTAACTCCTTTCCCGGCAAAGATTCAGACTCTTTAGTTCCCACGCGTGGAGTAAAGCCTTCAGCATTAATAACCTCCACATCAGCTGTATTAACTACACCTTTCAGCTTTAAATCAGGAACTCTAACCGCCTGACCAATTAATTCTGCGCGAGAACCAACCAAATCTTTGTCCACGTCTTTATTAAGAGCTGCTCCTCCAGCTTTAGTTCCACTCTTATTAAAAACAACCTCTTCTGAAGTAGGGTTACCAACCGTATTACCTACCTCCTTGTCTACGTGGACCTTTTCTGCATTTAAAATTGTAATGTTCTCCTCCTCAATTTGCAAAGCTGCAAAGGAGTTAACATTACGTTGAGCCTCCTGTGCACCTTCTCGACCTTGAACACCCTGATTTTGTGGGACCCCACCCCTCTTCTTTGTGGCAACCTGCCATACCTGATTAGGGTTTTGACCCCTTTGACCAACACCTTGTGGTTGTTTCTTTGCATTTTGAATCCCTTTACCACCATTACCAGCTTGTTCACCTCTCATGTTGCTAGGACCTGTCCCCCCCACGATTTTTCCACTCGTCAATATCTTGGGCAAGCCTGCATTTACTTGAGTTTTTTGTTTTCCTTTGTCAGATTCTCCATCATCTTGTGCAGTATCATCCTCATAGAAAATAGGATGTAACACACGACATTCTTCATCATTGTGGCCTTGCAAACTACAGTGTGAGCAATACTTAGGTAAGTAGTCGTAGACGATCTTGATACTCTTGGAGTGTTTAATATTTGAATCATCATCAACCTCCACTATGTCTATCTCCTCAGGTAGTTCACCTAGTAATCAACCTCGACTTTAACTCGTGCACAACTAGGTCTAGTGTGATTAATCATGGCAGCATCTAACTGTAGGGGTTTGCCCACTGCCAAAGCAAGTGAAAACAAGTATTCTTTTACAAAGAAGTTGGGGGGAAGATTGGGAAAAGAGATCCAACCAATAGCAATTGAGGTTTCCTTTCGAGCATCACACCAAGGATCCCATTTCAAGGTTCTCATCAAATATGAGTCACGTCCAACTTTTAGCCAATGGCTCTTTGAGAGCAAGTTAACATAGTCTTCAAATAGGGCACACCTAATTAAAATACTACGATAGTCAAGAGAACCAATCACACAGTGGCCTTTAATCTCACATTGAGGTGGAATGAGCTTCCTAAGTTCGTTCAAGTCCGGTGCTCCATGGGTAAACTTCCCAATGATACCATAGCTTAGTTTGGTTGAAGCGATAGCTTGTTGAATCTCCTTAGTCTTCCACAACATGGTGGGACGACCATTGATGCGAGTAGGGGGACGTATGGGTAAAGTAGGGTTTGAAATAGCTTGGGTTTGAGAGTTTGGATGGGTAGGAGCTACAATTGCAGCGTAGGATGTTGAAGAGGGTTGTGTGGGAGGCTGAGCAACCCCAGTAGGGGGTTGCCCAGTGCCCGGAGTGGCCATGGGAGACGCCTAGAGAAAGCTGCGCCGGAATCGCCTATAAGTCGCCTAGGAATCGCCTTTCCCTAGAGAGAAAAGACGCGGGAGTAGGCACTGGTTTAGGGTTTTTTTTTTTTTAAGAGAAATCCAACTAAGCTTGTAGCTTAGTGGCTAGTTTTATTAATAATAAAACTAAATCCCTCAAGAGGACAATACAAAGTAAGGGGGGCCAAACCGTACCTTACATCATCCTATCGAGGTACAACCTCACTCCTAACCCGAGTGCAAAAAGTACGAACTCGCCAGCACCAAATACGTTATGATCATCACAGAGTTAATAATATACTCTGTGATGATATTACATGTGATGATACTAACATAATGAAACAATATAAATGCTAAGAAGAAAGTGGAATCATGCAATCCACACTTCCTTGTACAAGTAATAAAATGCAAAATGTAGAATGGCCCTACTATACTAACTTGAAAAAATGTTACTTGTGGCTCTCTATCTCGATCATAAATGCTATCCATCATTTCTTCAACTTGTTGAACCAAAGCGTAGCTCTCTCCATTGGAATCCATGCACGAACCAACCAATTCCAACCCACAACACCACCCCGAAGCAACAAACAAACCAAAGCGCAGTTTGCCTGGCGCCTTGGGGCGAGCGCCGCGGATCAAACCGCGCCCATGGTTTTTTGTGGACGCCATGCGTTTGTAGGTGCGACGCATGGCAAAAGCGGAGCAAAACTGGATCAAACTGCTTGGGCTGGTGCGGCAGGGGGCGCGGCGCGCCACCCAAGGCGCCCAAAAATTCTGCCCTTGTTTCAAACGCCTGACATGTTCCAACACCCAAGCAACAGCTGTTCCAATCATAAAACATTGAGATTGATACTAACCAAAGCTTGGAAGAACCAATAATGTCTATTCCAAAGCCTTGCATATATCCATTCCGATCAACATGCATTTGAAATGTGAAAATACCTACAAAAAAGATCACAAAGTTAGCAAAAAAAGCCTCCATGCTCTCCTCCCTAAGGACTCGAGAATGAAGGAGAGTTCCACCTCCCTTGTGTCTAACCACTCCTCTTCTACCTATTGATGTATTCATTGACGCCCCGAGGTTTTCGACCCCGCCCTCCTAGTTGACTTCCTTTCACCTATAGGTGGAGGAGCGCTTTTATCTCGTCTTCCCCGAGTCTGCTTTACCTTCTTCTTGTGCTCAGCCACCTTTTGAGGAGATAAATCAGCATTCGCAGCAGCATTCACATAATTTTGAGCCGTGGACTCAGTTTCCAGCTCCTCATCCTCACCAATATCCACCTTCTGTTCAGGCTTATCAAACAAATGCGCCAAATGCGGCGTAGGCTCAAAATTTTTTGCAACCAACTGCGCATTCTTGCTTCTAGAACTATAATAGGCTGCTCTCAACAACTCATTCTCGCTCATCCTACCTCCCGACATCACCGGGCCAGTATTAACCACATCCAGCGACTTGCCAGTACCTACCTGCGCCTTTTCAGGACTACCCTGTGGCTTTTCAGCAATAAAATTTTTCAGGCTTGCATCATCTTCTGCATTGTCAAATTCATCATCCTTGACACTACTATCCCTTGACAAAAAACCCTCTAGCCCTATGTATTCATCAGTCGGATCTTCCTCATAATTTTCTGTAAACCCTGCTTCAGTTTCACCATCCTCCCCATAATCCACCAAATCTTCATCCTCCTCTGAATCTGCCACCTCCAGGTCATCACCATCCAACTCAACATCTGAGTTCGATGGCACTTCCTTCTGGGAAGTGTTTTCAAACACAGGAACAACAGAAACAGGCTTTTCAGCAGAAACAGGACCTCCCTACGGAGCTATTACACAACTAAATCATCCTGATTTTTCTGCTGAAGCTGAAGATTAGCCATCTGTTTCCCATCATTACCTACAGATTTAGCTGCCCAAGTCTGTCTTACCCAGTCCTTAGTAGATTTAGGCAAAGGAACATTACCTTTCCCAGCTGAATTTTGAACTGCAGGACCATCCTTTGCTGATTTTTCCTGGACACCCTGAATTGCTGAATTTCTCTGCTCATTGCTTGCTTGGCCATCATCTATTGCCTCAACTATAGCTTGGTTTCCCAAATTACCAGCTTCCTGATTCTCCTCCTCCTGCAAAGCTGCAAATTTGTTGGTCCCAGCTTGAACCAAAGCCAACTCACCACCAGCTTTCGCACCAACTTTTGAATTTTTATCATTGGCGTTCTTGGCTTTCTTCTTTGTTGCTTCCCTCCATTCACCTGCATTGTTCACATTACCAACAATCTTACCACTAGTCAGTTTACGCAGAGGAGGTGCTGGAACCACAGCATTCGCCTTTGGCACATTAACATTTGAATCCCTAGCCTCATTAACATTATCATTACGCTTCTCCCATAGCTCCGGGTGAATTACCTTACAATTGTTTTCATCATGACCCTGCAACCTACAACTTTTGCAATACAAAGGCAGATGATCATACATAATATCCACCCAAGTAGAGGTTATCTCACCAGTATCATCATCCTCCCCATTGATCAAAACACGGGAAGGGTGCTTTGCCAACAAGTCCAATTCAACCTTGACCCTGGCATAACTTGGTCTAGTCTTATTCAAAGTCGCAGTATCAACTTTCAATGGTGCTCCCGCTGCTGAAGCAATGGAAAAAATAAATTCTGTAGCAAAAAAGTTTGGAGGCAAATTTGGAAAACTAATCCATGCAAGAGCCATTGAAGTCTCAATATCAGGCTTCCAATGTCTAGTCCACTTCAATGATCTCATGGGAAACGATCTACCTCTAAACTTAATCCAATAAGCAGGTGTTGAAAAAAAATTAACATAATCCTCCATAGAAGACAGTCTAATCAAAACATACATGCTGTCCAAATAACCAATATTGCACTCACTCTTGATTCCACACTAGCCCGGGATGATTTTACGCAAGTTTTCCAAATCAGGCCTGCCATATGAAAATTTCCCAATAACTGCTAATTGTAACTGCTCCTTTGTGAGAGATTTCTTCACCTCAGATGTTTTCCATGTTAATTGAGCAACTCCTTAAGCATAAACAACGGTACGAAATAACCTTTGATCAATTTCTTGTTTTTGAACCTGCGGTTTTAAAATATGGGACCATGAAGGGGGTTGATTGTTGTTATTTTGGGGTGTTGTTGCAGTGGGTGGGGTGGGGTGGGGGTGAACGAGCCCTGGGGGGGCTGTCCACCCGTTGGAACGGCCATGGCCGGAGTTTTAATGGAGGCGCCAAGCTTTCTCCAAAAAATCGCCCAAATCGCCTGGGCTAGAGAGAAAACGGCTTGGGTTTGGGTTTTGGTTTAGGTTTTTTTTTTTTTTTAAGCGAAATCCAACTAAACTTGAGGCTTAGTGGCTAGTTTTATTAATAATAAAAATAAATCCCTCAAGATGACAATACAAAGTAAGGGGGGCCAAACCGTACCTTACATCATCCTATCGAGGTACAACCTCACTCCTAACCCGAGTGCAAAAAATACGAACTCGACAGCACCAAATACTCTATGATCATCACAGAGTTGATAATACACTCTGTGATGCTATTACATGTGATGATACTAACATAATGTAAAGCTATAAATGCTAAGAAGAAAGTGGAATCATGCAATCCACACTTTCTTTTACAAGTAATAAAATGAAAAATGTATAACGGCCCTACTATACTAACTTGAAAAAATGTTACTTGCGGCTCTCTATCTTGATCATAAATGCTATTCATCATTTTTTCGACTTGTTGGACCAATATCCTAGCTCTCTCCATTGGAAATCCAAGCACGAAACAACCAATTCCAACCCACGAAGACACCCCGAAGCAACAAACAAACCAAAGCACGCAGTTTGCCTGGCGCCTTGGGGCGCGCGCCGCGGACCATACCGCGCCCATGGAATTTTTTCAACGCCATGCGTTCGTACGCGCGGTGCGTGGCAAAAGCGTGGGAGAAAAGGAGCAAACTGCTTGGGCTGGCGCGGCGCACCACCCAAGGCGTCCAAAAATTCTACTTTCATCTCAAACGCCTGAAATGATCCAAACACCAAGTACCAGCTGTTCCAATCATAAAATACTGAAATTGATACTAACAAAAGCTTGGAAGAACCAACAACATTGTCCATTCCAAAGCCTTGCACAAATCCATTGCAAGCAACATGAATTTTAACTATGAAAGTACCTACAAAAACGAACACAAAGTTAGAAGAAAAAGCCTCCATGCTCTCCTCCCTAAGGACTCGAGCATGAAGGAGAGTTCCACCTCCCTTGTGTCTAACCACTCCTCCTCTACCTATTGATGTATTCATTGACGACCCGAGGTTTTCGACCCCGCCCTCCTAGTTGACTTCCTTTCACCTATAGGTGGCGGAGCGCTTTTATCTCGTCTTCCTCGAGTCTTCTTTGCCTTCTTCACATGCTCAGCCACCTTTTGAGGGGATAAATCAGCCTTCGCAACAGCATTCACATAATTTTGAGCCGTGGACTCAGTGTCCAGCTCCTCATCCTCACCAATATCCACCTCCTGTTCAGGCTTATCAAACAAATGCGCCAAATGTGGTGTAGGATCAAAATTTTTTGCAACCAACTGCACATTCTTGCTTCTAGAACTATAATAGGCTGCTCTCAACATCTCATTCTCGCTCATCCTACCTCCCGACATCACCGGGCCAGCATTAACCACATCCAGTGACATGCCAGTACCTACCTGCGCCTTTTCAGGACTACCCTGTGGCTTTTCAGCAAGAACCTTTTTCAGGCTTGCATCATCTTCTGCATTGTCAAATTCATCATCCTTGACACTACTATCCCTTGACAAAAAACCCTCTAGCCCTATGTATTCATCAGTCGGATCTTCCTCATAATTTTCTGTAGAACCTGCTTCAGTTTCACCATCCTCCCCATAATCCACCAAATCTTCATCCTCCTCTGAATCTGCCACCTCCAGGTCATCACCATCCAACTCAACATCTGAGTTAGATGGCACTTCCTTCAGGGAAGTGTTTTCAAACACAGGAACAACAGAAATAGGCTTTTTAGCAGAAACAGGACCTCCCTGCGGAGCTATTACACCAACTAAATCATCCTGAATTTTCTGCTGAAGCTGAAGATTAGCCATCTGTTTCCCATCATTACCTACAGATTTAGCAGCCCAAGTCTGTCTTACCCAGTACTTAGTAGATTTAGGCAAAGGAACATTACCTTTCCCAACTGAATTTTGAACTGCAGGACCATCCTTCGCTGATTTTTCCTTGACAGTCTGAATTGCTGAATTTCTCTGCTCATTGCTTGCTTGGCCATCATCTATTGCCTCAACTATAGCTTTGTTTCCCAAAGTACCAGCTTCCTGATTTTCCTCCTCCTGCAACGCTGCAAATTTGTTGGTCCCAGCCTGAACCAAAGCAAACTCGCCACCAGCTTTTGCACCAACTTTTGAGTTTTTATCATTGACGTTCTTGGCTTTCTTCTTTGTTGCTTCCCTCCACTCACCTGCATTGTTCACATTACCAACAATCTTACCACTAGTCAGTTTACGCAGAGGAGGTGCTGGAACCACCGCATTAGCCTTTGACATATTAACATTTGAATCCCGAGCCTCATTAACATTATCATTACGCTTCTCCCATAGCTCCGGGTGAATTACCTTACAATTGTTTTCATCATGACCCTGTAACCTACAACTTTTGCATTACAAAGGCAGATGATCATACATAATATCCACCCAAGTAGAGGTTATCTCACCAGTATCATCATCCTCCTCATTGATAAAAACACGGGAAGGGTGCTTTGCCAACAAGTCCAATTCAACCTTGACCCTGGCACAACTTGGTCTAGTCTTATTCAAAGTCGCAGTATCAACTTTCAATGGTGTTCCCACTGCTGAAGCAATGGAAAAAATAAACTCTGTAGCAAAAAAGTTAGGAGGCAAATTTGGAAAACTAATCCATGCAAGAGCCATTGAGGTCTCAATATCAGGCTTCCAATGTCTAGTCCACTTCAATGATCTCATGGGAAACGATCTACCTCTAAACTTAATCCAATAAGCAGGTGTTGACAAAAAATTAACATAATCCTCCATAGAAGACGGTCTAATCAAAACATACCTGCTGTCCAAATAACCAATATTGCACTCACTCTTGATTCCACACTGGCCCGGGATGATTTTACGCAAGTTTTCCAAATCAGGCCTGCCATATGAAAATTTCCCAATAACTTCTAATTGTAACTGCTCCTTGTGAGTGATTTCTTCACCTCAGATGTTTTCCATGTTAATAGAGCAACTCCTTGAGCATAAACAACGGTACGAAATAACCTTTGATCAATTTCTTGTTTTTGAACCTGCGGTTTTAAAATATGGGACCATGAAGGGGGTTGATTGTTGTTATTTTGGGGTGTTGTTGTAGTGGGTGGGGTGGGGTGGGGGTGAACGAGCTCTGGGGGGGGGGGGGCTGTCCACCCGTTGGAACGGCCATGGCCGGAGTTTTAATGGAGGCGCCAAGCTTTCTCCAAAAAATCGCCCAAATCGCCGGGGCTAGAGAGAAAACGGCTTGGGTTTTTTTTTTTTTTTAAGCAAAACCCAACTAAGCTTGTAGCTTAGTGGCTAGTTTTATTAATAATAAAATAAAAATCCCTCAAGAGGACAATACAAAGTAAGGGGGGCCAAACCGTACCTTACATCATCCTATCGAGGTACAACCTCGCTCCTAACTCGAATGCAAAAAATACGAACTCGCCAACACCAAGTATGCTATGATCATCACAGAGTTGATAATACACTCTGTGATGATATTACATGTGATGATACTAACATAATGAAAAACTATAAATGCTAGAAAGAAAGTGAAATCATGCAATCCACACTTCCTTTTACAAGTAATAAAATGCAAAATGTAAAACGGCCCAACAATACTAACTTGAAAAAATGCTACTTGTGGCTCTCTATCTCGATCATAAATGCTATCCATCATTTCATAAACTTGTTGGACCAACATCCTAGCTCTCTCCCAAGGAAATCCAAGCATGAAACAACCAAATCCAACCCACGACCACACCCCGAAACAACAAACGAACCAAAGCAAACAGTTTGCCTAGCGCGTTTAGGCGCGCGCCGCGGGACAAACCGCGCCCGTGGTTTTTTGTTAACGCCATGCGTTCGTAGGCGCGGGGCATGGCAAAAGCGGGCAAAAAAATGGAGCTTCTGGTTGGCCAGGCGCGGCAGGGGGCGCGGCGCGCCTGCCAAGGCGCTCAGAATTCCTGTTTTCGTCTCAAATGCCTGAAATGATCCAATACCCAAGCACCAGCTGTTCCAATCATAAAATACTGAAATTGATACTAAACAAAGCTTGGAAGAACCAAAAAATTGTCCATTCCAAAGCCTTGCATAAATCCATTCCAAGCATCATGAATTTTAACCATGAAAATACCTACAAAAACGAACACAAAGTTAGCAAAAAAAAGCCTCCATGCTCTCCTCCCTAAGGACTCGAGCATGAAGGAGAGTTCCACCTCCCTTGTGTCCAACCACTCCTCCTCTACCTATTGATGTATTCATTGACGACCCGAGGTTTTCGACCCCGCCCTCCTAGTTGACTTCCTTTCACCTATAGGTGGCAGAGCACTTTTATCTCTTCTTCCCCGAGTCTGCTTTGCCTTCTTCATATGCTCAGCCACCCTTTGAGGAGATAAATCAGCCTTCGCAGCATCATTCACATAATTTTGAGCCGTGGACTCAGTGTCCAACTCATCATCTTCACCAATATCCACCTCCTGTTCAGGAAGCTTATCAAACAAATGCGCCAAATGTGGCGTAGGCTCAAAATTTTTTGCAACCAGCTGCGCATTCTTGCTTCTAGAACTATAATAGGCTGCTCTCAACAACTCATTCTCGCTCTGCCTACCTCCTGACATCACCGGGCCAGCATTAACCACATCCAGCGACTTACCAGTACCTACCCGCGCCTTTTCAGGACTACCCTGTGGCTTTTCAGCAATAGCCTTTTTCGGACTTGCATCATCTTCTGTATTGTCAGATTCATCACCCTTGACAGTACTATCCCTTGACAGAAAACCCTCTAGCCCTATGTATTCATCAGTCGGATCTTCTTCATAATGGCTGAAGGGTTTACCAATTCCTGTAAAACCAGCATAAGTTTCACCGTAATCAACCAACTCTTCATCTTCCTCTGAATCTGCCACCTCCAGGTCATCACCATTTTTCTCAACTCCTTCTGTGGCCTTGATTTCCATAGAGTTAGATGGCACTTCCTGCTGGGAAGTGTTTTCAAATACAGGAACAGCAGAAACAAGCTTTTCAGCAGAAACAGGACCTCCCTGCGGAGCTATTACACCAACTAATTCATCCTGATTTTTCTGCTGAAGCTGAGGATTAGCCAACTGTTTCCCATCATTACCTGCAGATTTAGGAGCCCAAGTCTGTTTTACCCAGTCCTTAGTAGATTTAGGCAAAGGAATATTACCTTTCCCAGCTGATTTTTGAGCTGCAGGACCATCCGTTGCTGCATTTTTCTGAGCACCCTGCAATGCTGAATTTTGCTGATCCTTGCTTGCTTGGCCATCAATTGTTGCCTCAACTATAGCTTTGCTGCCCACATTACCAGCTTCCTGATTGTCCTCCTCCTGCAAAGCTGCAAATTTGTTAGCCCCAGCCTGAACCAAAGCCAATTCACCACCAGCTTTCGCACCAACTTTAGAATTTTTATCATTGGCGTTCTTGGCTTTCTTCTTTGTTGCTTCCCTCCATTCACCTGCATTGTTCACATTACCAACAGTCTTACCACTAGTCAGTATACGCAGAGGAGGTGCTGGAACCACAGCATTAGCCTTTGACACATTAACATTTGAATCCCGGGCCACATTAACAGTATCATTACGCTTCTCCCATAGCTCCGGGTGAATTACCTTACAATTGTTTTCATCATGACCCTGCAACCTACAACTTTTGCAATACAAAGGTAGATGATCATACATAATATCCACCCATGTAGAGGTTATCTCACCAGTGTCATCATCCTCCTCATTGATCAAAACACGGGGAGGGTGTTTTGCCAACAAGTCCAATTCAACCTTGATCCTGGCACAACTTGGTCTGGTTTTATTCAAAGTTGCAGTATCAACTTTCAATGGTGTTCCAACAGCCGAAGCAATAGAAAAAATGAACTCTGTTGCAAAAAAGTTTGGAGGCAAATTTTGAAAACTAATCCATGCAAGAGCCATTGAAGTCTCAATATCAGGCTTCCAATGTCTAGTCCACTTCAATGACCTCATAGGAAACGATCTACCTCTAAACTTAATCCAATAAGCAGGTGTTGACAAAAAATTAACATAATCTTCCATAGAAGACAGTCTAATCAAAACATACCTGCTGTCCAAATACCCAATGTTGCATTCACTTTTGATTCCACACTGACCCGGGATAATTTTACGTAAATTTTCCAAGTCAGGCCTGCCGTATGAAAATTTGCCAATAACTGCAAATTGTAATTGCTCCTTTGCAAGAGATTCTTAACCTCAGATGTTTTCCAATTCAATTGTGCTACTCCCTGAGTATAAACAACGGTACGAAAGAATCTTTGATCAATTTTTTGTTTTTGAATCTGGGGTTTCAAAATATGGGACCATGAAAGGGGTTGATTGTTGTTATTTTGGGGGTGTTGTTGCAGTGGGTGGGGTGGGGTGGGGGTGAACGAGCCCTGGGGGAGGCTGTCCACCCGTTGGAACGGCCATAGCCGTGATGAAAATTGGTGGCGCCTCCTTTCTCCTCAAAATCGCCCAAGAGGAGGAGAGAGAAGAGAGCGTTTTTGGGTTTAGGGTTTTTTTTTTTTTTTTTTTTTTTTGGGGGTTTAGGGTTTAGGGTTTTAAACGGCTTGGGTTTTTTTTTATTTTTTTATTTTTTTTTATTCAAGAGTCAACTAGGCATTGCACCTAGCGACCATTTTTATTAATTAACAAAAATAAATACAAAGTCTTACAATGTGTGCACATAAAGTGCAAAACAAACAAGTACACCCTACTTCTTCCTAACATAGCACCAAGCTTATTCATTATCCCTACTCTCTTGGATTGAATGCCATTGGGCATTAATACCACCAAGTAGACTAAGAATAACTCATAATCTTGATGCCAAAATACATAGTAAGTAGGGATTAAACAACTATCAAAATTTGAAAAATAAGATATACAAATTGTAATAAGTAGTCTTGATCTTCCTTGGTGCTTGCATGATGTGTATATCTCGAAGGAATGAAGCCCCAATAGTAGTAGCATCCCGCAAAAAATCCCTCTATTTTTGTCATTGTGCGGTCCATCTTTGGTGATTGTGCGGCCGCACAATATTGTGCTGAGCCGCACAATTGATTGATTTGGGGCAGTAGCTTCAACAAGTTGGAGAATTGTGCGACCAATTGTGCGACACCAGAAAAGCTGATTGTGCGATCGCACAAATTTGTGCGGGGGCGCACAAATGTGCAAAAAGTACCAGTGTGTAACTCCGTAGCGGGACATTGTGCTGACCAGTTGTGCTAGGGCGCACAATAATTGTGCTGGATGCACAAATTTGTGCGGGGGCGCACAATTGCGCGAAAAATGCCAGTAGCTCACTGCTTCAAATTGCGAGATTGTGCTAACCATTGTGCTGGGGCGCACAAAATTGTGCTGGGCCGCACAAAATTGTGCTGGGGCGCACAAATGGCAGAAATTGTACAGAATGCGTCCCAGTCCAAAGAACATGAATTTTCCAATCTTGAAAGCATGTATATGTATCTCCACCTTGTACCTGCATACAAAGAAGCTAAAGTTAGTGATAAAAACCCCTATGATCTCCACTCTAAAGTCTTGATCATAGGGGGCAATGTCCAAACTCCACTCATCTCTTGCCAAAACACCTCCTCCCTTAATGACGGCTTGGGTTTAGGGTTTTGGTTTAGGGTTTTTTTTTTTTTTTTTTTGTTTAGCGAAATCCAACTAAGCTTGTAGCTTAGTGGCTAGTTTTATTAATAATTAAATAAAAATCCCTCAAGAGGACAATACAAAGTAAGGGGGGCCAAACCGTACCTTACATCATCCTATCGAGGTACAACCTCACTCCTAACCCGAGTGCAGAAAATACGAACTCGCCAGCACCAAATACTCTATGATCATCACAGAGTTAATAATACACTCTGTGATGATATTACATATGATGATACTAACATAATGAAACAGTATAAATGCTAGAAAGAAAGTGGAATCATGCAATCCACACTTCCTTTTACAAGTAATAAAATGCAAAATGTAGAACGGCCCTACTATACTAACTTGAAAAAATGTTACTTGTGGCTCTCTATCTTGATCGTAAATGCTATCCATCATTTCTTCAACTTGTTGAACCAAAATCCTAGCTCTCTCCATTGGAAATCCAAGCACGAACCAACCAATTCCACCCCACGAAAACACCCCAAAGCAACAAACAAAATAAAACAAACCAGTTCGCCTAGCGCTTTGGGGCGCGCGCCGCGGAGCTAACCGCGCCCTTGCATTTTTCACAACGCCATGCGTTCGTAGGCGCGGCGCATGGCAACAGTGGAGCAAAAAATGGAGGTTCTGATTGGGCTGGCGCGGCAGGGGGCACGGCGCGCCACCCAAGGCGCCCAAAATTCCTGAAATCGTCTCAAACGCCTGAAATGATCCATGCACCAAGTACCAGCTGTTCCAACCATAAATCACTGAAATTGATATTAAACAAAGCTTGGAAGAACCAAAAATGTCCATTCCAAAGCCTTGCATAAATCCATTCCAAGCAACATGCATTTGAACTATGAAAATACCTACAAAAACGAACACAAAGTTAGCAAAAAAAGCCTCCATGCTCTCCTCCCTAAGGACTCGAGCGTGAAGGAGAGTTCCACCTCCCTTGTGTCTAACCACTCCTCCTCTACCTATTGATGTATTCATTGACGACCCGAGGTTTTCGACCCCGCCCTCCTAGTTGACTTCCTTTCACCTATAGGTGGCGGAGCGCTTTTATCTCGTCTTCCCCGAGTCTTCTTTGCCTTCTTCTTGTGCTCAGCCACCTTTTGAGGAGATAAATCAGCCTTCGCAGCAGCATTCACATAATTTTGAGCCGTGGACTCAGTGTCCAGCTCCTCATCCTCACCAATATCCACCTCCTATTCAGGCTTATCAAACAAATACGCCAAATGCGACGTAGGCTCAAAATTTTTTGCAACCAGCTGCGCATTCTTGCTTCTAGAACTATAATAGGCTTCTCTCAACAACTCATTCTCGCTCATCCTACCTCCCGACATCACCGGGCCAGCATTAACCACATCCAGCGACTTGCCAGTACCTACCTGCGCCTTTTCAGGACTACCATGTGGCTTTTCAGCCAGAACATTTTTCAGGCTTGCATCATCTTCTGCATTGTCAAATTCATCATCCTTGACACTACTATCCCTTGACAAAAAAACCTCTAGCCCTATGTAATCATCAGTCGGATCTTCCTCATAATTTTCTGTAAAACCTGCTTCAGTTTCACCATCCTCCCCATAATCCACCAAATCTTCATCCTCCTCTGAATCTGCCACCTCCAAGCCATCACAATCCAACTCAACATCTGAGTAAGATGGCACTTCCTTCTGGGAAGTGTTTTCAAACACAGGAACAACAGAAACAGGCTTTTCAGCAGCAACAGGACCTCACTGCGGAGCTATTACACCAACTAATTTATCCTGATTTTTCTGCTGAAGCTGAAGATTAGCCATCTGTTTCCCATCATTACCTACAGATTTAGCAGCCCAAGTCTGTCTTACCCAGTCCTTAGTAGATTTAGGCAAAGGAATATTGCCTTTCCCAACTGAATTTTGAACTGCATGACCATCCTTTGCTGATTTTTCCTGGACACCCTGAATTTCTGAATTTCTCTGCTCATTGCTTGCTTGGCCAGCATCTATTGCCTCAACTATAGCTTTGTTTCCCAACATACCAGCTTCCTGATTCTCCTCCTCCTGCAAAGCTGCAAATTTGTTGGTCCCAGCCTGAGCCAAAGCCAACTCGCCACCAGCTTTCGCACCAACTTTTGAATTTTTATCATTGATGTTCTTGGCTTTCTTCTTTGTTGCTTCCCTCCATTCACCTGCATTGTTCACATTACCAACAATCTTACCACTAGTCAGTTTACGCAGAGGAGGTGCTGGAACAACGGCATTAGCCTTTGACACATTAACATTTGAATCCCGAGCCTCATTAACATTATCATTACGCTTCTCCCATAGCTCCGGGTGAATTACCTTACAATTGTTTTCATCATGACCCTGCAACCTACAACTTTTGCAATACAAAGGAAGATGATCATACATAATATCCACCCAAGTAGAGGTTATCTCACCAGTATCATCATCCTCCTCATTGATCAAAACACGGGAAGGGTGCTTTGCCAACAAGTCCAATTCAACCTTGACCCTGGCACAACTTGGTCTAGTCTTATTCAAAGTCGCAGTATCAACTTTCAATGGCGTTCCCACTGCTGAAGCAATGGAAAAAATAACTTCTGTAGCAAAAAAGTTTGGAGGCAAATTTGGAAAACTAATCCATGCAAGAGCCATTGAAGTCTCAATATCAGGCTTCCAATGTCTAGTCCACTTCAATGATCTCATGGGAAACGATCTACCTCTAAACTTAATCCAATAGGCAGGTGCTGACAAAACAATTAACATAATCCTCCATAGAAGACAGTCTAATCAAAACATACCTGCTGTCCAAATAACCAATATTGCACTCACTCTTGATTCCACACTGGCCCGGGATGATTTTACCCAAGGTATGTGCAGTTTGTTAGTGATAGGGCAAGGAAACCAAAACATAAGATATCCAGCAAAAGAATCAATTGTATGGCTAGAATTAATGGAATTTTTGAAAATGATGGATCATGTCGTGTTTCTAAGGTTATTAGAAAGCATAATCATAAATTGGAACCATCACTATCACGATTGATGGCTGCACACAGGAAGGTTAGTAATTCTCTTAAGAGATGGTTTCAAGCTGATGATCTAGCTGGCCTAAGACCATCCAAGAACATAAGAGTAGCCGAAGTACTTGCTGGTGGGCCAGAGAATTTGGGTTGCACTCCTAAGGACTGCAGAAATTATATTATGAATAGTAGGAGGTTTGAATTGCAAGAAGGGGACGCACAAGCATTACTGAGGTTCTTTACTAATATGCAACAAAAAGATAGGGAGTTTTTTCTATTCAATTGATGTTGATAGCGTAGGTAGGATTCGTAACGTTGTATGGGTGCATTCTCACTCAAAAGTAGCATTTGATATGTTCCATGACGTTATATGCTTTGATACAACATACCTAGTGAACCGGTATAATATTCCATTCGCTTCGTTTGTTGGTGTTAATCAACATAGACAATCCGTACTTTTGGGGTGTGGTCTCCTATCGAATGAGGATATTGCAAGTTACTTGTTGGTGATCTCTACATGGCTTCGGGCAATGGGAGATGTTTGTCCCCTGGCTATCTTGACCGACCAATGTGAAAGCATTAAGGCAGCTATACATCAATTGATGCAAAATACGGTACAAAGATACTGTGTATGGCATATATTCTCTAAGTTGCCTTTGAGGTTAAGCGGGGTTAGTAATTCTAAAAGAGCAAAGTCAGAATTCAAGGCCATGGTGCTTGAAAGCATTACTACAGTTGAGTTTGAGAATAGATGGGATGAATACATTGCAAAATACAACTTGAATGGAAGAGAGTGGTTTCTTAAGCTTTATTTAGAAAGGGAAAAATGGGTTCCTGCATACCTAGATGATCATTTTTGGGCAGGGATGTTGTCTACTCAAAGAAGTGAAGGAATGCATGCTTTCTTTGATAGATTTATCACCCGTCAAAGCACACTTAAGCAATTTGTTCAGCAATACGAGTTAGCTATAAGAGATAAGTTTGAGAAAGAGCTTGAAGCAGAATATAGGTCTAATTGTTTTGAATTAAAGTGTTTGTCTGAATTCCCATGGGAGGCACAACTTAAAGCTTGCTATGCTCGTGAAATATTTGAATTGTTCCAAAAGCAACTAAAGAAGCACATGCATTGTGAAATCAGCACCTTTGAGGATGATGAAGCAGAACCTGGCGTGGAGAAATTCCTTATAACTGATTATTCAAAGAGAAGTTTTAGTCGTAGCGATCCGTTTTTATTCACTGTTAGGTACACGGTTGTTGGTGAACATCTAAGTTGCTCCTGCAAATGGTTTGAAAGTAGAGGATATCTATGTTGCCATATACTGAAGGTTTTGTCTCACAAAAGGATTGAAACTGTTGACCAAAGGTATATTTTGGATAGATTGAGAAAAGATATTGTTCGTCCACACTTAAAACGATTCTTTTTAGGAGGTTATCCCCATATGACTTCCGAGTACATGATGTACAAGGATTTGCTAAAGAATTTTGAGCGGAATTGTGATATTGCATTGGATAGTGAAGTGAAGAGGAAGTATATGAAGTATATGATGATCAAAATTGAGCATGATCTTTCAAATTGGAATGATGAAATTATCGAGCAATTTGTCCCATTGGAAGAGTTGAATGAGGTTGATGTTTACGTTGACCCTGTAAGTGTGGGTGAGGGTGATTCAACTATTTTACGTAACCCTCGATACACTCGTTCACGAGTACGTCCACGGTTGAGCCGGTATAGAGGACGACTTGAAACATATTTTAGAAGTTCACAAAGTGGTGGTAGAGGAGGTGTGAGTAGCAGAGGTGGTGGTAGGGGTAGTAGAGTTGGTGGTAGAGGTAGTAGAGGTGGAGGTAGAGGTGATGGTAGGGCTGGTGGTAGAGGCAGTCAAGGTAGTCAAGGCATTAACGGGCAAGATGAAGGAAATGAGGTAACATTTACTTGCATATTCACTATAGTTCATTGAATATTTGTTTTAACTATGGCATATTTTACACTAATTAATTTTTTTTTTCATGTTGCAGCAAGGTGGTGCTCCAACATCACCACTTGGTAGCTTGGCCGATCTAAACGATGACATTGAAGACTTGTCGATTTAATTAGATATAATATAAGTTTGAGCTTTTTTTTTTAGTTGGTTTTGACATAGAATCCTTCTTAATTTATTTACATTCTTTTTGTAATAAAACTTAATGAAAATCGACTTATGTAAGTTTCATTCATAGAATGATGATTTTTTCATGATAAATTTTTGAAACTTAAATAGTATGAATTGATGTATCCAATATTAGGGTTACTTAACTTAAATCCTAGTTCAAAGCTTGTATGTCCAAACTATTTTATAACAAACTATACAACTAAAACTGGGATTATTTACCTAGAATCTTTGTCCCACATCGAAAATTTTATGAAACGTTGCAGTGTTTATAAGGATTAATCAACTCTCCTTCAAGTAAATTAATGTATTGTCTTGGTAGAGTGCTCTACCAAGACAATACATTAATTTTAAGCATGACTACTTTTTATTTAAAACAATCGATAATGTAGTAATAATTATACTGTCTAGGTATAATTGCATGTTATAAAAAAGGAACACGGTGATATACGATGTCGTTGCTTATCTATATTACTACTACATATACTAAGTAATTATACCCAATTAAAGTATATAAAAATACTACAATTAAAGTATTAGAATTCCTATTTATATACTTCACAAGCTAATAGACCTAAATTGGGCCAAAAAAATAGACCTAAATAGACCTAAATTGTGCCAAACTAGTGTCGACCACTATACCCCAACCTCCTAATATGTAACTTATGACCATTTTGCTGGAATAGCATCATCTGCTCTTCCACAAACTTTATCATATTTTATAACAAACTATACAACTAACCAATGCTTGTATGCCAAAAAAAAGACCTAAATTGTGCCAAACTAGACTCGAACCCTATACCCCAACCTCCTAATATGTGACTTATGACCATTTTGCTGGAATAGCATCATCTGCTCTTCCACAAACTTTATCATTTTTTATAACAAAACAAACTATACAACTTACCAAACCCTAACCATCACCTCCTTCACCTTTCCTTATTTAAAGAGACACAAAGGTTGTACTTCCTTTGTAAGAAATCTGAATATTTTCATACTAACTTTTAACCCACAAAAAAAGGAGGCTGATGCAACCAATCTTAAGTAGTTTGGACCTGGAACTTTTATAAACATTGTTGGTAAGATGACCTTTCTTGCGAGGTTAACCAAATCATATGTAACTACGGATGATTTTGTAAGTTTTTTTGCTTATCTTTTTAATTTTTTTTAAAATATCCATAGTTTCTAATATTTTATTTTGTAATTTTTTCATGTTAATAGATTTTTCCAAAATATGTACTCCCTTTTTTGCCTGATGAATCAGTTCCTGCTCGTGTGCTATCTGGTAATGATGTACATGATATGCACTTGGTTATAAATAAAGGGAAGAAAAGGCTAGGGAATGGTTGGTTAGAATTCATAAAGGCCAACAATTTGAGGGTTGGTAAGGCACTTCATTTTAGTTTTGTGGAAGGTTTAGATGATGGTAGATTTGTTTGTCGAGTTCACATTATGGGACAGCCTCGTGATCTTGCTGCTAATTTTGACAATGAATTATCAAGTGCATCAAGTTCTAGTGATGTTTTTGTTATGTTAAGGCTCTATGTATTTATCCAGATGTTGTTATGTCAAGACTCTATGTTTATATCCAGATTTGTAGTTGTTAAATTATCACTAATGTTTAGTCTACATTTTTTTGTCACATTTGATGGCTGATTAATATCAATTGGGATTAAATAACTTGTCAAATAAATTGCACTAAGTCATAAAAGATCACACATAGACAAATATTTTCCATAGCATTTGATTTTGATTTAGGAAGAAACAAGCCATTATCCTGCTTACATAGCACCCATTAAACCAAAAAAACCCTAAAAGAACTTCCCTACACCACTTGAGCTTGGGGATTCAATAACAAGTTTGGTAGATTGACACTTGCTCTCAATCCTACTTGCAACAGCTTCCATACGAGCCATCATCTCTTCCTGGCTAAGTTTAACTTGATCCACAATGCGATTAAGATTGGGAATTTCACCACGCAGTTCTTGCACCTGAAAATTAACATTGTTCACTGTCCAGTTTACAGGAAAAACTTGTTGATCTACACGACGACTGAGATTGGCAATTTCAGAACGAAGTTCTAGCATATGAATGATAACATTGTTCAATGCCCAGTTGATATTCATAATATGTTGTGAAATAACAACAGGAAAAGGATAATTGATGTTCATCCTGCAAAAAAAGTAACACTAGGGCTGTCAATAAGGGAATAATAAGAATTATTGCAAAGTTGAAATTTATATCTTTTAACTGACATTGGATGAAGCATATATTCTCCCCCATGTGAGATTACTTACCCGTTCAGTCTTGTAGAGTTGGTATAGATATGATTATACATTGACAGCAAAAAGTGATCTTCAAAGATATGATACGGGATGATGATTACACTATGGAATGTGTTAGGATTTAAATAGGAAGAGTATTGGGTAATGGAAAGGCAACAAATCAAGTGATGCATGCATTGCAAGAACCCATGCACGCCAAACCAATTGAATCGGTAGCTTGTATTGGGATTGTAATTGTTGTGTGTCTTTTGATATGTCCAATGTACACACATTCACATAACAATCAATACACACATTTAATTAACAATCAATGCGCAGAAACGTTCTAATCCTAATTGTATTCTAAGTGATTAGTCCAAATCTCATTAAAATTGCATGATCTTGGATGTAACTTAGTGAAATCAATATGTAGTTATAATAGGACGGTGCTATTACTTGCTTACATCAAATAACAACTATGATTTATGAGGTAAATAGTTCACGTAATCCTACTTACACCTTATTGCATAGAATTGGAGACTTTTAAATAAGATTTTTCATACGTTTGTAAAATAATTGGTAGAATTTAAAATTTGAGAAATTGTCATATTTTATGTATAAAATATGCATTTATAATCTGCCTTTATGTACATTATGAAATTTCCATAAAATGAAGTCTCTTCGTCTTAGAACAATTTTTCCAAAATTAAGAGAGTGTGTTTTTTGAATGTCAATGGTGGTAAACAACAACAACAAAAATTAATAACAAACATTCTTAGAATATAATACTTCCATATATTAATTCTTCAAACCAGTTTAACATTAACAACCATCCAAAACATTATCAAACTTCATCAAAAACAACAATCCCCTACTAATACATAACCCACACATCTATCCAAGTACGTACCATGAGTTATGGGGGATATAGGAATTAAAACATACAACTAAACTAGAAACTAGGTGATGTTGGAGCAGAAACATAATCATAGGGATGAAGGCCGACACCACTAACAGCAGCCTCTGATAACTTCTCAATCCTGTCAAGCATTTTCATAATTTTGGTCTGGTTACTCTCAAGAACCTTCACAAGGTCTTCATTGTCCTCTAGTTTGCACTGCATGTCGATAACACGCTCACGAACACACTTATCCATACAGAATATATTGTCATACTTGCTAGTTGGTTTCCACTCGTTACTTTTTTCATTCCACCCATTGCTTTTTTCACCTTCCATGACTGAAAAAGAAAAATCAGAGTTAATTTACAATAACATCATCCAAAAATTAAAACAAAAATACTTATAAAATCTAAGAAATTTAAAAAGAAATGTATCAAACCGTACTTCTCTTGTCAAGTGGATTTATTCTCAAGAAATGAAGGGACGCTTTAGAGATGGTTTTAGTTGTAATGCCTTTGAGAAGCACTGATTACCTTCTTAAATACAGGTTGTCATACCCATTCAAGATGGGGTGCGTTGTTTAAAATAGATACTAAACAGGTGGGTTGTTTAATTTTTGCACACTTAATTGCATAAAATTGTAAACATAAATATTAATAAAATTGTTTGTTTTAAATAATGACCCCAAATTGCATAGTTTGGATTGACATTTCAGTGCAATATGACACCTACTCCACTTAATTAATAAAATATTTAAAAGAAAATGTGTTTGAATTGATACATTGTATTACTAATATAAGTATGAATATTATGAAATTGCATTAATAGAAACACGCAGGATACGACATATTACCGGTGATTACTAATACATTGACCAATGATTGATGACTAGCATCAATTGCAACATGTAGGAACAAGAAAATGTGTTTGAATTGATACATTGTATTACTAATATAAGTATGAATATTATGAAATTGCATTAATAAATCTTAGAGTGGAAGGTTTACGGTTTTTTTTTTTTTTTTTTTTAGCAAAATCCAACTAAGCTTATAGCTTAGTGGCTATTTTTTATTAATAATAAAACAAAAAAAACAATAATGAGGTCTTTACAATCTTGAAATAAATACGAACTAGCTAAGACTATAACTAATGAACGCCTAAGTAATGGTAAGATAGCATCATATCCAAACGTCGCATCCACTTCATTGGGTTGAGCATTATAAAATGCTAATACCACCAATCGAAATGAATTAAACGCCTTGATATAATACTTTACAATGTTTACCTCACTATTTAGGCCAAATACATATACTAATCTAATGAAAAAGCTAACTAATGAGCTACTAATATAATGATATATGCTAATGCGAGTAAACACATTATACCAATATAATAACTCGCTCCCGTGACGATCCAAGCGCGAAACACCCAATTCCAATCCACAAAACCACCCCGAGCAACGAACAAACGAAGGCAGGAAAATTGCCTTGCGCTTTTGGGGGCGCGGCACGGGCCCCAACGCGCCCAAAAACTTGTCCGTCATGCGATCGTAGCCGCGGAGCGGACCAAAGGCGGAGAGGAATTTGGACATTCTGTGAAGGCCGGCGCGGCAGGGGGCGCGGCGCGCCGGCCAAGGCGCCAGTAATTTTCGCCTTAGTCGTTTTTCTTGATTCCAAAACGTGAACTGATTCCAATGCCAAGCAACAGCTGTTCCAAGTCTCAAATATCTGAAATGGATACTAACCATAGATTGGGAGTCCCAATAACATCTTAAAACCATCAACCAAATGAGCAAAACGTCCATTCCAGCGCCGTACATAAATCCATTCCAAACAACATGAGCTATATCTATGAATGTACCTACAAAAAAGAACACAAAGTTAGTAAAAAAAGCCTCCATGCTCTCCTCTCTAAGGATTCGAGCATGAAGGAGAGTTCCACCACCCGTGTGTCTAAACACTCCTCCTCGGCTTAGTGCGGATGTACGGCTCATTACACTTGTCCCCATTTACCAACCTCCTACCCACACTATCCAAGTCATGAAACGAATTAACAAGGACATCTCCTTGATCTAGTGCCAAATTCGCCAAGTAATCCGCCACTTTGTTCCCCTCTCGAAAAACATGCACCACCTCTACTTCCATCCCCTCCATCAAGCTCCAAATTTCTTCAATTTCTTGAACAATTTGCCAAGGCACCTCCCAAACCTTAGTCACCACATTTTTTAGCAACAACGAGTCCGTCTCAACAATAACATGCGCATAAGGAGTAGAAACCACATACCTCAAGGCCATAAGAATTGCCAATGCCTCCGCTTGAGTATTTGTGGTCATGAAATCCTCCATCTCCTTAGCACACGCATGCAAGATATCTCCCCTCTCATCTCGCACACAAAAAGCCCACGAACTAGGTCCCGGGTTACCTCTTGACGCACCATCCGTATTACATTTGATCCACCCCACCTGAGGCGGACTCCAAGCAACCTTCATCATTACTAAAGCAGGCGTATGATCCCTCAACACCGGAATCAAGTCCTCCCACCTACCTGGCGCATGCCGAAAGTTCCTCCTGCGAACTCTCAACAACATAATGATATGCTGCATAACGAGATACAACACCCTGCGAGCCGAAGTCGACACACCATTCCTAAAAACTACCTCCGCTTCCACAATTCCCATACAATAAAGATGGGTACAACATGGTAGATCAACCTCAAGACCGGACCAGCAGGAGCATCCCACCACAGATTAATCACTTGTGTCAAGTGCAGCCCATCAAAATTAAGACCTACAGCGCCTCCAAAATATTTCCATACATACCTCGCTACAGGTGCATTAAGAAAAACGTGAGAGACAGTCTCCACGTCAGGGTCCACACAGCAATGACACCTAGAGTGGAACTGAATTCCCCACCTATGTAGCATATCATCCAGCGGCAGCTTAAACTTCCACAGCCTCCATAATAAAAATGACATTTTAAAAGGAATACCTTTGATCCAAATGTGCTTGTAAAGGTCTGCTTCACTCTGCTTCTTCTTGTGCCGCACCAATTGATAAGCTGACCGAACTGAGAAGGTACCTCGAGATTCCAGCTTCCAAAATGGCCTATCCCGCTGTTCAGGACACATATGAGGCTTAATATTCTGAATCACATGCTCTGCAAGGTCGTCAGGTAACAGCTCCCTAAGGCGCTGCTCAAGCCATTCTCCACCCTCAGCTACTTCATATACGCACACTACAGTCTCATCACATTCAAAATCAAGCGGAACTGCATGCTACAAAGGACCAAGGCCAGTCCAGTTATCAAGCCAGAAGTAAGCATTGCCCTTCTTCAACTGCCATACTATCTCATGATCCATCACGGGTCTGCTCTGCAGCATTTTCTTCCAAGCATAGGTCCCCTCCTTCCATGGAACCACCAAAGAGTGATGCTTTTTCAAATACTTGTTGCTCATATAAGTCCTCCATAACGAATCCTTGGTGCGAAAATTCCACCACAGCTTTGCAAAAAGTGCCTTGGAGACATCCTTCAAGCTCCTAAAACCAATCCCTCCTTCATTCAACGGGTGGCATAAGGTCTCCCAAGAAGCCCAATGCCTGCTGTCCTGACCCACTTTGTTACTCCAAAATAACTTGGCAAACATCCTGTGAAGCTGGGCCACCACCCCAGCAAGGAGATCACAGGCAGATAACAAGTGAATGGGCATACTCTGAAGCACTGAAGAAATCAGAATCGCCCGTCCTCCTATAGAAAGCAGCTTACCAGTCCAGGAGTCCAGCTTTTTCTGCACCTTTTCCACCAACTCGTTGTAGTGACAGTTCTTCCTCCTAGCATAATAAATAGGAACTCCAAGATACTTGAAAGGGAAATCCCCCCTCGGTATCTCAGTCACATCAAGCACCCTGTCAACTAAAAAATGCGGAGCCTTACCATGCATATACACATTGCTTTTCTCCTTATTGATTTTCTGTCCGCTGGCCAGCTCATAACTAGACAAAGTGTCCATCACTATCTTCAGCGAATCTTCATCAGCTGACGAAAAAATAATCATATCATCCGCATACGCCAAGTGGTTGAGGTATGGACTCCAGATAGGCATCCCATACGGCACAAAATTATCATCCCTGTTCAGCGCATTCAGAGCTCTTGAAAGGCACTCTGCACCAAGCAAAAACAAAGTGGGAGATAGAGGATCACCCTGCTTCACCCCTCTAGAAGACTGGAAAAACCCGTAGGGCTGATCATTTACAAGGACAGAGTACCAATTGTTGCACAAAATCCTGTAAATCATCCCAACAAACGTTTCACCAAATCCCATCTTCTTCAGAGCCTTTATCAAGAACAACCAAGAAACTCTATCATACGCCTTAGCCATGTCAAGTTTAATTACCACATTCGCAGGCTTGCCCCTATCAGCAATATCATGCACAATTTCCTGCACCAGTAAGATATTCTCAAATATGTTCCTTCCTTTCACAAAGCCATACTGCTGGGGTGAGATGATCCCAGGCAATAGGACGGACAACCTATCATGAATCATCCTGGAGAACACCTTGTTGCTGAAATTGCTCAAACTAATCGGCCTCATATCTGAAAAAGTAGTGAAATCTCTCCTTTTAGGCAATAAAACCAAATTAGTAGCAGTAATATACCTCGGCATAGAGTGACCCCGAAAAAATGTCTGCACCATTCTCACCACATCAGGACCTATAATGTCCCAACACGACTGATAGAAAGCACCCGTAAAACCATCCGGGCCTCCTGCAGATTCTGCATTCAAACCAAAAACAGCCTTCTTCACCTCCTGCGCGTCTGGGTAAGCAATAAGATCAGCATCATGGTCCTGTGTAATAAGTCTAGGCAAGTGATCGAGAATAGTAAAGTCATCTGGCGCCGCATCACAAGTAAACTGAGCCTGAAAAAATCTGATTGCCTCCTGGGAAATTTCTGCATCACTTTCCAGCAAAGTACCAGCAGCATCTTCGATCCTCCTAATCTGCAACACCTTCCTTTTCCCATTTACATGAGCATGGAAAAATTTGGTGTTCCTATCCCCATCCTTGAACCACTCCATCCCTGCCTTCTGCTTCAAAAACTGCTCCTCTATCGCATAGAATCTGATCAACTCAGCATTAACCCGCTGCAATCTCTCCCTGTTGTACCCAGTTGGGTGCTCCTCGAACTCCTGTTCATAGACCTGGACCACCTCCTCCAAAGTAGCAATCTGCCTAAAAATGTCGCCATAAGTCTCCCTGCTCCATACAGAAAGTGCCTTTTTCAACTTTTTCAACTTGCAGTTAAAGTTGTAAAAAGGATCGGAATCAAAATTTTCAGCCCAATTCTCTCTGACGACATCCAGGAAGGTCTCATGCTGCACCCAAAAATTTAGAAACCTGAACGGCTTCTTCACATTTGGAGCACCCATGTTTGGCAACAGCAACAACGGAGCATGGTCAGACCCCTGCCTAATCAAGTGCTCTACCGCAAACTGAGGAAATAAATCCTGAAAAGCCTGATTCACAAGACACCTGTCAAGCCTTTTAAAAATGCATGCATCATCCGATCTACCATTCCACCAGGTGTACATGCTTCCCTTGAAACCCATGTCAAACAGCTGACACATGTTAATGCAGTGCACAAAATCTTCCACCTCCAGGTAAAAAACTGGCAGGCCTCCAAATTTTCAAGCTCATCAATTATGAAATTGAAATCACCCCCAACAAGCCAAGGTAATGTCATGTCACTAGCTTGATAATACAGCATATCCCACAGTTCCACCCGGCTAAGCTGATCAGTGCTGGCATACACCAACGACACCACAAATTCCCTCAACCCATCCAAGTGTGTCAGTTTCAAAGACAGCATTTGTGATGTATCATACACCACTTCCACCTGAAATTCAGCATCTACAAATACCCATATTTTACCATTAAAATTATGCCAGGAAGAACCCATACCTAGCCACAGTCGATATCTGTCAATATGCCTGAAGTGCTGGAACGGTTCCATTAGTGCAATGAATGAGAAGTGCTTCTGCCTATGCATTGTCACCACCCTATCAAAGGCCCGTCGAGTATTGACGGAGCTTATATTCCATATAAGTGATGTATTCATTGACGACCAGAGGCTTTCGGTTTAGGGATTACGGTTTTTTTTTTTTTTTTTTTTTTTAGCGAATATCACCAAGCTTATAGCTTAGGGATTACGGTTTAGGGTTTAGGGTTAGGGTTTTTTTTTTTTTTTTTATCAAGAGTCAACTAGGCATTGCACCTAGTGACCATTTTTATTAATAAACAAAACCAAAAATAAGTACATAGTCTTACAATGTGTGCACTTAGCAAGTGCAAAAAATAAGTGTACCCTACTTCTAAAATGAGCACCAATCTTACTTGTTGTCCTCACTCTCTTGGCTTGAATGCCATTGGGCATTAATACCACAAAGTAGAATAAGAATAACTCATAATCTTGATGCCAAAGAACATAAGAAGTAGAATCTAAACATCTATGAAAACAAGGAGTACAGACTAGCCAAATAACTAATCTTGAGCTTCCATGTTGCTTGCAGGATGTATCTAACCCCATAGAATGAAGCCAAAGTAGAAGTAGTAGTATCCAGCACCAAGCCATGTAGAGCCTGGCAAGTCGACCAAAGCAATGGAAGAGCAGTGAAATAAACAGCTTACACAATTGATGAGGATGCAGCAACATAACACCTCCCAAGTGATTGAGGCAATGTGGAGCTCCATGAGCAATCAGTAGAGGATTCAGCATCATTCCCAAAAGATTGAAGCATTGTGAGGATCCTTGAGCAAACAGCATGGTAATCAGCAGCATTCCAAGTTGAATCTGAGCTAAGTGAGGATGCAGCATTGTACAAATCATTCTAGAAAACAACTTAGAAATCATGGTGTATGTAAAACAAGACAAGAAAACAAGCTGAAAGAAATGCATTGTGATTTTTAGATCAATTCCAGCTTGTATGAGTGTCAAAGTATTCAATGTAAACCAACTCTTTCTTTTCAATGTTGTTCCAGCACATTTGCAAAGAGTGAGTCTTCTAAGGCAGTAGAGCACTAGTGCTCTATCAGCATAAAACTTGTAGAGCACCGGTGCTCCACCATTGTCCTTCAGCGTAGTGCTAAAAATTATAGCAACAATGTAGTCCCAATTATGTATAAATGTCTCCACCTTGTACCTGCAAACAAAGAAGCTAATATTAGTGAGAAAAACCCCTATGATCTCCACTCTAAAGCCTTGATCATGACAAGTGAGGGTTGCTCAGTTGGTGAAGCACCTCCACCCACGACCGATAGGTCCCGGGTTCGAGTCATGCTGGAGGGGAAGTGTGGAAACACTATAGATCCTCCAAAAATGGGTGGGAGAAAAGCAATGTCCAAGCTCCACTCAGCTCCTTCTAAACCTTCTCCTCCCTTACTTGTCAACACTATGATCCTTTCCATCTCTTAGCTCTAAGCTCCACACAATGATGCTTATCAAAATTGACTAAGAACCTGGCCTTAGGAGGCATTTCACCAAAAGAAGTATAGAAACAGTGGGCAACTCATAAGCTAGATTGGCAAGACAATCAGCTAGCTTATTGCCCTCTCTCAAAGTATGTTGAAACTGAAAGCTCCCTAGCTGCTTCAACTTCAGAATATCCTCCACAATAGAAGCAATAGACCACATAGGTTGCCAGACACCTTCAATCACCTGCTTGACGACTAGAGAGTCAGTTTCAATCACAACCTCTCCTAGGCCATTCCCCACACTGTATTTCATGGCTTCCCTAATAGCCATAGCCTCAACATACATATTGTTGTGCTCCCCAATGAGCTTAGCAAAGGCATACAATACATCACCCTCTGCATTCCTCACACAAAATGCCATAGAGCTAGGGCCAGGATTCCCCCTAGAAGCACCATCAGTATTCACCTTCAAGACTCCAAAGTTTGGCACTTTCCATCCCACTTTAATGTAACTGAATCTAGGCAAGTAGGCCTCTAGAGCATTGACAATATCAGGCCATGACTGTCTCATTATAGAAACATAAGGAAACCTCAGTTTCACAAAGTAAAAGAGATTGCTAGTAACTTCATAAAGCAGCCTAGAGAAGGAAACAGTTTTATCATGTTTTAAAGCATTTCTTCTCTTCCAAAGTGACCAAACAATAAAGGAAGGAACAGTGTGGAAGACATCCTTAATCCAGGGTTTAGGCCATTGCCTCCACCATTTAAAACAAACCTGATGAAGATTGCATCCATTCACCTGGACTCCTGCAGCATGAGCAAAATACTTCCACACACTGTTGGCCACTTGACTTGTTCTGAAGAGATGTTCTCTAGTCTCAATGTTAGGAGATGTGCAGCACCAACACCTGGATGGGAATTGATATCCCATTCTCTTCAATTCATCATCAATTGGTAGGGTTAGGGTTTTATTTTTTTTCCCACCCATTTTTGGAGGATCTATAGCGTTTCCACACTTCCACTCCAGCGTGACTCGAACCCGAGACCTGCCGGCCGTGGGTGGAGGTGCTTTACCAACTGAGCAACCCTCACTTGTCAGGGTTAGGGTTTTTGTTTTTTTTTTTTTTTTTAATCAAGAGTCAACTAGGTATTGCACCTAGTGACCATTTTTATTATTATTTAACAAAAAGAAATACAAAGTCTTACAATGTGTGCACCAAACAAGTGCATGAACAAAATGTATCCTATTACCCTCTAAGCTATCACCAAGATTACTTCTTCTCCTTACTCTCTTGGATTGAATGCCATTGGGCATTAATACCACCAAGTAGAATGAAGAGAAGTTATAATCTTGATGCCTATAAGTATGAGGGATAGGATCCAAATAAATAGTCAAAAACAAAGAATACAAACTAATTACTAGTGTTATTCCTTGTTGCTTGCAGGATGTATGTTGCTCCAGAGGATGCAAGAAAAGTACAAGTAGTAATGTCCAGAGATAGGTCTTGTAATGCTTGAGCTTGGCCAGTCGATCAACATAATGACAATGACAATGTGTCCCAGCATTTGCAGTTATCAGTGCAATCAGTATCATATCAAGTTGAATGAAGTATTTGGAGATTCCTTGTGTAAGCACTAAAGTGCTCAGCATTATAGCATCTCCCAGCAGCATGAGGCAGTGGAAAGCTCCTTGAGCATTCAGCAATATAACTATCAGCATGGCATATTGAATGATGCATTGTGATGTTCCTTCAGCAGACCCTAATGTAGCCAAAGTTTTTCTATTGTATTTGTGAACTAAGAGAAAGTGTATCAAGAAAAAGAGTTTAGTAGCCATGATATATAAGATCAAAGCTAATAAAACAAGCTGGAGAGAATGTATTATGATGTTTGTAACCATCTCAGCTTGTATGAGTTCCAAAGCAATGCAAGAAGTCAAGTGTCTTCCTTCCAGTATTATTCCATTGTTCTTGAGTGTCTTGCTACAAACGATAGCAAAAATGTGGTCCAAATGGTATGTACATGCTCCCATCTTGTACCTGCAACCAAAGCAACTAGAGTTAGTGTAAAAAATCCCTATGATCTCCACTCTAAAGCCTTGATCATAGGGTGAAATATTCCAGCCTCCAATCAGCTGCTACCAGTCCATCTCCTCCTTCACCAATAAACATCTTAAACCTTTCCATCTCTTAGCTCTAACCTCCACTCCATGATGCTTATCAAAATTAACAATGAACCTGGCCTTAGAAGGCATTTCATTAAAAGAAGTATAGCAAACTGTGGGCAAGTCATAAGCTAGATTGGCAAGACAATCAGCTAGTTTATTGCCTTCTCTTAGAGTGTGCTGAAACTGAAATCTTCCTAGCTGCTTCAACCTCATGATATCCTCCACAATAGAAGCAATAGACCACATAGGTTGCCAAGCACCTTCAATTACCTGCTTGACAACAAGAGAATCAGTTTCTATCACCACCTCTCCTAGATCATTCTCTACACAGTATTTCATTGCTTCTCTAATAGCCATAGCCTCAGCATACATGTTGTTATGCTCTCCAATGAGCTTAGCAAAAGCATACAGAACATCACCATCTACATTCCTCACACAATAAGCCATAGCACTAGGTCCAGGGTTCCCCCTAGAAGCCCCATCAGTGTTCACTTTCAATCTTCCATGAGCTGGTACTTGCCATCCCACCTTTAGGTACATGAATCTAGGCATATAGACTTCAAGAGCATAGACAATGTCAGGCCAGGATTGCCTCACCAAATGCAAAAAAGGGAACCTCAGCTTTACAAAGTAAAACAAGTTACTAGTGACTTCATAAAGCAGCCTAGAATAGGATACAGTTTTGTCATGCTTCAAAGCATTCCTCCTCTTCCAAAGAGACCAAACAATAAAAGAAGGAACAGTATGAAAGACATCTTTGATCCATGGCTTAGGCCATTGCCTCCACCATTTCAAGCAAACCTGATGGAGATTGCATCCATCCACTTGAATTCCTGCAGCTTGAGCAAAATACTTCCACACACTGTTGGCCACCTGACTTGTCCTAAATAGATGCTCCCTAGTCTCTATGTTAGGAAGTGTGCAACACCAACACTTAGAAGGAAATTGATAGCCCATTCTCTTCAGTTCATCATCAATAGGCAGCTTAAATTTCCACAGCCTCCACATCATGAAAGATACTTTCATTGGCATTCCTTTCACCCACATAAACCTGGAGATAGGGACCTTATGCTGCTTCCCTCTCATATAGTTCCATGCACTACTGACTGAAAACTTTCCATTTGAGGTCAAGCCCCACCAAGCTTTGTCTCTTCTTTGATCATTTCCAAGTAAGTGAACATTCTGAGTGATATGATCAACAATGTCTTCAGGTAATAGGAGGTGTAACAACTCAGCATTCCAGGCTCCATCCTCTATCAATTCTCTCACATTGCTGTACCATAGCTCACAATTAAATGTTGAGGGTACAATGAAGTATAATGGTCCAAGACCTGACCAATTGTCATACCAAAGATGAGCTGATCCTTCTCTAACCTGCCAGTGTATCTCATGATCTATGGCCTCCCTAGCTTGAATCATCTTCCTCCAGACATATGAGCCTTGTTTGAAAGGTACAATAGCCTTGTGCAGCTTTTTACAATACTTATTAGCCATATAGGTAACCCAAAGAGAGTCTCCAGTTCTAAAGTTCCACCAAAGCTTGGCAAACAAGGCACTGGACACATCAAACAAAGATCTGAACCCCATGCCTCCTTCTTCAGTTGGCAAGCATAGATTCTTCCAAGAAGACCAATGCCTATTAGATCCTTCTTGTGAATTTCCCCAAAAGAATTTAGCAAACAGCTTATGCAACTGATTGAGCACACTATCAATAGGATTGACTGCTGAAAGGAGATGTATTGGCATACTTTGCAGTACATGCTTAATCAGAATGGCTCTTCCCCCAAATGAGAGCATTTTAGCACTCTAACCATGGATCCTTGAAGTTACTTTCCCAACCAGCTCCTCATAGTATATCTTTTTCCTCCTTCCATAGAAGATAGGGCATCCAAGGTAGGTAAAGGGAAACTCCTTCCTCTGAATGCCAATGATCCTTTCTACTTTTTGTACTTCATCTTCACCCACTGAGGCATGCAAATAGATAGCACTTTTATCCTTGTTTATCTTCTGACCTGACACAGCTTCATAAGCTTGCAAAGCACCAGTGATCAAGTGTAATGAATCTTCATGAGCTGAAGTAAAAAGTATGGCATCATCAGCATATGCAAGATGATTAAGATGAGGGCTCCACTTAGGCATAGCATAAGGCCTATAGAAGCTGTGAGTGTTGAGAGAATTCAATGTCCTTGAGAGGACCTCAGCAGTAAGTATGAACAATGTAGGTGACAAGGGGTCCCCTTGCTTCAACCCTCTCCCTGAATGAAAGAACCCATAGCTTTGTCCATTGAATAAAACTGAGTACCAATTTGATGAGACAAGCTGGAAGATGATGTCTACAAACTCATGGCAAAACCCCATCTTTCTCAGTACCATAGTCAAGAATGGCCATGACACCCTATCATATGCCTTCATCATGTCCAGTTTAACAACTACATTTGCATCTTCACCCCTCTCATTGATATCATGGATGATCTCCTGGGCAAGTAAAACATTCTCAACAATGCTTCTTCCTTTCACAAATCCTGCCTGATTCTGGGAGATGAGAGTAGGAAGAACTTCCACTAATCTATTGTGAACCACCCTTGAAAGGATCTTGTTAATGAAGTTGCTCAAGCTGATAGGTCTGAGGTCAGAAAAAGTTGTGACTGAAGGCTTCTTAGGGATCAACACTAGATTAGTGTGTGTGACATATCTAGGGATGTGTCTTCCACTAAACATTGCCTGCACCACTCTAACAATGTCATTCTTAATGATGTCCCAAGCCACATGAAAGAACCTACCAGTGTAGCCATCAGGACCACTTGCACTATCCCCAATAAGTCCAAACACTGCCTGTTTGACTTCATCTTCCCAAGGAACTTTTGTAAAGGCTTCATTCTGCTCATCACTAATCATAGATGGTACATTCATCAAAAGATCATAGTTGTTAGACACTCCCTCAGTAGCAAATTGTCTCTGAAAGAACCATAGAGCTTCATTGGCCATTGCATCCTGAAAGTTGATCCAATTGCCATCCCTATTTTGAATTCTGCTCACATGTAACTTCTTTCTTCTTCCATTAACATGAAAGTGAAAGAACTTAGAGTTCACATCCCCTTCTTTGAACCATTGCATGCCAGCCTTTTGCTTCCAGAACTCAGCTTCAATTGCAAGATATCTCTTCAGCTCAGCTTCAGCTTTCTTCAATGCTTCTCTATTCTCAGGTGTTGGTGCTGACTCAAGCTGATACTCATGTGCCAAGATGATGTCCTCCAAAGTAGATACTTGCTGAAAGATATTCCCATAAGTAGCTTTACTCCAGGCAGTTAACTTCTTCTTTAGGGTCTTCAGCTTAGTGTTGAGTGAGTAGAAAGGATCTCCTGCAGCTTCAATCTCCCAATGCTCCTTAACTAGATCAAGGAAAGAGTCATGTGTAGTCCAGAAGTTTAAGAATTTGAAGGGTTTTATGGTAGGAGTATCATCTTGAGAGAACTTGATCAACAGAGGGGAATGATCTGATCCCACTCTAGCAAGGTGATCCACTTCAATCTTAGTACACATATCCACCAGTTGCTGATTGCCTAGACATCTATCAAGCCTCTTCAATATAAACTCTTCTTCAGTTCTACCATTCCACCAAGTGAAAATGCTTCCAGAGTGGAAGCCAAGATCCATGAGCTGACAGTTAGCTAGAGTAGAGGCAAACTCTTCATACTCAGGCATGAAGACTGGAAGGCACCCATACTTCTCATTCTCAGCTAGAATGACATTGAAGTCTCCAGCTACAAGCCAAGGCCTCAAGTTATCACTAGCAAAGTACTGCATTGCCTCCCAAAGAAAGAATCTCTCTCCAGCATTTGTTTTGGCATATACAAATGTAATGACAACTTCTTCATCAAAGTGTTGATTGTTGAAGGATAGTGTGATCTTCTGCTCATCATTCATAACTTCTTGCACATCAAAATCAGCATTAACAAACACCCAAACCTTACCATTGACATTGTGAAAGCATTGGTCCATTCCTAGTCTCAACTTATAGCTATTAATAGTACTAGCATCCTGGAATGGTTCCATCAAGCCTATAACCTGGAAGTGCTTCCTTTGATGTAATGTGATCAATCTATCAAAAGCTTCTTGAGTATTAACTGACCTTATGTTCCATATGAGAAGCCTATCCATCTAATTCTGCTTGGTTGAGGTTGATCTCAAGGCCTTGAGTTTGTCAGGATCCTGACTATAATTCTTCTTGTTCCTCTTGTGTACCTGCTTGGATTGATTGGACAATTCTAAGGGTGCTGGAGGGATGAGCTGCTGTTGTGATCTTGCACTTCTTGGGGACAAATCAGCCTCCCTAGCAACCTGATCAAAGTTATGAGCTGTGGAGTCCTCATCTAGTTCTTGATGCTCAAGTCTGCCTGGGCTTAAAGGGCCATCTCTAAGCTTTATACCCTCCTGAGTGTGTATCTCCTTGATAATAGGCTGCATAGGCATGTTCTCAATTGGATCATCTTCATCATCATCAGAATTAGAGCCTGAAGGAAGCAAGGAAGAACCTTGAGCAAAGTTCTCATCTTGAGTTTGGCTAGGTACTGTGGAAGCAGTCGTGTTTAAATTGCAATTCATAGTATTATTCTCTCCCACATCGACTGCTGGAAGTGAAAGCGACTTAGGTATAAAAGCCTTTTCCTTGCCAGAACCGGAATTACCTAACTTTAGGGCTTTTTGCAATAACTCCCAAGCCCCGGAATGAAATTCCCTCAGCTCATTCAATGTATCTACATTAAACACGCTTAGTTTACCAACCAAATCCTCCTCGTGAACTGAGTTTTCAGTTTGTGATATCGCAATTATTGCGCAATCTTTGTCTGAACCCTCAGCTTCCTTCAATTCTCCCAGCTCGTGTGCATCATCACTTTTTCCTTCCTGAACTGTTTCAAAATTTTTTTCTTTCAAATTATTTGGAAAAGTTTCTTCTACCCATTGACGAGTACTAATAGCTCCTGTATCAATTGCCTTAGGAACCACATTCCTACTTGGAGTCGAATTTGTATTCCTCTTTCCACTTTGTTCAGGATTACCAATTTCCTTATTTGAATTCACACCCTTCTCCTCTCCTACTTGAGCATCAACAGCTTCATTCTCCTCGACATCTAACACTGCAAAAGCATTATCAACCTGGACATCATCACTTTTAGACTTAGCATCTTGTTTATGCTTATTCTTTTTGTTCTCAACCCTAACCCAAGCATTAGGGTTTCTATTAGGGTTCACAATCTTCCTATTGTTGCCTTGTCGACCCTCCTGCATAGTATTACCCTTGTTGAACTTCTCAAGCAAAGCTGGAGCTTCCTTATCATTCACATTACCCACCAACTTACCACTTGTAAGCACCCTAAGAGGCTGCTTCCTCTCAACATTCTCACCTTGTGCATTCACTTTATCATCAAGTTCTGGATGCAATATGAAGCATTGCTCTTCATCATGCCCTTGAAGCTTGCAGTGTGTGCAATACTTTGGCAAATAGTCATACTGCACCTTAATCCATTTGTACTTAACATCACCAGTTGTTGAATTCTTGATCCCAATCCTCACTCTTTGAGGCCTTGGAGCCAGTAAATCCACCTCCACTTTAACCTTAGCACAACTAGGTCTTGTTCTTGCCCTTGTAGCTGCATCCAATTGCAATGGCTTGCCAATTGCACTAGCCAATGCAAACACTGCTTCCTTAACAAAGAACACTGGTGGCAAGCCTGGAAAGGAGATCCACGCAACTGCCACTGAAGTCTCCTCTCTAGGGTCAAACCACACATAAATACTTCAATGATCTCATCTGATGATACACGTTTGTGAATTTCAAATAGAAGGCAGGCCTTGACAACAAATGGACATAGTCTTCCAGCAATGAAACCCTAATCAAAACATGCCTAAGATCAAGAAAACCTATAGAGCATTCTCCTTTCAACTCACACTGAATTGGTAATTGCTTTTTAAGTTCATGAAAGGCAGGCATGCCATACGAAAACTTGCCCACGACTGCATATTGTAATTCTTCATGAATTACCATAGAATCAACATCCTTGTCTTGCCAAATGAATGAAGGTTCACCATGATGTAGTTCCATTAGAGGCTCAGGGATTGAAGGCACAACAAAAGGTCGTGCAGTAGGTTTTAGGGTTGAGGCATACGATAATGGTGGAGGATTGTTAGTAGTAGGTGTTATAGTGGTGTTAGGGGGTTGTGGGAGGGTAGTATTAGGCTGGACAACCCCAGTGGGGGGCTGTCCAGTGGCCGGAGAGGCCATGGGAGGGTGGCCGAAGTAGATCGCCTAGGAATCGCCTATTCTAGAGAGAAAACTAGGGTTAGGGTTTTTTTTTTTTTTAGCGAATATCAATAGGCAGGGTGCCTAGCGACTAGTTTTATAAATAATAAATTCCTCAAAGAGGATAATACAAAGTAAGGAGGGCCAAACCATACCTTACAATATCCTATCGAGGTGAGACATCGCTCCTAACAAGAACGCAAAAAATAAATTAGGGTTAGGGTTTTTTTTAAAAAAAAAAAAAAATTTATTCAAGAGTCAGCTAAGCATTGCACCTAGTGACCATTTTTATTGATAAGCAAAAATAAATACAAGGTCTTACAATGTGTGCACATAACAAGTGCAAAAAATAAGTGTACCCTACTTCTCCCTGAACAAGCATCAATCTTACTTGTTATCCTCACTCTCTTGGGTTGAATGCCATTGGACATTAATACCACCAAGTAGAATGAAAATAACTCATAATATTGATGCCAAAATACATGAGAAGTAGGATCTAAACAACTATCAAAACAAGGAGTACAAACTAGACAAAATGTAACATATTGACTAACTAGTCTTGATCTTCCTTGTTGCTTGCAGGATATATATATCTCCAGGAGGTGAAGCCCATATAAAAGTGGTAGCATCCAGCAACAAATCAGGTGGTACTTGAGCCTGGCAAGTCGACTATAGCAATGAATGATCAGTATAACAAGCAGTTTACCAACTTGGCTCTCTACTGGCTGAAAATGCAATATCATAGCACTTCCCAGAAGATTGAAGCATTGTGAAGTTCCTTGAGTAATCAGAAGGGTGATCAGGAGCACTCCAACTTTGTGCTCAAATAAGTGAAAATGCAACATAGCACATCCCAAACTAAGAATCAAATTAGATGTCATGAAATATGTAAAACAAGACAAAAACACAAGCTGAATGAAATGCATTGCGGTCTTTAGAACAATCTCAGCTTGTATATATGTCAAAGAGTTCATTTTAATCCAGCTTTTATCTCTCAGTGTTGTTCCAGCACATTTGCACTGAATGAGTCGAGTAAGACAGTGAAGCACCAGTGCTCCACTAGCAAAACACTTGTAGAGCACCGGTGCTCCACCAATGTCCCTCAGCATTTTTCTAATGAGTATAGCAACAATGTAGTCCCAAGCATGTATAGATGTCTCCACCTTGTACCTGCAAACAAAGAAGCAAATGTTAGTGAAAAAAACCCCTATGATCTCCACTCTAAAGTCTTGATCATAGGGGGCAATGTCCAAACACCAAACAACTTCTTCTAGATCCTCTCCTCCTCTGATTGTCATCACTATGATCCTCTCCATCTCTTAGCTATAAAATCCACACAATGATGCTTGTCAAAGTTGACTAAGAACTTGGCTTTAGAAGGCATTTCACCAAAGGAAGTATATCTAACAGCGGGCAACTAATAAGCTAGATTGGCAAGACAATCAGCTAGCTTATTGCCCTCTCTCAACGTGTGTTGAAACTGGAAGCTCCCTAGCTGCTTTAACTTCAAGATATCATCCACAATTGAGGCAATAGACCACATAGGTTGCCAGGCCCCTTCAATCACCTGCTTGACAACTAGGGAGTCAGTCTCAATTACAACCTCCCCTAAGTCATTCTCCACACTGTACCTCATAGCTTCCCTAATAGCCATTGCCTCAGCATACATATTGTTATGCTCCCCAATCAATTTGGCAAAAGCATACAGTACATCACCCTCCACATTCCTCACACAAAATGCCATAGAACTAGGGCCAGGGTTCCCCCTAGAAGCACCATCAGTATTCACCTTCAAGACTCCAAAGTTTGGCACTTTCCATCCCACTTTAATGTAACTGAATCTAGGCAAGTAGGCCTCTAGAGCATTGACAATATCAGGCCATGACTGTCTCATTATAGAAACATAAGGAAACCTCAGTTTCACAAAGTAAAAGAGACTGCTAGTAACTTCATAAAGCAGCCTAGAGTAGGAAACAGTTTTATCATGTTTTAAAGCATTCCTTCTCTTCCATAGTGACCAAACAATAAAGGAAGGAACAGTGTGATAAACATCCTTTATCCAGGGTTTAGGCCATTGCCTCCACCATTTAAAACAAACCTGATGAAGATTGCATCCATTCACCTGAACACCTGTAGCTTGAGCAAAGTACTTCCACACATTGTTGGCTACTTGACTTGTTCTAAAAAGATGTTCTCTAGTCTCAATGTTAGGAGTTGTGCAGCACCAACACCTGGATGGAAACTGATATCCCATTCTCTTCAATGCATCATCAATTGGTAGCTTAAACTTCCACAGCCTCCACATCATAAATGACACCTTCAGTGGCATTCCTTTTACCCACATAAACTTGGAAATAGGAACCTTATGCTGCTTCACTCTCATGTAGTTCCATGCACTACTAACTGAAAATTTGCCATTTGATGTCAAGCCCCACCAGGCCTTATCTCTTCTCTGATCAATCCCAAGCAAGTGCACATTCTGAAGAATGTGTTCAACAATGTCTTCAGGCAATAGAAGATTCAAAAGCTCTACATTCCAGGTTCCCTCATCAATCACCTCTCTAACACTGTTGTACCAAAGCTCACAGTTAAATGTATAGGGTACAATGAAGTACAATGGTCCAAGCCCTGACTAATTGTCATAGCAAAGATGAGCTGAGCCTTCTCTAATCTGCCAATGAATCTCATGGTCAATAGCCTCCCTAGCTTGTATCATTTTCTTCCAAACATAAGACCCTTGCTTGAATGGCACAATTTCCTTATGCAGCTTCTTGCAGTACTTGTTAGACATATATGTAACCCACAAAGAGTCTCCAGTTCTAAAGTTCCACCAGAGCTTACCAAAAAAGGCACTTGAAACATCAAACAATGACCTGAACCCCATGCCTCCTTCCTCTACTGGCAGACAAAGATTCTTCCAGGAACACCAATGTCTATTAGATCCTTCTTGTGAGTTTCCCCAAAAGAACTTAGCAAAGAGCTTATGCAGTTGGTTGAGCACACTATCTATAGGATTGACTGCAGATAGAAGATGTATTGGCATACTTTGCAGCACATGCTTGATCAAGATAGCTCTTCCTCCAAATGAGAGCATTTTTGCACTCTAACCATGAATCCTAGAAGTTACTTTCCCTACCAGCTCCTCATAATAGATTTTCTTCCTCCTACCATAGAAGATAAGGCAGCCTAGGTATGTAAAAGGAAAGTCCTTCTTCTGAATGCCAGTGATCACTTCTACCTTTTGTACCTCCTCTTCACCCACTGAAGCATGCAGGTAAACATCACTCTTGTCCTTGTTAATCCTCCGACCTGACACTGCTTCATATGCTTGTAAAACACCAGTGATCAAGTGCAATGAATCCTCATGAGCTGAGGTAAATAGGATAGTATCATCAGCATAGGCCAGATAATTGAGATGAGGGCTCCACTTAGGCATTGCATAGGGCCTATAGAAGCCGTGAGTGTTGAGAGAATTCAAGGTCCTGGAAAGAACCTCAGCAGTGAGAATGAACAAGGTAGGTGACAAAGGGTCCCCTTGCTTTAGACCTCTTCCTGAATGGAAAAACCCATAGCTTTGGCCATTGAACAAGACTGAATACCAGTTTGATGATACTAGCTGAAAGATGACATCAATGAACTCATGACAAAACCCCATCTTCCTCAGCACCATTGTCAAAAAAGGCCAGGACACCCTATCATAAGCCTTCATCATATCCAATTTTATCACAACATTTGCATCTTCTCCTCTTTCATTGATATCATGTATAATTTCCTGAGCAAGCAAGACATTCTCTATTATGCTTCTCCCTTGCACAAAGCCTGCCTGGTTCTGTGAGATAAGTATAGGTAGAACCTCAACCAATCTATTATGAACCACCCTAGAAAGGACCTTGTTAATGAAATTGCTTAAGCTTATAGGCCTGAGATCAGAAAAGGTTGCAACTGATGGCTTCTTAGGAATCAGAACCAAATTAGTGTGTGTCACATATCTGGGAATATGTCTTCCACTAAACAAAGCCTGCACCACCCTGACAACATCATGCTTGATGATATCCCAAGCAACATGAAAGAACCTGCCAGTATAGCCATCAGGGCCACTAGCACTATCTCCATTAAGCCCAAACACTGCCTGTTTGACCTCCTCCTCCCAAGGCACCTTTGTGAATGCCTCATTCTGCTCATCACTGATCATTGAAGGGACATTCATCAAAAGGTCATAGTTGTTAGATACCTCCTCAGTAGCAAATTGTCTCTGAAAGAACCACAATGCTTCATTGGCCATTACCTCCTGAGAATTAATCCAATTGCCATCCCTATTTTGAATTCTGCTCACATGTAGTTTCTTTCTTCTTCCATTGACATGAAAATGGAAGAATTTAGAGTTCACATCACCTTCCTTGAACCACTTCATGCCAGCCTTTTATTTCCAAAATTCAGCTTCAATAGCAAGGTATCTCTTCAGCTCAGCTTCAGCTTTCTTCAAAGCTTCTCTATTCTCAGGTGTTGGTGCTAATTCCAGCTGGTACTCATGTGCCAAAATAATGTCCTCCATGGTGGATACCTGCTGAAAGATATTACCATATGTAGCCTTGCTCCAAGCAGTCAACTTCTTCTTCAATGTTTTCAATTTTGTGTTCAAAGAATAAAAGGGATCTCCTGCAGCTTCAATGTCCCAATGCTCTCTTACTAAATCAAGGAATGAGTCATGTGTAGTCCAGAAATTGAGAAATTTAAAGGGCTTGATTGTAGGAGTATCATCCTGTGAGAAATTGATCAACAAAGGGGAATGATCTGAGCCCACTCTAGCAAGATGATCAATTTCAATCTTGGTACACATGTCAACCAATTGCTGATTGCCTAAGCATCTATCAAGTCTTTTTAGAATAAAGTCTTCCTCAGTCCTACCATTCCACCAAGTGAAGATGCTCCCAGAGTTAAAGCCAAGGTCCATAAGCTGACAATTAGCAAGAGTAGAAGCAAATTCTTCATACTCAGGCATGAAAACTGGTAATCTCCCATACTTCTCATTCTCAGATAGAATGACATTAAAGTCCCCAGCAACCAACCAAGGCCTCACATTATCACTAGCAAAGTACTGCATTGCTTCCCAAAGAAAGAACCTATCACCAGCATTTGTTTTGGCATACACAAATGTGATGACAATTTCTTCATCAAATTGTTGGTTGTAGAATGAAAGTGTAAGCTGCTGTTCATCATTCATCACCTCTTGCACTTCGAAATCAGCATTAACAAACACCCACACCTTCCCATTGACATTGTGAAAGCATTGTTCCATCCTAAGTCTCAATTTATAGCTATTAATAGTACTTATATCCTGGAATGGTTCCATCAATCCTATAACTTGAAAGTGCTTCCTTTGATGTAATGTAATACGTCTATCAAAAGCTTCTTGAGTATTCACTGACCTTATGTTCCAAATTAGAAGCTTATCCATCTAATTCTGTTTGGTAGAGGTTGATCTGAAGGCTTTGATTTTGTCAGGATCCTGGCTATAGTTCTTCTTGTTTCTCTTTTGTGCCTGCTTGGATTGATTTGAAAAATCTAAGGGTGCTGGAGGAATCAGCTGCTTCTGTGATCTTGCACTCTTTGGAGATAAATCAGCTTCCCTAGCTACTTGGTCAAAGTTATGAGCAGTAGAATCTTCATCAAGTTCTTGATGCTCAAGCCTGCCTGGGCTCAAAGGACCATCCATCAATTTTATACCTTCCTGAGCATGCACATCCTTGACAATTGGTTGCAATGGCATGTTTGCAATGAGATCATCTTCATCATCATCAGAAGTGGCACCTGAAGGAATCAGAGATGAGCCTTGAGCAATATCCTCACCCTGATCTTGACTAGGAATAGTAGATGCAGTCATGTTTAAATTGCAATTTAGTCGATTGTTCTCTCCCACATCGACTGGTGGAAGTGAAGGTGCCTGGGGTATAAAAGCAATTTCCCTCCCAGTACCGGATTTAACCAACCCTAGGGCTTTTTGCATTAACTCCCAAGCTTCAGAATTAATTCCCCTCAGCTCAGTTAAAGCAGCTTCATTAAACACGCTGAGTTTACCAACCAAATCAACCTCGTGAACTGAATTTTCAGTTTGTGGGATCGCAATCAATTCACGATCTTTGTCTGAACCCTCAGCTCTATTCAAAACTCCCAGCTCGTGATCACCATCAACCCTAGCATCCTGAGCTGCTTCACATGAATCCTTTTCCTTCAAATTATTTTTAAAAACATCTTCTACCCACTGACGAGTACTAATTGCACCCTTATAAATTTTTGCACTAATCACTGCACTCCTTTTTGGAGTAGAACTTGTATTTTTTATTCCAGCTTGTGAAGGATTATCAAGCTTCCTAGCTGAAGTAAAATCCTTCTCCTCACCTGATTGAACCTCAATAACATCTTCATCCTCAGCATCTAATACTGCAAACAAGTTATTAACTTGAACATTGTCCCCCTTAACCTTGTCAGACTCTTTACTTTGATTATTTTTACTCTCAACTCTAACCCAAGCATTAGGGTTTCTATTAGGATTCAGAATCTTCTTGGCCTTACTTTGTCGAGCATCTTGCAATACATTCCATTTGTTGACTTCATCAACCTTAGCCGGCTCTTCCTTGTCATCCAAATTACCCACAAGCTTGCCACTTTTAAGCACCCTAAGAGGCTGTTTGTTCACATTAGTCTCACCCTTATCAATAACCTTATCATCTAACTCCGGATGCAAGATAAAACATTGTTCTTCATCATGTCCTTGCAATTTACAATGATTGCAATACTTAGGCAAATAATCATATTGAACCTTGATCCATTTGTACTTAATATCACCAGTGATGGAGTTCTTGATTCCTATCCTAAGTCTTTGGGGCCTTGGAGATAGTAGATCAACTTCTACCTTAACCTTAGCACAACTTGGCCTAGTTCTAGCCATTGTAGCAGCATCCAATTGCAATGGCTTACCAATTGCACTAGCCAAGGCAAACACAACCTCCTTAACAAAGAAGACTGGTAGCAAACCTGGAAAGGAGATCTAAGCTATTGCCACTGATGTTTCTTCCCTAGGATCAAACCAAACATCATTTCAAAGCACGCATCTGATGGTATACGTTTGCAAATTTAAGATAGAAAGCAGGCCTAGACAAGAGGTGAACATAGTCCTCCAACAATGAAACCCTAATCAGAACATGCCTAAGATCTAAGAAACCTATGGAACACTCTCCTTTCAATTCACATTGCAATGGTAATTGTTTCTTAAGCTCGTGAAAGGCAGGCATCCCATAGGAGAACTTTCCCACGACTGCATATTGCAATTCTTCATGAATAACCATGTTATCAACATCCTTGTCATCCCAAATAAAAGAAGGTTCTCCATAGTGAAGCTCCATAATAGGATCAGGGATTGAAGGCATCACAAAAGGTCGAGCAGAAGGTTTCAATGTAGATGCATACGATAATGGTGGTGTGATGGTATTTGTAGGTGTTATTATGGTGGTAGGAGGTTGTGGAGGATTAGTATGAGGCTGGGCAACCCCAGTGGGGGGCTGTCCAGTGGCCGGAGTGGCCATGGGAGATGGACGTGAAGGTGTCGCCTAAAATCGCCTAGTCTAGAGAGAAAACTAGGGGCGGGTGGGGTTTAGGGTTTAGGGTTTAGGGTTAGGGTTAGGGTTAGGGTTAGGGTTAGGGTTTCTATAAGAATATTTTTTAAGGGTGTCGTTACCTATGATCACTCACTACAATTGCATCATGTAGGCAAAACAACACACTTAGGTGTGCTTGTTTGTAGAGATTTATATCGGTAACCTTAAGGAGTCGTTTGGTTGGTGGGACTACATATTAAGAAAATCCCCATAAATAACCCCACCACCTCCTTGGTATAACTTATCAAAATATTTTAACAATAAAATCTATAACACAAATTAATTAATATTACTAATCAAACGTGGGTTAATTGTTCTCCTTATCAAACCAACCAAACGACTCCTAAAGGTCTAGGGTTTAGGGTTTCAATATGCAGATTTTTTTAAAAAAAGAAATTATTTAACTGAGCCTATCCAGACTCAAACCCTAAACCACCACATCAAGTCACTACACTAAACACCACTATGCTGGAATAGCGTGTTCTGCCAATTTAATTTTCTTTAATTAATGTTATAGTTGGTCTCAATATATGTGTAATTTAATTCAGGCGCACTTAACGATGTGAAATTACAAGTATAATCATTAATGACACTGCTTCTTTCAATAATGACCCTAATTGCATATTTTGGACTGATATTATTGTGTTATTTAATTAATGACACTATATAAATTATATTTAATAAAAAAATTAAAAAGTTATAATTTTTTGTTAATTAATCATGAAAAGATTTATATGTGAGACATTTAATGGTGTCATTAGCTATGTTAATCATTTTAATTGGATCATGTAGTCATAGTACAAATTAATGTGATCAAAATTATACAATAGCATGATGAACACTACAACATGTTTCCGGTGTCGTTAACTCACCTCAAGGACCAATGTGGGAGGTGTAAGGGTGTCATTACATATGATCAGCCACTTCAATTGCATCATGAAGGCACAAGAACACAATTACAAGTATCACTTTTATACAATAGCATCATAAACCCTACGACATATTACCGGTGACCTTAAATCACCACATGGACCAACGTGGGACATCTAAGGGAGTCGTTACCTATGATCACTCACTACAATTGCATCATGTAGGCAAAACAACACACTTAAGTGTGCTTGTTTGTAGAGATTTATACCGGTAACCTTAAGGAGTCGTTTGGTTGGTGGGACTACATATCAAGAAAATCTCCATAAATAACCCCACCACCTCCTTGGTATAACTTATCAAAATATTTTAACAATAAAATCTATAACACAAATTAATTAATATTACTAATCAAACGTGGAATAATTGTTCTCCTTATCAAACCAACCAAACGACTCCTAAGGGTTTAGGGTTTAGGATTAGGGTCTAGGGTTTGGAAATAAGGAATGGGGAATGGGGATTGAGCACTGCCCTTAAAAAAAACACATAATAAAAAAGGAGCCTAACCAAACTCGAACCTTAGATCCTCACCTCGTTCAATACACTCACAACTACTATGCTAGAATAGAATCATCTGTCCATACGACTAACTTTTTAATTTTTTATTTACTTTTGTAGCTTATATTTAGGGGGAATTCATGGAGGGAAAATAAAATTTTGTAGCTTATATTTAGGCACAGATTTTTAAAACTAAAATATCAAATAAATTTTGTGGAGGGAAATTCAAACAAGAGGAGGGAATTATTAAAGGTTTAGTGATGTTTTGGACTCTATAAATAGTTGCACCATGCATTGTCACAAGCACTTCTAAAGCAATAAAATAGTTAAAACAAATATAAACTAAATGAAATGCGGATGGATTGAAGAAGATTTCATAACATGGTTCGAGATGGAGATGCCCTATTCATACATTACTCGTGACGTATTGGTACCTTTTTTTTTAGCCTTACACTTTTTTAATTCTAATATAGGAATTTACCTACGACAATAATATTACTCCTTCTTATGTTTCCGCAGTGCCTTCCAAAGAAAATCTATCACTATCTTCCTCCTACTATGGTTGAAACAACTATCCAATGTAAAGGGAAGAAATGGACTACAACACTGGGCAGTGGTGTTCGGTGAAGACTCGTGAAGGGATGGAAAAAATTTGTCAAGGACAATTTCATTAAAAAAGGACATGTTCTTATCTTTGAACTTGTTCAAGCTACACCAACGACTGTTATGTTCAATGTTGAAGTGAGCGTTTGAGAAATTCTTCAATGTTGAACTTGTATTACAATTGTTTCACTTTATCAATGGAACTAGTCATTATGTTTTGATTTTTAATTCGTGACTATTTAATTTCATTGACAACTTATAGTATATGTTGCCACACATAAAAAATGTTATTTGCAAACTCAATTTTCTACACTTAACGATTCTTATGAACATGATAGACAAGTGCAACCTCAAACAATTTTCTAAGTCAATTTATTGTAGCTAGGCGTGTCCTACAGGGAAGTGCAATGGCTGCACAGAAGAGTGGAAAGGCTGCATAGAGAAGTAAAATAACTACATAGAAAGCTTAAACAATTATGAGACCACATAGGGATTAATATACTATTTAATGCGGCTAAACAAAATAAACCCCTATAAATAGTTTCCAAAGTCAAATTACGAATCCACTTCTAATCCTAATCAACTACCTTTTATAAGCATTACAATGGATAGGACTCCAAATAAGAACGTTGTTGCACAACCACTGCAAGGATCACCAGTTAGCCATAACATTTTGTATCAGGAGCTTAAGAATATACATAGGAATCTAGAGAGTGAGGTTAATGAATTGCTAGGGAGGTTGGTTAAGGAGAGTGACATTGTTTACATCCAAAGTCTTTTATTGGAAGGCACGGTCCCCTTAACCACTCTTTACACCATGCTTGATGACCTACCCATCCCAAGCAACGAAAGTGAGCCCAAGGAGAATTCTGTTATTGTTATCTCTAGCGACACTGAATCTGTTAACAAGTCTTCTAGGTCTGTGCCTGATACCCCAAAAATAGAGTAGTCCGTTATGAACTTGTCTCTTGTGCATGCCATGCATATAGCATGGTATGCTAGTGTAGGTGCTTTTGTTGTTTATGCTTATGGTTGTCTAGTTTGGTTCTTGTCTTGACTTGGTCGTGCTATTATGTAATGGAATATCATTCCATGAACAATCTATTAATGAATCTTATATTATGGTAAAATTATTCTCCAGTTCTTCTTTGCTTTTAACACGATTGATTACTAATGACTCCATCCTTATAAATATGAATAAAGTTTTCACTATTAATTGTTGAATCAAAACAGATTTTATATGCAACCAAACTAGCTCCATATTGTAGCTTAGATCATTGGGATCGAAATCCATAATGAAGGTGTGGTCACTTATTAATATTACAACTTTTACTTGCATTATCATGTTTTTTTCTCTAAGTATAATCAAACTTCAAAAGGCTAAACTCATGGGTTCACAATTCATAAACTAGTTTTTCAAACAACTTGAATTTCATCTAACTTAATGAATTTTGCGTTAATTAAAACTATTTATGACACATTAGACAAATGTAAACTAATTACTTGAAACAAATTTATAATTGCTAGTTGAGAAAATACTTTATCGAAAAACAAGTAAAATGATATGCCTAATTGATTAAGAACTTTACTTTCCATTAACGACTAAGAATAACACAGAATCAGTCATTTCATGATTGGAAATATATTTAACAATCAACTTGATAATTTCTTCCCTACAAACATTCCAGCTAATAAAGCAGAAGAAATAACACAAGATTCATTATCAACCTCAAACCCTACGACACTTTCATCTACTAACGAGCTTGAAGAATGATCTTTATGACCAGTATTATTTTTTTGTTATTCATATAAAGCTTCTTATAAGTCTTGAAAGCCTTGAAGATGCTACCCTTGAAACCTACTACCATTGGAGCACACTCATGCCAAGAGTTGTACAATCCGGGTCTCTTACCATAAAATACCACATACACTTTGGATTGGGACTTGTTCTTAGCTTGATCATTCTTTTGGAAGTCGTTGAAAGCTAATATGGCTTCATCATAAGATTTAAAAGCTTTGAAGATGCTACCCTTGACTCCAATAACCATAGGGGCACACTCACACCAAGAGTTGTATAATCCCGACCTCTTACCACGAAATACCACATAGATTTTTGATGAGTTATTCTCATTCACATTGACCATGGTTCAATTGTCCTCCTTACTCTATTGAAGTGAAGATAGGAGGAAAGTAGATATAGAACTAGTTTAGGTGAGGCAGTCAACAATTAAAAGAGTATATATATTGCTAAAAGTAATAGGGTTAGACAATGACCAATAAAAAAAAAGAAGTGAAATTAATCTATAAGCATATAAAATTTTGTAGTAAATACACAAAAATGGAGTATTTTCGTATGTATTTTGATTGTATTTCGTATGCATTCCGTATGTATTTTATTTTTCTACCAACCTAATTAAATACTTTATGGGAAACAAACAAATGCATGGTTAGTTGCGAAAGTGCTTTGAAAATGTAAAACACAATTAATAACATGAGAGAGAGTTAAACAAATTCAAAAAATTAACCTAAAATCTGATTAAGGGTATAAATGGAACAAAATTAACGAATTTATTAAAAAGGCGTGTGAAATTACTATATTACCCCCATTTGGGACATTTGGGCCAAAAATGGTGTGGCCAATTATATTTATCGTTTGTTTTATTTGTTATGGTTTCCCCACTATACCCTTCTAATTAATTGAAAGAACGTGGATTTTTATGGTTTTGCAAGAAATTAAGGAGATTCGGGTGTAGATCATTCAAAAAAATAGGTTAAAGCGTAAGTTGCAAAAGGTTACATAGATTAAGGGTCCAAATTGAGAATTATTCCTATTTTCTTCTTAGTATATATTTCAATATTAAGAATAACTATTAAAAATGAAAATAAAAATTAACCAAGCAAACTAACATATTACAAATTTAGTTTTAAAAAATGCATGTAGATGAGTTTTAATGTGCGTTGGCAATGGTATTTCACTCAATCTCTTTTCATTAGTCAACTACAAAAAATGAGTGCCTATAGTGATATTATAGATTAGCTCAAATGCTTCGAAACCTCAGAAAATTATAAGAAAAAATAAGTAAATAATAAAATAAAGAAAAGAATGAACATAATGATAGCCCTATTGCTTGTCCAGATAATAGTACAAAAAGTAAATACAAAATCGGTTACTTACGCAATAATTGAGACACAATAATATTTTGTAAATCTAGATTTACAATCATTTAGCATGATCTCCGCTTTTTATTTTTATAATGTGCTATATACATATTTACCGAGCTTCCTTATTTTAATACTTGGAAAAGATTTTGACATTTACCTACTACATATATGCTTTCAAATCTTCACGTCAACAATAAATTATCTTCTTTGCGTGAAGTTATTGCATAAACCATTGAGTGAAATAGCAAAATTATGGAGACACGTTAAACCATTCTTACTTCTTTCAAGAAAAATTTAAAGGTGCTATAAACGAAACATGTTAAAGCATTTAAGAGTCCCCAAATTACTCTGTCTAAGATTTACACAAATAAGCAGATTTGAGCCTGGCCTTAAAAGACTAGGCACTTTATCAATAATCTTTAAAAATAGCACTTTTACACTTAATGAAACCCTCTACCCTAATAAAATACCAAGCTTAGCCTTCTTCTTTCACCTCAAAAAACTGAACGAACTCCACCCGCCACCCAAACTGCACTATCCAATTCATGCGACGACTTGTCCCCAATTCTGGAGATGATTATCACTAGAGGTGAATAAACCGAACCGGTAAATCGAACCAAATCGGTAAACTAAATCGAATTGAAAAAAAATCGAATTGTGGTTTAGTTTGATTTTGAAAAATAAAAACCGACATATTTGGTTTGATATGATTTTACAAAAATAAAAACCGAACCGACTTTTTATAAATATTATTTTTAAACATTTATACATAAAAAATATTCATTATGAATTTCTTTATATATAAGCTATATTTGTCTTGTTTTTTGACAATCTATAACATGGGCTAATAAGTTTTAATAAAATGAATGATTATATAACTAAACAATGTAAAGATTCATTTAAAAAAAAATGGAGCAACATTAGCCCACTAGAAAGAGCCCAAATAGTGCAAAAATATACTAATTTCCTGAATTTGGTTATGCTTGCTTCTTCTACTGAAAAAGATGCAAGAGCAATTTTGATTAATTCATTTGCTATATGCAGCAGCATCAATTTAAAAGTTACTATCATGTAATACCTTGGTACTCTCTCTTTATAATATTTTAGTTTTCTAAATTACGTACATCACATTTTATTGTATTATACATAGATAGTTGATTGTAGGAAATATTTGAAAGAAATACTTGAATATTTTTTGTTGTAGAGACTTTGTCTAATAAAATCGAAGAACCGAAAAAATCGAGATCAAGAAAACTGACTTTATGTTGATTTGGTTTGGTTTAAAGATTTGAAAATCGATATACTCAGTTTGGTTTGGTTAATGGTAAAATCGAACCAAATCGCCCTACGTTCACCCCTAATTGCCACAGTTCTGACATAAAATTTGGTATGAAAACCCATTCAAGCCTTTACAAGAATACTTTTCTAGGCAAATGTTGCCTTGATTTGTTAATAAAGTTGGAGCAAAAGATACTGCTTTTGAAGTCTTCAATAAAATACCAAACAAGAATGTTGTGCCGTGGGATATGCCAAGTGATGTTTGTAGTGCATGCCACATGTTTGATAAAATTCTTGAGAGAGATGTTGTGAGTTGGATTCCAATATTGAAGGGTAGCCTTCAAATTGATTGTTTTAGAATTCTCTGAGGTTCTCTTTAAAATAAAAAACATGGTATTAGGCTTATTTGGTATACTTTTTTTATTTTGATTTTTTCTATAGACTTTGCTTCCATGTCAAGAGATTACATGAAAACATGATGTGCAATGGAGTGGACCGGTTGAATGTGGAGGTTAGAAATTCAATCGTTGATATGTATGGTTATTGAGAAAGTTTGAAGGATAATTATTTGTCCATAAATCGTCGGATTTGGCATGATTTCGTCTCTTTTCAGTTTACAGAGTTCTCATTGCATTGACATTATTTTAGAGTTAAATGAATAAGCTAATAGTATGATATTGTTCATATATGCAGCTTTATTGACTTGATATGTCCTTATTGAATAACTAGTATTTAATGTAGCAAGAAAAAGATCGTGGATTAAAACTCTGTGCCGATTTGGAATCACTACACAGTTCAATGGTTAAGCCAATATTATTATTATATTATTTATAAACTCAATCGCATTTTCTTCACTTGTCCGTGTTCTCACTAAACAAGACTAATTCTGTTGTGCATAAATCACCGGATCAAGACTAATCGGCAGCCTTTACGTTACATCAATACAACCAATCTTGCCTTAAATATTCACAAATCAAGCCAGATTTTCATTTGAACGGACAAGCTGTCTTAACTATCATTTCACTAGATCACTAAAATCAATACTAATCAGCAGCATTTATGTCACTTCACTAGATTATTAACTTCCATATCACATTGGTTTGTACGACGATCTAAAGGAGATATTATTTATGCATTCCAATAAATATCTTTTTCAAATTACTTTTTATCTTCTCTAATGTTGGGACAACTGATTCATCAAAATGACAATCATCAAATCTTTCTGCAAAAAAAAAAAAAAAAAAAAAAAAAAAAAAATCCTGTTATTGGTTCAAAATAAATAATAATGGAAGTAGATTCATAACCGACAGATATTTTCAACCTTCTTTAGGGACCCATCTTCGTGCGCTATGGTGGAGCAACTGGAACATGTACCGCACATCCAAAAATTCTAAAATAGAAAATGTTTAGTCCCTGACCAAAAGTCAACTGCAATGAGGAGACTTTATATAACTTGTTGGCCTGATGCGCACAAGTGTTGCTTCATGCTAAATAACATGTCCCCATACTGAAATTGTAAGTTTTGTTCTCATAAGTAATGGTCTAGCTATTAATTGGAGGGCGTTTGAATAATTATTCTTCTAGATCATTCTGTGTATAAACATAAGCAACAGAATATTCAATTGTTACTCCTGCTGATGTACAATTATCATTAAAGGTTTGAGATGTGAACTCACCAGAATTATCAAGAAAAATTGTCTTAATTGCAAACTATAAAAAAATTGTTCTCTTAATCTTATTATTTGAGCAAGCAATCTCGTAAATAATAAGTTGTTAGTTGATAATAAACACATATATGACCATCTTGTTGATGCGTCTACTGAAATTATAAAATATCTAAATGGTCCACATGGTGGGTTAAAAGGTCCACTTATATCACCTTGTATACGTTCCAGAGATTCAATCCCAACTTTAGTTACTGATGGTCTAATAATTAATTTTCTTTGAGAACATGCAACACAAGAGAATTTTTTAAACTGGGGAATCTTCTGGTTCTTCAATAAATGTCCATGTGAGTTCTCGATTATTTTGCGCATTATATTAGAACCGGAATGGCCCAACCAGTCAAATTATAAAATAATATGGACTAGTAATGTCTTTTTTACTATGGAATGTCATTCAACCATGCTAATAATTGTGTAGTACAAACTAGAAGAATAAGTGAGTAATTTTTCTTGCACATATTTCTTACCCGACTTTATTGTAGAAATATAAAGATATTCAATCTTTCCATTATTTATAGTGAAACAATGCTGACAAGTTATTTTGGCAGTTCGGACTCCAATTTTGAACCGACAGTCTTAAAAGCTTTGTAAGATCGATAAGGACTTCTCTGTGAAGTTTGAGCTGAATCGGACCTCGATTGGTAGGTCTTAGAAGACGTTATCATTTTCAAGTATTAGTAAAGCCGTATTGCAGTTTCAAGCTCATTTAGAGTAAATGAGCTTCATTATCGGAAGTGTCGTTGGGTTCGTAAATTCATTTGGTGACACAACCACAAGTTCCGGATAGGCTGTGCCGGCACCCAACGACCTCTCTAGACCCGTTGGGCGAACCCTATAGGCTTAAGCCAAGACGTACGATTGAAATAATTTAGATAACACAAACTTTACTTGAAAATATTAGAGAATCAATCTAAATAATATAGAAACGCGTATGAAACGGATATTATATATAAACCAACATATTTACAAGCTGCCTGAATAAGTACAGCTACTACCCAAAATATATAAGTCTAGAGATTTCAAGACATGACATCTAAGAAGTCCAACATATAAGTACATCTTCTGAAGGGAGCAAAATGAGATAAAACTAGAATATGTACAATTGGTAGTCTCAGTGAACAAGCTCGCCCACCGTAGACAGCTAGAAAGGGGTCCTGCTCCTCAATCACGATGCAACTGATGGGGTTCGGGAGCGGAATCTGCCGAAATAAAATAAGAAACAGGTAGGGAGTGAGTCGTAAGGACTCAGTAGGTGAGAAATAATTACTTAACTCAAAAAATAGTTAAGTTAGCCAGGGAAATGGTAAGTCACGATATATAACAAATAAAAATATACAGATAGGCAAGTAGCAGTCATATACAATATTTATAAGGATATGAAATGAATGCAATTATAATGTAAGGGGTCACATGTGCTCAATGAATGGAGCGGAATCCTCCTACCCTTAATATGATGCAAGGAGCGGAATACTCCTGCTCCGAGGGTAAGAGGATGAGGGTGGAATCCTCCTACCCTCAAATGATATAACAACCCAGAAATCAAGAAAAATTAACCAGAAAATACATAACAAGGTTGTGGTGCAATAAGTACACCCTGTCGGCAGCTATTCACATAAAGAACACGTGAATAGTTCAACCAAAGGCCAAAGGCCGTCAAAGAAGCGGATAAATCACCTATCTCGAATCCTAAGTCAGATAACTACAGAATTACTTCCTTTCCTGCCCGATGTCCCTCAGAATAATTCCTTTCTTAGAAAAAGAAACATATACGCACTTATAAGTGCCCGAAGAAAGAGTATTTAGCCTTTATACAATGAAAAAAAAAAAACCAAAATACCCCTGGGCCGGCCTTAGCCAAAAATCCAAAAATATACATATTCAGAGTCCTCATAATTCCACTAGTCAAATGGTATTATTAGTTTTCATATTTGAATTCAATTTCATCAAATTTCCCAATTTCATAATTTTTAGGGTCTTAACGAATTTTTCAATTCAATTTCAAGAGATTCTAGCGCAAGAATCGTGAATTAACGCGATTGAATGCTATAGGATTGATACCTAATGATTTCTAACAACTTGGCACTTATATTTTGGCTTGGAATAGTCCTCAAATGTCTGAAAATCATTTAGACCCCAAATGGCTGAAAAGCTGTATTTATACAGTGAAGTGAAATAAGCTGCTTATAGTGCAGCTTTTTGCACCAGCAACAACTGTTGCTGGTTTTTGGGTCCAGACAGGATCCTATGAAGTTAGGAATGACCCAAAATTTTATACACAAGTCAAACAAGACGAAACTCAAATTGGATCTCCAGAACTCAAGATACGGCTCCCACGGAAAGATGTCGATTTCTTAACTCTTGGAATTTAAGCGAATTTGTCCGAACGACCTCGGAATTCACTTCCGAAAGTTTCTACAGGCCATAAATGACCATACAAACCTAACACAACTTTCGAATTTCGAATCGAAGCTCATTTTTTCAAATCAACCTCGAAAACCTCTTTTAAGCTTTATCAACAACTGAAACGGAAACCTTTTCAAAAATCCTAATGGACCTTACGGAGCTTTTAAGACTATTAGTACGCTAATCAGAGTTCAAATTCTCGAAACGACTGTCTAAGGTCGTTTAATTCTCCTCCACTTAGACTCTCGTTCGTCCCCAAACGAGCTAGAGTCTAGAGCAGATTCCACATGTCTGATGGAAAATCGTACGCCAACTATCAACAACTATTCAACGGACATAATCATACCATACAAAACCGAAATCATAAATACTGATAAGATCTTTTAAGATTTAGAAATTAAGATCCTACCTGAGTCATCAAAGAGATAAGGATATCTCTCACGCATGCTAGACTCAAGCTCCCAAGTGTCCTCCTCATGAGGACGGTTGCGCCACCGCACTCGAACTATCAGAATCTGCTTCTAACGAAGCTTCCGGACATCTCGGGCAACTATGGCAACTGGGAACTCCTCATAGGCTAGATTCTCATCTAGCTGAGCAGGATCTAACTCAATCACTTCGGAAGGATCCCGAATACACTTTTGAAGCATCGACACATGAAACACTGGATGAACTTGCATAAAAGCTGGCATATTAAGCCGATAAGCCACCTTACCGATGCGTTTTTCGATACTGAAAGGGCCAATAAATCTGGGACTGAGCTTCCCTTTCCCCCCAAATCTCTTTACACCCTGCATCAGCGACACTTTTAGAAATATCATGTCGTCGACCTCGAACTCCAACTCTCGGCTCCTCCATTTCGAATATGAAATCTGCCTGCTCTGAGCGGTCCGTAGACGATCCTGAATAACTCGAACAGCATCCAGAGTCTGTCGAACCGTCTCTGAACTCATCATCTCCATATTTCCGGACTCGAACCAACTATAGAAGAACGACATCTATGACCATACAAGGCCTAAAATGGAGCCATCTGAATAGAGGACTGATAGCTATTATTATAAGAAAACTCCGCTAAGGCCAAATGATCATCCCAGTGGCCTCCGAAGTCCAATGCACAATCTCTCAGCATATCCTCTAAAATCTGGATAACCTGCTCGGACTGGCCATCTGTCTGAGGATGGAACGCCGTGCTGAGCTGCACCTAGGACCCCAATTTCCTCTGGAAAGACTGCCAAAACTTGGAAGTAAACTGGGAGCCACGATCGCATATGATAGACACTGGAGTGCCATTCAGCCTAACCACCTGATCAATGAAAATCCGAGCCAAACTATGAGCTGAATCAGTAGTGTTCACAGGAATGAAGTGAGCTAATTTAGTCAGTCTGTCCATAATAACCCAGACTGAATCATGGTGTCGCAGGGTCTTTGGTAAACCAACCACAAAATCAATAGTGATCTGCTTCCATTTCCATTCGAGAATGGGCAATGCCTGAGCTAACCCTGCTTGTATCCGGCGCTCGAACTTAACTTGTTGACAGTTCAAGCAACGAGACACATAATCAAACACATCTCTCTTCATCCCTTTCCACCAATATAGCTCTCGGAGATCCTGATACATCTTAGTAATGCCAGGATGAATAGAATAACGCGAGTTATGAGCCTCCCGGAGCACTAACTACCTCAGATCTCCGACATCAGGGACACAGTTTCGGCCATTAAATCGAAGAATTCCATCTGAATCAAGCTCGAAGGGAACTCCTCCACTTAGGACACGACCACGTAACTCCTGCAAATGAGAATCCTCGAACTGTCTTCCTTTAATCTAACTAACTAAGGAAAACTGAGCTGCAATACATGCCAAGACTCGGCTGGAGTCTGGGCGAAGAAATCTCACATCGAAGTCGCCAAGGGACTGCAACTCTCGGGCCAAAGGTCCCATGTCAGCATAAAGAAAAGCCATGATGCCCATAGACTTCTTGCTCAAAGCATCCGCTACGACATTCGCCTTCTCAGGATGATAGCAGATAGTGAGATCATAATCTTTAATTAACTCAAGCCACCTCCGTTGCCGACCATTAATATCTTTCTGAGAGAGAAGATATTGCAAGCTCTTGTGATCGGTATACACCTCACAAGGCTCGCCATAAAGATAGTGCCTCCAAATCTTCAGAGAGAAGACCACAACTGCTAACTCTAGATCATGAGTCGGATAATTATTCTAATTCGGCTTCAGCTGTCTGAAAGCATAAGCAATCACCCTCCCATGCTGCATGAGAACACATCCAAGGCCTACACGAGATGCATCGCAATAGACTACAAACCCACCAGTGCCAGAAGAAAGGGATATCACTAGAGCTGAAGTCAATAAGGACTTGAGCTTCTGGAAGCTCGCCTCACACTCGTCGGACCATCGAAACTGAACCCCTTCTGGGGAAGGTGAGTCAAGGGAGCTGCAATAGTGGAAAACTTCTCCACGAAACTCTGATAATAACCTGCCAGACCAAGAAAGCTGCGAATCTCAGTCGACGAGGTAGGACGAGGCCAATTCTGCACGGCCTCACTCTTCTTTGGTTCAACCTTGATACCCTCACTGGATACATCGTGACCCAAGAATACAACAGAATCAAGCCAAAAATCACATTTCGAGAACTTGGCATAAAACTTACGATCACGGAGGGTCTGAAGAACCACCCTCAAATGATAATCATGTTCCTCGCGACTGCGAGAATAGATCAGGATATCATCGATGAAGACAATGACAAAGGAATCGAGGAACGACTTAAACACTAGGTTCATGAGATCCATAAAGGCCGCAATGGCATTAGTCAGCCCCAAAAGATATAACTAGGAACTCGTAATGGCCGTAACGAGTCCTGAAAGCAGTCTTCGGGATAACTGACTCCCAAATCTTCAGCTGATGATAACCAGATTGCAAATCAATCTTAGAAAAGAATTTAGCACCCTGCAATTGATCAAACAAATCATCAATACGAGGCAAGGGGTACTTTTTCTTGATGGTGACCTTATTTAGCTGACGATAATCAATACACATCCGCATAGTCCCATCTTTCTTCTTCACGAACATAGGAGCACCCGACAGAGAAATACTTGGCCTAATAAATCCCTTATCAAGAAAAGCCTGCAACTATTCCTTCAGCTCCTTCAACTCTGATGGAGCCATGCGATAAGGAGGGATGGAAATAAGCTGAGTCCCTGGCACTATATCAATGCCAAACTCGATCTCTCGATCAGGAGGAAATCCTGGGAGATTATCTGGAAACACATCAGAGAAGTCCCTCAGAACAAGAACAGAATCAAGGGATGGAATCTCCATAGTGGTATCTCGAACCATGGCAAGATATGCTGAACACCATTTATCCATCATTCGTTTCGCCTTCAAGAAAGAAATAACACACCCTATAGGTGGCTTGTTTTGTTTTTAAACGTCTTTGATAAATGAGGTTACAGGCGATCCAGTCTATGAGTGGGTAGTTTTCTTTGATTTCTTCTGGTTCATATTCCTTAATTCCTCTTTTCTCTACTTTTCTTTCATCCAGATATCTCTGTATCCTTTGTAAAGCGAAATCTTTGCTTTCTTTTAAGATTTGGAGGTCATGGAAGACCTTTTCAATTGAGAACCCTGCCATAAGATCGGCGCTGAACCAGGAAGAGATAATCGAATAGACTTGGCATAACAATCTAGAGTGGCGTAACATGACGCTAACCAATCCATGCCGATAATGACATCAAAGTCTACCATATCCAAAACTAGAAGATCTACCAAGGTCTCACGACCTCCAAAAGATACAGTACTTGCAGGATAAACTCGATCCACAATATAGTCTCTGATGGGTGTAGAAACACAGAATATATCACGGAGACACATATAATCCACATGAAATCCTGCAACAAAATAAGGAGAAATATAGGAATAGGTAGATCTTGGATCTATCAAAGAATATGCATCTCGACCACAAACAGATAAAGTATCTGTAATAACAGCTGGAGATGCCTCAGCATCCTGCTTGACTGGTAATGCATATAGCTGTCTCTACGGCTGAGCTGAGCAACCACTCTGAGAACCCCCTCTAGAGGGACTACTAGAACCACGCCCATGACCTCTACAGATGATAGTGCACCATGAGCTGGCTGAGACGCTGAAGGGGCACCCTGAGGCTGCTGCTACAAATGCGCTGGAAGGCAAGAGAAAGGACGGCTACTACTCTGCTGATAAAGATAAGGGCAATCCTTTTTATGATGCCATAAATCCTGACAGATAAACCACCCAGAAGAAGACTCAAACTGGAAGTGATCACAAGGAAGAGACTGTGATGGAAACTGACCCTAAGAAGGAATAGGCGCACCCTGAAAACCATTCACTGAGGGCTGGACTGACCTCACAGGAGGCCTACTCTGCTGCTGATAACTCCTACCTCCAGATGAGGTACTAGCATACCCTGGACCACGAGATATCTTACTCTCCCGCTCTAACTCCTCAAACTCCAATTTGTGATACGCCTCATACCTTCTAGCAATATCAACGGCGACATCAAATGAAGTCATTGCCTCAGTCTCACGAGCCATCTAAGACGGAAAATATGGAGAAAGCCCGTCAATAAAATGCCCGACTCTCTCAGAGGGCTCCTGCACAAGATCTGGAGCATACCCAGATATCTCAGAGAATAAAAGTTCATACTCTGAGACTGACAGATTACCCTGTCCAATCCTCTCAAACTGCCTCCCCTTCTCATCCCGCTGACTGTGAGGGAGAAACTTCTCCATGAATTGGTGGGAGAACTCATTCCTGGTCAGCTTAGGCAAGCCTTGCCTAGCTGATCGGAGTGCAATCCACCAAGCTAAAGCTAGACCATCAAACTGGAAGACAGTATACTAAACTCCATACTGATCAAGATACCCAAGGGCCTCAAGAATACGGTGGCATCGATCAAGAAACTCACGGGGCTTAAACTTATCTGAAGTATGACCGGAGAACTTGGAGGATTAAGTATGATAAAATTATGCAGCCTTGTCGGATAATCGACCTGACCTGCTACCTGGGCTGGCTGACTAGCCTAAACAAACGGAGACACAACACCCACTGCCTCTGGAGCAAAACCACCTAGAGCTACATCTGGAGTTGAAGTAGGGGTTCTCTGAGCCTGAGCACCAATATCTACCGCAGCCTGAGGAATAGAAGCATCTACAGCTGCCTGAGGAATAGGAGCATCTATAGCAGCCTGAGGAGCTTCCTAAGGAATGGGAGCATCTACAGCCTGCATGAGGAATGTGAGGTCCCTGGCGCGTCTACGCCGCTAAATATCTCATAAAGCATCATGAAGTGCAGAGGGAACGAATAAACCATGCTCCACTGCCCATCAGAAGCTAGCACTGCTGGAACCTCTGCAACAGGATCAACATGATCCACCATCCTCGCGGCCTGGGCAGCTCTACCTCTACCTCGACCACGACCTCTACCATAGCCTCTACCGGAGCCAACACCTTGTAACGACCTCAAATAGTCGTTTCGGGAATCGGGACCTCGATTTGCATGTCGATAATCCCAAAAGCTCCGTAAAGTCCATTATGACATGCCTGAAATTTTTTAGCTAAAACGAACTTTGTTAGATAGGTATCGGAGAAAGACATCCGTTTCGGATATTCGTTAAGGTTAAAAGAGGTTTCGGAGCTCGATTTGAGCAAATGAGCTCTGATAAGAAATCTGAAAGTTGCGTTAGGTTCGTATGGTAATTTATGACCTGTAGCAACCTTCAGAAGTGAAAACGGACCTCAATTGATAGGACTTTCGATAAAGTCTCCGTTGCGGAAGTTTAAAAAGGTTAAAAGAGGTTTTCGAGCTCGATTTGAGTAAACAAACTCTGATGAGAGATCTGAGGGTTCCGTTAGGTTCGTATCGTCATTTGTGACTTGTAGCGACTTTCGAATTTGGATTCCGGGGTCGTTTGATTAAAATTCGCTATTTTGGCGAAAGTCGAAATTTGACCCTTTCCCGTGGGACCCACTTTTTGAGTTCTAGAGATCCGAATTGAGTTCCGTCTTGACGAGCATGTCACACAAGTCTTGTATGACTTGTGTACAAAATTTGGGGTCATTCCGAGCTTCGTAGGGTCCCGTTTGGACTCAAAAATAGTGGCTGATCTGGTGCAAAGCCAAAAGCTGCTGAATCTGTTTTTTTTTTTACTCTTCAGCCGGAAATAAATCAATTTTTCAGATCAATCCATAAGGAATTGGAAAAAAGTCAAAACATGAAGTTGTAGCTCTTTGGGTTGTGGTTCTAATGCCACCAATTTCGTATCATTTGGCTATTTGTACGAAAAGTTATGCATATTTTACCCAAAGCTGTCCAGTGAGGTACAATTCAGACAGCATGTGGTACAACTCTTTAAAGCTGCGGGCTGCTATATATTCTAGGGCGGGCATTCATTTTTATTTTCATGTTTTGAGCTTCTAAAAGTGATTCCAAGGGAAATTTGAAGTACCAAAATCATTCCTAAACACAAGGTAACTATTCTTACCCATTTTTAACGCTTTAATCCGAGGATCAAAGTGACGATCCTTGGAAGGAGGTTTGAACCCTAGATTTGTGAAATGGGAAAAATGACCGAGTTGGACTCGGGTATGTACAATAATGGTACTTTTGGACTCGTGGGAGTATGGGGAGTCCGGAAACATAAATTTTACGGGTTTTTGGGTACGTCCGACCCGGGGGTATTTTGATAAATTGTCTCTTAAATTGCGTAAGGGCTTAGAATCCTTTCCTCACATGCTTACGAATGCGACACTATTTCTTTGGCTCAGAGAGGAGTCTTACGGAGGCACATCGTTTGGGAAAGGAGGTCGTTCCTTAGCCACTTGAGCCGATTTTGAGGTAAGTGAGACTTGACCTCTATTTTGCTTGCGGATAAGATTTGATCTTGCTAAGTAAGATGTCGAGTACTTAATTGACTAGCATTGTCTAGTAGATAGTATTATGTACTACTCATTATATTTATACAAAAAGGAGAAAGCACAAACGTGACTTGTGTATAGTCGATGTTGTGTGCCGGTGTATTATTGATATGCTCTAGGGACAGAGGCCGGTGGTGAGTTATGACCTAGAAGCGAAATTACTTCTAGGGACAGAGGCCGGTGGTGCGTTATGACCTAGATGTGGAGACTTATAGGGACAGAGGCTTGTGGTGCGTTATGACCTATAAGTAAAGTTGTTTATAGGGACAGAGGCCTGTGGTGCGTAATGACCTATAAACAAAGCCGCACAGGGTGTGTGCTTATGCTATGTGCTAGGTATATCATTACCTATGTGGTATGCGAAATATATCATCGCCATGCTGTGTGTTAATTATATTACTGCTTATGCCATAGTATCAATATGATATTGTTTATGTTGCCTATATTATGTATCTTTATATTATTGACTATGTTATGTATTCGCGTATTATTGCTTGTGTTGTTGTATAATTATATTATCGTATGTAATGTTTATGGGTTACTGTAAAGGTGTGGATTGTACTTCCGTTATCTGCTTATGCATTATCAAAGACTTGTCCCGAAAGGGTAATTTAGCGGGCCTGTCGATGATCTTACTGGGCTTTGGCTCATAACTTACTGTTTAAATGTGCAGATCCTTCTACTAGTCAGACAGCTGGACTTATCTGATCCGTTCGAGGCTGTGGCTATTTTTGCTTGAGGTGAGCCAACCGCATGGTTCGCGGTGGCATACCGTCTGATCCACCTTAGTGTTTAGTCGCTTCCTACATCTTGTATTATATATATATATATATATATATGTAATTCGGGTGGATGTCTACACCTACATCTTATTGAAATATTTCTATCTAAATTATCATTTTGAGTCAGTTTAATTATTCGTGGTTCGCCTAAGGATGTAACACTTAGGTGCCATCACGGCCCCGAAAATTGGGTCGTGACAAATTGGTATCAGAGCCCTAGGTTGTAAGTCGAGTCTTAGGGAGTCAATGGAGCAGTGTCCGAGCAGAGTCTTGTTTATGGGTATGTTGTCGACCATACTTATAAGCGAGAGGCTGTAAAGGCATTTTAGGAAGAGTTGTTTCCCTTCATTTCATCTCTTCTCGTGCTATGATGCTTACATAGGTGCTAATCCTTTAATGTGATTATGACAGATGGTGAGAATGCGATCGTCCTCTGCTTTGGGAGCTGGTGACGCACTGACTGAGTCGGTCCGTAGGAGACCTGTGCGTAGCACACGGACTGGTGCACGGGCACCTACTCAGCCGAGAGCGGCTACTACCAGAGCTTCTGTGGGCAGACCTCCTGCTGCCAGACAGACTAGTACAGTGCCACCGGTGTCTTCTGAGATACCCGTCGCACATGTCCCATCGACTATGCCTTCTCTTGTGCCGGGCACAACGGTATCTATTCCTGCAGATGTTCTATTGCGGATGATGGGCATGCTTGGATCTCAGGCCTCGCCTATGGGCGATATGCCAGTACCTTCTGCGGTACCCCAGCCAGCTACTCCAGCTATGAGTACGCCGACTCCTGAGGCTACTCCGGTGATTCCTCAGTCTACTCCAGTTATTAGTCCTATTGCTCAGCCTTCCACTTTGGCTCCTCAGTCGGGTATTCAGTTGGGTCATTCTATTCCTGCTCTTTCTTTGAGTGACGAGGAGGTAGCTCGGAGGATTGAGTCCTTCATGAAGCTCAAGCCTCCCGAGTTCGATGGTACCCCAGCTACTTGCACTGCCCAGAGGTATATTCAGAAATGTGAGAAGATATTTTCTGTATTGGGTACTAGGGACACCCTTGGGGTGAGATGTGCTTCTTTCCGTTTGTCCGGTGATGCCGAGACTTGGTGGTCTTCTATGATGAGACAGAGGTCGAGTGATCTTCCTCCCTTGACTTGGACCGAGTTCGTTGCTATGTTTATGAGTAGATTTGTGCCTCAGAGTCATCTTGATGCCCAGAGACGCGAGTTTGAGTTGTTGAGACAGGGAGGCATGTCCGTGACTGCTTATGATACCAGATTTTTAGAGTTATCTCAGTATGCGCCTGCTATGGTTATGCTGGAGAGAGACAAGGTTCTTAGATTTTTTGAGGGTCTTCACCCTCGTCTTCAGGTGGCTGTTGCCTCACATATTGGCAACAAGTCTTATTATGATGTGGTTGATATTGCGAGGCGTATGGAGGACATTCATGCTAAAGCAGATGCAGAGAGGGCGAGCAAGAGGGTGCGATATTCTGGTACTTCTGGTGGCCCCTCACATGGTGGCCAGAGTTTTCGTGGTCATACTCAGCCTAGGCTTCCCCAGGCCGCTGCTTTACCATCTCAGGGTACTTCCTCGGGTGTTAAGAGGCCTCAGCCGTCTCTGAGGCGTGGGGATTCATCTCAGTCTGTTCCACCTGTTTGTGAGAGATGCTGTCAGAGGCACTATGGGAGGTGCAGACCCGGAGGTGGACGCGGAGGAGGCGGTAGTAAGGCTTGTTACCAGTGTGGGGATCCCAGGCACTTTGTTAGGGATTGCCCCTATGTTACTTCATCTGGACCTACCTCTGCGGGACATCAGAGTTCTGCTGCTATGGTTCGGTCTTCTCCTCAGGCAGCTAGGCCTGTCACTCAGGTTCCTCCTAGGCAGCCGGTTCAGAGAGCTCCTGGTCCTGGAGGTTCAGCTCAGGTTTTTTCTATGACACGCCAGGATGCCGAGGCATCCAATGATGTGATCACAGGTACTCTTTCTGTTTGTGGCTGCAGTGCCTTTGCCCTTATAGATCCGGGATCTACTTTCTCTTATGTGTCTCCTGGATTTTCACCTTGCTTGAGCAAGGATCTGGTTTTTATTGATGCTCCATTTATGGTGGCAACGCTTGTCGGAGATCCCATATGTGTAGATAAAGGGTATCGGGAGTGTGTGATTTCTATTTGTGGTGTTGAGTCTCTAGTAGACTTGATGTTGATAGATATGGTGGAATTTGATGTGATCATAGGCATGGATTGGTTGGCATCCTGTCACGCGACGTTGGATTGCCATGCCAAGTCCGTGACTATAGGTGCCGAAGGTGAGCCTAAGGCTATTTGGAAGGGTTCCAGGTCTTCTCCGAGGAACAAGATCATATCATTCATGAAGGCTCAGAAGATGATAGCTCGCGGGTGCGGAGGGTATATTACTTCTATTCGAGATGTTCGAGTGGAGGAGGTATCTATTGATCGAGTACCGGTAGTATGCGAGTATCCGGAGGTCTTTCCGGATGACTTGCCGGGTTTGCCTCCTATGCCGGAGATTGAGTTCTGTATTGATATATTGCCAGGTACTCAGCCTATATCTATTCCTCCATATCGTATGGCTCCTGCTGAGTTGAGGGAATTGAAGGAGCAAATTCAAGATTTGTTTGATAAGGGTTTCATTAGACCCAGTGTGTCTCCTTGGGGTGCTCCGGTTCTTTTTGTAAAGAAGAAGGATGGTTCTATGCGCATGTGTATTGATTATCGGCAATTGAACAAAGTGACTATCAAAAACAGGTATCCTTTACCGCGTATAGATGATTTATTTGATCAGCTTCAGGGTGCTACTCATTTTTCCAAGATTGACTTGAGATCTGGGTATCATCAGTTGCGGATTCGGTCTGAGGATATTTCTAAGACTGCTTTCCGTACGAGATATGGGCACTATGAGTTTCTTGTCATGTCATTTAGGCTTACAAATGCTCCGGCCGCCTTTATGGATCTTATGAACCGTGTGTTCAAGCCATATCTTGATTCTTTTGTTATTGTATTCATTGATGACATCCTTATATATTCAAGGAGCCGAGAGGAGCATGAGCATCACTTGAAGATTATCCTTCAGACCTTGAGAGACCATGAATTGTATGCTAAATTCTCTAAATGTGAGTTCTGGCTGGATACCGTGTCATTCTTGGGTCACGTGGTGACCAAGGACGGTATTAGTGTTAATCCCAAGAAAGTGGAGGCCGTTCAGAATTGGCCTAGGCATACTTCTCCTACAGAGATTCGGAGTTTCTTAGGCTTGGCAGGCTATTATCGACGTTTCGTGGAGGGATTTTCTTCTATATCAGCACCACTGACTAAATTGACGCAGAAGAATTTTCCTTTTCTATGGTCTGCTGCTTATGAGTCTAGCTTTCAGAGGCTCAAGACTATCTTGACTACAGCACCTGTATTGGCCTTGCCTAGTGGATCCGGGGGATTCACAGTCTATTGTGATGCTTCTGGTATTGGCTTAGGTGGTGTTTTGATGCAGAATGGCAAGGTGATAGCTTATGCCTCGAGACAACTGAAAGTGCATGAGAAGAACTACCGTGTCCACGATCTAGAGTTATTGGTGGTGGTATTTGCATTGAAGTTGTGGAGGCATTATTTATATGGTGAGCCTTGTGAGATTTTCACTGATCATAAGAGTCTCCAGTATCTGTTCACCCAGAAGGACTTGAACGGGAGACAGCGCCGATGGTTGGAGTTGCTTAAGGATTATGACATCGCTATTCGGTATCATCCCGGGAAAGCTAATGTTGTGGCTGATGCTCTGAGCAGGAAGTCTATGGGTAGCCTTGCCTATCTTGATGTTGATATGAGACCACTAGCTCGAGAGTTGCGGGCCTTGTCCATTAGTGGAGCGCGATTTGATGATTCTGTGCCAGACCGAGTTTTTGCTTATATAGGGACTCAGTCATCTCTAGCTTCCCAGATCAAGGAAAAGCAATTTGATGATTCATATTTGCGTGATATTCGAGATAGAGTTTTAAGTGGGGGAGTGACCTCATTTATGATCGGAGATGAAGGTGTACTGCGCCTCAACGGTCGGTTGTGTGTTCCGAATGTTGGGGAGTTGAGGCAGCTGATATTGGCAGAGGCACACAGTTCTCGGTATTCTATTCATCCTGGTATTACGAAGATATATCAAGATCTTCGGGAGTTATATTGGTGGAAGGGAATGAAGAGAGATGTTGTTGATCATGTGTCTCGGTGCTTAAATTGTCAGCAGGTAAAGTATGAGCATAGAAGACCAGCCGGGGTGACTCAGTCCATGCCGATTCCGGAATGGAAATGGGAGCATATTACTATGGACTTTGTGGTTGGATTGCCTTTGACCTTGGGCAAGCATGATTCAGTATGGGTAGTGGTGGATCGTCTCACCAAGTCAGCTCATTTCATCCCCGTGAGGACTACTTATTCATCGGAGCGCTTAGCTCGTATCTTTATCGAGCAGATTGTGAGATTGCATGGTGCTCCAGTCTCTATTATATCAGATCGCGGTACTCAGTTCACAGCTCAGTTCTGGAGATCATTTCAGAAGGAGCTGGGTACCCGAGTGGATCTTAGCACCGCATTTCATCCTCAGACTGATGGTCAGTCCGAGAGGACCATCCAGATTCTTGAGGATATGCTGAGGGCTTCTGCTAATGACTTTGGAGGCCATTGGGACAGTTATTTGCCTTTGGCGGAATTTACCTATAATAACAGTTATCAGTCTTCTATCCAGATGGCTCCGTTTGAGGCATTATATGGCCGCCGATGTCGTTCTCCAGTTGGTTGGTTTGAACCTGGAGAGGTGAAGGTGTTGGGTCCGGATCTAGTGCAGCAGACCTTAGATAAGGTCCGAATCATTCAGGATCGGCTCCGCACAGCTCAGAGTCGACAGATATCTTATGCGGATCGGAGGAGGAGAGATTTGGTGTTTATGGTAGGTGACCGGGTGTTTCTTAAAGTATCGCCGATGAAGGGTGTTATGAGATTCGGAAAAAAGGGCAAGCTTAGTCCGAGGTTCATTGGTCCTTTTGAGGTCTTGGAGCGCATTGGTGCGGTTGCATATAGGCTTGCTTTGCCTCCATCTCTGTCAGTTCATCCGGTATTCCACATATCTATGCTCCGAAAGTATGTTCATGATCCATCCCATGTGATTGATATGGCTTCTGTCGAGATCGACGGGGACCTGGCTTATTTGGAGGAGCCGATTGCTATTGCGGCTAGAAAGATCCGTAAGCTAAGGTCGAAAGAGATCCCGTTGGTTAAAGTGCTATGGAAGAATCGTCCTAGCGAATAAGCCACTTCGGAACTCGAGTCCGACATGCCGGAAAAGTATCCTCGCCTTTTCAATAATTCAGGTATGATTTCAATCTCTAAAGCCTGAAAGTTATGTTGTTGTTTATGATTTCGGATAGTAGCGAGAGTCCTCGAAAATCCGTGTAATTATTTTCGTGAAAATGTGAATCTTACCTTAGACTCGGGCTCGTCCGAGGACGAACGAGAGTCTAAGTGGGGGAGATTGTAACGACCTCAAATAGTCGTTTTGGGAATCGGGACCTCATTTGCATGTCGATAATCCCAAAAGCTCCGTAAGGTCCATTATGACATGCCTGAAATTTTTTAGCTAAAACGAACTTTGTTAGATAGGTATCGGAGAAAGACATCCGTTTCGGATATTCGTTAAGGCTAAAAGAGGTTTCGGAGCTCGATTTGAGCAAATGAGCTCTGATAAGAAATCTGAAAGTTGCGTTAGGTTTGTATGGTAATTTATGACCTGTAGCAACCTTCAGAAGTGAAAACGGACCTCGTTTGATAGGACTTTTGATAAAGTCTCCGTTGCGGAAGTTTAAAAAGGTTAAAAGAGGTTTTCGAGCTCGATTTGAGTAAACGAACTCCGATGAGAGATCTGAGGGTTCCGTTAGGTTCGTATCATCATTTGTGACTTGTAGCAACTTTCGAATTTGGATTCCGGGGTCGTTTGATTAAAATTCGCTATTTTGGCGAAAGTCAAAATTTGACCCTTTCCCATGGGACCCACTTTTTGAGTTCTAGAGATCCGAATTGAGTTCCGTCTTGACGAGAATGTCACACAAGTCTTGTATAACTTGTGTACAAAATTTGGGGTCATTCCGAGCTTCATAGGGTCCCGTTTGGACCCAAAAACAGTGGCTGATCTGGTGCAAAGCCAAAATCTGCTGAATCTGTTTTTTTTACTGTTCAGCCGGAAATAAATCAATTTTTCAGATCAATCTATAAGGAATTGGAAAAAAGTCAAAACATGAAAGTTGTAGCTCTTTGAGTTGTGGTTCTAATGCCACCAATTTCGTATCATTTGGATATTTGTACGAAAAGTTATGCATATTTTACCCAAAGTTGTCCAGTGAGGTACAATTCAGACAGCATGTGGTACAACTCTTTAAAGGTTCGGGCTGCTATATATTCTAGGGCGGGCATTCATTTTTATTTTCATGTTTTGAGCTTCTAAAAGTGATTCCAAGGGGAATTTGAAGTACCAAAATCATTCCTAAACACCAGGTAACTATTCTTACCCATTTTTAACGCTTTAATCCGAGGATCAAAGTGACGATCCTTGGAAAGAGGGTTTGAACCCTAGATTTGTGAAATGGAAAAAATGACCGAGTTGGACTCGGGTATGTACAATAATGGTACTTTTGGACTCGTGGGAGTATGGGGAGTCCGGAAACATAAATTTTACGGGTTTTTGGGTACGTCCGACCCGGGGGTATTTTGGTAAATTATCTCTTAAATTGCGTAAGGGCTTAGAATCCTTTCCTCACATGCTTACGAATGCGACACTATTTCTTTGGCTCAGAGAGGAGTCTTACGGAGGCACATCGTTTGGTAAAGGAGGTCGTTCCTTAGCCACTTGAGCCGATTTTGAGGTAAGTGAGACTTGACCTCTATTTTGCTTGCGGATAAGATTTGATCTTGCTAAGTAAGATGTCGAGTACTTAATTGACTAGCATTGTCTAGTAGATAGTATTATGTACTACTCATTATATTTATACAAAAAGGAGAAAGCACAAACGTGACTTGTGTATAGTCGATGTTGTGTGCCGGTGTATTATTGATATGCTCTAGGGACAGAGGCCGGTGGTGCGTTATGACCTAGAAGCGAAATTACAACTAGGGACAGAGGCCGGTGGTGCGTTATGACCTAGATGTGGAGACTTATAGGGACAGAGGCTTGTGGTGCGTTATGACCTATAAGTAAAGTTGTTTATAGGGACAGAGGCCTGTGGTGCGTTATGACCTATAAACAAAGCCGCACAGGGTGTGTGCTTATGCTATGTGCTAGGTATATCATTACCTATGTGGTATGCGAAATATATCATCGCCATGCTGTGTGTTAATTATATTACTGCTTATGCCATAGTATCAATATGATATTGTATATGTTGCCTATATTATGTATCTTTATATTATTGACTATGTTATGTATTCGCGTATTATTGCTTGTGTTGTTGTATAATTATATTATCGTATGTAATGTTTATGGGTTACTGTAAAGGTGTGGATTGTACTTCCGTTATCTGCTTATGCATTATCAAAGACTTGTCCCGAAAGGGTAATTTAGCGGGCCTGTCGATGATCTTACTGGGCTTTGGCTCATAACTTACTGTTTAAATGTGCAGATCCTTCTACTAGTCAGACAGCTGGACTTATCTGATCCGTTCGAGGCTGTGGCTATTTTTGCTTGAGGTGAGCCAACCGCATGGTTCGCGGTGGCATACCGTCTGATCCACCTTAGTGTTTAGTCGCTTCCTACATCTTGTATTATATATATATATATATATATATATATATATATATATATATATATATATATATATATATATATATATATATATATATACCGGATGTCAGAATTCGTAGATTCTCTATTGACACTGTATTTCGGGTGGATGTCTACACCTACATTTTATTGAAATATTTCTATCTAAATTATCATTTTGAGTCAGTTTAATTATTCGTGGTTCGCCTAAGGATGTAACACTTAGGTGCCATCACGGCCCCGAAAATTAGGTCGTGACACACCTCCACCTCGCGGAGCAGCAGGCATAGGGGCTGCCGTTGGTTCCTCTGCCTCTCGTTGAGCAGTCATGCGCGTTCTCACCATTTATTGCAAAAGAATTAACAGTACTGAACTTCAAATAAAAGAACTCACAGATGAAGGGGAAAGAAAGAAAGGAAACTACCTAAATGCTACCATAGCCTCTCGTAGATAGGTACGGACATCTCCGCTCGATCAACGAGACTCTATTAGACACTGTCATGATCTGGAAGGACTCTAAACCAGGCTCTGATACCAACTGACACGACCCAAACCTCTGGATGGGCCGTGCGGACACCTGACTACCTCCCTAGACCTGTCGGGTAAACCCTATAGGCTTAAGCCAAGACGTACGATTGAAAAAAATTTGGATAATACAAACTTTAATTGAAAACATTAGAGTATCAATCTAAATATTATAAAAACATATATGAAATGCATATTATATATAAACTGACATATTTACAAGCAGCATGAATAAGTACATCTACTACCCAAAATACATAAGTCTAGGAATTCTAGATATGATATCTAAGAAGTCTAAAAGATAAGTACATCTCCCCAAGGGAGCAAAATGAGATAAAACTAGAATATGTACAATAGATGGCCTCATTGAACAAGCTGGCTCACCGTAGACAGCTAGAAAGGCGTCCTGCTTCTCAATCACGATGCGGCTGATTGGGTCTGGGAGCGGAATCTGCCGAAACAAAATACAACATAAGAAACGGGTAGGGAGTTAGTGGTAAGGCCTCATTAGTTGAGAAATAACTACTTAACTCAAAAAATATTTAAGTTAGCCAGGGAAATGGTAAGTTACGGTATATAACAGATAAAAGTGTACAGATACGCACAACATTTATAAGGATATGAAATGAATGCAATCATAATGTAAGGGGTCACATGTGCTCAATGAATGAAGCGAAATCCTCCTACCCTCAATACGATGCAAGGAGCGGAATACTCCGCTCCTAGGGTGGAATCCTTCTGCCCTCAGATGATATAACAGCCCAGAAATCAAGAAAAATTAACCAGAAAATACTTACCAAGGCTGTGGAATAATAAGTACGCCCTGTCGGCAGCTATTCACATAAAGAATGCATGAATAGTTCATCCAAAGACCGTAAAAAAAATGGATAAATCACATACCTCGAATCCTATGTCAGGATAACTACTGAGAAACTTTCTTTCCTGCTCGATGTCCCTCGGAATAACTTCTTTTCCAAATAAGTACATACGCACTTATAAATGCTCGAAGAAAGTATTTAGCCTTTAGATAATGAAAGAAAAAAAAAAACCAAAATACCTATGGGCCGGGCTTAGCCGAAAACTCAAAAATATATATTTTCAGACTCCTCATAATCCCATGAGTCCAATGGTATCATTAGCTTTCATATTTTGAATTTAATTTCATCAAATATCCCTATTTCATAATTTTTAGGGTCCTAACGAATTTTCCAATTCAATTTCAAGATATTCTAGCGCAAGAATCATGAATTAACGCGATTGAATGGTATAGGATTGATACCTGATGATTTCAAACAACTTGAAACTTATATTTTGACTTGGAATAGTCCACAAATGTCTGAAAATCATTTAGACCCGAAATGGCTGAAAAGTTGTATTTATACATTGAAATAAGCTACTTATACTGCAGCTTTTTGCACGAGCAACCACCGCTGCTGTTTTTGGGTCCAAACATGATCCTATGAAGTTAGGAATGACCCCAAATTTTAAACACAAGTCATACAAGACTTGTATGACATGCTCGAAAAGACGAAACTCGAATTGGATCTTTAGAACTCATGATATGGCTCCCACAGAAAGATGTCAATTTCTTAACTTTTGGAGTTTTAGCGAATTTGTCTGAACGACCTCGGAATTCACTTCCGAAAGTTTCTATAGGTAAAAATGACCATACAAACCTAACGCAACTTTTGGATTTTGAATCGAAGCTCATTTTCTCAAATCAACCTCGAAAACCTCTTTTAAGCTTTATCGACAGCTGAAACGGAAACCTTCTAAAAAATCCTACTAAACGAGGCCCGAATCAGCTCAAATTTTACAGATATATCTTAATGGACCTTACGGAGCTTTTAAGACTATTAGTATGCTAATCAGAGTCCAAATTCTTGAAATGACTGTCTAAGGTCGTTTTATTTGTGACCTGTGTAAACTTTTAGAAGTAAAATTCAAGGTCATTTGGATGGTAGTTGAAGTATAATTAGACTCCAGTTCTCGAAAGAACTCAATTTACATCTATATATATATATTCTAATATAAGTTCGGTTAAGGTGATTTTGAGGTACCACTTCATCCTAATCTGTTAGGTAACATTTCCTAAGCCTTGTATGATGTTAATAGAGATTTTGGGGTAAGAATTTTTTGAATTGTGGCTTGGTTCAATTGGGCTAGAACCCTAGCTTTGGGAAATAATGAAAATAGGTAAATTCAACTAAGAATTGTAATTCAATAGCATAAATAATGTCGTGGAACTAGGAAGAGTCAGGAAACATATCGTTTGTGGGTATTCGTCAAAGCTAGGTCGATGGGCAATTTAGTACTTTTCTTATATTTTTATCTGATAGTTTGATAATCCTTATGAAGGAACTTATACATGCATCTATTCTTCTATGGCTTAAAGAAAGATAGCTTTTAGAGGCTTCTAAAAGGAAAGGAGATTGTTCAGTAATCAATTTGGCCACAGACTTTAGGTAAGTGATAGTATCTATTTCTTTGACGACCTTTGACCTATGGATATCCTATTCACGTGTTCTCTAGGGGAGTAGTTCTCAACAGGACATACTTACTATGCCACAACCATGAAATGCAGTTACGCTTTGTATTCTCTTGTTGTGGGATATAATGTAATATTGGGAGTAGGAGTATTTCACCCTAGGAGTAGGAATATTCTGCTCCATTCATTTCATCTTGTTATGAATCCCTCAAATGCTGGAGTATTCCGCTTCAGTAAGGGATTTTGGGCACATATAACCCTATTGCATTACATTTAATTTCATTCCACTTAAGTTCATAAATTGCTGGCTATAAGTGACTGTTGTATTGACTTATTTGTGCCTGACTATCTGTTTCTAATTGCCGTTGACCTTTTGATCCCCTAGAAAGCCTATTTATTATTCGGGGTAGCTAGCTAGCCCTCACTTACTGAGTCCTCACTCCCTATATGTTTTTTGTTTTGTTTATTCGTTTCGGAAGATACCGCTCCAGAACCCTGCTCAGCGAGTGATTGAGGAGCAAAGGTGTTTCAGCTGTTTGTGGTGAGCAAGCTTTTGTGCGAGATGGTCTCCCAGACCCATCGGGTGCCTACACGACCTTGCTGAAAATTCGAGTCGTATATTTTCGTATCAGAGCTTGATTTAGAGTCTTTCTGGATCGTGGCAGTATCTAATAGAGTCTCGTTGATCGAGCACTGACGTCCGTACATATCTACGAGAGGGTATGGTGGCATTTAGGCTGTTTCATTTCTTTTATTTATGATCGTGCGTAGGTCTTCTTATTTGATGTTAAAATTTTTATGTAACTCATACGTAATAAATGGCGAAAATGCGTGCGACCACTTAGCATGAGGCAGAGGAGCCGGAGGCGGTACCCTCTATGCTAGCTGATTTGCGTGGTGGAGGTGTCTTTGTTGAAGAAGCCAAGGAAGAGGTCATGGTCGAGTAGAGCTGCCCAGATCGCGAGTGTTGTGAATCGTGCTTATGACGGTTATTGAGGCCTAGCCAGAGGCCCCAGTAGTGCCAGCTTCTGAGATACAGGGTGACCTGAGATCTATTGTCACTCCAGCCTTCCAAGAATTCTTCATGATGTTTTTGATGACTCAATTGCCTTAGGGACCTCCTATGATCACGCAGCTCCTCAGGTTGCCGTTGAAGTCGATGTTCAGGCACAGGGAGCTCCTATCGCAGCTTAGGACATTGCTCCAACAGTTCATGTTTCAGAGGCAGCAGGTGTTATGCCTCAGGTTGTTCAGGCCGGTTAGCCGGGCTAGGTAGCTTCATCTGGGAACCTGGGGAGATTATATTATTTTACCAGGTTTCAACTGGCTACTTTTAAAGGTCGGTAGTTAGATAATCCTCGAGAGTTTTTAGATCGTTACCAGCAAGTATTGGAGGCTTTAGGTTATTTGGAGCAGTATGGTGTAGACTATACTTCTTTTTCAGTTGGAGGGTCCACCTCTGGCGTGCTGGGTCTCTCGGCTAGGAAGGCTTTCTTAAGCTGACCTAGAGTGAATTTTCTTGCAGGTTTATGGTGAAATTTCTTCCTCGCAGTGAGCTGGATGAGAAGCATTGTCAGTTAGAGAGGATAGGGTAGAATAACCTATCAGTTTCAAATTATGAGATACTATTCTTGAATATGTCCTGCTATGCTCCACACTTAGTTCGTGAGCCATTCAAGAAAGTTAGGTAATTTATTGATGGGCTTTCTCCTTCCTTGAGGTCCAACATAGTTTGTGAGATCGAGGCTGATACTTTATTCGATGTGGTCGTAGATATTTCTCGTAAATATGAAGCTTATCAGAAATTGGATCAAGAGGAGTTGGAGCAGGAGAGCAAGAAGTCCCGTGGTCTAAGTGGGAATCCCAGTACCTCATCTGGAGGCAAGAGTCAGCATTACCAGGGGAAGCTACCAGTCAGGCCGGCCCAGCCTTAGGCGCGTAGTTTTTAGAATGCACTGGCCCCTCCTCAGAATTAATTTAGGTTTTGCCCTCGTGATTAGCTGCAATTTGTGTACCATATATATTCTCTAGGATGTTTCACTTGTCAAGATCCAGGTCATCATAAGAAGGATTTTCCCCTACTCCGACAAGGAGGCAGTCGTTTTTTTCCTCGCCCTTAGGAACATATGCAGCCTCAGGGTACTTAATTTGGGTCGCATCCAGCTAGAGGTGTGCCACCACCAGCTAGAGGAATCCAATATAGTTTTTACATGTTTCTAATCTATTTGTGGATGTGATGCATACTCTCTGATTAACCCATGATCCATATATTCTTATATATCCCCTTATTTTGCTGTGGGCTTCTATGTTGATTATATGTGTCTCTGAGATCCTTTCTATATTTCCACTCTGGTTGGAGATTCTATTAAGGTGCATTGAGTCTATCCAGCTTGAACTGTATGCTTGGATATGGTGGATTTGATGTTATTATCAACATAGACTAGTTGGCGTTGTTTTATGCAACTTTGGATTGTCATGCCAAGTAAGTCCGACTTTCTCTTCTTGGTTTAGGAGGTGGTGTGACTGGGTTCTCATTTGCCACCCACAGAGCTTATTATTTCCTTTATAAAGGCAAAGTGGATGATGGATAAAGGGTGTTCAATGTATGTTTCATTGGTCAGAGATACTAGTACGAGGATTTCATTCCATGACTCTGTTCCTGTTGTGAGGGAGTTTCCGATGTGTTTCCTGATGATCTATCAAGACTTCCTCGTAATTGGTAGATTGAGTCTGGCATTGATGTAGTTCCAGGGACTCAACTGATATCTATCCCTCTTTATCTCATGGCTCCGCCTAAATTGAAGGAGTTGAAGGAGTAGTTATAGGCTTTACTGAATAAGGGATTTATCAGGTTGAGTGTTTCTCCTTGGAGAGCTTCTGTATTGTTTGTAAAGAAGAAAAATGGGACAATGTGGATGTGCATTGACAATGGATAGCTAAATAAAGTCATCATCTTGAATAAATATCCCTTGTCGCGAATCGATGATTTATTTGATAAGTTGTAGGCAACAAAAAATTTCTAAGATCGATTTGCAATCTAGGTATCATCGGCTGAAGATTTGGGAGGCAAATATCCTGAAGACTGGTTTAAGGACTCGTTACAGGCATTAGGATTTTTTAGTAATGCCTTTCGGGCTTACCAATGCCCCAACAGCTTTAATGGATCTTATGAATCGAATATTCAAGCCACTTCTAGATTCTTTTGTCATTGTCTTTATCTATGACATCTTGATCTACTCTCAAAGTCGTGACGATCATGAATATCATCTAAGGGTAGTTCTTCAGATGCTTCGTGATCAAAATCTTTATGCCAAATTCTCGAAATGCAATTTTTGGCTTGATTATGTGGCTTTCTTGGGACCCGTAGTGTCCAACGAGGGTCTTAAGATTGACCCGAAGAAGATTGAGGCAGTTCAGAATTGGCCATGTCCTACCACTCTAATGGAGATTCGTAGCTTTCTCATTTTGGCAGGATATTATCAGCATCGTGGAGAAGTTCTCTTCTATTGCAGCTCTTTTGACCCGCTTGACTCAGAAAGCAATCCAGTTTCGATAGTTTGATGAGTGCAAGGCAAGCTTTCAGAAGCTCAAGTCTTTATTGACCTCAGAGCCTGTGTTATCTCTTCCTTCTGACACTGGTGGGTTTGTAGTCTATTAGCAATGCTTCCTGTGTTGTCCTATGATGTGTTTTGATGCAGTATGGTAAGGTTATCGCTTAAGCTTTCTGGTAGAAACGAGAAAAATTATCCAACCAATGATTTAGAGTTTGAAACTGTGGTGTTTGCTCTCAAAATCTTGAGATAGTATTTATATGGCGAGCCTTGTAAGGTGTATACTGATCACAAGAGCTTGCAGTATTTACTCTCTCGGAAGAATCTTAACGGTACACAGTTGAGATGGCTCGAGTTGATTAAGGATTATGACCTCACTATTCACTACCACCCGGGAAAAGATAATGTGGTAACAAATGCGTTGAGCAAGAAGTCCATGGGCAACTTGGCTTTTCATGATGATGATATGAGACCTTTAGCTCAAGAGTTTTAGTCTATTGGCAATTCAGGAGTGATATTTTTTAGCTCAGACTCGAGTCAGATCGTGGCTTATGTGTTGACTCAAACTTCCTTAGACATATTAAGAAAAGACAGTTTGAGAATCCTTATCTTTGGGAGTTGCGTGGCCGTATTCAAAGTGGAGGAGTCCCTCCTTCAAGCTAGATTTATATGTTATTCTTCGGCTCAATGGCCGACTTTGTGTTCCTGATGTCGAAGATTTGATATAGATGATGTTGCGCGACGCTCATATCTTGCGTTATTCTATCTATCTTGATATCACTAAAATGTATCAGGACCTCCGGGAGCTGTATTGGTATAAAGGAATGAAGATAGATGTCTTCGACCATGTATCTCAATGCTTGAACGGTCAATAAGTCAAGTATGAGCACATGAGAACCGCAAGCTTGACTCAGGCTTGGCTTAGGTTTTCCCATTCCCTAGTGGAAGTGGGTGCAGATCACTATGGATTTCATAGTTGTTTTGCCGAAGACCTTTCGGTGTCATAATTTGTCTAGGTTATTGTTGACAGATTGACGAAATCTGCACATTTCATTTCAATGAAGGTGGCTGATTTAGTTAAGAAGTTGGCTCAGGTCTTTATTGAGCAGGTGGTTCGGTTGCATGATACTCATCTGTCTATTATCTCTGATCGAAGTTCCAGTTCACTACTCAGATTTGGCAAGCTTTCTCTATAAAAATGGGTACTAGGGTTCAGCTCGACACAACCTTCATCCGCAGACTGATTGTCAGTCTAAGCGGACTATCTAGATTCTGAAGGATGACTTGAGGTTTTGTGCTTTAGAATTCGGAGGCTATTGGGATATTCATTTGGACTTAGCAGAGTTTTCCTATAATAATAGCTATCAATCTTCTATTCAAATGGATCTGTTCGAGGCATTGTATGGCCGTCGATATCATTATCCAATTGGCTAGATCGAGTCTCGTGATATCGAGGTGTTGGGTTCAAATATGGTACGTCAGATTCTTGATACAGTTTATGTAATTCAAGATCGTGTTCGGACCGCCTAGGGCAAGCAAATATCATATTTGTTTAGGAGGAATCGGGAGTTAGAGTTTGAGGTCGGCGACATGGTATTCTTGGAAGTGTTACCAATGTGGGATGTTTTAGTTCTTTTTGTTGTTTATGGGTAATTCTGATTTCAAGAAGAGATAATACCTATTTTCTCGAACTCCCCATAGTCTCACGAGTCCAATCATACCATTAATTTCCATAATTCAGTTCATTTTTATTAAATTCCATAATTTCATAAACTTAGGGTTTTAAATCAATTACCCTAAGTTGATTTCTTAGAATTTCCAACTTAAAACCCTGAGCCAACACAATTAAATGGATTAGAGTCGTTACCTGATGAATTTAGATGATATAGTATGATGAATTTCGCCTTACATTGACTTGTAATGACTGAAATCGAGTTAGAAATGAAATGGACCGACTAGAGCCCTTTTTATACCCCTCTAAAAAGCTCGAAATGATCCCAAAACTTTCACAAAAGTTATACAATTCTTATGGAACCTACTCGCGAAGACGGATCTCAAATCAAAATCCCAAAACTCAAGATGCGAACGAAACGAAAAGAGGTCGAATTTCCAATTTTCTGAAGAATAGAAAAGTTTATCCGAACGACCTCGTATTTCGCTTTTGAAAGTCACACAGGTAAAAGAAATTACCATACGAATCTAAAGATGCTTTCGGATTTTGAATCAGAGTTTATTAATTCAAATAAAGCTCGAAAACCTCTTATAAGCTTTACCGACAATCGAAACTGAAACCTTCTTCCAAGACCTACCAAACGAGGTCCAATTTACTTCAAACTTTACAAACATGTACTAATGGAGCTTACAGATCTTTTAAGACTTTCGGCGCGCTAATCTAAGTCCTACCTCCTAAAATAACTAGCCAATACCATTTCATTCTCATCTAGTTAGACTTTCGTTCGTCCTCGAACGAGCCAGAGTCTAAGGCATATTGAACACAACTGATAAGAATATTCAAACGAAATTTTCCAGCTAATCAATAGATACCATTATACAATTATGGAAGTAGAATCATAAATGAACGATAAGAAATTTTAGGCTTTAGAGATCAAGATCAAAAATGAATCATCGAAAAGGTGAGGATACCTTTCATGCATACTGGTTTAAAGCTCCCAAGTGTCCTCCTCGTGAGGACGATTATGCCATCACACTCTAACCATCAGAATCTACTTCAAACATAGTTTTCGGACATCTCTGGCAACTATAGCAACCGAGAACTTCTCATAAGCTAGTGTAACATCTAGCTGAGTAGGATCTAACTCAATCACCTCGGAAGGATCTCAGATACACTTCTTGAGCATCGCAACATGGAAGACTTGATGGATTGGCATAGAAGCAGGCAAATCAAGCCGATAAGCCACCTTACCAAAGCGCTTCTCGATACGGAAGAGACCAATGAACCTAAGAATGAGCTTCCCTTTCTTCCCTAATCTCTTAACACCCCTCATCAGCGACAGTTTCAAAAATACCATATCGCCGACCTGAAACTCTAATGCCCGGCTCCTCCAGTTTGAGAATGAGATATGCTTGCCCTAAGTGGTCCGCAGATGATCCTGAATAACACTAACAACATCAAGAGTCAGATGAACCATCTCCAAACTCATCGCCTCAACTTTTCGAGACTCGAACAAACAAATCGGAGAACAACATCTACAGCATTTAAAGCCTCAAACAGAGCCATCTAGATGGAGGACTGATAGCTATTATTGTAGTGATCTCTAAGGCCAAATGATCATCTCAGTGGCCTCCGAAGGCCACTGTCTCTAATAGCGAGTATGCAAATGATCATGGATGGTGCTACAGTTACGTGGCCTTGCGTACCTCTGATTTGGTTGAATTCATCCCTTTTCCTGAAATGTTCAATAGGAAGTGTAAGTTGTTGCGACACTTCATTTATTTATTCATGCTTGTTGTTGAACCCTTTTCTGATCTTTTTATTCCTAGTTCCTATAGTGTTCCATATAATCTTTTCTCATGATGCTATGATTGAATGGGTTATGAGGTTTTTTTTGGAGAATCATCCGCTCATGATGAAGTTCCAATCTATAGCAGATGTTAAGCATTAGCATGCAAAAGACCATGGTGCGCCATGTCTCCATTGTGATACAATTCTACTTTTTTGGAACCTGGTTCTTCGTTGTTTCTTTAGGTCTTTCTCGCTGTGATGCTATGCCTCCTCTCCAGGAGATTAATATTGCCACATCGTATGTAGAAGATTTCCTAAATTAGCAGTTTCTGCCAAAAAAATTGTCAGGCTAGCCAGCGGTTCCCGATCCTTGAAGAAAAGGAGAACCGTTAGGCCTTCTAGGGTCACCATTGAAACTCATGTTCCTATTTTCGGGATGCTTAAGTCCCCCTAGTGCTTGAGTCACAGGCTAATGAATCCTCTTTTGTAGTCGCTTCCCTTGGTCCTGTCGGAACTCTCTCTTCTGCCTCCAATTCACATAGGCGGAGACATGTATTGAGGTAAGCTCTAAGGTTGAAGAAGAAGAAGAAGAAGAAGAAGAAGAAGAAGAAGAAGAAGAAGAAGAAGAAGAAGAAGAAGAAGAAGAAGAAGAAGAAGAAGAAGAAGAAGAAGATGATGATGATGATGATGATGATGATGATGATGAATAAGAAGAAGTTGGCGTAGGTAATGCTAATATTGATACTTCCATCATTCCTCCAGGTTATTCATAGTCGCCTGATGAACATTTCCCGTATCTCAGACTTTTCTTGCTAATTTATCATCCTCTATGATAGAACAAACTTCTGCTCCCATAATCCAGACCCCTGTTCCTCCTAGTTCCCCATTTTGACGTCGCCCCAGGAAGAAGGTTATCGGGTCCAGCTCCGCTATTGCTGATTGTGAGATCGGTGAGCCTAGCATAGTCTTTTTCCTATAATGACTTTTGCCTGCTCCTGTCTTGAACAACCTTCTCAACTTGCTTGCTTTGAAGTTTATATTTCTTATAACTTATAGACTCGTGTTTTAATCTAAACTTTTGTCAATGACGTGGTTGACGCATATGCAAGCATGCATAACTTTTCTCATCGTAGGTCTGACTTGTACCAGAGGAAAGGCTCTTTGCTTCATGTAACTAAGGCTTTCCCTATGCCCGTGGAGTGTATTTAGTTTGCATCCGCTGGACACGTCTTCATTTGTTCTCAGTTTGTGTTTTTATGTTTCGACACCTCTCACTTGAATGTTTGTTTATTCTAAATTTCCTTTGTGCCTATTTGGGAATTTTACTTGTCTTCTGAAGACTTCTCTACACCTGTAAAGAGTGGCTTTGAGGTTGCATCAGTAGACGACGTCTTTAAATAGTGCATGGCCTGCACCCACAAGGGGACGTCTTTAGTTCGTTGTTGTTAACAAGACATTTTTGTGTCAATAGAGGACGGATGCGCTTATCCACTCGAGTACTTAAATCTTTCTCAGCATTATGCGGGTGAGTGTCCCCACCCCACTTAGATCTAGTTGTTGAATGACGATTTCAATGTACGTAGCTGCCTGGTGGCTTTACTAGAGTTGATCTAGTTAATTGAGTTAATGAATTTAACTCAAAAATATGGCCAAGGGCTAGATTAAAGTGGATCTAAATGATCATAAAAATTGACTAATGTTGAAATAACAATTTAATTAAATAATGGACGCAGGGCCGAATACAAAATGGGTCGCTGGACCCATAACATCTTAAAAAAGGTGTTGAACCCGTAAAATCATTGCAACTAAGATAAAAAGTCGCAAAAGGAAGCTTAAATTAAAGTAAAGCATAAACTATGAGACATTGCGCTCTGAGTTGCCTTCTTTCCTATCCACTCTCTCCGCCCCAACCTTTAAGCATCCAACTCCGTGGTATGACAAACTTGAAAGTTTAATGTCCAATAGCCTTCAACTGCTTCATGGGGGCTCGGCCTTTCCTGCTTACTGACTTTGACTGCTCCTTAAATTGTTGATACATATCATTCTTTTGTAGTCTGTTTCTCTCCTCGAATCTCTTTTATCTTCCATTTCAGTGGATGCTTCATATTTTAGTGTAAAGTGGATGGCCACGCCCGCATTTGATGTATCCAGGTCCTCCCTATGATCGCATTATGCGGAATATCTCCCTTCATTACCTCAAAAGATGTTGCTTTGATTACACTAGGTTTGTAGACTGCGAGAGCGATAACCCCGACGGACTCTTCACACGAATTGTTAAACCCTGATAACGTGTACGAGCTCGAGACTATTTGGTCTGTGACTCCCAAGGTTCAAAGAGCTTCCCACTTGATGGATTCATAGCTCTGCTAGTGTCAACTAGGAATCATTTCACATATGTGTCGCCAATCCTTAAGGTGATGACCAGAGTGTCATGATATGGGAAAATGGAACCATCAAGGTCTCCGTCTTCGAAGAGAATCATTTCATCGTAAATTGCATCTTTCCTTTCCTCATTAGCTTCGCACACCATCACCTTAATCTCGATTCCATTGGGTATCTTAGGACCTCCCACGCTCACATTTATGGATCTCGTTGCTTCTAGTAATTCTGGGGGTCCATCCTCATCTCTATTCTTGGCATAAGTTTTCTTGCCTTTTTCTGTTAGCAACTCCTTCAAGTGTCCCTAGTTGAGAAAGTGTGCTACTTCTAGTATCAGGGCCTTGCAATTAGTAGTATCATGCATGTGGTCTTTGTGAAACTTTGCAACAGAGATTCGAATCAATTCTTCCTAGGTCAGTTTTGACACCCAATTTTGTCCCGGAGTTATTTAAAATTGATAATTTATTGTGAAAATTGAAAATTAAGAATAAAATTGAATAGTAAGGGTAAATATTTGAATTTCAATGAAAGTAGCTAAAATCGCAGTCCTAATTTCAGCCTACCCGTGCAATTTTTCACTTACTCATATAATCCTAAAAGTGGGGCTAAAATTGCCTTACGAGTTAATTTCCAGCTCACTTATGCAAACATATACATACATTACACGCGCATATCATTTCAGTTATCCATTATTCCCATCCCAGAAACCCGATTTCCCCTTTCCAACCTCGCGGCCCACCAAAAACCCGACCCAAAATCATCTTCTTCTCCGTACGGCTGATGTGTTGGATGAATATCACTGTTCCAGGAATCATTTTGAAGCTTCATTAACGAAAATCCAGCTGTGTCAAATCTTAGCCGCATATTCCAAACTCGAAATTCAATAACGTCTATTTTCTCTTTGAAACAGGGTGAAAGTAGTACAATCCAAGAGGGTTATACTATTTTGACCTTGGTTTCAAAGGGGAAAAGAAAAGGAAGCGAGGTCAAATGGGAAATTCACAAAAGAATCCGAAACCCTAGCCCTAGAGCTATTTAATCTTTATTTCTCTCATTTTTCAAGGGAGGTTTTTTTTGGTTATTGAAAACTGCAGCATCTATAAATATAAACATTTTCTCGGAGTTTTGAAGTAAAAAAAAGATATACATAGTGTTACTGTTTTTAGTTTGTTCTCGGCCTTTGTTTCCTGTTATCGCTTCATTATTTGCGTTGTCGCTTTATCGTTCAAGTCGTCAACCTCGCTCGAGTTGCTTTAGTTCGAGTCGCTTTCTTCAGATCCAACGTCCTAGCTCGCTGTGTCACAAAAGGTAATAAACCTATTCTCTTGACGTTTCGGCTTCGTTCTTATGTTATTCATAAACTGTAAAATCTGTTATGTAATGGATTAGTTTGAGTTTGATTATTAGAGTCGACAAATGTTTGAGGTTGATAAATCTAGTTAGAATGTCAATCTTTAGGTCTTTCTGTTGTGAAAATGAAAGGTTGCAGGTCTGTTTAAGTAAATATGTGTTCCAGTTCATTTTTCTGTCTCGTTCCTTGTCTAAATCTCAGGCTTAGCCTTCAGCTTCTTGTTCTCTCAAGTTTGTTCTCTGCCTTGTCTTCTCTGTCATATAAGGTCGAATCTTCGTAAGTTGCTTATGGCTGTAGTTGTTTGGTTTAGGAGATGGTTAGAAGTGGATTCTATGGTTAGATTGGTTGCTTTCTAGTTTGTGCGAGTTGAAAGAGCAGGTGTTGTAGGTCTGTTGCAAGTGTGTTGTAGGTGTTTATTTTAGTCTTGGTTGGCTTGCAGGTTGTGAGTGTGTGCAGATCTTGGAGAGTTTATCTTGGGTGCAGTCTGTGTATGTGATGTAAAGGAGTTGGTTATTTGGTTGTGATGGGTTATAGATCCTGGTTGTTTATGAGCGTTGGTTTGTTATGTTCCAGGATTGTTTTTCTTGACTCTGTCCCGATAGCATAAGGGTGTTCAGGGCGGCCGGAATCTGTGAGTGGTAGGTGCAGATGCTTAGAGAGTTAGTTGTTGAGTTCTGTGGTGATGGAAATTGTCCCTAAGAGCTTATAGCAAGGAGTATAATGTGCAGGTAAGGTGAGTTGTTTCAGGTTATGTCTGCTGATTATAGGCAGTTAGTTAGGTGTTCTGGTAGCTCAGTGATGATGGGAGTTGATTTTGGAGGTTGTTTGGAGAAGGATGTAGATTCGGCTAAGGCCTGAAAATGGTCTAGGTTTGATTCCAGGGTTTTTAGGGGGCTGCAGGTCTATGGTGTATGTGCAGGTTTAGTAAGATGTTTAGGTTGGTGTAGGTGAGTTGATTTAGGAAGATGTAGAGGTTTCAGAGGTTCAGGAGTTAGGTTGGTCCAAGAGAGAGTGCTCAGGTTCAATTCAAGGAGGCCTAAGTTGTTCAAAGAGGGCTGGTATTTGTCCAGGCCAGTGTGTAGGTATGTGAAGTAGGCAGGGACTATGCAGGGTATATGCAGAGTGTTTGGAGTGGTATAGAGGTCAGTGAGCGTTGAAAAGAAGTGTGTTGATGTCCTGGTTATCATTAAGTGAGCAGTTAAGTGAAGGAGAGGGCCTAGTGGTCTGTTGAATAGGCTGCAGGTGTGCCCTGTTTTGTGCAAGTCTAAGGGATGCACTGTTAATGTTGTCGCTGTACCAATCATCATTTGCTGATATTCTTACTGCTCAATTATACTGCTATTAGTGGGCATTTTGTTGTTTTTTCTGGAGCCCAATTCTTTCCTTGGTGTGAACCAGACAAGTCATGACCCTATCCCTTTATACATCTTCAATTCCATGTAGTTCGCACTTGTCTATTCAGCTTGCACATTTGCAAGTTCATGATGTTATTAATTGCTAGATCTGTCGTTGTTGCTCAAATACCAGGCCAGGAGTTGATGGGTTTTTGTAATGGTCTAGGGATCAGTTTCAGGGGTAAGGGTAAGATGATGGAGTGTTGTTCTTCTAATATATCCTAACCTTGATGTACATAAATCAGTTTAGCATTGGTCTGAAATAAGTCATCCTCTAGTAGTTTATAAGAAGCCTGTGCCTCTGTTATTTTATGAACACTTGAAGATACCTCTTTATATTCTAGGATTAACTTGAACGTATTTAATCTGGTATGCATCTATGTGGACAAGAATATCTCATTAATTCTTCCTTATGGTTCCATATCACGTGTTACCTTATTATGTGATAAACTTCATTTGTTTGAAGCAAATACGCTTCATCTGCTAATCTTTCATCTCTTCTATTTTTCTTTACATGAACTCTTGGGAACAAGTTGAATAAAAACTCACAAATTGGGATGGCATGCATTTGGAGTTATTTGATCCGCTCCGCATTTTCGGGACTTGATATCCCCGAAAATATAAAAAAGGAAAAAATGAAAATTTCTAAATCCAAGGCTAAGTGATTGAGTTGCTAAATCCGGATTCTATCTTCTAAACTCCCTCTTTCCCGTCCCCTTTAGAAAAGCATGTTATAGGAAGCCTTGAAAACCGGACTAGGACTTTGCATGTTAGAAGCTTGGTAGGATATCCGCTCTGTTAAAGTTATTATATTATCGCATGCTTAGAATTGTTAAGGCAATTGCTTATCTCGTTTCTTTCGGACGCGCCAATAAATTTAAGGCAATAGAAACCTCTCAGCAATTATTGAGTGCAAAAGAATCAAAATTTATTTAAAATTATACAATCTTCATTTATTATTTATATTTAAATTAATTATTTATCTATCTATCATTTATTATTTACTTATTTAATCATTCATTAATTAAATTAATTAAGTGATATTTATTATAAATTTTTTTAATTAATCAATTTAGTTTTTTAATTTTAACTAATTAGTTTGTTTAATCAATTATAATTATGTAGTTAATTAATCAACCAATTATTATCCATCATTCTTTATTTGACTGAATTTATATAAATATTTATTTATTCGATTAAGTTATTATCTTTTTAGCATTTATCTATCCAATTAATCAATTAATCAATTTTTTTAATCATTTATTTTATTTATTTACTTAAATTTTATTTAGCCCTTGTTATTTAGTTAAATAATTAATCAATCAACCATTATTTAATTATCTATTTAATTAATCTTAAATTTGGTCATTTATCTATATAAGCATCAGCATAGCTAAAATCTTATCTTATTTCTATTATTCCTATTATCCTGATTTAAAATTAACTTTGTATACTTATTATCCTTAACAAATTCGTGAAAACCACCGGATTAACAGCATTTAGCGGATTTTCGAAAGTGCTCCCGCAAGGGACCTTCTTTCGAATATAATAGAACCACTTACTCAGATCCTCTGATTTTAATAAATTCCTTTGAAGTAAAGGGAATAATTGAACTCTTTAATTAATGTTAGGTTCCTAATAATCCTTAAATTAGGTGGTGACTCCAAAGAAGTCCTTTGGAGTCTCCATTTTGTTGACAATACATCCCGATGCATACTTGTGTGTATTTTTTGGGAGGGTTCAACAGCGTACTGACTCCGCTGGGGATAGCATTTGATGGTTCTATCCAAAAGGCTTTCACGAATTTGTTTGTTTGAATTGTATGACGATATTAGTATACGTAGCTTATTTAATTATTGTTGAAACTAGCATGATTATATATATTGTTTATTTGCAAGCATGATTAGATTAATCTAATTAATTGTTGTGTGTCACGAAAGCATGTCACTATACCCTTATTTGTGCACATATAAACTGGCATTCCGTTCATACTTCCCCCACTCCTGGGAACCTCTTGCATTTTCACCCCGAATATTCGTGAGATACGCTCATGCGTACCCGCACTTTCTTCCACTAAAGAACCCTTCTGACGAGTTGGTACACCGGCGGTTGTCGTGGGAGTAATTCGACTACAAGGCCGCTTGCCACTCACCTGTTAGCCTCAACCGTTAACCCACTCTTAGACGGAGCTTTAGGAGCATGCATGCATTTACACCTTAGTCTGGACCCGATCCTTGGTACCGACTCCATAGTTAGGAAACCGCCCTTACGTCAGCGGGTTCTTGAAACCCAACGACAATGTTTATTATGTGCTATGTGATAACGAATCCTCAGTCCTAGCAATGTTTTGAGCATAATCAGATTTAGAATTGTGTCTCCTATTTTGTCTTTAAGGTTAAAAAATGGAAGAATTTAGCATAATCTATGTGGTCATAGCAGTCCACGGAGAATTTGAGATCATAGTGCAGAATTTTGTGAACAAAACAGAATTGTAATCTGGGGAAACTTAGGCGGATTTGGTTGGTTTGTGTTTTGGAGATGGCCTTGTGCAGTGAGATCTAAGAGGCGAACCCCCTGGTGTCTTTAAAAGGATCAGTGGGGTCCCTCTCGTGAATGGATTTGCGTGTGTGCAGGCCTATGCTGACTGTCTAGCTGCATTCATGATAATTGAAGTATGTTTGTTGCATACTAGGAGAATGAAGCCCCTATGTTCATAAACAACCAATAGGGTCCCTCCTTGAAGATTAGTTCGGTCTTGGCTACCTAGGATACTGAGACGCTTGATTAAAGTTGAGGACCAGTGAGGAGCCCTATGAACAAGGTCTATGAGCCTTGCAAAACGTAAGAAGCTGAGAGGCTTGTCCAAAGCCAAGGACCAGTGAGGTTTTATTTGTAAAAGGTCAATTGGAACCTTTTACGATTTGCAGTCTAGTATTGTGAAGGCAGTTAGAAATTTCACCCCTGGATGTTGTAAAATAATCGGGAGTTGTGCTTGGAGGAGTGTGGATATTTGCATAAGGTATGGAGGATTGTTTCAGGTTTTAGGCATTTGGGTTTAGAATTTTGTGCAGATGATGTGGAGAGCATGAGCTGTGTTAAAATTTCGAGTTGACACCAACTTTTGGAAGTTAGTTGGGATACTGAAATTGCAGTGTCAAAGCGGAGAGCTGATTGTTATCAATTGTTGTTATTATTTATTACTTACTCTAAATTTGAATTGCTCAAAATTGGCATGAACTATTTTTTATTACCACTTGTTTGTGCGTCTTAGGCCCACCTCTGGCTCAAAGAGGCACCATACAGGGTAGGATGGGTTTGCATTTTATTTATGCTCAACTACTTGTGTTTACCACATGTGAAATTATCTATCTAATATGCGATTACTTGCTAAATATGTGCTGCTTGCCTGAAATTTGTTAGCACTTATTGCGCTGTGATTGAATTTGTTTGGTGGTATGGTAAGATTAACACTATGTTACTTCAACCTATCTTTGTAAAAGATTAACCGCTTTATGAACACATTTATCTATCATCTGAATTTATGCACACCATTATTTCAAAACGCTTTTTAAATGTTATTTTGTTTATCTCAACCCCAGTCTTGTCATTTTGCAAAAATTGTTTAGCGTCATATTTTAAAGTATTTGCAAGTGTGTTTTTCTTTTGAAAATAACTTCAGACTTAAACAAGCATTTTCGCATCTGGTTTGCTTTAGCAAAATGAATGTCTTGTTTAAAATTTCAGGTCTTTTCAGTATGGTTTCAATTTTACCATTTCGGAATAAGTTGGCCCGTCGGTTTCATCTTTAATAAATTTTTATTAAGTTCGGTATGCGTTGCTAAAGGGTTAATTATTTTGAACGTCAAAACAGAACCTATGGCTCGCCGAACTGCTGTGATCAACTTGACTAAAAGTGATGAATCCAACCAAGACAAGGTTAATAGGGTCCAGGCAACCGTAGTAAGCTTGGAAAAGCAGAACTACGCACGGTAAGATTCCAAAGGAGGGATACGTAGGCTCCTCCATCGGGCTCGACCCTTTAGTGAAATTTTAAATTTCCCAAAGATAGAAACTGGGGCAAATTTTGAAAAACAAGTAGAAGTCGTGAGAGATTACAACTGGGCAGCTTTTGTTAAGCAGTTTAAAGTATTGAAAGTCGTAATTGCGGCAGCTTTTGCTAAACAATTTGAAGAATCAGAATTAATAACTGGGGCAGTTTTCGCAAAGCAAGTCGAAATGTTGAAGTCATGACTAGGGCAAAATTTTGCAAAAAGCAAGTTGAAGACATTGAGTTGGTTTGGTCGTTATTAGAAGTAGTTTTCAAGGATTGGTGCAGATTGTTATTTTGCAAGCAAGAATTGATAGTCGAGCAAAGCATTAATGTTCAAAATAAGCCGACCATTTTAGCAATGGGAGCCAAAATGGTCTAGCACGCATACTGATTTAGTAAAAACTTTCAAAGTTGTTTTTCTCAACTCACGTCTTCAAAAATCAAATTTTGTTGATCATTAAGTTTCGGGCTGTCAAGTATTTTACTTTTCTATTGAGTTAGGATTCTGGTCCCATCCATTCGACCTAATGGCCTATTTTATACTTAAAATCTTTGCATGCATTGCCATTTTATGTATTAACTTGCTTTTGTTCAATGTGTAGAATTCATTTGTTAAAGGTTGGCTATCATTGAACACTGAAATGGCTGAGAATCTGCATCAAGGACAAAACAACATGGCAAAGCAGCTTCAGGCAACCAGTTCTAGCATGGGCATCTTGCAAGCACAGAATGATGATGTTGAAAAACATGTGGTCCAAAGGACTAGGATTGTCAACTTTTTCAACACTAGCAAACCTTTGCCAAATACAAGCTTTACCTCTAATCCACCTTACTTAACAATGCCTCATTATCCAATGCCTATACATACCATATATCCACAAATCCCGCAAGAATATCTTACCAATCCAAGTGCTTGGCCAACTTCAACTTTATACCAACCGCCTTTTGTCACTATGTCTGCTGTGGGGAGTCAATCAAATCAAGTGATAGTGCGCCCACAAGAATTGCTTAGAAAAGAAGTTGAGACAACTGATTCACATAGCATGGAGAGACAAATCCGCAATTTGCACAGGGTCATTAGAGATGAGTTGCGCTCTAGGAACATTCAGAGTTTATGTTATGAAGACTTATGCATTCACCTGGGCATTGAGCTTCCACATGGGTATAAGATACCAAAATTCAACACTTTCGATGGAAAGGGGAACCCCTATGCTCAATTGAAAGATTATTGCAGCAGATTGATTGGAATTGACAAGAATGAATCTTTGCGGATGAGATTTTTCATTCAAAGTTTATCAGGAATGGCACTTGCATGGTATACCAAACAAGATTTTTCCAAATGGCAGACATGGGAGGATATGGCTCATGACTTTGTGAAAAAATACAAGTTCAACATAGTAGGAGATCCCGATGTGTTTGATATGCGCAGCATTAAAATAAAGTCTCATGAGTCTTTTGCAGAATATGCTATGAGGTGTAGGTTAGAGGCTTCTAAGATGCATCCTCCCTTGCCTGAGAATAAGCTAATAGCAGCTTTCATTGACATGCAAGAAGGCATATACTATGCCAATATGGTCATCAATAATGCAAGCAGCTTCTCTGAATTGATCCAACTGGGAAAAATGATAGAAGAAGGCATAGCAACAGGAAAAATCCCTTCTGATTTATTTGGGTACACCACTCAATTAGAGAAACCCTCAAATTTGCAAGGCTCCCAAAGTCAGTTTCAACAATCATGTTCCGATTATTCGGTGTCAAAGAAGAGGAAGTCAAATACATTCACTCCTCTAGAAGAGTCTGTGACGAGCATATTTGAAAAGTTGCAAGCTGAAGGACTTTTACAACCAAGGAAAGGAACAATTCCTAAGTACTTGCCTCCACACTTTGATCCATCAAAGCATTGATATATCCAAGGTCATGATACTGAAGAATGCAGTGGCTTGAGATACAAAATTCAAAGCTTGATTGATAATGGCAAAATAATAGTGCAAGAAGATCCATTCAGCGGTAATTGCAACATTCCTCCCGCAGGCACAATTTTTGTTAAAGGCAAGGCATCAGCCCCAAGATATTCAAAGAAGAAGCGATTTGCAAGCTAAGAAGATTGAAAAGACCTCATTTTTGCAGCTTGAAATGGAATTTCATTGCCCAACTATCTTATATTTTAACTACTCTGTCGCAATTTTATTCATCCTAGTTGTAATGAACTACGTTTTTTTTGCTACCCTTATTGGGTTTAGTCCCAAAGTCAATGAAATTTCATTTTTCCCAAATAAGCCAAGCCAAAGCAGTTTTAGATGGTTTCTCTTGTGCAAAAGGAAGAGTTTCAAGAATGACAGATTTTCGCAGCAACAACACATTTGATTGCCATGCAAGCAATGCCGATTTGAAGGAAAATTAGATGTTCAAACAAGCCAGCCGTTATTTGATCAAAAACTAACAATTGTTCTTTGATTAAACAGGGGCAAATTTTACATTTACCGCAAAGTTCAGCATCAAGGTGGAAGGAGCAATGCAAAGTGTCGCGACTGCCCAGAAATTTTATTGTATTTTTTCTTTGAATGCAAAAATCTCAAGCAGCAAAATGAGAAGAACTCGCAACTATTAGTTCCTCGAAGATTATTTGCCTTATCGCATATGCAGAACAACTCTATTTCTCTCTTTGTAATTTTAGCTTTTGCTCGATTATCGCATCACCAGCACAAGCCAGGCGATTTCAGATTTTGCAAGATACAGGGTTTATCCACCCATAAATAGGATATTCGGGTCCTTCTGCCCATAAATAGGATATCTTCGGGTTCTTCCACCCACGAATAGGATATCTCGGGTCATTCCACCCACAAATAGGATATCATTGGGTTCTTCCACCCACAAATAGGATATCTTCAGGTCCTTCCACCCATGAATAGGATATCTCGGGTCCTTCCACCCACAAATAGGATATATCGGGTCCTTCCACCCACGAATAAGATATCTTCGGTTCCTTCCACCCACAAATAGGATATATCAGGTCCTTCCACCCATAAATAGGATATCTCGGGTACTTCCACCCACAAATAGGATATTTTGGGTCCTTCCACCCACAAATAGGATATGTAGATTTCTTTCAAGCAGATGATAGAGATAGACAAGTGAACCTTGAGACACAATGACTAGTGTGTCTTGCCGGTTGGTTGTTCTGCAACAGCTTTATATTTCGCACTTGTTTAGAGTAGAATAGACAAGTCAACTATGGGACACCATGAGCTATGTGTCTCGCCGGTTGGTTGTCCTGCAAAAGCATTATATTATACTTGATTAGAATAGAATCGACAAGTCAACTAAGGGACACCATGTGCGGTGTGTCTCGCCTGTTGGTTGTCCTACAAAAGTATTATATTATACTTGATTAGAATAAATCGACAAGTCAGCTATGAGACACCATGAGCGGTGTGTCTCGCCGGCTGGTTGTCCTGCAAAAGCTTTATATTTTGCACTTGTTTAGATTAGAATTGACAAGTCAACTATGAGACACCATGTGCGGTGTGTCTCGCCGGTTGGTTGTCCTGCAAAAGCATTGTATTATGTACTTGTTTAAATTATGAGTTGACAAGTCAAGTATGAGACACCATGTGCGGTGTGTCTCGCCGGTTGGTTGTCCTGCAAAAGCATTATATTATATACGTGTTTAGAGTAGAATAGACAAGTCAACTATGGGACACCGTGAACGGTGTAATCTCGCCGGTTGGTTGTCCTGCAAAAGCATTATGTTTTATATCTGCACAAATTAAGATTTGGCAAGGCAGCTTGAGGCATTATGTCTCGTCGTTCGACCTATATTGTTTATATTCTGCAATTCATTCCCACCTTACTTATTGTCTTATCTTTTCTGTTTCAGAATAATGATCAGCCTAGAGGTTCTCCGGGCGGAGCGCTTCGTCAGTTGATTGAAAGAAGAACTTGTTGACAGCATCACAACCAGCATTTACAATTTTATCCCTTTATTCTATTTCTTATCCCAATTGACAAGGTTTATTAGCGGTTGTTCGCTTACCGTTTGTTAAGTCTTTACAGAATTTTAGCAGCACCGCAGCAGCATTTGGAGCATAACATGGAACATTTTCTTAGCAGTGAACTGGGGAAATCGTTGATATGAGCTAGACTCATCAACGAGGATCTGAAGAATCGCACTCAAACAAGAAAATTCTATCGTAATCTTTTGTTTCAGATTAGGACGTTAGTTTGAATTCTATCGAATTTGTGCGTCCTTTTTCTGTCAATCGTGCGAGTCTTCGTATCTAAGTGTCATTGAACTATATATGGCCTGATTCTCTTTCAGCCCGAGATATGTAGGCAACTTAGAAACCGGAGTTCGGCCATGCCCATAAGCCTCGTACTTTGGTCCTTGGAATCAAAGTCCCTGGCTTTATCGTGACAAAATTGGTTTTCCGTCAACTTCTTTACCCTGAAAACTCTTTCATCCTTTTCGGGTAAAGAGAGGCAGCTGTTGAAACCCAATTTTGTCCCAGAATTATTTAAAATTGATAATTTATTGTGAAAATTGAAAACTAAGAAAAAAATTGAATAGTAAGGGTAAATATTTGAATTTCAATGAAAGTAGCTAAAATCGCAGTCCTAATTTCAGCCTACCTGTGCAATTTTTCACTTACTCATATAATCCTAAAAGTGGGGTTAAAATTGCCTTACGAATTAATTTCCAGCTCACTTATGCAAACATATACATACATTACACGTGCATATCATTTCAGTTATCCATTGTTCCCATTCTAGAAACCTGATGTCCCCTTTCTAACCTCGCGGCCCACCAAAAACCCGACCTAAAATCATCTTCTTCTCCGTACGGCTGATGTGATGGACGAATAGCACAGTTCCAGGTATCATTTTGAAGCTTCATTAACGAAAATCAAGCTGTGTCAAATCTTAGCCGCATATTCCAAACTCGAGAATCAATCTGAACCGTGAGATATTGTAACGTCTATTTTCTCTTTGAATCAGGGTGAAAGTAGTACAATCCAAGAGGGTTATACTATTTTGACCTTGGTTTCAAAGGGGAAAAGAAAAGGAAGCGAGGTCAAATGGGAAATTCACAAAAGAATCCGAAACCCTAGCCCTAGAGCTATTTAATCTTTATTTCTCTCATTTTTCAAGGGAGGTTTTTTTTGGTTATTGAAAACTGCAGCATCTATAAATATAAACATTTTCTCTGAGTTTTTAAGTAAAAAAAAAAAAAGAAGATATACATAGTGTTACTGTTTTTAGTTTGTTCTCGGCATTTGTTTCCTGTTATCGCTTCATTATTTGCGTTGTCGCTTTATCGTTCGAGTCATCAACTTCGCTCGAGTTGCTTTAGTTCGAGCCGCTTTCTTCAGATTCAACGCCCTAGCTCGCTACGTCGCAAAAGGTAATAAACCTATTCTCTTGATGTTTCAGCTTCGTTCTTATATTATTCATAAACTATAAAATCTGTTATGTAATAGATTAGTTTGAGTTTGATTATTAGAGTCGACAAATGTTTGAGGTTGATAAATCTAGTTAGAATGTCAATCTTTAGCTCTTTCTGTTGTTTCTGTTGTGAAAATGAAAGGTTGTAGGTCTGTTTAAGTAAATATGTGTTCCAGTTCATTTTTCTGTCTCGTTCCTTGTCTAAATCTCAGGCTTAGCCTTCAGCTTCTTGTTCTCTCAAGTTTGTTCTCTACCTTGTCTTCTTTGTTCTATAAGGTCGAATCTTCGGAAGTTTCTTATGGCTGTAGTCGTTTGGTTTAGGAGATGGTTAGAAGTGGATTCTATGGTTAGATTGGTTGCTTTCTGGTTTGTGCGAGTTGAAAGAGCAGGTGTTGTAGGTCTGTTGCAGGTGTGTTATAGGTGTGTTATAGGTGTTTAGTTTAGTCTTGGTTTGCTTGCAGGTTGTGAGTGTGTGCAGATCTTGGAGAGTTTATCTTGGGTGCAGTCTGTGTATGTGATGTAAAGGAGTTGGTTATTGGGTTGTGATGGGTTATAGATCCTGGTTGTTTATGAGTATTGGTCTGTGATGTTCCAGGGTTGTTTTTTGGACTCTGTCCAGACAGCATAAGGGTGTTCATGGGTGCCTGAATCTGTGAGTGGTAGGTGCAGATGCTCAGAGAGTTAGTTGTTGAGTTCTGTGGTGATGGAAATTGTCCCTAAGAGCTTATAGCAAGGAGTATAATGTGCAGGTAAGGTGAGTTGTTTCAGGTTATGTCTGTTGATTCTAGGCAGTTAGTTAGGAGTTCTAGTAGCTTAGTGAGGATGGGAGTTGATTTTGGATGTTGTTTGGAGGAGGATGTAGATTCTGCTGAGGCCTGAAAATGGTCTGGGTTTGTTTCCAGGGTGTTTTAGGGAGCTGCAGGTCTTTGGTGTATGTGCAGGGTTAGTAAGATGTTTAGGTTGCTGTAGGTGAGTTGATTTAGGAAGATGTAGAGGTTTCAGAGGTTCAGAAGTTAGGTTGGTCCAAGAGAGAGTGCTCAGGTTCAATTCCAGGAGGCCTAAGTTGTTCAAAGAGGGCTGGTATTTGTCCAGGGCAGTGTGTAGGTATGTGAAGTAGGCAGAGAGTATGCAGGGTATATGCAGAGTGTTTGGAGTGGTATAGATGTCGGTGAGTGTTGAAAAGAAGTGTGTTGATATCCTGGTTATCAGTAAGTGAGCAATTAAGTGAAGGAGAGGGCCTAGTGGTCTGTTGAATAAGCTACAGTTGTGCCCTATTTTGTTCAAGTCTAAGGGATGCACTGTTAATGTTGTCGCTGTACCAATCATCATTTGCTGATATTCTTACTGCTCAATTATACTGCTATTAGTGGGCATTTTGTTGTTTTTTCTGGAGCCCAATTCTTTCCTTGGTGTGAACCAGACAAGTCATGACCCTATCCCTTTATACATCTTCAATTCCATGTAGTTCGCACTTGTCTATTCAGCTTGCACATTTGCAAGTTCATGATGTTATTAATTGCTAGATCTGTCGTTGTTGCTCAAATACCAGGCCAGGAGTTGATGGATTTTTGTAATGGTCTAGGGATCAGTTTCAAGGGTAAGGGTAAGATGATGGAGTGTTGTTCTTCTAATATATCCTAACCTTGATGTACATAAATCAGTTTAGCATTGGTCTGAAATAAGTCATCCTCTAGTAGTTCATAAGAAGCTTGTGCCTCTGTTATTTTATGAACACCTGAAGATACCTCTTTATATTCTAGGATTAGCTTGAACATATTTAATCTGGTATGCATCTATGTCGACAAGAATATCTCATTAATGCTTCCTTATGGTTCCATATCGCAAGTTACCTTATTATGTGATAAACTTCATTTGTTTGAAACAAATACGCTTCATCTGCTAATCTTTCATCTCTTCTATTTTTCTTTGCATGAACTCTTTGGAACAAGTTGAATAAAAACTCACAATTTGGGATGGCATGCATTTGGAGTTATTTGATCCGCTCAGCATTTTTGGGACTTGATATCCCCGAAAATGTAAAAAAGGAAAAAATGAAAATTTCTAAATCCAAGGCTCAGTGATTGAGTTGCTAAATCCGGGTTCTATCTTCTAAACTCCCTCTTTCCCGTCCCCTTTAGAAAAGCATGTTATAGAAAACCCTGAAAATCGGACTAGGACTTTACATGTTAGAAGCTTGGTAAGATAGCCGCTTTGTTAAAGTTATTATCTTATCACATGTTTACAATTGTTTAGGCAATTGCTTATCCCGTTTCTTTGGAACGCGGCAATAAATTTAAGGCAATAGAAACTTCTCGGCAATTATTGAGTTTAAAAGAATCAAAATTTATTTAAAATTATACAATCTTCATTTATTATTTATATTTAATTAATTATTTATCTATCTATCATTTATTATTTACTTATTTAATTATTAATTAATTAAATTAATTAAGTGGTATTTATTATTAATTTTTTTAATTAATCAATTTAGTTATTTAATTTTAACTAATCATTTTGTTCAATCAATTATAATTATGTAGTTAATTAATCAACTAATTACTATCCATTATTCTTTATTTAACTGAATTTATATAAATATTTATTTATTCGATAAGTTATTATCTTTTCATCATTTATCTATCCAATTAATCAATTAATCAGTTATTATTATTTCTCTGATCATTTATTTTATTTATTTACTTAAATTTTATTTAGCCTTTGTTATTTAATTAACTAATTAATCAATCAACCATTATTTAATTATCTATTTAATTAATCTTAAATTTGGTCATTTATCTATATAAGCATCGGCATAACTAAAATCTTATCTTATTTCTATTATTCCTATTATCCTGATTTAAAATTAACTTTATATACTTATTATCCTTAACAAATTCATGAAAACCGCCGGATTAACCGGATTTAGCGGATTTTCGAAAGTGCTCCCGCAAGGGACCTTCTTTCGAATTTAATAGAACCACTTACTCAGATCCTCTGATTTTAATAAATTCCTTTTAAGTAAAGGGAATAATTGCACTCTTTAATTAACGTTAGATTCCTAATAATCCTTAAATTAGGTGGCGACTCTAAAGAAGTCCTTTGGAGTCTCCATTTTGTTGAAAATACATCCCGATGCATACTAGTGTGCATTTTGTTGGAGGGTTCAACAGTCAGGCCTCATGTCTTTGGGCCCACAAAGTGGCGTTTTCTTCATAGAATCTTTGACAAATTCAACTGCGTTCACACGCATGCCTAAGCCTTCAAATATATGAGGCGATCTCTCAAAGTATGAGGGTCCTTTGTGACGGTAGGAAGTAGTATTTCGAGCGTGTGCGCATGTCTACTAGCTTTGGCACATCCACCGGAAATCCCTCCTATTCTTCTTTCCTCTGTCCTCAGCTTTGGACTCTTTCATTGTTTTTTGCTTGCGATTCCTTCCATTTTTTTCCTCCATTGATTGGAATACGCTGGATTCAATCCTGAGCTTATGACTGTAGTGCTGGTATAACACGTCCCATGTGTTTTTCTAGTTATTCCTACAAACTCTTCTTCAACTCCAGCGTGGTAGTCGAATCTCGAGGGTTCAAGTTTTTGGCAAAATCCACAGTTGATATGCTATCTAGTACTGGCACAAGTGTCATTCGCTCCCTCTAGAAACTTTCTAGGTAATATTTTAGCAACTCGCCCTCCCACTTCCAGATCTTGAAAATATCTTCCATCCTCTTCTAGCGCTTTCGAGTGCCAGAGTGCGGCCTTTTGAACTGGTTCTACATCTGGGCAAAAAATTCTATCGACCCCATGTGTAGCTGGGTGTACCACGTTCGGGCCCCTTTAGCCAAGGTAGCTCTGAACCTTTTTACCAGTATTGATTAATCTCTTCCTTGATCATATCATTGTTCTTGATTGTCGTGATGTAGGTAGCTATGTTTTCTTTAGGATCGGTGCTGATGTCGTACTTTAGTGATTCCGGCAAACAAAAGGTCTTCGGGAATATAAGCGGCACAACGCTTGCCTTGTAAGGTTTCTTGGAGAATTTTTGTTCATCCACCTTTGTTACAAGGGATGGAGTGCCTGATATGTAACTCATTCGCTCATGGACATCTTTGAATTCCTGGCGTAACACTTGTACGACGACATATTTTGTCGATGATGGATCTGAATGGGTAAAAATATGCCACCTATGATTACAGGGATACAAGTCCATCTGGCAAAGACTAGACTTAGCCTACAAGTTATTGGGCACAGAGGATACACGTATGCTCCATAAAGCCACGACCGCTCATGGGTGCAAGTTATACATCCCGCCGCCTTATGGTTTACAGTCTCCTAGTTAGGGTTAGCTTGTACCACCTCCTTGAGTAAACAGGCCCACGACCTTATTAACCTTTGTATTTTACCATAATTAGAACTTGGTCAATCTATAACTATAAATACTCCTCCTTCCATTGTATTGTACAAGAATCTGACTATTCTCGAGGAATACAACTCTTTACTTTTCTCACTTTATTACTTTTCCTTTATACTTACCGTATTGCCTATACCCCTCTTACTAATTAATTTGTTTACCCTTTAAGGCAAATTTTAGGCATAAACAATTTGATGCCCACCGTGGGCCTTAGGCAATCGCAGGGTTTTACAAAGGAAAAGCATGACCATGTCATGCGGCAACAATGATGTCTCGAAAAACACTACTATCGCGGTCAACGATATCCCCAAGGATCCAAGCGGTCCTCGCAACCGGATGAAGAATGTCTTTCACAAGGAACAATTGGTTTGTAACTCGGTTATAATGGCTGAAACTACAAACAGACGTCAAGACAAAACACTTTTTGGCTCGCTATCAAGGCCAGCATCTCGCCGAGGATCTTCGCCCAATAGTGACCCCTTCAAAGTCGCAATCCCAGAACAGGTAACCATACATGTCGTAAACAAGATCTTCAGGGGACCTGGGGTAGACGTGATAAAGACAAATCTGTCATGGTCTGCGAGGCCTAACAGGAGATAACAAAGAAGCCTTGCATCAACTCGATCGAGTTTAACTGGAACGATGAACAAAAGTCCTTTGTCCGTACCACGACGCCCTAATCATTACCCTTAGGGTACTCGATTCCCAAATCAAGTGCGTACTGGTGGATCTAGGTAGTTCCATAAATATTATCCATTGGGAGGCTGTTTGTAAGATGGAAGTAAAACACCAGATCATACTCAACCCATACACGATAACCAGCTTCAATAGATCCAGCAAGTGGTTCGTAGGGAAGTCGATTCTCCCAGTTCTCATCCCGGGAGTAAAAAAATTGACATCTTTCCAAGTGATGACATACGATATCTCGTATTACATCATCCTAGGAAGACCATGAATCCACGAAGTGCGTGCAGTACCGTCAATACTTCATCAGGTCCTCAAATATCCTCCCCTGTGGGGAGTAAAAGAGATTTGAGGAGAGCAGAAGCAGTCCAGGAGCTACGTGGCTGCCATTACGTGCACGATAAAGAAGGAAGTCAAGAATCAATAAAAGAGGTTAGAAAAAAATACTCGGGCCTTGCCTGGTCACAAGTATACATTTTGAGCCAGAAATATGTGAGGGCAATGGACCCCGAGAACTACCCAGGACTCTAATGATAAAGAAAAGACCGACAAGGCAACCATAGACAACCTTGATCCCCTGATCTTTGATGAAAAGTCCCCGGACAAGAAATTTTACGTGAGGGCCAAACTCTTGGTTGAAGCCAAGCAAGAACTTGCCAATTTCTTGTGTGCTTGGTTAGGTACATTTGCCTGGACACACACCAACATGCCTAGAATCTCGAGTGATGTCATAACGCACAACTTGAACGTTGACCCCAACTTTAAGCTAGTTAAACAAAAGAAATGGCCGATCAAGCGGGAAAGAGGTGCAGTTCACGAAGAGGTGAAGAAGCTGTTGAAAAATGGGTCCATTCGCGAGGTCTAGAATCCTGATTGGTTGTCAAACATTGTGGCCATCTCAAAGAAGAATGATAAGTGGAGGATGTGCATCAATTTCACCGATCTGAATAAAGCGTGTCCAAATGATTCTTTCTAGCTACCCAACATCGATCAGCTCATTGATTTGATGGTGGGTCACGAGGCTCTTAGTTTCCTGGATGCAGATTTAGGGTATAATCAAATCCTTATAAACCTAGATGATCAAGAGAAAACCTCTTTCATCACGGATAGGGGCACCTACTGTTACTGGCTGATACCTTTTGGTTTGAAGAACGCGGGAGCAACTTACTAGAGATTGCTAAACCTAATGTTTAAGGATTAGATCGGCAAAACCATGGAGGTTTACATCGACGACATGTTGGTCAAATCAGAATTCGCCAAAGATCACACCAAGCACTTGGAAATAGCATTAGACATCTTGGACAAATAAGGCATGAAACTTAACCCCAAAAAGTGCTTCTTCGGTGTATATAGAGGAATAGAATCCAGCCCAGCTAAAATCGAAGCAATGGAAGCCATACCGGAGGTGCTAAAAAGTGAAGTTAAAGTGAAGAGCCTCAACAGTCAGATAGCCGCAATCCGCCGGTTTATCTCCAGATCTTCAGAAAGATGCCACAAGTTCTTCAACATTGTGAAGAAGAAGAAGAAGAAGAAGAAGAAGAAGAAGAAGAGTTTTGAATGGACGGAACAGTGCAGTCAGGAGCTTCGAGACCTGAAGCAGTACCTCTCCAATCTCGTTTTGCTGACTAAGCCATGCGAAGGAGAGTCGTTGCTGTTATATCTTGCGGTATCAAAAGTAGATGTGAGCGCAGTCCTCGCACGAGAAGAGAAAGGAGTAAAATCCCCCATATACTATGTCAGTAAATCTCTCCTGGATGCGGAAACATGCTACCAACACCCGAAAAAAGCTCAAGCTTACACTAGTGGTTGCGGCTAGGAGGTTACGGTCATATTTTCAGCGTCATACGGTCATCATAGTCTCATCCTTCCCACTGCGGACCATCTTGCATAAACCAGAACTCTCAGAATAGGTTGTAGAATTGGGAGAGTATGATATCATCTATCAATCATGTACGGCCATTAAATCGCTGGTACTTGCAGCCTTTGTTGCTGACTTTAGCACCAACATGAGGCCAAAGGCTGAAGTAAAATACAAGATGATTAAAGACGTTACTTCTGGAGAGTTGGTGATTTATACAGATGGAGCATCAAATGTCAAAGGAGACAAACTTGGTTTGCTGATCAAGGCTCCGTCTGATAAAATTATTCGAAATGCTGTTACCTGCTCACTGATTACGAACAACGAAGTTGGATATGAAGCCATAATTTAAGCACTTGAATTAGCTTACATATTGGGGGCCAGGAAGATCATTCTCTACAGCGATTCTCAGATAAACGGGGCCTTCACAGCCAAAGACGCCCGCATGTAGGAGTACCTTGCCAAAGTAGAGGCCCGTTTGAAAATTTTTGAGAAATGGAAGGTCGGCCAAGTACCGATACAGAGGCTGATGCCATAGCCAGTCTAGCAGCAGCAGCAGACATGATCGCAGATAGACCAGAAACTATGATCGAGCTAGCTTATTTGGACGTAAGGTGCCATGAAGTTGATGTCACCGGACTCATCTAGGCTTAGCGGTACCCGCTAATCAAATACATAGAAAAAGGGACACTCCCTAAAGACATGAGAGAGAGCAAAAGGTGTAGGGTACAAGCAGCACGGTACTATCTAATCAATGGAGAGTTGTACAATCGGATGTTTAGCGGTCCATTGGCTAAATGCCTAGGACCGTCACAAGTCGAGTACGTACTAAGGAAGATCCATAGAGGATAGTACGAGAACCACTCTGGAGGAAGATCACTGGCCTGGAAGGTCATCAGAGCAGGCTATTTCTGGCCTGGAATGGAAGACGATGCAAGCAAAATTTTTCAGAGCATGCGATAGCTGCCAACAATTCTCCCATGCACTTCATCAGCCAGCGGAGCCCTTACACTCCATAATTGCGTCGTGGCCTTTCATGAAATGGGGGATGGACATCGTGGGACCTATGCCTAAAGGCCCAGAGGCATCAAATTCTTGTTTTTCATGACTGACTACTTCACTAAGTAGGTCGAAGCAGTAGCTTACGCTTGAATCCAAGAGTGCGAGGTGATACAGTTCATTTGGAAGAATATCATGTGCCAATTCGGAATTCCTACCGAAATCACTTGTGATAACGGACCTTAATTTATAGGGGCCGAGATCATAGTGTTCTTGAACAGATAGGAGATCAAAAGGATAACATCAATACTTTACCACCTACGACCAATGGTCAAGCCGAGACTTCCAACTAGACTACTGTGGAAAGCCTGAAGAAACTGCGTGGGCAAAAATACGCCACCTATTTTTATAGGAATACAAGTCCAGTTGGCGAGACTAGACTTATCCTACAAGTCACCGGGCACTGAGGATAAACTCCTGCTCCTAGAGCTAACGGCCGTTTAGGCGGTTTGATCATAGGGCGCAGGGCACACATCTTGCCGCCTAGGATTTACAGTCGCCTAGTTAGGGTTTAGTATACCACCGCCTTGAGTTGTAGGCCCATGGCCTTATTAGTACTTGTATTTTACCTTATTTCGGACTGGGTATCACTACTATAAATACTGTTCCTTACATTGAATTGTACACAACATACGATTCGCCACCAAACTCTGCTACTCTCAAGGAATAAGAAATACTTTGCTTTCTCCATTATTTCTTGCTTAATTACCTGTCTTTATTTTCATCGTATTTATTTACTTTCTATCGTAATTTACCGTATTGGTTGTAACCTACTTTATAATTAATTGTTTAACCTAGACGTACAAATTTAGGTATAAATATAAACGACTCGAGGAAGCTAAGGGAAAATGGCCGGAGCAACTGCCAGGGGTTTTGTGGGCCTACCGCAGCATGGCAAAGGTCAGCACGGGGGAAACCTGTCACGACCCAATTTTCGGGGCCGTGATGGCACCTAAGTGTTACATCCTTAGGCGAACCACGAATAATTAAACTGACTCATAATGTTAATTTAGATAGAAATATTTCAATAAAATGTAGGTGTAGACATCCACCCGAAATACAGTGTCAATAGAGCATCTACGAATTCTGACATCCGATATATATATATATATATATATATATATATATATATGTATAATACAAGATGTAGGAAGCGTCTAAACACTAAGGTGGATCAGACGGTATGCCACCGCGAACCATGCAGTTGGCTCACCTCAAGCAAAAATAGTCACAACCTCGAACGGATCAGATAAGTCCAGCTATCTGACTAGTAGAAGGATCTGCACATTTAAATAGTAAGTTATGAGCCAAAGCCCAGTAAGATCATCGATAGGCCCGCTAAATTACCCTTTCAGGACAAGTCTTTGATAATGCATAAGCAGATAACGGAAGTACAATCCACACCTTTACAGTAACCCATAAACATTACATACGATAATATAATTATACAACAACACAAGCAATAATACGTGAATACATAACATGGTCAATAATATAAAGATACATAATATAGGCAGCGTATACAATATTATATTGATACTATGGCATAAGCAACAATATAATTAACACACGACATGGCGATGATATATCTCACATACCACATAGGTAATGATATACCTAGCACATAGCATAAGCACACACCCTGTGCGGCTTTGTTTATAGGTCATAATGCACCAAAGGCCTCTGTCCCTATAAACAACTTTACTTATAGGTCATAACGCACCACAAGCCTCTATCCCTACAAGTCTCCACATCTAGGTCATAACGCACCACCGGCCTCTATCCCTAGATGGAATTCGCTTCTAGGTCATAACGTACCACCGGCCTCTGTCCCTAGATGGAATTTCGCTTCTAGGTCATAACGCACCACCGGCCTCTGTCCCTAGAGCATATCAAGAATACACCGGCACACAACATCGACTATACACAAGTCACGTTTGTGCTTTCTCCTTTTTGTATAAATATAACAGTAGTACATAATACTATCTACTAGACAATGCTAGTCAATTAAATACTCGACATCTTACTTAGCCAGATCAAATCTTATCCGCAGGCAAAATAGAGGTCAAGTCTCACTTACCTCAAAATCGGCTCAAGTGGCTAAGGAACGACCTCCTTTCCCAAACGATGTGCCTCCGTAAGTCTCCTCTCTGAGCCAAAGAAATAGTGTCGCACTCGTAAGCATGTGATAAAAGGATTCTAAGCCCTTACGCAATTTAAGAGGCAATCTACCAAAATACCCCCGGGTCGGACGTACCCAAAAACCCGTAAAATTTATGTTTCCGGACTCCCCATACTCCCACGAGTCAAAAAGTACCATTATTGTACATACCCGAGTCCAACTCGGTCATTTTTCCCATTTCACAAATCTAGGGTTCAAACCCTCTTGCCAAGGATCGTCACTTTGATCCTCGGATTAAAGCATTAAAAATGGGTAAGAATAGTTACCTTGTGTTTAGGAATGATTTTAGTACTTCAAATTCCCCATGGAATCACTTTTAGAAGCTCAAAACATAAAAATAAAAATGAATGCCCGCCCTAGTATATATAGCGGCCCGCAGCTTCAAACAGTTGTACCACATGCTGTCTAAATTCTACCTCACTGGATAGCTTTTAGTAAAATACCCATAACATTTCATAAAAATGTCCAAATGATATGAGGTTGGTGGTATTAGAACCACAACTCAAAGAGCTACAACTTTCATGTTTTGACTCTTTACCAATTCCTTATGGATTGATCTGAATAATTGATTTCTTTCCGGCTGAACAGTAAAAAACAGAATTCAGCAACTTTTTTGGCTTTGCACCAGGTCAGCCACTGTTTTTGGGTCCAAACGGGACCCTACGAAGCTCGGAATGACCCCACATTTTGTACACAAGTCATACAAGACTTGTGTGATATGCTCGTCAAGACGAAACTCAATTCGGATCTCTATAACTCAAAAAGTGGGTCCTACGGGAAAGGGTCAAATTTCGACTTTTGCCAAAATAGCGAATTTTAATCAAACGACCCCGGAATCCAAATTCGAAAGTTGCTACAAGTCACAAATGACGATACGAACCTAACGGAACCCTCAGATTTCATATTAGAGCTCATTTGCTCAAATCGAGCTCCGAAACCCCTTTTAGCCTTAACGAATATCCAAAACGGATGTCTTTCTCCGATACCTATCTAACAAAGTTCGTTTTAGCAAAAAAAATTCAGGCATGTCATAATTGACCTTACGGGGCTTTTGGGATTGTCGACATGCAAATCGAGGTCTTGATTCTCGAAACGACTATTTGAGGTCGTTACAATCTCCCCCACTTAGACTCTCGTTCGTCCTCAGACTAGCCCGAGTCTAAGGTAAGATTCACATTTTCACGAAAATAATTACACAGATTTTGAGGACTCTCGCTACTACCCGAAATCATAAACAACAACATAACTTTCAGGCTTTAGAGATTGAAATCATACCTGAATTATCGAAAAGGCGAGGATACTTCTCCCGCATGTCGGACTCGAGTTCCCAAGTGGCCTCTTCGCTAGGACGATTGTTCCATAGCACTTTGACCAACGGGATCTCTTTCGACCTTAGCTTACGGATCTCTCTAGCCGCAATAGCAATCGGCTCCTCCAAATAAGCCAAGTCCTCGTCGATCTCGACAGAAGCCATATCAATCACATGGGATGGATCATGAACATACTTTCGAAGCATAGATACGTGGAATACAGGATGAACTGACAGAGATGGAGGCAAAGCAAGCCTATATGCAATAGCGCCAATGCGCTCCAAGACCTCAAAAGGACCAATGAACCTCGGACTAAGCTTGCCCTTTTTCCCGAATCTCATAACACCCTTCATCGGTGATACTTTAAGAAACACCCGGTCACCTACCATAAATACCAAATCTCTCCTCCTCCGATCCACATAAGATATCTGTCGACTCTGAGCTGTGCGGAGCCGATCCTGAATGATTCGCACCTTATCTAAGGTCTGCTGAACTAGATCCGGACCCAACACCTTCACCTCTCAAGGTTCAAACCAACCAACTGGAGAACGACATCAGTGGCCATATAATGCCTCAAATGGAGCCATCTGGATAGAAGACTGATAACTGTTATTATAGGCAAATTCCGCCAAAGGCAAATAACTGTCCCAATGGCCTCCAAAGTCAATAGCAGAAGCCCTCAGCATATCCTCAAGAATCTGGATGGTCCTCTCGGACTGACCATCAGTCTGAGGATGAAATGCGGTGCTAAGATCCACTCGGGTACCCAGCTCCTTTTTAAAATGATCTCCAGAACTGAGCTGTGAACTGAGTACCGCGATCTGATATAATAGAGACTGGAGCACCATGCAATCTCACAATCTGCTCGATAAAGATACGAGCTAAGCGCTCCGATGAATAAGTAGTCCTCACGGGGATGAAATGAGATGACTTGGTGAGACGATCCACCACTACCCATACTGAGTCATGCTTGCCCAAGGTCAAAGGCAATCCAAGCACAACGTCCATAGTAATATGCTCCCATTTCCATTTCGGAATCAGCATGGGCTGAGTCACCCCGGCTGGTCTTTTATGTTCATACTTTACCTGCTGACAATTTAAGCACCGAGACACATGATCAACAACATCTCTCTTCATTCCCTTCCACCAATATAACTCCCGAAGATCTTGATACATCTTCGTAATACCAAGATGAATAGAATACCGAGAACTGTGTGCCTCTGCAAATATCAGCTGCCTCAACTCCCCAACATTCGGAACACACAACTGACCGTTGAGCCACAGTACACCATCATCTCCGATCATAAATGAGGTCACTCCCCCACTTAAAACTTTATCTCGAATATCACGCAAATATGAATCATCAAATTTCTTTTCCTTGATCTGGGAAGCTAGGGATGACTGAGTCCCTATATAAGCAAAAACTCGGTTTGGCACAGAATCATCAAATCGCACTCCACTAATGGACAAGGTCTGCAACTCTCGAGCTAGTGGTCTCATATCAACATCAAGATAGGCAAGGCTACCCATAGACTTCCTGCTCAGAGCATCAGCCACAACATTAGCTTTCCCGGGATGATACCGAATAGCGATGTCATAATCCTTAAGTAACTCCAACCATCGGCGCTGTCTCCCGTTCAAGTCCTTCTGGGTGAACAGATACTGGAGACTCTTATGATCAGTGAAAATCTCACAAGGCTCACCATATATAATGCCTCCACAACTTCAATGCAAATACCACCGCCAATAACTCTATATCGTGGACAGGGTAGTTCTTCTCGTGCACTTTCAGTTGTCTCGAGGCATAAGCTATCACCTTGCCATTCTGCATCAAAACACCACCTAAGCCAATACTAGAAGCATCACAATAGACTGTGAATCCCCCGGATCCACTAGGCAAGGCCAATACAGGTGCTGTAGTCAAGACAGTCTTGAGCCTCTGGAAGCTAGACTCACAAGCAGCAGACCATAGAAAAGGAACATTCTTCTGCGTCAATTTAGTCAGTGGTGCTGATATGGAAGAAAATCCCTCCACGAATCGCCGATAATAACCTACCAAGCCTAAGAAACTCCTAATCTCTGTAGGAGAAGTAGGCCTAGGCCAATTCTGAACGGCCTCCACTTTCTTGGGATCAACACTAATACCGTCCTTAGTCACCACATGACCCAGGAATGACACGGTATCTAGCCAGAACTCACATTTAGAGAATTTAGCATACAATTCATGGTCTCTCAAGGTCTGAAGGATAATCTTCAAGTGATGCACATGCTCCCCTCGGCTCCTTGAATATATAAGGATGTCATCAATGAACACAATAACAAAAGAATCAAGATATGGCTTGAACACACGGTTCATAAGATCCATAAAGGCGGCCGGAGCATTTGTAAGCCCAAATGACATGACAAGAACTCATAGTGCCCATATCTCATACGGAAAGCAGTCTTACAAATATCCTCAGACCGAATCCTCAACTGATGATACCCCGATCTCAAGTCAATCTTGGAAAAATGAGTGTCACCCTGAAGCTGATCAAATAAATCATCTATACGCGGTAAAGGATACCTGTTCTTGATAGTCACTTTGTTCAATTGCCGATAATCAATACACATGCGCATAGAACCATTCTTCTTCTTTATAAAAAGAACCGGAGCACCCCAAGGAGACACACTGGGTCTAGTGAAACCCTAATCAAGCAAATCTTGAATTTGCTCCTTCAATTCCCTCAACTCAGCAGGAGCCATATGATATGGAGGAATAGATATAGGCTGAGTACCTGGCAATATATCAATACAGAACTCAATCTCCCGCATAGGAGGCAAACCCGGCAAGTCATCCGGAAAGACCTCCGGATACTCGCATACTACCGGTACTCGATCAATAGATACCTCCTCCACTCGAACATCTCGAATAGAAGCAATATACCCTCCACACCCGCGAGCTATTATCTTCTGAGCCTTCATGAATGATATGATCTTGTTCCTCGGAGAAGACCTGGAACCCTTCCAAATAGCCTTAGGCTCACCTTCGGCACCTATAGTCACGGACTTTGCATGGCAATCCAATGTCGCGTGACAGGATGTCAACCAATCCATGCCCATGATCACATCAAATTCCACCATATCTAGCAACATCAAGTCTACTAGAGACTCAACACCACAAATAGAAATCACACACTCCCGATACCCTTTATCTACACATATAGGATCTCCGACAGGCGTTGCCACCATAAATGGAGCATCAATAAAAACCAGATCCTTTCTCAAGCAAGGTGAAAATCCAGGAGACACATAAGAGAAAGTAGATCCCGGATCTATAAGGGCAAAGGCACTGCGGCCACAAACAGAAAGAGTACCTGTGATCACATCATTGGATGCCTCGGCATCCTGGCGTGTCATAGCAAAAACATGAGCTGAACCTCCAGGACCAGGAGCTCTCTGAACCGGCTGCCTAGGAGGAACCTGAGTGACAGGCCTAGCTGCCTGAGGAGAAGACCGAACCATAGCAGCAGAACTCTGATGTCCCGCGGAGGTAGGTCCAGATGAAGTAACATAGGGGCAATCCCTAACAAAGTGCCTGGGATCCCCACACTGGTAACAAGCCTTACTACCGCCTCCTCCGCGTCCACCTCCAGGACTGCACCTCCCATAGTGCCTCTGACGGCATCTCCCACAAACAGGTGGAAAAGACTGAGATGAATCCCCACGCCTCTGAGATGGCTGAGGCCTCTGAACACCCGACGAAGTACCCTGAGATGATAAAGAAGCGGCCTGAGGAAGTCTAGGCTGAGTATGACCACGGGAACCCTGGCCTCCATGCGAAGGACCACTAGAAATACCAGAATATCGTGACCTCTTGCTCGCTCTCTCTGCATCTGCCCTGGCATGAATATCCTCCATACGCCTCGTAGTATCAACCACTTCATAATAAGACTTGTTGCCCATATTAGGGGCAACAGCTATCTGAAGACGAGGATGAAGACCCTCAACAAATCTAAGGACCTTGTGCCTCTCCAGCCCAACCATAGCAGGCGCAAACTGGGATAACTCTAAGAATCTAGTATCATAAGCAGACACGGGCATGTCTCCCTGCCTCAACCTCTCAAACTCGCGCCTCTGGGAATCATGGTGGCTCTAAGGCACAAATCTACTCATAAACATGGCAACGAACTCGGCCCAAGACAAAGGAGGAAGATCACTGGACCTTTGTCTCATCACAGAAACCCACCCCGTCTCGGCATCACCGAACAATCGGAAAGAAGCACATCGCACCCCAAGGGTGTCTCTAGTACCTAGCACCGAAAATATCTTCTCACACTTCTGAATATATCTCTGAGCAGAACAAGTAGCTGGTGTACCATCGAACTCGGGAGGCTTGAGCTTCATGAAGGACTCAATCCTCCGAGCTACCTCCTCGTCACTCATAGAAAGAGCAGGAATAGAATGACCCAACTGAATACCCGACTGAGGAGCCAAAGTGGAAGGCTGAGCAATAGGACTAATAACTGGAGTAGACTGAGGAATCACCGGAGTAGCCTCAGGAGTCGGCGTACTCATAGCTGGAGTAGCTGGCTGGGGTACCGCAGAAGGTACTGGCATATCACCCATAGGCGAGGCCTGAGATCCAAGCATGCCCATCATCCGCAATAGAACATCTGCAGGAATAGATACCGTTGTGCCCGGCACAAGAGAAGGCATAGTCGATGGGACATGTGTGACGGGTATATCAGAAGACACCGGTCGCACTGTACTAGTCTGTCTGGCAGCAGGAGGTCTGCCCACAGAAGCTTTGGTAGTAGCCGCTCTCGACTGAGTAGGTGCCCGCGCACCAGTCCGTGTGCCACGCACAGCTCTCCCACGGACCGACTCAGTCAGTGCGTCACCAGCTCCCGAAGCAGAGGACGATCGCGTTCTCACCAACTGTCATAATCACATTAAAGGATTAGCACCTATGGAAGCATCAAAGCATGAGAAGAGATGAAATGAAGGGAAACAACTCTTCCTAAAATGCCTTTGCAGCCTCTCGCTTATAAGTATGGTCGACAACATACCCATAAACAAGACTCTGCTCGGACACTGCTCCATTGACTCCCTAAGACTCGACTTACAACCTAGGGCTCTGATACCAATTTGTCACGACCCAATTTTCGGGGCCATGATGGTACCTAAGTGTACCATCCTTAGGCGAACCACGAATAATTAAACTGACTCATAATGTTAATTTAGATAGAAATATTTCAATAAAATGTAGGTGTAGACATCCACCCGAAATACAGTGTCAATAGAGCATCTACGAATTCTGACATCCGATATATATATATATATATATATATATATATATATATATATATATATATATATATATATATATATATATAATACAAGATGTAGGAAGCGTCTAAACACTAAGGTGGATCAGACGGTATGCCACCGCGAACCATGCAGTTGGCTCACCTCAAGAAAAAATAGTCACAGCCTCGAACGGATCAGATAAGTCCAGTTGTCTGACTAGTAGAAGGATCTGCACATTTAAACAGTAAGTTATGAGCCAAAGCCCAGTAAGATCATCGACAGGCCCGCTAAATTACCCTTTCAGGACAAGTCTTTGATAATGCGTAAGCAGATAACGGAAGTACAATCCACACCTTTACAGTAACCCATAAACATTACATACGATAATATAATTATACAACAACAAAAGCAATAATACGCGAATACATAACATGGTCAAAAATATAAAAATACATAATATAGGCAGCATATACAATATTATATTGATATTATGGCATAAGCAACAATATAATTAACACACAGCATGGCGATGATATATCTCACATACCACATAGGTAATGATATACCTAGCACATAGCATAAGCACACACCCTGTGCGGCTTTGTTTATAGGTCATAATGCACCACAGGCCTCTGTCCTTATAAACAACTTTACTTATAGGTCATAACGCACCACAAGCCTCTGTCCCTATAAGTCTCCACATCTAGGTCATAACGCACCACCGGCCTCTACCCTAGATGGAATTTCGCTTCTAGGTCATAACGCACCACCGGCCTCTGTCCCTAGAGCATATCAATAATACACCGGCACACAACATCGACTATACACAAGTCACGTTTGTGCTTTCTCCTTTTTGTATAAATATAACGAGTAGTACATAATACTATCTACTAGACAATGCTAGTCAATTAAGCACTCGACATCCTACTTAGCCAGATCAAATCTTATCCGCAAGCAAAATAGAGGTCAAGTCTCACTTACCTCAAAATCGGCTCAAGTGGCTAAGGAACGGCCTCCTTTCCCAAACGATGTGCCTCCGTAAGACTCCACTCTGAGCCAAAGAAATAGTGTCGCACTCGTAAGCATGTGAGGAAAGGATTCTAAGCCCTTATGCAATTTAAGAGGCAATTTACCAAAATACCCCCGGGTCGGACGTACCCAAAAGCCCGTAAAATTTATGTTTCCGGACTCCCCATACTCCCATGAGTCCAAAAGTACCAGTATTGTACATACCCGAGTCCAACTCGGTCATTTTTCCCATTTCACAAATCTAAGGTTTAAACCCTCTTTCCAAGGATCGTCACTTTGATCCTCGAATTAAAGCGTTAAAAAAGGGTAAGAATAGTTACCTTGTGTTTAGGAATGATTTTGGTACTTCAAATTCCCCATGGAATCACTTTTAGAAGCTCAAAATATGAAAATAAAAATGAATGCCCGCTCTAGTATATATACCAGCCCGCAGCTTTAAGAATTGTACCACATGCTGTCCAAATTGTACCTCACTTGATAACTTTCAGTAAAATATCCATAACTTTTCATAAAAATGTCCAAATGATACGAGAATTTTGGCATTAGAACGACAACTCAAAGAGCTACAACTTTCAGGTTTTGACTCTTTTCCAATTCCTTGTTGATTGATCTGAAAAATCTATTTCTTTCTGGCTGAATAGTAAAAAACAGAATTCAGCAGCTTTTTTGGCTTTGCACCAGATCAGCCACTGTTTTTGGGTCCAAACGGGACCCTACGAAGCTTGGAATGACCCCAAATTTTGTACGCAAGTCATACAAGACTTGTGTGACATGCTCGTGAAGACGAAACTCAATTCGGATCTCTAGAATTCAAAAAGTGGGTCCCACGGAAAAGGGTCAAATTTCGACTTTCACCAAAATAGCGAATTTTAATCAAACGACCCCGGAATCCAAATTCGAAAGTTTCTAGAAGTCACAAATGACGATACGAACCTAATGGAACCCTCAGATTTTACATCAGAGCTCATTTGCTCAAATCGAGCTCTGAAACCCCTTTTAGCCTTAACGAATATCCGAAACGGATGTCTTTCTCCGATACCTATCTAAAAAAGTTCGTTTTAGCTAAAGAAATTCAGGCATGTCATAATGGACCTTACGGAGCTTTTGAAATTGTCAACACGCAAATCGAGGTCCCGATTCTCGAAACGACTATTTGAGGTCATTACAAAACCCCATTCTTATAAAAAATAGAACAAACGCTATGTTCCCATGGATGTAGGTTGAATCCAATCTACGTCGGTCGTTCGCCAAGGATGGACTAAATAACGATGCTTTGGCAGCCTTACTTGACTTCTTAGACAAGCGCTAGGAGATAGCGGTTGTATGCTTAGCAGAGAAACAATGGGTAGAGCAGTACTACAAAGCGCAGACCACTTTGCATTTCTTTAACATAGGGACATGGTCCTTCATAAAGTATCTCAGAACACCAAAGAGGCCAACACATGCAAGATAGCTCTAAACTAGGAAGGACCGTACAAGATCTGAGGCATAGCTGGAAAAGGTGCGTACACCTTTAAGGACATGGAAGGAAAAACCATTCCAAACAACTGGAATGTCACTTGGCTTAAGAAATACTACTACTGAAAGGCTAATAGGCCATAATACTCGAGACTTCTCTTCCTTGTTCTTTATTTCTTTTAAAGGGTACTTAGTCTATTGTTGCTATTTAAAGTTTATTAAAACTTTTATCAGCCCCGCGGATTTCGTACAATAAAACTACTATTCTACTTCTTCAGTTTTACAATCAGACCCATCTATGATCCAACTATTCATAGCTCCGACCATATTAGGGTTGAATTAATACACTCACTTTCATTGCAAAGGTAGAGTAAACTACTCGCTCAAAACTAGATTACTTCTAGTTAAGTCACCAGGTATTATCGTAAGTTGAAATCGTCAAGTCAACAAATTGTACCAATATGTCGGTGGAGACACCCGCCCGTACAGTTCCTGTAAAGTCTTTAGCACTCGAGTAGACAAGCACAACCATTCTAGCTTGAACGCCAAAATGCCTTGTTGCATATAACGGGCTAAAGGCATCTCCTTGAGGGCACGGGCACTGCCCTAATCAAAGATGTCTATTACAAGCGCAGCTAAAGAAATTACTTGCTGATGCATAAAACAGCGTCCAACAAGCACACACCTATCTTAAAATGACAAAACGCCCATAAAGGCACCGAAACAAGGCTTCTTGACTACATTACAAGTAACTATGCAAGTATGCACAAGATGTTGATGAAACATCTATTTTCATTAATGTCAAAGGCCCGTAGGCTTACAATATACAATCAAGTTCTTTCGAATACAATACTATTCATTACAAGTATTCTTAAAAACTCAAAAGGTCCTAAGAGACTAAGGACTAAAAGTCTTCTGAAATTCTGCACGGTCCAAGCATCTCAGCCAGAATTGAAACTTGTACCAAGAGATTTGATGGCCCAAGCATTCTTCAGTACACGACCACTGATACTAGCAGCGCCCTTATATGGATTACAGCATCCCGTCATGATAGTTCCCAAGACACACAACTTTTATGTCAAGGACCAGTTTCTATGATATGTTACCTTTACTTTATTAAGTGCGGAATAAATAAAGAATAAGTAAATGAACACTGGATTTTAGCGTGGAAAAACCTCAAAAATTTGGGATTAAAAAACCACGACCTACTCTCTCAAGTAGGATTTCAACTTCGTTATTTGAAAGACTCACTTGGTTACAAGACTTTCTTCTTACTAACCTAGGAATAACTTTAATCCTATAGTTACATCTTTCACAATCAGTGAAGTTTCTTCAAGTAAAAAGAGTTGAATGTTGTGTACTCTTACAGAACTTCTATGAAAGTAAATAGTATAACTCAATAGATCCTACTATAGATGAACTAAGACTAAGAACAAAAGACTCAATCTAAGGACAGGTTCTTCACTTAGTTCCATATAGCTTAGTGACTGCTCAAATACAATTTAAACTACTTCAATGTTATAGCTCTAATCTCTCTGTATTTGTGCGTACCTTCAATAGCTGAAATGCTTCTCCATTTATAGATTTAGAATCTTGAGAAGTCTTGTACAATAAGAACTCCAAAGCCTTCCATAGTTTGAGTCCTAATTGAACACTTTGCTTAGATAGGCAAAATCTTTTTGCCTTATCCCAATCTTATGCAATCTTTTCAACTCGTCCAACTCTGCATAATTATCAAGATAAACATTAGAAATAGAATAAAATTAGCTTTTCCTGCTCAAAGGATTTTGCATAAATATTTATTCAGATGCAGTGTTCAAAGGAACATATCTTTTAATTTGTTTCTTAGTCATTAGTCAAAACTCCAAGCTAACATTTTCACCCTTTTTGATGATGACAAACTCATAGACTTTGCTTCATATCCTTAATGACCTGGATCATGACTTGCATCTCAAAAGCACATTTGTAGAAATAATTTTATCATTAAGGACCAGGTTCTTAAGCAGGTTATAAATATCACAAGCAAAATCATACTCACTCTTCCCCCTTTTGGCATCATCGAAAACGTTGCATAATTTAGAATTACGTTAAGCAACACAGAAGGAATAACTCATAGCCGTTTAGGCAACTCAAGATGCAAACACAATACTGCAAAAACAACTTTATTAAAATGATATTAGTCATCAAAGATATAATATCATAGGCAACAGATATTAACCAAGGGTACAAAATAAGAGCAAATACTACTAAACTATCCAAAGACTAGAAAAGGAAAAGACCAAGGCACTAGAACTAGTCGAAATCCCACTGAACAAAAAAATGGCTTTGGGTTGGCTAATCAGTGAATGGAAGGACCAGGTTCCTGATTTTTTCCTTGCAACATCTCAAACATCTGTTTGAACATCCCTTCATTTGTTTCTTTGGCCTTGGCAGCCTCAGTTTTCCAGAAATCCTTTTCTTCCTCCAACCTCTTGATCTCAGCAGCCTGCACCCCTATCTACTGCCTCAAAGCTCTAACCTTATTGTTCAATGGCCCCTTGGAAGTTCCAACCACAGTAGTCTCAGCATTCACAGTCATATCACAACTTATCAAGGTAGCATCACCAAACCTTTCCTTCTTGGTAGCATTCTTCAATTCCTTCAAAAGAATTCCTAACTTATCAAACAAGTCGGTCAGAATAAAACCAAAAGGAAGTGCATGCTTCTTCTTTCAAGTTACAACCCTTACTATCAAATAAATCATGAACCTAGGAAAATTTATCTGCTTTTCAGTATCCAACGGCTCCATAAGGACCATGTCCAAAAAACTAGCAACCCCTCTCTTCTCCTGCCTAGGGAACATGATTTTGTTTACAAACTCAAACAATAACTGGTGACGAGGCTGCATCTCACATTTTTCTACTGCTCTAGGTTCCCACTCATTAGGATTTTTAGCAAATTTACATATAATATCCAAGCAGTAGGAAGATAAGTTAGATCAGCCCAAACCTTCTTGATGTAATCATCATAGCCAACAGAAGGAATGCCAAACAGTTCACCTAGTTCCTTTGCATCAAAAGAGAATTCCTTATCATTCACAGAACGGATTCTGCCTTCACTGATGGTGCAGTTGAAAAAGAATTCAACCACCTCATCTCTGGCCAATTTCCCTCTAATGTTAAGGACCATGTCCTTCCAGTCTTGTTTGTCCAGTTTTTGCAATAACCAGATCATTCCCTCTTCTTCCACATCTGCAAGTACTCTGCCTTTCAATAATTTCCTTTTGTTAAAATCAACATGCAGAGTTTTTCCAGCTTCCTCACCCTCACTCTCAATCTCAGCACCTTTATTTTCATCCTCAACACCCTTATTTTCATCATCTTCCTCAGATTCACTGCTTTTATCTACAAGTGTTCTCCTTGAGGACCTGGTTCTTTTGTAAACAGGACCAGCACTATGGGATTTCTCATCAATCTTTAGAGACATCCTTTGAGATGATCTCATTTTTCTGGTCAAAGGAATAATTTCTTCTAATTCTTCCTCAAAATCCTCAACTTCCACCACAGACTAAGGCACCTGTTTCTACTTACCCTTTATGCTTCTTTCAAGAGCTGCAGCCATTTGCTTATCAGCAGCCCTTGCAGTACTGCTGGTTCTCCTAACTCCACTAGTATAAGTTGGAGCAGAAGGAACAAGTCCTTTACCCTGTGCAGAACTTTCCATTTGTTTTTTCTTCCTAAGTTCTGACTTATAACTTTCACTAATTTTTCTCAGTTCAGCATTAATTTCAGAAACCACTTTAGGATTAATAGGTCCCTTTCTTGCTAAGTTCCTCTGCATACTCCTCACATTAATAAGATCAATTATAGGTCTGTCACTATCACTTATAGCATCAGCAGCATCCTCAACATCCACCATAGGTGTTTTAAAAGCAACCTCTGGAGAACTTGGAGACTCATGCATGGGAGCCCCTATACCCCCTCACTTCCTCTCTTTCTCCCTTACCTTCTAGAACAGGCAACCCTAAACCCTTCACATTTTCCCTTTCTCCCTGATAATCAACAATATTAAGGGGTTCAACATAGTTTACCTGAAATTGTTATATGATTATAGCCCTAGACAAATCCTCCACTTGTTCTAGCGTTTCAGCAACAGAAAGAACTGATCCTTCCACTTGATTTTAAGGTTCAGTGTTTTAAAGGTTTGGATTTTTTGGGGGTGGTGAAATAGTGTCTATGGGTGAAGTTGGGTTTGTAACTGGTGGTTGTTTAGTGGTGGGAGTAGAAGAGGTATGTTCAGGTGAAAGAGACATGGCAATTATACGTTTTAGAAGATAGTTCACAATTCTTTCTGAAATTTTGAGAAAACTTGAAGAAAATAATGTGAGGTGAGAAGGTGAATGTGTGTGATTATATAGGAGTGAATTAAGTAGCAGAGTTTGAGTAAAAAACTGATTCACTTACCTCATTGAATGAATTTCACGCGTTAAAGGACTCTTGGAAGTCTCCCAAAATAGCTGTTATAATTTGAGAGTCCAAGTGGGATTGGAAATTGATTTTTTTATGGGACTCTTATTTAGAAAGTATAACACAAGTGGGATTCTTCTTAAATCTAGTTACCTATAGCCTTTAACCTCTTATAAAATCTGAATAATAAAGGAGTACATCCTGAGATTGTGACAGATAACAATGTCAATACCCAATTTTAATCAAATTGTAGAATATGAAATTCTAAGAAAATAACAGTAACATCATTAAAAATTAGCAAGCTTAAGTAAAAATCATGGCATAGAGTATACATTTAAGTATGGAACTGAGTTATACTTCTGATTGGCCTTAATAAATTCCTTTTAAGCCAAATTTTCTAGCCAATTTTAGAAGTAAAGCTGAGTAGACTTAGATGAATTTAATCATCCCAAATTCTCACCTGTTCCTCTCAAAATGATCCATACTCAAGGCCTTTGTAAAGATGTCAGCTATTTGCTTATCAGTAGAGCAAAAGACCATTGTGATCAAACCCTTCTCATAGATGTCCCTTAAGAAATGATGCCTAATGTCAATATGTTTAGTTCTCTTATGATGTACAGGATTCTTAGTCATGTTTATTGTACTAGTGTTATCAAAATAGATAGGAACAGTTCCTACATCAACACCAAAATCTTGTAATTGTTGTTTAATCCATAACAATTGAGAACAACATGAGGCAGCTGCCACATACTCAGCTTCTGCAGTGAAAAGAGCCACTGAATTTTGTTTCTTTGTTCCCCATGAAACCAAACACTCACCAAGAAAATATGTCATACCTGAGGTACCTTTTTTTATCCACAAGAAAACCTGCATAGTTAGCATAAGTATATCCAACAAAATTAAAGTTTTCACCTTTAGGGTACCAAAGTCCCAAGGAACCTGTTCCTTTCATATACCTTAAAGTTCTTTTAACAGCTTTCAAGTGTGATTCCTTAGGATCTAATTAAAATCTAACACATAAACCAACACTAAACACAATATCGGGTTTATTAGCAGTTAGGTAAAGCAAAGAACCAGTCATGCCTATATACAATTTTTGATCAACTGAATTACTATGTTCATCAAGATCTAATTTAGTGGCAGTAGAAAATGGTGTATCAATGTCCTTAGCATTATCCATGTCAAACCTTTTAATCAGTTCCTTAACATATTTTTGTTGGTGGATCATAGATCCATTTGAGATTTGCTTAATTTATAAACCCAAAAAGAAATTGAGTTCACTCATCATGCTCATCTCAAATTCACTCCCCATCAAGCTTGTAAACTCTTTACGTAAATTTTCACAAGTAGCACCAAAGATTATATGATCTACATAAATTTGAAAAATTAAGAAATGTTTACCTTTTTCTTTTAAAAACAGTGTACTAAAAATTTTACCTCTTTTGTATCCATGCTGAAGTAGGAACTTAGACAATTTTTCCTACCAAGCTCTTGGTGCTTGCTTGAGTCCATACAAAGCCTTGTCGAACTTGTAAACATGTTCAGGAAACTGTTCATTCTTAAAGTCTGGTGGTTATTTGACATACACTTGTTCTTTCAAGTAGCCATTCAGAAATGCACTCTTTACATCCATCTGATGTAGAGTAAAATTCATGTAGATAGCAAAGGTATAAGAAGTCTTATTGCTTCCAATCTTGCAACTGAAGCAGAAGTCTCATCATTGTCAATGCCCCCCCTCTTGGCTATACCCTTGAACAACTAATCTGGCTTTATTCCTATTCACCATACCATCCTCATCAAGTTTGTTCCTAAGTACTCATTTTGTTCCTATAATGGACCTGTTCCTTGGCTTGAGTTCCAGATGCCAAACTTGACTTTTTTAAAATTGATTCAACTCATCGTGCATAGTATTGATCCAATATGCATTCTTCGGTGCCTTTTCTACATTTTTGGGGTCAACAAGAGATAAGAAGACACTAAAGGCACACAAATTGTGATTCTTGACTGCAGATCTTATTTGAATTCCAACAGCTTTATCTGAAATTATCTTATCCACAGGATGCAAACCTTGATACTTATAAGGCTTGAGTATCAACCCATCCTCATAGGTACCTTGTTGAGGAACAGTTCCTGATGTAGTAGCACTACAGGTTTGAAAGGTGGATCTAACATTGTCCCCCATGTCTTTGTGTTACTCTGCTCAGTTCCATCTTGAGGAATAGTTCCTTGTGATTCCTTTCTCACAGAATCTCCTGCTAATGCCTGCATTTGTTGGGGACCATGTTCACCATGCCTCAACATTCCAATTTCTTCATCTTCTTGTACCTGTTCTTGAGATAGACTGTTAGATTCATCAAACTTAACATGCATGCTTACTTCAATTCTCATAGTTTTCTTGTTAAATACTCTATAAGACTTACTATTTAATAAATAATCAACAAAGTCTCCCTCATCACTTCTAGGATCAAATTTTCCTAAGGCATCTTTTTCATTATTGTGAATGAAACATTTACAACCAAAAGTCCTAAGATGTGAAATATTAGGTTTTCTTCCTTTAAGCAACTAATAGTGGGTCTTTTCTAATAATCGTATTGTTATGCATCTATTAATTATATAGTAAGCAATATTTATAGCTTCAGCCCAAAAATTTTGTGGAAGGTTTCTAGATAATAACATGGTTCTAGCCATTTCTTCTAAGGTCCTATTTTTCCTTTCAATTGCTCCATTTTGTTGTGGAGTTCTAGGTGAAGAAAAATTATGATCAATGCCATTTTCATTATAGAAGTTAAAGAACATCTGATTTTCAATTCAGTACCATGATCTGACCTAATAGAAACAATATGACTATCTAGAGTTCTTTGAGCTTTTTTAGCAATTATTGAAAATGCATTAAATGCTTCTTCCTTAAATGCGAGAAAAATAGTCCAAGTGAATCTAAAGTAATCATCAACTAGTACCATAATATATTCCTTACCCCCATGACTCATTGTTCTTATTGGTCCACAAAGATCCATATGGACCAGTTCCAAAGGCTTAGTAGCACTGACATGTTTCTTTGGTTTAAAGGAGGACTTCACATGCTTCCCCCTAGCACAAGCCTCACAAACCTTTTCTTCTTTAAACTTAATGTTAGGAAGACCTATAACCAAGTCCTTAGAAACAAGTTTGTTCAACTGTGAAAGACTAGCATGACCAAGTCTTCTGTGCCATAAAAGGGGATAATTTTGCATTACATTTAGACAATTCATGCTACCATCAGCTAGTGACAATAGATCTACTTTATAAAATATTTCCATGTCTATTTTCCTGCAAAAAATAACCTCTCCACCTATTTGGTTAGTCACAGTGCAACCAGTAGAAGAAAAATTCACATTATTTTCTTTGTCACACTATTGAGATATACTCAATAAGCAATTCTTCATTCCATCTACTAGAAACACATTATCTATGTTATGTGAATCAGACATACCTACCTTTCCAATGCCAATAATTTCACCTTTTTTACCATTATCGAAGGAAACACTTCCTCCTTGAAAAGCTGAGAGTGAAAGAAATAGTTCCTTGTGTCCTGTCATGTGCCTTGAGCAACCACTGTCCATGTACCATTTATGGTTCCTCACATTTGCTCTAGCCTGCGAAAGGAAAGTAGGCTTAACTTTAAGAACCCAAAGTTCCTTTCTTTGAGGAAAAATGATGAATCAAATTTTTCTTAGCCCAGACTAATAATGCTTTCTTTTTGTGAACAATTTTCTTAGTCACATATCTTTGGACATGTTTGTATGACATGTTCCTTTGTGTAGCTTTGGCCAAAGATAGATAATCTTCTTTTATGTGACCAAGATTCCCACAATGAGAGCATAGCAGATTTTCAAAAAGTGTCAGATACTTACTTTTTGGATCCCATTTGGGTAATGATTGTGATTTCATAAACCCAATACCCTTCCTGTTACTACTATGGTTTTATTGTAACCATTCTAAAGCTTTAGAGGACTTGTTCCATTTGACAGTTTTGTTCAGTTCCTCTTCCAAAATCTTATCTTTTCATCTCTCTTATACATTTCATCAACTGTAACTTTCAGTTTCTCTTCAGCAAAGAGCTGATGAGAATTAGCAATGCCTCTATCATTTTCAACTATACTGACTTCTAAATTCTCATTTAAAATTCCTGAACAGTTAATTCAAGTGTAAGGACCTGTTCCTTTAGCATGCTATTTTTTCTTTTCAAAGTATCATTTTTTACTACAGTTTTCTTGTATTTAGTTCCTAAACTTTCAATTTCATCATGCATTTGATCCTTAACATTGCTTAGAGATTTAAGCTCATTTAACATGGTATGAAATACTTTGACTAATTTCTCTCTAGGCATGTTGTTTACATAACTTTTAAGTTATAGAAACAAATACCTCAATATCTTCTTCAATGTCTGAATCTTCAAGAGCCATTAGAGCAAGCTCATTATCTAAATCATCATCAAACTGCTTATCTTCACTATCTTGCCAACCAGCAACCATGGCTTTGGGAGAACTACTTTTCTTGCGGACCTGCTCCTTAGCCTTTCTTCTTTTTTCAACAAACTTCTTTCTCCATTCTTCTTCCATAACTGGACATTTGATATGTAGTTTTTGATGCTTCCATATTTAAAATATTCTCCAACTTGTTTCATGTCAGAAGACCTACCCTGTCCACTAGACCCCTTTTCTTATTCAAGAATCTTTGGACACTTCTAGCTATCAGGACCAATTCCTTCTCATCATTAATAGATTTATCAACGATAGTTAAAGCTAGATTGGGTTTAACGGGTTCTCCTATGTTCTTAACCTTTTTCCTTAGTTCATAAGTTTTTAAATTACCTATAAGCTCATCTAAGGAGAGTTTAGTAAGATCCTTACTTTCAATGACAACACAAGCCTTAATTTCCCAATAGTCTGGGAGAACTCTAGTCAAGATCTTTTCAACCCTATCTGCAACAGTTAAAACCCTTCCCAAGAAAATAAGTTTAGTTGAAATAGCATTAAACATATTGTACATTTCAGAAATTGATTCCCCTTCTTTCATTTTAAAATATTCATATTCAGTAAAAAGAAGTGTACCTCTAGAATCTTTTCACCTGGTTGGTTCCCTCATGAGAAACCTGCAAAGCATCCTAGATTTGTTTGCCAGTGGAGTAACCTTGAATTCTGGTGTACTCATCAGGACCAAGTCCACAAACAAGCCACTTCTTAGCCTTGGCATTCTTTTCTCATTGCCTCAAGTCATCACTAGTGCATTCCCTTTTAGTTTTGGGAACATCCTTACCTTCAGTATTTTTCTTAATGGGAATCATAGGACCTTCAGTGACTATGTCCCATAACTCATAGTCCTCAGCTTGAAGATGATCTTTCATTCTCTCGTTCCATCATGAGTAGTATTGACCATTGAACAAAGGTGGCCTAACAGTGAACTGACCCTCAGAGCTTGTTTGGATGGTTGTAATCCATGGTAAGGTATTGTATTGTTACCACGGGTACGACGTTTGTTTTGGTTGTTTCTTTAATTAATATTGTCTGGTATCGTTAAATCCTTGGTTATGTAACCCTGAAAACTGTCATTTTATGTAACGATCGATTTGGTGGGATCGCGCCGTTACCTATTTTTCTTACCCATCATGCCTTCACTTATTATTTAATATTTCTATTTTACCCTTTACTTTATTTTTAATGATTAAACCACGGTAAACAATACATTTTATCCAAACGTTGTACAACACAGTACGATACAGTACCATACGATACAGTACAACACAACACATTATGAAACAATGGGTAACAACCATCCAAACGGAGTGTCAGAGTTTCCCTGTGGTGCACTCATTCTAATCCTAAGGTGTTAGCCTCTTCAAGGATAACCCACTCTGATATCAATTGATAGTTCCCAAGATACACCACTTTTATGTTAAGGAACAATTTCTCAGATGTGTTCCTTTACTTTATTAAGCGCGGAATAAATAAAGAATAAGAAAAATGAACACTGGATTTTAGCATGGAAAAATCCCCCGCCAACTTGGAATAAAAAAACCACGACCTACTCTCTCAAGTGGGATTTTAACTTCACTATTTGAAAGATTCACTTGGTTACAAGACATCCTTCTTATTAACCTAGGACTAACTCTAATCCTATAGTGACCTCTTTCACAATCAGTGAAGTTTCTTCAAGTAACAAGACTTAAATGTTGTGTACTCTTACAGAACTTCTATGAAAGTAAATTGTATAACTCAATAGATCCTACTATAGATGAACTAACACTAAGAATAACAAGACTCAATCAAAGGAACAGGTTCATCACTTAGTTCCATGTAGCTTAGTGACTGCTCAAACACAATTTAAACTACTTCAATGTTATAGCTCTAATCTCTCTGTATTTATGTGTGCCTTCAACAGTTGAAATGCTTCCCCATTTAATGATTTGGAATCTTGAGAAGTCTTGTGCAATAAGAACTCCAAAACCTTCCAGAGTTTGAGTCCTAATTGAAAACTTTGCTTAGATAGACGAAATCATTTTGCATTATCCCAATCTTATGCAATCTTTTCAAACTCGTGAAACTATGCATAATTATCAAGATAAACATTAGAAATAGAATAAAATTAACTTTTCCCGCTCAAAGGATTTTACATAAATATTTATTCAGCTGCAGCGATTCAAAGGAACATATCCTTTGATCTGTTCCTTAGTCATTAGTCAAAACTCCAAGCTAACACATCCTAAGCAAAAGATTTTGGAAGCATCTGAGTATGGGCAAACCCTTCTCTCACCGTGATGAAGGAGCTCGAAGATTCGGTTCAATCTCTACTAGTCAAACATGAGTGCACGTCCACGGCGAACTTTAAGCATAACTGGGAGATTATTGAAGAGGAGGGGGTTAAAGCTGGAAAGGTGCACGAGAGAGTGGGTTCAAAACTTGGCATGGATGTAGAAATGAAACTTTGGTTGAAATAAAATTCCCTATTTAAACCCAAAATTAAATAAAGATCTTCAATAGCTGAGTTTGGTAGAATGCGTAGCCACATTTGTCGACTCTTATTAGTACTCCTTTTATCCACCTATTCTGCATGAATAAATGATATACCCCTGATTGGAAGCGCACAACCAATTTTTTTTTTATTAATAGTAAAATTAAAAGTTTGAGTTAAATTATTTTTAATTTTACAAAGCTCTTTTTTTAACGTACTAAAACGAAGATGTTGACACATAAACTAGCATTTGTACGTTGCACTTACATGACAAAGTTTAAATAGACCCGAAAATTTAGGTTAACTTTTTTTTACTAAATATAGGAAGTTACTTTTCTTAACGGACAAAAAAATGAAATATTACCACTTAAACTGCGAAGGTAGTTTGATATTTTTCTAATCCTTTTTGGCAAATCAATTGCTCTTACTTAAGAACCAGAAAAATGAACATGACAAATCAAATTTTCATGATCAGGTATATAAAAACCCCTTGTCCTTAAACAAGGGCAAGCTAAGCTGGAAATGTAAATGACAAGTTAATGAAAAATTAAGCTAAACAAGAAACCTAGTTGCAGGTGAGGAAATCACAAATAGCTTATATTAATCTTAAATTCTAACATCTCCACATTTATGTTAAATGTATATTGTTATGATATTTTATGACTTGGACACCTAAGCACCTTTCGCATCTATTCAATTCGTACGATCTTTATCTGCAAGCTCTATTTAAGGAGTCTTTCCTATCTGTCCATAAGCAGAAAGAGTTGTTGAAAGCCAATCCAGAGCTTCTCTAGTCTCTTCTCCCAGCTCCCCTTTCAGCTTTCAATAATTGATTTTAGCTTCACATCTTTGTCAAAAGTTTCAATCAGGTCTCTCTCTCTCTCATGCAAGTATCATCCGTGCCGGAGCTAATGATATGAAGTGGCTCAGTTGAATCCCTTCATCAAAATTATACTGTACAAATCCGGTAAACTTATTATTTCCATACGTAAAAATTATTGAATTCTCATTATATAAGAGAAACTTTTAGAGTTTTAGTGTTCTGAAAAGGTACTAGAGTTCTCATTATGTCTGCACTCTGCAGGCACTTTTGCTTGCATGTCTGTTGCTTGTTGAAATTTATTTCGAAACTTCCTCGTTAGCATGTGTTAAGCTCTGCGGCCGAGTGTGATACCTGTAGTAAATCAGCTGGATTTCTGGTTTAATAGTATATACTTAACTATAAATGCGTGAAGTATGCAACATATATAATATTAATGTGTTCCTTCCTTAAAAAGAAATTTTAAACTTGTGTTCCTTTTCTTTTGTTTTCGGCGCTAAATATTATACTTAAAAGTTATTTGCTCCATTCGTATTATTGATACAGTTCGAAGTACAAGGATCGTAAATTCAAATATATATTTTTAAAGTTTTGATAATAAAATTTATATAGTTAGAAACTACATACAAACTCTTAGTCATAATAATTTACAATTCAAAATATTTACATATAAAATATGTATGAAGATATTATGATTAAAGAACCATCTCGTAGACCCTCCAAATATTAGCTCTCTGTATCTTGTTTTAACTGTCGCTTTAGCTCTTCTCAAACTATTTAAAAAATTAATAAATACAAGGTACAATTTATTATTACCTCTATTAAATTAAATGCTTTGTTAGAATTGTGCAATAAGAGAGAACTACTCATACTTTATATATGAAAAGTATAGCTGGAACATTTATATTCAAGCGTACTCTTTAACATTAACGGGTCGTTTGGTTCGAAAATAAGTTATGCAAATATTAAAATGTGTGTATTAATTATGCAGATATTAGTAATGTGGGTATTAATTATGTGGGTATTAGTTATGTAGGTATTAGTTATGCGGAGATTAAATAAAGTAAAGATTGTCATATATTAATTATTTATTGTTGAATCAACTCATATATCACAAATTAATATACAATGTATAATTTAAATACTTGTTTATATTTAAAACAAATTATAGAAAATAATCCTACCCTTATGAGGGTTAGTTTTATTATTTTATAATTTTAATACCCGCGTTATTATTCCACCTTCTATCCAGCACAAAAAAAATACATAGATTTTCTCATTATTTAATACATGTATTACTATGAAAGATGCACAAAACCAAACCAAATCAAACAATGTAATGCAAGGTTTTATGCAAATCTCCAATCACCAACCAAATAATTTATTACTTATGCAAGGTTTTATGCAAATATTCAATTACCAATCGAACAATGTACTAATTAGTGAATTTAATATGGATATTAGCTTATCCAAGTGCCCAACCAAACGACCCCTAAGTGTATAGTGGAAAACACATTTCTCTTCTCAAACTCGCATATGAGATTATACTTGATTTGTTGTTGTATTAGTTGGAAATATTTACTAAATTTAGTCTTAAATTCATTAAATAATATGTATTTTTGTTAGTTTTTTTGAGCTAATCAATAACAAAAATGAAGCAGAAGGAATATTAATTGTGTTACATAAATAATTGGAACGAATAATGGAGTAGAGTATGTATCCTTATTAGTAGGAGCTCCGAATTAAAGTAAGTGAAAAATGTTGGTCCCTAGCTATGTACCCTTTCTCGAACACGTTTGTACATCATCTGCTCCAAGCCTCCAATGGACCTATAACATGTAAGTTTCTAGCAAGTCATATATGATAAACACTACTAGAATTCACGCGTTTGTCGAGGGAGATCGGCGAGGGAGTTCCCTCTCCAAATGCGCGATGGAGAGGGAAGTCCCTAACAACACGCGCCTCGAAATTCGGCTCGTCGTTGAGCAATTTTAGCAAGGGAAAGGCTTAGCCAACTGTTGTGTAGGCCCATTTTTATATATTGTATCAGTTTTACTCTGGTAAGAATGTCCCTCGCCAAAACAAGGAAAAAGAAATATTTTTAGTACACTTTGGTTAGGGAATTCTCTCTTCAAGTACAAAAATTATATTTTTCTACACACTGTTGGCTCGGCGATTCCCTCTCCAAGTATAAAAATTATATATTTTTAATTCACTTTGGCTAGGGAATTCCCTCTTCAAGTACAATAAAAAAAATTTTACCAAAACACTTGGCTAGGGAGTTCCCTCGCCAAGCGTAGTATACCTGAAACACAAAAATCAGTGACACGATACAAAGCAGCACAGCAACAACAACAGCATAACAAAGCAATTACAACAGCACCAAAACACCAAAACGATTCACAACATAAATAGCACAGAATTACACAGCACCACAATTACAGTGCCACCACAACCTGTCTAACATACTAATAAAGCTATATCCGGGCAATTAAACAAGTTTACACACTTGTTTCATATCAACTAACACAAACAAATAAAATACTAAAATAATTCTTAAAAGTACTAAACACGTCACACTTTCAAGTTTAATTCGACACAAAAATAACAAACTACCGAGAATCATTAATAGTGGTATGGAAAAAATATGTCAAACATTTTTTGTATTATTTCTTTTTTTCTTCAACATCTTCATCCAAGTCCAACTCCGGTAAATAAACATCTTCATCCAAGTCCGATTCCGGTACCATAACAATTGAATCTTCAATCGTATCTTGAACGATTTCAATTGAGTCTTCGATGGACTCTTGAGAAATATCAATTGAGTCTTTGAGGTTGATATCCTTAATAGATCTTGACGAAGAGGCTGCAAATTTTAAAAAAAAATTAAACCCGTTTATCTTTAAATAAAAAAAAGACAGGAAAAACTTATCAAACTTACCTTGCAATGGGTTGACGGAGAAATAAAAATGGAGTCGCTGGAGTAAGTGGCGTTGACGATGTAGCAGTGAAGGAGATGGATGAGGCAGTGAGGGAGAAAGTTTTTGTTTTGTTTGGTGTGGAGTGTGCGATTGTTTTATACACTGAAGGAGTATAAGTTTTTATTTCCTGAATGACTAAGGAAGTCCCTCGCCAAACGGCTGACAGATCTGCAGCATTTGATTGGCGAGGGAATTCCCAAGCCAATCAAAAAATAGAATAGTATTTATTATTTTTGCTTAACGAGGGAACTCCCAAACTTTTTTTATTTTATTTTATTTTTTTAAATTTTGGCGAGGGAACTCCCAAGTCGTATCGGAGAGAGAAACTTTAAATTTTTTGGACTGGCGAGGGACTTCCCTCTCCAATGTCGAATTTTTTTTATTTTTTTTTACTTTTGGCTAGAGAAAGTACTTGTTTGGAGAGGGAAATCCTTCTCCATTTTTTGGCTTGGGAATTCCCTCTCCAAACGCTCCCTCGGAATTGGCCCAATTTCTAGTAGTGAAAAAATATGAGAAGTAATTGATATAACATTTTAAATTATATTGATGGGGTGAAAGTTATTTATATTGTTAGTGTCAACAATGATACAAATGTGATATGATGAGGGTGGGTTGCGCACAGACCTTATCCTCACCACAATAATATTGTTAGTGTGTATAAGTTAGTATATTATTGGTTATAACTTTTTCTTTTTGTACGCCTGATATTATAAATATTTTCTTTCAAATGAATTTCATTTTCACACAAAACGACCCTACGTTAAGAATTCAATTAGAAGACCGTGTGTTTTGGTTTTTCTTTTCCTTTTTGTTGTAGTTTCTTTTATAAGTAGCGGGATACAGTCGTTCATGACTCAACCAACTGATTTTCCTCCAGCTTCGCCAAAAATGTTGGTTTTTAAATACTCTTTAGTAAGAAGAAAAGTTTTGATTAGCTCCTTAATCACGCCTAAAGGATTTTGATGTTACAATTACACCTATATTCCACATAGACAGAAGTTAATTCCAATATATTAAAATATTAATTTTTGTGTAGACTGTAATGCTAAGGTCGTTTGATCTTGCTCAATTTATAGAATATCTGAAAAATCGGAAGAAAAAAATAAAAATCTGAACAAAATTTTCTGGCTAGACAAAAATCATAGGACTGTCACAAAAGCCCTGCGATTTAAAAATGCAACATTTTCTAAAATAGAAATCATCTAAACGTAAGAGATGTATAGGATTTAAAAGAAAAACTAAAACTAATTTACTTTCTATACATAATACTACTTTACTCGTGATTTTCTTTATAATATACAATACCTGTTATTTATATATAGTAAAATAATTGAAAGGAAAATTTTAAAATACAAAGTTCTATGACGTACAAAATGCATAATCCAAAATGTAAAGCATGCGTTGGGGCTTGGAAAAGACAAACTTAAGATGTAATACGTCCTATCTAGGCGTTAACCTCGTATTAACAATTATAACTTATCCTAATCGCCTCGAAGGTAAAACTTATTCACACCCAATGTATACATCAAACCAATAAATACAAATTATGTGTATTGCATACATTCATCTATTATTTAATCATAGTTAGATGATATGTATTTATAATTTAAATTTTTACTACCATAATTAATTTGCATGATTTGATGTAAACACTACGTACGGGTAAATATTTACCACGTATTTAGAGGTTGTCTCTCCAAATTGGCGAAACTCATCATCTGCTAAGTAAGTTAACCCTTTCGAAAAACAAATATGTAAAGAAATATTCTATTCCCAATAAAAAAATGTTCTACTCATTCTAAAAGTTTCTTGGATAATGTGTTTCTTGAATAATCGTTTGAATTTTTTGAATTTTTAACTATTTTGACCTATGGTGCTCTTTACGTAATTTCTAAATACTAAAATTTTATTGTCAAAAACATGAGAAGTCTTGCTTGAATTAGCAATGAAAACTAAACATTTTAATCTTTATATTTCGACTCAGAGACAAATTTAAAATTTTAAAAGGATGGATTCACGATTGTTCGGTGTGAAGTAGGCCTGAAAAGTGGTTGGTGAACAACCTTTGTCTAGAAATTATATTATCTATATAGGTCAAATATCATTTTATTGATAATATATTAAGAAAAGAAAATATTAAAGGGCATTTAAATAGGATTGACCCCTTTCCCTCGTGTAAGTTAATCATTGTTTGACCAAATGAATCATTAAACTTAGAGTATTAGTTCCCGAACATTATATTAGATATATTTTAAAAAATATAAACATATACTCCCTCCGTCCCAATTTGTTTGTCGTAGTTTGACTTGGCACAAAGTTTAATAAAGTAAGGAAGACTTTTGAAATTTGTGGTCTAAAATAAGGCATGAATATTTGTGTGGCTATAAATGAGTCAAAAAGTAACTTTAGAATTGAATTATTGCCAAATTTAGAAATACGACAATCTTTTTGGGACGGACAAATAAGGAAAGTATGACAAACAAAATGGGACAGAGGGAGTAGTATATATATATCTAGTTTTATGGAGAGACCATATAGGTTCACAGAACTGCAATTTTAAGAGTTATTCCGCTCCAGCACTTACTATATGACATATAAAGTGAAAGAGTAGGTAAACATTATTAAAACATGTTCTCTCTCTGTCTCTATATAAGTTTGCTTTGTCATAACCATGCAAGTACAGAGCAGAGGAAGAGAAAGCGATCATGTGGAAGCTGAAGATAGCAGAAGGTGGAGGGCCATATTTGTACAGTACAAACAACTTTGTAGGAAGACAAATCTGGGAGTATGATCCTAATGCTGGTACCCCTGAAGAGCGGCAAGCTTTCGACAAAGCTCGCCAAGAGTTCCAGATGCATCGCCACAAAGGATATCATTCCTGCGGTGATTTGTTCATGAGAATGCAGGTTAAGTTATTAGCCTTATAAAATTATAATAACAAGTCCATTAATTATTTTTTCTCCTCCATATGGACTTTCGAAATCAACCTTTTTTGTGCTACTTTTTGTTTTCCCTACAAAACTCTTTACCGTGTGATAAACCTATGCTTCCGAGTTCTATAACAAATATAAGTGGTTAAATGTAAAAAGGATCAAGGAATTAAAAAAGGGAAATATATTGGCTGAAAGATATATGCTCTCTGTGTTTAAATTTATCCGTTTAATTGGATGTAAAGTTTTTTTTTTTAAAATAGTTGGATGATTACATTGAGAACCCCTTAAACTTTTTAGAAAATTTTATTTAGATTAAGAATCTAACATATCAAACACTTTATGTTACAAAAACGTGTCTATCGGAAACATATTTGGAAACTCTAGACAAACTAGAGCATGTTACATAATAATCCCTGCTGACATGACAAGTATGACCAATGAGAAAATGTCAAAATCAAGAGAAGAAGGAGAAGAATTAGTAGACGAGAAACACTAATGGATGAATGCAAATTTTTGGCGATGTTGAGAGGCCGCTTGTGTGCATAGTTTGTCTAAAAAGAAAGGCTTTTGACACACTTAGCAATGTATATTTAGCATACTTAGCAATGTACATAAACATGCACTACTTTTAGCAGTAAAAGAGAGATGCTAAAACTAACTAATTTTCTAATTTAAAAACATATCAATTTTTTTAAACAGGTCAAAAAGAAAAGAATGATGACATGATATATTACTCCCTATATTCCACAATGGATGACATGTTTCGAATTTCGAGAGTCAAACGAGTTTATCTTTGACCGTAATATTTTTATATGTCTTTTAAATAGTTTGGATTATTAATTATTTTGACTTATAGTACTTTTATGTAGTTTTTAAATATATAAATATCGTTCCAAAAAACTTAGATTATATGTTCAAATTCACGGTCAAATGAACTTGTTTGACTCTCAAAATTCGAAACATATCATTCTTTTTTTAACAGAGAGAGTAGTATAATTTTCATAAAACCCGAGTTGATCCTCATAAATTTCTCCCTTACAACATATATTGCAATAGTCGTATGATGGTAAAGTCCTTAACTCAGTTACTTCGATTTATGCGAGATATAAAGTGCCGGCCCTCCCCTAAGGCAGCTAAGGCAGCTGCTTTAGGCCCCACTTTGTGGAGGGCCCCCATTTTATATTATAGTTAGTATATATTGTACAAGTAAAAAAAAAATTAGAGTTAAAAAGTACTGGCGCGGGTAAAGTTAAAAAGGTCAAAGCTTTTGACATGTTGATTGATGGGGGCCCCGTTTTTGGACTTCCATTGCACTGTGAAGTCATTTAGACTTTTAGCATAGAAATAGGAATGATTGATTAGTGAGTATACTAGCTGACCGTTAGCTTTTCCTTTTCTTTTTTTTTTTCCTTTTGTGTTAATTTGTTTTGTGGAAATGGGAAAAGTCCTTGTTAAAACAAAAAATACCTCTCAATTATTTCTCACAGCTTCTTCTTGTTCGATTGATGCAAAATTTTACACTGCTCAACACCTATCAATTTTCACAGCAAAGAATACTTGTGCAATACATTATATTTTTGAACTATTCTTCAATTAAAATCTCCATTGTGCAATAGCTAAATCAAATATTATTGTGGAGTTTTGGACTTTTGGTGTATTGATTTGAAAAATAGTGGAGAACTATCTTCAACAAGCATATTTGAGCAAAAAATTTAATTTGATTTCAAGCTATTTATCCTTGAACCAGGTTCTATCTTTCTGTCTTTTTATTATTTTATCATCTAAAATTTAATATTCTTGTTATTGTTATTTCGTACTTATATAGTGCCTCATTAAATTATTTAGAAGAAGATAAGAATGTCAGAAAGTAACGATCCCTCCTATAAAATTATTGATAACTTTGTATGTCAGAAAGCTAGAAAAATAGACTTCAAATAAAAATAATTTTTTTTAAATATAAGGCCCCTAATTAGAATTTCGCTTTAGACCACGAAAATGATCGGGCCGCCCTCAGATATTAGTAGCCATACAAATAGATAGAGACATCTTTTGCTGTACGTATGGCGAATTTTTTATGTGAATCTTTGTTTTGGTGCAGTTAAAAAAAGAAAGTGGGATGGATTTGTTAAGCATTCCACCAGCAAGAATCGGCGAAAACGAAGAAGTGACTTATGAAGCAGTCACAACTGCTGTCAAGAAAGCTCTTCAGCTAAACCGCGCCATTCAAGCCAAAGACGGTCACTGGCCGGCTGAAAATGCTGGTCCCATGTTCTTCACTCCTCCTCTTGTAAGTCTATTTTTATTGTTTTTTCTTTCACATAAAAAATATAACAACAACATAACCAGTTATATTCTATAAGTGAGGTCTGGGAAGGTGAAATATTCTCCCAGACCTTTCCCCTACCAAAGTGGAGAGGGCGAGAGGCTGCTTCCGGTAGATCCTCAACTAAAGAACACAGTTTGAAAAAATATTTAAAAAATAAGTTGAAAAATATAAGAGAAAAATGATATTTCTACTATTTCGCTTTATGTGATAAAGTTCGAACCGGGACGAATTCTATGAAAGAATTGTAAACTTTACTTGTGATAAATATTTGTGTCGCTATAAATCATTCATGAATTAAGGATAAAGTTGAAATTTCGAACTTAAATTGTTTCTACATTTAAAAAGCTGTCATTCTGGTTTAAACGGACTAATTCTATAATACTGCTTATAAATTGAAACGGATGGAGTAGTTTTTTATTTAACGCGTAAGTAAATAAATATGATATACTAAAAGCATGACAAACATATAACCGGTAAATAAATTTTTGTGGTTTAAAATAAATTATTATTATTATTTGTGTGGTCATTTCGTTAAAGAAAACAATAAATTTGTAAATTGACACGGATTGGATAATTGTTATTGGGGTATTTATTCTCTGATGGACTTCCTGATCGATTAGCCGTAGATGACTTAAATTCATGCGTTGTCACCATCTCAATATTACTCCTAGTATTTTCTGGTAGAATCAACACATTCATCGTTAGAGAATTTAAGGCATGTCGAGTCACCTTTTTAATTTATTTTTAACTACTTTTTTCTGGTGATTCGTCACTAGGGAATTCAATTCTTGACAGTATTGGTCCATTCTTTCTGAGTTCACTCTCAAATACCCATCCACTCCTTATTCCACTTCCAGACAGTATTAATGTGTGAAAAGGACATAGTTAAAATGGCGTTAACTGGTAAAACTTTCAGAAAAATGGCACCATAAGGGCTGGTTTGAACTTTCAGCACCGCTAAATAAAGTCATAAAAAATATCTTTGTTGACTATTAACCCTTAGTTGTAGGTTATCTATGAGGTAGAAGTTCAGACATTTCATACCAATATATTAAGTGGTGCTGAAAGTTCAAACTACCGCGGACCTCAATATATTAGTAAAAATTTCGCCCAGCAGCCACTTTTAACACTGGTATTTAGTTTGAGGCTACTATTTTTATTGGTCTTACACTAGAGGCCACTTTTGGGCCTTTACTAAATAAATATTGACTTAAGTCTCTGATAATTGACTGAACTTCAGTCCATACGGCCCCTGGACTGAAGTTCCATCTCTAAGGACTGAACTTCAGTCCATATGGCTATGGACTAAACTTCAGTCCATGGTATGGCCATAGACTGAAGTTCCATCTTTAAGAATTGAACTTCTGTCCATATGGCACCTGGACTGAAGTTCCATATTAAGGACTGGACTGAACTTCAGTCCATATGGCCCTGGATTGAAGTTCAATCTTTAAGGACTGAACTTCAATCCGGCCTCTGGACTGAAGTTCTATCTCTTTAAGTAAAAGTGGCCACAAACTAAATGTTTTGGTATTAGTGGCCTGTGCCCAAAGACCAGTGACAAAAGTGGCATTTCGTGCACTTTCCCCAATATATTATGGGCTCATTAAACAAACAGCCACCATACACAAAATATTTACTAAAAAATAGCCACAACTATTTGTAGCCAATATTAATAAAAAAATAATTAGAATATGTATTATTAGAAAAATAATAATATTCATTAATAAATACCTAAAACATTAAATATCAAACAAAAAATATTGTATGTGTCCCAAAAAATAAGGAATATGGGGAATACACGTACTACAGCAACTACTCTCCTAGAATCCTAACTACACCAACACACTACCCCTATATTCCCATATTTATCGGAATAATATTCATTACATTTAATTTACAGAAATATTCAAAAAACTAATATTAATAAAAAAGTATTTAAAAAGAAATGGCTACAGAAAGTTAATATCAACAAAAGGTGTTTATAATTAGAAAATATTTTTGATGAATGTTCATCTAGGGTAAAAAATCCATATATTATGTTTGTTAATCATGTAAAAATTTCGCGTAGAGGCCTGATTGGCGCGAGCTAATTGATTCGTAGCCATCAAAAACCAATTCACTGAGAAATAGCCACCTTCGGACAAGTCCCAGTATTTTATAGTGAGATTTTGAACATATTAGTTCAAAGTTACAGTATAAAATACTGGGATCACTTAAACACTAGTCCCAGTATAAAATACTAAGACTAGTATAAAATACTAGGACTTATAAAGCTCCAGGTACATGAATCCAAGTATAAAATAATGGACTTTGAACATATTAGTTCAAAGTCCCAGTATAAAATACTGAGACTAGTTTGGGGTGTTTGCCAACGCTAATGGAGTACAAGTGTGCGCGCGGATCTTTGGCTATTTTTCAATTAATTTGAAAACGGTGGATAAAACTCATTGAGCGCGGTCAAAAATACCTACGCATCAAAATTTCCTAATGTTTTACCAGTGCAAACTTACTAGTAGAGTACGAGGAGGGTGAGATTTACGCAGTCTTTGCCCCCACCAAAATGAAGAGGCTGTTTTCGATAGGCCCTCAGTTAAAAGCAAAAATTCTAAATATGCTTGAAAAAACACAACGAAAAATATGAAGACAAGGAAGATACAGGTATAGAAACTACAACAACCAAGGTAAACAAATATCAATGACAATAAAGGCGCAATAAACAATAAAATCAGTATATATATGAATATTACAAAGCTGATAAGACAACCATTACTCTAGTGTTATCTAACCTTCTACCATAATCCTCAACGTTTACGTTTTCCTATTTGGGGTTATGTCCTCGGTGATCTGAAGGTGTGTACGGTATAAATATTGGTTCAATAATTTCATTATTAGGTTTCTCCAGTCCAGAGCCAAATTTCATTTGAAGAAGCGAACCGATGCAAAGAGATTTGCCATGTGCGTATTGAATAACTGCAAGCTTGGAATCTGATAGTATTCAATTTAACCTTATTTGGACAATGTAATTTTCAAACGAATAGGAGTCAATTTAACTCCGTTCCTTACAATTAGCTATGCCAAGGATAGAACTCAATTCAACGCGTGATTTTTAAGAGGAATATGAATTTAAACCTATTAAAGTTTAACTCTTCCCAGTTGATGTGAGTTTGGTTATGACGCCTTAGTCGATCCATTATGACTTAATCATGATGCATAGGTCATAACTAATGTATTATCGACTCAATCCATTTAATTCAATCATATTTGACCAACCTCCGACTTGACGCACCTGCTGAAGAATCTAATATTTATGTTATTAAGTAGTATATTATATGTTATTCGAGCAGCTCATTGCTTTATACATCAGTGGAGCAATTAACACCATTCTAACAGAAGCACACAAAACGGAATTGGCTAGATTCATTTACAACCATCAAGTAAGTATGATTTGTCCTATCTAAATTTATACGCTTTTTCTTAACTATTAAAGCAAGAAATTTATAAAATATGGACTTTTATTCACATTTTATCTTCTTAATTTAATTTTTCATTTTATGGACTAGAATGAAGATGGTGGATGGGGATTCTATATAGAAGGGCATAGCACGATGATTGGTTCAGCACTTAGCTATGTAGCCTTACGTTTGTTGGGTGAAGGGCCTAATGATGGTAATGGCGCAGTTGTTAGAGGTCGTGAATGGATTCTTGATCATGGGGGTGCCGCTGGAATTCCTTCCTGGGGAAAAACATACTTATCAGTAAGTATTGGACTTATGACTTAAAAGTAAAAGGATATTCAGTGAGTGATTTAGAACATGTTCAGTGAAATAAAATATCAACCCTCATTTTTTAAGAAAATGTTGATTTGCTTAGTTTAATATTTTTCCTTGGCAGGTTCTTGGAGTGTATGAGTGGGATGGTTGTAATCCTTTGCCCCCAGAATTCTGGCTTTTCCCTTCATTTTTACCCTATCATCCAGGTAAAGATATGACGTCTGTTTCTGATTCGATGACACAAATAGATTGTTAAAGTAGCCTATAATGTATTGAAAAGTATTTAAAAAATGGTTTGCATCTTGACTTGGTGTAGGGCCTCAATTTATTTTGGCATTTCTGGTTATGAAAAGTCAACTTAATCAATTGACAAAGCTAAGAGCCCGTTTGGGTGAGCTTAAAAGTGACTTATAAGCTCATAAGCCCATTAACATATGTTTGGTAACATCAAAATTTTTGAACTTATAAGCCATAAGTTGCTTAAAAGCCACTTTTTGAGAACTTTTCAGTCACTTTTTGACTTATAAGCCACTTAAAATAAGCAGCTTTTAAGCCCACCCAAACAGGCTCTAAATGTGTTTCCATTAACTTAGACATTGAATTACACTAAAGGACAAAGGTACTACTCCCTCAATCTATTTTTACTTGTCCACTTTCAACTTTTCACACCACCAAAGAAAAATTCAACTTTACTCATATACCCTTATTAATGATACTTGATTCAATTAATTATATCACTTTAAAAATTACAAGATATTTAATATCAAGGAAAATTTATGAAGAATATAGCTAATTCTCTCTTGAATTGCTAAATATACAAGTAAAAATAGAAGTTGACTTTGAAAAAATTGGACAAGTAAAAAATGGAGTTAAAATCTCAAATGGTCACTCAACTTTGGGAAATTAACCAACAAAGTCACTTTGTTTTGGTTGGTCCCAAAAAGGTCACTCAACTTAGGGAAAATAACTCCAAAAGTAATTCTTGCCGGTTTTTGCACCGTCACCCACCGGAAATCTGACGTGGCTTTATAAAATACTTTTATATAACCGTAGGTCCCACTTTCTTTGTCATGTAGGACTTTTTTAATAGTTACTCCTAGTTACTGACAAGTACAATGCACGTGTATTTCTAATAACTAGTACAAAAATTATAAATATTTACTAATAAGTGTGTATATTTTCTAGTAAATTAAAGAAAAAAATATAAATTTAAAGTATTGAAATCATTTACAATTGATATTTTTTATTTTCTCAATACATAATCATACTAATTAAACATTATTATTGTACGAAGGCATGTAATTAATATTTGAACAATTTTAATCATTCAAATTTTATAGTATCAAGTATTTAACTTGATATCAATACATTTTCTTGGTTTTTATTTTTTTGTGCTAATGGCAAAATGTTATTATGCACTAAGAATTAGGAGTACAACAAACAATTATTTGGCCTTCAAACTTGATATATTATAAAATTTGCATGATTATAATTGTTCAAATATTGATTATTGCCCTTCGTACAATAGTAATGTTTAGTATGATTATGTATTACGATAACAAAAAATATCGAACGGAAATGATTCGATATATCAGTACTTTAAATTTATATTTTTTCTTTAATTTACTAGCAACGATACACGCTTATTACACAATATTCATAATTTTTGTACAAGTTATTAGGAATACACGTGCATTGCAGTTGTCAGAAAACTAGTAAGTAACTATTAAAAAAGTCTTATATGGCAAAGAAAGTGGGACCTACGATTATATAAAAATATTTTAAAAAGCCACATCAGATTTTCAGCAGGTGACGGTGCAAAAACTGGCAAGAATTAATTTTGGAGATATTTTTCCTAAGTTGAGTGACCTTTTTGGGACCAACCAAAACAAAGTGACTTTGATGGTTAATTTCATAAAGTTGAGTGACCATTTCAGATATTAACTCGCTAAAAAAATGGATGGAGGAACTATAATTTATGATGTATATCAAAATGCTGAGAAACCTAATTCAAAATGTTAACCATTCTCCACTTAGTTTGAATATATTTTCTTTCGAGGATTGTCTAATTACAAGATTCAACACTATACTCTTATCATTGCTGTTCTTACAAGGAAAAAGAAAAGAAACTGTTATTCTAATGGAATTCTGGGACACAACAATTAATACTCCTCCGTCCCAAATTAGTTGATACTTTTAGTTTTTTCATGCCTATTAAGAATACCATTAAATATAGTGTTCCTATTTAATGTTCGACTATTAAATTTTTTTGAGAATTTTTTTAATTATTAAGGGTATAGTTAAAAAATACTAACAATTTTAATTTTGAAATTCTAAAATGACAACTAAATTAGGACATACATTATTTGCTAAAGCAATAACTAAAATGGGATGGGGAGTACATTGAACTACTCACCACACTTAGTTTGAATGTTGTGAAATGAAAAGTGTAAACAATCCTCCGAAGAACATGAATAAACAAAGAGTTCAAGTTCCCATAAACAATACGAACTTTCACGCTATCAATTTAAGTTGACATAAGAAAATAAGGAACTTTTTACATAACTTATAATTATCCATTTAAATAACCTGATAGTATTTTTTTTTTTTATATGGAGCATAGTATAAAAGTTATTTACATTTCGAGATTTCGTCGTACAAATGCAAGTGTAAACAGTTCGCAAGCGTAAAAACTAATTCAGTTAACGGTATTTTTGTTTCAATTATTTATGTGATTATTCTTTGCACTTTAGATACTAGCAATGGATTGTTGACTGCTCAAGCTCGTCTAATTTTTGTTAACAGCAAAAATGTGGTGTTATTGCCGAACAACATACATGCCTATGTCATATCTTTACGGGAGAAAATACCATGGACCCATCACTGATCTTGTTCTCTCCTTACGAAAAGAAATTCATATCAAACATTATGATCAGATTGACTGGAACAAAGCTCGAATGGACTGCTGTTCGGTATGTAGACTTTTCAATTTAAATTATTTTTTATGGATAGGATAGATGGATTCCTTGGCAAAAGAAAGTTTTAAATAAGGAATGTCATTCTTTGGGATAATGCAAATAGGAATGCCATTCTTTGGTGCATATGAACTTTTCCTTGCACATATTATCCCTTTACTGGAGCTTTAACATGTTAATGCTTCCTTTATTTGGCTTCACACCGAAGATAAAAGATGTATTCTATTGATAACACCATCTTAGTGGCGCCTTGCCTTTTTATTATTGTATAATACGTGCTTACACAAAAATAAATTAGTTAGTTTTTCTTTTTTGGTTAAGTCAAAACTGGACACGTCGTGTGTGTACAAGATACCGTAACTTTCTACAGCGAGTGTGCTTTGGAATATATAAAATAAAATGTCATAAGCATAACAAGGACACAAGTCACAACAGAGACGATGCACCATTTATTGTGAAGAGCTGATGGTAATACTCTATTTTCTATAGTAAAATTCTAAATGATTATATGACTTCGTAAACAGCTTTTAGCTGGGATAATTACATACCCTATAAGAATGCACTTAAAAGTAATGACCCGAAAAAAAAAAAATGGCAGAGATGTTTCCAATGTTTATTTGAACAGAAGATCACTAACCTTTGATTGTAAAACATGGGAGGTGATGTTCGATGATGGTCATGAATAGCCAAACAGAAAATAAGTTATCAAAGAATCTGATATAGAAAGGAACCTCTTTCACTGTCAATTATCTGAGACTAATAAGCTCCATTCGGACACTAATGCAGGAGGATGTTTACTACCCTCACACCTTCATCCAAGATCTTCTTTGGAATACTTTGGAGTACTGCACAGAGCCAATTATGAGACGCTGGCCTTTCACCAAAATAAGGGAAAGAGCTCTGAGAAAAGCAATCAAATACATGCGCTATGGCGCAGAAGAGAGCAGATATATGACCATTGGCTGCGTTGAGAAGGTTAGAAGTGGTGTCATAAACATCTTTTATAATCATACTTCTACAGTTCTACCTAATTATTATACGCAAAAGGAATGAAATGGGATCTGGTCAATGTTGATGCAGAGTTTGCAAATGATGTGCTGGTGGGCTCATGATCCTAACAGTGACGAGTTCAAGTATCACCTTGCAAGGGTTCCCGATTATCTATGGCTTGCTGAAGATGGAATGACAATGAACAGCTTTGGAAGTCAATTGTGGGACTGTTCTCTTGCCACTCAAGCAATTATTGCAACCGGAATGGTGGAGGAATATGGTGATTGCCTAAAGAAAGCACATTTCTTTATAAAGGAATCACAGGTTTGCTTCTTTCTTTGCTTCACTAACTCAAAATCTTTCATACTCACTGGTCAATTCATTTAACTGATAAGCATTTTGTTGTTTTAACAGGTGAAAGAGAATCCAAGGGGAGATTTCAAAGCCATGTACAGACATTTTACGAAAGGATCATGGACTTTCGCAGATCAAGATCATGGTTGGGTTGTCTCAGATTGTACTGCTGAAGGTCTTCAGGTAATCAAATCATTTATATTTGTAGAATAAATTATTTACACATAAACAGGAAAAAAGAAAAAGGAGAAGATGAGAACTCACACTGAAGTGTCTTTATCAACTTCACTCTCTAGTGTCTGCTACTGCTTGGTCAAATGCCACCTGAAATCGCTGGAGAGAAAGCCGATGTTCAACGTTTGTACGAGGCTGTTGATGTGTGTCTATATCTACAGGTGAACTAAATACAGATTCTAGTCGTTTTGGCTTCTGAAAAAGTGAATTACTAAAAGTTAAGTTGCTGATTTTGCCTGGTCTTTCCTCCAGAGTCCTGAGAGCGGAGGTTTTTCCATTTGGGAGCCTCCAATTCCACAGCCCTACCTGCATGTAATATTTCTCTCCACAGAAAATGTTAAAGTCACTTGGAAAATAATAATAACTATTATTATTATTATTATTATTATTATTATTATTATTATTATTATTATTATTATTACTTAATAAAACAATCTCCACTTGTTCTCCAGGTGTTGAATCCTTCAGAACTTTTTGCTGACATTGTAGTTGAGCAAGAGTAAGAACGTGATCCTTCTTTCCAGCAGATAAGAATGATCTCAACAGTTACAATCATTAAAATAGTAGTTAACAATAATTCTGGTGGCTCAGGCATACAGAAAACACTGCGGCTATAATCAGGGCATTTCTAGCATTCAAACGACTGTATCCAGGGTACAGAGAGAAAGAAATTGAAGTCTCTGTGGCGAAGGCAATTAGTTTCCTTGAAGAACGGCAACAGCCTAATGGTTCATGGTATGGTTACTGGGGAATTTGCTTTCTATATGGTACATCCTTTGTCCTAGCAGGATTAGCTGCTGCAGGGAAGACGTATGAAAACAGTGAAGCTGTTCGCAAAGCTGTTAACTTCTACCTGTCAACCCAAAATGAAGAGGGTGGCTGGGGAGAGAGCCTAGAATCTTGCCCAAGCATGGTAACTTAGTTTCTGATCCATGCTTTATGTCCAAAAAGGGAAAAAACAAAGAGAAGCAGGGTGCAAATAAATTCTCCCTTCTAAAGGATACAACTAGAAATGAATAGTACAAGTTTCAAGGACTGAAAAAAAAAAAGAATAACAAGAGCAGCATATATTTGAATGTTAGAATGTTTGATATTCACATAATATGTTTTGCAACAGAAATACACACCACTGGAAGGGAACCGAACAAATTTGGTGCAGACCTCTTGGGCTATGCTTGGTCTCATGTATGCTGGACAGGTTAGTATAAGTTTTAAGTCCTGGGCTTATTCTGACTCTTACCTTGCAATTCTTCATACATTTGGAACATGCTTAGGGAATTATCTTATATACTATAATTGGGAAGTTTTAGATTCTTTAACTAAAAAACCACTGCTTTGCATCCTTGTTACATAGGCTGAGAGAGATCCGATGCCCTTACACAGAGCAGCAAAGTTACTGATTAATGGACAAATGGACGACGGAGATTTCCCACAACAGGTATGCTGCGATTCTCTAGAACTCCTCCACCACACACACAGGGGGAGGTGGGGTGGGGCAGTGTTGTGAAAAGCGAGAAGCGCAAAAAAAGGATAAGGACCTGTTGGGGCTTAAAGCGCAAAGCGCACTAAAAGCGTGGGCTTCCGTAAAAAAAAAGCACAATATGAAGAAACTTAAATATGTATATAAATAATAGACATAAAAATAGTAAATATATGTCACTTATGATAAATTAGAAGTCTATGAGAAGTCAAAACCATCCACTCCTAATCACTCATATAATCATATCCATCTAAGCCATCATTCTCAATGGAGTAATTCTCATTGTTATCACTAGAATTATAGCCTCCCAATCTCTTCTTCCTCTGACTCAGAGAAATCAATCTCATCTTCTTTCTAAGTGACTAGGTGGAGCTCGAAAGCTTGAAGCATTATTTATAAGAACTTCTGCTCGTCTGCCTCTGCCTTCTTATACTTCTCCTCTTCTTCTTCTTCTTTTTTTTTTTTTTTTTTTTTTTTTTTTTTTTTTTTTTGTAACTCTTGATTTCTCCCTTAACTTCTTTCCATGTTTTGAGGCTTAGGGAATCATAGCAGACTCAAAGATTGTTTGACAGCTTCTTCTTTTTTCAAAAAAAATAAAAATTCAAAAATGTGGGCCTCGCCTGGGGTGAAACGAAGCACAAAGGCTTTTGAGAGCCTCGCTTCAGGGCTGTAGGCGCGCTTAGGCGCGCTTTTAATTTCACTAGGGTGGGGGAGGAGTAGATAATTGAGAGGAGTTAAAACAGAAGTCAAATTCCAGACATATCACAGAATGCAGTCTCTTTTGAGAGAATTCATTATGAATTCGCTATTGCAGGAAATCACTGGAGTCTACATGAGAAATTGTATGCTTCACTATGCTATGTACAGGAGCTATTTTCCGTTGTGGGCACTGGCAGAATATCGTAGATGCGTTTGGCAGTCCCAGTAAACAATTTAAGAGCTGCCAAATATTTATTTTTCTTCCACCAATTTTAATTGTATTAATGAGTTCCATTTCTTTGTTAAAAGCGTTTTTTCATACCTTTTTTGTTAAAAGCACGATATATATGCATTCAACATTATGCAGCAATGTAATTTCAACATATGTTCTAAACTCCTCTCGATGCTAAAAAATCAATCTATTGATAGGAAGTTTCTTAAGCCTATAGACAGACTCTTAATGAAGTTTATAAAGAACCTACGCTTGCCTATTGAAAATTTCATTTTCTTTCTAACAACAGTCCACTGTATGCACAGAAGAGTTGAACACCAAACTTTCTCTATGGTCTTTGCTCCCTCTTCATGCAGCAAGAAATACCTACACTGATAGAGGCTCTTAAGTCATGTAAAAGTTATTCACTTTGTTCCAACTTGATTAGCAATTAAATTGCATTCACATTCTTCTACAATCAACTTCAGTCTCTCGGTATATTTTGTAGTCACACACACCTCCTGTAGATCCAACTGTGCTGCTCAAGGCACTGTTTTTTGCCAGACTGTACAGAGCAAACCAAAGTAGATCTGCTTACAAAAGTCGGGTTTGAATAATCACTGACCGCTTCGACGACCATTTGTCCAAAATAACATAAACTAAATAAATCCTGCAAGTTCACTACATATTTCATTATCAAATTTCAATCACTCTGTTCCTTCACAGATATGATATCAGATTAGCTGTATAGCTTTCCTAATCACAACTTCCATTAAAACATAGCTAATCACATTCCACATCATCTTAAGCAACTAACCTAATTATAATTGGATATTTCGGATTGCGATGTCCTGATACCAATGCTCTAGATCTACAGCTAGATAATTTTTCTGAAGTCTTTCAAAAGAAACTAAAATAAGACCAACCAGCAAAAGGTACTGTAAATGTCATTGACGACTACAATCACTCTATTCCCACAATAGATACACCATACCAGTCGTGTAACTACCGTAACCACTGTTCACTAAGAGGTTGTTTGGATTGGCTTATTTCAAGTATTTTTTAGGCTATCCACCATCATTTAAGCACTTTTGTGGTGTTTGGGTGAAGTACAAAGTGCTTTTAAGCACTAACTGAAGCTAAAAAGGTATCAAAAAAAGCCAAAAGCTAAAAGTTGGTTTCGAAACCAACTTTTAGCTTTTGGTTTTTAGTTTTTAAGCTACTTTAAAAAGGCCAATCCAAACACCCTCTAAGTCATAGCAAATTGCATTTTCACATTTCTGCCAACAGCATACTTAAAGCAACTAATCTAAGAATAACTGCATGTCTCAGATAGGAGAATTTTCTATTATATCTATGCCTCTCGAACTACAGTTAGATATTTTTTTCGGGATTTTTCATTTTAGGTGGTCCAGCTCAAATCTACAACAAGTGATGCAAAGGATGATAACACAGCAAAGTCATCAACAAAATTATAAATCAGAAATAGTCCCTAAAATTAAGTCATTAAATTACCCCAGCATCTGCATGTTCCACCAGTTATCTACTGCATTCCACCAACACAATTAAGTCATAAAGTCCTTAAACACTTGCGCATTCACACAGACATGTCAAAAATTGTAACATTATAGTACATACAAATTTTTTATGAGGGTGGTGTCCGGGTCAGCTTGCGGGCACCTTGGCTATTCAACCTGTTGTCTACTGCCTTCCACCAACACAATTATCGCGTAACTCTATCCACCAAGGCTTAGGCAGATAGGAAGAAATTACCTAGTGAGAAAGGAGAGAGTATTTGGCCGAAAAGCTTGATCATTCCCTCAAGCTTGATTGGGTATTTATATCAATGACAAGTACAAATATGATAAGTGAATATTCACAAAATCAGATCTTAATCAAATTTAATCCTGATTGGGTACTTATATCAATGACAAGTACAAATATGGTAAGTGAATATTCACAAAATCAGATCTTAATCAAATCCAATCCTATCCTAATTAACACTAAATCAGATTTCTTTAAAGAAATCATAATCAGATCATATCACAATCAAATCATATCTCAATACTCCCCCTCAAGCTGGAGCATATATATTATAAGTTCCAAGCTTGTTACAAATGTATTCAATCCAGTGGCGTACGCAGAAATTTTTGTTAGTGGTGTCCGAATCAAACTTTAATAAAAAAAATTAAATAGGCTGCTGCAGGTGGGATTCGAACTTTGGACTCCAAAATTGAACCACAGGTGCTTAAACCAGCTCACCTACCATTACTTTATTTTAATGGTGTCATTCTTTATTTTTATAGGCAATTTTCTGTTTTTGCTTATTATCTTATTTATATATTTGACAAAATTTTTGATCGAGTAGTGTCGGATGACACCAGTAATCAAGGGGTAAATCCGCCCCTGATTCAATCTGAGGTCCCCTGAGAGATTTGGTAAGAACATCTGCCAATTGATCATTCGAACCAACAAAGCGAGTAACTATGCATCCGGACTCAATTTTCTCTCCAATGAAATGACAGTCTACCTCTATATGTTTTGTTCTCTCATGAAAGACATGATTTGAGACAATATGAAGAGCAACTTGATTGTCACAAATCAGCTTCATCTGGTTAATTTCTACACACTTCAATTCTTGAAGAAGATGTTTCAACCAGATAAGCTCACATGTAACAAGCGCCATAGCATAATATTCTGCTTCTGCAGAAGATCAGGCAACAACATCTTGGTTTTTGCTTTTCCAAGAGATTAGGAGCCCGTTTGGGTAAACTTAAAAGTAGCTTTAAAAGTAGCTTAAAAGCACAAAAGTGCTTATAAGCTCATTAATGAGTATTTGGTAACTTAAAAAGCAATGATCTTATAAGCACTTTTCTGCTTAAAATAATCCAAAAGTGAGAAGTTAGTAAATTCTAACTTCTCAAAAGTGGCTTATAAGCTACTTATAATAAGCTAACCCAAACGGGCTATAGGTTCCCACCAATCATGACACAATATCCAGAAGTGGAACGCCTATCTGCTGGAGAACCAGCCCAATAAGCATCAGAGTATCCAACAATGTCTAAGTGACCTTTGTCTTCATATAACAATCCTCGTCCTGGGGCTCCTTTGATGTATCTAAGGATATGGATCGCTGCATCCCAATGACTTTTACACGGAGCTTGGAGAAACTGACTAACGACACTTACATCTAATGAAATATCTGGTCGTGTAACTGTGAGGTAATTTAATTTCCCAACAGGTCTTTCGTACCTACCAAGGTCTTCAAAGAGCTCCCCCTATTTAGGAACAAGTTTGACATTTGGATCCATCGCAGTATCAACAGGTTTGCAATTTGTCATGCCTGTCTTCTCTAATATGTTCAAAGCATACTTTCTTTGTGCGATTCCAATGCTTATCTCTGATTGTGCTACCTCAATCCCCAAAAGAATATTTTAACTTTCCCAAATCCTTGGTCTGAAAATTGTTGGAAAAATACTGCTTTAATCGAGCAATCCCTTCATGATCATTACGTGTTATGACCATATCATCAGCATAGACTACTAGGTACATGCATTTTCCCGAACCATTATGTCGATAAAAAGCTGAATTATCTGCTGCACTTTGAGACATCCCAAATTGCCGGACCACCGAACCAAATCTTCCAAACCATACTCTTGGTGAGTTTTAAACCATAAAGTGATCACTTCAGGTGGCAAACCAAGTGGGACTCCCCCTGAGCAACAAAACCCGGTGGTTGCTCCATATATACCTCCTTAGCTAGCTTCCCATTCAAAAAGACATTTTTAATATCCAATTAATGAAGAGGCCAGTGGCGCACTGCTGCTAAGGAGATAAGTAGTCGAATAGAAGCAATTTTGGCAACAGGAGAGAATGTGTCACCATAATCAAGACCATAAATTTGAGTATATCCCTTAGCAACAAGACAAGCTTTTAGCGGATCAATCTAGCCATCAGGGCCTACTTTAACTGTATAGACCCATTGACATCCAATAGTAGATTTTTCCTTCAGCAACCGAACCAATTTCCAAGTATTATTGGCCTGTAAAGCATTCATTTCTTCCATCATAGCATCTCTTCACCTTGGATGTTCCCATTCTTTACTAACAGTCTTAGGTATAGGAACAAATGACAAAGTGGACACAAAGGTATAATATGATGGAGATAATCGATGATAACTTAAGAAGTTATAGACAGGATGTTGATTTCTGGTAGTACGAATACCTTTTTGAATGGAAATGGGTGGACTCGAGTCGGATGAAGGCATGACTGGAGCCGGTAGCAAAGGACCAGGAGATAAGTCGGCAGGGCTGTACCAGTATCATGAGAAGAATTGTTACTGATGTTAGTAGGTTGATGAGGACAGCAGGTATAGACCTGAAGAGGAGGACTGGAGTTGGTCTAGGAATTAGCCTGAGAATTGTCTTATGATATAGGAAGTATCGGAACTGGCAAAACTTGAGGAATTAGACTTTTGTTTGCAGTATTTGGTGAAAAATAGGGAGACGTCTCAAAGAATGTCACATCTACGAGATGAGTATTTATTTGTTGCTGGATTGTAGCATCTGTAACCTTTTTGGAGACAAGAGTATCCTAGGAAGACGCATTTAACTGATTGTAGCTCTGATACCATGAGAAAGGAAAGAGTATTTGGCTGAAAAGCATGATCATTCCCTCAAACTTGATTGGGTATTTATCAATTACAAAGAATACAAATATGATAAGTGAATATTCACAAAATCAGATCCTAATCAAATCTAATCCTATCCTAATTAATACTAAATCAAATTTCTCTAAAGCAATCATAATCAGATCATATCACAATCAAATCATATCTCAATACAGAGTATACTTTGCCAGTGCTGGGATTTCAACCTAACATTTCACTGTTCTCCTTCCACTTCACTAACCACTAGGTCAAGCCCTTGGGTGCTTAGTATATCATACATACACTTTATTACCACTTAGCAATATCAAGTTTTCACCAATGGGTAGCATATTGGATTGACCAAGATGTAGATCAATTACAAACAAGATTATAAGAAAGAATTTAAATTGGTAAGAGGTTAATCTTAGAGTATGGGAATAGACTCTAATAAAGTTAAATTATATAGTGATTCAAAAGAAGCACTAAATAGCCTGCCCTTCCATGTATTTCAACCACTAATTCTCAGTTTGATTAGTCCACCGACTTAATAAATACAACTAGTTTCGTTGTGTGTGTGTGTGCGCGCACACAACTAGGTACTCTTATATTGGGATAGAACTCAGCATCTGACAAGCCAAAGACAGACTACAAAGAAGTTAAAATTTTGAGAGAGCCATCCTAGAATTTTTCAATTTTGGGTGCAAAAGCACTCAAGTACCAATTAAATTTTTGGTAGGGGTATTCTCTAGATGGCAAAAGGATACCAGATTCTTCCTAACAATGCTTTCAATTCAGTTTACAAGCAATATGATAGATTTGGCTGAAAAAAAGTAAACACGACAAACTGGGTTAGTTTGTTTTATTAGATTTATTAAGGCCTATTTACACCCAAAACCACTATACGTCTCTCAAACAGAGATGTTCTTTCTATTATCTTCTGCAAACCCATTCAAATTCTGGGCTACGTTTGTGCATATAAGCATGGAATGTCTAAAGTTCTAACCTGTACAAAAGCAGATGAGTTTAGAGTACTTTTTATGTCATTCAAGATTCTCTGTTTACTCTCCTTGTTGAATCTGCAACTTTACAGTAAGAAACCTCTCTGAAGTCTAAAACTGCATGGTGACCGTAGACACAAAAAAATCATTTTTTCTCTCGACTCTGGTCCATCAGTGTGCTGAGAAGTTTCTTTGTTAACTGCTCTCGCAGTTGGTAACTCAATGCCAAGCTTTTCTCGAGATTCTCCTTTCTAGCTAGAAGTTCTGCTTTTCTCATCTCAGCAGCAGCGATCTCGGAGTTATTTGAACGGTTTAGGTTGCATTGAAGTTCTGCAAATCTTGCCTTAAGCTGGAATAAGGATCGGAGAATCAACGAAAATTCTGTAAGCAAAAGGTTATAAATTTTAGTAATGCTTCTGAACATTGTAGAGCTATAATGAGTCAAACAAAGACATATTCCAGAAGCTCTATGAGGTCCCTTTTTTCTTGCATCATTTTATTGCAGTGCTGCTCCAAAGACTTGTCCCTTGATGTTTGATAATTCTGCTAGTTACTCCACTGTTTGACTAGGATAAAAAAACATAGGGCTTAGCAAAATAAGAGGGGAAGATACTATCTCATGAGAAGCCAGAGACCAGCCACAAGAAAATATTTCAAAAACCTCGTACGCCCTACTGAAGGCCATCCAATTATATTCCTCATGACTTGACTAAGTATATAACTCACTACATGAAAATGGCTTATTGCTTAGATGGGATCTCAAATAAAAGAATATCAAAACCTGTACCAGCAAGGTCTACCAGGAACTAAAGTACTGATGGCTACTCGGCTCTCAGTAGAGCTCTAGGGGTTTTTCATTTTCCAAGCAGACATAATTAAATACTTCCTATATCCAAATATACCCGAGAGATGCAAATGGTAACATGGCTTTTCAGTCCGTTGAATCTACCATAACTTAGTAAAAAACTTCACCATCCTGGCTCTTCTTCATCATCAATTGATTCGCTAATTAGACAAAATGGCACAACTATTCAGGCCATTATTATGAAAAAATAATGCAGACAACATGCAATAGATGTTGCTGAACATATACTTCAGTTGACCAAAACAAAAGCATGTTAAAAAGAAAAAAAAAATAACATGATCAAACTTATCACCTCATTGACGTGAATCCTCAATTCCTCCACTTGTACTTGGCATTCAACCAGAAAATCTCCAGCTTGCTCCTTGAATTCCTCCATTTCTAGACTTTGTAAATTGTAATAACTCTGTTTCTCTTTCTCTAGCTCCTCCAGGTCCTCCACCTCATTCTTCAAATCCCTAATCATAAAACATTAAAAATTATTCTCTCCGGTACTCATGATCCACTATGTTACAGAACATTCATCACATTATCATTCTAAATCTAACAGGTATAACACAAATTTAATTACTCTCTCTCCCAATCCATGTGACACTTTTCCTTTTTTTAGTTTGTCCCAAAAATGACAAAATTTTACATTTAGAAATAATTTACTCCCTCTGTCCCATTTTATATAGCACACTTTCCTTTTTGTCTTTCCTTTTTGTCTGTCCCAAAAAGAATATAAGCAAAAACAAGTTACCCTTCTCAAAAATCCAGCCACACAAATTTCCTTGGCTTGTATTAGTCCACAAGCTAAAAAACATTTCTTCAAGTCAAACTCCGCCATATAAAACCGGATGGAGATAGCAACTTCAAACCTCCAATTTAACGTTTAATGAAATGATTTACAGTTACACAAATATCTACTACGACTTATTTTAGACCACAAGTTTCAAAAGTCTTTCTCTCTCTTAAACTCCATGCCGAGTCAAAATTGGACAGAAGGACTATATTTTTTCGTATAGAGCAATTGTAAATATTACATTCGCGGTAGAATCAAATAAAACTAACATAGACAGAGTTAGTCTGAGGTACCCAGTGAAATAGTCGAGAATAAACTAACCCAGAGGGAAACATGCCTGAATATCTGAAGATTGTGGAGATATTCGGAATCGAGACGGTGAAGGCGGGATTTAAGAGAAGAAATAATGAAGTAGTGAGAAGCAATTTTGCGATCAAGCTTGAGGCAACGCTGTTCAATGGATGTTATATTGGAGAATCGGGAAGCTAAGACCTGAGACTTGCATTGCTGGAGCTCTTTCTCGGCTTGGAGAAGAGAAAGACGCTCGTTTCGGGTGTGTTCCATGTGTTCAAGTCTTTCGTGAAATGCTGATGGAACCGCCATTGTTGCTGTGGTCACTGTAGAATTTGGGGAATTTGAAATGGTTCGGTTCTTATAGGGCACAGGTCCAGAAGCGCCAACCTGGCCTGTGACTCAAACCCCTAAAATTATGGACGAGTGTTGGTACCAACAAAAAAAATGTTCTCACCAGAAAACGATTTGCTGGAAAATCAGTCTTCTTTTAACTTTTTCTTATTTATTTCTAGTGTTTGATTAGTAAATATTGTATGCCTCTAAATACGATTAAGAATACAATTAGATTTGTTTTGGGTTACACGCAATAAATTGTATCAACATTACAACAAATGGATGAATAATGAAAATAACGATGAACATAACACAAGAACGATAATTTCAATATGAATAACTTGAGATCACAGCTTGACAAAGTGTTGGCTATATTTCTGAATGCCTTTACATTGATATATAAGTGCTATTTATAGCAAAAAAGGGTTGAGACAATCGTGGACAATAATCATCTCACTCCTCTATATTTGGATCATGAACGACTCAAGATCTCCCGTCATTTAATACTGAGATCATGGGGCGCAAGATCGTGGGGCTTCAGCTTCGTTGGGCTCGAACCACTTGTCTCGGGGCCACTGCGTTTCTATATCTCGGGCGATCATAATTCATGGTTGTTGGGATATACTAATAAGCATGCAGTTTTAGTTAGATTATTCCTTGTCGAACAATTGATATTTATTTATTATATATCATGAATTATTATTTATATAGATCAATTGTGTCATGTATGTCCAATTATTTATATAGTAGTTGATTTAGTGTGTAGAGCCAAGCTTATACACAGAAGATTAAATCATCGGTTCTTATGAATAATAAAGTAATGTTCACAATCTAAGATGGAAATTGGACAAAGTCATGGTATGATAGTTCCAACTTCTTGTGCTAGTGTACTTTGTGTACATTGAACGGACCAAGTAGAGACAAGTGTGTTTATACTGAATATATAAAACAAATTCTCTAGCTCATCAAATGTACTTATACTCTTAATCTTGATATAGCTATTATTAGTGGTGTATATTATTCATTGTCTTGATTTATCAATAGGTGAGGTCCAGGATTTTTGGGTCAAATAATTCCTGATAAGTTGGATAATGATAATATGCATTTGCGAAGTGATAGCTAGTTGATAGAATCCACGTCTCGGTATAGAGATTGATGAAACCCCTTTATGAAAGCTTATAAATTTTCGTGTGTAAACCCGGCCGGTAGATTTTGGTATCCAACACATGAAATAAGTTAAGCGGAAGTCTAAAGTGTATTTATTAGTCAATAAATTAAATTGTCAGTAATTTAAGTTTATTGATTGGTGTCTGTAATCTTAACGTGGGGAGTTAAATAAGATTTTGATGGAAGAATTCGAAATTCAACTGAGGAGTGCAATTACGAATTTCTACTGGATTCGTGATTTATTATGGAAAGGTTAATTCTAGAGAAAAAGAATTGATTTTATGATTGAAAGCCTCGTTAATTAAATGTGTGGTCCCTGTTGTGCCCGAATTAATTAGGACTAGGAGAACTTTATTGGTGGAAAAGAAACTCAACTAGTTATGGAATAGGTTTTCTAAACCTAAAGCTAGGCTATAATACATGGGTTATTCCTCCATAGGGTTGGTTGAGCTTTGACTAAAAGTTTCTCTGTAATATTTGTTCCACCCAAATATTGTTAGTCCGGTAACTATTCGGGAACACAACAGAAGATCATGGATCTGAAGGACTGGCTCGTAGATGATCTTGCTCGTGGTAGATGGCTCATCGCGCCGTTGCGGTCGCGCTTCAAGAGATAAGTATCAACTTTATGTTTGATTAAAATCTCCATGTTTTGGTTGTCTATATTACATGTAAGTTCTGATCTTGGAATTGCTTCCGCTGTGCATATGTTCCTTCAATTGGTATCAGAGCCTGCTTGCATCTAAATAGATAACCTAGATTATACATGTTTGTGGGTATGTATGATTACTGTTTTTCTAAAATCGTTTTAGCGATTGAAGAACATGAACGTTTAGGTTAAAGCATATGAAAAGTAAAACTATTTGTACTTGATGCAATATTAATGAGCTAAGAAGAATCTAGATGAGATAGAGAAGGAGGACTGCAGTCGAGCTAAGAAGCAGTTAGTTAGAGCTGCTGACGTGTCTGGCAAAGTTAGTTAGCATAGCAGTTAGTAACAGAATAGTAGTTAGTCGGTTAGAAGATTCATTTAGATATTTTAATATTCATATATAGGTATAATCAACACTTGTATTCATTCATTCAATCATCATCATTGTGCAATACAATTTCCCTTTTCTCCTATTCTAAACCTAGTTGAATTCTCGATTAAATCCTAAATTAGCTATCCTCTTCCTCGAGTGAACCTCCTGGATTAACAAATTCCATTTTTATATTACTTGTTGCATCAATTAGTATCAGAGCTCACCATCCTTGGACTGATTATCATGGGTAAAGGTGATAAGAATGTTGAAGATAACAGATTAGCAGAGATCCAAGATCAGTTGCAGAAGGTTATGGAAACCTTATCTCATATGAATAGCAGAAATGAAAAAAAATGACAAGGAAATGCAAGAAATGAAGGAAGTGATTGGGTTTTTGAAGGCTCAAGATGAAGAGAAAGAGACCATAGAAGCTGAGATTATCCATTCTACCCGTGCCAATCACAAGAGCAGGATGAAGGAACAACAACACACTTCACATAATGGTACTTACTTAACTCGACTCTCTAAACTATAATTTCCTAGGTTTTCTAGTTGTGATTTAAAGTATTGGTTGTATAAGGTTGATATGTTCTTCTCTGTGGATGATGTACCTCATGATCAGAAGGTTAAGGTAGCTTCTATTAATTTAGATGGGGATGCTATTGCTTGTCATAGAGCTTATATGAAATCTAGGAATACAGTAGCTGAACCTACTTGAAATGAATATGTAATGGCACTATATGAAAGATTTGGGGAAGAGTGCATTGATCCTATACAAGAATTGCAGAATTTGAGACAAATAGGTAGTGTTAAGGACTATCAGAATGAATTTGACAAGCTGATTACTAGAGTTAACCTCATTAATGATCAAACCATCAGTTGTTTCTTGGGAGGATTAAAACCTGAGATCAACTATACCATTCAGCTGTTAGAACCAAAAACATTGATGAAGGCCTATAAGTCTGCTAGAATTTTAGAAAGAATATTGGCTGCCAGAAATGGATCCCAGAAAGCTACCGCATTCAAGTCCAATCCTATACTGCCCACACCTGTTACAAGAAAACCTCACCAAGGTGTTTTATCCAATAGTACTTACAAAAGAGTTCTGACTAGTGCTGAAATGGATGAGAGAAGAGGAAAAATCTGTGTTTTTTTTTTTTTTGTGATGAAAAGTATACACAAGGCACAATTGTAGAATGAGAAAACAGGTTTACATGCTAGAAGTTCATAATGATGAGAATGTTGAAACATTAGATGAAGAGGAGTCCTTAGTAAAAGACTTAATGGCCATATCTCTGCAGGCACTGATTGGCGCCATGGGGTATCAGACATTAACAGTAACTGGTTATCACCAAAACAGGCCCCTGCAAATACTCATAGACTCTGGAAGCACTCACAATTTTATAGATACAGAAGTGGCAAACCAGCTGAATTATGTCACCAGTGCCATAACATCTCAGTCAGTTAAGGTTGCTGATGGGAGAAGCCTTCAGACCACAGTAATGTGTAGGAGGTTTGAGTGGTTATTACAGGGTACTACCTTCAGTACTGACTTATTGTTGCTGCCTTTAAGAGGTTTGGTGCTTGGTTGTCAATGGTTGACTACATTAGGAGATATTAAGTTGAATTTCAAAAATCTTACTATGGAGTTTGTGTATTTGGGCAAGAAGTATGTTTTGAGAGGAGCTACTAGCAAGCTGAAGGGAATTAAAGCTAAAAATGTGACTAAGAAGGTAACTGAAGGAGCTCAGGTATTAATGATGTCATTAGTGGAAACAACAGATCAATGTCAATTCAGTAGCATACAGGTTTAGCAAGGTGAAACACTGCAGCCTGAGATAACTGCCTTAATGAAATAATACCCCACTATCTTTGACATGCCTACACTACCCCCCCCCCCTCCCCCCCCTGAGAAGGCCATTTGACCATAAAATTCCCTTGATTAAGGAAGCAGCTCATGTTAGTAAAAGACCTTACAGGTATTCTGGCCTCAAGAATGACATTATTGAAAAACTGGTGCAGGAGATGATGGAACAAGGAGTGATACAAAATAGCACCAGTCCTTTTGCTTCTCCTGTAGTATTGGTTGGAAAGAAAGATGAAAGCTGGAGGCTCTGTGTTGACTACAGAGATTTAAATCAGTTCACTGTTAAGGACAAGTTTCCCATTCCTATCATTGAAGACCGGTTGGATGAGCTAGGAGGAGCAGAGATATTCTCAAAAATTGATTTGAGAGCTGGTTAGCAGATGAGGATGTTCATAAAACAGCTTTTAAGACTCATGAGGGCCATTATGAGTTTCTAGTTATGCTATTTGGCTTAACTAATGCTCCCTCCTCATTTCAGAGTCTGATGAATTTTGTGTTCAAGCCTCTCTTGAGGAAGTCAGTATTAGTGTTCTTTGATGATATACTAATTTACAGCAAGAATTTGAGTGAGCCTTTGCTGCATCTCAAGGCTATTTTTGAGCTGATGTTGCAATATCAGCTGTATGCCAAGGCATCTAAATATGCCTTTGGGGTGTCTGAGGTAGAATATCTGGGGCATTTCATTAGTGCTAAAGGGGTTTCTACAGACCCTAAGAATATCATAGCTGTTCAGAACTGGCCAGTTCGCACTATTACCAAATAGTTGAGAGGATTCCTAGGGTTAGCTGTATATTACAGAAGATTCATACATGGTTTTGGAATCATTTGTGAACCTTTTACATAAGTTACTGAAGAAGGATGGATTCTGTTGGACAACAGAAGCCACTACAGCTTTTGAAAAACTTAAGCAGGCCTTGACATCTGCACCTGTGTTAGCACTACCAGATTATGAGCAACCCTTCATCATTGAGACTGATGCAAGTGGCACTAGAATTGGGGCTGTTCTGATGCAAAAAGGACACCCAATTGCTTACATCAGCAATTCATTAGCTCCCAAACAACAAGCTATGTTTGTGTATAACAGAGAATTATTATCCCTCATTTTTGCTGTCACCAAATGGTCACATTACTTGTTGGGAAGACACTTCATCATCAGTGTCACGACCCGTTTTCCGAACGAGCTGCGACCGGCACTCGGTACCTGAACTTGATCGAGCGAACCCTTTAAACCTGTCTATGATATTCTACTCATGTCATTATGTCATGCAAATGATGAAATCTTTAAAATAAAACTTTAATAAATTAATTCTGAGTCAAAATCCACCTTGAAAATATATCAATAAAATAAGTAAATATTCTATGCAATATCATGCAAAATGGACACCCACACCCAACTGCTAGATTGTCTATGAAGCCTCTAAGAACACTATAATATTAAGAAAGAGTGGAAAACTATAATCTCCACGAACAAATACGGAGCTCACCAATTGACCGGGTAGTGGGAGGATATCCTAGCTCATAGCCTTCTTGCCTGGAAAATCTGTGCCTACATTGACATATTCCCACGAAGAGAATGTCAGTACACCACGACGGTACTCAGTGAGTCTCAACGACCCCCCACTAAAGTGGGAACGAGACGTTTAAAAGATATTTGAAATACACATAACTCATTAAAACCATGAGAACATAAAATACTTAAAGAAAACTGAAATAACTTGAAACGATAAAATTCTGGCTTTTAAACATAAATATATATATTGTTTCTTTACTTTTTGGGGAGTACCAATTAACTCTGACATAACATGAATACATAAAGTCACCGTGTGATCGGCACGGGTTCGATCCCCGCCTGATCGAATAGGCCCCTTCACTGTGGCGCCACACAGTTCCAGGTGATAGCATGCTGCGCGTTTTGTGCCTTGGCCATGTCAGACAACTCTTATACTAAACTCCCACTCTGGCACGAGTAGTTTCGGGGTCAACATTAACCACTAAAAGTCACGAGACCCTTCTCAGAATCTAAAGGTAACTCCCAAAACAATTTTCATAAAACTTTACTTGATCGCTTTAATCTTCAATAAATTCCTTGAACATAATCCATGAACATAAACCATAATAGACTTGAGTAAACATGACATAAATGTTTGAAGGGATTATTCAATATAATTCAAATAATTCTTTAATTCATGAAAACTTGATATATAGAACCACGTAAATTAACATAACAAATATGAAAATCAATGTGTATAACTCAAGGATAAACTCTTGAACGATAACTTGAATAGGATTTAGCTAATATGCACTCTCTCGCTCCAATTAAGCACATATTAACTCTTTAAGACATTTTATCAAACACTTTATAGGCGGACTTTTGTGAATAAGAACTCTTTAGAAAAGTGTTATATCAACTCACCTCGATTACTCCTCGAGCCTAAACGTAAGCTCCAATTCACGCACTTCACGTCACCCAACAACTACGATAACCACCAATTTGAATAATCACTACCAAAGTTTCAAACTTATTCCCCAATTCAAGAACTTAGGTTCAACCATTAGCTTTCTAGGTTTTGAAGTAATTTTCTAAAAATATAATCTATTACTACATGGTATTCTTGTGTATAATAACATTGTCACTATTCAATTTTGTAGAAAAAGAATTACCTTAATAAGACTAAATGAAAAGCTCCCTATAATGTTAAGTTTCTGTCGTTGTCTAAGCTTTCAGGCGTTAGTACACAACTCTGCTTCGTCTTTTCCTTCTGTGAGAACACGGTCATGTCGGATTATGGTATATTGTGTATGTAGGCCCATGTAACTTGCTCACTTTTTATAGTTATTATAGTTTATTTCATATATAGCCAACAAGATTAATACGATTTAAGAGCTAGCTTGCTCTCTTGCTAACTTAAGGCTCTTAAATCAATGTCACTTAAACTTTGGCCTTTTAAGTTGGCTTTAATATTTGGCCTCTCTTGCAATTTCTCCTTTCGCTTTAAATATAATTTAAATATTTATATTCCTTCCATAACGAATACTTTAATATACTTCCACTATATATTTTACACTCGGACCTAGCCATTGCATAAAAAACAAGTTTGCTTATATAATTTCTCCTATCGACATAGTCTAAAGGTTAGAAATTTGAGGGGCGCTAAATTCTTCCCTCCTTAAAATCATTCGTCCTCGAATGATTCCTATTCCTCACTCCTACGCCACTTTTCCATTCCACCAACTTGCCAAATGTTCCAAAATTTGACTAAGTGTTGGATTTCTTAAGAATTTCGGCAGAGTCTCCCTTGTAACTGGAATTCCGAAAAAATATCTCTGTCACAAATACCACGGCAACAACCAATACACCATAACATGCCATCAATAGGCACCAACTATAGCTCAAATTAACCATTACCACTCCTGCAAGGAGGTAAATCTCAATAATAAATGAAATATGCTCCGGTAAGGAGCTAAATTACACTAATGAATTACTTATACTCCGGCAAGAAGCTAAATCATACTAATGAATCAAATATACCTCGATAATGAGCTGAATATCAATAAAGAATCATATATATCCGACTAGGGGGATAAACCACATGATAACTTATAATTAACAATAAAGATTTAAATACGATTCAAACCTTTAAAATTCGCTTGCATTGCTTCTTAAATAGATGGGAATAATCTTTTCTTCATGTCATCCTCGGCTTCCCACGTAACTTCTTCTGGATTATGATTACCCACAAGACCTTACACGTACCTTATTTCTCGTGCCAAATTAACAAACAAAAAAATATATATATTTATGTGGCTTCACATTCTTCCTCACTTGAGAACATTCATCCTCGATTGTTACATGTGCCTTTATTCTCAAACCAAAAGTCGTTCTTAAGCTAAAAGAAACATAATCGTTATTGGCACAATTATTTAATTGTGGGTGTCCAGTACTTTTCTAATTTCATAAATTCACTAAAGTCTTTCTATTGATAGGATAATTCCAAGTATATTAACTTTTTACAAATACAACCAACAATGTGCACATAGAGTCGTCTAACTCGAAAAATCATCAAGCCTCCCATGGCTACACATGCAACATAATTTCATCATAAAAACAAGTAATTGCATAAATGAAACTTTTCATGAACTTTACCTCTTTCATAACACATGAAACAATTAAATTTAAATAACTTCGAACTTTATATCTCATTCGGTAGTATCAACATCGCTTATCAAGAGCCCCTTTTTCTTAATGAAAGATCTCCCTATAGAAACTTTTTTTTTCTCTTTATAAAGGGTGACATAATAGGATTTGAACGCATAAGTTTTGTAACTTGACACGCAACACAATGACTCAACCAAAAATAATCTTGAAACTCCGACCATTCTTTGACAACATTCCTTCTTCTTTGTAGTGCTCATAGAACCAATTGTTTGATGGCTTATATTACTCCTCTTGTGAATTTTTCATAAGCCTTGCTCATGAATAACATTTCCAGAATACCATAGGAACCGTCCATAGTTCCATTTGGATGTGATTTTGGTAAACACATAACTCTTGAAATCTTGAACTTCTAAAACTTGTCAGAGTGTCCGCACTTTTTCCTTAACGTCAGGGTCTACTTTTTATCTAATTATTGATAGGTAACATAATCCATACCCATACCGTATTCACAAAACTGTCATTTCGAGTTTTATCTTCTCTAGTTGTCGTGGTAAAAATTGATCTATGCCAACTGCTTACTCTTACTTTTGGTAACTTGCAGCACTTGTTCACACGTGCCATCGAGTAACTAGGTAGGCTCTTCCATTTGCTGAAGAATTTTTTTTTCTCCTCAGCCTCTCGATCAAAACGAGTGTAGATATTTTTTTTTCCTTAAATCGAGTAATGGTCTATAAGAACTACACAGGTCATAATAAATTTTATAACCATGGCCTTTATAAATTTACAATTGAAATAACACTTCTCTTGTAGAAATAGGTGTTTACCCTCTCTTTTATATGTAGCTTCCATAGAACTATATACGTCCACCATCGCCTCCTTGATTGAAATTATGCCGATAAATCTTATCATAATAACTTGAGAACCCTTACACTATTTATAACTTGCTTCCTTTTTCGATCCTTCCCGAGATAGAAAGTGACCTAAGGCTAATCATGTATACGTTTTTGTAAAATTATCTTATGGCATTAAACACAACGAGATTCCATTATGAAGCCGCTCCTCTTTTTCCACCTCATTAATTATAGTAGCATGCCCCTCTCTAGCACATAATATAACTCATAAGTTGTACTCCCTCCGGTCCATATTATTTGATGTTTTGGGTGTTTTCACGCGAATTAAGAAAATCACATTTTAGCATTAATTAGCAATGTAATTGACTATATTAGCCCTTATTCAAGCTATTATTACTTAGCATTTTGTTTAAAGTCATTTATTAGCAAGGAGTGACATTGTAAAATTCCATCTTTATTTCCGAAAAGATCAAATATTGTGGACCAAAAAAAAAAAAGACTAAAACATCAAATAAAATGGACCGGAGGAAGTACTTTTCAAGATATACGATTTTCTTGGTTTCTAGATTTATGGGTAAATCCCTTCCTTGTATTTTATATCTAGAAATGTCCTCATAATCATCATCATAGTATTAACAATAGCTATGGTTAGTATGGAAAATTTACCTTTCACTTCCAGAACTTTGGCTTCTTAGATGATCTTAACAATTCTTGAAATTGTAAATTGGCTTGAATATTATCTTAGACCATGCGACCTTCTTCGAGCACTCAAAATCATTATTTATCGTAGCTACATTGATGAGAACGCAGGCATGCACTACTGTATTTTATATCCAGTATAATGACAACAAAGGTGTAGTAATTTTTATTGAGAACCAACATTGGGGACTCCAATGAAGCTAAACCACAAATGGGCCTATCTTATGCTCTTTATATTATTATTATATATGTATACAACTAAACTGCTATTAAAAATGTGCATTTCATTTCTTAATTTGAACTCCAAAGTTGTCTTTCCGCGTCGTAAATTAAATCCTCACTTCTTGTCTTTATTCCATAAGATCTCTTGATGTGCATTCTCTTTAGAACTCCTCCTTTGACATCTCTCTCTCAAGGAAGTTCTAAAATTCAAGCTTAAGCTTGGCTCTTCTTAAACCAAAATAACTCGGTATCCATAATATTAGTTCCAGATTCTACCAATCACGCCCGATTTAGTGGATACATTTTTTTCAATTACATAAATCATCTCTATTTTAAACTCCTCCTACATGGCAACGTAGTGTTCAAGAAATTTCAATTTTTTTGTTTTCCAACCGAAACAACCTCTTGTAAAGGTACAGAATTTTCAAAGGTTTAGCTTAATAAAATAACACTCATAGTAATAATATCCAGAGTTAAAACAGCTTAAAAACTCTATTTTACTTAACTCGCGATAACTCATATTTTTTTCCTCCTTCCGTACTCTCTAAACGACATGCTATTAGCATTTACACAACCTATATATTTCACGCTCAGGCTCCACCATAGCATGCTAAATCATTTTTCTTTTGGGTTGATGTCATAACTTAGCTCCTCTGAACAGACGCATGCACAGTACTTGCATTATTTATATACTTGAGTAACTAATCTAGACTTAAATCGCATATATTCGATTATTCTCAAGCATAATTTAGTATGATGTAGGACACCTCTAGACATAACTCAGACGTAACATACTCAAGATTCGAGTTGCCTCGTCATGTATTTCTGAATCTTTCATGCCTCCTCTAGCCTCAAACGCATTATTACTGTTTTGCAAACTTTAGGGTGTTAAGTCGATATATCACGCTTAGAGCTTGTTGGAAGTCTAATTTTGTCACATTCGTTTTTTTTAATAAAGTAACACATGGCTTAGATCCTTCCAAGTTCTTTAATTTTGCTTAGCTCTCACAAGAATATCTTAGAGTATCTACTTGTACACTTATCCTTCTTCCAAAGATTTTTAACCATACTAGGCATATTCAATTTATCAAACCTCGGCATTGCAAATTACTATGATTTTCCACTCCAGACAATATATCTTACCTCTGTAACCTTGAAGTTATGCTTCTTCGTGCTCTTCCATATTCACGCACTCAAACAGATCTACTAGCATAATCCCTATAGGTACTTGCATTTACAATGAACTGTTAATTTACCGCCTTAACCGTTTAGGAGGCTTTATTTGCCCAAAAGTCATAATTTATGCATTATTATATCCTTTAGTCTCATTCTTGACCAACTGGATCTTACTTGTCCTTCAAACTCACCATAGGAACTAGGAGGGTTTGCACTTTCTATACTAACTATTGACAACTCTCCCTACCTTACACCTAACTTATCAATCTGGTTGTTTATGCCATAATACTGATCCCAAATTACAAGTATTCTTTTTGATATGTCCTTAATCATACCTCTTTTGGTCCTTTTTTTTTTTTTTGTAATACATATAGCTGTCTCCACAACTAGATGTTTGGTTATCTCATTTAATTCTTGACATGGCTTAGGAACATAGTTGCTTGATGTTCTCTAACTCATCCCACAATCACAGTCCACTTGCAATTATCTGTTAACCTTTGGAAATATTTGTCGATATCGTCACCTCATTTGTTATGGTACTAGTCTTTATCTTTTTGATAGTTCTAATTTATCACAATCCCATTCCGGACGCCTCTATTCGATCTCATGTATCTCTTTTTCTTTTCATTTATCTTAATTCAACCGAGACATTTACCCTCATTCCCGTTTTGAGGGTAATTAACACCTTGCTCTACATATCTCTGATAATTGTAACCTTTCTAGCTTTAACTCTTCCATTCATTGATCGTGTCGCACATGTCAATCATTTCATTGATGGACGGAAGTAGGAGATTCGGTCAAATTAGGCTTCGACGCACGATCTAGATACGAAAAAAATGTGAAATATTTCCTAAATGTCTATAGACCCTCATTTATAGATATGGGGCCCTCATACCTATAAACGAGACTCTACTGACACGGCTTCATAAACTCCTAGGACACTCTAAACCTGCTGCTCTGATACCAAGTTTGTCACGATCCGTTTTCTGAACGAGCTGCGACCGGCACTCGGTACCTGAACTTGACCGAGCGAACCCTTTAAACCTGTCTATGATATTCTACTCATGTCATTATTTCATGCAAATGATGAAATCTTTAAAATAAAACTTCAATAAATTAATTTTGAGTCAAAATCCACCTTGAAAATATATCAATAAAATAAACAAATATTCTATGCAATATCATGCAAAATGGACACCCACACCCAACTGCTAGATTGTCTATAAAGCCTCTAAGAACATCATAATATTAAGAAAGAGTGGAAAACTATAATCTCCACGAACAAATGCGGAGCTCACCAATTGACCGGGTAGTGGGAGGATATCCTAGCTCATAGCCTTCTTGCCTGCAAAATCTGTGCCTACATTGACATAAGCCAATGTAGGTTCCCACGAAGAGAACGTCAGTACACCACGACGGTACTCAGTGAGTCTCAACGACCCCCCACTAAAGCGGGAACGAGACGTTTAAAAGAAATTTGAAATGCACATAACTCATTAAAACCATGAGAACATACAATACTTAAAGAAAACTGAAATAACCTGAAACGATAAAATTCTGACTTTTTAACATATATATATATATATATATATATATATATATATATATATATATATATATATATATATATATATATATATATATATATATATATATATATATATATATATATATATTATTTCTTTAGTTTTTGGGGAGTACCAATTAACTCTGACACAACATGAATACATAAAGTCACCGTGTGATCGGCACGGGTTCGATCCCGCCCTGATCGAATAGGCCCCTTCACTGTGGCGCCACACAGTTCCAGGTGATAGCATGTTGCGCGTTTTGTTCCTTGGCCATGTCAGGCAACTCTTATACTAAACTCCCACTCTGGCACGAGTAGTATCGAGGTCAACATTAACCACTAAAAGTCACGAGACCCTTCTCAGAATCTAAAGGTAACTCCCAAAACAATTTTCATAAAACTTTACTTGATCGCTTTAATCTTCAATAAATTCCTTGAACATAATTCATGAACATAAACCATAATAGACTTGAGTAAACATGACATAAATGTTTGAAGGGATTATTCAATATAATTTTTTAATCCATGAAAACTTGATATATAGAACCACGTAAATTAACATAACAAATATGAAAATCAACGTGCATAACTCAAGGATAAGCTCTTGAACAATAACTTCAATAGGGTTTAGCTAATATGCACTCTCTCGCTCCAATTAAGCACATATTAACTCTTTAAGATATTTTATCAAACACTTTATAGGGGACTTTTGTGAATAAGACCTCTTTAGAAAAGGGTTATATCAATTCACCTCGATTACTCCTCGAGCCTAAACGTAAGCTCCAATTCACGCACTTCACGTCACCCAACAACTACGATAACCACCAATTTGAATAATCACTACCAAAGTTTCAAACTTTTTCCCCACTTCAAGAACTTAGGTTCAACCATTAGCTTTCTAGGTTTTGAGGTAATTTTCTAAAAATATAATCTATTACCACATGGTATTCTTGTGTATAATAACATTGTCACTATTCAATTTTGTAGAAAAAGAATTACCTTAATAAGACTGAAATGAAAAGTTCCCTGGAATGTTAAGTCTCTGTCGCTGTCTAAGCTTTCAGGCGTTAGTACACAACTCTACTTCGTCTTTTCCTTATGTGAGAACACGCTCATGTGGGATTATGGTATATTGTGTATGTAGGCCCATGTAACTTGCTCCCTTTTTACAGTTGTTATATTTTATTTCATATATAGCCAACAAGATTAATACGATTTAAGAGCTAGCTTGCTCTCTTGCTAACTTAAGGCTCTTAAATCAATGTCACTTAAACTTTGGCCTTTTAAGTTGGCTTTAATATTTGGCCTCTCTTGCAATTTCTTCTTTCGCTTTAAATATAATTTAAATATTTCTATCCCTTCCATAACAAATACTTTAATATACTTCCACTATATATTTTACACTGGGACCTAGCCATTGCATAAAAAAAAACAAGTTTGCTTATATAATTTCTCCCAGCGACATAGTCTTGAAGGTTAGAAATTTGAGGAGCGCTATAATCAGGTCTGACCAAAAAGCCTTGAAGTACTTTTTAGAGCAGAATATACATACTAATTTTCAAGTGGCTGGCATCTCAAAGTTGATGGCTTTTGATTTTTCTATTGAGTACAAGAAGGGAAATGAGAATAAAGCTGCTGATGCACTATCTAGGAATCAAGGAGCTGAGTTATTGGCTATCTCAATGCTATCAACTAATGATTCAGTCTATCAACAAATCAAGAACTCCTGGTCTCCAGATGCTGCACTTCAAGACATAATTACAAAGCTGCAAGTGCAACCATTCAAGTCTTATACATGGCACAACAATCAGCTGTGGTGGAAAGGAAGATTAGTGGTGGAATATGATCCTGACTTACAATAGACTATTATAGGTTTGTGGCACTCAACTACTCAAGGAGATCACCCTGGTATGGATGCCACTATTAAAAGATTGAAATCACTTTTCTACTGGAAGACACTTAGTCAAGACACTAGACTTTTCATCAACCAGTGTGATGTCTGTCAAAGGCATAAATATGATGCTTCTGCTTATTGTGGTCTTATACAACCCTTACCAATCCCTGATGGAGTATGGACTGACATATGCCTAGATTTTATAAAAGGCCTGCCAAAGTCAAATAGTAAAGAGGTCATTCTAGTGGTAGTAAACAGGTTAAGCAAGTATGGATATTTTATGAGTCTATAGCATCCTTATACTTGTCAATCTGTAGCTCGGTGCTTCTTGGATAATGTTTTCAAACTACATGGTATGCCTACTACATTGACAAGTGACAGGGATCCTATTTTCCTCAGCTCATTCTGACAGGAATTGTTTGCCTTACAAGGTGTACAGTTGCAAAGATCCACTGCTTATCACCCACAAACTGATGGTCAAACAGAGGCTAAATAGAACTTTTGAGACCTATCTTAGGTGTTTCTGTTCTAATAAACCTCAGGAGTGGTCTAAGTATCTGCTTATTGCTGAATGGTGGTATAATACTACCTACCACACTGCTATTAAATGCACACCCTATGAGGTGTTATATGGCCAGACTCCACCAATTCATCTACCTTACTTAGCTGGTGAGGCTGTTTCAGACAAGGTTGATAGGCCATTAGCTGCCAGAGAAGCTATTATTCATTTGCTCAAGTTTCATTTGCACAGGGCTCAGCAACGGATGAGAGATTTGGCTAACAAACACAGAACAGACATACAATTTGAGGTTGGTGACCGGGTATACCTTAAATTGCAGTCATACAGACAGGTTTCAGTAGCTGCAAGGCCTTTAATAAGCTTGCAGCTAAATACTTTGGGCGATATCTTATTACTGCTAATGTGAGGGAAAGTTGTTACTACCTGCTGATGTGCTCATTCACTCTACATTCCATGTCTCTCAATTGAAGAAGCGCCATGAAGTGCCTACAGTTATTAGTCACCCTCCTGCCGTACATATGTCTAGTCCACATTGCCCTTACCCTGAAGCTGTTCTGGATAGAAGATTGGTCAAAAGAGGTAACAAAGCTGTATGTCAAGTCTTGGTGAAATGGTCTGGACTAGATGGTAGTAATGCTACTTGGGAGTTCCTCCAGAATCTTTTGCACAGGTTTCCCTCCTTTCATCCTTGAGGTCAAGGATGTTCTTTACCAGGGGGGTATTGATGCAATATTAATGAGCTAAGAAGAATCTAGATGAGCTAAAGAAGAAGGACTGCAGTCGAGCTAAGAAGCAGTTAGTTAAAGCTACTGACGTGTCTGGAAAAGTTAGTTAGCATAGCAGTTAGTAACAGAATAGTGGTTAGTCGGTAGAAGATTTATTTAGATATTTTAGCATTCATATATAGGTATAATCAACACTTGTATTAATTCATTCAATCATCATCATTGTGTAATACAAATTTTCTTTTCTCCTATTTTATACCTAGCTGAATTCACGATTAAACCCTGAATTAGCTATCCTCTTCCTCGAGTGAACCTCCTGGATTAATAAATTCCATTTCTATATTACTTGTTGCGTCAGTACTGATATCGACGGCTATAGCAAAAATAGTTTTAAGGTATTACTGATATATATCTCAATTGATTAGTTACCACTATCAAGAAAGAAAATCATGCTAGTTGTTTTTCGGTGTAGCGGCGGAACAATTTTGTTGTTTCAGTGGAAGTGTTTTTGACTTTTGATAAAAGTTTGCCAAGTGGAATTTTCTTTTAAAGGATAAAAGAAAAAGAAAATTACCTTATTCTTGGTGGCGCGGGATGGCAATTGATTTGCCAAGTTAAGTGGGCTGATGCCTAACCTTATTCCATGCAGGCAGAAGCCTTCTTTTGTGATTTAGAGTAAAAACTTTTGGATCGTGGCCTGCTATAATAATTTTGATCACTGATTAGTCATTGACAGTGCTCCGCCAATACGAAAACATTACGCCTTGTTCTGTCCTAATTAAATTGGTACTGTCTTTCTCACAGTATATTGTACAAATTAAGAATTTAATGATATATAAATATTACTATTAGAGTGGTCTATTTATTTGGAATCATTGATAGTTCTTAATATTTCATATATGTGTTAATAATTTTATGATGGATAAGTGGATACATCTCAAGTATTTTATTATTTGATACATAAGAGATATGTCGTACGTATAAATTAAGAATTTTGATTAACAAATAGTTACAACTAAATTGATTTATTTATTTGGAATCATTGAAAATCCTTAACACCTTTTATACGTGTTAAGATTTTGTGATAAATAAATGATTAAAATCAAAGTGGTTTATTTATTTGGAATCTTTAAAAATTCTTAATAGCATTATACATGTGAGATTATTGTTACTACGATAGTAGTTTATTTATTGAGAATCACTGAAAATTCTTAATACACTATACGATATCACACAACAATTGAAAATTTATGATTGATAAATAGTCACTACCAAGGTAGTGTATTTATTTGGAATTATTGATAATTCTTGATGGTTTTATACATGTGTGATTATGTCAATTCATGGATTGAGAATTACGATTAATAAATAGGATTCGCTAGAGTGATATATTTATTTGAGTTATTGGATATTCTCAATGTACCATGAGTAAATTGTATTTGGATAAGTATATACTAATGGTGGAATTTAATCTACTGCGAAGAGAAATTAATTTCTTGATACTAGTTGCACTACATTAATTTATGAGGAAAGATATTGAGGTTTTTAACCCAATAGGTGAAATTAATATCTTGAATTCTCATGTGTATTAATCGAGAAGACAATTTGACCTAGGAAGAGGTATTGTGTATCTTAGTCACATGAGAAATACAATGCATACCTTGTGCTCATGGATAATTATAAGGAGAATGGAAAACGAGATCGTGTTTGCTTTAATTCATAAAAATGCCTAAAATATTTATCTTTCGAATTTGGTTATAGTTTTGCGATCATGAATTTGCGATCTCTAATTGACATCAAATTTGATAAAGACATCAGAAACGATCTAGTAAGTAATTTTTCACTGTTTTGCAGTGAGTGATGTCATTTTTGACGTTTTATAGATCGTTTGAATGGGGTTTTAGGCAGTGTGTTGAATTAAAACGTGAATTAAATATGAAAAGTCATTCTTTATATCGGTTTGGTTTGTATTAAACCTAGGACATGATGATTTACTTTGTGTTGATATATGATAAGAATGTAGTTCATATTTTGAATTTTAGAGACGTAAGCTTAGTTCTTTTAAATGAAAAACAAGTTTTGAAATATATTGATTGATCTTGATTCATGGGTATCAAAATTTTATATGTTGATATATGATTAGAACAAGCAAATGAGATATTTTAAACCCTAAAAACGTGAAAATAAGGTTTGTCCGAATTTGGTCATGGTTTCGGAAATCAGAAAATTTGACGAACTCCAATTGACCTGAAATTGTAGGTTCATCGGAAACGACCCAATGAGAAAAACTCACTGCTTTTGCAGTGAACCATGTTGGTTTTCGACAATTTGAGGTTGTTAAGATGGTCTTTTGGACGTTTTTCTATTTTCTAGAAATTATTTTCTAAGAAAAGTTAATGATAGGGAGTATTATATATGATCTCCATGATCATATACTAGTATAAAAAATAATTTTACGTATTGACATAGATCTTCCTCCATAACGGATAAATTTATTGTTAAGTATACTTGGCTTAAAAGTCCCTATGGTATCAATGATTAAATACTAGTATAAACAATGTGTTTACGTGTTGGCAATGTGTCATCCTCCCGGATAAATGTATTGTTGGTATACTAGGTTTAATCACTAGTTATTGATGACTTGAATATATCTCTCCAACTGAGAATTGCATGTTGAGTCAATGAGACTAGGGCTATTCAATAATTGATATTCACTTGAATTAAATTGATAGTAGACTCTCCAACTGAGTTGGATCTACTTAGTTTAATGAGTGAAATCTGATATTGCACGTATATGGTGCATGGATAGCAACTTTTCCAACGAATTTGGCTATTCAAGATGCATGAAAATATATGTGTGATGTGTTTTGAATTTAATTATTCAATGTTGCATGACTGGTTTTTGATCTATTTAATTGTTCAATCTCTTAGTAAGTATGTCTTGAAATTTCTAAGTGCTATTCTCTCACAAAAGCTAAATATTTAAGGGTTTATTTGGTGATGATTAGACATTATTTTAAAGATTGCATTATATGTACGTTATGTTAGACGGAATTTTAATTCAGCTTCTAGCTTACTAAGAGATGGATATTCAGTTTTACAAATAACTTTTGTGTTGTTGAGATTAATAAACATTTATCTCTTGTGGTATATAGTTGCATGGCCTTTTATTATTGATGTCTTCCGAACTTAATGATATTGATCTACCCCATAAGAGAAAATGTTCTTTGAATTTGAATAGCACTTAGCTGTTGCTCTTGTGTCAAGGTCATATTAATAAGATTTTTAAAGTTGGTCAAGTATGGATCTTGAGGTTCATTAAAAGTGGAGCCACTACCAACATGTAAATCTTGTTTAAAAGAAAATATGACTAGCTAAGTGATACTGCCCTTTAAAAGGAAATCGAGCTGGTGATAAGTTAAATTCAATTCATTCTGATTAGTGCAGTCTAATGAACGTAGAAAGTGAGAGGTGATTTTGAGTATTTTGTGACGTTCATAAATGATTACTCAAATACAAGTATATTTATTTGTTGTGTTCTAAGTCTTAATGCTTTGATAAGTTCAAGGAATTTGAGACGAAAATGGGAGTGGATCATGGAAAATATATTAAGTCATTGCGATTTGATCGTGGTAGTGAGAACCTCTCTGCAGAGTTTATAAATTACTTATCAGAATAAGAAATTATGTCTAGATTATCTACACCTGGACACCATAACTAAATGGTGTAGTAAAAAGAAGATATATGACTCTTATGGAGATGATTAGATCAATGTGAAGTTGTTCAAATTTGTTATTCTCTTTCGTTTTGGGTATATGCTTTAAAACTTTAAATTACATTCTAAATGTAGTCATTCTATGCTAGTATCTTTTAAAAAGGGAAAACTGATTAGTTGGAATCAAGGGTGAATGTGTATATGTTTATTGGCTATCCAAAGAGGACGAAAAGAAGTTTATTTTCTTGTCATATTGAAAAGAAGGTATTTGTTAGCATGAATACCAGATTTCTAGAATTTGACTATTTAATAAACAATGTTCTTAGAAGTAAATTTTATTTACTGGAACTGGACAAAGAAATAACAAGTGGATCACCTGAAAATTTAAAAGTTCAAGAAATCCAATCCACTTGTCGGAATTGACGTTCCATTGCATTTAAGTAGTGGGAGAAATATCAATAGACAAAGATGCTTGGAAAACCACTACTCCAAAGTAGTGGGAGTGATTTGAGCAGAAAAACACTACGAGAATAAGTTGTTCATATTCTAATCCGAAAGATAAGGAAAGAATATTGAGACTTAAGATTCTATTTGTTATGTGGTTTGACCATAAGAACATGGTAGTATGACTTAGTAGTGGTACTTTGTCGTAGTAGGAGAAAAGAATGAAAGTGGTTTGGTGTATACTCTTAGGAGAGTTTCATGACTGGATTCCTGTAGAGGTTAAGATCGAACTGATTTGTAATAACAAAGCACTATTAGACCAAGATTGCATCAAAAAACAATTTGCCTATATCCTTTTTGGTATTCATATAAAAGGATTGCTAGCGAAAGCTGTAGATGCATGGTTAAAGTCTAAGTGGGAGTTTATTGGGATATATACTATTAACTATGCGTTTAGATATAGTATTTATTAGCAATGACATAGTTATGAGTATAAGTGGAAGATTGTTGGGATATACTAATAACCATGCGGTTTTAGTTAAATTATTCCTTGTCGAACAATTGATATTTATTTATTATATATTATGAATTATTATTTATATAGATCAATTGTGCCATGTGTGTCCAATTATTTATATAGTAGTTCATTTAGTGTGCAGAGCCAAGCTTATACACGGAAGATTAAATCATCGGTTCTTATGAATAATAAAGTAATGTTCACAATCTAAGATGAAAATTGGGCAGAGTCATCGGTATGATTGTTGTCCAAGATTATATATAATTTATCTTGATTATAGGAACAGTACAGTTCCAACTTCTTATGCTAGTGTGCTTTGTGTGTATTGAACGGACCAAGTAGAGATAAGTGTTTTTATACTGACTATATAAAAACAATTCTCTAGTTCATCAAACATACTTATACTCTTAATCTTGATATAGCTATTATTAGTGGTGTATATTATTCATTGTCTTTATTTATCAATAGGTGAGGTCCAGGATTTTTGTGTCAAATAATTCCTGATAAGTTGGATAATGATAATATGCATTTGCGAAGTGATAGCTAATTGATGAAATCCACGTCTTGGTATAGAGATTGATGACACCCCTTTATGAAAGCTTAAAAATTTTCGTATGTAAACCCGGCTGGTGGATTTTGGTATCCGATACATGAAATAAGTTAAGCGGAAGCCTAAAAGATATTTATTAGTCAATAAATTAAATTGTCAGTAATTTAAGTTAATTGATTAGTGTCTGTAATCTTAACTTGGGGATTTAAATAAGATTTTGATTGAATAATTAATATTCAACTAAGGAGTGCAATTACGAATTTCTAGTAGAAATAATTCGTGATTTATTATGGAAAGGTTAATTCTAGAGAAAAAAAAATTGATTCCATAAATGAAAGCCTCGTTAATTAATGCTGTGGTCCCTGTTGTGCCCGAATTAATTAGGACTAGGAGAACTTTACTTGGTGGAAAAGAAACCCAACTAGTTTTAGAATAGGTTTTCGAAACTTAAAGCTAGGCTATAAATACATGGGTTATTCCTCCATAGGGTTGGTTGAGCTTTGACTAAAAGTTTCTCTGTAATATTTGTTCCACCCAAATATTGTTAGTCTAGGAATTATTTGGGAACACAACAGAAGATCATGGATCTGGAGGATTGGCTCGTAGATGATCTTGCTCGTGGTAGATGGCTCGTCACGCCGTTGCGGTCGCGCTTCAAGAGATAAATATCAACTTTATATTTGATTAAAATCTCCATGTTTTGGTTGTCTATATTACATGTAACTTCTGATCCTGGAATTGCTTCCCCCGTGCATGTATTCCTTCAGTGACTTGGTCAGTCCTGATCTCGGGGCTTATACTCGGAATCTTTGATATCATTCCTGCGACTACAATATAATCCACGTGGTTGTCGCCCTGAGCTTCATGCCTCCGCTACCACGTGTCCAAATTATGATTTTACTAATACAGATAGTTCCCCCACTTCCTCAGCAGCTGTCAAAGTTCTCGGGGGGTAGAATGAGAATAGGCGGGGAAAATGACGTGGCCCTACATGCACCTTGTATTTATAAAAGGTACCTATCACTTCGTCTTCCCATCCACTCCACGTGGAGGCCAGAGAGTGGATGTGACTGTAGCGCTTCTTCCCTAGGCAATCATGACTCTTCTACTCTAAATCCTCCAACTTGATCATTTTCACATTTTACTCTTGATTACTAACAACTATAGCAATCAAAATACAAGTAAAGTTTTCATCTTTAAGTAAATCTTCATCTTCCCTTTCAAGTTCATAATCAAGATCACCAATTTCTAGCAAAATCAAGATGTCTGCACAAGATTCTTCTGGCCACTCTGGTGACAATATGGCTTACACTACCGTTGTTGACGTCGGCGGTGAGATAATCAATTTTGCAGCACCCTTAAATGTGGTTTTGCTACCGACAGCTGGTAGTGAAACAGTTTTTGAGGCGGCGGATTTAGTACCAATGCAGCGTAAAGCCACCGCTCGTTGTATTGAATTTGAGAAAGTAAACAATGGAGAGGAGGGCACCGGAAATGTGGATGAAGTTGAGGGGGAATCGTTCAAGTCAAAAAATATTCCCCTCGACGTAGAAATCGAACTCCATCATGTCATACCTTCTTCCTTCGACAACAAAAAGGACTTCTCCATCCAAATTCAGTCTGCGGCGCAGCAAGAGAAGAACATAAATGTGCCCGTCCAGTCCACTCCTTCTTTGATTACTCAGGCTCATATGAGAGAGGTTCAGGAGGATTGCAAATGAAGGAAGTAAGATTCAAGTTGGCATCCCGAACCCAAATAGCAGTGTTAGCTCCAATCACATGGTTGGGTATTCATTTGTATATACCTATCCATTCATGATATGATTCACCCTTCATGTACATGGGGTGATTGAATCATTTTGCCGCATTTACAACCTTTGCTTGGCTCAACTCGGGCCCGGTGTGTGGAAAGTTATAGGATGTCTTGATTTCTTGTGCAAGAAGGTCGGGCTGCTTTTCAGTCTCCAACATCTGACAAACCTCTACAACCCTTACTTTTACAAGGGTGGAATTGTAGCATTGAATAGCCGAGGTAAATACTCTCTGATAACTAAAAGCGAGGACACGACGGACCGCGGATGGGCCGACTGTTATGTTGTGATCCTTACTACATAAATTTTTGTTGAGCCAAAATTTCTCGAAATGTGGAATCTCAAGCGTAAGTCTATTTTTCTACTCTCTTTTTACTCCAACTTTCTCACCCTCGATAAGTGTTCCTTACCCACCATTTTCATTTACAGCCAACAAAGTGAAGATCGTTCCTGCGCCCGAACTGGCAAATTGGGTTGAAGCCATAATTGATTCTCGCACTCGGCTGAACAGGACTTAGGAGAGCATCGCCTCCGAAAAAAAATGGGTGACCAAGAGACACGGTGAGTCCTCTTTCACATTTTAATCCTTTCGGAGTGGTTTTCCCACTTTCTGCTCAGCAGTTTTCTCTTTGATTGTAGGTGTCCCTAGCAAGGCGTCCACCACTAAGGGCAAAGAATCCAAAGAGCCCAAAGAGAAAAACGCCAGAAAGGGGAAAAAGAAAGAGAAGAAAGTCCATGATCCCAGCGCATCTTTGGCCAGGATGACAAACTTGGCGACTTCCATTAAAAAGACCAAGGCTCCGGGGAGCTTATTTGGCCAATAGCCTTCTTCCTGAGATGATGATGACATCTTCCCCAGCAGTGTTGTCCGCCAGTCTGCCATCTCCAAGCCTTTAGCTTCTGTTCCCGTAGACCCTAAGAGGAAAAGGGCAACATTAAAGAAGCCAAGTCGGGCTGTGTGTCCTCGCATCGAGGAGAATATTAGTTCTTGTGTTGAGCCATCTTTCAGATCTGAGTTTGGCCTTAGGGATGAGCCAAGTGAGGAGGATCCCAAGGCCCCTGAATTAGTTGAGGTAGTAGATCTCAAGAGATCTGACTACACTGTTGAAAAAACCAAGGGCAAGGCCAAAGTTGGTGAAACTGGATCTGATTCCCCTCCGGCTAAGGAGAGAGTGGCTCTAAACGCAGGGCAAGCAACTTCCAAGCCTCTCGCCGGCTCGACTTCTGAAAGGGAAATGAGGAGAATTGAAATTACCTCAAACCTAAGTCTTTTTGCTAATTCGGTCGAGGTCCCCATATGCCTTGCTCAACTATTTGGGCCGCTCGAAGAACAACACCTTAAATCGGCATCCACAGAGAGTGTGATGGCTCGATATGCCGCTTGCATGCTTCGAGTAAGTTGTTGTACTCACTTCTATTCTCTAAACTTGACTTCATGTTATTTCCCAAGACACACCACTTATTACTTAAGGATCATTTTCTTCAAATATGTTCATTTACTTTATTAAATGTGGAATTAAATAAACTGTAAGTAAATGATAGGAATGGAAAACCCCCGTTAACTAGGGATCAAAAAACCAAGACCTAAATTTCCAAGTAGGATTTTAACTTCACTATGTGAAAGACTCACTTGGTTAAAAGACTACCTTCTTACTAACCTAGGACTAATTCTAATCCTATAATGACCCATTTCACAATCAGTGAAGTTTTTCCAAGTACAAGACTTGAATCCAATCATACAACTCAATAGTACCTGCTACAGATGAACTAACACTGAAATTTGACAAGACTCGATCTAAGGAACATGTTCTTTACATAGTTCCCTGTAGCTTAATGATTACACAAATATAATGAAGACTCTTTCAGTACTATAGATCGATTCTCTTTGTATTTGTGTATACTTCTACAGCTGAAATGCTTCTATTTTATAGCCTCGAAATTCAAGTGTTGACACCCAATTTTGTCCCAATTTATTTTAAAAATAACAATTTGTTATAAAAAAAATAAAATTGAGTCAATTTTGCAATTGAGAAAAGCAGCACCTGAATTTGCACAAGAGAGGCCAAATTCGCAATATAAGGCCCTAAATCTTGCCTACCCGTGCAAGACCCTTAAATAACTTAAAATACCCTTTTTCTTTTCCAAAACATCAGAACGCCCCCTAATTCCCCTTTACCCATTTTCCAATTTTCCTGACCCGATTTGCCCCCTAATCCGCGAAGATTTCAAAATCCCTTGGTCCCCACTCCCTCTCCAGCTTACCTCGTCGTACAGAACTTACCCATTTTGAGTCGTTAGAGGGTTTTTAGGTAAATGGGTCCTCAAGCTGAAGCCCTAGTCTCATGATATAAATACCTTTATTTAGCATCAATTGAAGGGAGGAGGGAGTGAAACCTAGCAGGCGGGAGAGGAGGGAAGAGAGTTTTATTTAGTTCATGTTTCAGGGGGATTAGCGGAAGAAGAGAGGGACTTTCCCAAAATTTTGGAGCCGTGGATAGCTTAAGGAGGACATCAAATAGTTTTCAGGGCGAGAGTAGAGCAGCGGCAGTGAATAGAAAAAGGGGGGGGGGGGAGTTCAGCTTACTTTTGAGTTTTAGAAGAGCAGCAGCCAGAGGAAAGCGGAAATATTGAAGAAAGCATATAGATAAATTTCTTCTAGTCTTCAAAATATACATATAGCATTTTAGTCTCTGTTTGGATTCAAACATCGCCTTCGGTTGTGTGTCGTCGCTTCGTCTTTCAAGTCATCGACCTTGTTCGAGTCATCACTTGGATTCGAGTCGCTTTACTTTAGAACCTCGCCCCGGATCACTGCGCCGAAAAAAGTAATATCTTAACCTCCTTTAGATCTCCTATTTCAGTGGAATAAATTCTAGACTGTCTTAGCTTAGCTTGATTTATTGTGGTTGGAGCCTTTATGTGCTGGCTGTGTTTTATTGCTTGTTTTTTTGGTCTTAATCAGTGTATGAAATCTGAATGCTATATTCTATAAAGTGAGTGAGCTTCTCAAGATTTGCTCCTTAGGTTAGAAGTATGAGTTTGTTAAGGATTTAATCATATGTCGATTTCTATCAAGTTAAGTTCAAATCTGATTGTGTGGTCTCCAGGCTAGCTGGTCATTTCCTTTTTATGTTTCATATGTTAGGAAAGTGTATTTTGGTAGACATAGGCTATTGTGAAGGTATGCCTATATGAATGTTGTTTCCTCTGATTAAGCAGCCATAACTCTGAATCAGTATAATATCTAGTTGCTGCTGGTTCTAGTTATTTTTAGGGATTGTTTGTGTGTGAGGCAGTGAGCTGAGGGAGTCTGCAGGGTCATTTCAGAGGGCCTGTGAGTGTTAGAGGGTGTCGCGTAGTTGTCCTCTGTTGGTTAAGGGCTGTGTGGAGGCAGTTTTAGTTGCTGCAGGATTTCGTAGTAAGAATTCATGGTGTAGAGTGTCCTGGTTCAGGGATTCAGGGAGTATGTGAGAAGCTGTGTGTGTGCTGTAGGGTTTAGAGTAGTTCCTGGTGTTTGGGGGAGTGCAGGTGAGCTTTGTTTCCAGCTTAGTTGGGGTTTGATGTTGTCTTGATGGTCTGAAGGCATAGAGTTGTTTTAGGTGCTGGTCCTGCTGTTTCCAGGTTGTGTGTTGTGTCGGAAGGAGTCAGGTGTTTTGTGCTGTAGCTGTATAGAGGTGTGCAGGTTGTGTGTGAGAGTTTGGTTGAGCTGCTGGTTATTAGGAAGTCTATTAGGGGGCTGTTTGAGGTTGAGAGGAAGCTAGGATGTTGTTCAGTTGGTTTGCAGATGTTTAAAGTTGAAGAGTGTAGTAGGTAAGGGGTTGTTCAGAGGTTGATTGGTTCTGCTCAGGAAATGGTATAGGTTCAGTTCATTAAAAAGGGTAAAGGGCAGCTTGAAGGTCTTCCTAGCTTCATTTTCTTAGCTTCGTCTAGTGTTCCTATCAGTGAATAAATGCATGACTATTCCATTTTACTAGCTTAGATAGTGTTTGCATATTTACTATGTGTTTATTTTCTTAAAGGTTGCATCATTAATTTTCTTGTCAAGATTTTGAAACTATGAAGCCAAAAGGTTTGTCTTAATCTAGTAGTTGTTTAGTTGTAAGGAATCTTGTTGGTGCCAATTTCAGTTAAATACAAGGTTCCAACTTGAAAGCTAATCTCATAGAATTATTTATAAAGATCTTGTTAAGCTGGTTGCTTATATCATGAAACTGTTTGTTTGATAAAATTGGGTCTTTGACATGTTTTAAGTTCAAATGACATGAGACTATATCCTTTAAATGAAGCTCTTTAGTCGGACTGTTTAGGGTAATATGATAAAGTTTCGATCCCTAAGTATCAACTAAGTCACTAAAATAAAACATGAGAATTTGATTCTTGGTTATGATAGCTAAAAAATTTCTCTGTAGGGATAGCCGAAGAGCATAGTCTAAAATCTGTCTTGTTGTTTGAGAAGCATGATTTGTCCGCTTCTATCATCTATTAAAATGTATAAACTTTTTAATTGAATGAGTTGAAATTGCTTTTACTTTATGAGATCTGGTTTGCTAGTTCAGAAGAATACTCTCCTGCTCTTTTGTTTTGGTCCTGCTTTCATTCTTTCTAAGACTATTCTGCTGTCTGATTTGTTAAGTTCTATGTTTTATTTTTGCCAATAAGATAAGTCTGGAGTTGCTGCATTTGCTTTAACCTTGTTCTAATTTTGTAAAATTTTCTATTATGGTACACTATGTTAAAGGATAAAATGCTTTTAGAGGTGTCTGGCTCTAAATTTACTTGCATCATAGTTTAGTTTGTTGTCTAAGTAATCTGCAGGTGTATGAGAAAATGGCCAATTTCGAGTTCGTGTCAAGTTTGCTTTAAGTTTAAGATCACGTCTTATGGTTTTATAATGAAAGTATCATTATTGGGATGCAGTACATTAGTGGAATGGTTTGAATGACATTTTGGATCTTTGTTCTTGATTCCCTAAAGTAGCGTTTATTTGGTTGAGTTAAGTATTAAAATAATTGAACTTGATATTACTAGCTTAAGCTGAAATGTATTTGCCTTGGTAGAAATTAATAATAATTTCTCTGCTGGTATTCCTTGCGGATCAGCACCCTTATTAAGAAATGATTTGTTTGTGCCTTAGAGTGCTTATTCACTTTCGTTTTTCTTTTAAAGTCAACGAGTCACTTTGCTCAATTTGGTTAATATTAGTTTGAGAGCAGTGGACATTGGTGTAGTGTTGTTTACTAATTAATCTCTGCTTGAAGTAATGTGTGCGCTCTCCATTATTTCATTATACACTCATTGATGCCCTTCTCATTTATTAATCCTTTTCTTTTCTTTCTTGGCATGCAACCATTTAGAATGAGTTCATTTTGGACTCCGATGTTTGCAAGTCCATAGGACCTCATCTATTGCATTCCCTGCAGCTAGCTATATATCCAGTACATTCAAGGGTGGATAGTTCATATTTTTGGGTCTTATGCGCTCGCGTCTCCAACATCTAGCTATTTTTCGGGTTCTAATTTTTCAACTCTATCTCTTGTATTTAAATTCGTAGCTTAGCATGAATTGAGTTGTACAAATTTTACATTGTGATATCTATGTGATTGTTTAATTTATGGCCATTACTTTGTTTTGGAATTGTTATTTGATTTATTGCAAAATAGTGGCCAATTATGCAAATGCGTGCAAATTTAATGAATTTTCAAAACAACGCCTAATAATGACGGTAAGAAATGACTTCTATCTTATTGATACGAAGTAGTTTCTTTAGAAAGTCAAAAGTTATAAAGAAGTTTTAATTAACTTCTAAATGTTCCGAAACAACTTTGCAAAAAGAAACTTGAAACCTAAGTTCCATCTTATGATGAGAAACTCGGATTTTAAAGTTGAAATTAAGCAAGTGCCATTTATGCACTATCACATACGAATTGGCAAAGAAATTAGGACGATCAAATCATTCTTTTTCAAAAGAAAATGTGCTTTTAATTTATTTTACTTTTATTTATTCTATTTTATTTTAAAAGACAAGTTAAAACCTTTTGAATAAAGTGGCAAATGTCTTGAAAATTTGCTAAATTTAATTGCTCGAATTAACTAATGGTTTGATTAATTATTTTTAGGTATTTTTTAGAAAAGCGCATAAATAGCACTTGCAAATTAATTTGGAAACCTGTCGGATTAACCGTTTTTAACGTAATTTCGAAAGTGCCTTAAAAACCTTCTTTCGAAATTAACAAAACCTCTTACCTTTAGAATCTCTGAAAAGACAGCCTTTTTCCAAAAATGGAGTTTTTCACGTATTTGTTTATTTGGTTCCCTGTTTTCCTTAAATCGAGTGGCGTCTCCAAAAAACTCCAAAAGAGTTAGTCCATCCCGTTGATATTCCTAAATTTAGCCTTGCGGGGTTAATTTTTTGGGGGTTCAACAGCATGGCGACTCCGCTGGGGAGCAATAAAAGTTTTGACCATAAAGGTTTCCAATTGTTTGCAACTAGCATGTCTAATTTATTTGCTTTATTATATCTGTTTGTTTGGTTTGTATAGAAAGCATGTATTACATTTTATTTGTCCATAGTCCGCATTCCGTTTATATTTCCTCCATCATAGAGCCTGTCAGTTCTCTTTCACCTCCTCGATTTCATCACGGGGCACCCGCTTGATAGGTAGTTACGCAGGAAGGGCATTGCCCTTACCTCACTCTTTGAAACTTCTTTCGTGTCACCAAAAGTTAGTTCGGGATATTGATGTTGCCTGGTTTTGTCATGGCCAGTTCTACTGCGTTGTGAGGCTGGGTCTATCTAGCATAGGTCGAGTCAGCCTCAATCGTTAGCCCATTCTTAGAAGGAGATTTCAGGACATGCATGCATATACACCTTAGTTTGAACCCGGTCCTTGATACCGTTTCCAGGAATTAAGAAACCGCCTTTTTGTTGACGGGTTATTGAATCCCAACGACACTGCATATTATGTGATAATGTGGATATTATAACGAATCCCAAACTATTTGCCATGTTAAATTTGAGAAGTTGACAATTATGTCGGTTAATTTATATCTCGGATGTTGTATTGACAAACGGTTTGTGTCGTTATAATAACCACATGTGCGTGCAACTTGACGATTAGGCCTACCTCTTGCGCAATGAGGCACTTTACAGGGTAGGACGTGCCCGCATTTTTATTTACGCTCATCTATGCCACATATCAAACTTGTTTAAAATGCGAAGCGTTACGTGACGCGCGCTACGTGATTGTATGCAATGTTTTAGTGACACACAAACTAACATAGTTTACCTTTTGAATTTTTCTCTTGTTTTGATTATTCCCCAAAAGAGAAAGAGTTTGATTCGTATTGACTCCCGAGTTGGTTAAGTGTCTAATCTAAGGTGAAGCAAGCAATGACTGATTTGACTAATGATCAGACTGGTATTCCCAAAAACTACGTACGGTCTGATTCCCACGGCGGTAGGTGCTCACATCGGGCTCGATTTCTTAATATTAATATGTACAACTTCTCCAAAGAAAGCAACTGGGGCAAAATTTTCAAGGGAATTTTATGTTTTGAAGGCTTGCAACTGGGGCAGATTTTGCAAAGTGAGTTGAAGGCGTAAAGATGATAATTGGGCCAGATTTTGCAAAAAGCCGTATTGCTTGACAAAGATAAGTTGGCGAAGTTTCGAGAGTTATTTTGGGGAATAATGCAGGGCTGCGAAGATAAAGGACATTCAATTTGTTCAAATATATGTCACAATCTGAAATACGACAGAGTTCGTTGGCCAAATCTTAAAAGACGGGTCACAAATCGAGACAAAAGGAGAAGAAGGAAGCAGTTGAAGGAGGAAGGCTCGAGTCAGCATGAATCAAACGCTCCCCCCTCCCTTCCAAAACTAATGATTTTTCTTTGAGTGCAGGAATTTTCAAAGCAACAAGATGAGGAAACTAACTATCAATTCCTCATAGAGTATTTGTCATACACATTGAACAATGTTGCCCAGATAACTGACCGAGATTGGAGGCGTTATCTGACTCATTGCATACGCAAAAACAATCTTATTTCTCTCTCTATTTCTGCCCTTGCAAAATCAAAAATTTATCGCTTTATTGATAACTTTATTTTACACTTTGTAGGAATTAAACATTAACTCCAATTTTGCTCAAGGACAACACTCAACTCTTTATGGCTTCACCAAACTTAAGCCGGACGACTTAAACTCTCACTTTATATCTCATTTATCTTTGACATGTTTCTGTTTATATGGATCTAATGAAAACTTTATTTTGCAGGCTATTCTACCATTTATTTTACAAGTATCAACATCAAGTCTATCGTAAACAATCGAAGGCGCTATTGTTAAGAAGCCTACCGTAGAAAATGGGAGACTCAATCATGAGTCATTGCCGAAAGGCGGCATTTCTATTTCCCATAATTATTGCAAGTTGTTAAACATATCCGTCTCATTTCGCATTCACCTTATGAGAGCGCTTACTAAAGTTCCATTTTTTATGATTTACAGATATTGCCAATCCTGGGGGCTCACTTTATTTTAGTCAAAACCATTCCTCTCTGGAAGAGTTCAAAGAGTATCATGTATTCACGTGTTCACACTTTCGTGAAGCGTCTTTAAATCTCACGCTTCCGGTAAGCGTCTTTGTATTTTACGCTTTCGGTAAGCGTCTTTATATGTGTCTTTATGTGTTCATGCTTTCGATAAGCGTATTTGTGTCACCTCGAAAGTGTTAATTATTTAGGGTCCTTCCACCCACAAATAGGATATCTCGGGTCCTTCCACCCACAAATAGGATACTTTTGGTCATTCCACCCACAAATAGGATATCTCGGGTTCGTCCACCCACAAATAGGATATTCGGGTCCTTCCACCCACAAATAGGATATTCGAGTTCACATCGAAGGTGTTAATTATTTGAATGCCTCTAAGGCGTAATTTTTTTGCCCCAAAGGCGTATTTGTCTCACCTCAAAGGTGTTAGTTATTGGAATGCCTCTAAGGCGAAATTTTGTTGCTCCGGAGGCGTATTATGTCACCTCGAAGGTGTTATTTATTGGAATGCCTCTAAGGCGAAATTTTATTGCCCCGGAGGCGTATTTGTGTCACCTCGAAGGTGTAATTATTTGAATGCCTCGAAGGCGTAATTTTGTTGCCCCAGAGGCGTATTATGTCACCTCGAAGGCGTAATTTTGTTGCCCCCGAGGCGTATTTGTGTCACCTCGAAGGTGTTAGTTATTTGAATGCCTCGAAGGCGTATTTGTGTCACCTCGAAGGTGTTAGTTATTCGAATGCCTCGAAGGCGTAATTTTGTTGCCCCGGAGGCGTACTTGTGTCACCTCGAAGGTGTTAGTTATTTGAATGTCTCGAAGGCATAATTTTGTTGCCCTAGAGGCGTATTTATGTCACCTCGAAGGTGTTAGTTATTTGAATGCCTCGAAGGCGTAATTTTTTTGCCCCAGAGGCGTATTTGTGTCACCTCAAAGGTGTTAGTTATTCGAATGCCTCGAAGGCGTAATTTTGCTGCCCCGGAGGCGTACTTGTGTCACCTCGAAGGTGTTAGTTATTCGAATGCCTCGAAGGCATAATTTTGTTGCCCCAGAGGCGTATTTATGTCACCTCGAAGGTGTTAATTATTTGAATGCCTCTAAGGCGTAATTTTATTTCCTCAAAGGTGTATTTGTGTTACCTCGAAGGTGTTAATTATTTAAATGCCTCTAAAGCATAATTTTTTATGGTCTCGATAGACGTTTAATATTAGCATACTTTCTTGAGCATATTTTGTAGCCTCCTGAGGCATTTATATATTTGCCTACACCTATTTTAATGGCCTTACATTGCTAATAAGTTTGTTAAGACATGCAGAATAATGTGAATACTTCGGACGTATTCTTACTTTTGGTTGGAGTACAATCCAAGATTGCATTCAAATTGACTCCTTATGATTGTGCTTTACCATGGATTATTGCCGAAAAGGCGGCATTTTTTACCCTTATGATTATATTTAAAGTTCACTTTATGTTCTTATTAATTGAAGCTTTTATTGCTTTATTTTCAGTCTACCAACGGCCCCAAAGTCATCTTGCCTCACAAAGCCAGATTTCTTCATCAGTTGATTGGAGACAAGCTTATCATTGATATTGCAACTAGCATCTGCAAGTTTTTTTTTTTAAATCATTATTTGTTTATTACTCCATTTATTAAGCCTTGTTTGCAGTTACTCGCTTACCGTTTGTCAAGTTTATTACAGGATTTTAGCAGCACCGCAGCAGCATTTGGAGCATAACGTGGAACTCTTTCTTAGCAGTGAACTGGGGCAATCGTTGATATGAGCTAGACTCGTCAACGAGGATCTGAAGAATCGCACTCGAACAAGCAAGTCTTACCTAATCTTTCATTCCAGATTAGGGGTCAGTCAGATTCTTTCTTATTCATGTGTCCGTTTCTGTTAATCGTGCGAGTCTTCGTGTCTAAGTATCATCGAACTACATATGGCCTGATTCTCTTTCAGCTCGAGATATGTAGACAACTCGGAAACCGGAGTTCAGCCATCTCCATAAGCCTCGCACTTTGATCATTGGAATCAAAGTCCTTGTCTTTATCGTGACAAAATTGGCTTCCCGTCAACATCTTTACCCTGAAAACTCTTTCATCATTTTCGGGTAAAGAGGGGCAGCTGTTGACACCCAATTTTGTCCCGATTTATTTTAAAAATAACAATTTATTATAAAAAAAATAAAATTGAGTCAATTTTTCAATTGAGAAAAGCAGCACCTGAATTTGCACAAGAGAGGCCAAATTCGCAATGTAACGCCCTCAATCTTGCCTACCCGTGCAAGACCCTTAAATAACTTAAAATCTCCTTTTTATTTTCCAAAAAATCAGAACACCCCCTAATTCCCCTTTACCCATTTTCCAATTTTCCTGACCCGATTTGCCCCCTAATCCGCGAAGATTTCAAAATCCCTTGGTCCCCACTCCCTCTCCAGCTTACCTCGTCGTACAGAACTTACCCATTTTGAGTCGTTAGAGGGTTTTTAGGTAAATGGGTCCTCAAGCTGAAGCCCTAGTCTCATGATATAAATACCTTCATTTAGCATCAATTGAAGGGAGGAGGGAGTGAAACCTAGCAAGCGGGAGAGGAGGGAAGAGAGTTTTATTTAGTTCATGTTTCAGGGGGATTAGCGGAAGAAGAGAGGGACTTTCCCAAAATTTTGGAGCCGTGGATAGCTGAAGGAGGACAGCAAATAGTTTTCAGGGCGAGAGTAGAGCAGCGGCAGTGAATGGAAAAAGGGGGGTGAGTTCAGCTTACTTTTGAGTTTTAGAAGAGCAGCAGCCAGAGGAAAGAGGAAATATTGAAGAAAGCATATAGATAAATTTCTTCTAGTCTTCAAAATATACATATAGCATTTTAGTCTCTGTTTGGATTCAAACATTGCCTTCGGTTGTGTGTCGCCGCTTCGTCTTTCAAGTCATCGACCTTGTTCGAGTCATCACTTGGATTCGAGTCGCTTTACTTTAGATCCTCGCCCCAGATCACTGCGCCGCAAAAGGTTATATCTTAACCTCCTTTAGATCTCCTATTTCAGTGGAATAAATTTTAGACTGTCTTAGCTTAGCTTGATTTATTGTGGTTGGAGCCTTTATGTGCTGGCTGTGTTTTATTGCTTGTTTTTTGGTCTTAATCAGTGTATGAAACCTGAATGTTATATTCTATAAAATGAGTGAGCTTGTCAAGATTTGCTCCTTAGGTTAGAAGTATGAGTTTGTTAAATATTTAATCATATATCAATTTCTATCAAGTTAAGTTCAAATCTGATTGTGTGGTCTCCAGGCTAGCTGGTCATTTCCTTTTTATGTTTCATCTGTTAGGAGGTGTATTTTGGTAGACATAGGCTATTGTGAATGTATGCCTATATGAATGTTGTTTCCTCTGATTAAGCAGCCATAACTCTGAATCAGTATAATATCTAGTTGCTGCTGGTTCTAGTTTTTTTTAGGGATTGTTTGTGTGTGAGGCAGTGAGTTGAGGGAGTCTGCAGGGTCATTTCAGAGGGCCTGTGAGTGTTAGAGTGTGTCTGCGTAGTTGTCCTCTGTTGGTTAAGGGCTGTGTGGAGGCAGTTTTAGTTGCTGCAGGATTTCGTAGTAAGAATTCATGGTGCAGAGTGTCCTGGTTCAGGGATTCAGGGAATATGTGAGAAGCTGTGTGTGTGCTGTAGGGTTTAGAGTAGTTCCTGGTGTTTGGGGGAGTGCAGGTGAGCTTTGTTTCCAGCTTAGTTGGGGTTTGATGTTGTCTTGATGGTCTGAAGGAATAGAGTTGTTTTAGGTGCTGGTCCTGCTGTTTCCAGGTTGTGTGTTGTGTCTGAAGGAGTCAGGTGTTTTGTGCTGTAGCTGTATAGAAGCGTGCAGGTTGTGTGTGAGAGTTTGGTTGAGCTGCTGGTTATTTAGGAAGTCTATTAGGGGGCTGTTTGAAGTTGAGAGGAAGCTAGGATGTTGTTCAGTTGGTTTGCAGATGTTTAAAGTTTAAGAGTGTAGTAGGTAAGGGGTTGTTCAGAGGTTGATTGGTTCTGCTAAGGAATTGGTATAGGTTCAGGTCATTAAAAATGGTAAAGAGCAGCTTGAAGGTCTTCCTAGCTTCATTTTCTTAGCTTTGTCTAGTGTTCCTATCAGTGAATAAATGCATGACTATTCCATTTTACTAGCTTAGATAGTGTTTGCATATTTATTATGTGTTTATTTTCTTAAAGGTTGCATTCATCTAGTAGTTTTTTAGTTGTAAGGAATTTTGATGGTGCCAATTTCAGTTTAATACAAGGTTCCAACTTGAAAGCTAATCTCATAGAATTATTTATAAAGATCTTGTTAAGCTGGTTGCTTATATCATGAAACTGTTTGTTTGATAAAATTGGGTCTTTGACATGTTTTAAGTTCAAATGACATGAGACTATATCCTTTAAATGAAGCTCTTTAGTCGGACTGTTTAGGGTAATATGATAAAGTTTCGATCCCTAAGTATCAACTAAGTCACTAAAATAAAACATGAGAATTTGATTCTTGGTTATGATAGCTAAAAAATTTCTCTGTAGGGATAGCCGAAGAGCATAGTCTAAAATTTGTCTTGTTGTTTGAGAAGCATGATTTGTCCGCTTCAATCATCTATTAAAATGTATAAACTTGTTAATTGAATGAGTTTAAATTGCTTTTTCTTTATGAGATCTGGTTTGCTAGTTCAGAAGAATACTCTCCTGCTCTTTTGTTTTGGTCCTGCTTTCATTCTTTCTAAGACTATTCTGCTGTCTGATTTGTTAAGTTCTAAGTTTTTTTTTTTTGCCAATAAGATAAGTCTGGAGTTGCTGCATTTGTTTTAACCTTGTTCTAATTCCGTAAAATTTTCTATTATGGTACACTATGTTAAAGGATAAAATGCTTTTAGAGGTGTCTGGCTCTAAATTTACTTGCATCTTAGTTTAGTTTGTTGCCTAAGTAATCTGCAGGTGTATGAGAAAATGGCCAATTTCGAGTTCGTGTCAAGTTTGCTTTAAGTTTAAGATCACGTCTTATGGTTTTATAATGAAAGTATCATTATTGGGATGCTGTACATTAGTGGAATGGTTTGAATGACATTTTGGATCTTTGTTCTTGATTCCCTAAAGTAGCGTTTATTTGGTTGAGTTAAGTATTAAAATAATTGAACTTGATATTACTAGCTTAAGCTAAAATGTATTTGCCTTGGTAGAAATTAATAATAATTTCTCTGCTGGACATTCCTTGAGGATCAACACCCTTATTAAGAAATAATTTGTTTGTGCCTTAGAGTACTTATTCACTTTCGTTTTTCTTTTAAAGTCAACGAGTCACTTTGCTCAATTTGGTTAATATTAGTTTGAGAGCAGTGGACATTGGTGGTAGTGTTGTTTACTAATTAATCTCTGCTTGAAGTAATGTGTGCGCTCTCCCTTATTTCATTATACACTCATTGATGCCCTTCTCATTTATAAATCCTTTTCTCTTCTTTCTTGGCATGAAACCATTTGGAATGAGTTCATTTTGGATTCCGATGTTTGCAAGTCCATAGGACCTCGTCTATTGCATTCCCTGAAGCTAGCTATATATTCCAGTACATTCAAGGGTGGATAGTTCATATTTTTGGTTCTTATGCGCTCGCGTCTCCAACATCTAGCTATTTTTCGGGTTCTAATTTTTCAACTCTATCTCTTGTATTTAAATTCGTTGCTAAGCATTGAATTGAGTTGTACAAATTTTACATTGTGATATCTATGTGATTGTTTAATTTATGGCCATTACTTTGTTTTGGAATTGTTATTTGATTTATTGCAAAATAGTGGCCAATTATGCAAATGCGTGCAAATTTAATGAATTTTCAAAACAACGCCTAATAATGACGGTAAGAAATGACTTCTATCTTATTGATACGAAGTAGTTTCTTTAGAAAGTAAAAAGTTATAAAGAAGTTTTAATTAACTTCTAAATGTCCCAAAACAACTTTGCAAAAAGTAACTTGAAACCTAAGTTCCATCTTATGATGAGAAAACTCGGGTTTTAAAGTTGAAATTAAGCAAGTGCCATTTATGCACTATCACATACGAATTGGCAAAGAAATTAGGACGATCAAATCGTTCTTATTCAAAAGAAAATGCGCTTTTAATTTATTTTACTTTTATTTATTCTATTTTATTTTAAAAGACAAGTTAAAACCTTTTGAATAAATTGGCAAATGTTTTGAAAATTTGCTAAATTTAATTGGTCGAATTAACTAATGGTTTGATTAATTATTTTTAAGTATTAGAAAAGCGCATAAATAGCACTTGCAAATTAATTTGGAAACCTTTCGTATTAACCGTTTTTAACGGAATTTCGAAAGTGCCTTAAAAACCTTCTTTCGATATTAACAAAACCTCTTACCTTTAGAATCTCTGAAAAGACAGCCTTTTTCCAAAATGGAGTTTTGCACGCATTTGTTTATTTGGTTCCCTGTTTTCCTTAAATTAGGTGGCGACTCCAAAAAACTCCAAAAGAGTTAGTCCATCCCGTTGATATTCCTAAATTTAGCCTTTCGGGGTTAATTTTTTGGGGGGTTCAACACCAAGTAGTCTTGAGCAACTAGAACTCCAAAGCTTCCACGAGTTTGTATCCTAATTGGTCTCCCTTGCTAGGATGACCGATATCCTTTTGCTCTTATCCAATCTTCTGCAATATTTTCTTATCTCGTGCATCCCTGCACAATTATAAAGATAAACATTAGATTTTAGGATAACAATTAAGTTTCCCGCTTAATTAATTTTGCATGATTATTTATTCAACTGCAGTGATTCAAAGGAACATGTCCTTGGATCTATTCCTTAGTCATCAGTCAAAACTCCAAGCTTATCCAAGCTAATATTTCCCCCCTTTTTGATGATGACAAACTCATAGACTTAGCTTCATGTCCTTAATGTCCTGAACCACAACTTGTAACTTTAAAGCAACATTAGTAGAAACTTGTTTCATCATTAAGGATCAGGTTCTCAATCTGGTTATAAATATCACAGGCAAAATCAGACTTACTCTTCCTCCTTTTGGCATCACTGAAAAGTTGTATAAGTTAAAATTTATCAAGTAAAAGAACAAGCAGCTCATAGCCATTTAGGCAACTCAAAATGCAAGTATGATTCAATATAAAGCAACTGTAATAAAATGATATTAGCCATCAAAGATAATTCATCATTAACAAAAAAGAGTTCAACCAGGGAATACAAGTAGATACTACTAAACTATTCAAAAACTAGAAAAGAAAAGACTAAGGCACTAGAACTAGTCTAAATCCTACTGGACAAATGATGACTTTTTGGTTCAGTTTATCATGAGGTGGAAGGACCAGGTCCACAAGACTTTTCCTGCAGAAGCTCAAACATCCTTTTGAGCATCTCTTCATTTGTCTCTTTAGCCTTAGTAGCTTCAGATTTCCAGTAGTCCCTTTCCTCCTCCAACCTCTTTATTTCAGTAGCTTGAATGGCAACAGGGTTGCCTTAAAACCCTCACTTTGTTGTTCAGAGGTTGTTTACCAACTCCAACCACTGGAGTATCAGCTTTTATAGTTAAGTCACAACTGACAAGTGTGGCAACTCCAAGCCTCTCCTTCTTAGTAGCATTTTTCACCTCCGCCAAAGGAATTTCCAATTTTGCAAACAAATTTGTCAAAATAAAACCAAATGACAATGAATGCTTTTTCTTCCCAGCAACAACCCTCTTAATCATGTGAATCATGAACCTGGGCCAGTTTATCTGCATATCACTGTCCAGCAGTTCCATTAGGACCAGGTCCATAAAACTAGCTATCCCCCTTTTGATAGAACAATTATCACCCAACTTCTTAGTGTCAAAGCTGATTCTCTGTCATGAACAGAGCTAGTTATCATATCTCTTTTGATAGAACAATTTTGGAAAAATTCTTACACCATAGCTTCAGCACATCTCCCTTTGATCTGAAGAACCATGTCCTTCCAGCCTTGAACGTGTAACTTTTGCAACAGCCAGAGCATACATTCTTCCTTAACATCAGACACCGCCCTACCTTTGAAAACCTTCCTTGTCATAATATCATCATGCACACATTTTTGAACCTCATCTCCCTCATCCTCACTTTCACTCTCCTCACCTTCAGTAGACTCTTCAGAACTGGAATCAGAACTTTTATCCACTAAAGTTCTCTTTGAGGACCTGGTCCTCTTGGAAGTTTTTCGAGCAGTGGCTTTTACAGAACTTCTTGGCACATGCCCTTGAGCAATTTTTCTCTTCTTAGACTGAGGAACAACTTCCTCCACTTCCTCCATCACATCATCTTCTTCATCATCAACCTCCCTTTCTTTCTCCACAGATTCAGTTTCTTCTTCAGCAACATGATCAACAACCTGCTTGCCTTTCCCTTTCCTACTTCTTTCTAATGCAACAGTCATTCTTTCATCAGCAGCTTTTACAAAACTCCTAGTTCTTCTAATCCCACTAGCAAGGTAGAAGCAGAAGGAACAGTTCCTTTTTTCTTGGAAGAACTTTCACCCTTTTTCTTCTTAAGACCTGGCTTATAGCTATCACCAATTTTCTTCAACTTTGCTGTAATATCAGCAGTTAACTTAGCATCAATTGGACCCTTTCTAGCTAATTTTCTCCTCAGAATTCTTATGTTTATAAGATCAATTATTGGTCTATCACTATCACTTAAAATATTATCATCATCCATATTCACCATATTCTCATCCTCCATGGGTGCTCTAAAAGCAACCTCTGGAGACCATGCATAGGAGCCTCCAAACACCTCAATCCATCTTTTTCACCTTCCCCCTCAGAAACAGACCCAAACCCCTCTACCATTTCTCCTTCATCATCAACTACATTCAAAGGTGTAGCATAGTTTACCTGAAATTGGTACACAATCATGGCCCTTGACAAATCCTCCACTTGTTCTAGAATTGATTCTACAGTGGGAACTGGTCCTTCCCCCTGAATTTCAGGCTCAGTGCTTTGTGGAATTGGGTTTTCAGGGTTTGGTAAGGTTGTATACATGGGTGAAGGTGAGTTGGGGATTGGTGGTTGGTGGTTGATCAAAATTGGGGTTGGATGAGGTGTTTTCAGGTGAGATAGACATGGCAAGTACACGTCGTAGGAGGTAATTTACTATTTTTTCTAAAATATTGGAAAAATTCGAAAAGAGCAAAGTGAAAAGAGTTGGTGATTGAGTGAGTTTATATAGAGTGAATTAAATAGTGGAGTTTAAGTACAAAAATAATTCACTTACCTCATTGATTGAATTTCACACGTTAAAGGACTCTTGGAAGTCTCCCAAAAAGAGTCGTTATGATTTGAGAGACCTGGAGGGATTAGGAACTGTTTCTCCGATGGGACTCTTATGCAGAACGGATAACTTCAAGTTACCTAGTGGGATTTATCCCAAATTCAAGTAACCTATAGCACTTAACCTTTAATAAGATTTGAATAATAAAGAGTACATACCTGAATATTATCACCAAAATAGTGTCCATCCCAATTTAATCAAAATTTCTCAATCTGAAATTCTAAGAACATAAGGGTAACATTATTAAACATTAGAAAACTTTAGAAAAAATCATGGCATATGAGTATACAATTAAGTATGGAACTGAACTGAAACTTCAAATTGACTTTGATAGAATTCATTTTTAAACCAAATTTTCTAGCCAAATTTGAAGTAAATCATATATAGAATTAGGTGAATTTAATCATTCCTGTTTCTAACATGTTCTTTTCAAAATGATCTCTTCCTAAGGCCTTTGTAAAAATGTCAGCAATTTGTTTGCCAGTTGGACAAAAGGCTATAATAATCAAGCCCTTCTCATAATTGTCTCTCAAGAAATGGTATCTTATGTCAATGTGTTTAGTCCTTTTGTGATGCACTGGATTTCTGTCATGTTTATAGCACTAGTGTTATCACAATAGATAGGAACAATTCCTACATCAACACCAAAATCTTGTAATAGCTGTTTAATATACAACAATTATGAACAACATGAGGCAGATGCCACATACTTAGCCTTTGCAGTGAAAAGTGCCACAAAATTTTATTTCTTGGTCCCCCCATGAAACCAAACACTTACCAAGAAAATGTGCCATACCTGAGGTACATTTTCTATCAACCAGGAAACCTGCAAAGTCAACATCATTATATCCAACAAGATTAAAGTTACCACCTTTTGGGTACCAAAGTCCCAAGGAACCTGTTCCTTTCAAATATCTCAATATTCTTTTAACAGCTTTCAAATGAAATTCCTTAGGATTTGACTGAAACCTAGCACATAAACCAACACTAAACATAATGGCAGATCTACTAGCAGTTAAGTAAAGCAAAGAACCAATCATGCCCCTATACAATTTTTGATCAACAGAAATTCCATGTTCATCAAGATCTAATTTTGTGGCAGTGGCAATTGGTGTATCAATTTCTTTGGCCTTATCCATGTCAAACTTTTTAAGTAGTTCCTTAACATATTTTTGTTGATGGATCATAGTTCCATTTGAGGTTTGCTTGATTTGCAAACCCAAAAAGAAATTGAGTTCACCCATCATGCTCATCTCAAACTCACTCCCCATCAAGCTTGCAAATTCCTTACTCAGATTTTCACAAGTAGCACAAAAAATTATATCATCCACATAAATTTGAACAATTAAGAGATGCTTACCTTTTTCTTTCAAAAATAATGTGCTATCAATTTTACCTCTTTTATATCCATGCTGAAGTAGAAATTTTGATAGACGTTCATACCAAGCTCTTGGTGCATGCTTGAGTCCATACAAAGTTTTGTCTAACTTGTACACATGTTCAGGGAACTGTTCATTCTAAAAACCTGGTGGTTGTTTGACAAAGACTTCTTCCTTTAAGTAGCCATTCAGAAAAGCACTCTTAACATCCGTTTGATGTAGAGTAAATTCCATGTAAGTAGCAAAGGCTATAAGGAGTTTTATTGCTTCCAATCGTGCAACTGGAGCAAAAGTCTCATCATAGTCAATGCCCTCCTCTTGGCTATACCCCTAAATGACCAATCTGGCTTTTATTTTTTGTCACCATACCACCCTCATCAAGTTTGTTTCTGAAAACCCAATTTGTTCCTATTATGAACCTGTTCCTTGGATTGGATTCCAGATGCCAAACTTGACTTCTTTGAAATTGATTCAACTCCTCCTGCATAGCATTGATCCGATCTGCATCCTTCAGTGCCTCTTTTATATTTTTGTGCTCAACAACTGATAAGAAGGCACTAAAGGCACCCAAATTGTGATTCTTGACTGCTGATCTAGTTTGAATTCCAGCAGCCTTATCTGAGATTATCTGATCCATAGGATGTGAACCTTGATACTTGTAAGGCTTGTGTACCAGTCCATCCTTAGAAGTACCTTGCTGAGGAACAGTTCCTGATGTAGTAACACTACAGGTTTCAGTGGTGGAACCAGCATTTGTTCCCCATATTTCTATGCTACTTTCTAAAGATCTATCCTGAGGAACAGTTCCTTGGGCTTCACTGCTCACAACATTTTCACTCAATGTCTGCATTTGCTGAGGACCAGGTTCATCATGTCTCAGTATTCCAATTTCTTCATCTTCTTGTACCTGTTCTTGAGATAAATTATCAGATTCATCAAACTTAAGATGCATGCTTTCTTCAATTTTCATAGTTTTCTTATTAAACACCCTGTATGGCTTGCTATTTAAAGAGTAGCCAACAAAGATTCGCTCATCACTTCTAGGATCAAATTTCTCTAATGCATCTTTTCTATTATTATGAATGAAACATTTACAACCAAAAGATCTAAGATGTGAAACATTAGGCTTTCTTGCTTTGAGTAATTCATAGAAGGTCTTTTCCAGTAAAGGTCTTGTCATGCATCTATTAATTATGTAGCAAGCAGTGTTTATAGCTTCAGCCCAAAAACTTTGTAGAAGGTTTCCAGATAATAGCATGGTCCTAGCCATTTCTTCTAAGGACCTATTTTTTCCTTTCTACTACTCCATTTTGTTGTGGAGTTCTAGGTTAAGAGAAGTTATGATCAATACCATTTTCATTGCAAAAGTTAAAGAACATTTAATTCTCGAACTCAGTACCATGATATGACCTTATAGCAACAATATGACTATCTAGTGTTTTCTGAATTTTCTTAGCAACTATTGAAAATGCATTAAATGCTTCTTCTTTAGATGTAAGAAAAAGAGTCCAAGTAAATCTAGAATAATCATCAACTAGTACCATAACATATTTCTTACCTCCACGACTCATTGTTCTCATTGGTCCACAAATGGTCCACAAAGCTCCATATGGACCAGTTCCAAAGATTTGGTAGTACTGACCTGTTTCTTTGGTTTAAAGGATGAATTTACCTGCTTCCCCCAGCACAAGAACTACAAAATTTTTCTTCCTTGAACTCGATATTAGGAAGTCCTATCACCAAGTCCTTAGAAACTAGTTTGTTTAATTGCGAAAGACTAGCATGACCAAGTCGTTTGTGCCATAGGAGGGGACCATTTTGCATTATACTCAGACAACTCATGCTGACATCAGATAGTGTCAATAAATCTACTTTATAGATATTTCCATGCCTATTTCCCTGCAAAATAATCTCTCTAGAAGTTTGATTAGTCACAGTGCAACCAGTAGAAGAAAAATTAACATTATTACATTTGTCACACAATTGAGATATACTAAATAAGCAATGCTTCAGACTATCTACTAGAAACACATTATCTATGCTATGTGAATCAGACCTACCTACCTTTCCAATGCCAACAATTTCCCCTTTCTTACCATTACCGAAGGAAACACTTCCTCCTTGAAAGGCTGGGAGTGAAAGGAACAGTTCCTTGTGTCCTGTCA